>LR990506.1:1709840-2978411 GCA_905147785.2 Thyatira batis | reverse complement strand
TTTTGAAAGCATTCTCATTAGTGATACGTAACATAACAGATTATTCAATTGAGGAAGATTTTCAAAGTTAAAATTAATTACCGCATAAAGTATTAAAAAAAACAAATAGGCCTTTACAAGCACTTATGAATAGTCAGTCACTGTTATGCTCGATTCCAAATATAGCTTTTACTCAGAAGATCCAGGAATTACTCTATATCCTTAGATCGATATAAAATATGTACCCTCGATTAACTGTCTTGAAATAAAAAGTATACTATAAACATATCGTATTTTATTTTTGTTAGGTAAATAAGAATATTTTATTAGATTGATATAAGTATAAGTATAATACTTCAATGTGACTCTAAAAGTTATATGGACACTAATTCTAGATCGTCAACTAAAAACAAAGTTACGCAGTACTTTATTAGAAACAGACAAACTCATATATCTCGGAATGCCAAACTTCGTGCTGGTAGATTAATAGTGTAACTCATAACTAGTTCCACAACCTCCCTGATGTAAGGAGTTGAGAATTGATGACATTTGTATATTACACTAGCTGCCTCCCCGCGGTTTTACCCGCGTAGTTCCCGTTCCCGTGGGAATACAGGGATAAAATATAGCCTATGTTACTCGGGGATAATTTAGCTTTCCAAAGGTGAAAGAATTTTTGAAATCGGTCCAGTAGTTTCGGAGCCTATTCATTACAAACAAACAAATCTTTCCTCTTTATAATATTAGTAGGTGAAAGAATTTTTGAAATCGGTCCAGTAGTTTCGGAGCCTATTCATTACAAACAAACAAACAAACAAATCTTTCCTCTTTATAATATTAGTATAGACTAGTGGCGCCCCGTGGTTTTACCAGTTTACTTAGCTTTTATCAGAAAACCCATACGAATAGTTGTAAGTTTAATTAAATCTATACTAATATTATAAAGAGGAAAGATTTGTTTGTTTGTTTGTAATGAATAGGCTCCGAAACTACTGGACCGATTTCAAAAATTCTTTCACCTTTGGAAAGCTACATTATCCCCGAGTAACATAGGCTATATTTTATCTCTGTGTTCCCACGGAAACGGGAACTACGCGGGTAAAACCGCGGGGAGGCAGCTAGTCGTTTATAAAACTCCACGATTGTGGTTCCGCGTGTTGGCACAGATTTAAATTAATAATTTCTAACGACCGCGACATTAAAAAACCACCGTGAAATATTATTTTTCCCACTTCCCCCAAAACAAATAAATAACAATAACGTCAAGTAAAAATGTAATTCAAATAACTTAATTAAAATTCTAAAAGAGACATCCTACTCATAAATAAGGAGGCTTAAAACCGGAACATTCTGCCTACCCCCTAATGAAATATAAATGTTGGGCTAAGCTTTGCCATTCTCGCTTTTGTACAAACATAACAAAACATTAATCAAACCTAAGAATATTATCGTATTCCTAAAATCATCCTTAATACAAGGTCATAAGGACTACGTGGAAGTTTGTGGAAGCAAACAATAAGTTTGTACGAGGTGTTAGAAGGGCAAACGAAAACAATGGTGACTTATGTAGAAGATCTAGGAAAGCTCCGTAATTTATTCCCATTTAATCGTAAGCTATTTTTATTTCGGCAACCATCCCCTTACTTAAGCCTACTTAACTTAGCTTCTTTATAATTTACAAGCTTCAGACGCGTGATTTCACTCGCGTAGTTTCCGCTTCATTAAGAATACAGGGATATAATATTGACTATTTTATTCCTTGATAATTTAGCTATCCATTATTGAGAATTATATAGATCGGTATAGTAGTTTTGGAGCTTATTCAATACAAACTTTATAATATTAGTATAAATTGTGTAGTAACCTAAATCTAACCAGAAGAGATTTTTACAGGATCAGCAACGCTTGAGTGACGCCCCTGGTGTTGCAAGCGTACATAGGCTACGGTAACCGCTTCCCATCAGGTCCGTATGCCTCTCTACCACTTTCGTGGTATAAAAGTTTATGTTGCAGTAAGGTAACCAAATTAAGTGATTTCTTTTAACAGGTAAAAATAAAGCGTCAAGATATTAAACATAAGGCTTCAAGAAGATAAACTTGACGCGTGACAGTTGGTTGAATGTCACATTTATTATAAGGGACAATATCACGTGCCCACTGTATATCATACGTGTCACCATCCCGGCCAGATGTGTCCACATACTATAAAGGTGTTTATATATATCTACCACCTAACTTTTTTCGACCACGGTACACACTTATTGGTAGTGATGCAGCTGAAAGTGGTTAGAAAAACTTAGAGAGTTATAATGCAAAATTTGATTGCATTTTATTATAATTTCTCAAAATTGTGTGTTATTAAAGCCATCAAAGTTTTAGGAGTCGTTGGATGTGATCCTTGATAAAAGTTGAACATAATTAAATGATGAGTTAAAAATAAATTTGAGCTCTAAGCTCTTTTGAATAAGGGTCACATAACCTCAAAGCGAGTTTGACCAATTTAAATCATCACGCAGCCTTACACAAGGTTTGAATGAAAACTTTAGGCAAATCAAACGACCCATCTCTTAAGTTGGTAAACTAGATAATTCCTCCAAGTTTCCCTTAAACTAAAATTGGATTAGAAGTTCGTAAACTGTTGGGAAATTTGGGACAACGTGTCAAGGTATACGATAAATTATTTATTAATGTGGAAATGTTCCATTTGGAACCGTTTAATTTCTATTAATAATTAAGTGGGGAAAAAAAGATGACTAATTTCTGGTAATCATATTTTATAGCTTAAAAACTTAATGTCTATAGTATTACGGATTACCTATGTACCATAAGAGTATACTTATACGTATACTATGTATATGAGTTCTTATATGACTTTTGTAAATCTATAATTTACTGTGAGAAGAAATAAACTACATTTACCTTTGATACAATGATAATAATAATAATTATGATTCACATGATTAACAATAAAGCGATTACTTACTTTTAAATCCTTATATATGTTTTATTTAATTATTTTTTATTCACAACGCCCTATCACCAGGGTGACGGTTCTGTTCAGGAGAATTTTTTAAAATACGTAGGCACAAAAACTGCCACATTACAAATCTTTTTGACAGGACGAAGTCTGTCGAGTCAGCTAGTTTAATATAAATATATTTACAACTAGCTTCCGCGGCGCGGTTTCACCCGCGTAGTTCCCGTTCCCGTAAGAATAGACATGCCTAATATGCAGATTTAGTCAGATAATGTAGCTTAAGTATGTAAGGCAAAATATTTTTTTTAAATCGGTCCCGTAGATTTTAAGTTGATTCGTTATATGTATTTCTGATACAAATCTTTCCCCATCATAACATTTAATATAAATTAGGTAAGGTGGTGGCTAACACACACTTATAAAAACCTATTGTTATAAATATTTATTCTTTACTTAAATTATTCCATTATAAGGCAGAAAAGCAATAACATGCTTAATAAAATATATGTAATTTCATTAACTTAACTGGCTGATAATTTTCTGAGCCCGCTATTAGCCTAATTTACTTCAGCCTTTAATCACGTTAATTGCCTACCTTTGTAATCAAGGAGGGGTTTGCCAATAACAGCAGTGTTGCCAACTATATCGAACAAGAAAATAATACTATAGATTATTAAGTTTTTGTCTAAAGGGTATATCAATGAGTTAACTGTGATATGATGTAGGTAGGCAATATCTTAATTAGTCATATTATATAGGTAGCTAGAAAGAATATACCTATGAAATTGCATTAATTTGTTTTTAATTACTGTATTGAATACTTTTAGGTACTTATATAACTTTAAAACAGACCTCCAGATTAAGATGCCAAAAATATTTTTGAAAAAAAAAATATCAATTATAAACCCGAATCCGTTGTATCCTATTAAAAAATTCCATTTAGACTTCAATTACTTTTTATTGGCCTTACATAACTAGAATATATTATTATTTTGATACAACTTAGGCGACAAACAGTCATACGGTCCCACTTCATAGGAAGCGGTTACCCTAGCCTATTTTCCATCCAAATACCTTATACAATTTTCCCCTGAACATACGACTATTTTGATCCTGTAAGACAAAATAAACCTATAACTTAACCTACCTTTCATCTCACCAAACTGGGTTGAACTACGGCAATCGCTTTGATCGAATATTGATAGAGCCAATATATGTCGCAAATAGCTTCAGTGTGTACACAGGTGGAAGGACTAAGGTAGCGGCCTGTTTGACTAGAGTGTTTGAAATAGGTTTGAATAGTTTGTAGGTATCTGGCTTGTAATTTATTGACGAATGGTATGTAAGATTAAGGTATGTTGTTTCTATATTGTTATTTAAATTATCGTTAGTGTATGGCTTTTCATATGAGAATTTGTTCATGAGACATTTATTAGTTAAAAAAATTTATGTATATATACGAATAGACTAGCTGCCTCCGCGCGGTTTTACCCGCGTAGTTCCCGTTCCCGTGGGAATACAGGGATAAAATATAGCCTATGTTACTCGGGGATAATGTAGCTTTCCAAAGGTGAAAGAATTTTTGAAATCGGTCCAGTAGTTTCGGAGCCTATTCATTACAAACAAACAAACAAACAAATCTTTCCTCTTTATAATATTAGTATTAGTATTAGTATAGAAGTATAGATAATAACTATATATCAGAATTCTGAAAAGGTAAATGCTGTGAATTACCCATTAATTTTCATTTTCACTTTCTATGACTATTTATAAGTGCTTGTGAAGCCCTAATTAAATAGGTATAAAACATTTTTATTTTCATTACCGTCTATTCCAGTCTATTCTAGGCGCCTTAATTACCTATTTATCTTTCTTGCCATCCTAGTACCTAAAGTCATAAAACTTCGCAATACATTCTTGATATTTGTAATTACATTGTTACAATTCTAACTTAGCGAGTCGGCATGATTAAAGTTTTCATTAACTCTCAAAATTATTCGATATCACGCCTAGCCTCGCTCCGGTGTTTAATGAAGATATTCAACGACTTTGTATGGTGCAAGGTATAAGCAATTGAATTTTATTACAGAATAAGACATAATTAGGAATATAATTATCATAAGGTCTTAGCATGTAGGTATTAAGCTAGCTTTCGCCCTTGGATTATGTGAAGAATACATTATGCCAGAATCGATTCTTTATTAGTTTATTTATAGCATTTATATCAATTATCAGATATTACCTTATTAGTAACTTTTATGAACTTAGTTTTTTGTTCAACTATAGCGAACTTATTATTTGCAACAAGTTCAATCATGAATTTACTCGAAGTTCGCGAAAGATAGGTTTGTCTGTTTGAATATAGCATAACAGAATGAAAACTTATAAGGATTTAAAATACAAGTCATAGACATCTCGTTACTGATAATTCTTTGGCTGAGAATATACCTACATTTTACTATGCCTAATTGTTGAGACGTAAAAGGGCTCCTTAAATAGCCGTCTCTTTTTGCCGCTCTATGTTCATCTCTTTCTGGCCTACGGATATATAATATTAAGTGCTATCAAAATGACCTTTAAGCTCTGAACTTTAAGGTATCTACAGTTCTCACACACACATTGTTAGTTCCTTCACGAAACGCACACCGAAGTGTGTATGTAATTACACAAGCATCCATAATTGCTAGACCTTTGCAATATTATAGCATAAACATTTCCGCGAACGTTTGATTGAGATTAATGTAATCTGGTGGGTCAACGTAAAATGGTTATGTTAAGGCTTTATGCCGATTGAGTGTTATATGTATTTGACGTTGAAACCTTGGAACTTCACTTATCAAAATACAGGAGTAATTTAGTTGTTTGATTATGCCAGAATTAACTTGATTATAGAAGGATAAATTAATATTGTTGCGAAGATATTGTTCAGTAAATTAGTGAGAGATTGAAATGCACATTAATTATCAAGCAACTTCGATTTTTAATAAATTGTCTTACGGCATATATTCTATACTATGACGTATGTTTTTAGCTCTCGATGTTTCACAATATTTGATCATGGAGAATTTAGATCAGAACTGAAATAAACCCTAGTGAGTGAGTACAAGAGCAGAAATGCAATATATCTAATTTCTGGAACTCGTAATTGTTATGTTCTTGATTATAAAACATTGAAATGTAATTGAATTGTGTCACAATTTTAATGAATATTTATTCATTTTATTCATTCAAATGGTGACTCTACTAAGTTTGGAAGGATGCTTTTCGAAACTGCTTTAAAAACGATCATAAAATAATCGTTCATTCATCCATCCATCATCACGCATCACACTTAACTCACACAGCTCTGGTGGATACATAAGTGCATACATAAGTATGAGGCTATGTATCTCCATAAAATCGTATGTATAATATTAATAAGACATCATAAAAATAATCTAAATACGGTGCATTTCCACCAGAGCTGTGTGAGTTAAGTGAGATGCGTGAGGAAAATATATATCAATAGGATTAATTAACTTTCCAGAGCACGCTCAGAGCAGCGCCGGTGGAAAGAGGCTTAAAGAGTATATAAAAAGACAAGCAGTGTGCGAGAAAAGATAAGATTAAAATATTTATAATAAGCTATAAATAAATAATAAACTCATAATCTTATGAACCCAAAGATAATGAAGTGGTTTATTTTAAAAATATATTACGTTTTATTCAAATGAAAAATTACTATTTTGCAAGCCTTCTCGGTATGTTATATCTGATCACATTAATGCATAATCACCAGTTTATATACCTACGTGTTATTTTAAGTAGTGAACTATATTTTTACTGATCGTCCTAATAGATATTTTAAACAACATGATTCTTTGCACATATAATTAGAAGTATAGAAAGTGACATAGACTATATCCTACTAATATTATAAAGGCGAAAGTTTGTAAGTATGGATGTATGGATGTTTGTTACTCTTTCACGTAAAAACTACTGAATGGATTTGAATGAAATTTGGAATAAAGATAGCTTATAACCTGGATTAACATATAGGCTACTTTTTATCCCGGGAAAATGGAAGACCTCCCGGGTACGCGGGTGAAACCGCGGGGAGCCACTAGTAGATCATAAAAAGATTATATGTATGGGGTTCTTCAAGAAGGGAGTGAAGAGATTTTCACAGGGTCGGCAACGTGTGAGTAACGCCCCTAGTGTTGCAAGCGTCCATAGGCTACGGTAACTGCTTCCCATAAGGCGGACTGTATGCCTGTTTTCCACCTTTGTGGTATAAAAAAAAATCTTCTTTTCACAACTCATTGCAGTACATCTAACACGCAAAACATTTCATAGTAGGTACTTTTTATGGAGAGTCATGCATCACATACATATATGCAGTACACAATACGTCCGACCCTCATCACCCTGTTAATCCTATTGTCTCACCCTAATAGCGTCTCGAAGTTTCCATTCAGTCCTTGCCAAGTTTTGTTCGGCCCTATGAAAGGCACCTTAACGTGACTAGACATTAGCTTATGAATAGGTATTTACCATTCGTTTAGAAGCGAAATGAAGCATTATATTTGTTAACTAGCTGCCTCCGCGCGGTTTTACCCGCGTAGTTCCCGTTCCCGTGGGAATACAGGGATAAAATATAGCCTATGTTACTCAGTGATAATGTAGCTTTCTAATGAAAAAAGAATTATTAAAATCGGTCTAGTACTTTTTGAGTTTATTCGTTACATAAAAAATTCAAATCTTTCCTCTTTAGTACATTAGTGTAGATGTAGATTATATGTATTTGTTAATAATACAATGTAGGGCTCTTCAGTGAGTGTCGAGGAGGAAAATTTTACTATGAACAAATTAGAGTGCTCAAAGCGGGTTCATCGTATTAACATTGTTTTCAGATATTTAAATTAAACAGGTAAACCTAAAAATATGACAAATATTTGCAAAATCTCGAAATCACATGAATATCTAAAATAAGCATTAAAAGCTTTCTGTTAAGCTAGTATGATTGTAATAATATAATCTACAAATAAGCCAAAAATTTAATTTACTGTACTCTATTTAAGATGGGCGTAGTTGCACGTTTCCATGGCAAAGTATGTAGTACCTTCGACTTATGCTACGATATTCTATTAAAAATGTATAACATCGTAGCTACGTAGCAAATAGCTACGATCCGTAGGAATATGCTACAAGCGTGACAAATGTAGGTACCTACCATAGAGGTAATTATAGAAATTGGTTTTAATTAATTTGAGCCTTATTTTACTAACTCTAAGTTTGAATTTGTATTGTAATAAAATTATATAATTTTGAGACAGATTCTTAAGTTTAACTATATATCTACAAATAATAATTTGTCCTACGCTATACCTACTTCACATCTATGATGTCCATCAAATGAAAAAGTCGTTTCCCAGGATATTTATTTATACTGTTGGAAAAATGGTAACCACTAAACCAACATAGTAGTAAATAAAATAACATTTATTCAAGTCCGTAAATACACGATAAAAGCATTCATTTATACTAACATCGTCAAACGAATTTCCAAAAAGCACACGGTGGGTAGTTGGAAAAAAAACCGTGTGTTCTCGCTAATGTAATCGCGTTAGACCCGAGGAAATGTTTTCACCGTTCCCTTTTTACGGGAGGTCGGAGGAGCTAGAAAATTGGCCACATGCGACGCACGTCACGTACCTAACGATCTGGCAACGTGGAATTTAATACCTGTCTCTTGAAAGGAAGCCAGCCTTTTAATATTTCTTAAGCGTTTCGGCGATTCCATTAAGGCTTGTGAGTTTGATACAATTTTATTTTGTTTATGGAAATTTTTGGTGGGGAATAATTATGGAGTTAGATAGATAAATAGTGATAAAGTAAATAAACTATTTTTATGTATTGATGACGCCCGATATAAACTGAATATCATGCTCTCGATTTTTTTGTTACAAACAAATTGCCTTATTACTGGGTAAATTTTAGAAAAACGGTAATATTTTGATAACCAGTAATTGCTTTTACAATATTTAACAAAACACGCTAGCATAGCATTTAGAAACTATACACTAACACTCAAATCCTCAATTTAATTCGATCGAATGCAATGACGAAAACATAAATGAATCTATTCCAACACGATTTTCCAATACCTGTGGAAGCGTCTGTAATCAATTTACCTTCATACATATACATATATACGTATAAGAACGTACATACAGATTGACAAATATACCTAGAATTGTTGGGAATAGTGGCTCGGTTTCTCCACTTCATTCAAGCTGTATTGTACGAGATTTGCATATAAATTAAATACCCCGAACTGTTTGCTCAAGTAACGATTAGTGATGTGACAGCATTGGGTTTTAACGTAACTATTTTGGGTTTTTCAACTATTTTGATGGGTCAGATTGCCAATACTAATTGGTAAGCCAAACTGTAACTGACAAGCATTAATGTATACATCTATGAGTATATAATATGTATGTGTTTATGAAGTAGTAAATTATTATGGTAAATCAGCTATCTGTTCGCAATAGTACAAGATCAATTTAAAATAATATTGGCAATTAATATAATAATATCAATTAAAAGGAAAATAATTATATAAGTACTAGTGGGTCCCCGCGGTTTACCCTTATCTTCAATTTTACCGGGATAAAAAGAAGCATATTGTGTGTTATTCCAGAACATATTCTAACGTTGCGCCAAATTTCTCAATTGCCTTTTTGGCGTGAATGAGTAAAACACATACTCGCAAACTTTCGGATATATAATATTAGTAGGGGAATAATTGTAGCTTTAATTAAATTCATTTAGTACTTTATTGATTTATATATCATCTATGGATCAAACTTATGTAAACAATTAAATTATAATATACTAGCTGCCTCCGCGCGGTTTTACCCGCGTAGTTGTCGTTCCCGTGGGAATACAGGGATAAAATATAGCCTATGTTACTCGGGGATAATGTAGCTTTCCAATGGTGAAAGAATTTTTGAAATCGGTCCAGTAGTTTCGGAGCCTGTTCGTTACAAACAAACAAACAAACAAATCTTTCCTCTTTATAATATTATAGTATAGAATACTTTTTGAGCATAGTATCCCAACTTACTAATCACATCACTAGTTACAATGCCCATATACTTTGTCGTGCGGCTATCTGTTAGCGTCATGAGTGTAATAAATATAACTAGTCAGACGTATTTACATATTTAGACAAATTACCTAAAACTTTAATGTTTTTTTACTTTAAAAATAGGCAGCAAGTTTATCCAAAGGCAAGCACTGTCATCTACTGACATTTTATGAAATCTTCGTACCTCCTGCATTATATATAGGTATAAAACATAATTTGGAGTTTATGTAACCAGAAAAACATTGACAGTGACACCTGTGGTGTTGCAAGCGTCCATAGGCTACGGTAACCGCTTCCCATCAGGTGGGACTGTATGACTGTTTGCCACCCTTCTATATCTATACTTCTATACTAATACTAATAATATTATAAAGAGATTTTTTTTTTATTTTTGTATGTAACGAATAAACTCAAAAAGTACTGGACTGATTTTAATAATTCTTTTTTCATTAGAAAGCTACATTATCACTGAAAAATATAGGCTATATTTTATTCCTGTATTCCCCCGGAAACGGGAACTACGCGGATGAAACCGCGCGGAGGCAGCTAGTGTGGTATAAAAAAATCTATTTGGGATTTGACTAGACTTTGATTTCGATTAAGAAGTTGGCTGCTCCGAAGTTGTTCCTAAAAGAGAATACAATACTACAATGATGAAGCACCTTTTAAAATTCCACACTCACTACATTGATATTAGTCAAACTACAATTTACTGGCTGTGTGAGAATTGTAATTAAAATAGATTGTACACAAATCCGACTGAAACACGTGTACCAATGACGTTTGAGCTCATAAATTATTTAGCGACAACACAGCCAGCCATGTCGATTGTCGATAATAATGTACCAGTACAACACTAATATATATCGATACATATCACAGTGAATAATTAATTTAAAATGTCTTTTACCACAAGCATTTGTAAACAAAATATCTATTTAAAAGCATGTAAAAATAATGTTGATTGATTATTATTGAATGGACAGCATGATAAATGAATTGTTAGTTTAATGTGAAACAATATTTTCAATGATACAGAATAATGTAAAGTGCTAAGGGCTTAAAATCAAAATAAATTCTACTCTGGCTTTGATATTATTATAAAGAAAAACATCGATACGAATATAAACAATGGCTAGATTGAGGCAGATACATGGTTTGGTACTCTGACTTTCACGTAGATGTAGTCGGTTTGATTCGCACTTAGCATAAATACATGGTATGTCTGTTTGTTTGTCTGTAGTAGACGTCTATATACCTAAGCATTTAAATAACTATATCGGCTGTCTAGATACCATTGTACAAGTTCTATTTAAAGAAAACAATATGTGTGGAATCTGACAGGATATTTACTGTCTTTATATTTATTGTCTATTATCAGCTTTTATACAAGATTTTCATGTCCCCAGGCAATTTTTTCCTAACATGAATGTCTAGAAATCTGTTATTATTTATAGGTACCTATTAGGAAATTAAATCTGTATTCTGTCACATTTTTCAGATTTTTGATACAAAATATTACACAAAATTACGTTTACATCAGTGAACCTTCACAAGTACTTATGTATTTTGGTACCGGTACGTTATATTAATATGATAATACATACCATAAAGTTAAGGTTTTATTCCACAATAACGAAGGTAATTTGATATATTATTTCTGGAAATTCATGAGCAGATACCGTAAGTACTTGGACTGACCCCATCTTTTAATAAACTCCAGGGACTAACATAGTTTAATATCAGTAAACCAAACAGCATTAAAAAAACTATTACCAAGAAAATAAATACATCTAACTATAAAATACTAGTGGCTTCTCGCGGTTTCACCCGCCTCGGGAGATCTTCCATTTTCCCGTGATAAAAATATACCTATGTCCTTTCCCAGGCTTTAGACTATCTGCATTTAAATTGGTTCAGTAGTTTAAGCGTGAAAGTGAGACAGACAGACAGAGTTACTTCCGCATTTATAATATTACTATAGATTACAAACACTTTATTATGAACAGTCATACATTCTACAAGTGGCGCCTTCGTTGTAAGTCTTTTTATTTAGACAGGTTTTACATAGCACTTTATATCATTGACTTGAAAACCAACATGATAGCATCTAGCCCTTTATTGAAGTCGATTAAAAACATATCAATTTGTCTTTAAAGTTATCAGCATCGACACTCTGAAACTTATTTTATAATAATCGAGAAAATTTCCTTTGGCACTAGATGTTACCTTTCACGATATAACTTCACAGACAGGTTTTCGAGATATGAAGTTTTGAATGCTTAGATAGATTAAGTTTAGGTATAACTAATTTTGTCTGGATGTAAATGACGTAAAATTTGTTTGTTTGGTTGGTAAACAGGTATCTACTTACTTATTACTTATATTAGGTACCTATTAAATTAACTGTCGGAATGGTATCAACATTATCCGCTTATCCGGATTTGTAAAATGGAACATAAATCTGTCAAAGATTTCATTGTTAAAAACATAAAAAAATAATAATGACATAAGGGTCCTACTATGCCCTAGTATAATCAAGGTATGAAGGTCAAAGCTAAGAACAACTGGCAAGAAAATTACAGTTTGATAAAATGACAATAGTTTTGAATTACACATACGATGGTTTTAAGAAAGGGTTTTTTTAAATACCTGATTTATAGTACTGTCTATATAATGTACTAGGTCCTAAGGGCTGCAGTAATGAGGGTCGTGTCGAGTACCACTCCGCTCGGAGCGCTCATCAAGCGGAGACAGCAAAATGTACGGCGGCCTTGCGCTTTTACACATTATTTTCAGATGTGTGAGAATACTTGGAGTGAAGAGGTTTTTAATAGGCATTTTTATTTATTTACAACTCTGTATTTATGAACAACTAGTGGCTCCCCGCGGTATCACCCGCGTTCCCGTGGATCTTTAATTTTCCCGGAATAAAATGTGTCCATGTCCGTCTCCTGGTTCTATGCTACCTCCCCACCATTTTTCGGCCAAATCGTTTCAGCCGTTCTAGAGTTATAAATAGTACTAACACGATTTTCTTTTATTTTGAGATAGTCATGCAATACGGTACGGCTACGGTAACCGCTTCCCATCAAGTGGGACCGTATGCCTGTTTGCCACCCTTCTGGTATAAAAAAAAATATAATTATTTAAGTAGTATGAAGCTAAAGAGTTTGTTTGATTGAACGCATTTAACTCAAGAACTATTATTTCGAATAGAAAAATTATTTTAGCCTTCGATAGCTAGTTTATAGAGGAAGGCTATATAACATCACGCTACGACTTACCAGAGCGGAGCAACCAAGTATACGGAGAAACAGATAACGACAGATAGCGACGTTTCATACTATTTAAAGAAGAGATGTTCTGCAATCAGCAACTATAGTCTGGTTTAAATTGTGTTTATTTTAAAGTTACAACATTTAACTACTAACAAGTTATATAGTCAACCCGGTGAACAAACAGTCTGGTCGGACCCAACTTGCCTTTCGAAATGTTGGTTAAGTTAGTTAAGAGTTCGACAAACAATAGTCCTAACTATGGCTCAGCCGCTGATGAAGTTTCTATTATAGGTATATAAAATATATCTATGTTTTTCATATTATTTTTAGATTATGGTTGTCTACAATGATTAACATTACGTACCTATATTCTATACGAAATTTATAGTAAATACTATATACCTAGTAGTATAGGTAAGGTAAAAGCAATAAAATATTTGGCTAGGACAATATTAATTCAAGGAAAACTAAATGCATAGTAACAATGTCATTAACCCTTAGCTGCCTACGCTGTTCCGTTTTTGTTCGTAAACAGGAAAATGTTAAAATCGAATTGTACTTAAATATTATTTTATTACTGTGTTTCAGCAAAAAATATTATATCAGCAGAAAACTCTACACCTACGTTTGTATTAAACAATCTTGTTAAAGATCACCCATAAAATAAACTTAAGCCATAAAGGTATATTTGATTATATTAAATATTTTTGTTACTCTTTTCGTAGCTTAAGAATATAGCAAAACTCAACTCCCCAAAAAAAGTATACTAGGTTTCGTTCCGTGGTTTCGCCTATGTACCCGGGTCTTCAATTTTTCCGGGATAAAAAGTAGCCTACGTGTTACACTGTACCAAATTTCATCCAGATCCCTGTAGTTGTAATTGCGTGAAAAATACATCATAACAAACATCAATATATAAATACATTCTCTCAAACTTTTGGATAATATCGTTAGAAATGTTTGTTAGTTTGTTGTGAAAAATCAGCAGGGTACTAATAACATATAGATACTGAGGTTGAAACCGATATGCAAAAAAAAATATAACAATTTTTATATATTCTAATAATTATATTAAAAAATATTTGTCTACTAGACCGATCTGAATAATTCTTTCACCAACAGAAATCTACGTTATTTGTGAGCCATAGCTATGCTTTATCCATGTATTCCTACGAGAACGGGAACTACATGGGTGAAACCGCGGGGCGGAAGCTAGTGCATTATTATCGTCGTAAAGTACAAGTATTTCACCCTTGCGTGTGACGGGTGATGGACGATTAAAGCGTCCCTTGTGACGAATTTGCGCTTCAGACTCAATAAATATAAAATGCCCTAAAAAAATATCATAAAAGCTTCTTCTCCATGGTTCAGCATCCAGGGAGCTTTAAGCACATTTAATGAGTTCGGTTGTAGGAGTTATTTTCTTATATAAAAGTTACTTAACAAGAATCATATCTGTAAACATTCTACTGTCTACACTTACCTATATAAGATTTTATTTTTTTGTTTTTTCAATACATAGGCTTTGATATTCTTTCACCAATGGAAAGCTATCGGTATAATCAGGGAGTAACAAAGGCTACATTTTATCCCCGTATTCGTTTAGTAACGGGAATTACCGTGTAAAACCGCGCGGCGGAAGCTAGTGTTTTATAAAGCCGCAGTTATTTAAATATATGGTAGGTACACACATTTACAATTGTAATGATTCTAGTAGTGATAGTATGACAAATGAATCAGTTGCCGGAAATATTGTAATGGACTGTTTTTTAAATCCATATTTAATACCGCAAAGGTGGCAATCAGGCATACGGTCCCTGATGGGAAGCGGCTACCAAAGCCTATGGACGCTTGCAACACCGGGGGCGTCACTCACGCGTTGCCGACCCTGTACTTCATTCCAACCACAAAAACAAAAAAAGTTTAATAACAATAAGATATATTTATATAATTAATCTACAATGTCATATACAAATCATAATATTGGAAACAGTAGCAATTGATATTCATATCATAATAATTAATCAGATATCAGTTATTCTTAATGCAACATAAAAATAATAAAAAGTGCATTTATATAAAACAATATACTTATAAATTAGATAACAATCGTAATAAAAATATATTTAAAAGCAAAAGTATGGAAAATTTACATTAGCTTGACGATAAATGACACTGGGTCAGCAACCTCTTATGCTCTGACTCTATCTTTACCAACGCTGTTATGTGAGACGTCCGATGCTCCGAGGTCGAGTTCGCTCGCTCTCCGAAGTAGTTGTATGCTAATCCTTACATAATTTCTTTTAGGGACCAGTATCATCAATTCGCTTACTAATATTTTCCTTCGTTATATCATCTAATGAGCATACGGCAGTAGCCTAAAAATACCCTCAGAATTTGAGAAAATCATATGGTTTTGATTATCAAAAACTAAGCTGGAAAGTATAAAAATGGACGCTACTTCCTTAACAGTAGCATTTTCTTTATTGACCTTGTAAATAAAATCGTCAACACAAAAATATACATCACCATTGTTGTCTAAAGTGAGAAAACCAGCGTCTGAGGTATATGTTACTGTGTCGTTAATCCCTTTCGTTTTACTATACAATCCAGTGTCATTGCTGAAGAATATAACATTGTCATTATCAATAACAAAGTGTAAAATTTTACCCTCCAATTCAGTAAGCCTGGCGGATTGCCCTTGAGTGAACGTGTAAACCAAACCAGATGCATGGGGTATATAATATAGCACGTCCTTGAAAAATGTGTACCAGATGTAGTCACCTTTGGCATCGAGATATTTTGTTTCACTGTTCCCATTGTATTTGTAAATTCCATGTTGAGTACCCAAATAAACTTCATGCGTGCTAGGATCAACCGCTGTGCTCGTTATAACGGGTATTTGAGCCAATGTAGATTTGTCAATTGGCTTAAAATCTTGATGCACCTTTGTATTTAGATTTAGGGTAAATGTTTTTATCCCGCTGATAATGTACAAAGTATTTGTGCTACGATCTATCGATAGTGTTACTGACCATGGTAGATCTTTCATAAGTAATTCTTTTTGGTAGGCAACTCCATTTACAATGACGTCATCAGCTTGGACGACTAAAAATAAGGATAAGAGCACGATCAACTGCATTCTGATCTGAAAATAAAATATATTAGGTAAACCAACTAATTTTGGAATGTATTTTACTTATTGACTGTTGTTTACTATTTTACCAGTAATGGCTCAGAGTCACCAGTAAGTAGATACCAACAATTCAATTTTATACGCTGTATAATATTATCCGATAAAGTATTTTTTATATAATTCTTGGGACATTGATTTACATGTCCATTTAATCCAATTTAATACAAACTAAAATCTATATCTATACCTATACGATATCAAATATCCAGAGTTTTTGTACCATCTACAATATAATACAATACTTTTTAAGTACATACTTCTATAGACTTTAATTAAGAATAAATATTAACTTGACTTACCCACTATGTCTCATAAACAACGGTGTCAGACGAAGATCTTTTAAAAATGCATAAATTATTTTGCTTTCATCACCTTTTATAGAAGCGATAGTGTCTTAAAGTTGCCCTGGAGATAGCATAATATTAAACATTTCGAGATACGAATATACCTAACGTCTTCTTTTATCTGTATCGTCTTATGCTTGTTTATAAACCGACTTAAAAAAAGAGAGGTTCTAAATTTGACTGCTTTAAAATTTATTATTGTGCTTCAGACTAAGCATCGTTTGGCATTCCCATACAAAAAAACTTGCAATACACAATGAAGGTTAAAAGAAGATGATAGAAGAATAATACAAGGATCAGCCACCGAGCCAATTTTGGTGAAATTTGGTGCAAAGATTCATTCCAGCTGGTTGAAAGATATAAGCATCAGGAAAGGAATTTCAAGGTCACCCTAGAATACGGAAAAAGGCGGCCAAGATACCCACCGTACCCGGCCATCTATAGGGTAGGTACGAAAATTGTGACAAGAAAGCACCAACTTGTAGAAAATTGGCATATCGAGCGCTGCAAGCCGCGATGTTAATATAATATTAATTTAAGATTTTGCTATTTTCTCAATTATACAAGTATATTAACACTCAATAGTCAAAATACTTAAAGTTATTGTTATTATCAATTGCTCTTAAGAGTTTGTTTTTATTAAAGCTACAAAACCTTTTTGAAGGAGGGCGCAACGGACTCGTCCGTTTCGAATTTGGAGCAGCCCGACTGCGGTTGTACACCTTACGGAAGACCGCAGCCGCAGCATTGATTCATTAAAACTCATATCAATAAATTAATATTTTTATTATTAATAAGATTAAGCATACATAAAATAACAAGTACCTACTTTAATTTCACGTGATAAACAAATGTTAGTATACATAATGTTCTTCTAGATTAATATTTTTAAAGACAAATCCGATTATTAAGATTCAAAAGATAAACCGTTCATATTTGGAGCAGCCCGACTAACTCAAGTTTCCAGAAATAATGCAATAGGTTGTTTTTTAAATCCATATTTTATACCGCAAATATGGCAGTCAGGCAAACGGTTCTAACTGATGGGAAGCGGCTACTTGCTAATATTTTCCTGTGTTATATCATTTATTGTGCATACGGCAGTAGCCTATAGATACTCACAAAATCGGAGTAAATAATATTGTTTTCATTATCAAAAGCTAATCCGTAAAGCATAGGAATGGACGCTACTTTCTTAACAGTAGCATCTTCTTTTATTACCTTGTAAATACTATCGTCGGTACAAAAAAATACATCCCCATTGTTGTCTAGCCTAAGTGCTGTTGCACCAATATCTGAGGTATATACAATTATGCCATTAATCCCTTTCTTTTTACTATAAAGCCCAGTATCATTACTGAAGAATATGTTATCGTCATTATCAATAACAATGTCAAGAACTTCACCCTCCAATTCAGTAAACCTCGCGGATTGCCCTTGAATGAGGGTATAAACCAAACGAGGTACATAGTTAATATAATATAGCACGTCCTTGAAATATGTGGACCAGATAATGTCACCTTTGGCACCAAGAAATTTTGTTTCACTGTTATTCCCATTGTATTTGTAAATTCCATTTTGAGTACCCAAATAAACATCGTGCGTCATTTGATCAACAGCTTGGCTTGTTATAACGGGTGCTTTAGCTAATGGGGATAGAGCAATCGGATAAAAATCTTGATACAACTTTGTATTTAGATTTAGGGTTTTTGATCCTAGACCGCTGACAAAGTACAAAGTATTTGTGCCACGATCTACCTGTAGTGTTGCTGGCCATGGTAGATCTTTCGTAAGTAATTCTTTTTGGTAGGGAACTCCATTTACTATGACGTCATCAGCTTGGACGATTAAAAATGTGGATAAGATCACGATCAACTGCATTCTGATCTGAAATTAATACAAAAAATATCTTATGATTTTGTTGAATGTTTACCATTAACCGGAAATGCTAATACTGCTCGGGGTTTCCAGTAGCTAAAATCCAATTTTATACGCCATATACTGTAATGCGATAAAGCACCTATCTATATCTATATTTCTATACACATATATACTAATATTCAGGGCCGGATCTAGGGGGGGGGGGGGGGGGGGAAGCCGGGGCCCATGCCCCGGGCGGCAAGGTCAGAGGGGCGGCAAATTCACAGTTTACAGACATATGGACAACGTTAACCATAGAAAAAATAATAGTCCATGTACAGGGGGCGGCATTATTCAGTTTTTGCCCCGCCCAAAAAAAATTGAAGATTCGGGACTGCTAATATTTTAAAGAGGAAAGATTTCATTGTTTTTTTTGTTTGTTTCTTTGCATTGAATAGGCTCCGAAACTACTTGACCGATTTGAAAAATTATTTCACTGTTGCGAAGCTACATAGTGATGAAACACAAACTTTGAATTACAAACTATGGCGGAAAAATGTTCGCCGGCTCAACTAGTGTTTTTTTTTATTCCAGGGATATTAACAAGTTCATTTAATCCAATTTAATGCAAACTAAAATCCTTTTACACAATATGATCATGTACAGTACAATACAATACTGTTTGTAAGTACATACCTACTTACTTCTAAAGATAGTACCTATTTATACATAACAAACAGACATGACATAAATTAATATTATAATGACTTACCCACTGTGTCTCACAAACAACGGTGTCAGACGAAGATCTTTTAATAATGTTTTAATCATTTGGCTTTCATTACCTTTTATAGAAGCGATAGTGTGTTAAAGTTGCCCTGGAGATAGCATAGTATTGTATCGCTATATAATAAATAAAAATATTTATTTTATTGGCCTCGTGTTTTTTCCTGTTTATGAATCGACTTAAAAAAAGGGAGGTTCTAAATTCGACTGAATCAAATTAGCATTCCCATACAAAGGTACAAAAAACTAGCAATCCTACTAATATTATAAATGCGAAAGTTTGTATGTATGGATGTTTGTTACTCTTTCACGCTCCAACGGCTGAAGGGATCTGCTTGAAATTTGGCACAGAGCTAGAATATGTTCTGGAATAACACATAGGCTACTTTTTATCCCGGGAACGCGGGTGAAACCGCGGGGAGCCACTAGTAAACAATAAAGGTTAAAAAGCATCAGCCACCGAAGAAATTTTAATGAAATTTGGTGCAGAGATACACTACAGCTTGCTGAGGGATATAGGCATCGGGAAAGTTATCTCCCTAGAATACGGAAGCTAGTTGAGATATGAATAAAATGGACAACTGAATGGACAATAGATGGAGGATACCCTTAGTCCTTCTGTATCAATTAACCCCTGGCTCAGCATCGCCAGCTGTGTGGTCTATGTGTGTGGCCAATTACTTTTTTTTTATGTCAAAAGTTTGACAAACAGGCTGACGGTTCACCTGATGGTAAGTGGTCACCGGACGTATATGAGCTGATGATGATGAATTAAAGTTTTTAAAAACCTATTCCGCGTTCCCAAAATTAGACTAGCTTATAATTATTTGTAATGAAATATTGAATTGAAGATGAGTAAACTTTGACCTGAGATTACACAATATGTTTATAAACACTTTATACAATCATTAAAGTGGGAATTCCAATGTATTTTACCTACTGCTTAAATGGGTGGTATGTTACATGGGTTAATTTATTGATTTACTTTACCGCTTAACAAGGAAATGTTTTATAATATTACAGTTTTGTTATATTGAGGTAAATCTCTGTGTGTCCCATTTGACAATAAATCGATTATAAAATATGTAGAGCGTTCCTGATCCTCATATTTTTTTTGTAAAAAAAATATGTAATTGAACTTGATTCGATTTAAACCGCGTTCCCGGCGTCTTCTTTTTTTCCAGAATAAAAAGTTTAAGCTTTTCCAAAACAAATCTGTATTGGAGCCAAATTTCATCCAGATCCCTGCAGCCATTCTGGCTTGATTGCATACATCCATTCGTTAAAACATTCATTTATCTAATATTAATAAATAAGATAAAGCATACATAACATACCTAGTACCTACTTTAATTTGTCGTAATAAACAAAAACACATAATGTTCTCATCGTTTCATATTTTTATTGTAGTTTCAAAGATTAATCCTATAAAAAGTTTTTATTATTAATATATTTTTTTTTTTAAATATTAATGACAAGTCTCCATTCCATTCTTGTTCCTAAAATCACACACGACTATGGGAACGCCTATAAATACTCATGTAATTAGTATAATAATTCTATTCATTTCCTGAGTTCACCTATCATGGTAAGTGCCTCTTAACCTCTTAACAAAATGACGCCAACATTAGTAAAAGAAAAAGTTGTTTGCATTATTACTGTACTAGTGGATCCCCGCGAATCCCGGTGTCCGTCCATTTTCCCGGGATAAAATGTAGCCTATGTCCTTTCTCAGGCTCTAGAATATCTGTGTACCAATTTTCATTTAAATCGGTGCAGTAGTTTGTGGTATACGAGTATAATAATTTTATAAGTAAACTTGTGGGTACACTGAAATAAAACAGTTGGTTTGTTAACTCGGTCTTTGATTGTTTGGCTCCCACATTTAATCATTAAATATTACTGGCGACGAGGTAAATCGCGAATAAACATTAAAAATTGCTTGTATATAGTGCATTGCTTCAAGTTTAGTTAAAATGCCGATCGGAAAAATTGAACATTTCGATTTATCAAGTAAAAAGTGGCCGGCATACATTCGACGCGTGGAACAATTCATGGCGCTCAATGAAATCAAACCAGCGTTACATGTAGCTACGCTAGTGACTATAGTGGGCGAAGCTACGTATGATTTAATGTGTGACCTTTGTGCGCCTGACAATCCGGAGGACAAAAGTTTTAAGGAATTGGTTAAAAGTGTTAACGACCATCTCGAACCGAAGCGATCGGACATAGCCGAACGGCACGTATTTAGACAAAGACGTCAAAATAGTGGTGAAAGTTTGGGTGATTATTTGCAAGCCCTAAAACACTTGGCGAGTACGTGCAGCTTCAAGAACTGTCTCGAAGAGAATTTGAGAGACCAATTTGTCTCCGGTTTAGTGAGCGATGACATGAGATCGCGACTTTTCGCCGAACCGACGTTGACATACAAGAGGGCGGTGGAGTTAGCCTTCGCTCTCGAGGCGGCCGACCGGCACGCGCAGGCGAGTGGCTCGGGCTGCGGAGCGGCGGCGGCGGCGGCGGCGGCGAGCGCGGGCGGCTCCGGCGGCGCGGGCAGCGTGCCGGCGCCCGAGCCGATGCATCGGTTAGCGACGGGAAGAGTGACGGCTCGCGGCGCGTCCGGCGCTGGCGGCAGAGATTCGACGAGTCGAACCACCGGTTATAACACGGGAGAAATGCAACGCGGCTCGCAATACCAGTGCTGGCGTTGCGGAAAGGGGCATCGAGCTGTCGGATGTCGTTTTAAAAATTATTCCTGTGACGGGTGTGGGCAAAAGGGTCACTTAAAGGTAATGTGCAAACGTACCCCTCGGCAGGGGGAAGGGCGTGCATCAGGGCGTGGGCAGAACTACATCAACAGTGATAGTGATTCTGAATGCGACTTATTTAACCTTAATGTGTGTAATAACAATGATCGACCGTATAATGTGCAGGTTAAAGTGAACGGTAAGGAGACAACGTTCGAGTTGGACACTGGCAGTAAGTTATCGGCGATAAATACATATTTTTATAATGAGCATTTCAACCAATCGCCGCTGATCCGTAATGATATTTGTTTACATTCTTATAACGGTACTCGCATTGAAGTGATCGGTTATATTATGGTTGATGTTGTGATCGGAACACACTGTGCGGGGAATTTAAAACTTTTTATTATTAAAAATGGTGGACCTCCACTATTAGGTAGGTCATGGTTATGTAAGTTGAACATTGATAGTATTAAAATTAACGAAATGATTAACAACTTATGTGATGATGATTTTGTGGACAGTTTACGAAATGAATTTCCTACAGTGTTCTCCCCAGGTCTCGGAACATGTACTAAGCAACTAGTGTTAAGGTTGGGCGATACCACCCCCGTTTTTATTAAAGCAAACGCAAACCAGTTGAATCAGAACTCGCACGACTCGAAGCAGAGGGTACGATTCGTAAGGTAGAATATTCCGATTATGGAACGCCCATTGCACCGGTTATCAAGAAATCGGGTGACATACGCATATGTGGTGACTATAAAGTCACCATCAACCCTAAGTTGATTCGCGACCCGTACCCCATGCCTCGGATCGAAGAATTATTTGCGTCGTTGAGTGGAGGTGAACAATATTCGAAAATAGACCTTACAAACGCGTACCAACAATTATTTTTAGATGTAAATTCGCAAGCCTGCACCGCTATAACCACACATATTGGCACATTTATTTATCAACGTACCCCGTTTGGTTTAACATGCGTCCCTGAAAAATTCCAGAAATTTATGGAAGAAACTCTTAAGAATTTAAAGGGTACGGCTGTATTTTTGGATGATGTGGCTGTTACGGGGTCTAATAGGCTTGAGCATATTGCTAATTTGAAGGCTGTGCTGACTCGGTTACGTGAGGTGGGTTTGCGGGTTAGGCTTGAAAAGTGCAGTTTCATGCAGAATAGTATAACTTATATAGGCTTTATTATTGATAAGCAAGGTTTGCATCCAGACCCAAATAAAATTAGAGCTATTGTGGATGCACCCCCACCGGAAGATATAACTCAATTAAGATCCTTTCTTGGCCTGATAAATTATTACTCTAAATTTATTCCTCGTTTGAGTACAATATTACATCCTTTGCATAATTTATTGCGCAAAGATCGTGCTTGGGTTTGGTCGGTAGACTGTAAAAAAGCTTTCCAGGATATAAAGTCGGTCATCCTGAGTAGCAAGGTATTAGTGCATTATAACCCCGAATTGCCTTTGGTTTTATCGGTTGATAGTAGTTCATACGGTATCGGCAGTGTGTTATCACACCGTTTTCCAAATGGTGATGAACGCCCTATTTGTTTTGCATCCCGAACGTTAAACTCAGCAGAAAGATCCTATAGTCAGTTGGACAAGGAGGCGCTCGCTATTATCGCTGGCGTCATCAAACACCATCAATATATTTATGGTCGCCATTTTATCATCAAAACTGACCACAAGCCGTTAACATTTATATTTGGTCCAAAGTTTGGACTGCCTCAGACGGCAGCCAGTAGGCTTCAGAGATACGCCACTAAGCTGGCATCTTATGATTTTGAAATAGAGTTTGTCAAGTCGAATGATAACTGTAATGTCGACGCTTTATCGCGGCTGCCTTTACCGTACGAACGTAAAAATTGTAATGATCTGGATTCGGTGTCATACGTCAACTATGTAGAAGAGTCATTCCCAATTAGCGCGAAAGAGGTCGCCTTGTGGACACAAAAAGATAAAATTCTTCATAATGTTAAAAACTATATCATTAACGGGTGGCCTTCAAAAGTAACGTCCGAATTAGAAAAACCATATTTTCATCGTAAAGATAGTTTAAGTTTAGACCGGGGTTGCATTTTATATAATCATCGTGTAATTATACCCGAGGCCTTGACAAAACAGGTACTCGGTGAGCTACATGAGGGTCATTTAGGAGTAGTTAAAATGAAAAATATTGCCAGAAGCTATGTTTATTGGCCGTTATTAGATGTTGAAATCGAAACCATCGCGAGAGAATGCAGTGCCTGTCGCCAGCAGCGCGACGCACCTCCGCGAGCCCAGTTGCATCCGTGGGAGTTCCCCGCGCGCCCGTGGCAAAGAGTGCATATCGATTTCGGTGAATTTCAAGGTAAACACTATTTAATCTCAGTTGACGCCCATAGTAAATGGATCGAGGTGCAGAAAATGTCGAGCACAAACGCCGCCGCGACAATTTGTAAGCTCCGCGAACTGATCGCTCGTTTCGGTATCCCCTCACAAATAGTCAGTGATGGCGGTCCCCCTTTCGGTTCCGGTGAATTTGCAAATTTTATGAAAAATAATTTCATTTCACATACCATAACCAGTCCTTACAGGGCGGCCGGCAACGGGGCGGCGGAAAATGCCGTTAAGTCGGTTAAGCGCGCAATGAAAAAGGCCGCACACGAAAGAGTCGATATCGACACGGCGGTAACAAAATTTTTGTTTCAATATAGGAACTGTGAGCACGCAACTACCGGCGTCGCGCCGGCAGTTGCAATGTTAGGTAGGCGGCTACGTGGCAGGCTGGACGTGCTCCGGCCGAGCTCGGAGCGCGCCAGCGAGGAGGCGGCGGGCCGCGCTGCCGCCCGCCGGCCCGGCCCCGAGCGCCACGCCGCGCCCGGCGACTGCGTGCTGGCGCGCGACTATCGCCCGCGCGCCGACAAGTGGGCGCCGGCCGTGGTCACCGCTAGGGAAGCACCCCTCACTTATCGCGTGCGATGTGACGATGGTCAAGATTGGAAAAGGCACATAGACCAATTACTTCCCATCCCAAAACCTCGTTCTACTTTACGACACTCCGCGGTCGGTACGGTCGAATCGAATCACGATAACGATGATGATGAGTTTGCTGACGCTACTGACATGGCCACCGCGAACGACGTTAGGGACACGGAACCTTCGAAATCTCCTCAAGGCACCTCCGATAGTTTTCTTAATTTGACTCCAGAAATTACACCGAAACCGAATCAAATTAAAGATAAGGTTACTAAGTTAAGTCCGCGATCCAAACGAACTTGTACATTGATTAAAAAAAATTACGTGAGGCACTCGGGGACTGACGCGGTAAAGCTATTGCATTGCATAGCATTTTGTATCAACTTATGCAATTATAATTTTATTTATTTATTTTAATAATAAATGCACTTTGTTCATTCATATTCAAAACACTTCATACACAAATTTTACAAGTACAGCTATTCACTGTTGTACATAAATACATATACACCTATATACTTTCTCATAAGCAGCTTATGTATTCGTCCGATTTCGGAGCAGCTCGTCTCGATTCGTGCGAGTTTCGTAGAGTCGTACAATACGTCTAATCGCACACAACGCCGTCGAAGACTGCCGAACTGAAACGACGTTAGACGATGCACGGCCTTCAAGCCACACCTCCTTGCCCGTCGGAGTGGGGGGTGTTAGGTTTTTTTCGTTACGGAATTTCTTGATTCGGTCGCCGCGCTCAGAGCCCGCGATAAAAGCTATGCAATAGCTTAAAAATTATAAAATTTAAGTTTAGCTATTCACTTACTTATGTATATTTTTCTTTATTTTTTGTTTATATCTAATTTTTAATGTACTAGATATGTTCTTAATGCTTCATAATTTATTTCATAGATAAATTATTAGAATGCTCTGAGGTTCATAATATTATTGTTTAAATGTATTCTTCAATGAAATTACTGCCATCAATTTCTTTGTATTTTGTTTTTTTTTAAAGGCATGTAATCATTGCAATGAATTAATTTACTTACAAATAATTAGCATTAAGATATTCTTTGTTTGTTGTTTTTTTTTAAGGGGGGACGTGTGGTATACGAGTATAATAATTTTATAAGTAAACTTGTGGGTACACTGAAATAAAACAGTTGGTTTGTTAACTCGGTCTTTGATTGTTTGGCTCCCGCATTTAATCATTAAATATTACTTAGTTTTAGCGTGAAAACGAGACAGATAGATAGAGTTACTTTCGCATTTATAATATTAGTTAGGAAGTAATAGCATAAGTCTCTGAACCAAACAGTTCTATTCTCTACGTTAATTCTTCGGCTATTCATATTTAAAAATATTATCTTCTTTATTTCAGATAACCATGAAGCTCTTCGTGTTAATATCCAGTTTAATCATCGCTCAGGCCCAAGCTAATAAGAAATGTGATGGCCAGTTCTTTAATGGAGTATATCACAACAAAGAGGTTTTGCTGAATTATAATGTCGATAGACCACTTTTGTTGGACGTAGATCGCACTGACGACATCCTATACTACAGCTACAGTATAGATCACCATGTCACATGCAAAACTGGTGGACTAGATCTATTAACGAAAGAGGTCAAAGATGTCGTAGGGATAGTCAATGGATTTGCACAATCGGTCGATCAGAAAACTCAAACCGTTTATATAGCAGGCCACACGAAGTTACACAAGTATAATAGGAAACTTGACAAAGTAGAAGTTTTAGTTGACGTTGGAAAACTAATATGGAACATTTATTTTAATGATGATTTATATTTTTCAACGTGTCCAGACCAGAAATTCTATGTATATACCAATAATGGATCGTGGAAACTTTTTGAAGATTTGAAATATACTACAGCACTGAATTTTGCAATTGATCAAAACGGTACAATGTTCTATTCCAACAACTCAGGATTGTTCAGCCAACAGAAAGGTTCTACAAATGCTGTACAGTACATGAAAGCTTCTATTTATACAGTAAGACAACTAACTACAGATAAATTTGGTAAAATATATGCCTGTCTAAATGACGGTATTTATGCAATAAACAAAGATAAAGTAACATTGAACAAAGTATTAGCTTTACCCGATCCTTTTGGTGTGGCCTTTGATGCTGATAACAATGTTATTCATTCAGACTCAAAAAGGATTTATAAGCTAACACCTAACAAATATAGTACTTGTAAAAATAGTGCTGGGCCTGGGGTAAAAAAATTATGGCTATTTTTTTTTTTATTTTTTTTTTGTACTTCTATGTTATTATATTCTTCATTAACTGTTACCAATTAACTAAGAGTGAGACTTTTGTGATAATTGTAAATAAGTATATACCTAGTTGAATTTTAAATAAACAAATTTAAGTTAAAAAAACAAAATTTTATTGAGTATTCTCTAATAGCATTTAAGCCTACCTCTGACAAACCTTGACACAATTATGTACATTTTATAAATAACTAGCCTCCGCGCCGCGGTTGTACCCGCATCGTTCCGGTTACCGTAGGAAAACGGGGATAAAATATAGCCTTTGATACTTGCAAATAACGTAGCATTCTATTGGGGAAATAATTATTCAGATTGGTCCGATAGTTAATAAGTTTATTCGTTACATACAAAAATATTAATCTTTCCTCTCTATAATATTAGTATCTATATATATAAAACAAAGTCCCCGCCGCCTCTGTCTGTCTGTCTGAACGCGATGAACACAACTACTGAACAGATTTTCATGCGGCTATCACCAAATTATGGAGTATTTCATGGGGAAGGTTTTTATGTATAATACATCAATTTGGCCCCGGTTGGTGGCGCTGGTGGGCAGAACGAAATCTGCCGGGTCCGCTAGTGAAAATCACAAAAGAAAATGAAAATCAGCTTCCTAAAAGCTCTATTGCGTTAGTACTATGTTACTTTACGTATTCGCACGCCGCGGTTGTACCCGCATCGTTCCGGTTACCGTAGGAAAACGGGGATAAAATATAGCCTTTGATACTTGCAAATAACGTAGCATTCTATTGGGGAAATAATTATTCAGATTGGTCCGATAGTTAATAAGTTTATTCGTTACATACAAAAATATTAATCTTTCCTCTCTATAATATTAGTATCTATATATATAAAACAAAGTCCCCGCCGCCTCTGTCTGTCTGTCTGAACGCGATGAACACAACTACTGAACAGATTTTCATGCGGCTATCACCAAATTATGGAGTATTTCATGGGGAAGGTTTTTATGTATAATACATCAATTTGGCCCCGGTTGGTGGCGCTGGTGGGCAGAACGAAATCTGCCGGGTCCGCTAGTGAAAATCACAAAAGAAAATGAAAATCAGCTTCCTAAAAGCTCTATTGCGTTAGTACTATGTTACTTTACGTATTCGCATGTTGATAGCTAGTGGGAGCTTAGTCCTAACAGATTTATTGTATGCAGCGTATGCAAATAGCAGTTAGAGAGACCAGAGCAGGTTTTAACAGTGATAAATTACATTTGCATGGTTCCCGTATATTGCATTAGGCATAAAGGCATTTCAATTCAGACTATTACTGGAGATATTTGCAAATTACTAACTGTTCTTATTACCTAGTGGCTCCCCGCGGTTGCACCCGCGTTTCCGGGGATCTTCAATTTTTCCGGGATAAAAGTAGCCTATGTGTTACATATGAAATGAAATATGAAATGAAATACAATATATACAAAATGACAACAATTTAATTCTGATGACAATAATATTTTAAAAGGTTCCTGCTATAATTGTACAGGACTTAAAATGTATTTTTAATATTCACTGCAAGCCACTTAACTTTATTATAATTAATTTAGTTGTACGCCTGGCATGGCTACTCAGCAATCAAAATAATTAAATCCATATTTTGAATTATTTGTTTGGATATTCCCAATGGATGGGGCAACAGCATGGGGTTATTTAAGAAGGGAGTAAAGATTTTTACACAGGGTCGGCAACGCCTGAGTGACGCACCTGGTGTTGCAGGCGTCCATAGGCTACGGTAACCGTTTCCATCAGGTAGTACGTATGTCTTGCCACCTTAGTGGTATAAAAAGCATTTTTATCCAAAGTACCGAGTAATGATATGCCATAATAACTTATCTCATCAACTAATAAGTTGACAGACTAAAGCAATTACGTAAAATAGCTTTTACAAGTGGCAGTCATTTACATAATAGCAGTTTATGAATAACGTTCATTACTACTAACGTGCCGCAAATAATTTCGCTTATTTCATATGAAATGTTTTTAGTTGAAGAAAATTATTTTTGATGTTTACCTACTTTACCGTCTCCACGTTAGTTCATTTAAATAATACCATTTATTATAACTTTTGTGGGTGTGTAATGTGTATTCTCATTAAAACGCATTATAGTTTTTTTATTTTTTGTTTGCCAAAAAATAAACAGGTTTTATAAAATACTAGCTACGCTGTTACTGATGCAAAAATTAGATAAAAACAATCCTTGATGCGAATTATATATCACTAAAAAATTTCAGCTCGGTCGGTGCAGAACTTTTTGAGTTTTTGAAGCGTATACAAACCAACATAACATTTATATATATATAGAATAAATAAAGGTATAAAAAAATAAACAGCAAAGAAGCCACATATCCGAAAAGTTACAAAAGCGTACCCTATAGGTACCTACCAGTGACCAAAATTTCGGCACAAGCTGAAAGTAAATATGCACTGGGGACATAAACCGGGATCACAATCTCGTGTGTGTAAAAAATTATCACAATATTCTGGCAAAGAGTTAAGTATAAAAAATAATTAAGAACAATGGGCGTTTCGGAACATTTTACCGTATGTTTATGTGTATTGTCTTACAGTTGAAGCTTAGGTTTAGAATAGCCTACTATGCCAAAAAACTAGAACTAGGTGTAGTTTGCATTTTATTCATATAGTAGTGCCCAGTGTATAAGACATTCAAATTTTACCAGAATTTCAAACTGTAAACAAAATTTCAGTAGGTAGAAACTTCCTTTTACATTTTCACACGACTGATTTCATGTTGGTAACACCACACCAAGCCACGTTTTCAGTAGGCAGTAGGCACCTTTATAATTTACGTGGAGCGTTCCAAAATCGGTATTTACCAAAATTATCTACGCCTTTCCTTAAGGGGCTGAATACTATCAAAAACTGTTCATAAAAAATGCAAGATCGAAGTCGGCTTCGACTTGGAGAAGACAAGCTCGGGTTTGGAGCATTATATAAAGTGTAATGATTATGTTTTTGATTGTAAGTATTTCTCATACAATGAACCACAATTCCTATAGAAATAAATTAAAAATATTAAGTAAATAAAATAGTAAATATACCGTCCAACACCGGGCTCGTACCCCTGTAGCGGAGTCATATATGAGCTGATGATGATTTATATGCTTACCAGAATACATTCCATAAAAAAAAACCAATGCAGTAAATCGTCAATAGTCGTTTCTTTTCTACGAAAATTTTGATGATCGTCAATATGCACATTATGCCTACACATTGTATTCAAAATCTCTACACATTTTCTTGTAGAAGCTAACAAGTCAGTCCCTTAACCAAATAACGTAAGAAGCAATTTCATAAAGTTTTATATCTCAAAACACGACCCGAGGCCGTGGCATGACGACATTTTTGTTGCTGTTTAATTTCCTTAAAGTCTAAATAATTATTTTACTGTTCACTGGTTCCTTTATCCTTATTCAATTTTCTCGTGAAAAGTTAAACATTGTGATATGAAATTCTTAATTATTTGCTATGAAAATTGTTGTTTAAAACTACTCATAATTATGATTATATTTATTAACTAGCTGTCGCCGCCGCATAGTTTCCGTTCCCGTAGATACAGAGATAAAATATAGCCTATGTTACTTCCTGGTAATGTAGTTTCAATGGTGAAATATTTTTTTAATTAGCACAGTAGTTTTTGAGTTTATTAATTACTAGCTGCCCCCGCGCGGTTTTACCCGCGTAGTTCCCGTTCCCGTGGGAATACACGGATAAAATATAGCCTATGTTACTCGGGGATAATGAAGCTTTCCAAAGGTGAAAGAATTTTTGAAATCGGTCCAGTAGTTTCGGAGCCTATTCATTACAAACAAACAAACAAACAAATCTTTCCTCTTTATAATATTAGTATAGACAAAAAGGAAAAAAAAATATTTTTGTACGTGTGTGTGTATGACACACAAAATTACAAATTTTTCCCCTTTATTATATTAGTGTAGAGAGTAGGCTCTTTTTTATGAATTCGTACATCTTAATATATATATAATCTCGTGTCACAATGTTTGTCCTCAATGGACTCCTAAACCACTTAACCGATTATAATAAAATTCCCACACCATGTGCAGTTCGATCCAACTTGAGAAATAGGATAGCTTACATATACTTGGACCCGGTAGGTGGCGCTGGTGGGCAGAACGAAGTCTGCCTGGTCCGCTAGTAGTAATATAAATTAATTAGTGCCATCAGCTATGGATATCAAAACTAAACAACAAGAGTCGCAAAAAATAACAAATATACTACAAATAACAATACTAAAATAATAATAAAATATAGTAAATAACAAGAAGTGTAGTAAATAAAGTTCCCAAATATACTAAGAGTAATAAACAACATAGAAGTTTTTTATGATATCTTCAAGTCTTACAGACTTATTACTCACAAAAGAAATATCAGAAATATCACCTTTTGATATATGGCATGGCAAAAGCCTGTTCCTTCTTCTACTAAATTAAAGTACCTTCATTTTATTTTTAAGAGTTCCGACAGAAAATAACCTTCATTTTAATAGTTACTCTCACGCTACAACGGCTTAATATGGAATCTGGATGAAGGAAAATATTTTACCAATTATTTGTGATCTACATAAGACAAAAAGATAGCAAAAGAAATATATAATATCAAAAACATGTCTCAAATTATTGTGAAGGAAAACATTAATTGTTAAATATTTAAAAAAATCTTCTAGATTTGATATTATTTATTTTGCAAAATGTAATTAGGTATATTATATATTAGCGTAAGTGATGTATGTATGACGTGCTAATATTAAACAAATAAATGAAAATAGGCATTTCTTTTAAGATAGAGGAAAATGAAAGAAAATAAGTGTTTTATGGAAACTAAAAGGATGAAATTGGGTTGGAAAAGTATATTACAAACTACACTAACCTCTGTAAGTGCAACAGTGAGTTTGCAGATCTATACTTACGATGTTATTTCAACATTCATGTCGTCTGAACTCGACGAGAAATTGCTACTGGATTGGCCTAGCATTATCCAGCTGGGAGAAAAACACTCTATGCGTAAAAATCCAGGTCACTTTCCAATAATAATATATACAGTACTCTTTTATCTTAATAACTTTTATGAGAACATTGCCGTGACTATATGTAATAAAATATACTGGTATATACACACCGCTACTTAAACTAAAGCGCAATATGGGTCAAATGACAACCGATTAGCGATGTCTATGGTTCCTTAAGATCTGCTGATGTGACTATTCGCCTATATTTTAGAATAGCGTTTTTAAAACGGGACGCCTTTTTATCGAGCGGTGTTGCATTTTCAACTTTGGGAGTTGGAAATAGAGCATATTAACCATAATATTAGCGTTCAAACTCTATAAATGCATTTCCAAGTACCAACTTGGAAATGCATTGTTGTGTTTGAACGCTTTTTTAACGTTCGTTAAAAAAACTCTCGTGCGAATAAGGGCTTACTCTTCTATATTACCTCTTCGGTTGAAGTAACAATATAATTTTATCACGACTTTATTCGTTGACTCGCTCCCACTCTGCTCTCACGTTCAACAAGAGCACTTAACACCATAAACTGTGAAGTTAAGCGCTATTTCACCAACCCCCTCTGTTCAGCTCTTTTGTAATGGAATTATTTCAGCTTGCTCTTTGGAACGGGGTAGGTAGGTAGGTAATTGAGACGCTTCCTATGTGTTATGTTCTTACTGTATATAGTCATAGTCGCCCCTTGTAATGAGATTCTGGCAAAATGAATAAAGGACAAAGTGTGATGTTGTATGTTTTTAACTTCGATAGTAAGTATGAACACTTTAGGCAATTATAATTTTAAAATTTTGAAACATTATTCATTGGTGCTCCGCGCCTATTGGTGGTAGCGTGATGATATATAACCTATAGCCTTTTTCGATAAATGGACTATCTAATGCTGAAAGAATTTCTGACATCATATCGGTAGTTCATGTGAATGTCATCCAAAACTGAGAATGTCTGAATGTATTAGACAAGCTTTTAGACAAATTATATCTAAAATTGAAGTTTTCCTCTTTTCCTCATACATTATGTGCCAATCAAATACCTTTATATTTGAAGCTAAAGACGGTGTCAAAAATGTTTTTCCCTGTTGTCAACCCTACTAACTTGTCACCGTGAACAACCAATGAGCGTCGTCATTTTCGTAAACAACGTGACCGAATGGTTGTTATTCAGGGCTGGCACGTACTACTTACTTGACATTTTCTCAAAACTCGTGTGCACGCCTGCTTTGACTGCAAAACGTGGGGTGTATGGTGTAAAGGAGAGACGATTGAATCAAAAGTATGTTAAAATATACAAATTGATTGTTATGTTGCAATATCGCATGTTAGTGTATCCTAATATGGGATATATTGGACTAGTCTTAGTCTAACTTCACAGATAGAACAGACCATCCATTTCTCTTAAATATTTATTTATAATTATAATGTGTATTGGTAGTTTGCAGTTTGCTTTCGACAAAATGCGCGATAGATGCTCCACACACACATGCATACGCTCATTACTCGCTCACTCAGTACACTACTGCATGTACCCCACGAGACGAGCCACAATCTGTTCGTCGATTTATTATTTATATTTTTACTGTGTTAATAATGCCTTCTTTAATAATAAAATATGTCTGTATAATGTGATTCTTTTTGGCTGTAGTTTTGAACTTGTGAATCTAGTAAATTAAATAAATCAAATAAATAATTATATTTTAGAAAATAAATTACATTTTGTTAGTTCCTTTTTAGGATAATTAAATTAGTAATTACAATGTATTTAAATATTAACCAAGTAACTAATCAATCTCCCTTAAGAAGCGAAATTAAATAAACGACTATAATAGGTTCTCTAACTTTTCCGTTACAAAAGTTTCACTAAACGCTCAGACACGATTGGAAAGTTTAATCCCTTTGTACGTAGATAATGAAATTATAACTATTATTTACAACAAAGAGAGCGGAGCGAATTTTAATGGACTTTAATGGAAATGGAAAATTGAAACTTAATATAAAGTTTGCGATGTTATTCCATTAAGAAGGGAGCAAACGGTTGACAGTAAAGCTTTACTTACTGACTATCATAGTAGCTGATCACTAGGTACATATTATAAAACAAAGTCGCTTTCCGCTGTTCTTCTTAAATCTTTATAACTACGCATCGGATTTTGATGCGGTTTTTTTAATAGATAGAGTGATTCAAAAGGAAGGTTTTAAATGCAATACATGCATAATATGTTAGAGAAATACTGTAAATTTTGGAGGGTTCTAATGTGATATATAACCCTTGCACCGTGTGTGAAAAATATCCTAGGATATTTATTCATATTTATTATAGTCATTATGAAGTCACTTCAAGTGAAAAGAGCTGGCCAGAAAGACTCCAAGGTAAATATAATAACCTTGGAGGTTTTTACCAACATTAGTATATAGCAATGTAGCAACATTTGACCGAGCCCTGCACTGAATCTCTGAGTTTAATAAAACCTTACGTACTGATTCACACCACTGGCTTTCGGTGAAGGAATACATCTGCATCGTAAGGAAACCTGGACGCTCGACATCACAATTGAAGGCATGTGATGTCCGCTAATCCGCATTAGGCCCGCGTGGACTATGGCCTAGACATCCTCGATGTAAGGAGGGTGGTGATCCTCGGTGGAGAAGAATAGGAGCAGATGATGATGTATGAATTTTTCATAGAAATATATATAAGACTTTATACCTTTATACCTAGTTGTTATCTAGATATTCTGGGAAAGGAAAGTTATACCTAATAATAAAAATATGTTATTATAATTACATACATACCAGCAAGCATATCACTCATCTTTGCGTAAGCAGCAAAAAATAAATGGCATGAAAGCGTACAGTCATCGTCGTAAATATGGGTACAAAAGTGCCCTTAAGTGATAGAGTTCCACTTTCAAGGGCCGTATTTCCGGGCCCTTCAATAAGGGTTGCGCACGTGACACTCAAAGTTTTGTAAACTAATATTATAGGAAGTTTTTTTATAAAATTTTCTAGAAGTTATTTGAGTGAAGTCCCACTTTAAATAGCTAGTTCTGTAGGTATGTAAGGGATTTTGTAAGACTGTAGTTAATTCTGTGCAACTATTATTTGGCCATGCAAATTATACCCACCACAGACTCAATCATACATCGGACATAATAATGATACTTGCAGCTTCTACCTACCTTACTTACTTAATAGTTACAGTATGTACCATCTATGTATGAAATAGTGTTATAAAATAAATGCCTCTATAATTTTTCATAAATTTGATCTAAAAAAATATTTTCCTAGTAATGATCAAATCATATTTTGACACATAATTACAAATTCGAGGACGTACTTCCGCAATTTTAACAACCCCAATCTGGCTGCTTAAATTGTATTTTATTAATAAATACTAAGAATTTTTGTGATAAACTGTTATTTATTTAACTGTACATGTAATATACAGTATATGTGAAGGCCCGGGGGAATCTCTTATTAGAATACGTGTACGGCGTGGATACACGAAAAATATTTTATACGATGTTATCTTACGCTCTCCTCGATATAACAAATTCCATTACTCTTTCGAGATAATTTTTTAATATTTGCCTTTACAATCTAATATATAAAATTCTCGTGTCACAGCTTTCGTTGCCATACTCCTCCGAAACGGCTTGACCGATTTTTATGAAACTTTATATGCATATTCAGTAGGTCTGAGAATAGGACAACATCTATTTTTCATCCCCCTAAGTGAACGGGAACGGGAACTACGCGGGTGAAACCGCGGGGCGGCAGCTAGTATGTTATATTTTATTGCAGTTATGTTAATTATAAAGGCAGAGTAATTGCTCGGTTTATTGTAGGCTCCTCTCAGCAAAAGGAACTCTTCCAAACTGAGTTTTTGAGTCTGACTGTGTAATATTTGAATTTTTGGGTTTACTTAGTATTTGTATTTTTTTCACTCACGTGCCCTCAGTGTGCACGGAGTTTCTACATAAGCCATCTTCGGGTGCACCAGCCCCAGACTGACTAGGAGTCGAAGTGGTCGCCATGGCCGAAATCGGTCGAACCAATCATCATCATCATTTTTTTCGACCCTAATTTTCGAGTAGGTATAGTTCCTGCCTTTATATATTGACGAAGGACGTGCCTATTTATATATTATAAGTAGATTGTGAAATGCAATTGCAATATTCTCTTTCAACGCATAACTTTTCGAATTTAATAAATAAATAAAAACTGCACCTACAGGTGAAAAACGAAAATCATATAATAAAATCTATATAATAAATTTGACTGTTTAATATAAGCTGAATATTACTTTTCAGATTGCGCGATGCAAACGACAGGTTCGAACCCATTTATAATTAAGTCTCTATTAAAAGGAAGTCATTAATTTTTTTATACATTAAAAAAATAACCGCTGAGGTCGGTTTTCATCTAATTGGTTCTGTCTGCGCTTGCGAATCGAATTTTAATTTTCGTGGACGACTGCTGTAATAATTTTTTATAGCGTAAATTAAAAAGTGTCATTTATTGTATTTCTTATATGAAAAGTTATAAAGTAAGGTGACGAGAAACTATGATTAGAGTCCTATCACTCACCTAAGTAATAATTCCAGAAATATTTTTGGAATTCAATTTAGTATGAACATGTGACGTAAATAATTAAATATATGAATCATTTATACTCGACTTAATAACATAAATCAAAAAAAATCCTTAAAATAATCCCACAACAACTCATCAAATCTCAATTCAAAAAAGACCACCAGGAAAAGTTCTTAACATATTCATCTACCTCTGAAAGCCTTCAAAAGCTTAGTCTATACCTACATAATATACTCACAATCACCCAAAAGTGACAAGCAAAATGTCAGAGCTGATCCTTATCCTTCAAACCTCGTTTCAAAATGCCTGGAAACTTGGTACGTTGTCAGAAGTTTGTTCCAAATCTCCCGACAGTTGAGACAAGAATTCTCTCTTTAAGACGCCACTTAAAGGTTTGTGGTTCAACATTTTAAAATACATCATTGTCTAACTTTTGACTCGGAAAGTTTGCCTCTGTTTTATTCATAACGATAAAGCTTTATTTATCTTTCGTTCTGTCATGAGACAATATATAAGTGAATGAATCTGCGAAATGTATACGCATAGGTACGCGCATAACTTCAGAACAGCTGGACCGATTTTACTAACTCTTTATTTTTGTGTTCGTTATAGCCAGGGCATGGTTAGTTAACATCAACCAATTTTAGAAATATAGCGGAACAAAGCTCGCCGGTCAGCTAGTTAATATAACATTCATAGGTTGTTTTTAGGTTTAGTATTGATTAAACTAATCTAGGTTAGAAATGAAATTAATTACCTATTTATTTGTTTCCACACTACAAAATATAGTAAATTTCTCCCAAAATAAACACATTAATTTATTTACTACCCCAAGACTAACAGCATTTTTAATAGTCCTATTACTGAAATACTAAATTCTATTCAAAGTGAATAAACGAACTGTAATTATGAACACAGTTCCCAAGGGAAATTCATTAACCTCAGAGGTAGTTTCGCTTTAAAATCTTAGTTGTTACTGAAACTCTCCCAGATTATTATTTAAGTTAGTCAGTTCCAACGCGGATAGATAAAACTTAATAGTCACTTTAGGGTTGCCAATTATTTTCTATCTTATATATAAAATTCTAGTGTCACAATGCTAGTTACCATACTCCTCCGAAACGGCTTGACCGATTTTTATGAAATGCATAGTCAGTAGGTCTAAAAATCGGCTACTATCTATTTTTGATACCCCTAAGTAATCGCAGGAACGGGAATTACGCGTGTGAAACCGCGGGTCGGCAGCTAGTGATAATTTTTTTTCAATGATATTACATTTTTTACGATATACAATATGCTAGCTTAAATTGAACCTAAAATACTTACTAATCTAAATTTGTGTACTGGTAAATTTGTACCCATATATATTTTAGGTGAAAAGGCAGATATATATTATCATCATCATCACCTCGTCACCGCATACGTCTCCACCGAGAAGCCTCCCTTAACTACGAAGGGGTTTAGGCCAGGTACCAATGTAAGAGATAATTTTAAATTTTATTTCTTTAAAAGTAATTTGGATTCCACAGCAACTTTTACATTTATTTCAATGAATAAAATATAAGTACATATTTCATGAAAGAACAGCTATGCTATTCTGAATGTAAACTCGACACTGAAGTCACTCGAGAGAGTATTACGTATCTCGCTCGCACTTATGCCGCTGCTATGCGTGCGAGCGAGACACGTAATACTCGCTCGAGTGACTTCAGTGTCGAGTTTACATTCAGAATAGCAAAGCTGCACTGCCTTTTCCACGTAACGGGAGACCTGTAAAACTTTTAAAAGCGTGATTTCCCAAGGGAGAGGAGCAACGACATATACTGCTGTTTTCTACATGAAACATCTCTGGCCAGTTTTAAAAATATTTTATAGTATACCTTTGTTGTACCTTATTTTCTTATTAAAGAGGTAATCATCAGGAAAACAACATAATTCTAGTTTAGAATAGAATAGCAATTGAGAACTAAAATCATTACATGTATTAAATATTCCGAAAAAAAAACATCCTTCTATAAAAACTGATCTAAAATATACTGACAAATCCTTAGGTGATACTGTGAGGCATAGATATTGTAGATGTCTACTATCTGAAAGGACTTCCTAAGAGTAAAAACAACTTTTATAATTCTGAAAAAATATTTCCTTAGTAAAATACTAGGTACCTACTATTTAAACACGACAACCCTATAGTTACATACCCACGTCATCCTTAGTTTAAATCACACTCACCGCTCATTTAATACACGTCCGGCCGGACACCGCAGGACACGTGTGTCCGGCACCGACCAGGTTAATTAATACGACCCCGGACACCGGACGCTTATAATTATTGAGATATACCGTAAAATGGTAATTACTATCACGCCTACGTTTTTCGATGACAATTTTGACATAATGTGGTTACTCCACATGATTAAATTCAGCGTGTATTTTATTAAATGTACCAAAAATAAGTAACTTTTTTCATTATTTCAGGTTGTTATATAAATCCTAAGTATGTTTCTTTCCATTTACGTCAAGTAAGAACTTTCTTTTATATATTCTCAACCTCTTTGAAACTTGCTTTTATGAATATACGATCACTTAAACAATATTCTTTTGTTTTACTTTTCACTCTCTTTCGCCTCGGGCTCTAACCTATTTCTCTCTTAAAAGCTGTACCAGGTTTAAAATAATGCTTTATATTAATTTAAAACTCACTGTAAGTACTTGTGTACCAAAAAATCCAAGTCCATATAAAAACCAAAATTTATCGCTAAAAATATTGCATATTCATCTTACATTCAAAATCTAGGCTTAGTCAAACAAGTCTAATAGGCAACACTATTTATTTGCATAGTAACCAATTCAGGTTTCGAGTGCTTCCGATGCCTAGCCATTCGAACTAGGTCGCACAGCCTTTCTGTTTGCAAACCTTTGTGCTTTGTTCGAGTTTTTCGCACAACTTCACTGTGGAATAGTTTTAGGAAATACATACTGGAAATAGGTCGATATTTTGCGGACCTACGTTAATGTTTGTGACTCACAAACAATTTTTTCTTGGTACTTAATTTTATACCGTATCTTATGCCTTAGTAGTTAGACTGTACCTACAACCTTGAAGAAGTAGGTTTTAAATTTAATACAGGGTCCACATTGTGAATCATTAAAGAGACAAACGGTTTGATCTAAGAAATTCATTTTAATAGATATTATTATGCTTTGCAAAGAATCGGTCATATTAAAAACAAAACCAAATATATAATCATAATTCTACAAGGATTGCAATGCGACATATTGATAGTTCCAGTAGAAGTTTGGTAGTAATAAATTAACCTTGCTGAACATTTATCAGTACAGCACCAATTTCATTCATAAATATTTTGATATCACAGTCATAAAAAAAACTATAATACAGTATTATATAAAATAATAGGCCATTACGGTCGATTGTTGGTGACCGCAGTCTTTTGGCAAAGTTTCAAATCCATTTTCCAGAGAATACACTGAAAATTTCGCATACGATGCAATATTTTGGCCAACCAAACGTATTTGAACTTATTTTTCGTATGTGCAAGGAAATATTCGAATTAAAGTGTGTTTTTTATTTGCTGAATGTATAAAGTTAAAGCTTTTAGGTAGTTTTTAAACCGTACCATGTGACACAGTAATAAAGAAGGTAAATTACCCAAAAGCCATTCTGCTGGATTTGCCCCTAATTTCAACAGAGCCTGACTACTAATTCGTATAATTAATGTTTAACGGGACAATCAAATGTGGCAAAGCTCCATATTATTACTGTCCATAGCTTATTCGTTGATTAGTACTGATACTGAAGCACAAAGGAGAATACCTAATTATGAGAAACAGCCAAGGTTGTTGTAGACGACTTTAGGCTTTGGCTACATTAATTACTTCTCACAGTCTGACTGTAGTAAAACTAGTATACCTTTTTGAAATGAAAATGATACCGAGTAATAAATACTTAAATCGTTTTATTTCAAAATATAAAAATAATTATTTTAATATTTATGATTGGCACTATAGTTAGATTTCGCTGAAGCCGCTGAAGCAAACGATCCCTCTTCATATTTACCCTGAGATGCTAAGCCGTTTGCCTGAAAATAAACGAGATGAATGTTAGTCAACGGTAGGTACGTTATTTTTTTCTATTTTGCTAGAAGATTTTTTTTGTTTCCACATACTATAAAAAAGTGTAAATAATTTAGTTATATAAAGACACAAACTCTACGGTTCGTCTGTTTAAAATAACAAGGTAATAAATCCGATCTCAGAGGCCGACGACATATGAGTTGAAGAATACAAAAGGATGATTGTAAGGAGAATCTCCAAAAGAAATCTGATACAGTGAAATAATGAACATACCTACATAGGACACTCCTTATAGCAAAATGCAGGCAATCATTTTGTTTGAACTCTCAACTCTGGCTCAATCTATTTAACTTCTTATACTGTTTTTTTAATCCAATATTCCTATTTACGTTGAGTTAATGATAGTGTGATGTATTATACATAATAATTGCAAAATTAGCCAACTTCTCAGAAGAGTCCCGCTAAATTATTATGACTAAGATAACATAGAACGGAGCAGGTAAATAAAACAAGTGAAGGACCTTATTTGTTGGTACATAAGATCGTAATAAGTTAAAAATTATGAAGTACTAGCATCTGCCCTGCAGTTTTACCTGCGATCTCGGGGATCTTCCTATGTGTTAATCCAAGTTATAATCTATTTGTGTTCCAAATTTCATCCAAATCCGTTTAGTAGTTTTTGCATGAAAGAGTGACAAACATCCATCCATCCATACATCACCATACTCACAAACTTTCGCATTTATAATATTCGTAAGATTAACAGAAGAACCTTAGCTCTCTTCAGCAGTTCTTGCTGTGCTTTAGCAACGTTCTCGTCTTTCCCTGCCCAAGTCTTCCACACGGATGCTTGTAGTGCCCTTCCATAGCTGAAGGTTAGAGCCCAAGGTTTGATGACTTGGACCTTATTAACTGCGTTCAAGTTAAGTGTAGCATCTTCTTCGGATTGGCCGCCCGAGAGGAATGCGATGCCTGAAATAATATCAAACAATATTTCGATTAAAATTAGATTCGATTAACTTTATCATCCAGAATATATACCTATTGAATATAACAACATTCAGTGAATTAATTATTTTTTATATCACAAAGGTGGCATACGGTCCCACTTGATAGGAAGCTGTTACCGTAGCTTATGGACGCTTGCAACACCAGCCAGAGGCGTCAATCACGCGTGCTTAGATTATATGTAAAAACTCAATTACTTATTTGTAAAAACTCAATTACTAATTAATGCTTAAATAAATATCTATTGGAGGTCCTACATCACACAGTAAATTTATTGATGCGTCGAAAACTGTTGTATCCTAAAAAATACCTCAAAATCACAAAACCTACCTGGTACAGCAGCAGGAACACCTCTCCTTAGAGCAGTGACAGTAGCTACAGCTATTTCTTCTGGTGTACTCTTTTTAGTAGAACTTTGACCAGGCGTTACCTTAAATTTTAAGAATATATTATAATATAGGTAACATAGGAACCTTACCAACAACATGAATCGTGCAAAGAATATCCTACCATATTTGGTTTCAATAAGGTCCCTTCTAGATAGACGTGGTGATCATTCAAAGCCTTGTAGACAGCAGCTAGAACTACTTCTGTCACCTTCTGTGCTCTTAGGATGTCATGATCGCCTGGTAACAGAAAAAACACAACCGCTTAAGTTTATTTGATAATCGCATTATTGGATTATGGGGTACTTATGGGTACTACCGGAAGGCATACTTAGCGCTGTTTTAAACCAAATAAGCAAAATTTTGATAGGTGGATGATTTTTTGTTACTTAATCGAGGTTTAAGGTATCTGGGTGAAAATTGTTCTGGAATAACATAACATCTTTAATAGAATTTACTTTTTATTTTGCAAAATACTTTTGAAGACACGGGCTGAAGATATTAGTTTATGCATCTAGTTGTTGATGATTGTAGGTACCTACATGATTATACATTGTATATTACCTTTCCAATTTGTAACTTACCAACTATGTTAATCTTTCTAACTTATTATTAAATTACCCTACGATCGATCCAGCCCGTACTTTCGGTTCGTATAAACACAAACGACATTTTAAACGTTTTTATGGTTCATGTAACGGTTGAACGATTCTTCGAAAGTATCGGTAAAATATTTACACGCTGCGCTGTAATATTGATTTTGTGTCTCCGTGGCAAACACTTTATTCAGCTAATATTATAAAAAGTGTGTTCGTTGGATAGACGAGATTTTATGTCAAATATTTAAGGGTTGCTCATATCTAGACTGACTATAACTTATGTATAGTAAATATGGAACTATATATGCTTATTCTATTTTTAGTAGCTTCCGCCTCGCGGTATCACACGCGTAGTTTACGTTTTGTGAGAATACGGAGATAAAATACACCGTTTGTTATTCCCTGATAATGTAGCTTTCTATTAGTGATATATTATTATTCCATTAAAAAATCCTTTACCATCTAGCAAAACATCAGGTTCCACAATAGGCACCAACCCTTGGCTTTGGCAGATTGATGCGTATCTGGCGAGGACCTGGGCAGTGTCGTTGATGGCCTGGACTGACGGTGTGTTGTCTCCAATCTTTAATGGGCATCTCCACTTGGCGAATCTGCAACCTTGCTTCTTGTATTCGGAACAACGCTTCGCTAAGTCATCTAAACCTGAAAGTAGATACATAGCTTTTAGAATAGGAGCTGATAGTGGTAATATATCTTTCATTTTCTAATGCCTTTGATAAAAAGAGACAGAGATATTATTATACTTAAGTTTTGGTAAAGTTGCCGTAGTAAGGAATTGCGGTTACTCATTAGAGGTGTATTAAAAAAACTTCGAAACCTGGTGGGGATTTTAATAAAGAATGTAAAAGCAAAGTACCTACTGTAGTTTATTAGCTAGGTACTGGAGTTTCTTGATGAAATTTATTAAGACGATGTGCCCTATAAAAGCAGGTACACAAAACCTTTTTGTTTGGAGTTAACGTTAACCCCTATTTACCTTCAGAAGGTAAGTATGGATTTAAAGGTAATGTAGTATATCAGCTCGTTACTATAAAACAAGCCCATCTTAGTTTGGAATTAGATTGACCGCGTTTATCAAATACCACTGTACGTAGGTATATATTTATTATACCTAAATATAGTGTAGATATATATTGAGGGGTGAAGTTATCGAAAATATACATTTGCCAAAAAGAGATAAACATATTGCTACGAAAGAGATACCTTATATATGATCTCGTCAACTATAACATTATTTTTCTTGCAGTATTCTCTCCTTGAAGAAGTCATGGTGGCCCAGTTGGGAACGCACTGACTCACGATGTTGAGGATGCAGGTTTAAACCCTTGGCCCGTACCTCTGAGTTTATTAAAACTTACGTACGGATTCACACCACTTGCACTGGCTTTCGGTGAAGGAAAACATCGTGAGCATGCCCAAGATGTCACAATTAAAGGGATGTGCCTCGTCTGCCTCGAGCTCCTCGGTGGAGTCGTATATGAGCCGATGATGATGATTCTCACCTTGTGTAGTAACCTCGTCTTCTGACAGGAACAGTGGAACTGCATCCTTATCCACCTTGATCCCTGGTATGATGTTCTTCTTCTTCAACACCTCCATGAAGGGTGTTCCATCATCAGTCTTCTGGTAGACTGTTTCGTCGAAGAGAATAACCGCTGATATATTGTCTGATAATGCCTGAAATATAATATGAAAAAAGAATTACCTGAGTTCCATACGTGGACATAGGTGAAATGTGTTTGCGTTATATATGACTAGTAGCCCCGCGCAACTTCATTAGCGCCACTTGCCCGTTTTTGCAACATTTTTAATCATGCTTTGCTCCTATTCGTCGTGGCGTGATGATATCTAGCCTATAGCCTTTCTGTGATTAGTGCGTTCAAGCAAACAAACAAACGACCTCTTCAGATTTATTAGATACTGTAGGTAGTACAACTTAGGTAAATATAAACATGTAGGTACCTACCCATTTTAAATTCATTTAAATATTTGTAGTCTTTAGTTAATCAACTTAGATAATTTGATATTTATCTTGTCTATTCCTTTTGAAACCTTATCTCTCTAAGTATATAGCTTAAAGTGATGAAGATATTCGAAACTATCTTTAAAAATTGGTTGCCTGTAAAGTCGGTATACGGGCGAAAGTTTTACGTGACAACCATTAGGCGGGCTAACCATGCCCGAGTGGAAGGGACGCGTGCCTCTCACTCGCTCTCATTGTGAGCGCATAACGTGAGCGGAGCGTAACGCAGTTTCTTGAAGTGTCACCCGGCAAACCAATTTATAAGACGTTGTCACGTCAAAATAATCCTATAGCGTGTACGTATACCCATGTAGGAAGATTTTTACTTGTTGAATACCTATTAACAAATATTTTCATTAAAGCAAGCATCTGAAGTTCCTCGAACGAATTCCACAAAGGGAATTCATGCATAATCAAATACTGTGTCCCTATTCTTGTTTGGAAATACATTTTTTTATATCGTGGAAATAAATTGCTTGATTTAGGTTTTGTTTTATGTTATGTTGTGGCTATGTTACATGAATGAAGTTTTTTTATAAGTAATAAATGAATAAGATACTCTATGATGTTAGATTATGTTACCTATACCTACTAAAAAGTGTTTTTAGTATATTTAAAGCTTTATTACTTAGTTTAAGTGTTTAATACATTAGTCTCGTAAAATGCAAGGAAACCTTACGAGCCAAAACCACTCTTAGATATTTATAGAATTACGTAAAATTCATACTTTATATACGCCATTACGTAAAATTCATACTTTATAGGGTACAATATTTAACAACGAAAAAATTTCTAGTCTTGTGGGACAATTTTTGAAGAAATAGGTACTTAGATTTTTGATTGGCAGTATCTAGGTATAGCCCAGTCATATTAGGGCTTTCACCTCGGAATGAAAGATAATAAGCTGCAAATTGGTATGAACCTTTGTTTTGTCATTCTAAATGTTGTCTCAAAAGTCACAATCGTTATCGTGTCCGCGTCTCAAGATATTCAAGGTCAAAGGTCACAAAAATCGGTTTTTCGCGAATATCTGGCTTCCTATCGGTTAAATGAGATTTGCATTTATTATAAAAGTAGTAGGCTATAAAATTCCCTACAACTTTTGTTTAAACTTTTTTTTCATACGACTAACCGTTTTGAAGGTAGAGCGCGAAGAGTGCACATCGTACAGTCATATACGGCCTTTTTTTTTTTTTTTTTTTTTTTTTTTTTTTTTTTTTTTTTTTTTTTTTTTTTTTTAAATTCCTTCTCCGCCGCTACGGTGGGGCTACGAGGCTCGCGAGGCTATCAACCGCGGCCCCACCACTGCGGCGGTTGCCCACAGCTAGGGGCTCGTCCCTGCGGGGGAGGACTTCTCCCGCTCTCCGCTCCACTCTCGGGAAAGGGACCCGTGACCCCCCCCTATCCGAGGGAATCTACGAATGAGCGAATTCCCTCGGATAAGGGCGGCTCATTCCTCCTTGTCGCCTTTAGGGCGGCACCTGGGCCTCAAAGGCCCGGCGCCGACGACCGTGGCGGCGACGACGCATTAGGGGCGCGTCTGCAGCGGCTTCGCGCTCGCGCTCGGCCGCCTCCTTCTGCGACAAGTCATATACGGCCTAATGCAAGGTCAAGCGTGAGTTATGGTTATCAGTACGTTATAAAGTCAATTATTTACTTGGAAATTATAATTATTAAACAATGCCTATTATTTATGTACTAACTATTAATTATTTATATTTAATTAAAGTAAGTAACTTGATTATTTATATATAATTATTCATATTTAACTATTTAAGTATAAAATATTATTAATTCTGGATTATATATCTTAGTTTTATTTTAAGTTAAAATGATAGTAAGAGTATATATTTTACACATATTTTTATTTATTATTAAATACGGCATAATATACATTTATCAAAATGTGAGTTCAAATATCAAAAGTATCTTTGTTGATTTTAATTGTAATGAAATTGGAAATGGAAGCTAATTATCTTCTTCTTCTTCGTCGTCTTCTTCTTCTTGTCGCTCAAAAATGTTCGATTCATTGTCATCATCCTCATTATCTGTCATGTTCATCTCCAAACTTTCCAGAATATCGGGATCATATGTATTTTCTTCATCGGGATTACTTGGATACAGTGAAGCGTTGAGGCAAGCTTGTCCGTTGCACTGGCCGCAAGCTAAAGAACATTGTAGCCCTGATTTTCTGTATCCACAGCGGGAACCACAACCATTTTTGCAATTGCAAAATATTACGTTTAGTAGTTCGGCTGGTGCTGGAGGTAATAACGTTCGTATGGGCTCCAGGATTTCATTTTCAAGCATCCAGCCCCATTCTTGAGGTTCTAAGTCCTTCCCTAACCACGTTTGAATCCGGTAGTAGACACGTTTTATGTGTTGATGAGCTGCTACACTTGTTGGTGGAAGTGTTGACAGTTGTACAGGTTTATTTAGTTTTGTAAATTTGATGAATTGCGTGTAGCGGAAATGATCAATGTTGTCCTCAGATTTTGGAGCATTATATAATGCCAACAAGATGCGCACTCCATTTTCTAATAATGTTTGTTTTGGGCAGTTTTCTTGTTGAAATACTTCCACCAGTTTATCTAAATCAGGAATTTTTTCCAATGCTCTAGTAACAGTTTTTTTTCCTTTTTTAAATAGCGCAGAAGTCGTGTCACAGCCACTGAATGCGTGTAAAAATATAATGTCGTGTTAACTTAAAATAAAACTAAAATATATAATCCAGAATTAATAATATTTTATACTTAAATAGTTAAATATGAATAATTATATACTTATAAATAATCAAGTTACTTACTTTAATTAAATATAAATAATTAATAGTTAGTACATAAATAATAGGCATTGTTTAATAATTATAATTTCCAAGTAAATAATTGACTTTATAACGTACTGATAACCATAACTCACGCTTGACCTTGCATTAGGCCGTATATGACTGTACGATGTGCACTCTTCGCGCTCTACCTTCAAAACGGTTAGTCGTATGAAAAAAAAGTTTAAACAAAAGTTGTAGGGAATTTTATAGCCTACTACTTTTATAATAAATGCAAATCTCATTTAACCGATAGGAAGCCAGATATTCGCGAAAAACCGATTTTTGTGACCTTTGACCTTGAATATCTTGAGACGCGGACACGATAACGATTGTGACTTTTGAGACAACATTTAGAATGACAAAACAAAGGTTCATACCAATTTGCAGCTTATTATCTTTCATTCCGAGGTTGACCCCTTTTTTTACCTAATATGACTGGGCTAGTAGGTAAATTATAGGTATTTAATTAAGCAATTCTCGACTATATGTCAGAGATAGTTCTTTATCACTAATGCTTGAACATAATAACGTGAAAGATGTGTGACACAAAATCAGTCGAAAAATTTTGGGGTCACATATATAATTTATAAGTAGAGCCAAATTTAAACTAAATAAAGTAAAGCATAAGGTACCTTATCGGTCGTGAATAATAGTTGCCTATATCTCCGCCGATTGTTCTCTGTGTTATCTAAACCAACGGCATCCAGGAGTTTTCCTATGCCCTCTGAAAAAACCAAAAATATATTTCACTGTAAGGTTTAACGAAAATTTACACTTGCAAACCTCAATTTTTAAACGACTTCAAATAAAAGGAGGCTGTTCTCAATTCGACTGGTATTTTTTTATTTTTACTTTCATAGATTTATTAAATCAAGAATACTTTATACCTACCTACTGGTAGACGGTATCATGTAGGTACGGTGGAATGTACCTAATTTACTATGCTTTTTACTGTTAAAAACCTCATATTATATTTAGTTATATAGCTGCATCAAAAAATACACATCAGGAGATAGTAATTTTGCCTGTGCCTTTCACAAAGAGAATAAATAACAAATAATATGTTTAAAATTAAATTATTTTTCGTCCCACATAAAAATCGGATCCGCAAGAACACCAAAATATATAAAATATATAAATAGCATAAATTATTATTACCATTAGCCTCATCGACAGCAAGTATGCCTTTTCCGGGAGCAACAATAGCTTCAGCAGTCCTCTTCAGCTCTTCTTGAAGATTAGCGTCAGGGTAGGAGAAGTATACCATGGTTCTGTAAATGAATGAATGAAATAATATTTATTGGACACACACAGAAGGCTTATTATAGTAGAATTGATTATATTTATGATAACGAGGCATGGGTAGGTATAATAGCGCTCGTTCTATCAGGACTAATATTATTATTGTTAAAGAAATTGTTAAAACATGTTTTGAAAAGAGTAATTGCTGAGTTTATTGCCGGCTCTTCTCAGCAATAGCAACCTTCCGAACCGAGCATTAGAGTCGACGTTTCATAAGTGCCTGTGAAGGCCTATTTTAAACGGAGAAAGAATAGAATAAAATAAAAACAATATTGACACCGATGATAACAAAAAAGGCATAATGTGAAATAGTGTGACCAAATGGCTTCAGCTCAGCATATGCTGTAGAAGACTACAGCGCTGGTTTTCGGCTGAAGCCGCGTGTTATTCACGGTCATATACGATGGTGACATACAGATAACGTTAAATCAGGTTTACCTATCTGTTAAGCTTATAAAGTACTTAGTATTTCTTTTATTAGATGTATAAATACATATATATCTATATATCGCGCAACATCGTCTGCGAAGATGGACGAAATCGGTAAAGTCGTTCTCATGTTATGATAGTCCAATCTAAATAGCACCACCTACCGGGTCCAATTGTGAATCTAAACCATTCTCAAATCCCCTTGAACAGACACAAAAAAATTCGTTCACATCGGTCCAGCCGTTTAGGAGGAGTTCAGTGACATACACACGTATCTACACAAATAAAAATATATATTAAGATAACAAGCTGCCGCCCCGCGGTTTCACCCGGATAGTTCCCGTTCCCGTGATCGCTTAGGGGTATGAAAAATAGATAGTAGCCGATTCTCAGACCTACTGAATATGCATGTAAAATTTCAAAAAAATCGGTCTAGCCGTTTCGGAGGAATATGGTAACTAACATTGTGACACGTGAATTTTATATACAAGATATGGGAACATAGAACCTCCTTAATTGAAGTCGGTTTAAAAAACAATCGATATATAGATGGGTATAGGTATAGGGTTACGTAGGTTATAGACCTAGCGGCTGTAAAAATGAACCTATAAAGAAATAAATAGACCATAAACAAAAACTGAAGTATCGTCCCTTTCTATGGTAGGATAGACTAAGTAAACTAGGTATACCTATTATGTCTATGAGTGGCACACAAAGGGCTGACTATATTACCTCATTGTATAGTTTTGGGACAAAACAGCAATTTGATATAGGTCGACTCTTTATTTTTTCTTACAAAAATGTGCAAAAGAATACGTTATTTCCTATGAATTTATTTTTACGAATATACCTACCTACCTACATAACTCTGTTAGTGGGTGGTACCTAAGTAGGTACACTTAATCAGGTACCTACATAACTCTGTTAGTGGGTGGTACCTAAGTAGGTACACTTAATTTCAGTTTCGGTTAGGTTCATATCAGAAACTTAATAAATACCTAAAACTAAAAACAAACGAAGAACTTTAACTACAAACCTACACTAAAATATAATCACTTTAAGATTCTTAAAAATTAGGTAGGTAGGTTGTATAAAAAAATGAAGTTAGAGATTTATCATATTATCATTGCATAGGTATTTAAAAAATCATTATTCCGTATTTAATTAATTAAAATACTGTTACTTCATATTTAACATAACTAACTGTATTCAACACTTTAAAGCCTCTGATAAAAAAAAATAGTTTTGTTTATGGTTTAAAAAAAACGAATTACTAAAAAAATACAAAAAAATAATCACCTGTTTTGTTACAACGCCGTTCACGTAATAATATTGAATAATAAATGAGCATTCATAAGCTTTATTACTTTGAGATACCCTTATCACTGAGATACGGAGTGTTGTAAGTAATTATACTTTAAGTGACTACTAATAAATTGTGATATACCTACCTAAGTACCTACGATAAAAACAAACTCGCAAGGGAGTCTGTTCCTACCTGCCTAGTTTCATTGTGGTAGGTTTTGTGGTTAGATATGCCCAATTGCCCATTCCACCTACTTAACTCGTTCAGTTTCAATATTTTTGCCTACACATAAATGTGAATTCCTACAAAAAGCAACAAGCAACTACAAGAAATAAAAGCACTTATTTAATAGACCCGCAATCAACTGTTTTATTTTTTAACTAGCTGCCTCCCCGCGGTTTTACCCGCGTAGTTCCCGTTCCCGTGGGAATACAGGGATAAAATATAGCCTATGTTACTCGGGGATAATGTAGCTTTCCAAAGGTGAAAGAATTTTTGAAATCGGTCCAGTAGTTTCGGAGCCTATTCATTACAAACAAACAAACAAACAAATCTTTCCTCTTTATAATATTAGTATAGATATAGATTAATTTAGTTATAAGGAAAACTATGCCTTGGAATAATCACGCTGTATCTGCTGTAGTTGCTCCTATAGGATTGGTTTGTATCTGCTTATCATTTTGTTTTCGATAAAATAAATGCGTGAGTATGGAATTGATACACTTTTGACATCGTGATCATAGTCTTTTATTAGTAGGTAGGTAGGCATGCATTTGTAGTACCTACAACAAATCTAAACTAAAATTCATATAGCTAATATTATAAAATAAGTAGGTAGTAGGTCCCTGATTATTCAGTCAGATTTTTTCATAGGTTAATCTTTTTGCTAATCCAAATCGACACCAGCTATTTATACTACGCTAACTCGAAATTTGGCAAAAACGTTTTTTTATGCCAAGCTTCTTAGAATTAGGTTTTTTATATGTAAAAAAAAATTGTGAAGAAATATACAAAAATAACGAAGTTACAAATTTTATAAAACGCTAAGTGCAGGTACTTTTTGAAATCACTCGATTTAAACCACGCCAACTAGTGTTAGCGGAGTGTCCACGGGGAGGGGGCGCATAGATTATATTATGTATTACAAAGTATTTAAATATATATTATGGTAATATGCTACGTATTTCTTAAATTTAAGCGCTTTTATAAAAGTCCGTGTATACTACGCAAACACTAGTTAGCGTAGCTTAGAACGTTCAGGTATATTTGTTCATTTGTAGAATGCGCTACTTAGCGACTTTTACTAGCTAAATACTTATGTCAAAATACAATTATATTTATTCGTTTTCGATGGTAATTTCACCATTCATATTTTTAATGTATCGGCATGTTTTTATGATAATAAAAAACATAATTTTAATACAATATTTAACCGTTTTTTGTAGAATCGTAGCCAAATAAATTACCAGCTGAAGTTAATAATCCTGAGTTCGGGATTTTTTATGAGCACGTTATGTCTGATGAGATAATTTTAAAATAATAAATATTATATACCTATCCAGTTCAGTCAGTTATGAAAATTGTGTGCAGACCTACAAGATACAAACTTAAACGACTTGGGGGCTCTTTATACTCCACTTAATATTTATTTACCAAAGGTATTGACTTCGGTCCAAAAGCCTTCTCCGTTGACATTAAGTCCAACAAGCATCGACATTTTGTTTTCTGTCGTATCTGATGATCCTTCTGACAGCACAGCTAATATAGTTCCTTATCTTCAAACGGTGTAGCCGACTTCTTACCAAAAAACCGAAAATACAACAATCCCACATCAAATCGGTACGTCTGCCCAGGAAAGTCTTTCAGGTTTGCACATGAATGACAGCCCCTGTAGTAATACAGATTTAGTAACGGCAATATCCACCTCCAGTAATTTTAAAACTTTCGCCTGTTTTCAATGATAGTCTCTATTCTGCGGTATCAAACTAGTAAATGCCATCGTCCTAAAAAGGCTGATGTCGGTCTCTAACATCTTAAGCTCGAAGATGAGTATATAAGCCCCCGCTTATATACTGTGATTACCGAACGGCTAAAACAGGCTGCTGTTTGCTATGCTGCCAGTTATTTAAACAATATATTTGACACATTAACATCTTAGGGAGTTCACAAAGTCAACCTATAATCAGATAACTGCGTGAGAGATGAAACAGTAACCATATCGTTTACTATATTATGAAGATACTTATTATCCGCTCATTTTTTTCAAATGAAGATAGAAGAGATGAAGAAGCAATCATTTTATGGATAAAAAAGACATACGGCTTTAATAGAAAAGACTGCAAGAGACAGAAGTGTATTCTCCAGTTGAATGGTATACACCAGTGCGATAGGGAATGGAACTCCTTTATTTTGATTCTTGAAACAATATTAGCTTAATTTTATTAATGACAAAATTATCTAGAACAAAGTTAATTAAAATAGTTTATAGTGGTAACTACGGCTTTTTGGAAAATAAGTATCGTTTATCTTTTGATTGATAACGTAATCAAACATGTAGTATATTTTAAAAATACTCCCACTTTTAGAGCTTATTCCCGAAAAAGACACGAAACTTGGTTAAATCAATCCAGCAAAATACAAAAACGTTAAATATTATTGTGATAACAATATTATTCCGGAAATGTATTATCGTTATTGTTATCTATTTTATTTAAGGCCTGGGTCTATGGGTATCCCACTGCAGGGCAAATGCCTCCCATCTTGCTTTCCACATGAATATTATTATTCTAATAACTGAACATAATGAGGAGAGTTCATTTTCTTTTAAGAATAACAATATTAAGTACTTTATTGATTTAAATAATTATAAGGTACAAAATCGAACTGTGATTGATCTGATCTTCAATTAATCATAAGTAAGCACTTAATTGATATGTAATTAACTGTTGATTACTTACTAGTTTTATACGTTATTAGTTTAAATTATGTATCAAAATTACAGAATATAATATTATCTGCTCTATTCTATCTAGAATCTATTAAAAATAATATAATTTTTAGCTCCACGGAAAGATAAATGAGGCGTTAACTTGTGGCACAGGTCAATGTATAGTACGCTATGTATAATTTGGCGGCTTTTAACACGATATCCGCCAGAGATGTATATACGGGTTAACAAAAAGCTAACTTTAATAAATAGTTATTTTGCCAGTGAATTTATAATAATATATTTTACGGATATATATATTACCCTAAGGTAACAAATAATGGATGATTTATTTAAAAATTATTATCGCAACACAACAAAAATAACACATCTTTATCACTATGACATCCCGTAATACACAACGCTAACGTAAGATAGACGTGTGTAACTTGTAAAACTAATTTGAAGAATTACGTCTATATTCGGCTAACTAGCGCTAAATCGAAAAAGATAAATAATTATGGAAAAATAAATATGAGATATTATAAAGAAAAAAATAACCATGAAGGGTTCCAAATTTCAAATGAATATCTTAATTAATGTAAAAGTTATCACGTTTTTTCCTTTATAAGCCTCTCCTGTAAAGTACACATTTCGGACTTAGCGTAGTATAAATAGCTGGTGTCGAAATAGTAACACTAATAAAATCATTGATTGCCATAAAAAAATTAAGAAAAAATATTTAGTGTTGTCCCATCATCCCATCAGCAGTTAATCGATATCATATTTTGGTTTTATGAAAAAATATAAATACTTACCATGTATTCAATAAAAGCGCCATCTGTGAACTTGTACAGTAACTATTTTATCAACTACTCTTAACATAAATCATAATGAAGTATCCGCTATATTTAGTATGTCCCTGAGTTATGTAGTTGAACTGCATTTAAACAGAGAGCGCTTCAAACTGTGGGTAAAATGGCCTGCGCTGTCACCAGACCTTCAAATGACCTTTACTGTGTCCTCTCTTCGACTTTTCAATTTGACAGTACTACCAACCGAGTATATCAGTTCGGGAGTGTCTGTGTTTGACCGGATCAAAATTAATAAAAATGTAAGTACAAATTGATAAATTTAAAAATAATAATTGATAATAAAATAACGAAGTAACTAATGATGCTTTGCTTGATTAAAAAGTATACTTTTCCTCTTTTGCGTTTATGTAGTCGATGAGGTTATTACGTACAGGTTTTTGCTTATAACATTCCTTGTATTTTTTTTTACTTTAATTAAGCTTATATTTATCCTTTACGAACTGTTTTTAGCATTTAAAATACAAAAAATATTAATTTTGTATTTCATAACATTTAAAAATCTTACTTTTTTATTATGTGGAAAGATTTTTTCGAAAAATATTATTATTCTAAGGTGCCTAATACTGTAAATTAATTTTAGGTATTCTTATATCAGGTTAATAATATACAATTATTGATAATAATTATTTTCTAGGTACAAAAACTACATTATGCACCAGATTAGAATAAGAAGGTTTTTAACAAAGTTCTTATACAATAATAGAAAATTTATACTGTTTCTATTATCAGCTTGATATGTAAAAACTCTTGTTTAATTTTCAATGACCTTTCAAGGACACTATCTCTAAATAGCCAAACTTGACCCTTGAATTTGTCTTTGAGTTTTCGAAATGTTTTCTTCAGTGACCTTTTAAGGTCACCTTATTTAATTAACTTCACAGTACCAGATACCTTTAATTATTTAAAGTACCTTTGATCTTCCAATAGTTTGGGCGTTTGACCATGAGACATTTAATTATTAATATTTTTAAATTATTGTTTTCCAAAGATAAACTGTTACAAAATCAAACATATAATAATTTATTATTATTGAAACATTGCCTGGGCAAGTTATACCTATTTATGACCACTAACTCTGACAATAAAAGAAATAATTTCTAAATTCAATTTAACATTTTTTTATCAAAAGCTTTGATATAAGTTAAATTTATTATTATAACCATCAAAATATTTAGTTATGTTCTCGTTAATGGTAATTTTTTTTTTTTTTCAATCGGTTTTTACCTACACATCGCACATAACTACTTAAATGCTATAAATATAGTACCTACTGATGTTAGGTACGGTAAAGCACCAAGTTTGACGAACCATATTTATAAAAAAATAATCGATAATCTAACACATTGATTAAATATGCACAACACTATTTTCAGACTTAGTTATGTCAAAATTTTAATTGTCAAAATAAACACGTCAAAGGTGAATGCCGTCGCCACCATATCGAATTTCAAATTTTGTCTCGCTGAATTCACGTAATAAACAAAAGAGTAAACGGACACAAGTCGTTTTATATTGGTGAGTTATTTTTTGATAGATAACATGTAATAATGTCGAGTTTATAATTTTTATATATTTTTTTATTATTATTAAATAAAAATGGGTGCAAAGAAAAAAGGTAAAGGAAAAAAGGGACCGCCGGAGTCAGGATGGATGCCCGGCTTTGGCACAAAGGGTAGGCTTGTATTGTTTATTTTGACGTCCAATATAAATATTTTTTATGTACTTATTGGATTCTTATTGGATTCCTAAATACTTAAGCACATAATAACTACAATTTTATTGACTCTGCAGTAGGTATTCGAGACTTTACTTGGGATTGAAGTATTGATCATTGAGATGACTTAAATCTAATAAGAATTCCTAAACGACATTTTAAATTAAATACTTATAGGTATTTAATGTTGTGGTAGCTAAAATTTTACCATACCATTTTAGAAATAGCTACCTAATGTGATAGCAAGGTATATTTCTTTCTATTACTAAAATACTTATTATTTCCTTTAAAAACCTTTTATTAATAAGAAAAATTTAATAATTTGATGTTCAAATTCATAGGTGATAATATTTGTTATTGTTTTGACTAATAAGTACCTATAGACTTATATATAGTGAAACTTATTGAGATAGTTTACATAATTTATTACAATATCAGAATAGAATTTTAGTTGATGCCGGCTATTTATTTCAATTACTTACTGTATGTACAGTACCGTCTAATTTCCTTCAATTGAGTAGAGGTCAATGTTTTATTATTTTGTTCTTTATACACCACTAGTGACCCGCCCCGGCTTTGCACGGGTGCAATACTTATACATCATATTGGAAACCTCCAAAATTGATAGTGTTTCTCTAACATATTATGCATGTATTGTATATAGCTGCCTCCCCGCGGTTTTACCCGCGTAGTTCCCGTTCCCGTGGGAATACAGGGATAAAATATAGCCTATGTTACTCGGGGATAATGTAGCTTTCCAAAGGTGAAAGAATTTTTGAAATCGGTCCAGTAGTTTCGGAGCCTATTCATTACAAACAAACAAACAAACAAATCTTTCCTCTTTATAATATTAGTATAGACAATAACACACAGAATATCTGATAATATCTACTCTAATAACATCTGACTAGTAGTTGCAATTTGTCTGGCCGTTTCATACCATGACTTTCAAGCCGATGGTTGTAGTGATGCATAACAAATTGTTCTGTGTCACCTGACATCAGTGTGTATTTTATTTTTATAAGCTGTATTGAGAAATAATTATATCAGGTATGTAAGTACCTTTAGTACAAGCTGAGCTCAGTTAAGTTTATACACAGATGGGCTATATGTAAAAGAAATGTTGCAAAATAATTTTATTGATAAACTAACAATTTCTACCTTTTATAAAAAAAAGTAATACCTAGTTGCCTCCATAACAACAGCATCCACATATAGAAATATATTATACTTATTATTTCAAATATAAGCTACTTTGGTCAAGTTAAGTAAGTAAACACATTAAATTATCAGTAAATAAATGTTAAGTCCAAAATGTGTACAAACATTTAAGTTGCTATGGTCCAGCTGTGGCTGATGTAATATGAGACAGCATTACTTACTTAATTTTTGTTTATTAATGTTACATCTTCAATGATTACTTATCTTCTTATATAGATAAGGTTAATATTAATTAAATAATAGAATGTCATGGTCATTTTAACAATACATCAGTATGTATATTTGTTTTGTAATACTTTTTGAGTAAATAATTTAATTTAGATAATTATTGTCTTTGTGTCTAAGCAATTAAATAAATAATAAATAAATATCCGGGGACATTTTTCACACACGGCCAATCTGATTCCAAACTAAGCAGAGCTTGTGATATGGTAACCAGATAGCTGATATACTACATATACTACTTTTTAAATACATACTTATATAGATATTTACATCCAGACACAGGACAAACAGACATATTCATGCATACAAATGTTTGTCCTGGGTGGGATTCGAACCCACGACCCGCGGCTTGAGAGTCAGGGTCACTAACCACAAAGCCAACCGGGCTGTCGAATATTGTATTCATATAATTGTCACATTTATATGAATACAATATTTAGGACATTTTATCACTGTGGGATGGGAGGCCTTTGCCTTGTAGTAGGATAATTCAGACTTTAAATAATTCGACATATCCATAGAACCAAGTTACAGCTGCCAAATCTCTACTTTAGAGAAGAGTGATTTGAAGTTTGATTTGCACATATTTTACCATTTTTACCCTAACTTTTTCTTAATCAGTTAAGAGAATTGATACTTTTAACAACATATTAAAACATTACTATCCGTTTATTGAATATTGGTACCTAATTGTAGACATAACATACAATAAAAGTGGTTTGGGTTCAAAGTCATATGAAACTTTGTTCTATGGATAGGTCAAAATAATAATTTATCAGCATCATATCAGACCCAATATATGTTTTAATTATGTAATTTTGTCACAGCAACAATGAGCACCTACTTCCAATACCCAACCCCCGAGCTGCAGGAGGAGCTGAAGAAGATCGCCCAGGCGATCGTCGCTCCCGGCAAGGGTATCCTCGCTGCTGATGAGTCCACCGGTAACTATCACCCTTTTAAAGTATCATAGGGTTTCGTTGGCCATCTGGCAAACAGGGTTTTCTTGGGGTAGATATATGTATTGAACTAAATTGAGTAGGTTACCTAGTTTATATAATAATAATAATAATAATAATAATCCTTTATTTCAGGCAACTAGGCCCATATTATAAATACCTTAAATCTAAGTATACATATGTTTATATTAAAATTACAACCAATTAGTTAGGCACGTAGAGACGGCGACGTGCTCGCCAGCGAGGTTCATATTGTTCCGCGAAAACGCCGAAATACGACACCCTTCGGCCAAAAGTCCTCCTTCGTGAAGGTCTCGAGATGTTGAGTCGGAACCCGCACCACAAACGAAGTAAAATTTACGCTGTGACGCGATTCCAGCTTCGTGACCCTCAAGTTGAATTTAGCTTTCTTTTCTATGTACTCCACAACCTCCTCAGCCTTTGTGGAATACAACAATCGGGATACATACAGCTGCGTCGTCGGAATAGCGGGACGCAACAGATGGTTCGGTCCTGTCGGGGCAGTACCGCACTGGTTGCGACAAGTAGGCTTCTTGCGTTTCCGCTCTACTTTAACGAAGCCGTCCTTGTCAGCTCGTCCTCTGCAGTACGCCTTCGGTGCCGGGTGCGACTGGGTCGTCGGCACCTGCTCGGGTTGAGGCCGCGGTTGTTGAGCGGGCTTGGCGACAGCTGCTGCGTAAGCACGTTGTGGTGTTGACTTACGCACGCTGAGAGTCGGCGACACGATCACAGGTGACGCGGGGCAGGCGGGGCGGGGGGCGCGAGGCAGTGCATTGCACCCGACGGCCGCCGGTGACGAGTCAAGTTTCGCTGACTCGAAACTTGACGATGATGCATTGAATGCACCTCGACGCGTATTTACGTTGGACGCCTCGTTTGACCTACATTCTGAAATATTGTGACGTAAGTCCACTACCTCAGAACGCAGTTCACAGATGGTACTCTGTGAAGCTTCCAACTTCAGCTGCATCTCGGCCAGGCTCGCCTTCATGGATGTAATATCCTTTAAAAGCCTGGTGACGGTATATACGGTAACAGTAAGTTCGTAACCAGTTACAAGAGAAGAATTTTTTTTCGCTGTTTCGTAACTAGTTGTGAGAGAAGAATTATTATTCCATTTTTGTAACTCATGTTTCGTAACCAGTTACAAAAGAAGATTTTTTTTTTCTCTTTTTGGTAACTAGTTGCGAGAGAAGAATTATTATTATTCCACTTTTGTAACTTTTTGGTAGTAACGAAACTGGAATGAGTCGCATACCGGCTTACCTACTACCCTGTTACCTACCTATATCTAGGTATATGAATTTATTTCTGTTGTTTAAATAATATATGTTTAGTGTTTTGTCAGGTGTCCGTAATTAAATTAACTATGTTTTGTGATAAACAGGAACCATGGGCAAGCGTCTCCAAGACATTGGAGTCGAGAACACCGAAGAGAACCGCCGCAAGTACCGTCAGCTTCTCTTCAGCACTGACAACGTAAGCAATATCTTTTTTATAGCTCTCTTTTTTGTTTTAATTCAGTCACGAGATGTCGTTTAAGAAAAATTCTCTATTTAATTTCTCACGTTCTACTACAGCATTGATTTTTGTATTTTAATCAGTAATATTATAAAGACGAAACTTTGTGAGTGTGTATCTTTGTTAATTCGTTACGTCTAAATGGCAAGAGCATTTTTAATAAAATTTGGCATGAAGTTAGCCGACACTGGATTAACACATAGGCTACTTTTTATCCCGGGAACGCGGGTGAAGCAGCTGCAGAAGCTAGTAATATATATAATTTTAAAACCCACAAGTAACTATGATGAGTCACAGGCGTTAGTTAGTTACCTTTATAATTTTCGTGCTAGCAGTCACGTAGGAACTACTAACTGCTAGTAAATAAATTAGAGATGGTATTGCATCAGTTATTTCATAACGTAGCGTAGGCAGGTACATTGCGTAGTTTAGTGTTTTTACTAGTGATGTGCCGAGTCGCTGTTTTGGTGGATCGAGTCGACTCGAGTCAGTTTATACGGTATTCGAATCATGACTCGATTCCCTCTACTCGAATTCTATGTTTGGTATTCGAATACTGACTCGAGTCCGGCTGGACTCGAGTCAGTATTTGAATTCCGGCTAGACTCGAATCAACCCTCATTACCGATTCCTTTTTTCCTAATGTTGCGGTTGGCATCGACCTCAAAAGAAATATTGCTCATATCCGATTATGAAGACGCTTCATGATTTTAAATATTTATGTATCTAAGTTATTATTTATCAGGTATGAAAGTTATTACTTTTCAGTTATTCGTTTGTGTTTTAATGTCCGGTAAATATTGTTTAAATTACTTTTTAATGAAAGATAATTAAAAAAATTCAACTCGACTCAACAAAACTCGTATACTAGACTCGAGTCAATTGAACTCGCATAAATAGAATCGAGTTACGAATCGATTCTTCCTGACTCGAGTACCGGAATCGAGTCTGGCGTACTCGAATCAAAATAAATTGGTATTCGAGTAGGCGAGTCCAAAGCAGGAATCGAGTCTAACTCGAGTCAAACCGTACTCGGCACATCGCTAGTTTTTACTTTATGTATAAACAGGTTTCAGCAGCATTTGTGAAATGTATCGTAACCATAATGCCCCGCCCTAACAAGAATAATCATATAGCTTAATTTACCTCTTCGATAATCGACTCAAATCTTCCAAAAGCGACTTCTTACAAAAATCATCTTAATTTCCAATACTCAACATAATAACCAGTTATTTTAATTGGTTTAGCTACGCTTCATTGTAATAAACACTATTAAATATAAATAACTCCGAGACCGCTATAATCACAAATTATGCACCTTAAATGTTGCGAAGAATTAGAGCAATTTTTTTATTAAATAGCATTCATTCTAGTATCTATTGACATCCGTAAGAGCTAATTTCCAAGTATGGTGTACTAGCTTTCGCCCTGTGGGTTCACAGAAGTGTCAACCGTTCCCGCAGGAATACGGGAATAAAACATCTAGTGACTCTTTGCACTTTTACTTGCGTTCCCGGGATAGAAAGTATCTTATGTGTTATTCCAAAGCATATCCTAATTCTCCATATTTCATTGCGACATCCCTTCAGCCGTTATGGAAAGAGTAATGAACATACATCCATACATTCTCACAAAACAATTTACAATGTAGCTTTCCATTGGTGAAATAACTATGGGTACCTACTTTGATCTTTACGATATTTATTATTACGTATGGCCAATCCACAGGCCATCTCCGAGAACATCTCCGGCGTGATCCTCTTCCACGAGACCTTGTACCAGAAGGCCGACGATGGCACGCCCCTGGTCTCCCTGCTGGAGAAGCGTGGCATCATCCCCGGTATCAAGGTCGACAAAGGTGTCGTCCCACTCTTCGGATCTGAAGACGAGTGCACCACCCAGGGTAAGTCTTAGCTGATGTCTTAGTTAAATATTTATTGGCTCCTTCAAAGAAGGAAATGGAGGGACATGACGCACAAAGTCGACCCTAAATAGGATAAGGCACGGAAGATAACGATGATAGAAGGTAGACTTATTTAAGCTGTACCACAATTAGTCGAAATTTTTGAATAAACTTGTTAGAATAGGTTGAAAGCAGTAAAAAGCAACCTTCCGAACCGAACTTTACGAGTCAATACAGAAGCTTGTTTAAGGTTATTTAAATTAAAATAGTAGACAATCAGGTAGGTATATAACTCGCCATTATTCTGTGGGATTGCTTATAATCATGCCAAGTGAGTCCCCACTTCCCCCAGGGACGCCCTGAGCCGAGGCACGGTCCCACAGGGGACACCTTCAGCGCTGTCGCTTTAATTCTCCTTCGGTTGAGAGCCATCTGCGCTCAGCGAAATAGTCCGTGTAAGGGTGTAAAAGCCATCTGAGGCTAACACCTTCTAGTCCATTCAATAGTGTGATTGCTTTCAAACAAACCTATTCAAACTGACTAATACTTCAAGTTAAAATATTTGGGTAATTACAGCTAATTAAACAGAAGAATGTAGTCTTATCGACAGCAATTAATACATACATAGTTTTAAAAAAATATATATCTACCTATATACATTATGTTGTTTTTAGATAATCAATATAAACGAAAAGCGACAATTTAACATGACACAATCACTTATTTGAAGCCTAGCTTATCTAAAAGGCTTACCTATTGATATAAATTGTATGTAGAAAAGCCGCATGTTATCAGTGTATTGAAAGATTTGTATCACAAGGTGGTAATGTTAATAGAAGTATGTCTGCTTATAAAACTCATCATTACTTTGGCCATTTACTTTTCATATTATTTGGATACTCAAATATGGTATTATTACATCCATATCAACAAGTTTTGATGAATATGCTAATATATAGAAAAACAAACTTTATCAGCATGTAATAACAGCGTCATTAGCTTATTATCTGTAATACAGAGGGGCTCGACTCGACTGGTTTATCGCGATAGATAAACAGGTCAAATCCCAGAATAAATTATTTACCTACAAGGTTATATATTATTATTGTAATATTTCTATTATTCAAGGTCCAAAGATCAAGTTTTAGAATGCGAAATGAGGAAACAAAATATCAACGTCTTTTTCCAACTTCGAACTTATGTCATACTTAGGTCATACAGTAAATTTCTTGACCATTGGAGTATCTACAAAGATAACTCGTTAGTTAACTCGTTAGTTATCTTCGTAGATACTCCATTGGTCAAGAAATTTACTATTTATATAATAATTAACAAGCTTCTATATTGTATGTATTAACTGTAATCAAGTCTTGTTGGAAAAGTACTTATCGTGGAGCAAACAAAACAATTTGAAATGATAAATTCACCCTGCATGATGTAATATTATCGTATGAACTCTACATATTTTTTTATTTATCTTCTGTTTAACTTTAATAAAATGATAATGTTATATCCGTCTGCAAGGCGTTCCAATCATTTACATTTACTTGTAAAATAATAATATTGAGAGGCAAATCATATCTGGTTTTTAAATCGACTTTAATAAAGAATCACCTGTCCTCATGACATTTTCTTCTATCAAATGGGCTTCAAACATTTTTTTATCTTATTATTAGTGTCTCCCAGCGGTGTCACCCGCGTTCCCGGGATCTTCAATTTTCCCGAAATAAACAATAGCCTATGTGTTTATCCAGGCTATAAATAAACTGTGTTCCTAATTTCATCCAAATCAGTTCCAATAAGAAGAGCGATATATACATCCGTACTCACAATACGTATAATATTGGTAGGATTGTAGTGTCTAGTATTTTCTTAACAACTTGCTGTTTTCAGGTCTCGATGACTTGGCGCAACGTTGCGCTCAGTACAAGAAGGACGGTTGCCACTTCGCCAAGTGGCGTTGCGTGCTGAAGATCGGCCGCAACACCCCCTCGTACCAGTCCATCTTGGAGAACGCCAACGTGTTGGCCCGCTACGCTTCCATCTGCCAGAGCCAGCGCATCGTGCCTATTGTTGAGCCCGAGATCTTGCCCGATGGTATGTTGCCTCCTTAAGTTTATGTGCTCCTGGTACATCGTTCATTATAAATGTCACTTTAATTACTTAATTAGGATTATATATTTTTTTATTACATACGAGGCCCAGCGGTTTCTCCTGCTTTCCCTGGGTTTCTTAAATTTTGCCGGGATAAAAAGTGACCTATATGCTAATCCAGGGTGTCAGCTAATTCCATACTAAATTTTATTAAAATCGCTCCTGCTGTTTAGTCGTGAAGAAGTGACAAACATACACACTCATAAGGTTTCGCCTTTATAATATTAGAGTGATGTACTCTGTATTGTTAAAAAAAATAGGTAACTGAAGTTACTATGATTAACAGATATTTAAAATTATCTAACCGAGTGTCTCTGTTCTTTTCTTTGATCTTCCTTAGGGCAAATTAATAAATGACTTTAATTGTTTTACAGGTGAGCATGACTTGGACCGCACCCAGAAGGTGACAGAGGTCGTCCTCGCGGCCGTCTACAAGGCCCTGAGCGACCACCACGTGTACCTCGAGGGTACCCTTCTCAAGCCCAACATGGTAAGTTTAACTCCTTCAATTTATTGTAGCCTGGTACTTTTTGTTATTTCCATCATCATCATCAGCTCATAAGTTTTCATCATCTTCATCAGCTCTCATACACGTTTCCAATGAGGATCTCAAGCCTCATCTAACAATAAGGGGGTTCAGGCCCATAGTCCACCACGGGGGCCTAGTGCGGATTGGCGGACTTCACTTGCCTTTGATTGTGACATCTCGGGCATGCCGGTTTCCTTACGATGTTTTTCCTTCGACGAAAGCCAGTAGTGTGAAGCCGTACGGTAAGTTATTAAAACTCAGACAAACGGGCCGGGGTTTGAACATGCACCCTCATGATCGTGAGTCGGTGCGTTCCCCACAGAGCCGCCACAACTACATTTGTTGTTTATTGTTGTTTGTAGTTATAATAAATGTATTTTACTAAATGGTCGTCGATTGTGATTTAGGTAACCGCTGGACAGTCTTGCAAGAAGACATACACTCCCATGGACATCGGCCGCGCCACAGTCACAGCTCTGCTGAGGACTGTACCCGCTGCCGTTCCCGGTAAGTTAATTTACTGATTTCTTTATGTATATACAAAGTAAATTAACCTTTAAATGCTACAATTTGTATTGGACTGATTCATCATAATAAGACAAAGATGTTATATAAATAACTCGAGCTTATGTAACGATAAAAATACCTGAGACTTGCCAAAGATTGTGATTGGTATGTTATAATAGGAATTTAAAACGACTTGACTGGTATTCTTGTATGGAATGAATGGCGCCACAATAAATAAAATTATCTAAAGTTATATGATATCCACTTCTGATAATCCACGCGCGAATTGTTGTCTGCAAGCATTTTTGTTGTTTGTACTTACACTCTTAACTTAGCAGTGTAAGTCTTCATGAATAGAAGTTATATTTTGTACAAGTGTAGGTACTAGAGTTAAAAATAATTTGGGATTTCTAACTAGATAATTACTTTCCAACTTATGCCCAATAGTCCGGGCAGTGTCGTCATGAATAGATTAAGAATATTTTTACTAGTATACCTACTGCGATCTAACTAGACAATATTCATTGCAATTTAACATACTTATTATACCAAATATCGTAACCTAATTCCACATTCTAAATCGCTGTGTTCACCTTCCAGGCGTAACATTCCTCTCCGGTGGTCAGTCTGAGGAGGAGGCCTCCGTGAACCTGAACGCCATCAACACGGTGGACCTCAAGAGGCCGTGGGCCCTCACCTTCAGCTACGGCCGCGCCCTGCAGGCCTCCGTCCTGCGCGCGTGGGCTGGCAAGCCTGAGAACGTTCTAGCTGGACAGCAGGAGCTTCTCAAGCGTGCTAAGGTAACTTAACTACTCTGAAGTACTAGGGGAGCATATGTCACTAGTAGCTCTCCACGAAAAACATAAATTTTCGTGGCCTATGTGCTAATCTGAAGTACTAGGGGAGCATAGGTAACTAGTGGCTCTCCACGAAAAACATAAATTTTCGTGGCCTATGTGCTAAATTCAGGGTTTAACTGTTTTCTAAATTTAATCGAAATCCGTTGAGGAGGTTTTGAGGGAATGAGTAACAAACATCCTTCCATCGAGTACTAGGGATGCATAGATCAGTAAAGGTAATCGGGAGTGTAAATAATAAGAAAGTAACTTGTGACTACTCTTGGGTAGTGCTGATCAGGACTTTGGAAAAATAATACGCATAATAGGTTAGGAAACTGAGAAAGCGTACCAGAATACCAAGAATGGTTGCTGGTAGTTGAGATTTTAAATTATTGACGTTTCAAAATTATCGTTGTCAAAATATCTCAGAACAAACAACTCTTTGTACAAAAAGGAATTTACAAGAAATATAACTTAGGCGTTGACAACAAATATAAATAAATAATTTATGCATACTCTGACAGCAGTCACAGATTTTCTATACAGATCTACCTATCTACTAGCTATTATATTAAATTTACTACAGAAAAGTTTGACTAACTTTTGAATTGTATGGCGTTGGAGAGATATTAATTGTCTAACATTGGTATCTTTAATCCATTTAAAAGAGGTAATGTAGTCTTTAAATAATAGTAGAGTTGAAAAAAACACCATTAATTTGCATTAAATCATTTACTAAAATTACATAGATTTTGTAGTTAATCATTTTGTGTGTGTTTATGCTTTCATTTTAATTCACATGGATCCAATATTTTGTGTTAAATTTACTTATTTTCAATATAAACAAGTATTGGATTCAAGTGAATTCCATGTAATAGTAGTATAAGTAGAAGTAGTGTACTAATTTGTGTTTTTTTCCTTCCCACCTAATCTACAAAATGAAACAATGACGCCGCTTACGCCGATCTCCCGCATTCGTCTGCCTATCCGCCAATCACGTGCCGACCGGATGATTCTATATTTGAACGCTATCTAAATTTAAATTGCGAATGCTTGTCTATTGCCAACTTTTTTTTTCTACCGATGCCAGGCCAATGGTCTTGCAGTAACCGGCAAATATGTCGCTGGATCTATTCCTTCTTTGGCAGCCAGCAAATCTAACTTTGTCAAATCGCATGCCTACTAGATTTTGCCCTTGAAGTAAATAAAATAATGCACCATAATTTTTTTACTTTTTTCATAAGTTTGAACTCTATTGAAGGCAATTATTATATCAAAGCCTTTACTGTTATAAAAATGTTTTTATAAATGTTAATTAAATATATATTTTGAATTTTACCAATATTACCTATGGTATGATTAAATATTAAAACATAAACAAAGTATTATGGATCATTATGAAAACTTTACTTGCATTTAAAAAAAATCTACTAAAAATTTTAAGGCGGATTTGCATAGTGATATTTAAATCCAAATTTATCTGTGATACTTACAAAGCAGAGTTAAAATAATTTTAGTCATCGTTATGCAAATCGCTTTTTTTTATCTAATTTGCCTATGTGTGCGTAATCCATTGCATGTATTTGTGTTTGTGTATGTACTTACTGTATTTAGAACTAACTGCATCACTGTTAACGTATTTACGCATTTTTTTAAAGTCCTATATTTCGTTCTTACAACTGTTTTATATCCAGAGAACGTTATATAAGATCTTCACTTTTATAGTAATGTTGCCAGTACTTGTTATACTTCAAAGCTTCTATTTAGATATTGTTATGTTTTGACTTGCAGTAAATTGTGTTAATTCTTTAGTCATCAATTATTTCGTTGACCATTTTTGATGACAATGTTTGAAGCATTAAAGCACTATGCGTAAGAAAATGGTTATAATATTAATTGAATTAATTCATAATTATTGCAAGTAAATTAAAAATATATATAAATTTGAGTCAAATAAATTACCATTTTCTTACGAGTAGCTAAGCATTTAATAAAATTATCTAATAGCATACCTAACTATTTGTTGCTAATAAACTCTTCGCTTTCAATTTATGTGCAATCCATTTTACTAATGTTTATTAGGTTATCAATAAATAAAATGTTTGTTTTTTGTTTATTATATACCCTTTAATTTTGGCTTACCTTCATATATATAGTAGTTATTTACTAATACAATTTAACCTAGTTTTTGTCCTTACCAAATAATTTAGTTAGAGGTAGATTGTAGAAGATTTTCTCAGTAGATGGGTTTATTTTGAACAAGCAGTAGAATATTAATTTCAGTATGTATTCAGTAGAATTGCTGTATGACTTACCGGTTTCCCAGATTTTTTGAGACACTTGACCTAATCTAATATATAAAATTCTAGCGTCGCGAAGTTTGTGGTAAAACTCCTCCGAAACGGCTTGACCGATTCTCATGAAATTTTGTATCCATATTCGGTAGGTCTGAGAATCGGACAACATCTATTTTTCATCCCCTTAAATGTTAAGGGTAAGCCACCCCAATATATTTTTTTTTTAATTTTTGAAAAATTTTTTTTTTTTAATTTTTTTATGATACAGCATTAGTAAATACATATAACCCTGAATTTTCAACCCTTTACAATGAACCCCTATTTTACCATCGCGATTTTTATTTTATCTTCCGCCTTCACCGGTCGATAACCGATCAACGATCAATCGATCAGTTATAATAAAAATAATTAAATATTATTTAGTTCAATAAAAATAAAAAAATACAGATATTTTGAAAATACATATTGATGGAAGGATTTTTTAACTATTAATATTTTAATTTCTTTGAAGACAACTATCATAAATATTTTATTACATTCAATAAATATTTATTTGGGAATAAAGTGCATTTATTAATAGTTAATGTAACATTACATAAATCGTATTTAATAAACTTATAGTTACAATATGATAAAGCATAATTTTATTGTTTATAACGCTTTCGATTATAAGTACATCCCCGAATACTTATAGTTGATAATTATTTTTATTGAACTAAAAAAATGTTTCCTACAAATAATATACCTACATGGCAAAACAACGTCTGCATAAGTACAACATAGTCCGTTTTGTCTGTCTGAACGCGATGAACACAAAAACTACTAAACAGATTTCCATCCGGTTTTCACCAAGTTAGGAGTAGGTATTACATGGGGAAGGTTTTTATGTATAATACATCAGTTTGGACCCGGTAGGTGGCGCTGGTGGGCAGAACGAAGTATGCCGGGTCCGCTAGTTATTATATAGAAATTTTATAGGAAATACTCAAACTAGCTTAAGTTTTGACACAAAATGAACCAAAGTTCAACTGTGAAAGAAAATGACGTGGTCTCATTCTAAAAGTATCTTTTGTTATTTTGTTCTCAAAGTATAATTTTCCCGGCAAAAGTTTGCAGTTTTTTATCAGTAGATAGATAATAAAAACAACAAAATAATTATATAAGTAATAATAATAATTTATCTCATAAAATTACATTGGAAATTACAATAGAGTTGACAAATGGTTAAAATAATGTTGTATTTTGTGGACGCTTTTGAGTCTCTTCCTTAGGCTAGGAAGAGACTCAAAAGCGACTTGGCAAAATTCTCAATAATAGATTACAGCGCCATCTTGTGGCGGAAAATATAATAAAATAAAACCTTATATTACCAAAACCCATCTAGGAAAAAAAAATACCAATATTATATAGGAAAGAAACCAATTATGTAAATAGCAATCGTAAAATAACAAAGCATTGGTGCTTAGCATAAATACTGCTAGAAAGAATCGGACAGGCGTTCCTTTACCGTGTAACGGTTAATATAAAATATTATATTACCATAAAATAAACATTTCATTTCTATGCCAACTATAAACACCCTTATCAAATCAGCTGCCTACAAAAAAATTTAAGCTATAATACTCTGTACTTACTACGGTAGATAGTAATAACGTGCATTTCAAAGAATAATAATTAGGGATATATTTTTCTAAATCTATTGTTTTAAGTAGGTTGCAGATCGTTAGATTTATCAATAAACCTGAATCTCAAAACTCCCAGCTATATGAAACTAGTTTTCGACTACCTATATTTTTCCCTTGTTAACATGTGTTAATCCTACGAAACGATAGGCCGCAAATACGCTAGACATTTTAGAAATTCTCGAATATAAGGTCAAGTACCAGGGGCGTAGCCACTGCCATATTTGCCGTATCAATATTCGGGGCCACTGGGGCCGTGTGAGAAATCTTTATCCTTCATAAGGGCCCTCAACCAATTTTTAATACAGGGCCTCGCCAAGGCACCCTACGCCACTGTCAAGTACCAAGTTACTTACTATGATGATGATGTCGACTCAATACTCTACTCCTGATTAGTGGATACTAGAAACGGTTACACCTAAATTTATTTCCAGTACCAATGTACACAAACGTAACATATTGCTCTTTCTTTGTTCCAGGCTAACGGACAGGCGTCTCTTGGCAAATACGTCGCTGGCTCCGTAACAGGTGTGGGCGCCGAGGCTGGCCTTTTCGTTGCTAACCACGCGTACTAAATATAGTACAAAATACATACCACGTTTTAAAACTTCACACCTTACAACAGCTTTTGGAGTATTAAATACGGCTCTATACAAAGATTGCGTCCGCCATTTTGATTCTCTATGGCGGGAAACTTCATAAGCTTACTTGACAATAATATTTTATCGTTTATAATCGATTTTGTTGCGTAATTGCAACATCGTCGATTGATTACACTATTGTGCACAGACTACCGTATCGATTATCGATTTTATTTACTTAAATTTTTCAATCGATTTTGTAGTCGAATCGTTGTCTTTGTACAGAGTCGTTATATCTATGCCACAGACAAAAATGGCGTGAAAATTTTATTGTTACACACAAAGACTAGGACAAAATATTTTTAAGAGTAATTCTCGAATTAAGTTGCTTACCTTATCTATGTGCTATATTATACTCTATGTATTGTTGTTATTGTAAAACTAGTGAACTTTTCGAGATTATTGTAGTCACTTTAGAAGTATTTCCTAGCTGCTTCATGTATTTTCATGTAGAGAATTATATAAAAGACCATAGATAGTCTACGGTCTTTCTTAAAAAAAATATAAGAAAAGAGGTTATTTTACAAGATCATTGCAAACATTGAAGTGGCGAAGCTAATTTAATTTTTGTATCACTATTGATTTATCATTTTAGTTTATTTATAATAATGAAATTTTGATATTTTTAAGAGTTATTAATTATTATAATCTTGATCAGATGTAGACGTTGTTTCATTTTATTAATTACCTATTTATTTAGTTAACCCACTTATGTACCGTAAGTAGATAGACCAGTAAATCCAATATTTTATTGTAATTTGAATCAACCACGAACAAATTAGGTACGTTTCATAAAAATATTATATTACATATTGAGATTGACCTCGATTCCCAAGGTCTTCCAAAAATATCGGATAATTTTGACCAAAATTATTCGAATCCTTACCTACTCCATACGGTTTTACTTTGAGCTATTAGGTAATTTAGTAGGTATACTCAAGATATAAAACAATTTAGTATACCTAGGTATAGATTATCTTCAGTAGTTAGAAACTAGTAATACAATAAATATTCAGTCTGTCGAACTCAAAATACACCGATAGAAAATTTCGGTTATCTTAAAAAATTACGTAGGAGAAGTTGCCAGTACACAAATAATTTCAAAATAATACTTACCTACTTTGATTAAAGGAACTAATGAGTCCTAAAATTATAAAAGAGGCGTGTATCACCCACTGAATAAAATAATAGCAATAGTAAGGCTACCTACATGATATTTAATTGCTTATAGGACCTATAACTATTTGTCATATAGGTTGATACCTTGAAAGCGTTGACACATTTACTTTTAGGTAATATCTCAGTGCAATATATTACCTAAGCATTATTTATGTTTTACCCTTAGTATACCTACACTCCTACAGTATACTAGAGAGAGCTTTTTGGTAAAATCACTTTTACTTTAATAAACAAACAAAACCACAAGCTTCAAATACAAAGTACATAATACAAAAGAGTGACGCCCCTGGCGTTGTAAGCGTCCATAGGATTCGGGGACGGCTTCCCATCAGGTGGGCCGTATGCCTGTTTGCCACCTTAGTGGTATAAAAAAAATCACTTTGGCAAAAAGATGCAGACCTCAGGAAGTGCTGCTTTTCTGTTCCCCCTCTCTCACCAAACTAATTTACTAAAAACATATCTACACTTTAGGTACCTAAATCCGGTAGTTCCTCATACCGCATTCACAATACTGCCTAGGTACTATAGAGGTTAGATACCTATTGTACCTCCAGTACAAGGCTGTGCTAATGGAAAATTCTCCGTTGTTGCCGTCAATAATTATTATGCAGACGAACTGGCGATGCTTGGTGAACCGTTTAATTGAACGGTGCCGGCAGCCGGGCGCACTCGACGCGACAGCATGACCGCCCCAAGGCGGCGACTACACTAGCGGGCATTATAAAATAAATAAAAATAAATATCTTGGGACGTTTTCACACACGGCCAATCTAATTTCAAAGTAAGGAAACAAGCTTGTGTTATGGTAACCAGATAGCTGATATACCTACATTGTATTGTATTATATAAATTGTTAAAATAAATGATTGAATGGGGTAGATATGAAGTTCATAAATTGCCAGGCAGCAAATGTCAGACCATTTGCCTTTATTTATTTTTTATTTATTTATTTGCACTAAAAATACTATAGAATAGAGTTAAAAACATAATTAGAGAGGTTTTTGTTCCCATTTGAATAAAACAGTATTTTTATCCGTCTTTATTGGCTTATGCTTCGATACATACTATATAACATAATTAAACATTCATAGTTTCATATTATATATGATCCGCTAAACTTAAAGCATATTACGTAGGAACTAACAATTAAAAATATCCTATTGTTTTATTTCATATAAAAAAAAACAATATAATTGAAAACTATGAAATAGTGTGAACTAACCCTTACTTTGTTACCTAGCCAACACCTAGCAGGTCCTCTCAAGTCATTCCACCTTTATCTATTAAGATTATTGAACTGTGAACTTCTAGTAAACTAGGTTCCTACGGAAGACAATCTATTTTATTTACCATACTATCTGCTGCCCCGTGGTTTCACCCGCGTTTCCGTTGATCTTAAATATTCCCGTTACAAAAAGTATATGTGTTAACCCAGGGTATCAGCTAACACCATGCCAAATATTATCATAATCGCTCTAGCCGTTTAGACGTGAAGAAGTAACAAACATACACACTCACTAACTTTCGCTTTTAAAATATTTGTGTGATGTGATTAAACACAGAATATTGAATATTGGTTGCCTATAAGTATTTATAATAAATAAGTACTTATAATACTGGCCTCCTTTGACCATTGATTTAAGAATCTCTGTCCAAAAAAAAATATTGGCTAAGTAGCAATTTAAGTATCAAAAGCCATCGTTTTCAGACTTTCATAACATCCACTGTTAATTAAAAAACATTGAAGGCAATTTTGTTTATAATTTCATCAAAGTCCATTCAAATGCTTATGCGTGATTGAATCGAGCATCATTTTGGGCTATTCAATTTGCGTCTGAATAATTTCACAGACAATAGTCTACAGAGAAACTTTATTCGTTGTTCCAAATAGTTTACTAATCTAATCATTTAGGTAAATTTGTTGATAGACTCGTACGTTGACTTTGCTTAATTTCCATAAAGTAACAAACAGTTTACAATCTAGGTAAGACTCTAATTTGTAAACTTATAAATTAACGAGTATACTTATGAGTAAAAGATAGTAATACCTTTATGAACAAAGTTTCATTGTCTTCAGACAATTTTGAACTGAAAGTTTGGAAATAAATCATGCTTACTCATATGAAGATGATACCTATAGGTACCTTCCATATTTCATTTGGCTGTTTTTTTAATCAAAACTTTTTATGTGTTATATTATAATACAACATTTTGCGAATTGCATTTTGCAAAATTCTACATGAAATTGTGTTGTCGACCGTGCTTACCTCGTATAGGTATAGGTATTATGTCTTTAAATTAACGATTTTTAGCTTCTAATGCTTATGACTTTTCCCGACTTTGGTCGTCCATTATCAATCGAGAAGTTTGATCAAAATTGATTTCCACTTTATTTCAATTGACTCTGAATAAAGACCACATATCTATCGGCCAAAAACCCAATAATAGACCTTTTTTTATATCTTTTCTCCATTCCCACAATGTCGCAGGCCGATTGTCCCGTGAATTCGTGCGAACGACCTCGGCTGAACGAATTTTCATTTACTGAGGAATTAAATTGGTTCTATTTCAAATGGCCCAATTAACCTCGATTTGCTGTGGCTAATACATACGGCTTCTAGAGATTAATAGGTGTATATGGATTTTAATTGAATCGGTACGAACAAAGAAGTAAATTAATGCTTAATTTACTAGTAGGTAATATTAGGCAGCTCTTACTAAGGTGTAAGCTGGCCTGTCACAAATGTGTAATATTCAGTTTATTTTCACTTTTCTGATACTCGATTGAGATGACGGAAATAAATTGCGATTTGATTTATATATCAGCATAAGTGCTATAAAGATAGGCGTACCTATTTATCAATGCATTGTAGGTGTCTACCTATATTTTTATTTGTTAAAATTTTGTGAATACAGTTTATACTAAACTAGCTGCCTCCCCGCGGTTTTACCCGCGTAGTTCCCGTTCCCGTGGGAATACAGGGATAAAATATAGCCTATGTTACTCGGGGATAAAGTAGCTTTCCAAAGGTGAAAGAATTTTTGAAATCGGTCCAGTAGTTTCGGAGCCTATTCATTACAAACAAACAAACAAACAAATCTTTCCTCTTTATAATATTAGTATAGATGAATAATGTCTGTGAGATTCCAAGCAGCAAGGTTATAAAAATAAATAAATTATCCTGGAACTATTTTCACACACGGCCAATCTGATTCTAAACTTAAAACCGCATATAATACCTACTTAGTTTTTAAATGCTCTTTGTATACAGACATAAATGTTATCCCGTGTGGGATTCGACCCACGAACACCATATAATCTGGCCAAAAAGAATAGGTACGATTCTTGACCGATCAATATAACAAAAGCAATAGAAACTAACCATCTCAAGTGGCCAAGATCATCACATCACTTGTATCTAACTAACTTTAATGAAACTGTACGCTCAATATCTCTTTATTGCGTATAAGAGCGTGCTTGTTAAAAAAAATCGCACGAGACGCAATGAGTTTTGCCTGGTTGACCTTTTTTTGGGACAGGGTTCAATTCTTGCACGAGGTTGATGCCTTGCGATGTCACCATCAGGATCCATTACATGGACCTTCAACATTTAATTGGCAAATACTTTTGATGTTATATTCAATTGGCTGCTGTATTAGGTATTCTAGCTGTGGTTATTGATTGGATGCGTTTTAAAGAGAGTTTTAAAATATCTGATTTAAATAATCTGAATTTTGTGTATGTTCTACGTAACTGATATATTTTTTTGTAATTTAAATATATATCGACGTATAAAAATCTACGTCATTTTTATTTTAAGTAGATTCATTCATATAAAGTTGTTTTGTTATAGGTACTTAGTTTATTTATCAGTAGTAGGTTTAAAACCAAACTTTTGAGGAACCTTTCAACAGTCCGAATTTACTTGATAACTTAATAATTTATAAAAATCACTGTTTTTGTTTCAGGGTGAATTGAAAACGAATCCTATTCGAAGATGTCTGAAATGTTTTGTTTTTTATATAAACAATTTACTGTTTGTTGATCGTTTCAAGAAAATATATGTACACTCGACATTACAAGTTTGTTTTCATGTTATATTTAACTAGTGGACCCGCCAGACTTCGTTCTGCCCGCCAGCGCCACCTACCGGGTCCAAATTGATGTATTATACATAAAAACCTTCCCCATGAAATACTCGGTAATTTGGTGAAAACCGCATGAAAATTTGTTCAGTAGTTTGTGTGTCCATCGCGATCAGACAGACAGAGGCGGCGGACACTTTGTTTTATATAGGTACTAGTGGATTAGGCAGACTTCGTTCTGCCCACCAGCGCCACCTACCGGGTCCAAGTATATGTAAGCTACCCTATCTCTCAATTTGGATCGAACTGCACATGGTGTGCGAATTTTATTATAATCGGTTAAGTGGTTTATGAGTCCATTGAGGACAAACATTGTGATACGAGATTTATATATATTAAGATATAGATTGGTAGTTATCTACGTTAGGTATAATTAAACAATTGGTCATAAAATTTGCGGTTTTATTGTTCCGTCTTATTCAATTGATGTAATCAATTTATTGAAAACCACAATCATTATTATCAAGTGGACACAAATTGGTTACTTGCGTCTTGACTATGTTTTTACACGTGCCGTCAGTCCCTTGAAACAACTGGTAATATTGGTATTACCTAGTCTCAAGTTAGGGCCTGCTAAATTGGCTTATAATAACGAAAAGTATAGATTTAGGCTTTGCGGGTAGAGTACAATTAAGCGGTGGTTATTTTAAAGGGTAGCTAATTTAGTATAAATATATAAAATAAGTAAATAAGTTTATCTTTATATAGTCAACTAGTGGCTGCCCGCTTAACGCGTTCCCGGGGATCTTCGATTTTCCCGGGATAAAAAGTATCCTCTGGCCGTCTCCTGGTTCTAAGCTACCTCCCCACCAAATTTCAGCCCAATCGTTTCAGCCGTTCTTGAGTTATAAATAGTGTAACTAACACGGCTTTCTTTTATATTAATTAGTATAGATATTCCATATAAAAACAATATTAAAACTCAATCACGGCCTACATCACATCATGTCATAATAATGACAGAGATATCTACTTCTTTCATAAGAGGCCGGTGTCCTAAAACAGCGCCTGATATTATTAGCGATGCAATATATCCTAATTTGTGTCAATATGGCGATACATTTAGTAAGGCCATTAGGCCTCTGAAGACTTCAGAGGCCGGCGTTAATCTTACGTCTGTTACGGTAACCTAAATTAATGTAATTCATTTTGTATTGCGTGCTATGGCGGCCTAATTAGATCGTTATGTAATTGCCTTGGTAAGCGATTGGCCTAATATCATATTAGGGAAGCTTCAAGTCTTTGCGTTTTCCACGAAGTGTTAAAGTTTTACAATCCTACTAATATTTTGTGGATGTATGGACGTATGTTAGTTAGTGTTTGACGCCAGAAGAAGCGAAGATCATCGGGGTCATCGATTTTATCTCGGGAAAATTGAAGATCTACTGGGAACGCAGCTGCGGGAGGGGGTAGTAATTAAAATTTTGCACCTTGTCATATTGGTGATATTTCTGGTAAATTCATAGGTATTTAACTGCCAACATACCTGCTCTGTCTCCACATATCTTGCTAGGCAATCAAATATCATCGGTAACATGGGGTTTTCATTATGATACTACCTACTTCTTCAATGATAATGTACCTACCTACGTGAATGCTATGTGCTGTGAAAAAAACGTAGTACTTTTTACTATACATACCTACTGTTAGAAATAAATCTGTAGTGGTGACAGCTACATTTACTTTATCTTCGGCTAAAGCATACATGACAAAATTGCGGCCAAACAACCCTATCTAGCTAACAGAAAACTGTCAAAATCCATAATAATATTATTTCAGAAGGGTATCGGGTAAACTAGAACGACAAGGGCGAGTGTGTGCATTGAACTCTGAACGAAGACTAGTCATTACTTCCCGCACCTTCGATTTCATCTCGTAGAGAAAAAACACCAATTATTTAAAATTCAAGCCTTTTAATAAAAAAATACACTAAATGGTTACGGACGAGATAATATAAATCGTGAAAATGAACTCTAGGGGTGAAAACACTTATAAAACTTAACAACGTGAAATAATTGATATCCTTGTTTAACAAGAGGATCAAATCAGGAGAGTTTAAACTTTTTAATTATGTGAAGTGTCTAGGTAGAATTGCACCATGTACTTATAGAAAATAGTCTGCGGGTTTGAAATTGGATTAATTCATGAAATGAATGGAATTTTTAAATTGTTAGACAAATTGGACATACATTCTTTAAGGCTTTAAATATAGTGCAGTCACCTTTGGCCTCTGGCAAACGTTTTCGCAAAATCCAGATTTCAGGACTATTGACGCGGTATTAATCCACCCGAAGAATAAATATTTTGATCTTCTAATATTATAAAGAGTTTTCCTTATTCACACTTCAATCGAACACATCCATTGTGTTTAAAATAGGTTTTTTTTTCATTCGTATTCCGAAATACTTGCTCCAGTTTCACACGGAGATCAGAAACGGTGGCGTACTATTTGTTGAGGTTACCGACCTACAACCGTCGGGATTCCTGCACACCGTTTAAAAAGAAAAAAATACTCACACGTTCACTCGTCCGCTGTTGCTACAAAAACAAACAGGTACACCCTCATGTATGTGTGCGGTATCGGTAGATAGACAGGGAATATCGGAGTATCGATCGGTTCGAAAGAACTCCTACCGGGATATGGGAGCCTGGTGTTTTCCGAACGGTTGTCCATTATTGGAAATTGGCGATACTTCCAATAAATTTGATGTTACTCCCTCTCACTCTATTCGATGATGCAGTGGAACCAATACGGTTATGTTTTATTTATATTTTTTTAAGAAAATCGTTTTAATAAATACATATCACAGAATACCTGTGAAAAGCTAACGTAGTACCTACTCTACTAATTAAAATGATTATTAGAAAGCATTTTACATAATCATATGAAGAAAATTAAATAGCCACAAAGGGAGCCAAAAACAGAGATTTTACAAATAAATCATAATCTTGGAAAAAAAGGATCATAATTATTGACAGTTATATTTCGAATGCAAAATAAAAACAAATTAAAAATAAATAAGTACCTACGTTTGATCATTTGATTGAACTAGCGAAAACGTACCGGGAATTATTTGCTTCAAGCAAAATGAACCGTGAGAACATAACGTTAAGTTCCCCGTGGGAATAGAGTATCCTTGCATGATATGTACTCCTGGTAGCACCGAAGAAGTTTCTTCCCGAATTTCTCACGCTCTTATCCCATTTTTAACAAAACCAAAATAAGTATTGCATTTGAAAATGATCCTTATACGTTTGGTACAAAGTTTAAATCCTTTGATGAATGAAATTAAGTATGGTCGTTACCAGCAATGGCAGGAAATCAGCTGTCTTTTCTTATGAATTTTACCTGCATCCTGTCTTAAACAAGCCCAATATTCAGCTCTATTCCGATTGGTGTAAGGTTTATGATTATCCAAGAATATGAGAACGTTAAAATGAAATAGCATTAGGCATCCCGTTTCTGTCTCCCTCTGACGTTAGGTTCATTGCCCGGCGCATCTGTCGTCGGGAAGGGCAGGAACTTGCTGTGGAATGCGGCAACCTACTCTATACATCTGATCGCCTGGTAGTTGTGGAGGTTTGGAACTCTGATGCGGAGTCATGAGAACGATTTTCGCAGAGGAATTCAATGTATTTTTATTACGGCTATATTAAAGAAGCATTTGTAAACCTGTTAAATTTGACGATAAAAATGTTTTCGTCGTATTATTTCGATACCTGACTGAGAGGAATTTTAATATCATCCTGCAATGTGGACACATCAAGTTTCTTTCACACGATATTTAGCGCATCGGTGCGAGGCGCCTTAAGGTGTGGGTTTGGATTCGCCAACTCTCGTTGCAAGTAATCCCATGCCCTTAAATAAGAACCTCTTTAGTTTTGGATAAAATTTACGTGTAATTTATTTCGATGCGATATTTTTGAAATGCAGTTACTGCTGCTACCTTCGTATGTCGGTCCGTCATCACGCGTCAAAGTGCCTTCATCGATTAAAGCCGCGTCCAACCATTCGAATCTAGATCTACTTAGATATTATCTATACTAATATTATAAAGAGGAAAGATTTGTTTGTTTGTTTGTAATGAATAGGCTCCGAAACTACTGGACCGATTTCAAAAATTCTTTCACCTTTGGAAAGCTACATTATCCCCGAGTAACATAGGCTATATTTTATCCCTGTATTCCCACGGGAACGGGAACTACGCGGGTAAAACCGCGGGGAGGCAGCTAGTTTAAACTAACTTGGGAGCAAGAAAATGTTTACTTTTCTACGGATTCTTGTGATTAAGGTAAATAATGGATGTCATAATAATTTTGCGTTTACGTACGATATAGGTTACTAATTGGTTATTACTTATTACGTAAGCATATTGTAACAGTTTCTATCTAAAATTAATAATATGGTTATAGGCAAGGAGATAGTAAACATCAACTTAATGCTCATAAATATCTATTACGGAAAGTGGACGTACACATCGGTATAAGTTAAATAAATTGTAGTTATAAAGAAGTAGATAAACTTCACCTTCAAAGGCAGGAAGATCACAGGTAAGTGATAGCAAAAAGCTTTATTTCACAAAAATACTTTTATATAGTGTAAATAAGAATATTATCATACTGTTGGATACAAGGAAATAGCCCACTCATAAACAATTTGAGAATTAAAGTAAAATGTTACTAAATTAAAATACTTAAGTAATTAATAGTAGGTACTTATTGGGAAACTCATGAATCTTTTAACTAGCTCCTGAACTATTGAAACCTTTAGGAATATTCTCTTATTTTCTATTTTCATAATTTATATGTAATACGTTCACGGTTGCCTTTGATAACTGAATTTATTAAGTTATAGTTATTCACTCAAAAAAGTTTTATGTCGAAAAGTCTTATGCTAGTTGTTTTAGAGCGTTAAGTAAATTAAATAAAAGATAAAAGCAATTTAAAATATATTTTTGGTACGGTAACTCCAAAAACGCTTAATTTTCAACTCTATTTGTATACACATAGAGTCGATTCCAGTTTGTACAAAATGTAACAACAAATTAATTTGAGATAATATTTCAATTCTCAATCTCTAATTAATAGAAAATGATACCTTAGTATTGAGAGTTACAAACGTTTATTTGAGCTTACTAATATTACCTTCTGAATCGATTAAATAAAATCGACGATCAAATTCAACATGACAATCGAAATCGAATGAACGTTCACGGCTATTGGGAAAGTATCGGCGATTTCCGATAATGGACAGCCCGATCGGAAAGTACTAGGAACACATGAACCACGAAGTGTTCTTCCGAACCGATCAATATTACCAATATCCGGTGCTCTCCCCTATCCCGCACACATTGATAAACGGACAGGTGTACGTGTGAAGCTATTGCATAGATTCCGTTTGTATGTGTTTGTGAATCGAGAACCGATTGGGCGGGAGTGTGAAATATTCCACTGAAGTTGACGTTTCTGTGCTCGTTCTGTGTTGATGGACAAGGTCACATAAATTATGGTTTAAAGTAGATACTACAATACAGTTTTATGTTCTCAATATGTTTAAATGCAACATTGAAATGTATTCTTGGACAGAACAATCATGTCGTGTGTTTGACTTTTCCCTAAATCAACGTTTTAATTGCACTTTTCAGACTAGCGTCAACGAACTGCATTTTTTAGTTGAGAGGTTAAAGATCTTGTCTCATTTTAGTTAAGTGCCATTTTATCTGGAAACGGTTGCTTTTTTATAATTCCCTATTCGTAAATGCAAATGTACCTTTTTAGGTTCATTTGGGTACAATAAAAAGCCCCTTTGTTTTTATGTTAACTGGGTACTTCTATAGACATAATATAAGAATAATTCTAAAATCCTAATCCTTATTAACATCCTAACTTATGTTATAAATCTGAAAGTGACTTTGTTTATTTATTCCTCCTTGAACGTATTGGCACTTATTGTAAAATGGAGTAAGCAGCCTTACGACGCATTAGTATCAATAATTGTATTTTCTAATACAGTAAATGATTTTGCGTATATTCCAAAAATACAGTGTTTGTAAACAATATGTGACCTAAAAACAATGAAGGAAAGGTATAGAGAGACCACTAAACTGGGTCACATACAATATTAGCCATTGTTAGCCCATCTGTGCTTCGTATCCTATTACTCAATATTATCACATGCTACTAGACGTGACGCCCTATTTGTCGAAGAACAAAGCATTTATCTTTATAAAGACGGTGACGCAGGAACACAAAGATTCAGCCAAACTTGTCGGCATATTGGTTTAATTGACAGGTAAATAACAGTTCAAAACCTTGGCTGAACACAAAAGATTTTATTTTTATATCGACATTCAATAATGATGATCCAACTTCCTTGCTTTAAATACATATAAGTATATATCCTGGTAAGAAATGCACTGCTATCTGAGAAACTAAGAAGAGCTTATTGTATCGGGTAACTTATTATACAATTGTTTAAATACTTACAAAGTAAATGGATTAACTTTAGCATACAAATAGCCCTGGGTGGGATTTGTACCCACAACCTGATAATGGAGTCGAAATAGCGATAAAGGGCGGTTATTCTGGGCATTTACTGATTAGATAATTTCTAAAAATTCTAAAACAATCGTTAAAATCCACAATTGACTTCAAATATTTCACTGTGTTTAAAGAAAATAATATAAATAAGTATACAATAAATTCTATTAAAAAAATTTTAATTTTTTTTTTGTTTCGATCGATGTATTTTATTATCTGCAGCGTAGAAATGGTTGACTGACGATGGCTTACAAATAATAGCAATAGTCAATACCTTAGGTAACCTGCAACAATATAATCTTGGAACGGACTTTGTTTACACTAAATAATGTTGTAAGCCCAAATATTTTGTCATTTATCGTTCGTTTAATCTACTCCGGAGATTTACACGTTTCCTACCGACGAATGTCAGGGTCGAATAATAAATCATTTATTGGATATAATAGGTTATTTTGAAAGGCTATCTGTTTTGTGATGTCACAATGATAAATGCCGACATTTTTTCGCTTCGATGCTCGCCTATGACAAAGAACTCTGATTCAGTGTTGCGAAAATATCGGTTACTATCTTACTTCCTACTGATATTATACATATTTACAAAAGTTTGTTAGAATGTATAGATATGTAGGTGTATGTTTGTTACTCTTTCACGCCAGAACAACTGAAGAGAAATTTGGAACAGAGTTAGAATAACACATAGGCTTTAGGCCTTTAGGCCGGTAAATTCGAAAATCCCCGGGAACGAGGGTGAATCCGCGGGGAGACACTAGTATTTTATACGTTTCTGGACTAAAGTAAGTATTTATTTATTATGAGCAAGTTTTTTTATTTTACGGCTGGAGTTAAATTGCTCATAGTATAAACTTGTTCATTTTGATATTGAGAAAATTAAAAATATTAATAATGTATTAGCTACCCAAATAAGATACTCAAATAGAATTATCCGGATTTATCATATCATAACTTAATACCACATTACTTTAAAGGGAACCCAAACCGTTTGTTTGGGTCTTATCGTAAATTTTATTATCCCCCTGTTTGCAGTTATGAACTTTATGGTGGGATGTTAAAATTGTCTGTACCAGCAATAACTTTCAAGAAAATTTATTACATACTTCAGCCAACTTGAAATAACAATGTTACTCTCACTTGGATCTGTGGTGTCTGACTGTTTACCGTGCGTCGACCCGCCATTATTCGTAAAGTACCTTAAGTTTCAATTAAGCCGAGGTGAGTCACTCTTTAATTTACAGATCCATCTGCAACATCTTTCTCTTTCCTTTCTATCTAAAATTCCAGATAACACGGAAAAATTTCACCGCTCTGCGACCTCTAGTACCAGGAGCGCATAGGATGTAAGCGTAGAGGAAAACTGCAGCACTGGGACATCGCTGGGGTGCACAACACGGGGCGAACGACCTATTGATTTGGGGAAATTAATTCACAGCGACCGGATCTTGCTGGCACGTTTACATTGACGAATTTGTTCGTACGTTTATTGTACTGGTTGCGCAAAATACGCAATCTATACTACGGTTAGTAGAATTCCTATTATTTTGACAGGACAGTTCAGGAGAGGCACACCGCGCATTTTATTGCGCACAATATTTGGAAGCGTTCTGTCATTTGAACTAAAGTGGATCGTTGTACTCTACCCAATTTATGGGTTCCTGGTATGCTCTACGGTGATGCTGAAACAAATTGCATGGTTTTTTTTGTGTCCCGATTGGAAAAGGCTTTTGTTTCCAACACAGTATTAGAAAGAACGAATAGGTTTTTTATATGTCAAAATTTTTTGATCTTTTCAATTTACGATATTATGTAAATAAAATGTATATTAATGCTGGTAATAATAGTGATGGTGTAATAATATTAATGCTCAACTAAAAATATGCCCACAATTATAGAGATACTGCCTATTCAGTTGTGTATACAATCCTGCCAACAACTAGGATTTAATACATACTAGTCCTAGTTGTAGTCCAAGGTGGTAGTTAATATATCTAATGATATGATTTGATAATATGTAGTACAAAATTTTACAATATTTACATTAATATTTATTTTACTTTAAATGAATAAAACTTATATTGTAACCACGATCAAGCTTCAAAGATTTGTTCACGTAAGGGTAAGTTCATGGAACTCATACATATACCTATAAGTATTTTTAAAGGGACAGCTACTGTGTACTTTTAATCCTGGAAAAGAACCCCGACCTACTTTAACAGGCATTTTGTAAAAATGGGATATCGTACCTACAATGGAAAGATTTAGGACGGAGGGTTATAGGCCTCTGAGGGACGCGATAAACTACCCATATCGCGTGTAGGGATATTAAGGGTTAAGTACTTAACTCCTATTTGACGTAAAGAATTCAATAAATCTGTTTTAAGAGGCTCTGTGGTGAACATGGCGACTTACGATCTTACTTATGTGTTTGTAACACACATGTGTAGGTACTTCTATGATAAACATCCTGAGGAAGCTCTAGTTAAAAGGTACTGTAGTCGCAGAAGCTTCTGGACTTCTAAAAATAGCCGCACCTACACCTTTTTCAAATAACTAGGACATTGTAGCTCATTTTGTGTCTAGGCAAAAAAAAAGCCTTTAAGACATAAAAAAATACAAAATCGTAAAAATACTTGTCTTTTATGTGATGTTAAGATTCAGTTGCTGACTTAAAACCAGTTAATTAAAGATATTTTAAATAACTTCAATGCCTAAGGTACTTAATTATAACATTTCTCTCATCCACAGCTCCGGAATGGACCTCAATCCTTTAAAACGTTGAAATTACAGAATATTTTATCAATTCAATGTAAAGGAATATTAAATCGTTTGAAATACCTTTAGGGGGAACTCAAGCTTTAAATTATCTCGCTCTCAATTTTAACACTCGGTTTCAGGTCAAAGGATTAAATAATTTATTCAAAATTCCTGACCTAACTAGTATTCTTGGAATTACCTACGTATTTTGCAAAAGATAAGCCAGTTTAGTGCTATAAAAGACAAAGTTATTAAATACTTTGAATGGCTATAATATACCTATATTCTAGACTGACATTATTTATTTTTATGTAAGGTACCAGGAGTGCTTATAATCTTGAATTTAAAAAATTATAAGAAAATTCAAGTGATAGATTGGCTACTCAATACATATTTTCCATGCTGACAAAGTCTCGAGTAGTAGCTATGAACCAAATTTTTTGACTCCCAATTATAATATCTTGGACCTATCACCAGGTCTATATCTCAATTCTCCCATTCCAAAAACTATGTACAATAGTACAGTCAATTAACAATATATTCGTTAAGCTCGACCAATCGAACGGCTAATGCATCGTAATCTATTTATTAGATCTTTCGTAGAACAGCCCACACGTGTGCCAGTTTCCATTCTCACACGTGATACGTTATTAGCCATTTGTCATAGAGCTTATTAGCTTTTGAGTCTTTAATCATCGTCGTGATGAAGTGGAAGATGGAAGGTGACTAATGTTCAGTCATATTTCCTCGACGGGTGTATTTTTTGCCCTACTTTTTTATTAAAGGTTTTTTTTTCATTTATATACAATTTTATGAAATGTCGAGGTTGTTTACAAGACATATGATAGTCTTATTATGTTATTAAAAAATAAACGATCTCGTATATTAAGTTTAATAGGTAGATATAGGTAGGTATTTTTGTATTTTTTACGGCCCCACAAATTTGTCCCACTCTGCTACTAGGATACCCCACGGAAGATTCTCTTCATAAAAACATTCCTCGGCATGGCTTTCCATATTTATTTAAAACATTTAGTAGGTACATGTCATTTACCTTCTAACTATATAACAATATTTCCTACTCTGTTCATATCATTCTGGTTGACGAGTTAGCTTTGAACTCTAAAGGTAGGTGTATATGATTTCCCAGGATATTTATTATATTATATAAAATATCTGACTGAAGTCCACTAAAGAACATGTGTATGAAGGTTAAACATTACGTGTCTCGTCTCCAACATAACAAGAGAACAACTCAAACCTATAATCGGTAAAGTATACGGTACCCATCGATACTTCACTTGATTACTTCTGTGGAACACCCACTCGTATCAGTGTCAAGGTTACTACCATTGTACTAATAAAATTAAATAATTGCCTCCTCAAATAACCCAGGAACTCGTTTATAGGTTGACAACCCGATATATAATTGTATCTTATAGCACTTATGTAATACTGGCGACCTGCCCCGGCTTCGCACAGTTACTAGAACATTGACTTTCAACAAATTAAAGAAAACAATAATAAACTTTCCTCTTGAACCATTATATTTATTGTTGAAGACTCTTTAATACTACGCCACGGATTTTAATGCGTCAAATCCGTTGCGTAGTTTTAAAGGTACAGACGGCGGGAACCGACTTTGTTATGACAATGTAGATAAATGAACCTATAAAATTATACCATGTAGAGTAATAAGTAATAAGAATATTACCTTTGTATTACCTAAATATTAGCTTTGTGGATAGCAAACATGATTTTTTCACCTTTCAATTTCCACACAGAACAAATATTGTAAGTACATGAACAAGAACCTTTTAGAACTATGTCTCGATGTTAATATCTAGTTTTTAAAGTAAATATATTAATAGTTACCATACTAAAAGCTCTGCTGAGTTTGAAAACAGATTGGCCGTGTGTGAAAAAGGTCCGTGGATATTTATTTTCAACAGTGTTTGAAAGATTACGAAACGTAATAGACTTTGTTTCATTACAATCTAACATTTAAATGGTGTCAATTTATCATCCCTATTCAAAAAGTTGTACTAGAATTTTCTAAACACAAACTTCATAAGCGAGCGCGGGCAAAGCTGTCTAGAAGAATCGGACTTCTCATCTCATAGCCTAGATAATGATAGAGACAAAACATAAACGTCGAGATGTAATTTAGCTTACTGAATTGGACCCCGTAATGAATGACGCATCAATATAATAAATGATATTGCCCTTTTTCTAGAAGGCACGAGTATCGTTAACTTTATGTGGGTTGGACGATGGGAATAACAATTACGAAATTGTTTCAATGAATCGATCCATGTTTTTATTTTTTTTAGCTCGTTTGACATCTTACCAAGTGTTAATCTTCTATTATATATAAAACAAAGTCCCCGCCGCCTCTGTCTATCCGTCTGAACGCGATGTACACAAAAACTACTGAACAGATTTTCATGCGGTTTTCATCAAATTACTGAGTATTTCATGAGGAAGGTTTTTATGTATAATACATCAATTTGGGCCCAGTAGGTGGCGCTGGTGGGCAGAACGAAGTCTGCCGGGTTAGCCGCTAGTATAGCTAAAGGTAAACCCATAATTCCCTACACTTTTAAATCTTAGGACAACAAATAAGCCAAAAAAATACAAAATAAGATTATTTCTTTGTTGAGAATGTTTCGGACTCCTTTAATATTATTATCATATTGTAATCTAGTTAAGTTTCTTCCCGGAACTTCTTATACGATGATTGACTTCTGCTTCTTAAATCTATATTATTTATATTTATATAAACAAAAGTATAAGTGAATGGGTAACACTGTCCAATATTCTTCTTATACAGAACTAGCTGCCTCCGCGCGGTTTTACCCGCCTAGAGGGATAAAATATAGCCTATGTTACTCGGTGATGATGTAGCTTTCTAATGAAAAAATAATTATTAAAATCGGTCCAGCACTTTTTGAGTTTATTCGTTACATACAAAAATACAAATCTTTCCTCTTTGTAATATTAGTATAGATATATAAGATAGATAATGTATGCAAAAGAAATCGAATTGAATGAAACAATTCGTAAGTATAATTAGGATGAGTGAGTGTCAGTATGTTTGTGTGTCATTTTGTTATTCAATACGAACAATGGCGGTAGGTCACATGTCGAATGTGATTTGTTGCCGAAAAACAGCAAACTGTGATATTTAACTAAGGTGCCAGGTTCCGTACTAAATTATTTTGCAATGAAATATTGTTCACCAAATATATACCTACTTAGTATTATAATTAGATTTAGCATTTTCCTAAGTTTTGAATAAATAAGCAGCAACTCAAATAATTGGATTCTTTATCGAAGATTTTAAATGATCATTGTCATATTTCAGCAAATTAACATAAAACAATAATAAACTATACTTATAAAGCTTCTTTCAGACTATCTTTTGTTGAAAACTCCATTAAATCCTTTGTGTAGAATAAAAGATTTAAGCCTACAGACAGCGTTAAGTGGCTTTGTTTTATACTAAGTAAAGAGGTACCTAAATGAATCATCACCAAGGTTTTTGATCATACCATACGCAGCCCTAAAAATGTGTGTGGGCAGATAATTTGAATTCAATACATATTATTGTTACTAAGAACAAGTTGCGCCTTGTACTTTCGATTTTTTTTTGTGCTCCCATTTGATTTTTCTTAGAAAATATCGGGTGTCTGGTTGTACATCGATCATATAGACATAATGGAGACAAGATTGTAGGTCACATATGGTAACCCACAAGCTCAAATAACGAGATAATATATCTTAAGCCCTTGATGTAGCTTTGTATAGTAAAAGTGTCGTAGGTAAAAAGAGTTTTCTACACTAATATTATAAAGAGGAATACTTTGTTCTTTTGGTTGTAATGAATAGGCTCAAAACTACTGGACCGTATTTAAAATTTCTTTCACCATTCGAAAGCTACATTATCCACGAGTAATATTTTATCCCTGTATTACCACGGTAACTGGAACTACGCGGGTAAAACCGCGCAGAGGCAGCTAGTATATTATAAATTCCGTCCCGCGGTTTCATCCGCGTAGTGCCCGCTCCCTCAGGAATAGAGGCATATAGCCTATGACAATCACAAATAACGTAGCTTTCTATTGGTGAATGATTTTTTTTATGGGTCCATTAATGACCCTACATGACCTAGTTACCTAATAAATACTCGCAGTTTGATTTGCATCTTGTATCTGAAAAGGAAGAAAAAGCTTTATGTTTGTTAATTTTAAATTCCTAAAGTTTATGTAGATGTTAGTAAACACATAGTTGAGAAATGACCAAATACATAAACCTACTTATCCCAGTCAAAAGTTTGCTAACTACACATAGAATGGCGATACATTTTACCAAGCTGCTATATCCACCAAGTTTTTAATATTTGTCTAACATCTAGACGAGTTTTTTTTATTATTTTCAAACATAATAATTTTAATTTGTACCGAGAAACTGGTGAGATCACTTTAAAATAGTATTATTTTTATCTATGTGTGATTTCATGTGAATACCCGTCTAATTTGAATTTTGAGGAAAATGGTCACCTGTTTATTGTACAAGTGACTGGACTGTCAATACTGTAGCGTCTTTAGTTTGGATTGTATATTGATTATGTTTGTCCACGTGTCTTTTAGGTTCTTTACCAGGATATCATAGAACAGAGTTGGTCAATCTGTGCCGACGTTTCGAAGAAAAAAATGACAAATTACCTACCCATAGTCTGAGAGCTAACGCGAACATAACTTAAGGTAAAAGGCGGATCAGAGGCGCTTAACCAAAAAATATAAAGATAAATAATAACATACAATATACTAAAATTAATAAATTATGTCATTAATAATAAAATCATAATTATTAGGTATAAGGAACTGGTTTTTATAAAAAGTAATGTGTTTGATATTAAAACAAAAAAATGTATAAAATAAGTCCTTTAATAGGCAGTAGGTACATATTAACTCATAAATCACGCTTCTCTGCATAATGCCCTTGATGTCCTTTTGAGGTTTTCCTCGACTATGGCTCATTGTGATGTGACTATTTGGAATAAGTATTTATAGATCAATAAATCTAAGCCACACTTAGGTATGAAATCAGTATAAAATTACCAGGTTGTCATCCTGGTATTAACCTATTTTGGTATAAAAATATATCATTAAGAAACTTTATAGAAACCCTTTATTTTACTTGATTTTTACATCGGAAAGCAAAACTACCATTTATTTATAAAAACAGAAAGAACAAAAAGAATGTTTATTCGACCGTGACAGGACTCGAACCTGCAATCTTCGGATCCGAAGTCCGACGCCTTATCCATTAGGCCACACGGTCGTTGTGAAATGATGCGAAATAGGTTATGTGATCCCACGGAACGAGCCTCCTATCCGTGACGTCATAATGGCGTGTCTACGTCACAAGGTCGTTCACCCCAAGTGGCCTCTAGCGTTCAGTTTTCCGATAAGCGAGGTTTTCATTGCAAGTTTGATATGTCAACCATTGTTTGAGATTTTGGTGCGAATATTTTTTTATAAAGTAGGTAAGTTACCTATATTATTTATATACACAAAAGTAGTAATAATATAATTATTATCTTGCAGAACTATACATTGCCATGATACTCTAAATACCTTACATTATATTTTAACAATTCAACTGAGGAAGTTTAAACAGTAACTTACCTACCTAAATTGTTTCATTTATCGCACTTATTCGGCCCTTCTACTAGAAACAATAACCAATAAAATATGTAATACTTCAGTTTTAAAAACCGGAAGACTAATTTATCACTGTAACTACTGTAACCTATGTATTTAATTTTTTATTTAAATGAGCCAGTCCTTTTGGCGTAATCGAGTTGAATCATCAAGCATTGTTTATTCCTAAACAGGCATAATATTTGAGAAAAAACCTTTTCGTAAATATTCATAGGAAAGTAAAGTATAAATAAATAATAAAGATAATTGGTTCAGTAGTTGCATACCTATCTAATTCTAAACTAAAACTTAACCGTCACTTTTTAAAACGATCGAATTACTAAGGTACGACGTACGAATAATATTTTCTGGATTAACACATAGGGATACTTTCTATCCGGGGTAAATTGTAAATCTTCGGGAACGTAGATGAAACCACGGGACGGAGTAAAGATAGTAACTCGTCAAAAACGCAAGTACAGCCAAGTTAATAATTATAATTACATAAATAAATAGCAATTTTCCTCATTCAATTATTACTTAATGCCTAAAGTTTAATAATAAATTGAAGGCCATTGATTTTATTATTGGGCTATTTTTAGTACCAGCGTCTCGGTGATTGATCTTAAATATAGTTTAGTTTAGTCATGGTTTAAAATTAACTAGAAAAACATGACCAATGTCTGACTCTGTTTGTTAGTTAACCGTTCAATGTAAAAATAGATTTAAGCTGGTTAATAAATAAATAAAAAATTGGTTTGTATTTAAGAAAACGTTCAATAAATTAGAATAACATATTTTTTAGGAGTCTCGAATCCTAACTTTAATACATATTATAAATGCGAAAGTAACTCTGTCTGTCTCGCGTTCATGCTAAAACTACTGAACTGATTAATATGAAATTTGGTACATAGTCTAGAGCCTGAGAAAGGACATAAGGCTACTTTTTATCCCGGGAAAATGGAAGATCTTCCGAGTACGAGCCATTAGTATACCGTATTAATTAAGGTTAGATTACATTGCATATTATATAGTGACCCAAAATCCTTTCCATCCAACAGTTGTCTGGAAGAAATCGGTCTTAGAAATATTTATTTGTCTGATATTTTTTCTGTATTTTTTTTGTCTTTTGATGGCCAATAAAGTATTATCTATCTATCTATATTGTCAAATACCTTCCGGGCAGTAGTTTCACCCACGTTCCGGGAGATATCCCTTTGTCGCGAAATATAAAGTAGTCACACACACATTCTCTAACTCGTTACAAGATTTACTCTTTCACGAAGATTCATTCATCTGTTTTGGCCTGACCAACATACATCTATCTTGCCAAACATTTGCAATCATAATATTCGTTTTTTAGCCGACTTCGAAATTGGAGAAGGTTTTATGGTCCGCACTAGGAATATATTTATTTCAAGGTCAGAATTTTAAACTTGCACCCCAGTCCCTAGCGATCATGAGTCGATACGTTCACCACTGAGCCACTCAGCTTATTTACTGTTTCTGAGTAAGTGATACACAAAAAATAAGTTACAAATAAGTAGGTACAAGCTTAACTATCATAACACCATGACTTGCTTCATAATTTGTGGGCAAAAAATATTAATGAATTGCTATTTGCGCGACCTGGGAAGCGAAACATTATTTATCATATTATCCATACGCAAGAGTCAAAGATCACGACCGGAGGGCTCATGGAAAAATAGCAATGATACAAAATAATGTACTCATATGACGCGATATAAATAGCAAACGCGTATTTAATTAATAATAAATAAGTACAAGCGTATTTAACCATTCACTGATCGCGTACTGCAGAATAATTTGTTGTTGAATAAATATATTTTTAAGCCATTGACCGGTGACTTCCTGATTAGTTACCTTATGTTTCAAGCTGGTCGTGAAGCAAGTTGCATGTATCTGTGTTTATATATAGAAAATGTGCATTTAAAAACAGTATAGTTATGTGAGAATCAGTTGGTTACCATAGCTTGGTCATTTTGCTAGGTAGCCCGTATCTAATAGCCATTCAAGAATAATAAGTAGTATTGTAGTTTGTTTACGTTACCGCTTATCACTTAGTAAATTAAATTAATTGCCAATTTCTATAGAACCAAAGCATCAACCAGCTGTTTTGTTTCGCGTACTATGTCACTGTGCTCAACTTTAGAATCAGGCCGTGTCTAAAGAATTAAAATTACCTATCTGCACTAATATTATAAAGGGAAGTGATTTGTATTTTTGTATGTAACAAATAAATTTAAAACTATTAGACCGATCTCAATAATTCTTTCACCAATACAAAATGTATATTATCAGGGAGTAACATAGGTTATATTTTATCCCCGTATTCCTAAGGTAACGGGAACTATGTGGGTAAAACTGCATGCAAGCAGATAGTACTATATATTTACGCAAATATACGACCTGTTAACCCGCTCTGCGTGAGGCGTAACACAAGGACCAACGATAACCCGAGGGTTTCCCGGTCGACGGAATATTTTCACTTATCAATCGACTGGATTTAGTACAAATATCGAGCAAATCTGTTAAAAAAAGGTCATTTTTTGGCGTCAAATGTCTGAAGAGAGATTTGACAGATAAGATCTACCACGTTGTTTCCTTAGATGGGTTCTAAAACTATATTTGAAGCCTTTCAGTTGTGGAGGAAGATGGTAAAGAGGTATGTAATGGTTTTGGGCATGTAGTTACAAGTTCTGCCACATATATGCGTTATCAGGCAGGTATTACTGCGTACAATTAGTGTATTTTGAAAATACACGTTGTGGAATCTCGAAATGATCTCTAATGTAGTTATGGTTTCCTGGTACATAAAAAACGTGTTTACAAAAATTTACATACATATTTTAAAAATATTCCTGTAAAAATAATACATATAAGTATCGTAAGTGTACCAGTCGTGGCCACTGTACCAGTAATGGCCAAAAATTGAAAGAAACATCTAGAATTCGGACATGAGCGAATGTTTTTACATTGGGATCACTGTGACATAGACTTTAGACATCGAACTATCTAAGTTTAACGTTTTATTGAATTCAGTCAGTTACATGTACAAATATGCGCGAATACAAAGTGTAAGGTGATTTGAAATTGACAATGACGGCTTTTCTTAAGGAAATCGTTCAGGCGGTGAGCAGAAAGTTTCACTTGTAAAATAGTATTGCTTAATAAAATCAAAATTAGTGTTGTTTCATGTGTGAGCCATAAAATAAACATAAACTTAGACTAAGACTGGGGTATCCATTAATGGATTTTCCCTGGCCAAGACTGGGTCACAAAACTACAACTTTTATTTGTTAAATTAATTGAATCCAGCTTTGCCGTATCTCACGCGCAACACATTACAAATATTAAATAAGGACTGGACTTTACAGTTTCACTATATTCAGTGCTGAAACTTTCACAATTTTGGTAATATTTCACAAAAGCCTGTTTTTTTTTTCTTAAACTGGCCACCATTGGGTCATTTACCATAGGTTTTGTTTGTTGTTTTCGAAAATATTCGTACACCTAAATCGGGTTATTTAATGTAATTAAAATGTTAATATAAATAGAATACCTATAAAAATAGAGCAGTCGCAGGCAGTAGAAATTCTGCTTAAAGTAAATAATGATGTTGGAACGGTAGCCTACAGATAATAAATACATTAATATGTAAAATTAATAAGATTTAAAACTAAACAAATAATTAATTCATTTTTCCTTCAAAAGCATATATTAGCTATGTGAACCCTTCTTCTGTCGCAGTCGGCTAAAAAGGTAGTCGGACTCCTAAATCCTCCTATAAACAACTTAAGCCCCCATTTCTCCAGAAACTATTAGAATTTTATTAACCTCAAAATGGTCAGTGTTTATGCGGCAAAGTCAACATTCATATCTGGAATAATGAAAAAAATCATCTTCCTTAAAGGTCAGTGACATTGGTATATTCGGTAAAAAATAATTGTGTCTTCAACCTCCTTGGAAAGGTAAAATACAGAATAATATACTGGAATGGAAACGTTCAAAGAAAAAGAAATGGAGCTTGAATATTCCCATCCTACGTATCAGAACTACGATAAACGACTGGTCAATGAATTAATTGCGTAGAAACATTTCTAATATTGAAAGATATTTTGGTTATTTTCTCGTCGCATTAAGAAAAACAACCTAAGGTACATTGTAAGTTTATTGGTTTTTCTCAGCAAAAGCAACCTTCCGAAGCATTAGAGTCGACGTTTCACATGTGCCTGTGCAGCCTTATTTGAATTAATAAATATATTTAATTTTATTTCATGTAGTTTTCCGCATAAGCTCTGTATGATCAATGTGTGGATCAAATTCTAGCTAGTCACATCAAAAGATCTTTAAAGAGGGGGTATTTTCTATGCACCTAGAGCATCAGTAATGGCACGTACAAAAAAAGTCTGGGTATCGTCCCGGGATGGCAAATGCCTGCTCTAGTAACCGTCTCGGGCCTCGAATCAGCTGTTAAAAATGCAAAATCATTGAGCAGAGAATTAAAAAGTCCCTCTATACAATCCAGTTGGCGACCACAACGGGGTTTTAACTGGTACTAGGCCATCATAACGCCTCCGACGCGGCAGGGTGCCCATGACGATTTTCCCACGCAAAAAAGATGTAGTCAGTCTTTGCTGTATCAAATCATGTAAAAAACATGAATCTGCGGGTTTTACGATACTCATGACTCGATAACAGGAAATTCAAAATGCGGGTCACTACGGGGCTGTCCCAACAACTGGTATAATTAGAAACTAAAGAGGGAAATACCTGGATACGAGTTCAATAAATCTTCACAAAATTTATTCCAAGTAAGAAATAGCAAACGGTCTCTGCATTCCTAACGATAAAACAAAAAGATATTTTTTTACATAAACTAGGATATCTACCTATTTCCATTCCCCCTTTATGGTTAGCTTTTATGACGCCACTTTCAAATAACCAACTTTATCCTGAAGACAATAAAACTTAACCTGGTTAATATTTAGGTCCGGTATTCAAATGTTACGGACTGTGGTGTTGCCGAACTAATAAAGTATAGGTTCGCCGGTAAAGGGTGTCCACCATGGCAACATTGCGATGAGACAACGTTGGTGTGGTAGACGTTGTTTATTGTACGTTCCCAATAATAAATAAAACTTGTTGTTTCATTACAAACTATAGTACTTATTTTGTGTGAACAACACACGGACGTTGCGTAAATGGTACAGACGAATAACAATACATTAGTAGTTTCGGTCTTTCGGACTCTTCGGTAAACTGAGTTTCGTGTTACTGCGCCGTTAGACACATGCTTAACCCTTTTGGGGTATAGTTGTTATAGTAAATGACCCAAATCTAGGACAGGCTTATTGCTTTTCTAAAGTGTACTGTGTAGCTAGTTGGAAAATATATGTCTTGGTTTGTGCATTCCTTTTTTAAATATCATTTGTTTTTTTTACACATTACCTACTAAAAAAGTATGTTTCGAAAATAATTTATTGTTCGATTCTTTCTACATTTTATATAGGGACTTTAAATATGCATGAATCGAAAGAATTTGATTTACAAACAATAGATCTTGAATAGATGTTTGTTTGTGTTCGACTTTCAATAGAGGAGTTTGTCTTCTAATATGTTAATAAACATTCATTTCATATTATTGTTTTTGGATTCAATCATTGTTTTAGTAAGCATTAAAGAGAAAAAAAAAACTTCCCACTGTGACATCATCCGTCCACTAAAACTAATGGTTAAAGTTTCTTGAAGTTCCGACAGTGTTCGTTCGACCCGAGTCCCGAGAACCCGACCCTCTTTCTAACGAAAAGTACTAGGAGCGCATAAAGTTGTAGCAGCACTTCCCATCACTGCTCTGGGAACGCGTGAATCGGGATCGGGTGACCAACCAATTCATCTTACTGTTTCACTAAGCCCTATTACTATGGTACTAAAGTTTAAATTAACTTGCTCGAGTGCTTGTTGCATGGACGATCGCATAGTTGTTATAGTAAGTATACCTTAACGGGCGGCGTTAAGGCTGGAATTTCTTTGAGCGTGTTTACCATAGTGAACCGTGCCTTTGTGTGGGACGAGTGTCGAATGCAACAGACTGCCTTTGATTCCTGTATTCCTGGTAGTTCGGTCATGTGCTTTCGTTCCGTGGTCGTCACGAACCCGTCATGCACATTATTATTCCGAGAATCCGTTAAAATATTGTGATGAGATATTTCTCTTGTAAAATGAAATAATTAGTATGTACCTAAGTGGTACTTGGAGGATTAAATCTTCAGAAAATATAATGTATTCTTATAATTAAGTTTACTAGGTATTTGAATTTATTTAAATCATTCCTCTTTACGAATTTAAGTTAGAGATAGATAATTTAAATAAGTTATTGGCAATGACCATACGAAATACTGGAAAGTGATTGCCCTGAACTAAAAACAATAAAGTAGATAGCAATTTGCTATCTAACCTAATAATTTCTATAACATAATTTTACAATTTGTTCCGCGTCGTTTAATGCATAAAAGCCTATGGAAACGCGATGACCTAGTTTGATATAATCAAAGAGTATAATATGTACCTAAGTTCTTACTTTACTATAGATACTTACTATATGTAAGTATGTATCTTCAACTATTTTTTATCAGGGCAAAGAAGTATATTTTTTGTTATAAATGCAATTATTGTTTCATGAGCGATATGATTAGGTATTCCCATACTTTTTAGAGTAAGTGAAATATGTGTGAAGTTAGCTAGTTCTCTCAGCCATTTCATTGACTATATTTAAATACCTATTGTATATTAAGTCATTATTCATTCAGCTTATTATTTAGGTATAACCAAATTATCCATCATAGGACTTTCAGTGAAGTAATTAAGGAAAACCGCATTTATAGTATTCATTTATATTATTCAGTAAGTTATAAATATAATCTTTAACAACGGATTTATTCTTTAGATAAGTACAGGAAAGCCTATATAGTAAATTCTACCTGAGTCATACTTATACCTAAGAGTTCAAAAGTACCAGGATAAAATAAATCGTAGGAGTTCAAAACCTTCATGTACATAGTACAGGCACATTCTTGACTCTTATTAAAAAAAAAACGTTTAAAAATCGTACTCGTATGTGAACAATGACAGTTGGTCACTTAGACTAATTTTTTTTTGTATTGATTGGTACAAAAATCATTTTAGTATTATTTATTTATTTGCTGCGCTTTTATAGTGACTAAATCCTTTCCATCCAACGGTTGTCTGGAAGAAACCGCTTTTAGCGACAAGACCGCCATTTGTACATTTAGTTAAGTTCTACTGTTTGCCTTCATTCGCACGAGTGGTTTTTTAACGGACGGAAAAAAAGCGTTACAATACAATAAGCGATACAAAACAAATGCATTCCCAAGTACCATAATATGCTAGAGCATTTCCAACGACCAAAGTTGAAAATGCAACACCGCTCGATAAAAAAGCGTCGCGTTTTATCGCGCTGTGTATTTATACGCTGTCGTGTGAACATATACTTGGGAATGCATTTGTTGTATTTGAACGCTTTTTTTCCGTCCGTTAAAAAAACTCTCGTGCGAATGATGGCTTATTGTTTATTTGTTTTGTCTTTTGGTGTACAATAAAGAGTTATCTATCTAACTATCTACAGTTCTTCCTTCCCTATTTATATTCAAAACTATGTTGCATATTAAAGCTATGGCGATGACATTGCATTGCCTTACGTGATCGAGCAAGGGTCTATTTGCAAATATGGCTGTCCATCGGATATGAATCACGTGTATGAAACTAGTTGACCCGCGCAACTTCGTTTGCGTCACTTGCCCGTTTATGCAACATTTTCGATTGTTGCTCAGCTCCTCTTCGTCGTAGCGTGATGATATATATCCTATAGCCTTCCTAGATAAATGGGCTATGTAACAGTAGGAGAAATTTTCAAATCGGACTAATAGTTCCTGAGATAAGGGTATTCAAACAAACAAACAAACTCTAAGACTTTATATGTTAGCATATAGATTTTGCATTGTTTCAGCAGTCACGTGCTTTTCCATACAGTTTTAGGTCAAGGTGAACGTTTCTGCGTTTATTTTGGTGTCCAATATCATTTATTTCTTTTAAATACCTTTGATTGTATGGAATATGAGAGCTGAGTGATATGTTAAATGAGTAAAATGAGACTGTGTAATATAACCCGGGACATCCGAAAACGTGACTTCACTTTATGTAACGATATGTCTATCACATTACAATGGTTATGTAAAATTATAATAAGTTTTATAAGAAACTATCTGTCCGGCGTAACCTCGTCTGCGTTACATCTTCCCAGTTTGTTGGTACATTTTTCATGTTATTTTATATACCTTGTGCTGACAACTGAATGACTCAATTTATTGACGAATATCCATCAATGACTTATTTACATATGTGATTTTAAATAACTGCAAAAATATTTCCTTCCGCTCAACTTACCCTCTCGCGTGATCCGTAAATCTACTCCTAGCCTGAGAAAGGACATAGGCTACTTTTTATCCCGGGAAAATGGATGATCTCCCGGGTACGCAGGGAGCCACTAGTAACTAATACTTAGGTACATTGAACCGTATTAAGTCGCTCTAAACAGTCATAATATAGAAGCTTATCGTCAGATATTGTCACAATGATGGATAGGATCACCTTCGGGCCAGTTGGAATGGGTCACACCCCCTGAAGTGCAGCCACCGAGGTCATGGTGTAATGGGAAATACCTATATAAAACAACACTTGAACAGTTACCGCATTTACAACGTCGCGTAACATTATCCTCAGATAGACCGTCGTCTATCTGATGGTAATATGCCTTTATCTTAACCTAGATGGTAGGTAATATAACACAGTAATATTATAAATGCCGAAAGTTTGTGAGTGTGTATGTTTGTTACTTCTTCACGTCTAAACGGCTGGGGTGATTGTAATCAAATTTGGTATAGATCTAGCTGATACCCTAGGTTAACACATGGGCTATTTATTCCGGGAAAATTAAATATTCTCTGGGAACGCGGGTGGAACCGCGCGGAGGCAGCTAGTATTGAATAAAATCAGTTCGTGCTTGACAACTAAAAATGCATCTTCAGACAACTTGGCTAGATAGTGGCATTCCATTTCCCAATGCTGGCATAAACGTGACGATTGACGGAAATTATGATATGAAGATATTTTGATACGTGATTATTCTTCGATTAACAGATTGTAGCAAAGTTAAAAATAGACAAAAAGATTTTAAATCTAGAATTAAACATTCTGCTCTCTTAAAAATAATTTTGGGGAAATAACAAAGAATACATAATACTCGACACCTATATAAAACTCGACCCTTTAAATTACCCATTATATGTGGGTGATGAATGGATTTAGAATCAATGTTACTCAAACTTAATATGTATCTTTAACCCACAAGTAATGTTGTAGAACCGTAAAGAGAAATAAAGAACTCGACATCATGCATCATGTTGCATGCTCTTGTAGAATGCAACTGTTCCTAATAAAGTGCTTGCAATATTTAGTTCCTAATTCTGCCGCAACATGGCGATGATGATGATTTTAGGGTGGGTTTTAATATATGGATAGTTGGAAGATAGCCTACTAATATTATTAACGTGAATGTTTTGATGGATATTTTGTTACTCATTCACGTCAAAACGCCTGAAGGAATTTGGGTGAAATTTGGCGCATTGATAAAATATGTTCTGTAATAGAAAATAGGCTACTTTTTATCCCGAGAATCTGTATAGAAACTAGTAAGGACACAATAGTAATAACAGTCTTCCATTAACGATGTCATACTTAGAAAACAATCATTCAACAGTTTTACGAACAATTTATTATCGCTCTTCAACTTATTGTAACAAGGTTGATATTTAATTGTTCAATCATAAAAAGTATACCTTGGTTTTGAAGTACGAACGGTGTGATAAGCGCTCGACCATCGGGTGAGGTTGAGTCAAAGGTCACAGAACTTTTTACGACCCTTCTCCAGATAAGAACAACAGCTCTACTATACCTAAGTAAGTAGTTACATTTCAATCGCTCAGTATCCACTGTAGATCTACGAGTATCATTGGATTGCGTTTGAGGCATGACTATTTTATATTAATTACTTGCTGCGGTTTCAAGCGGTCAATCTCAAATGTTCCCGGTTTAAAAAGGTTATGTGTCGTCCCAGAACATATTTTAATTCTGTGTCTTCATATCATAATCATCATCATCACTCCGACCCTAAATAAGAATTATGAGTGTATATGCCATGTAAGGAATCCTACTAATACAATTATAAAGGCTAAATTTCGTGAGAATATTTGTTTGGACTATTAATACTGTTTCACGCAACAACGGCTGAAAGGATCTGCATGAAATTTGGTACATACTTAGAATATGTTCTAAAATAGTAGATACCTACACTTTAGACTACCTTTCGGGAACGTGTTTGAAACTACAGAACGAAAGCTAGTTAGTCCAAAATTACTGAACTAGGCCCGTAATACGTCTTGACCCTATTTATAAGTAGGATCTTCTATACAATGATAACTTTACACTTACTATTACCTCACAGCAAACTACATGCATTACGCAACGAATTGGCTCCATCGATGATTCTATCCGACTCACAGTTTCTTAACCGTGCGCTAAAATAAACAAAGCCACGTGTTTTGTTTCTGTTCTCGCTGTGCGCCCATCGAATTGGAACAACATTATTAAGTAATCACTATCTGGTTTTACTTTGGAAATTAAAATGGCAACTTTTATTAGGTTCAAAGTAAATTGGTTTCGATGCAAAATGTAAAAAAAAATGATATTTTTTACGACAAAGGTGATAACAAGATAAAAGACCTGATAACAAGCGGTTACCGTAGCCTATGGACGCTTACAACACCAGGGGCGTCACTCACGCGTTGCCGAACCTGTAAAAATCTCTTCACTCCCTTCTTGAAGAATCCCATGCTGAAAATAAAAGACTTACGTACGACAGAGTAAAATATAGAGTTTTTTGCCTTTAAATACCTACAATAATATAAAGTTGATTAGAGTGACTGCTTAAAAGTACTTTTAAAGGCCTATTTAAATACAATATTTTCAAATTCCTTTATTTGTAGGTAATATAAGCGAAAAATGGTTGGTATTTTGTTCCCAAGTAAAAAAAAAACATTAAATGTAATATTAACACCATAACGATATGTAAAGTAAGAAACTTATTATCTATAATAGCCGGATTTCCTTTTAAACGTAACATTGAACATTTGACTCAATAAAAGTGAAAATAATCGGATTATTAACGAAAACCCTTTTACTAAAGAAAAAAAAAACTCATGTCATAGTATGTCCTAGTCGTAATTAACTTTTTATTGTATTTAGTGGCTACAACTTGAAAAGTAAAAATAAAAACATTGATGTACACGTTTATTAGTTTTTTTAAATATTAGTTCCATAATTAAAATGAAGTATTTATGTAAGTAAGTAGATTTATTATTAATGAAGTAAAAAAATTCTCACATCATTTTATGTACCTACTACGCGTATTTTTTTATTGTATTTAATGGCTAGAACTTCACTACATAATAATACGAGTATTATAAAACAAAGTCGCTTACCGCTGTCTGTCACTATGCCTTCTTAAATCTTTAAAACTACGGTTTTATTTAATAGATGGAGTGATTCAAGAGGAAGGTTTTTATATACAATATATGCATAATATGTTAGAGAAACACTGACAATTTTGGAGGTTTCTAATGTGACGTATAAGCATAACTCCCGTGCGAAACCGGGGCGGGTCGCTAGTAAAAAATTAATTTAAATCCATCGATGCACATTGCTATTTTTTTTAATAATTATATAATTAAAATGACGTATTTTATTTATATTTTCTATTTCAGTGGTATCCAATACATTAACATTACCGAGCGTGTCAAGGTTACGCATAGTCCACCGTCCGTCGAACTTTAACCTTCTGCAAGGAATACAATATTATTATAATAATATTAATAAATTGTTATAACAACATCCTTTTACTCATTGTAGTTCATTCATGAAACATGAGGAAACTATTGATTTGTTTAGGTACATTTAACCCGCGCAACTTCTCAATAGTCGAGCACCCGCGCAACTTCGTCAGCATCACTTCCCCGTTTTGCATCATTTTTCAGTGATCAGCTCCTAGGTCGTAACGTGATTATATAGCTTATAGCCTACCTCAATAAATGGGCTATCTAACACTGAAATAATTTATCATATCGGAACAGTAGTTCCTGAGATTAGCGCGTTCAAGCAAACAAACAAACTCTTCAGCTTTATATATTAGTATCTAGCGGACCCGGCAGACTTCATTCTGCCCACCAGCGCCACCTGCCGGTTCCAAATTGATGTATTATACATAAAAACCTTCCCCATGAAATACTCCGTATTTGGTGAAAGCCGCATGAAAATCTATTCAGTAGTTTTTGTGTTCATCGCGTTTAGACAGACAGACAGAGGCGGCGGGGACTTTGTTTTATATATTAATAATAATATAATTTCTTTATCAACATATTTCTAGTCCATAATAGGTATGTATTAATAATAAATATATATTGCAGTAAGAAACAAAGTAAGTGACAAAACATAGATTGTTTGTCTAAACAATATTACTACGACTAACTATTACAGGATATTCATGTCATGTTTACAAACATCGCCGATATTTGAATAACCGCATTGACTTGTACGATTCCACGGTATGAAAACTACGTGTATCTACATCGTGAGAAACTCTTGGAAATGAACGCGTGCGAGTAATTAGTTAAACATTATTATTTCTGTGGAAAATCGAACAATGATTGTAGTTTCAAATAACGAGTACTTACTGTCTTGCGGCGGTCGCAGTTTGTTTTTTATGATTTTGAAATTGATACATTAGGACCTTTGTCTATGACTATGTTGATGACAATTTTCACGGATCCCAAATCAAGAAGTATATTTGCTACGACATTCATTTGTTATTTTCTAGATTTTAAAATGTGAACGAACGAACTCTACTTTTCTGTCAGTGATGAGCTTTTATGACGTCATTTTGACAGAAATCGTAATACAAATAACCTCAAAAATTTACAAGTCTACCTATTAAAATCTACGGATTTTGTATTGAGATTGTTACTTATATATTTCGGTCGTATACCTATATTTAATTATTAGCTCCCGTCCGGTTTTCGTGGATTTTCACGAACCACGGTACTGCCATAAAAATCAAGCCCATGTTCACCGGAGATAGTGTAGCTTACGAATATAAATGTATAAATAAATGTGAAAAAATCAAATCCGATTCCGTCCTCGCCGGCGAGGACCGTCGCGACGACCCACCCAGTCTCGTCTTGTTAGTGCGGCCCGTGCCGCAGCAACAACCCAGTCCGTTCCCTAAATATCATGTCAAGTGAGTCCCCACTTCCCCCAGTGACGCCCTGAGCCGAGGCACCGTGTCGCAAGGGACACCCTCAGCGCTGTCGCTTAAATTCTCCTTTGGTTGAGAGCCCTCTGCGCTCACCGAAAAAGTCCGCGTAACGGTGTAAAAGCCCTCTGAGGCTGACACCTGCTAGTCCATTTAAAAAAAAAATTCAAATCGGTCAAGTAGTTTCGGATTCGATCCAATCAAAAAAACAATCAAATATTTCCTCTTTATAATATTAGTGTAGAATGAGTTTTGTCGTAATCCATCATGTATATCTGGGTCAAGCACATAATATATATTACTAGCTGCCGCCCCGCGGTTTCACCCGCGTAGTTCCCGTTCCCGTTATCACAGGGGTATCAAAAATAGATGTTAGCCGATTCTCAGACCTACCGAATATGCATATAAAATTTCATAAAAATCGGTCAAGCCGTTTCGGAGGAGTATGGCATCGAAAACTGTGACACGAGAATTTTATATATTAGATTTATTGGATAAAGAAAATTATACATGTTCGTATTTACCTTTGTAATACTTACGTCATATTCCTTCCAAGGCCTATCTTTAAACGATATTAATTGTAATACGCTTAGTTTACCTAATTCTATATATTTAATCTGTTGTACAATACGGATTGCGTTTGTTAGAGGAAAATTCTAGAAAAGCGTCAAGGTTTTATTTAAGGGGAAAATATGTATTTGCTTTTAATTTAACTAAGTATTACACATAAGTGAAACGGATGCACATAATATAAAAATAGCTAAGAACACTTTCAATCAATCGAAACAAAAAAACAAAGCTGACCTATTTAGTTATCTAAGGTACCTACTTACTTACTTTCTATTAAAATGAAAAGAGAAAGAAGTTTCGTAGGACTAATTGACGTTTAAAACTATTTTCGCCGTAGCAGGTATTTGAAACAATTAAAATACCAAAATGAGGTTTGAATTAAAAATCTATTAATACCCCCTTTCCAATTAAGTGACGTCACCGGATTTGTTGAAAAAACTATTCTGTGTGTTTTTTCTTTTGACATAATTTATCCAGAAACTAGGATTACATATGAGTTGTTAGATATCCACATAACTTACATACTTTACTCTCATGACAGTTCTTCCGGCAGGACTACATTAGGCTATCTCTTCCCTTCCTCTGACCCTGACGTTGAAAGGTCAATGACCAGACTTGACCTTTTTTTTACACCTGATGAAAAGCGGTTACCGTAGCCATGGATGCTTGCAACACCAGGGGCGTCACTCACGCGCTGCCGACCCTGTAAAAATCTCTTCACTCCCTTCTTGAAGAATTTTGTAACTATATTTTATTTTGTTTGGAAAACCAACAGCTTTAAATAAATTAATACTATAATAAATTTAACAGGCAGGTTAGGTTGCTTGGTCTATCCTTATCCTGACTTTCAAGCTGCTGGACGAGGGTTCTAAGCCATTAATGACATGAAAATGTGTACATAAACAAACATGTCTGTTTGATTTGTGTATCTGTAGCCTATAGGTTACAGGCCTATTAATTTGAGTATGTATTTGTAAGTTACCTTAGTACAAACCCTGTTAAGTTGATTACCTATATGTAAGCCATCCATATTTTCAAAGATAGTTTTAAGTATGTTTAACTGAAACTTAAAGCAGTATTTTTTCCATAAAACTTCATCGACGTCGCCTTAACCCTCGCTGAAAACTAACTTCAGTTTAATGAAGGGTTCCAGACAGTAATTTATGTATTATATTATAAGTTGCTTGTTATAGAATTTTCCACAATTATTTAATGCTTGTTTACACCGAGATCATTATTGCGTTCATGTTCAAGGTCAAATTGCTTATTCACTAGAAAATATTTGCAGATAAATTTATCATTTTAATGGAAATGAATATTAAACAGTAATTATGTTTATTATAAAAAATGTTAAACATAAAGCTTTCGTATCAATCATACAGTTACGAAAAATTTTGTAATAAAACCGTGCGTTTTGGAACCGTTGTAGAGTTATGATTGCTTACTTGATAGTCGAAGTATGATGTTATTGTAAAGAATATTTCGATCGCTTAAACGTAAAAACTTAACAGATAAATAATATTTTCTATAACAAAATACACAATAAATAAAAGTACCTACATGGACAAATGACGCTTAACTACACTATTAAACCTTTGTTGAACCACAGTTTTCGTTTATTTTTAGCCTCATTTTAAACGATTATTTCTGACAGGTGAAATGATGCAATAAAATCAATATATCGTCTGAATAATCAGCAACTCTGCTCAAATTGACCCGGATATCGAGAAGTGTGTTACACGAGTATGCTGAGTTGTTAACTTGTCACTAAACGAACTGACGCTTTGGTGAGCTAACTCAGCATTATTCACGACACCGGCTAGTAACTAGTTTAGATGACTTCTGCAGACTTGGTGTTGAGATGATTTTACATTTGTTTTTTAAATTATTTTTAATTTATTCTGCATAGTTGACTTGAGGCATATATATATCACGACAAAGAGAAGAGGAGCATCAATCAAAAATGTTGCAAAAACAGGTAAGTGACGCTAACGAAGTTGAGCGGGTCAACTTGTATTGTATAATTTGTTAAATGATTTTTTTGCATCTTAGGGTGGTTATATCTTTAACGAAATAACTTTGTGCTAATTTATGTCCAACCTTTAATCAAATTATATCATCGTGCTATATAAATTTTTAATGGACCTAAGTTTTTAGAGACTTAAGATAGCATTTTTCAGTTAGCACCACATCCTTCGTACACATATTTAAAATTTGAATCGTCTCATGATATGGATTTTATATGTAGATAGTTACTAAAACTTACAATATTATTTTAATTCAATGTGAAACCCTCTTTAAATGATTGAATAATCTGTATTACGCAATCTAGTACAATTAGAGAAGAAATAATTAATTTTACATTGAATTGCAATATTTATTTTCAACTGCTTTCCTTGATGACTATAATTAATTATGCAAAGTGGTAAACTCACAGACATTACTCATAAATTACCTAAAAATAATGAAGTAAGGTAGGTATATTTTCTTCTCATGAATATACAAAAAAAATATGTTAATTCGATCCACCTCTGTAATTTGTTTATGAGTAAAAAGTTATGATATTTCGACAACGATATAAAGTATGTTGTCAATCCTGAGATATATGAAGCTTCCGCCCCGCGATTTTATCCGCGTGCCCGGGGGAACTTCAACATAGTACATACTATAAATCTATTGCATATGCTAGCAATTTAACTAAATCCATAAGCGAATAACAAACCACACAACCACTTTAATAAGTACCTATCTTAAAACTTCTACTCTTCAGTTCTTTACGACTCTACTATGTAATCAAATTCCATCATACGACGGATAATTATAACGTAACATGACGACCCATTTCTAGGGACAGAGCTTAAATCTACACTAATATTATAAAGAGGAAAGATTTGTATTTTTGTATGTAACGAATAAGCTCAAAAACTACTGGACCGTTTTAAAAATTCTTTCACCATTCGAAAGCTACATTATCCACGAGTAACATAGGCTATATTTTATCCCTGTATTCCCACGGGAACGGGAACTACGCGGGTAAAACCGCGCGGAGGCAGCTTGTATAATATGAAGTAATGCTTTTAACATATATCATACAATAACTCAGTGTTAAAAGACTATAAAAAGACGCGGAAGTCGGCGCCCAAAAACCTAATTCTCGAAATAGATTATCAGATGCAAGCGACGAGTTGCGATACCTTTTGACCTGAATCTATGTATACTAATATTATAAACCTGAACAGTTTGTTTGTTTTTTGAACGCGCTAATCTCTGGAACTTCTGGTAAATATCCTCAAAGGACACTGAAATAAACATAGACACAGAGAAAAACAATATTGTTTTGAGTTTAAATTATAATATCCATCAGATAAATGAGTCGGCGCAAGTGGAGATGGGTAAGAAGATATATTTTTATTTTTATTTATTTACATAAATTATAAATAAAAAAACTGAATCATGAATTGGGCATTAAGAAACCGCCCAAGTGATATCACTCAATTAATTTAAACAATAAATATATATTGAATTAATTCGAATTATTGCCTTATCGTTTACTATTCTCAGAAATATTGATACCCAAGAGAATAAGTTCGTTGTCAGTAAAAATAATTTACAAAATATCTTCCAACTAAGAAAATAACAAAACGGTCGGTGTACTTAAAAAAACCAGTAAAATATCTAATTTTAAAACCTATTTTGTTTCGTCGATCGTGTTAAATTCATAGCTCGCCTCGTGACAGCTCCGTTGGTGCGCATGCGCATACACGTGCAGTATCGATACATCAACCGATTAATCGATACTCTATACCTCGGTATCGAATTACGCCGCTCTGCAGTTCACCTGCTCTTTGTACGGATGTTGAAAAAAAAGTCGCCGATTTCTGACATTATTCAGAATTGCAAGACGTATAATGTCACTTAAACCCATTTAACCTGAATTATTGAAGATAATTTTCAGTAAATGACATCATGTTAGTTCCATTAAATGAAAAATGTATGGGCCTCGTGATTTTGATTAGTGTTACTCATGTACTAAATATTTCAGCACTGTAATTTTTTTCTGTGTCTCTTTTAGTATGTTTAAAGAATTAGTAAATATTATATACAGATATAATACCTACATGGATTGATATATGGAATCAGATTGGCTGTGTGTAGCAGAATGTCCCACACAGGAAATTTTTTTAATCGAGAAATATTAGATACTACTACTATCCTTGAATATATCTACCCTTGAATATATTATGCCTTATCTTTAAGAAAATATGTATAACTAGTGGCTCTCCGCGGTTTCACCCGCGTACTCGGGAGATCTTCCATTTTCCCGGGATAAAAAGTAGCCTATGTGCTTTCTCAGGCTCTAGACCAGTGTTTTTCAACCTTTTTCATGATGCGACCCCCTTGGTATGAAAAAACATTTCGCGACCCCCCGACCCTTCGCTTTTTTATCATATATGTACGTGTATGTTACAGTGTTACAAATATTCGTTCCATACGACGTATTTTTATGCCTCTCCATAATTAGGATTCGGATATAAGTACATAATATAGTATGTACTTAAAACACATTATTTTAAATCTATATACATCGAATACGTCGCAGCAATTCTATTAAAGGAAAAGCGTTGCAGTCACGATTGTTTCGGATTATTTGTGAAGATATGGGGGCACTCCACCAAAATTTACTCTACCATACAGAGGTTAGGTGGTTGTCAAAAGGTAAAGTACTGGCAAGAGTTATGGAACTTCGTACTGAACTTATAATATATTTACAGCAGGCCAAGTCAGAATATTCTGAATTCATTTGCGCCCCGGAATTTCTTTTGAAATTAGCTTTTCTTTCTGACTTATTTGAGCATTTAAATATCTTGAATAAAAGTCTTCAAGGGCGAAATGAAAATGTCATCACTGCAAAAGACAAAATACATGGCTTTGCAAAAAAAATTGACTTGTGGTCGTCGTCCATAAATCAAAATAACTTCGATTCATTTTCGTCGACACAATCTTTTACTGAAGAAGTCGGATGTGAGATAAACATCAAGACATATGTACCTGGTATGAAAGAGTTGTTAGATAATTTGAAAGAAGAATTGTGTCATTACTTACTTCTCAGTGCAAGAGATATCAGAGAACACTGGGCAGAGGTGGATCTTAAATCCGTTTTTAAATGCAGCTATAAATGAGGCTAATTTGCCAAATAAGCTCAAAGAGAAACTGCTAGAATTATCTGCCGATGGGATGTTGCACTTGGAATTCAAGTCTTCTAATTTGGATACCTTTTGGTTAAGGAGAAAAACAGAATACCCGGAATTGACAACTGAGGCTTTGAAGTGTTTGATTCCATTTGCCACCTCGTACTTACGCGAGTTGACATTTTCATCGATGGCCCAGATAAAGAGTAAGCAAAGAAATCGCTTAAATTTGGAAAACGATTTAATTCTATGTGTCGCAAATACAGATCCACGATGGGATACATTAATTAATAAAAAACAAGCACAACCTTCGCATTAATAACATGGGTTTTCGGATTTTATTTTACTTAATAAATAAATAAATATTAATAATCTTTATTGTCTTTCTTTTACTAAAGTACCTAGTTCTCTCGACCTCTGGCGACCCCCCTACAGAAGCTTCGCGACCCCCCAGGGGGTCGCGACCCACAGGTTGAAAAACACTGCTCTAGACTATCTGTGTATCAAATCATATTTAAATCGGATCAGTAGTTTTAGTGTGAAAGCGAGACAGACAGACAGAGTTACTTTCGCATTTATTATATTAGTATAAGTAGATTCGTTTGTCTAAAATATTTTTTTATTAAATTTGTATAGTTTTAGGTACTGTTTAAACATACCTATTATTTTTATCCATTAATTAAGTCAGTGATAAACATCTGAGACCTATAAATACCTTTTAGGGTTCCTTGATTACAATGTCCTCGTTTTGGATGCTGTTTTATGGGTGAAGTTTCTTCGCAAGGGTGATAATCAGAGTCTAGATAAGCCGGGTCAATGACGTGTCAGGGAGGTATCTTTATAGGGTAACTAACTTACTTCCCGCAGCTTCGCCTGTGGTCCCGGTGAGTCTTAATTTTTTCCGGGATCTATGTGTTAATTTAGAATATTTTCTATTGGAGTAGGTACCTACTCTATAAAATTAAATAGAATCTTTATAAAACAAATATGTAGGTGTTTTTTTAATAAGTCAACAATACATTTGAAAATATTTTTACCTATAGTGTAGCACGAAGATAAAAATATATTCGCGGGCATCTGATGTTAAGCGGTTATCATAGCTTTCACTCACATTGTAGCACGAAGATAAAAATATATTCGCTCGTAGGTATCTGATGGTAAGCGGTTATTATAGCTTTCAATCACATTCAGGGACATTAAGAACACTGTCTGATATATAAGCATAGTACAAGTATTGCCTTATTTAAAATCCAATAAACGTGTGTGAAGAATAGATAAAAATATATTCGCGGGTAGGTCTCTGATGGTAAGCGGTTATCATAGCTTTCAATCACATTCAGGGACATTAAGAACACTGTCTGATATATAAGCATAGTACAAGTATTGCCTTATTTAAAATCCAATAAACGTGTGTGAAGAATAGATAAAAATATATTCGCGGGTAGGTCTCTGATGGTAAGCAGTTATCATAGCTTTTGTTCATATTCAAGGGCATTAAGAACACTGTCTGATATATAAGCATAGTACAAGTATTGCCTTATTTAAAATCCAATAAACATGTGTGAAGAATTTCCTAGGATTTTCTTTTAATTATTATTATAAGGTATGGCTGTCACTTGGATTCGATGTCCATGGCCAACTGTAATAAGAGGTTATTGTAAATTTTTAAACACCGGCGTATGTGTAGGTATTTATCGATTCCTAATAAAACCTTAGGTAAATCGATTTTGTTATGAAAAAACTACTTCATAGCTCCATGAGGAAGCGCTTTAGTGGCAGAAAGGTTTATGTAGATGCATAAATCAAATAATAACAAAAATAAATTTGGTAAGTAAACATTTAGACCTGAATTGTAACTTAAATAACAAATAACTTCTATTGGTGGAGTTTTATAAATAGCATTGCTAGTAGGTATGCATGTATAACCTATGGCTACTATTTTGCTGTGAATCTTCATAATAGCTAATAAATAAATAATTAACTTGTTTAGGTCGGAAACGCATCGATAATCTCCCTAGCACTTATTCTAAATGTTCATTTTCGGTGACCACTTACCATCAGGTGGTCCGTCTATTTGTCAAACTATTGGCTATGTAAAAATAATGCAAATTATAGGTATATATACTTGCAAAAATGTAAAATATAATATTATATGTATACTAGTTATTTGTTGTCAAGGTGAAAGAAAATAGCTTAGAAAAAACGCATAAACAAACTAATAACTCTTTCCCCATTATTTTATTTTATTAAAGTAATTTATTGATACATTGTTTATGGAGTGAAGATAAGATGAGCATTCTTCTGGTCACGTGAAGTTACCACTTTGTAACAGTAGCCGCATGTTTTCGCTACAAAAATTAGCCAAAGAAATCTTCCGTAGAAATCTTTCTATTCGTTTAGTACAGGAGTTAGGTTGGCGATTTTAAATTATACTCAGATTATTCATTGTAGTCAGAAAAATGACATTTCCAGTGCTGCAGGTTTTTAGTCCCAAATAAATAGTGTTGTGGTAGATTCGAATTTTTACAACTAAAAGTCGGCTAAGGAAAAAGGAAACTCGACTAGAGATTTATTTATCAGATAAAAAAACATCCTAATTAGGATATTTTGTCTGATTGCATCAGATATGCGGGCACATAAATTAGCATGGAATAGAAGAATGCTAAAAACTTGAGACGTGATGCGTTGATTGAACTATCTTGTTTGCAAGTTTAATACAAATGTTACATATTAGTAATATATTGTTTACTTTATAATATTTGGGTGTCGAGACTTCTAAATGTACATATTTGTTGTAAGATTACTCATGTTAGAATAACGTGACCATTTTATGTAAGAAGTTGAATGAAACTCAATTTAAAAAGTTATCTATAGTACTTTTTGAGTTGCTTAATGTACTTTCTATAATGTAAGAATCTTTATTAGTGTATCTTTAGTAATGTATTTAAAATTGCTTTGTTTTTTTATAAAATTTAATGATCATATTAATTTATATCTATTCAAACTGAAAATTTTAATAGTGATTTATAACATATTTATTTAAATGCACAATAACTATTTATAAATACCTCAATATCCACTTGTATTTTTAACACAATATAAATAAATATAAGTCTAGGATATTTCAATAACGCGTTAAAATCTGTTTAACTCTTAGTCTACAATAAGTACCTACATACAATTCGAACTCATTTGACACAAAACGTGTGCACGTGAGTGGAATTACGGCTCCTTTCCTAGTGTGTCATTAAGCCAAAATAATTATACATATACCTACTTATTACTTCTGAAACCTAACGGTATTAATGTTTGGGGCTTCTGTTAAGATTTTAATTATTCATGATGGAAATTACTGTGGTACCTCTCTGTATTTCAAATAACATAAATTACAAACGAATTAAAAAATAAATGTATCTGGAACTAAATTTTACCTTATGTGGACTTTTGAGTCTTAAATCTTTTTCTATTAAAACCTTTTTATGACAATAAGTAGGCACCTATATTCCTAAGCAGTATTTATATCATAGACATAACTTTATGGCAGTTTTAAACTATTTATTAACCGAAACCATACTATATCTATAAAAAAATAATAATAGTAATAATAAAAAAATATCAGTTAGATTATACTTACCCTTGCATATGAATCATTATTAATTATTATACTCGGAAAATCTTGTTACAAGTAAGTCAGTTTCAGGGTCTATTCTGTAACGCAGACACTCGATGATCAGCAGAACCTTTATGCTTTGTCCCTTTCATTAACTACAGCGTTACGTGAGAAGACCGCTGTTCAAAGCTTTTGAAGTTTACATTATAACACTTAATCCAAGGTTTTGTGTACATCTCTTTTCGCGTATTACGGATATGGTAATTTTCCATAACATCCTTAGTGCGAAATACCCGGTCAGGTTGGTCAGTGTGTTCTTAGTCATAATCACATCACTAGGTTATATATCTTAAGCTGTTCTGACGTGATAATCCTACACTATCTCATTAAATGTCCTAATAAATGTGCGTTGCTCTGAATATCAAATTAATTTTCATTTTGGGATTTTCCACGCAAAAATAAGTTGTTGAAAATGAAGTTGTTAGAAGAAAAACCCAACCCACCAACTTATTCGTGCACCGTGGCGATTCTTACGTAGACTATTATGCATTTTGTTGAATCTTACTGTTACATTTTTTATTCATACAATTAATTTTACAAGTTTAGTATTAAAAAATATACAACTGCTTATGAAGCTATAACTATCGTTTTAATTATGATACAATGTATGTACTTAGATGCCGATGTGTAAGAATGTTATGGAAATTTAACTTTACCTCAAGTAAACTTTGTTGCGAGAAGCAATAGAACATCATATGGATTTATACCCATTGATTTAGACCTGTGAATGCGATTCGAATAATATTCAATTGCTTCTCGCAAACTGCAACTAACAATCATTACAATAATTGAATATCACTGTTATAAATTGTCAAAATCTAATAGCCCGTTTTAACACTACATATATATCAATGAGCCAGAAAGAGATAAACATAGCGGGATAAACAGAGACATACTCTTGTCTAAACAGACTTCATACATTTGGACAACTTTAATACAAATAATGGCGTGACTAAATGTAATAAATATACGTTTCGAAACCGTATTATAGCCTGTCTAGTCTAGACTCGTAGTTTAAGGCTATTAAATGTTATAACTACTCATTGTCTCTTTTCTACATCCTGTTCTTAGTTAAAGCGTTTCCGGTATCAGTTATTTAGAAAATTATACATTTTCATGTTAGTTCTTTGCTCAGTATTTTATTTGTAAAATCGTATTCATTAAAAGAAATCATATAGTCTTTTAATAATATTGTATCTGTATACAAAATATTATTCATACAAGGCCCATCTAAATTCCACAAAATAAAGATACATAAATGACAAAAGTTGTATTCGATTTTATGTTTTGTTTTTGAAATCCACGAGAATGTGCCCAAAAACATGTATTAAATTTGACAAAGAGTAGAACAGCATAATGTATTGATACATAAATCTGTAATAGTATATACTTAATTAGAAATAATGTGTTACAATTAAAATACAACCTTACAAAAAGAGCCTTAAGACACTAAATAAACATAAAAAAATCACGCCTAGAAACATCTCCGTTCAAAAATTCCAAATACCTTCCCAGAATTTAATATATAAAATCCCACGGACTTTGGACTAGCTTGGGAGGCTGGTGTCATATTCATCCTTTAATGCCGGCTGTAATAGGAATCTATAAGTGACTCCTGAGATAAACCCTGCCTTGATTAGGTAGAGATCCCTAGCAACAGATCTTGTTGCCAAGGTCTATATTGTTTATGATTTATGGTCTGTTTGTATGGGTGAAGTGACTTGACTGTGAATAGCAAGTATAGTAAATGCTCTAAATAGAATAAAAATAGTTGCTATCTGCCTTCTTCGCTGACTTTCGGTAAATCAAGCTGAGGATTTTGATATGGTATTCAGCATAAATAAACCACAAAAAATGGTAAATTTGATTTAAATATACAACTAAGGTAGATTTTAGATAAACGCCCAAATCCCTCAGGGACAGGTGGAAACTGCCAACATTTTAGTTTACAAATTACATTTTTTTTATTATGTCAAAAGGTTGACAAACAGGCTGACGGCCCACCTGATGGTAAGTGGTCACCGCCGCCTATGGACATTTGCAATGCCAAGGGGATCGCCGATGTGTTGCCGACCTTGACATTTCTTAAGACTTTATAGTAGTAGAGATATTTTTATAATTTTGTATGTAGGTAGGTATTTATTTTTACTCCTTCTTAGTTCCTCTGAACAAAAAAAACTATTGTAGGAATATTATCTTTAATAATTCCAAAAACACATTGACTGACTCATGTTAGAATCATCACTTTAAAAACAATAAAATAGTCATTAATCTCTATTACAACTGATTAAAGTTTACAGTTGCTTGGCATTGGCATGATGTTGAATGGTTGCCAAATGACGCCTATCTATTAGTCGTCAATATTATATTACTTTACTCCCCCTTTTTTAAACAAAAACGTATTGGCAAGTTTACAAAATAAATCACTTTATGATTTCCTTCATCTTTTTAGAAATTACTCAGTTGATGGTTGCAAGGTGGGGGAAATGTTGCCGAGATTTTTCTAGAGCATTTCCTTGTTTCCCTACCTGCTAAGTATACATATACTAATAAGTAATCATTTATTGGTAAAATATTGCTATAATTTTGATATTAATTAAAAAAAACATATCATTATATATTTTTTTAAATATAATTTTAAATAAATGAGTAAGTATATCTACATTCCAAAGTTTATAGCCGTTGTAAGGACCATAATTTACTAACCTAATTTGGTCTTACCTAAGTTAGTTACACACCCTTAACTTTTGTACTAAGAACACATATTCCTAGAATATAGTTCCTATTCATTGAATAACAATATAAGGCCATCACCAAAAATTAATGGGCACGGTGCCAATTTTGACCCCTCAAATGGCCCGATGACGTTAACTAGCTTTTAGATACATTAGGGGCAACAATAGACATCCCTCAGGTCATAGCCTAGACTAGGCCCAATCCATACTTCCATACTAATATTATAAATGCGAAAGTAACTCTGTCTGTCTGTTACGCTTTCACGCTGAAAATACTGAATGGATTTAAATGAAATTTGGTACACAGATAATCCAGAGCCTGAGAAAGGACGTAGGCTACTTTTTATACCGGGAAAATTGAAATTCCCCCGAGAAAGCGGGCGAAGCCGCGGGGAGCCACTAGTATCATATCATATAGTGAGTTTATTGCCGGCTCTTCTCAGTAAAAACAACTTTCAGAACCGAGCATTAATAGTGACTACTCATAAGTGTTGCAAAGGCCTATTTGAATAAAAAAATATTTTGATTTGGATTTTTTTGATTTTATATCTATACTTTTTGTGTGTGACTGTTTGTTTTGTGTCTGGGTGTACGTACATGTATATAATAAGTATGTGTTGCAAAAATAGTACCTATACAGCTATCTGCTAACATAGTACAAGCTCTACTTAGTTTGGAATCAGATTGGCCGTGTGTGAAAATAAACTAGCATTGAATGGCAGAAACGGTAGACAGATATAATTTAATGAGTGTTAGTCGTTAATTAATGAGCCAACAGGAACTTTCTAGTGCGACTGCCAAAACAGATGTTTCACGATAGATTTGATGACGAATTGAGAATGGGATTAATGACATAGGTTAGTGCCAAAGTAAGTCCCCGGATGATATATGTATAGAGGGCTTCTTTATATCCATAAACTGATTTGTCTACAGTAACAGTGATGTCATTACCACAACTGGGTACTACCGTATAAGGTTAATTAATTGACCAATTAGCCGACTAATTCCTTAATATATACCTATTTTTTATCTTTGGACATTTTCATCGCATGGCTAATTTAATTCCAAAAAAAGCTTGTGCTAATGTATGACTCTACTACATCATATCTGGTTTTACAAACAAACCTACCTTATACATACTTTGTTTTTTTTTTATTCGGACATGCTCATGCGCAAAATCAGAACCCGCGACTAGCGGCATAGTCATGGACTAACCTACTAACAAGCTAGTAGGCCAATGGAAGGAAGACATCTACTTATTTGGATTGTACAATATTTTATCCTTAACCTCTATATGTATATGGGATTTGTTGAACAATTTCTAAATATTATTATATTATATTTGGCTAAGGTAAGCAATACAAGATCTACTATCATCATCATATCAGCCATAGGACGTCCACTGCTGAACATAGGCCTCCCCCATTGACTTCCTTATCATTTTTAGGGGGGATGTAAGGGGGCTCGAACAACACCTTAGAGCACCAAGTCAACCTCACCTTCACGTGGTACATCCTGTTAGCCAACAGACGAGGCTCTGACGACCGAATGGTGGCGGTATAACCATCCAAATGGCGTAGGTAAATCCTACAGGCTGAGGCAGCAGCGTCATCAGCGCGTAAAGCTACGTCCCTGCGCTCGCCAACCCGATTTACAAGCGCGGCGAGTATCTGGCAAAATCCCCCCTAAAAAGATCTAGTATAAAAAATGATAACCAAGCACCTATGAATAGTCAGATGATATTTAATGTGACTGAAGGACAAAAAGACAGTACACTATTTTTATTTATTTATTTATTTAAACTTATTTTGATATACATATTTTTGACAGCGATCTTCACACTAGGCTAGGCCTGTATCGTGAAAACCAATTTTTTTTACAGATAAGAATCATTGCCTCATACAAATTTCTATAACTAGGCATATGTCCTGTCTCATGGTAACAAACTAAACTAATTTATTAACGTATTCATACACAATTTCAAACATATGTACTATAGTGATGATAAATGAATGGATATAAAACTAAAGATACTTGAATAATTAAGTATATAATAATAAAAAGGCAATTACAATTTTTTTTTAATATCTATCTAGTTAAAATATAGTATAATAAATAATATATATAAAATATAATATAGTCAAATAATTCATATGTAATTTAGTATATAACTAAATTTTAATACTGAGAACATCTTCAGTAGCAGAGTAAGACAAAGTGCTCAACCATTTATGTATTATTAATTTTGCTTCTCTAACCGACTTATTTTTAATGTCACAGAATTTAACAACACTATTATAAACGTGTGCCCTTAAGGAAAGACCAAAACGTCGGGCAAAAGAAGTACTGACTGCAGGAGTAGGAATTTTATGAACTCGTCTCTTCGATATGTCATTAGTAGTTGTACGAAAGTGCTTGTGTGCATCAAGGGATATTTTTAAAATAAATAGTTGACGCACACTTAATACATGCATTTATAGATCATCTAAAATAAGTAGAATAAGAAAAACACATAGGTTACTTTTATCCGGAATGGAAGTGAAGTTGTTGACAGAAGTTAGTGTCAAATAAATCATTCGCACGTCAATATTTTCGTAAGTATCGACCGATGCGCGTGCGTCACTTGAAAACGAAATTTGAATATTTTATCACCTGGGGTTCAATTCAGCAAGTTAAATAACACTGGCTTGACGACATCTATGTTTTGTCTCTCTCATTAACTATGATGTCACATGAGATGGCCACTGTTCTGAGCTCTCTCTAAGAGAAGATGTGTTTGGTACTGGCCAGGTAGGTCTCTGGTGACATTTAAAAGTCGTCATTCGCGCCTTTTTCTCCGTCACGATGACACATTGTTGACAGTTAAACAATCACAAGTGACATAAAACAACTTTATTTTTAAGTCGCAAAATGCTTATGTTAGCTCAAATGTATTTAAAAATGTCCCGCCCGACCGGTTTGAATGTCAAAATTATTAGGTTTTTTGTTTATTTATTTTGAAAATATACATCAGATTTTAAAACTGAGTAACATGATAAGACAATTTTAACAATGGTCAATTATGAGATTTCAGACTGTTTTTGACCGACTGAACATGTACCATAACATTTTTATTTATTTTTATTGTTGATTTACAATTAAGATATTTATTTAAATAGGTACTAAATGTAATTATTTTGATAATAACTTTGATAAACATCATAGAAATAATAATCATTTTATATACAAGATGTAAATTAATATTATTATTTTATGACTTGGGTAAGTTTTCCACAATGTTGGAAATGCCAAAAAATACTAGGTACATTAAAACAAGAATTTTATTTCATCTGGATTATGGGTCGGTAGTCAAAATGATATCTACATATTCCAAGTTAAGACTCCAATCTGTGTTAGACTAAAACGTATGTCCTTTTTAAGTGACTCTACCAAAATGCCACAGATAAGTAACCCTTATGACCTAAAGCCTTATAGCTTATCCTTCATCTAAGCCATAGCCTATGGCCTTGCATATTACTAAGTTCTATATTACGCAAACCGGGTCATGAAAGAATATTCCATCGTATCATAAACGTCTATTTATTTTATTACCGATTAATTTGATGAGTTTTAACTGTTGACCGTGCGTTAGCACTTATGTATACTAGGATAGGTATATGTCATGGTTTTGTGGTTTGCGACCCTGAATTTCAAGCCAGGGTTCGAATCCAACCCAGGCTAAACATTTGTATGCATGAATATGTCTGTTTGTTTTAGGTCTGGATGTTACTATATAAGTATGTATTTAAAAATAGTAGTATGTCAGCTATCTCGTAAGCTCTGCTATATACGGAATCATTTGAACATCATTTGGACGTGTATGAAAAATGTCCCATGTCCCTTTATATTTAAACGAGTATTTATAATGAGACATTCAAACCCTCGAATCTATAAGTTTTACCCGGAATATAAAAATGACCAAATTCTACCACAGGTGGAAAATCAAAACAACAACTAACCACATGAAAGTAAGTCAAAGCGACACAGTCTAGGTAGTCAATATGACCCCCCCGAAGTTGTCGCCACCTTGTCGTGGTGGGGGGGCTTGCGTGTCCCAATGATCCACTGAGGCTATACCGGATAGGTCCAACCATACCGGGCAGGCTCGTGGTGAGGGGCATTACCAAGAGCGGCACATCCCACCCTATCCCATTCCTTTTCCCTATCCCTTCTTCTCCAAACACCCCTTCCCATCAGGACAGGCCGCTCCGGGTTCTTCTCTCTCAGTAGAGATGACTCGGGCGCGGCTTGTCCTGAATCCTTTCCCAATTCCTTCCCCTTCCACCCTACCTTTCTCTTCCCCCGAATCCTAAGCTCTGCCGCCCGGCGATGGGATGCATGGCCGGGGGGAACCCGGTCCCAAGGGCGGCACCCACGAGGGACCCCACCCTCTAAAAAAGGAAAAAATGGAGGTCACACAATGTCAAATTTCTACCCAGGAGGGTCCCGGTCCAACGACCGGGGAATCCCTCGGCGCACTTTGTGCGTCCAGCCCCCGCGTATCTGGGGGGGGCAACATGTGTGAGGAGCTCGGGGAGCGAGCGCAGGAGACAGTTGGAGATGTTGGAGGTGGAGACGTTGGAGGTGGAGTTGTGGGAGTTGGAGTTGGTGAAGGAGAGCAGGTCGCTCTCGAGAAGTTGCGAAGGAGCGCAAGGCAGGGACGGAAAAACCGGTCCCCATTCCTGGAGCCGCGGGCCGTGCTGACCCGTACAAAGCTAACGAGCTCTAGAGCGGAGTCGCCTATGGAGGCGGAATCTGACGGGAGCGTGCACACTGCGCGCTCGCGATCCTCAGAATGTCGAGGCAGGTTCTGGGACACCGGAACTAAGAGAAGGAAACTGGAGGCGGAAACCGGTAGCGAGAGCGAAGAGCCCGAGGTCATCTCAAGATCTCGCGCCAAGCCTCGCACCAAAAGTGAGTTCCTCACCAAGGCCGCCGCGCAGAGGCAATACAACGCCGAAATGCGAGAAACAATGAGGCTGACGGCGGAACAGGAGGTCAGCAGGATGCCCATCCGGACACGCCATTCCTCCGGAGCTGGCTCTGCGACATGGCCCTTGGATCCATCCGAGGACGAGACGGACGCGAAGCCTGCATATGTCCTGGACAGGCAGGTGAAGGACAGCGTTGATGCCATAAGAACGGTGGTAAAGACGTCCGGCAACCTGAAGGGCGGCCATCAGCGCAAGTTGAATCTTGCATGTGCCGCCATAACGGACGCCTTCCAGGTCCTGGTGTCACGCACGTCTTCGGACGAAATCAGGCGTCTTGAGGCGGCAAACGCTCGACTCCAGTCGCAACTGACCGAGATGCAGGCCAACCTGGCAAAACTCGAAGCCAGGATACAGCAAAAAGAGCCGGAGAAGGCGCCTCAAACGGTGCAGACGGAGCCGTCGGCGGATCGAGCAGCCATCGTTGCCATGATGAATGCCCGATTCGAGGCCCTGGAGTTGGACGGGAGGCTACTTCCCGCCAAGATACTGCGGCCCCCGCTGGCGGCTGGCAAGAAGGCAAAGGCTGGCGGAAAGGAACCCGCGTCGGGATCCCAACCACCAGAGGCAGCGCAAGTTGCCAAGAAGGCGCCTCCGACGGAGATACCCGACCAACAGGTATCCGAAACGCCGAAGAAAAAGAAGAAGGGCAAAGCGAGCGCACAACCCGCCGTCATTGCACCGGAAGTGAGGAGGCCCCAGCCACTCCCTCCAGCGCCAGCGTCTATGGACCGACAATGGACCACTGTGGTCAGCGCCGGGGCCAAGAAGAAGGCCGCTGCTGCGCAGTCCAACGCGCAGCCCCAGGGCAAAGCCAAAACCAAGGCTAAGCGACGACGCAAGCTCCGCCCTCCGCGGTCGCAGGCAGTTGTCCTCACGCTACAGCCGGGCCACGAGGCCAAATGGAAGACATACGGCGATGTGCTGACCGAGGCGAGGACCAAAGTAACCCTCGCAGACTTCGACATTCCAGCCGTGCGGTGCCGGCGAGCAGCCACTGGTGCGCGGATTCTGGAGCTGCCCGGACCAACCACCAGCGAGACCGCAGATCGGCTAGCAAATGAGCTGGCCGAAAAACTAGGAGAAGGACTCCGGGTCTCCAGACCGACGAAATGCGTTGAGCTGCGCATATCGGACCTGGACGACTCCGTGACGCCAGCCGATGTGGTGGCCGCCGTCGCCCGGGTGGGCGGTTGTTCTGCGGACCTCATTAAGACTGGCGAGATCCGCCAGGACTTTAGGGGGTCCGGCACGGTGTGGGTGCGTTGCCCGACTGCGGCGGCGTGCAAAATTGTGGATGGCGGCCGCTTCCTAGTGGGGTGGAGCTCCGCTCACGTGAAGCTGCTAGAGGCCAGGGCCCAGCGCTGCTTCCGATGCCAGCAGAGTGGCCACGTGAAGGCGACGTGCCAGGCCCAAGAAGACCGCAGTGATCTCTGCTACCGCTGCGGTCAACCTGGACACAGGGCAGCGCAGTGCTCGGCTGCACCTCACTGTGTGATGTGCAGCGCTGCGGGCAAGCCCACAGACCACACCTTGGGCTCCAAGGCGTGCTCTGTGCAACGCGCGAGTAAGGGAAGGAAAGCTGGGGATGGCCCCCGGGCCTCCTCGCAGCGTTCCCAGCCGGCCACATCGACACCTGTGGCCCGGAACGAGGAGGTTGAAAGGATGGCCTTAGGATAATGGCCATCCACTTCCTACAGGGGAATATTAACCACTCCGCCAGAGCCCAGGACCTGTTGGCCCAGAGCATGGCGGAGTGGTCTATAGAGGTAGCGATCATCGCCGAGCCATATTCCGTCCCTCCCAGGGACAACTGGGCTGGCGACCGGGACGGCCTGGTGGCCATTATCGCCGGTTCAACAGCCGGCTCTCCGCCGCTACAGAGAGTGGTGAGAGGTCGTGGCCACGTCGCGGCATGGATCGGCGACACGCTGGTGGTCGGGGTGTACTTCTCACCGAACCGAGTCCTGGCTGAATTCGAGCGTTTCCTCGTCGAGGTCGGGGCTCTGATCGGGAGAATGCGCCCTGGCATGGTGCTCGTGGGCGGGGATTTTAACGCGAAATCCACGGCGTGGGGATCCCCGGCCACGAACGCCCGTGGTGTGGAGCTGGAAGAGTGGGCGATTGCGACCGGGCTGGTCGTCCTCAATCGGGGGTCGGTAAACACGTGCGTGCGGCAACAGGGCGGCTCTATCGTAGATATCACCTTTGCCAACGCCGCCCTGGCACGCCGTGTTCGGGGCTGGGAGGTGCTGGAAGATGTGGAGACATTATCGGACCACCGATATATTCGGTTCGAGGTGTCCACACTTCCGGCCGACCCGAGAGACCCAAGACGGCCCCCGCAAGGGGATGGGCCGCGCTGGGCACTCAAACGCCTGGATAGGGAAGCACTAGAAGAGGCAGCCCTGGTACAGGCCTGGGTGCCAGCGCCTGACGGCCCGGTCGACGATCAGGCAAGGGCGATGGTCAGCGCCCTGACGGAGGTGTGTGACGCATCAATGTCGCGCCTCGGACGGATTCCTCCCAAACGTAGGGTGTACTGGTGGTCTGCAGAACTCGCCCAGATGCGCGAGTCATGCGTCTCTGCAAGGCGGGAGTACACCCGAAGTCGGAGATGGCGAAGGAGGGACGTGCCAAGAGAGGAGCGGCTTTATGCCGCATACTCGGAGGCCGTCAAGACACTCCAGGTGGCCATCAGCAGGGCCAGGGAACTCGCGAATGAGGAGATGCTGGAGACTCTGAACAGCGACCCGTGGGGAAGGCCGTATAAGATGGTGAGGCGCAAGCTTCGACCATGGGCACCCCCACTTACACAGAGTCTCCAGCCGCAGCTCCTTGAGCAGGTGGTCACTTCGCTGTTTCCGGCAAGGGAGGAACACACACCTCCGACCATGGTGCCCCCCAGGGGCAGGACCGTGGACGAGGGAGAAGCGCCGGAAGTAACGGAGGGCGAGCTGGAGGCAGCGGTACTGCGGCTTCGTGCCAAAAATACTGCCCCCGGCCCCGACGGTATCCCCGGTCGGGCCCTGGTCCTGGCCCTGGGCCCACTCGAGCCGCGGATGAGGGCGCTCTTCAGCGCATGCTTGGCGCAGGGACGGTTCCCCCACGCGTGGAAGGCGGGGAAACTCGTCCTGCTGCGAAAGGAGGGGCGACCGGCAGACTCGCCTTCGGCCTACAGGCCCATCGTCCTTCTGGACGAGTCGGGCAAGCTGTTGGAGCGAGTGGTGGCTGCTCGGCTCGTCCGGCACCTGATGGAGGCGGGGCCAGACCTCAGCGCCCACCAGTTTGGGTTCCGCGAGGGCAGGTCCACCATCGACGCGATCGCGCGGGTAAAGGCTCTGGCGGACGCAGCGGTGGCCCGGGGTGAGGTAGTGCTGGCGGTGTCTCTAGACATCGCCAATGCGTTTAACTCCTTGCCCTGGGCATGCATCACTGCGGCTCTGAGGCGCCACGCCGTGCCCGAGTACCTGAGGAAGACGGTAGAGGACTATCTCACCGATAGAGCCGTCAGGTACCCGGTGCACCAAGGGTGGCAGGAGAGAAGGATGACGTGCGGTGTTCCACAGGGGTCGGTCTTAGGACCACTCCTGTGGAACATCGGTTACGACTGGGCGTTGAGAGGGACCAGGCTGCCGGGGGTTAGTGTGACGTGCTACGCCGACGACACACTGGTGACGGCCCGCGGCAGCACGTACCGGGAGGCGGTGACTCGGGCCACGGCTGGTGTAGCATCGGTCGTGGCTCGAATCCGGAGGTTGGGGCTGGAGGTGGCCCTGAGTAAGTCCGAGGCCGTGTGCTTCCACGGGCCTCGGAGGGGCCCACCAGCGGGCCTGAATCTGGTCGTGGGGGGGACGTCCATCGCCGTCAAATCGACGATGCGGTACCTGGGCATCGTCCTAGACAGCCGGTGGACGTTCAAAGAGCACTTCAAGTGTCTCGCCCCCAGACTGATCGGAGCGGCGTCGGCGCTCGGCCGGCTCCTTCCAAACGTGGGGGGGCCTAGGGCAAGCTGCCGGAGACTGTACGCCGGAGTGGTGCGGTCGATGGCCCTATACGGGGCGCCCATTTGGGCTGACGCCCTGACCACCCACAATCTGGCCCAGCTGCGGAGACCGCAGAGGGTCATGGCGGTCAGGATGGCGAGGGCATACCGCACCGTCTCCCACGAGGCAGCGTGCGTACTGGCGGGGACCCCGCCCTGGGACCTAGACGCTGAGGTGCTGGCCGACTTTTATTGGTATGTCACCGAGGCGCGGGCCCGGGGCGGCCATCCACTCCCGGAGGAGATCAGACGGTGGCGACTAGTTGCGCACCGGGATCTGCTCCGGAAGTGGAAACAGAGGCTGGAGTCGCCGAGCGCCGGCCACTTGACCATCGGCGCGATCCGGCCCGTTCTGGAGGAATGGGTCGGAAGAAAGGAGGGCTTCCTGTCCTTCCACCTGGCGCAGATCCTCTCGGGGCACGGATGCTTCGGGAGGTATCTGTGCCGGGTGGCAGGGCGGGAGCCAACGGAGGTGTGCCACGAGTGCGGCGGCGCCGAGGATACGGCGTTGCACACCTTGGCTGTTTGCCCAACCTGGGCAGCTCGGCGGGCGGCGCTCGTGGCCGTAGTGGGCAGGGACCTGTCCTTGCCGGCCGTGGTGAAAGCCATGGTCGGCGACGAGAGGTCGTGGAAGGCGGTGGCCTCCTTCTGCGAGGACGTGATGGCGCAGAAGGAGGCGGCGGAGCGCGGGAGGGAGGATGATCCGGCCTCCCAACCGATGCGACGCAAACGGGTCGGGCGCCGGCGGCTGGCGTATGACCGCCGGCTACCGCCATAAGGGCACCAGAGGGCGGCAGGCTCGGGGACGTCTGCCGCCCGCACTACACCGGTGCCCGAGATGAGGAGCGCGCAAAGGGCGTGCTGAAGAGGGACGAACGGGGGGAGCAACTTTCCCCCCGAGAATCGAGTTCGGACCAGGGTGAAGTCCGGACAGCACTGGCGGGGTCGCGGAAGTGTGCTTCGGCGTTCCCGTGACCTCGCCGCAAAGTGCCGAGGAGGAAGATAGAGGGGTTTTAGTGGGTATACCGTGGCCTCATTAGCCAAATACGGGAGTCCCACATAACCACCCGGGCCGGTCCCTGCGCCCGGGTGGTATGCGTAATGCATTTCCCCTCTCAAAAAAAAAAAAAAAAAAAAAAGGTAGTCAATATGACCTTGAAAGCATTCTCGTAGCTTCCATAAAGACTTGGGCAACCAAAAATTTCTTAATGGTTATCTACTGTATTGATTTGTTCACGCGGCAAATGGACGGTATATGCACTCACTAGCCAAGCACAATGCATGTCCAAGGTCATGCGCACACGCAGGTAGGCTTGCCCGTTCCGCTAAATCGCTACAGTCATAGACTAAAAACACTTTCATCGACGTTTTGCAGATACGACATTTAACTTACTTTCTAATGTAGGTACCATTTTTTAAGCCTTTATTGCTGAAGACTACCGAAATAAAATAGAAGTATGATTCTAATAGTAGGTAATTAAAACTTAATCCATCTATCGTTTTTCGGGATAGTTATCAGCGTGTCCTGCGACACAGAAAGAGAGTCGAAAGAGGTCTACTTTCAGTTGTTTCCGCTCACTTCTGTCTGTAACTTTTCTTGACCAAGTGGCGCCTCCACCTTTTTAATGTAGGCACTTATGTTTTACTTAATATTTTCACGTGTAAATAATGCCCCATTATTGGATAGGTACTTTTTTATTTTTTCAATTGTTTTTGTGTAACATTAAAACCAGTACAAAAATTACATGTACATGTAATGATTTTCAAAGTTTTGACATTGCTCGAGGGTAACCAGACAATTTTTATAAAGTATACAAAGTTTTCCTTACCTGTCCTGTAACTATGTTGTTTTTGGAGTAGGTATACTCAATTTTACCAAATATAAATGTTATACTTTGTAGTATAAATTTACATGGCTAGGGAAAATAGGGAATTAATTTCGTGTATGTAATACCTATTGATATTTTATCATCGTCATATTTGGAGATTTCAGTTTAATAAGACCAACGTAGCATCCAAAGGTTATTTTATCCAGCATATTCCTTGCATAAGCTGTACCATAAAATTCATGGAAATGCAAAGCGAAAATACCTTCTGGACATATATTATAATAACGGTTATATAAGTGGCCTATCTGTATAATTTATTCATTCAATATGGTTATAAGATACGCCCACTTCCATTGACTCACAGAATACGGTCAGTAACCTTACTGTCTCAGTTTCTAAAACGATCACTTTAGCGGTAAAAAAAAATTGTTAAAACTTTTTTGTCATTGTTTTTTTAATTATCGTCATCCAAACTACCTAAATGTAGGGGTGAAATTTTAGTAGAAAGATTTGACCCTAACATATATTGCAAATAAATAAATATCCTGGGACATTTTTCACACACGGCCAATCTGATTCGAAAGTAAGCAGAGCTTGTAATATGGTAACCAGATAGCTGATGTACTACTTTTAAATACATACTTATATAGATATTTACATCCAGACACAGGACAAACAGACATATTCGTGCATACAAATGTTTGTCCTGGGTGGGATTCGAACCCACGACCCGCGGCTTGAGAGTCAGGGTCGCTAACCACAAAGCCAACTGGGCTGTCAATTTTTAATCAGAAGGTTGTTTCATATTTTTTATTATTATGTTTTATTTAGTTTAAGTTGTATGTTTAGTTAGGTATAGCGTAATTAGGTAGGTATTTATTTTATTTATAATAAATATAACATTACAACTTGAATAAAAGCTTGTAAATTGGTGACGTAGGTAGTTGATACGTATATACTACTCTACGTCGTGTATGTGTGTGGGTTCGAATCCAACATTGTGTTTCGGTGAAAGGGCATATCATTATCATTTGATGACTCAACAGACTCACACTGAGTGTGAAGGTCAGTAAACCAGGAGCACTAAAATCTGTTGCTTTTCATTAAAACATTTTTACCAGATTTTCGTTACGAAGGAATTATTTATATTCATAACAATGGCACAAAATACTAGCTAGGTACCTATATAAATTAAGAGTACTTTTCCAATATATTTTTTGTTTTAATTCCCTACTTTTATGGTTTATTCTGATATATATTTTTAATTACTTAATGGTTTATACAAAGATACAAAAGGTTATCGCCCTATCGATCGAAAGTAATCCGACAAAATCATAAAGGGATGTCCGGCAAAACTTTTTAAATTATATTATCCTGTGATTTTTATCGCACGAAATATTCAGATTTTGGTCCGGACGTCCGAAATAATAATTGAGATAAAGATTAGATGGTGAACGTGAGGGAGAATGCATGATCAATTATATCCTAAGGCCATCCGGAGTATTCCGGAGGTTATTAATATGCATCCGGAGTATTAATATCATCGCTCGCATCTATATCGGTGTTTTGTCTAGAAATGTATGCATATAAGTACTTCATTTACCTTTACTTTCATTCTATATCTTAAACTGTCATATGAGAGTAAAATTATAGAGGGGAAATAATTATATTTTTGTTTATATTTGCAACTCAAAAACTACGGTGCTGATTTCAAAAAATCTTTCACCATTGGTAAGTTACATTTTCAGGGTGTAACATAGGCAAATTTATCCCTATATTCTCACGGGAACGGGAACTACGCGGGTGAAACTGTCCGGAAGCAGCTAGCGATATACAGAGACGGATTAACCCTTAAAACAAATTAAGCAATTGCCTGCATCACGTCTGGGGGGGCACCAAAAACCGATTCTAGTTAAAACAAGGATAGGTGGACACACAGGTGTGGCGCGTTAGGGTAGCAACTCTTAATCCGTCACTGGTGATATATAAAACAACATAAACTAACGGACAACTACATAACGTAAAGTAACACAAGTTGAAACGTACGTAAATCAATATAATATTGTAACACAATAAGCTTTTAAACAATTGCGGCTAACCGCGTGACGTGCTCCCCTGTTGATCCTTCACGTCTCTAATTGCAAATCATATTATTATTATGTAACCAAAACATTACATTTTCCTAAAGTATTTGATCACGTATTTTCATGCTCAAACCAAGTAGGTATTAATTTATTTAAAAGTTTTGTAACTTTATTTCAATTTTAGTGGGACATACACACATGCAAATAATGCGTGGTGAACTATTCATAAACATTATACTCTGTGAATAATTAAATATATCTATTGATATTAGTACATAATTCTTTATTAGTGAAAAAAGGACTGTGGCCTATACCCCCTCGTTATTAGGGGAGGCTCAAGCTCCTCGGTACTGACGTGGGTATATGAGCTGATGACGATGATGGCATAATACTTTTCATAGCACAAATGTTTCTTATTTTTGGAGCTGTACAAAAACAAGTTATTTATAAGCAGAGTTTCTTAAAATCAACAAAGCACCCTTGGTTACATTTCAAGCAGTTGCGCAAAAAATCCCCAACAATTATAAAGTTGGTGATTTTAAAAGGCTTCTGCAATGTTGGTACAGTTCACGAATGTTCCTTTGGCAAACAATTAAAAATGTACAAAAATAACTGGTTTGTAATCAAATTTAACCCCTTTTTTATTTATACGCCATGGTACATAAGTATGTATTTCCAAACTGAAACGTAACACGACTTTTATTTTATAATCTCTTACGTAAATTTCGAGTCCCGCTAGTCGGCTACCATGCTGACGTGGTATAACTTACCTACTCCAAAATTTACCCGGAATAACCCGGGTGAACTTAGGATCCCGCAAAAAATCTCTACATAAGTGCAACTTAATAAAAAATCCCGCTAACTACTGATACTAATAATGATACTATAGTTGATTCCAGATAGTAAGTACCTACCTTAAATATTTCCTTTCTCTTTAAATGCATCTGTAATTTTTTATCTAAAGATATAAATTAAATTACAAAATTTTACCAACAAACTTGATTTACTGTTTGTTTATCAACATTCAATGTCAAAACAGATCCAAGATTGCAATCCTTCATGTCGCGGAAGGATTCAAACCTTTCAAATAGCCCCTTGCCTTTCACAGATGATTATCTAAAAGAATTATAAGTACAAGTAATATTCTAAAAATATCTCCAACCCGGATGGACAGAGTTCCGTAAACATACTATTTTATCATTATCAATAACATATTACCTGATTCTTTGTATGGCGAATTATGGATACTTATTTATGGGTCCTGGAGGTCCAGCACAAAATAACAAAACATTACTCTTTCTACTTTTTGTTTCGATTTTTTATTTGCAGATTTATCTCCTGCATTTTGCTTGCCAGCATCATAAATTTATCTATCCAATGGATAAAAACTTATATTTACTCATTGTTACTGTTATAATAGTCTCCCATTGTTTTAAGAATTATAACCTTATATTTAGGTAAGTTCTGTCTTCTTCAGTGTTTTATTTCAGGCCTGACGTGTCACAAAAGTCACAATTTGGATTAAAATGTAAAATAGGGATTTGATCAAACTGACATATTATTATGTACTTACTTAATGCTCTTTTTAATCATAACAAAATTACATATTATTTTACCTTGAACTCAACAAATGATAATTATATTCTACTGGGGCATTGAAGATGGCGAATTATGTCACAAACTTATCGTATGATGTTTGTCTCTGCAGACCTAAGCAAATGAATATTTAAACTCCAACTTAGCTGAAATACATTTCTTCATAATCTTATAAATATTTTTGTGTATTTGGCCGTCATCCAATATATCGAAAGTCATCAACTTATCAGCACAATCACACTTTTATAAAAGGTGAATTAAAATGATCATAATATAAACAAACTTCATTCATCTTTGCATTTAAGATTATCTGCTTCAATGACATTCAAGAAAAAGTAAACAAAAGATCATCTTTATGAATCTTTTTTTATGATTTTATTTATCGGTAATTAATAAACAAGAATGCATTTAAACATTACTTATTGTTGTGGAATTCGTGACATGACATCATATCACGCAGGTACGTGAGGATTTTTGTTTCTATATAACATGACTAGCTGCCTCCGCGCGGTTTTACCCCCGTAGTTCCCGTTCCCGTGCGAATACAGGGATAAAATATAGCTTATGTTACTCAGTGATAATGTAGCTTTCTAATGAAAAAAGAATTCATAAAATTGGTCCAGTTCTTTTTGAGTTTATTCGTTACATACAAAAATACAAATCTTTCCTTAGTGTAGATAATGTTTGTTTTAATAATTGTAACATTAATATATTGAAGGTTTTTAATACCTTGATTACCACCCGCCTAGTATCCGTTCATGTAGGTATAAGGGAATAAAATATAGCCTACGTCACTCCCTAAAAATATAGCTTTCCAGTGGTGAAAGAACTATTCAGGTCGGTCCAGTACTTTCGCAGTCAGAAATAAACAAACAAATCTTTCTCTCTTTATTAATAGTGTAGATTATATTTAGGTACAGTTTTTATACATTTTAAGGTGATAAACATATTTACCAGAATCATTATTTACCTGCAAATTAAATAAGGAATTAGCTAATTTTATTACGACATTTTTCGTCGACTAAAAATAGCCGTACACGCTAAAAGGTTGTCCATGTGTGTTTAGGTCTACTGTGTGTTGATGACATCAGAAAATTTTGATGCACCTTCTTAATATAGGGTAGGCGTATTAATCATATGCCGTGACTTTACCTGTCAATTTACAACCACGCTTTTTCATTGACAATACATTAATCTGACGTAAATATCTAATAGAGTATCCTTTGTTTTCTTTAATACCGTAATGGCTAAGTAATGACGTCATATGGCTAGTTGGGAGTGTGAAGACAGCTCAAATTACGAGCTTTCGGTGACCGAAATAGTTGTGATATCTAGGTATAATAATACTCATAATAGGTATATAAATAAATGATTAATTTGTATAAATTAAGTTTTCCTGGATAGCAGAGAAGCGCAATATTTATTTAATTTTTAACATAAAGTATTTGTAATATTGTACTACCATAGAACAATTTATTTAGGGATCTCGGGTAAGGTAGGTACATGACAAAAAATTCTAAATGTTTTCCCGAAAATGTTTAAGCATTGCAAGTGAAACCATTTTAATGATGTTCTGGCATAGGTAGGTACATTTCTCTAACGGTTTAATAATGTTTATTTAGACGAATCAAGAGAAATACTCTTAAATATGTTAAATATTATAGGTGTCAAGGCCTTTATACGTAGGTGGTGATTGTATGGCAGGTTACTTGCCCCTACTTTCTTGGGATATATTCCAGGAAGCTTTTCAAAGGTTGGGCGGTTTATTTGAAAGGATTCGTACAAGGTTATCTTTTGTTCGTTTATCATATCCATTTTTATTTTGAGTTTATTTATCAATCGAAATATTTATTTGAGATTTTCACATTCTGAATTTGTACAGGCTTCATTCGCGGTTTTACTAGCAAACCGTCTTGCAATTTATCCTAAATAAAAAGTAGGTATTATATCTCCATCGTCATCTTCCTATATTTGTTTTAATATAAATATTCTACATGTTATTCTAGAAGAGATCCTCTGTGGTAAAATGTCTTTTAAATACATCCTCAAGTTAATGCATTCACAACATTAAGTAGGATTTGTACCTACTTAGATATAACTTATAGATATGAAAGTATAGGTCGGCGCTTTGTTGACGATTTCATTGAGTTATTCTTGTTTTCTAAACCGACGGAAGATTCCTACGAGCGGGCGTACATACTTGTTTGATTTGCATCGATACCTGCATGTTGGTATGGAAAACAACATGTTTGATTTGAGAAAATACTATGCAAAATAACTATTACTGTACGAAAAGAATTTATTTAAGGAAAAAAAAAACCCTGTGTCAAATCGCAGAGTAAAGAACAAATTTGACACCATTTAAAAATAGAACAATGACACCCAATAAATGTAACATAGAAAAACCCCAAAAATATCATTTAGCAGAAAAAAAACAAGATATAAGTAAACCAAAACCAAGTAGGTATATTAAGGAGAGCGGGTTGGGAGGCTTTTGCCCTGTAGTCCGATAATTCAGGTGAGGACTACAAAAATGTATAGACTAACATAATTTTGAAAAGCTCGCCTAAATCTCTTCCTATTGATAATGTGCCCAGAATGCTGGTGACGTTGCACCTTATTTATATAGCATTTATTATTATTATTATTTGTTATTATTGGTTGGCTTACAAACTAAACTAAACTTTGAATAGCCAAGCTCCGCCGTTGAGCAAGGTAATAACTTAATAATAAATCTATTATTAAAAAGAAGTTGTATCACCATTATCATCATCATCAGCTCATATAAATGGTTTGTGAAGTTGTATCTCCGTATCTACGGATCCGATTAAAAAAATTCTTATACCAATAGAAAGCAAAGTTATTCGAGAGTACCTTCTATAGGCTATATTTTATGCCCGTATTCTTACCAGAACTGGAACTACGCTACAAGACCGCGCCGTAAGAGCAATTAGAAATAAACAGTAGGTTTATAGGATTTTCATTATTATTAATTTACTATGGATTAATTTTAATTGCATAATATAACATCTTCAAAGAGTTTATTTACAGTGATTATTGCTATTACGCGTACTCTGCAGGTTAAATTAAATACCTACAAGTATTAATTGTTCTGAGAAGGCAACTGCAATCAAACGAACGACTCTTATGTAATGAGCAAAAAGGTTTTTCTATATATAATGGTAATATTTACTTAAGCAGATATACTTTGCAATGAATATGTTCATAATTTATATTATAATATCTATATTATAAGAATCATATTCATATAATCACAAAAAAAGATCAGGAAGGATAAAAATAAATGATATTATATCTATGTCTGACTGTAAATTACCAGCGATCTTCTATATATTGATAATAATTAATTTATCATATATCTATCCCATGCTAGTCACACAGCGCCGCACGTTTATGATTATACATTAAAAATAAACATCTCTTTTAATAGTCTATTCAATTTTATTTATAGAATAAGTAGATTATTTTATTGTTACTATGTATCTAACTTTCTATGAAAAATCTGATTTGTCCTGTGTGTCCCATCCCACGACCGGTGACTTGAAAATCTGCCCCACTCAAAGCCAATCAGTTAGTCAGTTTAGCTAGTCTGTTTGTATAATATAGAATAAGAATGTATTTTAAAAAGCTCTCCTTAGTTTATTTGTAAAAAAATGACCCCGAATGTTCATTTGCTAGTCACTTGACTTTGGTGACCGGGATCAATATTTTCATGCTCTATCATTACTTTATGAATCTAAAAGTACCTAAACTCATTCGTAAATTTCCTCTCCATTCTGTTACTATCAAATAAAAATACAATACTATAGAGCCGCGGCAAGTTTGTTATAGTACGCAGTATCTCGGGTTTTTACATACGCCTTCTATATTTATCTCCTTTATAGTAGGTACGTATGTTATCGTTTTACTACGCTATTTACTCGACGCGTTATCGTCGGATGAATGAGGTGACGTCGCGCCATGCCCCCGACCGTTATCAGAATCGCTTCATGTTACGTATTTATGTTGGATTTTTATCTATTGCCAAGTTTTTTTAGGTTGGCAAGCCGCGGTTCGGTAAAAATATCCGGCGCGCGGCACTGATCTAGCGTTTCAAAAAAGTTGTGGTTACAGTCACCTGAAAATCGACTATATGTTAGTCACGATCAATATTGTGCATCATATTACTTATATAAAGGATTTCAATGAATATTTTAGGAGATATCGCAAATTTAAAATTACATCGCCGCAAAATAATGATCAAGAAGGTAGGTACTGTGCGCGCCTTTAAGCGCTGAGCCGGCGTGCAAGGGCAGTCATCAGTTGGCTCTGCGAGTCCATCCTTCTACGTAAATGAAGTCGCGTGTTGAAAGTTAGCGTTAGCACAAAGTAACTATTCCACGCGGACGGAGTCGCGGGCAGAAGCTAGTATTATATAAAGAGTATTATAAACTGTGAAAATCTGCCTATATTCTATACCTTTGTATTCTCTAATAGAAGACTTTTCTGTTGTGATAACATAAATAGACACAGTATGAAGCATAATCTCGATAGTCTGTGGGATAGGGGTCAAAATAAAGCAATAGTACAAAGCACTGTTACTTACAGATAATTGAAGTATGGCGGTTGAGAGCTGTACCTAAGGCTGTTTGTTAAACAGGATCTTAATTTTCTTACATTTGTCAAGATGGGTATAGCCGTATAGCGCTCGTTATAGCAGGAGATAATTGTTGTAAAAGTAATTGTTGAGTATATTGCCGGCTCTTCTCGGCAACCATCTGAAGCGAGCATTAGGGTCGACATTTTGTAGGCCTGTGAAGGCTAATTTGAATTAAAAGTCGCGTGTGAGAATGACTGTGTGTGAAACCTTGCATTGATAGTTATTGCTAGATTAGTTCTGAAAGGTGATAAGTCAAACAGTTATCTTAGCGACAAATAATTACTTACTGAATACCTACCATTGATTGACGTTATAGAAAATAGAAAGATTTTTGTTTTTTTAAATTGATTGATATGAATATTTATAATATTCCCATGTTGCTTCTATCTTTTATATATTCTGATGATTACATATTCAGTTATTCATTTATCTGAATATCTTTTGGCATTATGCAAATATAGAAATGTAGCGAAATGTAATATGATGAATGTAAAATTGATGTAAAGGCTTTTCAGTACATATATCTATTTTTAGTAGTTTTAGGCTCGTATAATAAGGTTCTAAGAATTATATTGTACATATATCAGTCCAGATGTACAAATATTGATGATTAAAACGAATGTTGACAGTTTTTGTCGTGTTTGAATAATTATCACAAGACTGGCGCGATGATATCGTTCAATGGTTCGGCCCTGAACTTATTTGCACTAACATGAGGAATTATAAAGAAATATTGTGAAATATGCGTGTTACATTTCCTTTGATTTTGTTATATGAAATAGATAACAAGAGCATTTACTTACTGATGTGTATCTATGCAGCATTGGCCTAGTTTGAGCTTAAAGACCCTTAATACATCGATGCTTAATACTAACTATTATGTAGGTACTTGATAGTCGGTTGGCTTTGTGGTTAGTGACCATGACTTTCAAGCCGCCTGTCGCAGGTTTGAATACCACCCAGAAAAACATTTGCATGTATATGTCTGTTTGTTCTGTGTCTGGATGTAACTATCTACATAAATATGTATTTAAAAGTAGTATACCTATTATTATGTAATATATCAGCTATCTGGTTACCAAATCACAAACTGTGTAGTTACCATATCACAAGCTCTGCTTACTTTGGAATCAGATTGGCAGTGTGAATAATGTCCAAGGATAAATAAAGAATTATTTAATGTCGTTTTTAGAGAGTATTTCTTTATCCAGAATATGATTTAAAATTAATTATAATAATGGAACTTCTTCGGTGAAGTGTATCTCAGAACTAAATCAAATTTGTGTACCTATCTGCGAGGTAGTTTTAGTTATATGTCTGTGTAAATAATAAAACCGAGATGTCTGCCTATAGGTACCTATTACTTCACAAACTCAATTTGACTGTTTCAGTAGGTATACTTATGTAAGTGATTTTATTATTCCCAGACCAGACCACTCTAAAACAATTCAATTTGTTATCAAAATCAATTTGTATTGTAATTTTGTTAACCAGCCGTATAAATAAACATGTTTTTACATTCTAATTGTAAATACCACGTCATAAGTCCTGTTTGGAATAAATAGGTACTTTTATCTATACTAATATATACAGCTGAAGAGTTTGTTCGCTTGAACGCGCTAATCACAAAAACTACTGATGCGATTTGAAAAATACTTTCATTGTTAGATAGCCCATTTATCGAGAAATAGAGAGGGATATATATCGTCACGCTACGACGAATAGGAGCGGAGTATCAAACAAAAATGTCGCCAAAACGGGCGACTGAAGCTAATGAAGTTGCGCGCTTCAACTAGTCATCTTATGATTCTTATCTAATTCTTAACACGTTGAAATACAAATAAATCTTTTATCATCATTATCAAATGCAATTGTTAGTTGTTACCCATTTAAATGATTATATTTTAGAAACTATATATTTTTCTAAACTAAATGTACACTAAAATTTTTAAAGAATAATATATGTAGGGACTGTACATATTGTGCATGCTCCTTGTTTTTTATTTTGAAGGTGTATTTGTATCTTTGTAATGAATAATCTTAAAAACTACAGAACCGATTTCAAAAATTTTAAAAATTCTTTCACCATTACCAAGCTACATTATCGGGGAGTAACATAGGCTATATTTTATCCCCGTATTCTTATGGACACGGGAACTAGCGATTGAAACCGCGTAAACTAGTAAGCAGGATAAAGTAGCTTATCATTAGATATTCAGAATCCCAAATCCGTGATCAAAAAACTTTGGAATAAATTTATTAAAAAATAAATAAAACGGATTTCCCTATTATTATATCTGACGTTCATAATTAAAATTCGGATCTATATCGTAGTTAGAATTTGCGTCATTTCAATTGGACTTTAAAATGACTGGCACTGGTGACGTCATAAGGAACCGGTCTTAATTCACGTTATTAATAGTGAACTTTGAATAATGTAGAAAAAACTTCTAATATTACTTTGAACTTTAGTACCTTCGTCACTATATACCAAAACGGGTTTGCAGCCAGACGGACTCCGTTTTTAACCCCCGACGCAAAAAGAGGGGTGTTATAAGTTTGTGTGTGTCTGTGGCACCATAACTTCCGAACGAGTGGACCGATTTTGATTTAGTTTTTTTTGTTTGAAAGGTCATTTAATCGAGCGTGTTCATAGCTATGTTTTATTAAAATCGGTTAAGCCGTTTATAAGATATGGGGGATGAAAGTGGGAATGAAAAACCGATTGTTTGCAAATATGCCCGAGTGGGGTATCAAATGAAAGGAAATGATTCGTACATTACAATAGCTAAGTTTTATTAAAATCGGTTCAGCCGTTTTTAATAAAACTTAGTCGGGGGATTTTTAAATTTTTAATTTAAGTTTTTTTGAATAAACAAATCCAAATAAAAAACAAATTATGAAAAAGAAAAAAAAATACCTTAACACGTTAAGTGCGAAGCGAGGCCTAAATCATCCCTGATGCAACTTCCCTGTGGTGCGGCAAGCAAAAAAGTGGATTTCTCTGTCGTGCGAATGGCATAGCTTTGGTTTGGTCCAGTGTAGGAAAGAGATAAATATATATTTGAGATCACTAATGGGTTCCGGACTCGGTGGTGTACCTACCTTGGTACCGGATGTCTTAGGCCTCGTGCCGCACTGAATTAATATAATTTTAATGCAGTGCGGAACGAGGCTAAAACGTCCCATATCCCCCCTGACCTCGTACCGCACTCAACGCGAGCTTCCCGCGACCAGTGTTGTGCATCACGTCGATTGGAGAGCACGTCCTTTTACAGCGCCGAACATGTCTAAACGATGTCGGAAGAAGTTAATTTTAAAAAACCCAGAAACATTTTTACCATCTCGTGAAGCTGATAAAAAATCCAAAAAGATTTTGACTCAGTGCACTCAGTGCAAAAAATCTTATTGTCTACCCTGTTTCAATGAAAAACACTCATAAATAAGTACAACATATATATTGAGATTTTTATAAAAAAAGTATATTGATACTGATTTTTTTATGTTAATTCAAGTTCTAATAATTGTATTTTTAAAGCCCGAGGCAGAATAAATAGGACAGTTTCTTTTCTACTTCTGGTTGCCTTTTTTTTCTATTCTGTGAACCGCATTAAGATTTTCATATACAAATAGAAAGATAAACCTTATGCATAAACCGTAATCCATTATTTTCCAATAATAAGTCTGTAATAGGTGCCTCTTAATGGTATAGAATGGAACGCTTCGTGCGCGAGTCCGACTCGCACTTGGCCGGTTTTTTTTTCTTTATGGCGCCTTCAAGCACAATTTAGATTATTTAAAAAAAAATGTATCCTTTGATAGCTTTGTGTTGTTTTGCCAGGTTTTGCCCTTAAAACGATCTAATGAGATATAATTGATCAAAATCGGTCAAGTCGTTGCGTAGTTAAGACAGTTTAAAAACGTCGATATTATTTTTCCCATCACTAATCGCAGCGAAAATTTGCCCTATTTCAGTGCGTTACGAGGTGTATAAGATCCCATATTTTGTTTTGCAAATAATTCCTAAACTAGCCATCAGATCCAGGGGCGACGGTGGATTAGGGTTCATCAATTCACTGTCTATATCAATAAGGACCAAAATTCTCATTTATCTTTGATTTCGCGCCAGAAAATGGATTTTAGTCTGTAAAAGGAGGTGGGGTCTAATAGACCGCGTGTCGCCCTAACGTCTGGTCACGGTACGGGCCGATTATACCTCGTGCCGCAGGAACGGAAAGTATGCAAAAATTGGTGCCGCAGCTAACGTGTTAATATATTTTTTTTGCTGGCTAGATAGTTTTGTGGGCTTGAATCTCACCCATATGTGTGCGTGAACATGTCTGTTTGTTCTGATAATTGGTGTACCTACGTATTTCGAAGTAGCAAGTAAGTAGGTTTATGTAGTAAATGACAGATGTACATATTTGGTAACCATTATAAAAGCTGTGCTTAGTTTCGAATCAGATTGGTCAGTTCAAGCCCATGTTATTTTTTTTTAACGTAGGTAAACCATAAACACGCTACAATCAATTTTGTTTATGAATTAGGTATTTAATATTCTATAAAAAATACTTATAAATAGGTATATGTGATGTTATTTCACAACATATTATATAAATATCTACATGCTGCTTAAATTACCAAGGGTCAAATGTATCAACGTAGGTACTTTAAAAATATAAATAAAAAACTGAATCGTGATAAATCATTTATTTATGCTGAATCATAACCTTACTATAATACCTTTATTATAAAAATAACATATTAATTTGAATAGTTAATTGTATTAACGTGATTCATATATAATATAACCTATATATAAGCAATTAATTACAATTACATTTATTATAGAGTGTAATGAAACAAACGTAAGCAAAATTCTCAGGAATATAATTGTTCACCTTCCTTATTTGATTTATATTTTGTTACATTATGTAATTTAATTTTCCATTGACTAAATGTAACTTATTTTAGTATTATATCCTCATAAGACCCAACAACATTTAATGACACATTCCGTCCCAAAAGAGTTTAAAAATAATTGTCATCAGCTCATATACGTCTTCACAGAGGAGCACAAGCCTCCCGTAACAACGAGAGGGTTTAGGCCATAGTCTACCACACGGGCCTAGTGCGGATTGGCGGACTACACATGCCTGTAATTGTGACATCTCGGGCATGCAGGTTTCCTCACGATGTTTTCCTTCACCGAAAGCTGGTGGTGTAAATGCGTACGTTTTTTTTATTCAGAGGTACGGACCAGGGGTTTGAACATGCACCCTCATGATCGTGAGTCGGTGCGTTCCCCGTTAAGCCACCACGGCTTTAATTAACAATTAATGATTATATAATTTAATTTAAATATCTACTTTATAAATTAATCGATGTTCTGGGCCGTTACACACCTATTTATTGTAGGTATTTAAAGTTAGGATTTATTTAGGTTGGGTCCTTACGTAGCTATACCTACTACGGGAAATGCTGAAGTTTGCTTTACCTCATACATTCCCTGAATTAACTGACTAACATACATACAGCTTAATAGTAAGTGTAGGTATATGTTTAGTTAAATATAGGTATAATTAACATATTATAATTACTTAACCAATATGAAAATTTAGAATATAATATATCCTTAAGTATAAATTAGTCAGTTTTGTACCAAACTACTAAAAGACAATTTAATGACAATTATCGTCTGCCGAAAACATTATTAAAAGTCGTACTATGAAAATAATTAGGCACATTTGGATATTTATTAAAAAAAACGTGTACGTTCTTTAGCATTTGTAAAATGTGAAACGCACGTGAAACCGCGGGGTGGATGCTAGTACAGTGATATATTTGACCACCTTACTGTAATTACAATAATTATCACGATTTTGTATGATGCAGTACGTAATATAGTCCATTACTAGGTATATGTACCTACTTTGTCACGCACTCTCATCATGGTATTGTGATATGACAAGCCACGCGTTGTCAATGTAAATGAAAGTCATTCTGTGTACTAAAATCAAATTCGATACTCAATCTATCCTTTTATACTGATACTAGTTGACCCGCGCCACTTCGTTAGCGTAATTAGCCCGTTCTTGCAACATTTTTGATTAATGCTCCGCTCCTATTTGTCATAGCGTGATGATATATAGCCTACAACCTTCTTTAATAAATGGGCTACCGAACACTGTAGGAATTTTTCAAATCAGACAAGTAGTTCCTGAGATTACTGCGTTCAAGCAAACAAACAATCTCTTCAGCTTTATATATTAGTATAGATAAAGTATTGTGTTGGATAGCCTATTTATCGGGGAAGGCTATAGGCTATATTTCATCACGCTGACGAAGTTGCCGGCGTCAGTATAATATAGCTTATATGTGAATTTAAAGCCAGATTTCTCTATGTTTTTGCTCTAATAGTAGCATTATTAGACACTGTAAATAATGTACCTATCTATAAATTATTTTTTAAATTATTATAGGATTTTTTATTAACTACGTTATAATTGAAATTCTATTGATATTTCGAATATCTTCGATAGGTATAGGCAAGATGGCGTCCCAACGACTTTAGCAATAAATAATGTTATTGTAACCATTTATGTCATGATCGTAAACTTCGGTTCGATCATTAGTTAGTAATCGACAATCAACTAGTATTGCTAGTAAACTACTACAACTTTTATTACATCTCGACCAATAGCCAGAATTATTGTCTAGTGCTTATTTATGTGCTATATAAGTAATACCGAATTAATTGAGTCCACTTATTTCATATCAATTCTATCATACTTATCAGATCATAGACCCTAATTTTCTGTTTTATTCATAGTAATGGATGAGGTCAAAAAAATCATCTAGGTACACTAAACTTATAAAGATGAAAATACAGTCTTGAGCTTGAGAAAGGACATAAGCTACTTTTTATCCTTGAAAAGAATCCATCGAAAATTGAAGCTTAGGCGGATGAAGCCGCGGGGAGCCACTAGTTTACTATAAATTAGTTCCACTCGATACCAAGTTTCATTATGTCCCTATTTTTTATTAATTAGACACTGACCATCAGCAATTTGACATTGACAAAGTACATATAAAATAATTGAATTTATCCACATCGAGTATCTAACCTGATGACCTTACTGCGACTGCACCGAGAGACAATGCTCATTGTTCTAAGTTTACACAGTGCGTTTAAGTTTACATAACACCTATAAAGCTGATATAGCTCTCACTTGCTCGCTTGTTGAACTGATATCATATGTACATTTGTCCCATATTAGTAGACCAGCGACCTACCCCTGCTTCGCACGGGTGCAATGCATCACAGAAACCTCCAAAATTAACAATGTTTCTCTAACATTATGCATGTATTGTATATAAAAACCTTCCTCTTGAATCACTGTATCTATTTAAAAAAACCGCATTAAAATCCGTTGCGTAGTTTTAAAGATTTAACAAGACAGGGACAGACAGCGGAAAGCGACTTTGTTTTATAATATGTTGTGATATATATTTCATTCAACATTCTTCAATGTACTAAAAGTTTTATAATCTACTAGTGGCTCTCGGCTTTACCCGCATTTCCAGGGATCTCCAATTTTTCAGCCCATCCCAGCTAACTCGATACCAAATTATATTGTAATCACTCAGGCCTTAGACGTGAAGAAGTAACAAACATACACACTCACAAACTTTCGCCTTTATAATATTACTGTGATATTAGTTATCTGGTTACCAGAGCTTAAGCCATGCTGAGTTTATTTTTGACTTACAGAAACTCCGTGTAAGAATCTCCTTATTTGCGGAAAACGAGACTAAGTAAGTTTCATAACCTTTATATAACATTTAGTATCGTTCAAGCCATTTTCCTGAAGCTAAGGGCAAGGGACAGTGCCCTGTCGATGATGGATGAGTACCTACTCAGTCAAGTACGATGTGATAATATTTGGTTATCAAGTACCTACTGCCTAAAACATTTATTTTTCCTTTTCGCAGCTTGTCATGATATACGGCGTGTATTAAGTTTTAGGGCCATAGAACTATTGTCATGCGTTTGCCTACAATTTTTAAAGAAATTACTGTCCAAAGAAAATCCAGTTTGCTGTTATTTAAATCCTTAAACTTGTTTACCTACTGCTTAGTTTTATCAGTTGTATTAAGGCATTTCCTTTTTTAACGTACGAGCAGAGCTTTAATATAGCTGAAGTAAATCCTGAATTACAGTGTGTTAAGTTTAAGACACTTTTACAGTAGATAGTTGGGTATACTTACTATACTTACGATATTCAGTCTTACAGTCCTTTCACCTCCTTTCCCTCGAACATTTTGTATCGGCATTTATTAAATAACCACTTGTATTGTATGTAGATTTGTAGGTAAAGTTATGTAGAGCCTTTGCAATATTCTTCTTTTAAAAGGAATTAATAGTAACATCTCTGATTAGGTGTTATGTATTCCTTGTGTAGACACTAGACTAACTGTAGTTTCTTGGGCTATTTTTAAAAATGATATTGTAGTAGTGTAACTAAATACAGTTTCCATAAATATTCTCACATAGTACCTACTTACTGTAATATAATCAGGTATGTTTTTTTTGGGTAAGAGGAATTAAACGACAATATTTATAATCACTTCCATACGAATTTAATCATTTTTAATACATAATACCTACCTAATAGTAGTCAGGTAATAAAAAGTGGCTCCGCTCAGCGGAAAGGTACATGGACACAATAATAAATTAACTTAAAAACTAAATCAGTCTAACGGTCGCTGTCGCGCCGAGCGCGGAGCGGCTTAGCCTAGTATCACAGATGAGTAGAGCGGTGGGACGCGGGGCGAAGCGGACCCGCGGGGCGTGCGGCGGGGGCACGCGGGCCGGGGGCGGCGGTCACTCGTCCGACGCGGACGACAGCTGCGTGCTACCGCCCGAGCTGAACGAGCTGCGGCAGACCGCCCCCTCCGAGCCGTTTCCCTGGCTCGGCGCGTCGCCTCCGTTCCCCGGAGACAGAGTCTTCAGCAGCTCCAGCGCGGCTCGGGCGCGCTGCCCGTCGGCCGCGGCGCCCGATGCGCGCTCCCACGCACTCTTCTGCGGCAGCAATATACGCCGCGCCTCACGCTGGACGCGTCGCGAGCGTAAAGCGAACAGGACCGGGGAAGCCGCCGCCGCCAGTAGCAGTAACGCTAGCGATGGAGTTCGCGCACAGTCCGCGAGTCCCGGCACCACGGCAGATATGACCGCGGTCACGGCGTGCGGCACATGTAACATCACTAACGCACCGGTCAATAGTCCGACACGAGCGGCGCGAGATTCTTCCCTATATCGAAATAGTGATGCGTTTGAGATTCGACATCGGATCGTCGTTATCCTCGACCCATTGTGTGAAGGTTGCGGCGTGTGCGATTGAATGGCTAGCAGCGGGGCGGCCAGTGATGGCGCCGAGCTCACCGCGGGTAGACCCTTCCTGAGATCTTCATTCGACTTGCCCTCTTTACGGGTGTTCCGAAGACTGGCGACGGAAGGACAACGCACGGGACGCTCCGGCGGAAGAAGATATGGTCCAAACTTCAATCGATCGCTCTCCCCGGATGAATTGCTCTCTGGGCAATCGATTTTAAGAGTCAGGCCTTCGCCCTCCTCGATTAGATCCGGCAAATTCACATGCGGCTCGTGAAGCTGCATTGCACTGGCTCCGTGCGCTCTGGCTCGAAGTCCCGAGGAACGCGCTGCACGGTATATCCTCGCGTACATGATGCAAACGATAGCCGTCGGAGTCATGATGCCGAAGATTAAATATACTACGTAGTATGCGATCTCGACTCCCTGTAGGGTGGGCTCGAGAGGGCAGAAGTGGCGTACGATGGCGATGGACGCGCGGATAGCTGCGGCGAAGGCGGCCACGAGCCACGTGGCGGTGCAGAGGGCCGTCGGTCGGCGCTGCAGGAGCCGCGTGTGGCAGCGCAGCGGGTCGGTGACCGCGTGGTGCTGGTCCACTGAGATCAGCATCACAGCCAGCAGGGCAGCCAGACTGCACGCCGAGGCTACAGCGTCGCCCGCTTCGATCCACGCACTAGCGTCCTCCCTCGCCGAGTGCTCGCCGAACAAGGCGGGCGCGAGCAGGGAGGTCGTCAACAGATTCGTAGCCAGGAGGTTGATCACGAACCTGTAACAATTAAAAAGAGACGTTAGTTTGGTGAACGCACAATAATATTGACTGACTGACGCCAGGTCATGTTTGCTCGTTTCAGGCGTGTCGGCAAACATTTTCGAGTTTGAGCCTACAGTCGTTTCAATTCAAGGCTGCCGACGTACCTTTCCATAGTAAACGAGTAATATTTTGCGTTCTATTATACAGATTTGAGTCAAATAAACTGCAATTAAATTGACATGTTTGTACGAATGCAAAACTGTGGTAAATAACTGTTAAATATAGATCAAACGTAGCAATGTTTTAGTGTTTTAATTTCCAAACATCATTTTCTGCCCTGAGTTCAACTTATGTCAACAATGGCATAACGCCGGAAATAGAAGGTTACGTGCCAATAGAATATTGGAAACGTGGAATGTTTGACAGATGAGTGAGACACTTAGGAGAAATGTCAAAAGCATGTTCACTATTTTGTTTACGCAATAAACTATTATCCTGTTGAATTCAATATGTCGCAAGTTGTAGATGTGTTCACAGATTGTGTTCAACATCAGAGTGTGCAAGAGGACTTTCGTAAACTGACCACCGCAACGGTCGACGCAACGTGACCGAGATATACTATTCACGTACTATTTGATGTGATAGTACGGTTAATTGCAATTGTTTTTGTCCTCGAAATGCAGAGTAAAGTGAGTCAGACGACCGATATTGAATATAGTCGGTTACTATTTCATTATTAGATAGCATAGCACAGATAAGTATCAATTTAAACTAAATCAAATCAAAACATGAAAGTATTTTGACATTTAAATGTTTATTACTAAAGCAGTTGATTAAATAAAATGAAAGCATGTTTGAAATATAGATCTAGGTTAACAAAATAATCAGAATTGTTGGATTCCTATTTTTATTCTGATCATAAGAAACTAAGAGATTTTATGAAGTCTCTTCGATTTAGGTACGTCTATAAAACCTTGCACTTCAATTAAGTCGTGTTTGAGAGGCATCAAACTTCGGTCGTTGGTTCAAGTTTCGGTTCAAGCGTTCATCAAACAAAATAAACCCGTAATTAACTAAATCGCAAGTTTTATTCGCAAACTCGTTTAGAATTTCAATGTGAGGTCAAGCCATTTCGATGATTATGAAGATGAATTCATTTCCGTTGTATAGTACCGTTTATTTACATTAATATTGAGACGTTCGCGGCCATCTTGTGTTTGATTTATTTTGTAATACATCTGTAAGCTTTTCAAAATAACATTCAATATTTTCCTTAAATCATTCACTGCTACATTTCAATGTATTTATATCACATTCTTTTATCCAGATTGATATTTTATTGCCAAGGGAAGGTTATTCTTAAAATTGTCTGGAAGCAAACATAACCTCTGTCGTGTCGACTGATAGAGGTCCTTCTGATACTTTAATATTTAAAAAAGCAAACATATTATACTTGTTAGTCACCCGGATGAATAATGACAGTGCATAAATTTATTTTCGAAAAACCTGTTTCCTAAATCAAATTCAAACCTGTTTCTTGATAATTTAATTTTATTTCCACTATCTGTATCTTGATTCTCTATTTTAACATTCTGTAGCTATCTTTATTGAACAATTAAATCCAGATTGTTCCCGCATAAATTCTACATAAGTGATAAGCTATACCCTTGTGTTTTTATGAGCTGTGACATTGATTCTTGCAAGACCTTCGCACTGTACGTAGAAAATTGCATTTGAATGTAAGATTGTGTGTTTAAGAGTCGTATTTATGCATGTCCTGTGATTTTTCTTCGGTAGGCGGAATCAGCGGAACGATTGCATACATCTATGTATAAGGTTAACTCGTAACCAAGGACTATATTTATCTCCATCGACGATTTTGAATTGAATTGTAAAAACTAATTGAAAAACTGTTTGCATAGTTTAGAATACAATGATAGAGGTCGCGTCTGAAAGGGCAATCCGTTTAATGTTATGTAAACTTGTTTATTAACATTAAAAGTTAAACGGATTTTCTTTTGTGTTTATGTAACGGGGCTTACTTAAATTTACTGATTAGTATCGTAAGTGTACCAGTGGTGGCCATTAATGGATTTTCCCTGGCCAAGACTGGGTCACAAAACTACAACTTTTATTTGTTAAATTAATTGAATCCAGCTTTGCCGTATCTCACGCGTAACACATTAAAAATATTAAATAAAGACTGGACTTTACAGTTTCACTATATTCAGTGCTGAAACTTTCACAATTTTGGTAATATTTCACAAAAACCATTTTTTTTTCTTAAACTGGCCACCATTGGGTCATTTACCTTATTACTTTTAACGATTTTTTCTAAGCAATGGTTTTTTTAAATCTCTAAATGGTCTTTGGACATAATAATATGATCATAAACATGACAAACAGTTATGACGATAATTTGCGTGTCACCATTTAAAAAAATAACAATGTAAATGACCACATAAGAGAACCATGTCGAGGTCAATATTGACCATGAATGGTAGTACTTCTACCACATGACCTTACCATTTCGCATATTTCCCCAAAGAACTAACCTTTAAACCATCGCAATAAAGATGCAAATAACAATAATTGGATGCTGATAAGCAATAATGTGTCAACCCACAAAAGGTCAAAAACAAAGATGATTGATATATTTTTAAAATGCATTGAATATTTAACATTCTACAAAAGTGTGTCAAAACATAGAAGTACATAAAAAATGGATTTATATCATACAAAAAGTCATAAATCACATACACATTATTATATTCAAACGTAATTTTCACAAAACCAAGTTTAGGAGGGTTAACACATTATTGCTTATCAGCATCCATTATTAGTATAACGAATAGATGAGCTTTCGAACCGGAAATAACCGGAACATCGTAAAAACCTTGGTACGAACCGTAAAATATTAAAATAATAACACATCAATGTCACTTCAAATCGTATACCTATATATTACGTCCGGAAAAACATGAAAGTGTGTCAAGCACTTCCAATATATATATTATTTTTATAATCAACAAAATAACCATTTTATGACTAATAAAATTTCGTCCATTCTATTTATTTAGTTACTTTCAATGACAAAATTCGTTTCCATATTAAACGTAGTTTTTATGTAACACCTAATTAAATATATTTTCATGAACAAACATATATATAGTTATTTATTTGTCATTATTCATGTAAGTGCTAAGTAAGTTGTCATCTTTATCAATTTCAATCGCGTCATATGATAATATTACGTTCAGAAACTAACGTTTATTTATAAAACAAAGAAGGTTAGTAACAGAAAACTAATAGGTACATATATTATATTGTTTTTTATAAAAATAAATAAACTTTATGCGCATGCTATAACAGATTTTTCAGATATTTTTTGTCTCTAACAGTCAGTGAGTTCGACTCCAACATAGAACAAATACCTACCTAAATAGCGAATACTAGGTATATTTGTTATATTCTCAAATGAAGATTATCTTAAAATATTCATTATAAATAAACCGTATCTAAACAGTTCAAAAACAACATTAGTTAACGTCAAAATTATTTAGATTACACACTATATGTAGTAACAAAATTACCTTGTGTTTCCAAATAATATATTCACTTGTGCAAGAAGACCTTTATTATAATTAAACTGTTTATATTACCTTCTTACAGTAAACTGTTAATAAAACATCGATAACAGAAAATAAATAAATGAGTAATAATGATCTGAAGAAGGGTAAAGGCTGAACAGCTCAATACTCTTGCCTTGAATAGTTTTAAAAAGTATAAATAAAAAGTTAACAAGTGATTTCAATGCAAAGTATAAAATAGTTAGCTGCATTTAAAGCAAGGTCGGGGAAACCCCGCAACGGTTATGGCTCAATGTAAAACCTGTTTTATTTAATACTGTTTTGGTTTGCACAATAATGTGATTATTGCGATAACTTCATGTACTGTAGTATTTTTTTTTTCACATGGCAACTTTCTTTATTTAGAGTCAGAAGGAGGTTTTTTACTGTCATGGTATGGACACATAATGCGGAGGGATGAAAATCATGTTACGAGGAAAGTTATGAATGTGCAGGATGGTCGTAAAAGTAGAGGAAGACCGAAAAAAGTATGGATAGATTGTGTGAAAGCTCATATGTGTAAGAAGGGAGTGATGAATGAAATGACGGCTGACAGAGAGGAATGGAAGAAAAACACATGTTGTACCGACCCTGCTTAGGCGGGATAAGGGCAGGAAGAAGAAGAGTCAAAGAAGGAAATTTTGCTATCTATACAAATATTATAAAGAGGAAAGATTTGTTTGTTTGTGTGTTTGTAATGAATAGGCTCCGAAACTACTGGACCGATTTCAAAAATTCTTTCACCTTTGGAAAGCTACATTATACCCGAGTAACATAGGCTATATTTTATCCCTGTATTCCCACGGGAACGGGAACTACGCGGGTAAAACCGCGCGGAGGCAGCTAGTAAAGTATAGTTTAGTAGCTTTAAAATTAAATATTATTGAAACGTATACTGCATAATTTTACCATATCTTACGTGTTTGGGAAAGTTACTAATGTATTAAATCACACAAAATTAAAAATAAACCTTATATATAATTTTATTTTACAATCAATAAGAGAGTTTGACAAATATGTTCGCGTCACGTAATCAATAATGATTTGTGGGGGCGATAAATTAAAAATTAGAATCTGTTTTTTTTAATAAAACCAACATGATGAATTTCATATAAGAACTTACTAGTGGACCAGGCAGACTTCGTTCTGCCCACCAGCGCCACCTACCGGGTCCAAGTATATGTAAGCTATCCTATCTCTCAAGTTGGATCGAACTGCACATGGTGTGCGAATTTTATTATAATCGGTTAAGTGGTTTATGAGTCCATTGAGGACAAACATTGTGACACGAAATTTATATATATTAAGATAGAACCTGTATTAAAATAAAAAGAAGTATTCATTCATCGACGAAAATAACTCGTATTTTTAATTTGGAACTTTATAATCGAATTCAACTGACAGCCCGGTTGGCTTTGTGGTTAGTGACCCTGACTCTCAAGCCGCGGGTCGTGGGTTCGAATCCCACCCAGGACAAACTTGTATGCATGAATATGTCTGTTTGTCCTGTGCCTGGATGTAAATATCTATACAAGTATATATTTAAAAGTAGTATATCAGCTATCTGGTTACCATAACACAAGCTCACTTTGACGCTTAATTTGGAATCAGATTGGCCGTGTGTGAAAAATGTCCCAGGATATTTATTTATTTAGATATTTTCCAGATGGTTCGACCGTCCAATTTTTGCCTGTAGCACAATTTATACCTAAATAGACTCCATCCTTAGGGTTAACCAGGTAATTTGAGAATTGTCGGAACCACGTAACACCCTGTATGACGAGCAATTTGTTCACATCCTTATTCGTTTCCACACACGCATACACTGTGTGCTAACCGAGTACATCCCTAGTTCCTCTATCGTGTCTATTGTATTAATAAATAAATAAATATCCTGGGACATTTTTCATACACGGCCAATCTTCTAAACTAAGCACTAAGGTAACCAGATAGTCTCAGGGTTTTTTTATGCAACAGTGTACAGAAAATAGAGTCAAGGCCAAATGTAGTATAGCCTAATCACATACTACATGCTCTATTTTTAGAACTTAACAAAGAGAACCGATCAAGTTAATCATGTATTACAAAATGTTGTAACGGAATAGTACTGGAGGTAGCGTTGCAAGTGAATGAACGATAGTATGCCGGCTGATATTGTGATCGATGGTTGATCTTATATGACCAATAAGAAAACCGACAGTCAGCTGCTCCAGTAGCGGTGGATGTGGGTGTGAGTAGTTCCGAAAGTGGTAAAAAAAAAAAAAAAAAAAAAACATAGTACGCCGGCTGAAACTTTTATCATATATAATTTACGTTATACTGAGCTTAAAAAAAATTGTCAGCTGCATGGTGGAGGGGGGATTCTGCGTCAGTCACTCGTACAAACTTGTAAAAAAAACACGTTCAATAAAGTCATAGTACGCCAGATGAAATTTAACACAGTGATTGTTAATATTATCAGAAGTACAAAAACATTAATCAGCTGCGTGAGTAGCGGTGGAAAGACCGTCAGCTGATGAAGTGAAAATTTAAAATATTGAGTTTTGCTACTACGCTGTCTCCTCACAAACACATATTTCAAGAGAGTTTGTAGAGCCGCTTCAGCCCATAACACGATTTTCGGGCTACCTAAGCCTATCCCCCTAAAATTTAAACGATAATATATGCGTCTTGAATTCAAAATTGTCAAAAATATAATGCCCGGAAAAGCAATTAAACGGGGTGAGTATCTTACTTTCGATAAGATAATTGTTTGAACCAAACTACCAATGTTAAACCATCACTCAAAATGTTTATATAATAATAATAAGTAAATAATAAAATGTTTTATTTGCAAGAACATGATATGACATGATATGATCCGCACATATACACGTGCAAACTTTTGTGAAAAAGAATAAGAGATACATGGAGTATAATTGTGTAATATTTATTACCAGAAGTTAAAAGATGGTGAATGCTTCCTTTGTGTCTTTTCGTTGGAATTACATTATTATTATTTATTTATTTTAGCTTTCCTAGTAATCCGTTTACGTGTGCCGAATGGATTTTGATTATCGCCAGAGAAAGAAAAGTGGAGTCTTATACGCGAACTAAGAATTCTGTTATAAAAAAAAATGAATTTCTGGAGAAGATGGGCATAATCACTAAATTACAACACTAGGATTTATTAATTGTATTTGTATTCTGAAGATTGTAAACATTAATATAAAAATGTGGAGCTAAGTAATATTTTTATTTGTGCCATTTAATTGTGACACCTTGGCCACCCACCGAAGTACCACATTTGAAAAACAAAAAGCGTACAACAAGTGTAAAACTCTGATTAAGTAAATAAATATTATTAGTGTTTTGTTTTCTCATACAATATTATACGCGAAAACAAAACACTAATAAAATAATAAATATTAGATATACCTACTAACAAACATAGATGCCCAAGACATAATATCATGATAAATAATTTCAACGATCTTATACCTACTTTCATTTTATAAATTATTTTATCGTGCAACGCGACTCTATACCTCCTGTAGTAAACTTCTAAGAAGTAAATAGAATCAAAACAAAACAAAGTAAGGTAAGTGCCCCAATGATGGCCAGTTTAAAAAAATTGCGATGTTTAGTTTTAGGATTGCGATGTTTAGTTTGCAGCTTTGACGATTACGCAACGGCGAGAGGCCCCGTTTGATGATATAATATATATATATATATATATATATATATATATATATATATATATATATATATATATATATATATATATATATATATATAATATATATATAAATATATATATATATTTATATATATATATATAATAATATATATTTATATATTAATAATATAAAATATTAATATATAAATATATATATATATTATATATTAATTTTTTTTATTTACTTTAATAAATATTAATAATAACAAATAATCTTATTAATAATAAATTTTTATATTTATCCACTTATTTTTTATTATTTGTTTTAATTTTTTATATTATTACTTTTTGTCTATATATTTTTTTTATTAGTTCTTCATATTACTTTTTTTAATTATTTTTTTTTAATTCTTCTTAAATAATATTATTCCATATAAATTAAAAAAAATATTTTATTTTTAAAGAACATCAGGTAAAAATTTTATAAAAAAAACAATTAGTATAAAAAAATTATAAAAAAATAAAAAAAAAACTTCATAACAATTTCATGGTTTGAAGTGTACAAAATTTGTAAAATTAATCTGTAAAATTGCGCTTTCCAGTTTGGACCCCCATAATACATAAAACAAATAATAAGTTTCGACATTTGTCCACTAATGGAATTATTCAATTTCAGCGTGCCAGTTATGGTCACACACATGGCACACGTCTTTAGATACTAAAAAACATAACTGAAACTTTCTACTCACCGCACTAACGATTTCCTTAAGAAATGCCGTCGTTGTCAATTTCAAATTACTTTACACTTTGTATTCGCGCAAATTATTTTGTACATGTAACAGACTTCAGTCTAAACGTGACTAAAACGTTAAACTTAGATAGTTCGATGTCTAAAGTCTATGTCACAGTGATTCCAATGTAAAAACATTGGCTTATGTCCGCATTCTAGATATTTCTTTTATTTTTATCCATTACTGGTACCTTGTCCAAGACTGGGGCACTTACGATAGTTGGAAAAGCAATGATAGGAAAATAGTGATTTATTTTTTGCACGTTAAGGTTGATTTTACACTTAATGTTATTGTTATTATTGTTGTTATTTAAAATTTGTCTTTTATTTCTTAAATAACGGGAATAATTATTTTGACCATTTGTAGCTTTATTACAAAGTACAATGGTTGTAATTTGGTGGAACTTAAAACTGATTTAAAAATTTTGTCTTAGTTCGTTAGTAAACGAATGTAGCCCTATAAGTATACGGCAGATAACATTTATATTTTTTTATATTTCCTTTGTATTTTAATTTATGTTATTTCTATGAATGCTTATTATTATTTATATTATTTTATCTCGATATTAATCTCTCACTCATTTCTTTTACGTTTGACTAAAACAAAACAAGAAAAAAAATACTTTGGAACAATATTTATTGTTTTATATATACTAGCATCTTCTAAAAATTACCATAATTATCACTATGTCGATTGAAATTTGATAAAACTAAGTTAAAGAAGTTCTGGGTGCAAGAACCATCGATCAGCTGGGTGGGAACAGGGAAGTTCTGTCAGCTAGACCCTGAACAAAACTGTACATTACTCGAATAATCTGTATCTTTACTGCGTCAGCTGACGGTCTTTCCACCGCTACCCATGCAGCTGATTGTTGTTTTCGTATTTTTCATAGCTGTAACAATCATTTTGTCAAATTTCATCCGGCGTACTATAACTTTATTTTACGTGTTTCGTTTACAAGTTTATGCGACCGGCTGACGCATAATCCCCCCTCCACCATGCAGCTGACTATTTTTTTTAAGCTCAGTATGATCAAAATAATTTATAAAAAAAGTTTCAGCCGGCGTACTATGACATAATTTTTTATTTTTTTTTACCACTTCCGGAGCCAACCACATGAGCACCCACCGCGGGTGCGCCAGCTGACTCTTGGATTATATATCAGTCAATCGAAGTCTATCGCATAAGATGGCAACCGATCGGCGTATAATCACTACCTAAAATGCAACGCTACCTCCCGGGCTAGAACAAGAGTGGTGTAACTCTTGACATTCGAAATACCTACAATAGATTGGATTTTGAAACCTAGTATCCATACTTGCCGTGGTGGCTCAGTTGGGAACACACCGACTCACGATCATGAGGGTGCCGGTTCAAATCCCTGGCCCGTACCTCTGAGTTTATAAAAAAAAACGGATTCACATCACTGGCTTTCGGTGAAGGAAAACATCGTGAGGAAACCTGCATGCCTGATATGTCACAATTAAAGGCATGTGAAGTCCGCCAATCCGCACTAGGCCCGCGTGGTGGACTATGGCCTAAATCCCCTCGATGTTAGAGGAGGCTCGAGCTCCTCGGTGGAGACGTATATGAGCTGATGATGATCCATACTTCCATATTAATATTATAAATGCGAAAGTAACTCTGTCTGTCTGTCACGCTTTTACGCTAAAACTACTGATTTAAATGAAATTTGATACACTGATAATCCTGAGAAAGGACATAAGCTACTTTTTATCCCGGGAAAATTGAAGATCCCAAGGATCGCGGGCGAAGCCGCGGGGAGCCACTAGTTTTGGAATAAATACTTAATACATACCTAATCTATAATGTAATAGGTTTTTTCTGAGGTATTTTTTTAATTAAAAATAAGATTGATCTTTGATTTTTGATTTATTGCTTAAGTCGAAAAAAAAAATCGGTAAGAATTAACAATGATAAATTGAAATAAATTATTTATTTTCATTATTGTTAGCATGTCTGGCGTTCGACCTTAGAGTATAAAGAAAAAATATAGGTATATTTTACCTTTTATATTATATTTATAGGAAATTATTAATAACAATAGGTATGTCTTGTCATAACTACATTCTAAATGTCAAACAATTAAAAAACTAAAAAAAGAAAAAAATCCAAATAAAAAATTAAAAAACCTATATTCTTTTTAAATGCCAGTTACTCTACATTTACGCCCGAAGTTAATAATCTATCTCCTATCCGAGAGTAAAACCAACGAGTTGTCAAAATGGACGGATAGCTTATTGGCAAGCAAAAACTATCATTTTCGAACAGATTCGATCGATCGTAGATCGAAGATAGATTGATTTTAAAACTTCACCCAGAAAATGGATTGATATATCAATCTTAGATAGCAAAAAATGGATCAGGATTGATTATTGACATCGGGCGTTAGCCGTCTTTGTTTTGAACGACCAAAAAGTTTGTATATATCGAGGTTTATTACAAACTAGCTGCCTCCCCGCGGTTTTACCCGCGTAGTTCCCGTTCCCATGGGAACACAGGGATAAAATATAGCCTATGTTACTCGGGGATAATGTAGCTTTCCAAAGGTGAAAGAATTTTTGAAATCGGTCCAGAAGTTTCGGAGCCTATTCATTACAAACAAACAAACAAACAAACAAACAAACAAACAAACAAACAAACAAACAAACAAACAAACAAACAAACAAACAAACAAACAAACAAACAAACAAACAAACAAACAAACAAACAAACAAACAAATCTTTCCTCTTTATAATATTAGTATAGATAATATTGATGATTCTTTCACTAAATCAAACGTTTGGTCAGTATATCTACGGTAGAAATCAATTTTGACGTATCCAGGAAAATCGATTTTTCCTCTCCTTATTTGAAGAAAATAATTAAGAATAAATTTATTGAGTCTGCCGGAATTATCATTATTTTCTTACAAGTTTTTATTTGGGTGTTAATACTTTTTTATGATATTTTACTCTGGTGTAAACCTTTATTTTTTAGATACGACAAAATTGCTTTCTACCGTCGATATCATATATGGTCACCATTAACCGTCTAAATGGAATTCGTCCAACATTTATTACCCTGACTAATAAACCTTTCTTTCGCATATTAACCCGGCTAAAGAAATAGACACGCGGGTCAACTCTCTAGGACTAATTGTAACCCACATTCTAAATTAGTCGGCTTACATGACATTTCAAAATGTTCTGTTTGTGTCAGCTTTTTTTTATAGGCATTTACTTAATGTTCTTTATGCAAATTTGAATTTATGATATGTTATTAATCATATAGTTTTTTCTATAAGTCAATTATTTTTAAGGCAGTGTCCGTGTATATTTGGAATTAAGTTTCTCTTTCTTTTATATATATAATTAATTATATTTGTGTTGTCATAAAATTTCCTCTTAAATAACACTTGGAATGTAAAATAAACAAGTGTGTATATACACATATGCTAAATAGATTTTAATAAGGCCACGATAGCCTAGGAACTAGGAAGTTATTTCAGGTATACAGACGACAAACCATAAAAGCAATCATGAGTCAATTAACACAATAAGATTCAGGTAAGACCTTTGTTCATAATAATGATAATTAATAGGTTAGTTTTGATTTAATCTAAACTTGATGTAGGTTAAGATCTTCATTTTAATACCAGACGTATATACAGTTGACGTACTTGAGTTACGGAATAAATTCAAATTAATTATATGTACATGCAATTATAAACAGAAGTAATAATCCGTTTTCATACAAGTCATGTTTCAAAGACAATGTGACATTAGATAAAGCTAATAAAAAAAACCGTTTAGCACTGGCCGAAAATAAAAGAAACAATCGACACCTGCCAAATAGGGCTGTCAAAAAAGCGATGTGTGCTAATAAGCTCTAACAAGTGATATAATCGAATGATTAACTGTACCTTTATGGTTAATGGCATTGTTATTAATCACTATTTGACAGTTGCCAGTGGAAAATTTCTTAGAATTTTAGGCTGTCTGACTTAAAAAAAAACAAAGCAAACATTGTACGTCATCGCAGATAAGTTTCCAATTTTAAATTCCAAATATTTTTTTCTTTATTTGCGGCCAGTTCAGGCGGCCATTGATAAGGTCTGACGATCAAGAATGAAACCTGTTAAGAATCCTGCGTCACATGATACTGTAGAAATGCACACTCTCTCTTATATAGACGGCACACTGTTTTATTAGGATTTCCAACAACATGTACACTGTGTATAAATATAAACTAGTATATACAAAAATAATGTGCTTAGTGCCCCGTTAGTTATAGGAAACCGCAGTATGCAACATATTTAAATATAATATATAATAAGTTTGTTTTGAAAAGAGTAATTGCTGAGTTTATTGCCGGCTCTTCTCAGCAAAACCAACCTTCCGAACCGAGCGTTAGAGTCTGGCTAGTCTTAAGTGTCTGTAAAGGCCTAATTGAATAAAAAACATTTTTCATTTTCATTTTATTATAACAAAATAAACAACTTAAGCCAAATAAAATAATTAAACATACTGTGGCTTTACTTAGGTACCTTTTGGACGGGACTCGATCATTGTTTTCATCAAAACCGTTAAGTTTAAAAATAGTATTTCAAGCCGTAGAAATGTTATAAGGTGAATTACAGGTGCAAAATAAATCTATTTTTATATGTTAGACGTCATTTTGTGAATCTTAAAATAGAAAGCTTGGGTTGAAAACAATACTTGGGCTTAATTACGCAAGATTGTTTTTCATTCTATTGTCATTTATTTTACGAAGTTTTCTTAAAAAAACATTTATGACGCACTTTTTTTCAGTTGTATAGCAAAGTAACCTACTTGATTTGGACGAAAATATTTATGTTTATGCAACGTTTTTTTTTATAAGTTTAAGTTTATAATGATAAAGAAACAGAAATTTAATTTATTCATAAAGGTAACCTGTAAGCTTGTCGGAGCATCATTAATTAAAATAAATATTGTTATTATTTAGTAAATTTATTTTCATTACGAAAAAGCTACTATTAAATGAAAATAATAATAACTTTTAAAAATATGTAATACGTTTTTAAGCTATATATAAAAACTTACAAAAAAAAATCCTGTCATTATTTCGCATTTGAAATTGGCATAGAGCTACTAACACTTGTCGCCAAAATGGATTGTCTCTGGAAACGTCTTATTTACATTCCACTAATATTTTCCTTATATTTTACTAAAAGTATGAATAGTTATATATAGAAATGTAATTGCTTTGTTTACTGAATGGACTTCTTTTAGGTAAGTCCCCCAGTTTTTATTTTGATCTTTGAGATTATTAAAAAAACCCATTGTATGTAGGTTCTTTGTATAATAGGTATAATTTATTAACGACCAAAATAATTTACGGAAGTTTAATTGTTTTATTTAATTAACATTATCTGTAGTTGTCCATCACTACATAGTATACTAGCTGCCTCCCCGCGGTTTTACCCGCGTAGTTCCCGTTCCCGTGGGAATACAGGGATAAAATATAGCCTATGTTACTCGGGGATAATGTAGCTTTCCAAAGGTGAAAGAATTTTTGAAATCGGTCCAGTAGTTTCGGAGCCTATTCATTACAAACAAACAAACAAACAAACAAACAAACAAACAAACAAACAAACAAACAAACAAACAAACAAATCGTTCCTCTTTATAATATTAGTATAGAAAACAAAGTCGCTATCCGCCGTCTGTCTGTCCCTATGTATGCTTAGATCTTTAAAAATACGCAACGGATTTTGATGCGGTTTTTTTTAATAGATAGAGTGATTGTTAAGGAAGATTTTTATGTATAAATCATTACGTTATGACGAATAGGAGCGGAGCATCAATCAAAACTGTTGCAAAAACGGGCAAATGATGCTATCGAAGTTGCGCGGGTCAACTAGTAGATTATATATATAAAATCGATTTAATGTATTGTAAATTGTAGTGAAAGGAACGCGAATTATTTCACATCTAGCGAACAAAAATTTTACGACTATTTTTATAATTATTATTGCAATTGCTCACAATGTCAGATGGTTATGAGATAAATGTCGCTGTAATAATTATAATATATTACATAATATGTTATACCGGCTAACTTTATTCTCACAGTAATTATAAATAAAAATAGCGCAAAAAAGTACTTTAAAATACCACAGACATATAAAAAAAAACATGTCTACATTTATTAGGTATAATAATGTCTGTCTATTCTATTTTAAAATTGTTATAAATAATTTAAATTAACTTTAAACAATAACAGCAAGAAACACCTATTCATTATCATAATTAACCCATATATGCCCAAGAGCACGAAAACGACCCAATAGTACACGTTCGGATCTAAGGCTCCGTAAATAAAAATGGTCAATGATTGTTTAAGTTTAACAACACCTACATGTTTTCGGAAGAACTACGTAAGTTTCTCACTGGTTGCATTATGCCACACTAAAACAAAACAGTTGACATTTAGCATACAAGTTAGGGCGCGATTTTTTTCGAATAAAATTGTGAACCTCTGGTGAAAAAATGTAAGTATTTACTTATTTATTTGTAATTTCGCAAGTATGGTTGTTATAATGGTAAAATTAATATATTTAGCATGTAGATAACTTATGAAATATATTCAGAACTATGCATTATTACTATTATGTAATGAAATATTTGTTGGGGTCGAAATCGACCCTTTGGGCAAATGTGATACATAGTTTACTTCTTTTACTCAGGTTACGACACGTGCTCTCAACTTATGAAATCGTTGATGTGTTAGAGAATTTGTCCGGTGATGATGGTTTTTGTGGCGTAGGCATAAATTTAGACCCTCCTTGTGGAGGTATGATATCGGATGGTGACTCAGGCGACGAAGATTGCAATGATATTGCAAGCTTCAACAGGCATCAACTTCTTGCCCCAGCTGAGAGGAGGTAATGAAGAAACCGATATCAACATTACAGAAAATATTCCATTCGTTCAGCAACCTGAGACTGAGGTACCTATGCAGGTACGGATACTGATCTAGTCACTCCATCTACTAGTCGTAGTCTCATATCGAGGCGACAACGCCGCCGCTGAACCTCGTCCAAGAAAATGGATCAAACGAAGCCTATCTGAGTCAGACATTGAGTAGTCAGTACCACCACGATCTGTAACAATACTAGCTCGGCTGAAAGTGAACCTATTGAGTTCTTTGAGCTTTTATTCGATCTGAGGTAATTAGACACATTGTGAGGCATTCCGTAATGTGTGCCTTCAGCAAAGACCCAAACACTATCTTCTCTCTATCAGCCGATGAGATATAGGTACTGCTTTATGGGTATACTCATCCTCTCTGGCTACGCCCCTCTGCCAAAGATCTTTAGGAGCCAATGTCGATACGCTGGAGTTTAGACACTCAATTGCGAGAAAATTGCTATTGAAGTACCGGAAAGCATGAGTTCATCCTGGAGTCTCTCCGAAAATGGTATCGAAAGTGCCTGCATCCGTACGAAAACATGCTGCTGATCATATGATCATATAATTCATATATATATTTAATTTTAATCCACAATTATTTTGTTTTATTTCACATATATATTTTTCACATTTCTGAAGCACATAAGCCCAAGGGGTCGGTAGCGACCCGCTGAAAAAAAGGTACTTCCAATTATTGTAACTGAAAATTACAAATTTTCAGTTCAATTACTACTATTAGAGACAACAATATCCAAAATTCAAAAAAATTGGCGATCAAAATCTTTCTGGGCATATATGGGTAAGTGACTTAAGGCCGTTCATTGTTGATTTTTCGCATTTTCCGTTGGATTTTGCAAAGATACACAGCTTTTATAGTCAACTGAATTCATAATGTGTAACAACCAACAATGTGGTTGGCAGCCATTGTTCGGACGGAAGCGTACATCCATTGTTGCCTGCGCCTGCGCAGCCTGCGCCTATTTACAAAGATGGCCGACAACTGGAAAGAATCAGCCACAGACACTCTATTGACCACAGATTATTCTCGTCCAAAAGAAAATTGATTATTCAACTTATTTCTGAATGTCACTTAATTGTTTTTCTTACAGTTAATTTATTGTACTCTTTGTCCTTGTCATAAAAATAACGTTCAAATTAATTGGTAGCATGACAATTGATTGTAGTAAAAGGCTTAAGTGAATATTATCGATAAAAGATCTGTCTTTGATTTATAATACATTTAATTCAATTCAAGTACGTTTATGCTACGTTATCTATATGCACTTATAACAAACAAGCGGTAATCAGCGACCACGTAAGTACTGCATGTGGGAAATGCTTCGGAAAAACAACATGGCCTCCTTAAAATAATGACGTATTTTATATCCTACAAAAAATGACGAAGTTTTAAGTTCATAAAACACAAGCCCAGTCATCCTGACCACCAAATAAAGCTCTGTATATCATTTAACCTATGCCCTAGTTAAATAAAAAACAATATTCGATGCGCAAATGCATCGACCTTAACCTAAAAACATGAATACCTCAGCCTAACATCAGAGCAGGTAGTGACCTAATTTTACGAGGTTCTATATTATATACAAGCTAAAGTGGGCGCGGGAAACTAGGTTGCAATTTCCTTTTTTTTAAACGTCAAAGGAAAGCTGACTAAGTACTACTTTCAAGTACTTTACAATCTGTTAAAAAAAGCAAATAATTCTAAAGAGAAAATAGTTATTGCGTTTTCAGTCAACCTTTGTTAGTCACTCATTTTCATTATCTCTTCCCGTGACATATCTTTGCCTTTGATGTCGGGGACTTTCGGTTTGCTGCTGACAACTAATTAAAATGTAAGTAGAATTATGGCAGGTGTATTCTTAATATAACTGGAGAGGATATAAAAATAGAGTCGCTCCTTTAGGAATATTTGAACATCTAAGTCCTCATTCGCACGAGAGTTTGTTTACCGGACTTTAAAAATGCGTTCAAATACAACAAATGCATTCCTATGTATATGTTCACTCGACAGCGTTTTTAAAACACGACGCTTTTTTATCGAGCGGTGTTGCATTTTCAACTTTGGGCGTTGGAAATAGAACATATTATGGTACTTGGAAATGCATTTGTTGTGTTTGAACGGTAAAAATCTTTTGCGAATGACGGCTTATTCCCAAGTGACAGATTTGACATATTTTTTTTAATAAGTTTTTTTTTCACAGTTGTCAGTCTTTTCTCTTCATATGCCTATCAAATGTACCTATGTAATATTTTCTAGAGTGCAATATGAACTAATGCATCGGCAAACTAAATAGGTCAATGGAAGCTCTAAACGACAGTACCAAGGCAAAACCTAGATTTACCTGGCGTGCTAGAAAGACCTCGTACTATTGCACTGGCAAATATTTAAAAGCATTTATTACTGAATATTTCTTGTTTTATCTGAGTATTTGCTTTTATTTAAATTCGAGAAAATATGAGAAAAGTTACAATGAGATTTGTCTGTACTATGGGTTTTTTTTGCAAAGAAAATATTTCTAACCCATGAATCAAATAAATGTACGTTGGAAAAATGCAGGGAAATCCTACGGCTAACTAAGTCTATAAGGATATAAAAATAGCTATGCATTAGAAAAAAAACAGATACCTAATCATTGTGATGACAATTCTAATTGTTATAAAATAATCGATTACAAACGTAATCGAGGCTTTGTATTCGTTTCTCACGATTACGAATAAATAGTCCCGATTATGTAAATGTCATCAGACAACTGTCATTTGCAGTTTTTTTTATATTTGTAATGCAAAAGGACGCCTTTTTGTGCGTCTGTGGGTACTCAGTTGTAAATGTAAACAAGTTATTTTACGTTGATACATATTTTTTTAAATTATATACTTCATTTTACAATGACTACAAAATATTGAAATAATTGTACTAAATAAAGTACATATATAATTACTTACATTACGTAAAATGGGGTAATGAATTCACAATAGTGTTTAACTTGCATACGAGAACAGATAGGCGTATCTAAGTAGGTCTTTTCTGTATTTACAGAGTACCATTCCCACGATAAAATAAACTATAGAGCCGTTGCTATGATATGATAATAAATTGATATTTGGTAACTATAAAGCATCTTTATAAACGAAAAAAAAAACTATGGTTTCCCATTTAATTCTATTTTTAATACGGCAACATTATAATGTGTACTAGGACACGAGCAATCGAAAGAGGTTTAATTTTAACTTATCAATAGACAATAGAAAAGCAAGTCATAAGGACTTCATTATTAATCGCGTTAAATTGTAGGATATCTCATAATAGAATTCTGAGAATCATACTCAAGGATTTTATTGTGTTTCTTTATAAAATTACTTTACATGAGTTCAAAGCAGGTAGGTACCTACTTAAGCCTATGTTATGGGTCCGAACAATGTCTAAATTTACTAAAAAGTTCTTATTTAGACTACCTATTAAATGCATGTTCTTTACTCCCCCACACAAAGACTGATATAAAATGTTAATTACACAAATGTCTTGTTATATCCCTTCAAATAATTTTATTATATATTTAAGGCCACTCACCACAGAGGTTGAATGAAAGCGACTAACATATAATAATTGTTTTTTAAAGGTCGTTATAACATTAATAAACTAGAGTATGTACAATCACGCAGCCCTAAGAAACATAAAAGTACTATTTTTGGTGATGACCCTTAAAAGATTTATGGTTGAATGGAAAAAGTACTCGATAGCATGCGAACTATTTTCGATACTGAAGAAAGTCGTGACTTGATACCCTTAGCATGTAGGTAAGTTATATTCAGATATTCCGAATACGAAAAATATTGAACCAAAAAGGTTTTGTACTAAAAAATACTATTTTAAATTGTTTTAATTCGATTTGGGTAATTTCGGTAGTGACGTCCATATACTCTACTACGACACACGTTTAAGTAATTAGTTTACAAAATCAATTAAATCTACTTTGTTTTGACGACAGTGAATTAGGCAGAACGGTAGACTGCGTTGTCACTTACTTTATAATATTAGTAGTGTTTTTTGACGTGAATACGTCTTTAAGATTACTTCCATAGGGTCGCAATCCAAAAAAACTAATGATAACAAAATCGGGGGATACAGTTTAGTGTTGTAGCTACATATCTATCATCTCCATCGAAATTTCAGTTACACCACTGGCTAGCTAAAGAATCAAAGAATTTATTTTAATGAAAAATAAGAGACGTACCTACCTCTATCGATATTGTAGTGAAGGCCAACCTTGACCATGAATACTACTTACTAATGGATTCTGAAAGCCATTGTTTGATAGATATTAATTCTATTCCATTATTTCATTATTCATTTCTATGGTTCTTTTTGTAGTTAATGTCAATAGTTTTTTTTTATGGTCGTATGATATTTTATCGTTAAATCTAGTGATTAAGTGTAGGTGTTTGAATTTTTTTGTATCTATTCATTTTTGTAGATACAAAATTTAAATAAATTAGATAGATAGACTACTATGATTCCTTAGTATATTATTATAATATTTTGTGCAAACTAGTATGTGTCAAATAAAAATCTTACCCGCATAAAAATACAACCCAATTCGAAAATAGAAGGTTATTTTTAAAATGCTTATTTAAATTAACGTCTCAACTCTTTAAGAGCATGAACCACCTTTAAAACCACTTTCATTTACCGACCTATTTTCGAACATTGTATATAAAATAATCTCAGATTATTCCTTTATAACACGAAACCGTGATATTCGTCGTTTCATCTACCATTACATAAATACGAGTGGCCAAGTATTCACGGTCTGCTGTTTCCTTCGCGATTCATATGCAAAGCATCCTGTACCAAAATACACCATGAAATTATGCGTACTGAAACCGACATCGACAGTTCACAATACTGGCATAAATCAAACTAAACGATCGCAGATTGTATGAGGAAAAATGGACAATACCCTTTGGGGTGTTTTGGCAACACTGTACCTACATTAAAAAAAAAAAGGATCCGGTGTTCGGCGAGCTATTCTCTCTTTTGTTTTGATTTCGATTCTTCGGGAATGTGTTTGAAAATAATAGATTTTTTTTTCAAATTCTAAAGATCATGTAGCAAATAATAATGATAAAATATTTAATACATAATGAACCTGTAATAATTTAATGAAGGTAGGTATGTGATAACAAATAAAACTAATAGGTATGGAAATTACAAATTTAAACTTATCACTATTTATTTATTACCACCGTCTTATCAGTATGGTAATAAGATCCTAAATCGTTTGACAAGCTGGTTTATCAACAGCAAATAAGTAAGTACAATACCTTAAATGTCAAATGTCAGTTATATTACCAATTTAAATGCGAACGAACAGCGGTGTTTGAACTCACACGAAGATAACTCGTGATCTGTAGTCAAGTCGGTAGTAGGTAAAGTACCTACTTATATACTACACGACTATAATATACTTTAAACTATTAAATCAATAGGACTAAGGAATCAGGGAACAATCCCTCATTTAATTTATTGCCCTGGTCATAAGAAGGAATAAAAGATTTACAGGCAATTTAGCGATGAACTGCATCATTTATACTAATAAGTATATAAAATGAAGAGTCGGTTTGTTTATATATCATCACGCTACAATGAAAAGGAGCGGAGTATCAATGAAAAATGTTGCACAAAAAACAGGGAAGTAACGCTAATGAAGTTGCGCGGGTCAACTACTTAGTAATTTATAAGACAGTAGATACCGTATAAATGTTCCATCAGAGTATTTGTTTTAGTTCTAATTTCAAAATTGTTTACGGACACACGTTAATCGATTTGTAATTCATCCATCGATTAATAGTCGATTATTTAACTATTCGATTCCATAAACAGTCGATAGGTAAGTAACGATTACATCAATTAGCGTTATTATGATTATATGTATTGTACTAACCCATAAAATAATCAACATTTAGTGACTGAAAGCGAGATGGAAAGTGTTGGGTCTTACTCGCACTTTCCTTGTTTAGAATTTCAAATCGATAGAAATCCTGTCATTACAATACATTCCACCCACATATTTACCATCGTACCTGGAACTAACTTTCATAGATATTATCTTTTTTTTATATTCATCATGAGAGTTTTATACAATTTTCACCCACATTAAATTTATTGTAAAAGTGTTTATAATTATTATGGGATACTATAAATTATAGTATCCCATAATAATTATAAGTATAGTCTATAATCGATTTTGACACCCACGTTGACTTTAGTCGAGTTGTTTCGATAGTCAAGGAATGCGTTCGAAAGTTGCAGTTCATTGTATTCTATAAAGAAAGTTTAAGTGTCAGTCATTTGTCAAACGTCACTTATTTAACAGCCAAAGGTATTGAACTCGAATAACCTAGATGTGTTTGTTGGTTGAGCATGCAAGGATATGTAACGTTATTAGATAACAGAAAAATCTCTATGACAAAGTTTTTCTGAGTGTTTTCAGTCACACTCGAAATTTCAAGCCATTTATTTAGTGTTGCCTTAATGGCCACTAATAAAGGTCTGCTGAAGCTATCAAGAACAGATAGAGACAAAACTAAGAAGAAACGCATTTTATTTTTAACTGTAATTTTTCCACCTGTTCAGAGTATGGACGTAAATAAACACTTTAACAAAGAGAAAGGGAAATAATAGGTACAAACATCAAAATAACTTGATTATTATGAATACGCCTACGTCTGTCGCGGCTTTGTGATCTATTTGAGTAGCACGACACGGCACGGAATCGTTAAACAACTTACAATAATTTATAAATACCACATGCCCGTATATGGAGCGAGTCGATTCTAGAGCACGCGACACCTTCCTGGTGAGTAAGTTTTCTTCAACAAAATCGACTAAAATTCATAATCAGAATCGAATAAATTGAACGTGCCCAATAAACTAACTTTCCTTTGTTATTTTTTTTTATCAGCTCCGTTTCGATTTTCAAATCTCAATGTAAACACATGTTGCGTTCTACTTTCAAAATGTAACTATTTACATGTCATTTCCAGCTAGTATATCACGAAATGCGTTCCGAAGCACAGTCGTTTAGATTGTAAAAACAGGTGAAAATGTTCATAGAAAGTCACTTTAGTACAGATAGAAGTCATTAGTATTGCTCAACATAACGGGTGCACTTAAGCTTGTTCACATAGTACAGATGTTACGGGTTATTGACTATTTGCATTTAACAACTATTAAGATTAGTTCTGGCAACCCACTAACGCGGTGTTTGGAAATACGATAAGCGCGTTCTAAAATTAGAATTACAATTTCATAATGTCATTTTTAATCGAATCGGATGGTGCTATTCTACTAAAAGCATCGATTGAGTAATGTCGATTTTTTACGGTTTTTTATCTTTATTGTTCTCAATAAAAAATATTTGAATTAGGAATGTTATTATAATGAACAAACATACTATTTAAATTACAAAAATATCGTAAAAAATTAAAAAGTTAAAGCTGCAACAAACTCTAGTTACCAAGCAGTTTATAAACAAAGTGATTCAAACTTTAAAAAAAAAATCTGATTACTCTATGTCCACCTACTGACTATTATCCTTTTATAGTTAAACAACTACCCACTTATTCTCAAATTATGTTATATAATATAATTATGTACCTACTTAGACGAGTTTGTTTGTCATCGTTATCTATATAAGATTAAAATGATGTATGTAATTATTTTTTTCAAATAAGCATTGTCATTCCATACTGAAAATATTATTATTATATTTTTTACATTAATATACCTACCTAACAACAAACACCATAAACAAGTTTTATATTTTTTTATAATAAAATATGTACTTTGTTACATAACATTACAATTTTATCGTAAGTCTAAATATGTTACGATTTTAAACACATAACTTTCGTCCCGCGGTTTTACCTGCTTTCCTGAACTATAAAAATATTTATAAAAAAACACATAACAGTGTTACCATGAAAATAAATGCCCATAATTGTATAATATTTTCCCAATTATATACATATAAAACTCATAATTGCGTGCCCCGTACCTCAGTCATTGTATATAATTTAACAGTAGCACTTCCATGTTTGGCCCTCATAGTGTTTTTCTAATACACATTAAGGTCGATCGTATAAACATTTTGAACCTAACCAATAATTAACTTCAAGTATTCTACCAATGCAGCTCTTGACCTGGATTAAATATTATATCAATTGAAACACCGAGGCCTGGGCAATGTCAAGGGATAACAAAAGTAGGTATACATATCTACACTAATATTATAAAGAGGAAAGATTTGTATTTTTGTATGTAACGAATAAACTCAAAAAGTACTGGACCGACTTTAATAATTCTTTTTTCATTAGAAAGCTACATTATCACTGAGTAACATAGGCTATATTTTATCCCTGTATTCCCACGGGAACGGGAACTACGCGGGTAAAACCGCGCGGAGGCAGCTAGTACATTATACATCAATAACAGTGTTTGGATATTTGCATTAATTTTGTATGCTAATGACCTAATTGACTTGACCTCCTGTTCTTTGTTCTACTATGGACTTATTATTTCCGGATACAGTGGAAAACTAAGCAAAATTAGTTCCGTTAATACACTAATAAGTTTTGATTGGCTTATCAAAATATTTCTAGTGCATTTTATAACAAAGACACAGTCTTTATAGGTAAAGGTACGCTTAGGAACAAAGTTGAATAACCAATTTTAATCCCAGGATAACAATGAATGATTATAGTGTGTGTACGATCTATCAACCTTATTTATTATCATCGAGCGAATGAATTAAAGGATTATAATGTCTACGACATTTTCAAAACAATAAAAAGTGAAAATATGTTTTTCAAAATGGATTTTTGAACTGTGAATCACCAGTATCTTAAAATAACGATCCAAAATTAACATAAAACCGGCGGCATACATCAATGCGTCCATTAAACGGCGTACGATGAAATAAACCTTTGAAACAAGTAGGTATTTGAACCATAAGGAATTTTATTGTTCATAAAGATCAATTAAAAATATGCTGTCTCATATTCCTTTTTAAAATGCTTCTAAATCGACCGTAAACAATAATATTGTTAAATCTCCCTTTTTTTAATATTTTAAAATCCTTCAAAATGATATTTTCAATGATTTATTGTTATAACGAACTGTCAAAATATGCGCATCATAAAAAATTACGGTCAAGTACGACATTACGAAATTCGTACGCATGCGCGCGCGCCGACGGTGGTCGCCTTGCATTCAAAATGTGGTTTTGTTAGGAATCATCAAAATGTTAAGTCAAACAATCAATTACAGAGTAAATATGTATATATACTCTGTTAAAAACTTGCAAAAAAAATTCATGTTTTCGGAAGTAATGTGATTGAAAAGTGTCCAGACAAAACATAACTCCTCTTCTGGCGCAGTCTGGTAAAAAGGGAACACGAATAAGGAGGTTATAGATTATTATCAGTAAGATTAATTTAAAATCGTACATAGTAAAATTAATAATAAAAATAATATGAAAACCAATATGAATATTTGCAATGTTTTTATCTATCAGTTATATCACAATCTAGTTTATATAACCTGCACGGTATTTTTGGATATAATTAGATATTGCTTAATCGCAAATACCTGAGATAGATAATACTTTATCAAGGTTAATATGAGTTAATAAAATATTAAATCTTTCCAAAGCCAAAGTCCATTCAATATCATTCATTCATTTGCGAAAGGCAGGAAGGACTCGGATGCAAAGACACATAACTTCAATTTTGAAAATTTTGTGTATATAGGTTATTCATCCCTAATTCAGTGTTTAAAAAGATAAAAAATACTAAGAACTACAAAATTATTAGTACATAAGTTTTAATGACTAGAATTAGGATACTAACAAATCGTATTTTAATTATTTATAGTATTAACACGCTTAAACATCGGAATAGTTGCTATTAAAAATGCATTAAGCAATATGAATGATGTGTCAAAATACGACATACCTACTTTGGGACATCAAGAATGCACATTTCTGAGATATGATCAACTATTGTGAAATATTGAAAACTAGCTGCCTCCGCGCGGTTTTACCCACTTAGTTCCCGTTCCCGTGGGAATACAGGGATAAAATATAGGCTATGTTACTCAGTGATAATGTAGCTTTTTAATGAAATAAGAATTAGTTAAATCGGTCCAGTACTTTTGAGTTTATTCGTAACAAATCTTTCCTCTTTATAATATCAGTGTAGATGTAGATTAAAGTAAGTTCGAATTAAAAAGAAAAAAATAAGAATTTTAAATTGCGCGTGTATCCGTTGTCTTTACTTACCATTAATAGCAAATTATCTGGTACAAAAACAAGATTAGCAAATAGATTAGAAATCAGCAATACACCTACCGTGCTAATTAATACTGTTCCTTGTTCCTCAAATTTGAGCAAGGTTGACTTTTTGTAGGCGAATAGTGCGTTAAAGAAATGCTTGGGTTTATTTCTAGTTCAATTGGAATTGATTCTGCTAACTAATTTGGGGTACTGTTTACTGCGATTATTATAGTATCTAGGTGTTTATCTGCCCACGTGGTGTCAAGTCATCGTCCATTCTAGTTGAACAAAGTAAACATGACATGCGGGAACAAAAGAGTTAATTCTTGCTTCATAATGTTGATATGCTCGAATCACTGGTTCCTTCCAAGATTGCTAAAGGAATTATAGGTTTCATATTATTGCGTATCCGAAAGTGCTAACTTGAAACTTTAATATTAAACCTGTCCTAGTCTAAATTTAAATTAAAAACTGTTTTTGTGACTTTTTGAGGTATGATTTTAATATTTTTTGCTCAACATATTAAGGTTGAAATACCAGATACATTGGTTAACACAATAAAATAAATTACTTTATTGTTTACGTCGCCTCCGTATTATTCCATACATAACTAAAGATAGGTAATAAATTTCTGATTAATATAATTATAGACGAGAAAAAAATAATGAAAGTACCGGTGTTATTCCATTGGAAGATTAGATAAAACTAATAATTACATTATAATGCTGCTATCGGCGCATTCTTACTACCGAGCGTGACACTTCAACAATTGAGAAATTGTAAAATTAAAAATAACGAAACTACTCAAACTTAAAGGTTTAGTAACAACAAAGCAAACAGGTAACCATTACAGAACTACCAAAATATGTAATTACTTAATGAGACATAATTTTGATAATATTGATAGTAAAATATGATGTTAAGAGTCTAGTAATCCTGCAATATGTCTCCTTTCTGTCATTATCCACCAAGTCAATTACAGGCGTATATATTTCAGGACGACTTTTTGCACATAGTAACCGTCCAATTATAAAAGTAAACAGCAATAAAAATTCTACCCACGACTATCATAGCATCCACAGTTGGTCGGGTAATCGTTTAGGGTCCAGATTGGATGACTCATGACATGAATGACATGTGAATTGTCTGTTATCAATGAGCTGCACTAGAATTAAAATAAACTCGGGAAACAAATATGTCGGAAGCCCCGGCTCAGAAGACTGTAGATAAAACACAAAAATTATCTAATATTTGATGAAACGTAAAAGTAATTGGGCTGGGACTAAGGTCGAAATTTTAGAAACAAATTAAAACCACGACTTTGCGCTCAGCTGCGACGGAAATGAGATATTTCTAGCAATTACTTTTATTGCCTTGTTCAAAATGCGTTTGTAAATATGTTTCACGTTACGGAGTCGGGTTTAAAGAAATTTGAGTATTGTTTCGGTTTTATGTCGTTCACTCATTTATCGAATTACGAAATGGATTTTGATATCAACTTTGAAATAAAATGACCCTATTCTCTTACAAGTTCGTTTAACTCATTCTTATAAGTCACTTGACGAATACCACAAAAAATGCAGAGGCAAAAAGTAATCACAGCACTAAGGTTTGTTCGTTTGAAATGACTTCTCTTGAAACAATTGAATCAATCTACTGGCTAGTCGTTCGTATCAGTCTTAATTTGAGTGCAACTAACTATTGGATTCCAAGAGAGCACATTCTGCATCTTTCAAATAACTTTAGATTATTTGCTTCATGTTTTTCGATTGTTTTTATATTTCGTGATTCTATTAGCTTTTTTGTTTCCCCTTGTTGCTCTATTGTACGTGTTTATAGAGCATTGTTAAAGCATGTCTTATTATGTCTTTGATTTCTTTAATTATATTAACTTACACTGGACATGGTGATGGAACTATACGTTTATAAATTTATAAAGCACTAGTGGCTCCCCGCGGTTTCACCCGCGTTCCCGGGATAAAAAGTAGCCTATGTGTTATTCCAGAACATATTCTAGCTCTGTGCCAAATTTCAAGCAGATCCCTTCAGCCGTTGGAGCGTGAAAGAGTAACAAACATCCATACATACAAACTTTCGCATTTATAATATTAGTAGGATTATCAGTATATGTATATTAATATCAATTCGCTAAGAATAAAGGATTATTTGCTATAAAAAATGAAATCATCAAATTCTCGATCGTTTTCTGGAAGATATCTCAAAATCCTTTACGTTTTCCAGACTTATTTTGGTCCACGACCTTATTTTTAAAACTCATTCAACTTAGTTTTCGTCATTTTTGTTTTGATATCGAGGTGTTTGATTCTTATAAATGTTTGGATATCTTGCGCGTAAATGAGCTTGTGTTATTTTGACACCGGAACACAAATTGTCCTCATTTTCGTATCAGTTTATATATGTCATGGAATAAGTGTATTTTATTAGGAGTCATTCCAACTATGTACTAGCAAATTTTGTATGGTCTTTGAGCGGTCATATTGCAAGACATCGAACAACCGTTACGTTGATCGGCAAACTTTTTTTATTTGCGGCTGTTAATGGGAAACGGACGATGATGGGGCGTGACCTTCTCTCTGACGAAACACGTCTCGACTCGACTGTGGGAAGTAATTTAATGTGCAAAAAGTTTTGCGAACGAAACTAGTTGTCGTTATTTTTTCTAAACAAAGATATAGGCCGATGTGCCAAAATTTGGGACCAAATAAATAATTATGAAGCAACGGATAAAATTTATTCAGCAATCGATAAAAAATATGACTTTGACGACAGTTAGTCAAGCGGAGCGGTAGCCATTGAAAAATAAACACAACGAGCTCAGGTAGACGGACCCACCGACACTAATGGTCTAATAATACTATGCGTTTTGGCTGCAAGCCCAACTTAGGGATGCTCCATACATGATGCTCCGAAAAAAGAGTACAAGTAAATTTCAAAACATTGGTTAGAAACACTGGGTTTTGTTCTTTTTCTTGATTGTTCTATTATGAACTTTTATTGTTTCTTTTCCTTTAGCCTCGCCCGCAACGTTTTGTTTTATTGTCTGATGTTGTGTAAATTGTGTTTTGGCAACAACCCTAAAGTTTGCTGTATTTATTTACATCATTTAATATTTTAATTTAGTAGAAATGTTGAAAGTTTGCTTACACTACTTTCGCTAATTCAGAAGTACGCTCGTAGTAAATTTTTTGTTCAACGTTTATGTCTTTAAACTACTACAACTCTCTCTTAATGTATTTCGTAAATTTTACCGCTTCTGATGATTTCTTTAATAAAAGGCTTTGTAAAGGCTAAAAAGATTGGCATTTACAAATTTTAAATTTCGCATATATTTTGTAACAAATTGACCTTCATCGAGGATTTAGTAAATTACAAATCCTGTTTTAGAGAAGCAATGACATGACCAGAGGTTCTAAAATATAAGGTGAACTTACCGATTTGATATTGTCCTTAGACCGGGTCGTCGGCAGAATACCAACAGGGCCAATGAATTAGCTGCAGTTGACAGCAGGAACAGAGCTAGGAGTACAATCTCCTCCACAAGTCGATCCCTCGCGTCCATCCCTGACATTAAAGTTTGTCCAGGAGACAAGAGAGAGGAATGTTCCATATTAATGTCATCACTTCACTTAACAAACACGTTATTGCAACTCAACACTTTCAGTTTTATCCAAATAGAACACTGCAGTTGATTTAGTCGCGAAAAGTTTTTGAGAACACGCAGTCGAGTGGCCGCGTCTTTCTCGTAGCGCTGTCGAATGACAACTGAGTTTGTCGACTCAAGTCGGCTAGGAGGGAGTTAGCAAAACGCGTGGCGGGCCGCCGGGCCGCCGGGCCGCCCGTTAAACCCCCACCACAAGCCGGTATTTCACTTCGCTTCACTTGGACATAAATTTACCAGCAATCTCGGTCAACATCCCGGAGGCTTTGTTGTGGTTCGCAGTTTTTCGTGAACTCTTTGCCCCGATCATTATCAGCATACGTCTGTCATCAATGTGCCTATTTACAACTATTAATAAGTTGTTGGCAGACCTTGTTAATGAAATTTAACACGTCCGGCTGTAGAGTTTCTTTAAAAAAGTGGTTTTTCCTGTACTGAAATAATATTAACATCATGACGATTAAAACTAACGTAAATATATTCTGTAAAGAAGAATAATGTATTGTATATACGGTTGAAGAAATTTCGAGGTTACGCAATACTTGCACTTAATTCTGCAGAGGCGAGAATAATAACATGAATACATATTACCATTTAAATCAAAATCAAAATCAAAAATATTTTTATTCAAATAGGCCAATATGCAAAGCACTTATGAATAGTCAGACTCTAACGCTCGGTTCGGAAGGTTGGTTTTGCTGAGAAGAGCCGGCAATAAACTCAGATCAAGTTAATGTTAGGAGGCCGTGGTTTTATGCCAAATATATATTATAATAAAATTGCCGGGGCGCCGATCTATCTATTTATTTATACAGGTTTCATTTCTTACATAATATTCCTTAGAAATATATTTACGAGGGTACACCACAATTATTGCTGTTACCGCTCCGACAGCCGACGACGGACTTCGAAAATATCAAGTTAATATTTGAACAGGCTTAAGACAACCCTTAGAAAACGTATCCTTCTTTTCCTATCCTACACTTATTCCAATCCCGCGCATTCAAATTCCGCGCCATCTACTCGAACATTTAAAACCTCAAGCAATGTGAGTGTCGCCCTCCCACGGCGAATGGACAAGACTGATTGGATCCCGATCGATGGGTATCGTCCATCTTGAAAACGAAAAAACTGGCCGCAAAACTGTCTCGCGCGAGAAATACTCAAAAATATTGAAAATCAAAGAAAAAACATTATATAAGTGTTGTGGTGAAGTGCATCTCAACTTGTAAGTACCTTTTCCCGTTCATACAGTCCACTATCCTGTTTTTTGCCAAGTTCCAACGAGGTTATTGGGGTTAACCGGCTTTTTCAAAAACTAATTGTTTAAAGTCGTAACATAAATCTGGTCCATAACGAGCGCGAATATCTATGGAAAATCAGTAATTTGCTATTCTCAGGTTCAAATTCAATCGAAAACTCTAAGAAATTTGCAAATTAATGCAATTCATTGTAAAAGTATAACCCGACCAATTAGCGTTGGTTATACGTATAGTGCAGCTATTCAGATACACAAGTCATCCCAATTTAGTAGTATTATATTTTCTCTAGAACATTGTTCAATCTTACTGTTTCTACCTACATATTTGGTTTAGAAAAATTATAAATTTGCTTAACTAAATGGTAATTCTGGACTAAACTGTATTATTATTAAGCATATATCGTGTATGAATTTTAAACCAAATATTCATAGGTACCTACTTATAAACTTACCCAACACAAATCTACCTAACTATATTAAATAAGGTAAAAATTATACCTATTTAATACTTATCGAAGTTATCGATCTCATTGTTATTTTGTTTTACAATCATTCAAGTTAAATATGGAGGCAAATAAACTTAAAATATTGCAATCAAAACGCGAATATGTATTTCGAGCTATGCAAATCCTTTTCGACTTATCAAATGAAATGGTTCAAGATCGTTCAAAGGTATCGGCGTTCAAGTCTAGATATACTCGAGTGCATTCAATTCGGGAAGAATTTGTTGCGATTTGTAACGAAATACAAACATTGGAGTTAACTATTAAACCTGACATACAAATTCACCAAAAATTATTGAGTTCATTCGACGAGCTATACTATGCGGTTATCGACGCGGCAAGTACCTTGTCGGCGGGCGAGAGGAGCGTCATCGTCGCCGAAACATCGGGGAGCGCGGCCGGAACGCCGCCGCCGCCGTCGCCGGGGGCGCACTCGGACGTCAAGCCTACACTCAATGCGCGGTTACCGAAACTTGTGTTACCTAAATTCGATAGTAAAATTGAAAACTGGCAATCGTTTTATGATACGTTTCTTAATTTAATTCACGAGAATAATTCAATTACTCAAATAGAAAAATTCCATTACCTTGTTTCGTGTTTACACGGACCCGCTTTGTCTATAGCTAAGGGAGTCGAGATGACTGCGAGTAATTATGATATTGTTTTCAATGCTTTGGTAGAACGTTATCATAACAAACGTATCTTAACTTTAACTTATTTAGATAAATTCTTAAATTATCCACCAATAAAACTAGGTAATTTTCAAGAATTACAGGCGTTAACCAACGTGTTTTACGAATCGTATCATGCACTTCAAGCCTTAAATATTGATGATTTGGGTAACTTTATTTTATTTATCTTAGCTTCGCGTAGTTTAGATCCAGATACACGCAAACGGTTTGAATATCAAAATACTTCACAAATACCTACTTTTAGTGAACTACTAAAGTTTCTTCAAGATTACGTTAAGATCTTAGAAACTAGTCAACTATCTTCGAATACTGTCATTCCTACCCGTAATCCTGACGGAAGGAAACCATCGCCGGAAAATATTCGGCCGGTAAGCAGCGGCTCAAAACGCTCCAGTTATCTTACAAAATCTCAACCTACAATATCCAATTGTTCGTGTTGTAGTGAAGCGCACTCCATATATAGGTGTCCTACCTTTCAATCATTAGACTCATGTGCTAGAGTCGCGCTAATTGAAAACAAAAAAATGTGTACGAACTGTTTACGTACTAATCATGTCATTGACAAATGCTTCTCAAAAATTAGTTGTACGATTTGCGGATCGCGTCATCATACCTTACTGCATACCGATCAAGAGCCAGTGACCACTCGGGCGAGCACCAGTGCTCACGTCGGAAGTAGTCGCGGTATAGTGCTACTAGGTACATGTCAGCTGCGCGTGTACAACCCCGCGGCTGGCACACATCGCACCGTGCGCGCACTGGTCGACAGCGGTGCGCAGGATTGTTTTATTACAACAGCTTGCGCCAAGACACTCGGATTAAAGCTCCGCCGCTGTAATCTTACCGTCGCTGGTTTAGGACAAAACACCGTGTTTCAAGTTAAGGGTGTGACAGAATGCGTCTTAAAACCACTCGATGGTGAACATCCGCTATTTAATATTAAACCAATCGTATTAGACAATATCACATCTCAAATGCCTAGCATTCAAGTACCGTCAGTCGTTCGTAAACATTGCAAACATTTAATCTTAGCAGATCGAGACTACGATATTCCCGCGGATGTCGACTTACTGATCGGGGCCGAACTTATAAATGAAATATATGACGGTCAACGTATCAAGCTGGGGCCCGGCCTACCGGCCGCTCTGCATAGTATTTTTGGTTGGATACTTACCGGTCCAGTTCATGCAGAATCTTTATTACCTCCTAGTACTACGTCTGTTTTGTTATCTACAACATGCAGCCTCGACGAACAAGTTAGACAGTTCTGGGAAGTAGAGGAACCGCCACGAGCACCTATTACTGTTCCGGAAGATCAAATCTGTGAGCTTATGTTTACTCAATTAACATATCGAGAATCTAACGGCCGCTACGTCGTACCACTCCTCGTAAAGGATCGCGATTGCCCGTTAGGGGATTCGTACAATAGATCTTTGTCGCGTTTAACTTATCTTGAAAAGAAGTTTAATCGCCAAAATCAACTCAAAATCGAGTATATTAATTTCATGCGCGAGTACGAAAGCTTAGATCACATGTACCCTGTACCAAATGATAGTTCAAAATTAAATAATCGTTATTTTATTCCACACCATTGCGTCATCCGCCCTGAGAGCACAACGACAAAGCTGCGAGTAGTGTTTGACGCAAGTAGCAAGACCACAAACGGTATCTCTTTAAACGATAATGTGTTTACCGGACCAAAACTTCAAGTTGACATTGTAGACATAATAACAGGCTTTAGATTACATAAAATCGTATTCACCTGTGACATATCTAAAATGTACCGACGTATTTTAATTAGACCTGAGGACCGTAACTATCAGCACGTATTATGGAGAGAATCTCCTAGTGACCCAGTCAAAGAGTACGAACTCGCAACTGTCACCTATGGAGTTAGCAGCTCACCTTATCTAGCTATCCGCACTTTACATCAATTAGCTCATGATCATGGCTCTGAGTATCCACTCGCCGCTGAGGCTCTTCGTCATGAAACTTTTGTTGATGACGTCACTACTGGTGCGTGTTCCTTAAAAAATGCTATTGACTTGAAGGATCAACTTGTAAAGCTGTTAGGTTGTGCACAGCTTGAGCTTCGCAAATGGAGTAGTAATTCAAAATCATTTCTCGAAACCTTACCGGTTGAACATTGTCAAACCCCAAAACCCTTTTCTGAAGAAAACAATAAATCCACGCTAAAAATCTTAGGAGTCCAATATGATCCGAATGGTGATAACTTTACTTATTCTCATACCCCGATTAAAGATAGTGATGTCACCAAGCGTTCCATTTTATCCAATGTGGCTCGTATATTCGATCCTCTTGGGTGGCTTACACCGTTTATTCTTAAAGCAAAGCTGCTTCTTCAAGATATATGGCGTCTTCATCTTTCTTGGGATGATCCTGTCCCTAGAGATATATCTCACGAATGGAAAAATTTCATTTCCGATCTCCATAATTTGAATCTTATCGAAATACCCCGTCAAGTAGTACCGAGTTACTCCACTGAAGTTCAACTCATTGGATTCTGTGATGGCTCAACCAAAGCATATGGTTGCTGTCTCTATCTCCGTATTGTTGATCATGGTGAAGTTAAAATTCACCTTTTAATCGCTAAATCCAAGGTGGCACCATTAAAAGTCCTCACAGTAAATCGTTTAGAACTTTGTGGTGCCGTCCTACTTTCCAAAGTAGTTAATCGCATGTATGCAGTGCTTAGTAAGAAACTAAATATAAATCAAACAATTTTATTCACCGACAGCTCTACTGTGTTGTCGTGGTTGAACACTGAACCACACAAATTGAAAACCTTTGTAGCTCACCGCGTTATAAAAATTACCGATAGTCCCGTTTCAACTGTGTGGCGACATGTGTCCACTCACGACAACCCAGCCGATATCTGTAGTCGTGGCCTATCTTGTTTACAGTTAGCTACTTGTGAAGCTTGGTGGTCCGGTCCACAGTGGCTGACCACTGAACAATCTAGTTGGCCTGTATTACCCATGGAAGAGCAGGATAATGTTAAAGAGCTCAAGTCATCGTCACACTTGCGTTATGCAAATCTAGTAACACAAGAAGCTGACGTGCTTGACACACTTATGGAACGTTCCTCCTCTCTTTCACGCGTGGAAAGAGTTGTAGCATGGATATATCGTTTCATAAATAATTCAAAAATTAATCAATCTCAGCGACTTTTATCAACTTATCTCACAACTTTAGAACTTGATAACTCTTTAGACCGTTTAGTTAAACATGTACAACATCAACACTTTAACGATCTCATAATTAGACTTAAATCAAATAAACCTATTTCGAAACATTTATTAAGGCTATCTCCCTTTATTGATAATAGCGAAATATTGCGAGTAGGGGGACGACTTAAAAACACTGACTTACCTGAACGTGTCAAACATCCATATCTTTTACCAAAACTATCTCGGCTGAGTACCCTTATGGTTGACCATTATCATGCTGCTTATCTACATTGTGGACCTCGTCTTCTTCAATCATTAATTCAGCGTCGATTTTGGATACTCGGCATTCGAAATCTTATTAGATCTAGACTATCAAAATGCATCACCTGTTTTAAAATAAAACCAGTGTCTCTTCAACCTGTCATGGGTGACCTTCCATCTTCCCGACTTAAACCAGGTCAATGTTTTGAGACAGTAGGAATTGATTTCGGAGGTCCATTTATGGTTAAGGAGAGTAGACGTCGGAACGCGAAGGCACATAAAGCATATCTTTGCCTAATAGTATGTCACGCAATTAAAGCCGTACATCTTGAATTAGTTACGGAATTGACCACGGAAGCCTTTATAGCGGCCTTAGACCGTTTTGTATCTCGAAGAGGTCTTTGTCAATTCATTGTTACTGACGGTGGTACCAACTTTGTTGGTGCAAAGCGATATTTGTCCGAGGTTTCCGATATGCTAAACAATGATCGCGATAATTTGTCAAATAAGCTTGCCGCTCGCGGTATAACATGGAAGATTAATCCGCCATCAGGTCCTCACTTCGGAGGTATTTTCGAAAGTGGGATAAAATCCACCAAATATCATCTAAAGCGTGTAATCGGATCCCAGCTTCTCACGTTTGAGGAGTTCTATACTATTCTGACCAAGGTCGAAGCAATGCTAAACTCTAGACCTTTAGTAGACCTCTCAAGTGATCCTGGTGAAGTTGACGCTCTTACCGCTGGCCACTTCCTTATAGGCCGACCGTTAGTATCACTACCTGAGCCGGTCTATACTGAACACGAATCTTTAAGAACTCGCTGGCAATTATTACAGAGATTATCTCAAAGTTTCTGGCGAATTTGGCAAAGAGATTATCTGCATACGTTGCAGCAACGGATGAAATGGTTTAAAGGCGATAACCGCCAACCAAAATTGAACGATCTTGTAACTATTTATGAACCTAACCTACCAGCCAACGAATGGCGCCTGGGTCGCATAGTTCAACTCCACCCAGGTAAAGACAATATTATACGCGTTGTGACGGTTAAAACTTCCAAGGGCTTACTTGTAAGACCTGCGGTTAAAATTTGCCCACTTCCCATAAATTAAATTCAAACACTCACGCATCTTATATTAATATAACATTATATATTTTAACGTATATATATATATATCCCATATTTTACCCTTGATAACTTTAAAACAAAAACTTAGATTAGTAATCGAAATATTCTTACTTATTTTATATGTAGCCTCATGCGTATGACTTATGTGTATCTGCATAGTAGTTAGTAAATTCTTTGAATCTTGTTTATCATATGAAATACTTGGTTTATTTCAAGTAGGGGGATATGAACAGGCTTAAGACAACCCTTAGAAAACTTATCCTTCTTTTCCTATCCTACACTTATTCCAATCCCGCGCATTCAAATTCCGCGCCATCTACTCGAACATTTAAAACCTCAAGCAATGTGAGTGTCGCCCTCCCACGGCGAATGGACAAACAAGACTGATTGGATCCCGATCGATGGGTATCGTCCATCTTGAAAACGAAAAAACTGGCCGCAAAACTGTCTCGCGCGAGAAATACTCAAAAATATTGAAAATCAAAGAAAAAACATTATATAAGTGTTGTGGTGAAGTGCATCTCAACTTGTAAGTACCTTTTCCCGTTCATACAGTCCACTATCCTGTTTTTTGCCAAGTTCCAACGAGGTTATTGGGGTTAACCGGCTTTTTCAAAAACTAATTGTTTAAAGTCGTAACAATATTATATTAAGTATGTTGGTAAGTCAAAATGCACATACCAGGAGAAGTTAACTTATTTGGTTTGAATGCCCATTCTTTCGTGAAAATTATAGCAATTATTGAATGTAAATAGCCAAGAGGAAATCACTCAAAAATATAATTTATAAATGCTCATAGGAAATTCCAAATCATAATCTAAATTTATACGGGTCAAGATATCAACAAACAGATACTTACTTTTTATCTAAAATAAAAAACAGCTTCACAATACTCTATATTAACGAGGAAAATAATAATATACTAATTCTAACTTGTGCAATTGCCGAGTGCCAATATAGTCTTTGTCAGTTTTTCATGTAACGAAGTGGTGGACGCACAACATTTGTATGAAATAATACGTTATATTATGTACTTGTTTTTCTATAAAACACAAAATTTTTAACAAGCACCAGAGTAGTGTATTTATTTAACATGATCCCAATTAATATCTCAATAATTTCAAAAAATTTGGACTTACTTTGTTTGTCTCCTCTGATACCTACTTTTTTGGGTATGTATACAATGTGTGAAATTAAATTATTATATTTTAGATAGGTATGTCTTAAGATTATCACAGTTTAGTAAGTATAACAAATCAGCTTATATCTTTAGATGTTTCTAAATTAGCATAAGCTATACCTAATCTAGATACATATATAGGCATATAATCTTAGGATATAGAGGCATATTTTCCCAGATGTTAGGACATTAATATTGTGAAAGATGAACGTATTTTTACGTACATACTGAAACTGCCAGCTAAAATGAAATATACCTTTTTAATATGCCTTTTAGGTCTTCACAGACACTTCTTAATTCAGAAGGTTGTAACGGTAGCCGTACTTAATAATGCTTTTATTATTCATCGGGTGTTTCCAAAAATGATTATTATAGATTATCTTGTGTGTACATGACTAACACCTGTCGCCATCTAGGCATTAATAAAAGTAGGTCTAGATTAAGACAGTGGCGTGGCGAGCGTAACTGAAAACATTTAAAAATGCTGTGCTGACATGCTTAAATACATACTATAAAGATATGGTCAAAAGCTGTAGTGGCTCAGTTGGGAACGCACCAACTCAAGATCGTGAGGGTCCAGGTTCAAACCCCTGGCCCATACTAAAACTTACGTATGGATTCACACCACTGGCTTTCAGTGAAGGAAAACATCGTGAGGAAACCTGCATTCTCGAGATGTCATAATCAAAGGCATGTGTAGGTCGCTAATCCACACCATGCCCACGTGGTGGACTACACTACGACACTACTTGAGCTGATGATAATGATGGATAAGATATGGTCATACACACATTGTACTGAATGGGAGTCGACCCCACGATGAACCACCAAATCAATAGACCAGTAGTTTTTCAATAGTACATAATGTAGTAAACTTAATTTACCTTAAACTAACTTAAATAAAGAGAAATTTTCTATAAGTTATTTTCTTTCTAAGTTTACGTTTACGCGTGGCTTGAACACTTGAGAAATTAATAATAGCAAAGCTTTGTTTATGTAAGTATGAAAAGTTATAAAGTAATCAAACTTTTGAATAACTACTGAAAATGTAATTTTATCTATATTTAACATATAGTTAAAAACAGTCAGTTGTTAACTAGGTAGGTGTATGTTAAATTTCGACAGTTTCAACAGTCTAAAGTAGGTACTATCATCGTTCTAGGGATATGGCCTGGTGAAAGACGGACGGACGGACAGCGAAGTCTCAGTGGTAGGGTTCCGTTTTTACCCTTTGGGTACGGACGAAACCTGATTTTTATATATCTATACCTAGACAGATTTATAATCTCAGATTTATAATATAAATCGGAGACGATTTACGCGTAGACTATTCAAAATATAGAGTATTTTGACTATCGATATAAATTATTTTAATCATCGAGGTTTGTCAGTTATACCCTACAAATCATGAGTTATGTTCGCGAAATTTATTAACACTAGAGCGGTTTTTTTAAAGTTCAATAGCAAGAAGATAGAAAAGATTTTATAGTAAAACGTCATGAAAACCGGAAAATACCGGTTCACTCCACTCGTATCTGAACTGCGTCAATCAAACAATAGGCATCCTCGAAACTGATTAATTTAAGTACATTAACTGATTATATGTATTGCAAGTGATCTGAAGTGAGAGCATTAACAGTGGGCTCTAGGAGCTTTGTTTGTCGGTAGTTTTGAGGGAAGTCCCTGGAACTAAGGCAGAGTCTATTTCTAAATTACTTTCTATAATCCTTGCGCTAATTTATATCTTAAATAGTGGCTCACCGCAGTTTCACTCGCGTACACGGGGAGATCTTCAATTTCCTTTATCAGGCTCTAGACTATCTGTGTACCAATTTCATTTAAATTAGCGTGAAAGCTAGACAGAGTTACTTTCGCATTTATAATATTAATTAGGATGTACTTATATATATCTACGAATGTTCATGTAATACCTACTAGTCCCGCGTAGTGGACTATAGCCTAAACTCTTGATGGGATATGCTCTTATAGTGGAGACGTATATGAGCTGAGATCATGATGATGTATTATGATATCATTACATCAAATTCCTCGGTTGAAAGCCCTCAGCACTCACCGAAACAGTCCTTTTAATGGCGTAAAAGCCATCTGAGGCTAACACCTTCAAGTCGATAAAAAAAAAGTCATATTAAAAAAGGTTTAGGTTCAACCGCAAATATAAAAATATGATGGTCAGATCATCAAAATACTTATATGATACGTCATTAATAGTAGGCGCTAAATATTATAAATAACATTGAAAATCTGATTCAGAGTGTTATCTGATAAATATATTATCAAACAACGATTTGTATCAGTAATAGAAATGGTATTTACGACGCATTATTAACTTTTCATTGAAACATCCTTAAGTGAGTAATACATACTTTTCTAGGTCATGATCATAATTTTCCACTTAATAATTATCACTTCATTGTATTTCTAAAAGTTGTCAAACAAGTAGGAGATTCATCTGTTGGTAACTATGTAGTTACTATCGCTTAAAGACATTTGGAATACCATACCTACAATGCATTTCGATACTGATTATGCATAATATATAGTGTTAAATGACTGTATGGTTAGTAACCCAGACGTTCAAGCTTCCGGTCGTGGATTCGAAACCCACCCAGAACAAACATGTGTGTGCATGTCTGTTTGTTTTGTCTCTGGATGTAGGCATATGTAAATCAGCTATCTGTTTGCCATCGTACAGGCTCTACTTAATTTACAATCAGATTGGGCGTGTGTGAAAAAATGTCTTAATATTTATTTGTACCGTACAAAATGTCACGCAATTAAATCATCAAGATAAATTGACCCAATAAAGTACTCGGTTCGACCTTACCAAAACATGATTGTTTATTCGGGTTTTTCTGTAGTTACTAATAATTTTTCCATACTCTAATTCATCATTTTGAATGACGAATGAATACTATGGGAATTATCAAATTGCACAATTAATGATAAGATAAATAAATCAATAAATTCCGAACAATACCTGATTATTGACGCATTTTAAATTGTAACAATGCACGACTGTTCGCAAGCGGTAAAGTAAATTGTACCTTCATGAAAAGATATAGAGCTTCAAGTTCTTAGTAGGTATCAATCAATAAATCATTTTGTTTATATAAATATGCGTTTACACGTTGAGATCAATTTGGTTCATAGGACATTTGCCATACTAATGTGCAAAATGATTAACAGCTTGCTTGCGTCATGCGGGTTCTCCCGCGTTACCGGGGTACTCCTAATTCTCCCGGGATAAATAGTAGCCTATATGCTATTCCATAAAATCGAACTCTGTGCCAAATTTCATCCAGATTAGGTACTTCTTGAATAAGTAACAAATTTGCATCCAAACTTTCGCAATCGTTTGGTCTACAAAATAAAATATTATCATCAATTCTTTTTTAATTATTCAAATGTATCCAGCACTTTCAGACTATTTAATACAAACAAACAATAAACGAAATCATTCCTGTTTATAATGTTCGTAAAAGTAAAAGTGCTAGCTTTCGCCACACGGTTTCGCTCTGTTCACTATATTAGGTATAGAATTAAAAAAAAATCGTATTGATAACCTCCTACTTTTGAAGTCAGTTAAAAAAATAACATGTTACGTAAACAAATAGTCTTAAGAAAAGTCGCTAATATGCACTTATTCCGTAAATAAATTATTTACTCCGTCACTTAGATATCGAGGTGCACATGATACATACAAAACATGCGCATAAATTATACCATAAATGGATTTGCAAATCCATAGCAACTATTTACTATTTCCATAGATTTTATCAGCGTTACATTTTCTGTTAACTAAGGAGAAAAAAAAATTGTTTGATTTTTTTATTACGAGCTGACCCAGCAAACGCTGTTCTGCCATAAGAATGAAACGTCAAAGTGACAATGAATGACAGTTAAATTTAAGATCTTACATCAATATCACACACACATAATATACCCAATAAATAAGGGGGTGAGAGGAGGAAGATTAAAAATAGACTACGTCCTCAGACCTATTGAAAATACACACAAAATTTCACATAAGAAAAGAAAAACTAGGAACACATTTTTTTATTCAAAACTAGGGCTGACACACGAAGACAAGTTAAAATTATATCTACAGGGTAGAAACCACACAGTAGAAACTATTTAGAAATCCATATCCATACTAATCTAAAGACAGTTAAAATCGTATAATGTAAAAGTATTATGACTATAAATATCAATGAAGCTTTAACAAAGTTGAATGACCCCAAATGATCAATGATTAATGGAAGTTTATGGAAGGACAATACAGTAGGTACTGTATATCGTTCAATACCATAACTCATGAAACTCATCATTTAACCGTAAATATATTGACGAATAAAGTTATTTTTACTGTTTACCTACTCTTTAGTTACTGTCTGAAAGCAGAAAGGGAAATAATGGAATAATACATGAAATAAATCTAAATCTAAGTATAGGTACTTCTATATATATATAAAACAAACTTCCGCCTCTGTCTGTCTGTCTGAACGCGATGAACACAAAATCTACTGAACAGATCTTCATGCAGTTTTCACCATGTTACGGAGTATTTCATGGGGAAGGTTTTTTAATTTCATATTAAAATTTTCTTTAGTTATGTCAAAAATGAATATGGAAGCTGTCGGGAAGGAACTGTCTTCTGACACACAGCTCACGCTAGTTTAGAAGACAGAGAAACATTGTAAACTTGTATTTTGACTGTAATATGAATATTTTTTTTTCTTATTTCTTTCTTTTTTATGTTAGGTTTAGGTTTAGGTTCAACAATTTGAACCGGTAGGTGGCGCTGGCGGGCAGAACGAAGTCTGCCGGGTCCGCTAGTAATATTATAACGAGGAAAGATTTGATTTTTTGTTTGTTTGTTTGTTATGAATTGGTTCCAAAACTATGGGACCGATCTGAATAATTATTTCACCAATAGAAAGCTACGGTATTTGTGAGTGTCATAGACTATTTTATCCCTGTACTCCTACGAGGACGGGAACTAAGCAAGGGATACCGCGGGCGGTGGCTAGTCTTATATAATGATGCACTCATTATTACGATGGTACTTTACAGATAAGTTTCTTTGATCTTTAATTTATAAATGTGGCAGTTGTTTTGTTTGTTTGTCCTTCCCGGCATAACGCAGCAACGTTTCCAGTCAATTCAGGAAATAAACCGATTTAGGCTTAATAAATTTCAATAAAATCGATTTAATGTATAGTTTTCTAATTTATACAATAAACTAGCTGCCGCCCCGCGGTTTCACCCGCGTAGTTCCCGCTCCCGTTCCCGTGATCACTTAGGGGTATGAAAAATAGATGTTGTCCGATTCTCAGACCTACTGAATATGCACACAAAATTTCATAAAAACAGGAAAGCCGTTTCGGAGGAGTATGGCAACGAAAACTGTGACACGAAAATTTTATATATTAGATTATATTAATACACAAAGATTATCCAAAAAATTCAAACATTGTTTATTCCTTACATACAAAAATATAAATCCTCCCTTTTATATAGATTATGATGATGATAAATTAAGTAATGATTTGTTGTTCAATCGACATATAATAAAATAATAGGACAAAAGTGTGCTCATAGTGTTAATTTTTGTGGGAAACAATTCCGTATTATGCTTGAATATTATACCTATTTAAGCATAGGTAATACGGATTTATCAGGGAATAACATAAACTATATTTTATGACCGTATTCCTACAGGATCGGGCACAAAGCGGGTAAAACGAGGTATTCCACGAAGCGCACCCAGACGAAGCACACCCAGACGAAGCGCACCTAAAGTATTCCACAAAGCGCACCCAGACGAAGCGCACCCGTAGGTGCGCTTCAAATAAAATTTAAAAATAATAAATTTCCTATTCCACGAAGCGCACCTAAGAATATCACTCGCATAGTGTGGGGACAAGAAATTGCGAAGGTTTATTATAAATTTTATTGATGTTTTCTCAACCACTAGGTTTTCTATTTCCCCTATACATAACATGCATGTAACTTATTTGTATATACAATTCTGTGCAACATACTAATTAAATTACATTAGTCGATAATGCGGTCGATAGTATTATGTAAACGAATGACTAAACGTTTCTAACGATTGCCCCATATTGATCTGGGCTTTCTATTCAAGTCGTGGGTTCGATTCCCACTTGTGACAAACATTTGTGTGCACACTTGACCATTTATTGTCCCATCATCATTAGCTTAGATATGTCTCCTCCCCTAACAACAAGAGGGTATAAGCCATAGTCCACCTCGCGGGCCTAGTGCGGATTGGCGGACTTCACATGCCTAAGTGTGACATCTCGGGCATGCAGGTTTCCTCACGATTTTTTCCTGCACCGAAAGCCAGTGTTGTGAACTTCGTACATCTAGGTGTAAATATTTATTTGCTTAAGTAGTATATGATTATGAAGTAAGTATATTGGTTATCTGGTTATCATAGTACAAGCTTAGTATAGAATACACACAATTGTTCGATCCGTTTAACAATAAAAGTTTTATTTAGATACTTTTATCTACCTTTGAATACTATATTCTTGCTATTATGTCACACCGTATATCATTTTCATCAATACAAATATTAGTTTAACATTTTCAGATAATAATATTCTTCTTCTTATCCTGTAAAAATCTGCTTAGAAACCACAGTTCACAGAATTATGACAGCTCTTTGAGTCTGAAACACGTTTTATTACATAATGTTTTATTATATAATTTTGTGGTTACAGTTATAAATACAACAATACACAATAAAATTTCATTAATAATACTCGTAAGTACCAATTAATTAAGTAATTAAGTACCTCCATTCACATTAATGCTAGAAGCTATTGTCCTCCGAAAATATTGACCGTTTAACATTTCTATTATAAAACAAACAATCTTATATAACCAGTTTCAATGTTATCTAAGTAAATAAATGTAGGTATATAAAAATATTCTGTGAAATGTATGTACGCGCATAACTTCAGAAAGGCTGGACCGATTTCCGAGGGTTTGTCCTAGATAGGATTCGAAACTACGAAGGGCTTGCAAATCAGCGTCACTAACAACAAAACCAACCAGCCAGTCAAATGCTATATTTCTGTGTATATTTTGATTGGCAATAAATATATTTTAAGAGTGCATTTTTGATTGAAAAAACAAGTACCTAGTTTATTAAAAGGAAACAAAAGAAAACAAACAAAGACGATGAACTAGCGTACGTTGAACGAATCAGTTGCTACGTTATTAACTTTAATAATATAAGGTCACTTCAGGACTACCGTAAGTAAAAAGTGACCAACAATAATAATGTTGCCAGTATAATTTGGTAATGCAATGTGGCACAAGAAATAAATCATAAAATCTACTTATGTAGAGATCTATTCTAATACATTTTTTAAGTCCAATCCTATGAAATAAGTAATTTAATCAATTTTAAAGTATCATAAAATAAGGATTTTATAGTTACAGATACAGAGCCGGACCGCACCAAAACTCTCAAAAAAAGGGCTACCATACTTGCACATATGTCCGGCATTGGAAGCTCATAGCTCGGTATTTTTCTTTTTCCCAAGTTTAGTGGAGGGAGGGGGGGGGGGGGCTTCGGGTCCTGGTGGGCACCACCTGGTCTTACGTTAGCTACGCTACTGATTGAAGCCCTTAGTGTTTCAATTGTGGAGAAAAAAAATCTCTGTTTAATAGTTATAGAAAAAATATTCCATCAATACAATAGATACTTATTGTAATGTACATATACAATATAAAGCCGCTAATAAATCTTGTCTTGCACCACACGCGTAAAACACGTGCTTCCTTGAAGCATCGCGGCGGCCGTGAGTGCGCGGGCGCCGGTTTCGCAAGGCATCATGCGCGAGGGCACGCGGGCACGGACACTGGCAAATTGTTCATTATTAGTACACACAATGTGTTATTAAGAGTTGAACACATTTTTTTTAAAATGGCTCTGTAGCTGTATATCATGTGCCGTGACCTGTCAAAGCGTTTGAGTAGTTAATTTGATGGTGATGTTTTTTTTCTATGGTTTTTACAGAGTATCAGCTGTAGAGAAGATAAGATAGTAAAGAGTTTGTATTAACGAACGTAATGGCATTTTTTTTCATATAACTAATGCAAGTAGGTATATTATTGCCCTCCATTAGACATAATTCCATATATTATTCACCCTATCATTAAACACCTATATTACAAAAAATGCGGAAGAATACATAGCAGACATTTTTTATTAAATTAATACACCGTTAATAGAGCAAAGAGTAGGGCCGTCTGCTGTCATATATCAAATAGAGTTTGATTAAAATCATCCTCAGCATTTGTACACAGGCATTTAAAATACATCTTAGTATTTAGGATATCTATTTACCTCAAACAACAATCTTGTATTCACTGATGTGTTTTGGTAAAATATACCTACGTTTATCCTTAAAAAGTAAACAAATTTACCGCTTGTTTACGTCAAACAGCCCATATTATTATTCATGCCCACAAATACGGCCCTGTGCTCATTCGGATTTATACAAGTCTAATGACTATCATCACCCATAAAATGCGTTTAATCTATACTAATATTATAAAGAGGAAAGATTTGTTTGTTTGTTTGTTTGTTTGTAATGAATAGGCTCCGAAACTACTGGGCCGATTTCAAAAATTCTTTCACCTTTGGAAAGCTACATTATCCCCGAGTAACATAGGCTATATTTTATCCCTGTATTCCCACGGGAACGGGAACTACGCGGGTAAAACCGCGGGGAGGCAGCTAGTGAATGATAAAATAGTCTGCGGTCGTTGCCTAATACAAAGCATGGGACACGTGTATAACAGCGTGTGCTCGTGCCACGTTGTTCCTATACTTTATAATCTATTGTATTTACCCATTTAAAACTATAAATGCTATGCTATTTGCAGTCACATGATATAAAAAATGTCTGCATCATGTTTTGTGACTTATGGAATTATGGCTATAAAATACATTTTAGAAGACAGGTTCAATATTGTTACTATGACATATCATATACCTAGAATAGACTGATGACTACACCCGGTATTTCTAATTCCAAACCAAGCAGAACGTGTACAATAGTTACCTATCTAATATCGCTATTAAGCAATATTGCTACGGTAGCTAATAAGCAAAATAATGAAGAATTGTTCGACATAATGCCAACAGCTACTTTCTACCATCGCACTTCTCGCCATCGACGGGGAGCTCATCCTCACACTCTGGAACCGAAATGGTCTCGAACCCTGCGCTTTCAGAGGAGCTTTCTACCACGAACACTCAGGTTGTGGAATGAGCTCCCCGCCATGGTATTCCCAATGGATTACAGTATGGGGTTCTTCAAGAAGGGAGTGAAGCGATTTTTACAAGGTCGGCAACGGGTGAGTGACGCCTCTGGTGTTGCAAGCGTCCATAGGCTACGGTAACCGCTTCCCATCAGGTGGGACCGTATTCCAGTTTGCCACTCTTGCGGTATAAAAAAAATATTAGGAAGTATGAGCCCCTATAACGCCCCCTATTTCCGGGGTGGTCCTGTTCTTATACAAATGTATTCGTCAATTAAAATGCAATCTAGAAGACATACTCCACAAATATCTATTGCCCAATTCATCTTGAGCACATGTTCTTATGCGTGAGTGTCACGTTTTTAAAATCTGCTTTGTCTTCACTCGCCACACATTACTTGTCATGTGTTTAATATTAACGCTTTGTCGTACAAAATAATTGATAAATCATTGACGTTTTCGGGCCATTGATTTTATTGAACTCCCAGCAAAGTGATGAGAATCGGAGGCATTCAATAAATTAAATATTTTTTCCAAAATGTTTCCATTTTAAACTTTGGTAACTAATCAATCCTTTAGTTTAGACAAATACAAAGTACAATTTGGATAGTTCTCACAAACTAGTTACAAATACACACCTAAGTATTGATGACGCAGAGCAAATAAATATATTAAAAATATTGAGCTAAAATCGAACTCCCGATCACAGACGTTAAAGTCGTAGCTCGCCACCACATAGTTTAAGATAGATTTGTTATAATTTAATTAACATCTAAATGATTGGTATGTGGTAACCGCACATCTATTTTTCCTCATTAAAAAACACTTTTGAAGCCCAATTTTCGACATAGATAAAATCGAACCATAAACTATAGAGTAGCGACGAGGGTAAGTACCTCTTACATTATCCATCGCTATAAACCTGTTGATACTCATTGTAAATGATAATTATGTAAGATAATTTGAATTACATATTTATTGTAATAATAAATAAAACTTTAGGTATCTATTTTTGAATGTTAAATAAACAACATAACAATAAAATCTTAATCCTTCATTATGAATACGAAAGTTTATTTTTGGCCTTTGACGTCGTAGCAAAGGCTGCTTTTATACCGAAAATTATTAATTAATAATATCCTGGGACATTTTTCACACACGGCCAATCTGATTCCAAACTAAGCAGAGCTTGTGATATGGTAATCAGACAGCTGATATACTACTTTTAAATACATACTTAAGTATATAGATATTTACATCCAGACACAGAACAAACAGAAATATTCATGCATACAAATGTTTGTCCTGGGTGGGCTTCGAACCCACGACCCGCGGCTTGAGAGTCAGGGTCACTAACCACAAAGCCACCCTGTCAATTAAATCCGAGTGAAACCACGGTAGAAGCTAGTCATCATATAATAGTCACGTGTATCACAAATCCATGTAAACTGCACCACGTGATCAGAGTTCATTAACTTTAATGCAGTGGGCTTGACAATTTGCAGGTATTATGCACAGACATACAAATAACTCGTAATATATAGACATCTGTAACACAGTCTGTTTGTATAAGCCTGTATGCTGTACAATGGTGATATAAATATGAATTGTAACATATATTTATTATTATATTTACACGTAAAATATATAAATCTTTATACTGCATTAAATGTTTACAAATATGTATTACAGATTAAAATAAATTTCAGATATTTTTATTATTTATTATAAGGCTGTACGACCAACTTTCTTTATCATCGGCACTATATATAATTAGTTAGAAAAAAGTCATACCATAAAATAAAATATGTCATTCTGTAGGTAAATGTTTAAAATCCCAAACTATACTCTTTGTATAGTCACACATAATAAACATTAAAGTTATCACCAAAAATATTATTTTAACGCGAATATCAAACTGATACGATTAAAAAACAGAAGGCTAATATTCGCAGAATTTATCATAATCATCAATAACATATATGTAGGTACCTACTCAGGTTATATCTAGAATAACGCGTAGTTAGAATAACCGAATCATAATGCCCGACAAAAGGGGCGTAAATCGTTTAGAATTACGGCAAACGCAATATTAATTCTCACTACCTACCTACTTTACCTAAAAACATCAATAAAGCATAAAGTCATAGTTTGTCTAAGGAGCAATTATGAAGGTACCACGAACCCCCATTCCCAAGGGATCTTCAATTTCCCCGGCATAAAAAGTAGCCTATGTATTATTCCAGAACATATTCTGGAATAATCTTCAGGTTCTGGTATTCTGGATTCTCCATCAAATGGCACTCTTTCACACTAAGAAAAGCAGAAGAAAATAAAAATGACATAATTTGTAGTGCTCCTGATTTCTAGAATCCATAGACTCCTGAACTAGTTGACTAGAATTTTAACAGGATTTCTTTCCTCAAGAAAATTTAAACTCCTCCAACGCAAATCAAACCATAAGACTAAAGTTAACTATAGCTAATTAGGTATTATACATACTGAAAGTACGTAAACTGTAGTCCGCTTAAATTTGTACGTCATCATACGCAGGCGGACCCATGCGTCACTAGTGTAGTGACCAAATTTTATGCAGTTGCTATCAACCTTATATCTTTGTAATAGAGTCTATATTAAAAAAATATATTTCATTGTTAACCATATAACACGACAACTCCATTAAGAACACTCTGTGATCCAAATAAGGTACGAACAATAAGATAAATGGGCAATTATGTTCCGGTCGAAAACTATGGAATTTACTTTAAGTATTTACATTAATCTTGAAGGGAAATAATGTTTATTGCCATAATTATAAATACAGTGTAGTGTGTCAATAATGCATATGCATTAAAACAGCTGTTAAAAATATGTCTTCCGCTTTGCACTTCCTCAAACAGTGAGGTCAGATATTGTTTCTTCAGGTAATTAAACTAGGAGATTCCCTAATCGATAAATTATATACGTCACTAGCTGACACGTGACAAGATGAGAATGAGAGATCGAGAGATAAACAATATTTTGCAAGTATCTTTACGTATGTGAAAAGTAATTTCAGCTTGAGAGAGAAGCTTGAGATAGAAAACTTTGTGATATAGGTATTTTATAGCCTGTATTTCCAAAATTTTGTTTTTTTAAGTCAACTAAAATCAATTATTTAATTATAAATAATATTTTTTATTTCTCACCTTACAAACGAATTAGACTTAAAATAATAGACATAAGTAGTAAGTATATAATAAAAAAGTTTGTAGGAGATATTGTAATAATATATAAGTTAGAAAATTATTACCAACAAGAATTTCTAGGTTGATATTTACTTCTATTTGCAACATATTCGAAGTATTTTTATTCTGGAATACTATATTAATTAATAATTTTAACTAATAACCCCATGCGTTATAAAAAATGTTCTAAACCAATACATTAAATATCAAACGACTGATTAAATTTAACAGTAAAGTAAATTTACAAACAAAACTATTGTTATCTATTTATTATCACATTTCCAATAACCATTGTATGACAGTGTGTTTTTTCGGATATTCCAAACTAACACATTGCCTTTATAATAAACAAAAAACTCGTGGTTTTTCATGAAATCAATATCCCTGTTGACTTATAATATTTCTCGCGGTTTCATCCGCGTTTCCGAAGATCTTTAGTTTCCCCGGGATAAATACTGCGTGTGTTAATCAGCAGAAGTCACGATATTGAAATGTTTTAGCGTGAAAATGTAACATACATCTATCCATAATCATAAACTTTCGCATTTATAATCTTAGTAGTAAGAATTTAAAATTACTTAATATCTGTAGTATACCAGTCAAAAACACAACCTTTGCTTAGTTTGAAATCAGATTGGTCATGTGCGAACAATGTCCCAAGATTTTTCTAAAGATTTTCAAGATTTTACTCTCATATGGCTTTCACACCCGTACGCGGACCGTCGGTGAGCACATAGGGTTTAACATACAGACAAATTCATTTAAAATATCGTCCCTTAGCTAACAACACCGCTCAAGTCGAAAAATGCCAGTTTCTACATTTGAATGCCATTGGATAGAGCTGCTCATTGCGCGTCGAACCATGGGTCACATAATATAGATTTCAGTCAATAAGAGGCTTTAATTCAAAAAGTAGTAACAGCGCGCCAGACGGTTGGCCTCTTTAAAATGAACAGTTTTTTTCGTCTCCTGAAAAGTTGGTAAAAATGATTTATGCGGTGTTGTAAGCTAAGGGACGATATTTGAATTGAATAGAAAAAATATTATCAATGTATTTAATTAACATATAAACATCCTAGTATTACATAAATCCTGCATAATATAGTGTACAAGGTCGGAGAGTGTCTGGTGGCAGAGTCGGGTGACATTATGTCATGCCGATGTAACCGATAGGTTTCTTCTAACCCACTGTGTTTATAAATGGAAGCCATTTTGCTTTGAGCTATTGTACCTATTGTACTTTAACTATTATTCGTTAATTACCTTCCATTCCCAATTATTACGTGTGTTTCCGAAATATTTTGATTGTTTACCTTTAATAAATAATGCAAATATACAGGGGAATTTTTTACGCATGGCCAATCTGATTCTTAACTAAGCTATAGTAGTACGGTAGCCAAGTAGATAATATACCACTTAAATAAATTTTAAATGCGTTATTTTGCCTATAGATATTATACAGCCAAACACAAAACAGACACTTCGTAAGACTCTTTTATTAAATCCGCATTTAATTCGTTATGTAATGTAATTTACCGTATTTAATGGATTTTGAACATATTGCATTTGAATTAATACTGTATCCCCAACATTATTTGGTATTTGAAATATTTTCAGGTATTGTCAGATTCGTCTTCTTAAAATCATTGTTCTCAAAAAGTAAATAAACCCTCAAAAACAACTGTTACTTAACAATAAAAAAGTATTACTAACTGTGTTAATGTTTTATTTGATTGTCATACCTACCTACCTACCTATACCTTTTTTTACCCGACTGCCCTAGAAGGAGGGTAATGTTATACTCTACTTCCTTATATGTACTTTTTTGTACCACTGTCCCACCATGGCAAATAAAATTAAATGTTTCTTTTATTCAAATTGATAAATGTAATGTATTTTATAAGGATTTGTAATACTTGGAGATAAAATAAACCACACACGATATGCCCAGAACATAGAGAACTTATTTATTATATTACCATAGACTATACAACTTACATACTAAGCAAAACGGTAAGGCGGGAAATTTAAATATAAATTCAACACTTCTGCCAAATTTTAGCCTTATATAAACATTAATAACAAGGTAGAATATTAGTAACAGTTGACATGGGATCAATTACATATGAATACTTGTTTCATCAATTATTAACATACCAATTCTGTTTCTCAAGACTTGAAATTTATTTTTAGGTAAAGCTTTAGTTAATACATCAGCAAATTGGTTAACTGTTGATACATATTTGAGATCAATAGTTTTGTCATAATATTTTTCTATTATGAAATGATATTTAGTGTCTATATGTTTGCACCTTTTATGGAAGTTAATGTTCTTTATAACACTGATAGCACTTTGGTTATCTATATTAATACAAATTGAATTTTGATTAAATTCACCCAAGTCACACAGTAAATGCTTGATCCAAATGGCTTCCTTTGTAGCGGCACAGGCTGCCATAAATTCTGCCTCAGTTGTGGATAAGGCAACCGTGTGCTGTCTTTGGCTAGCCCACGTCACAGCAGCTCCACTGTTAATGAAAATATATCCAGTGGTTGAACGTCTAGTTGTGATATCATTGGCATAGTCTGCATCACTATAACCAATCAGGTCAGCAGATTCAATCTTTGATAAATAACATAAGCCAAAACCTGCAGTGTCTTTGAGATACTTAAGGATTTTCTTGACTGCAGTCCAATGAGAATCGTCATAGCAATTTAAATATCTACTCACCAAGCTTACAGCGAACATTATGTCTGGTCGACTTACAATGGCGACATGCATTAGAGAACCAACCGCTTCTCGGTATGGAATATTCTTGTCAGGTTGCTGTTCACTCTTCTCCAGCTTTGAGTGAGGATCAACTGGAACACTGTTGGCATTAGCATTTTCCATATTAAATTTCTTTAACAACTGTTTAATATATTTAGTTTGATGTATAAAAATGTATGTATCAGAAATAATTATATCCATCCCAACAAAGTTTCTCGGTGGACAGATAGTCATATCAAATATTGTTTGCAAGTCATTTGTAACAGATTTTAATACTGATTTAGATTTTGAGAACAGGAGCCCATCATCTACATAAATACAGAGATAGCACTTTATTCCTTTAATATTTGCTACATAAACACACTGGTCTGCTTTACTATTTGTGAAACCAAATTTCTGAAGTACTGAATTGAATGTTTTGTTCCAGCACCGTGGCGACTGCTTAAGACCATACAATGACTTTATTAATTTACATACTTTATTGGGTTCACAGGTTAAGCCTTCAGGGGGATGCATATAAATGTCTTCCTCCAGTTCACCATATAAAAAGGCTGTTTTAATGTCAAGTTGAAGAATTTCATACCTATTTTGGGCAGCTAGAGATAATAATATACGTATGGAATCATACCTTACAGTAGGTGAGAAAGTTTCCTTGTAGTCTATACCTGCAGTTTGGGCATACCCCTTGGCACAGAGTCTGGACTTGAAGCGTGGACCAGTTGGTTGATCTTTGACTCTAAACACCCATTTAGAGCCAATGATGTTTTTATTTTCAGGTTTGTTGACCAATATCCATGTACCATTCCTTTGATGGGCTTCAAGTTCTTCTTCAATAGACTTTTTCCATTTTGCAGCATTTACAGAGCTGACAGCCTCTTGGTATGTATCTGGAACTTCTTCAGGTAATAAGTACTCCTCACAACACAAGTAAGTTTGTTCTTTTATTTTATTTCTAGGTCTTAAGGTTATATTACGTCGTGGAGATATGTTTATCTCAGTATCTGGTAAGTATTCATCTGAATCTGATTTATTTTTAACAGTATTATATGAACTATCTGAATTGTCAGATTCTTCTATGCTATTATCATTGCATTCATTTGACAATGAACTGAATTCATTATTTTCACAATGTATATCTAATGTTTTGTTTTCTTTTTCAGATAATTCTAATGCAGCGTAGTTTCTCTTCACACTTGACTCAAGGAATACTGCATCCCTGCTTTTTATTACAGTTCTTGTGTTTAATTTTATGAATCTGTATCCTTTTGTATTGTCACAATATCCAATAAAAATTAGTTTTTCTGCTTTAGGGTCCCACTTCTTCCTCTTTTCTTTAGGCATGTGGACCATAGCTTGACATCCAAATACTTTTATATGACTTACTTTTGGTTTATGACCGGACCACAGCTCTTCTGGAGTTTTGAATGACAATGCTCTAGTTGGGGATCTATTTATGATGTATGCAGCAGTTTTTATGGCTTCAGCCCAGAAAAACTTTGCCAAACTAGCATTTAGGATCATGCATTTTGCTCTCTCAACTAAAGTTCTATTTAACCTCTCCGCAGCTCCATTTTGTTCAGGAGTATATGGTGTTGTGGTTTGATGTTAAATAGAACTTTAGTTGAGAGAGCAAAATGCATGATCCTAAATGCTAGTTTGGCAAAGTTTTTCTGGGCTGAAGCCATAAAAACTGCTGCATACATCATAAATAGATCCCCAACTAGAGCATTGTCATTCAAAACTCCAGAAGAGCTGTGGTCCGGTCATAAACCAAAAGTAAGTCATATAAAAGTATTGTGTGGTTTGATGTTTAATGCCAGCACTTTTAAGGTAATCAGAGAATGGTTTATTGACATATTCCAGACCATTGTCTGTTCGAATACATTTGAGTTTACATTCTGTTTGATTTTCAACTTCAGCCAAAAACTCTTTGAATTTTGACAATACTTCAGTTTTATTGTGAATTGTATAAACAAAAACCTTTTTGGAATAATCATCCAAGAATGTTAGAAAATATTTAGCCCCTCCAAGTGATTGTGTTTCCATGGGGCCACACAGGTCTGAATGTACCAGCTCCAATAACTTTGTGGAATGTGACTCTTGAATTTTAAAGGGCAATCTAGACTGTTTACCTTCTTTACATGTAATACAGGTCAAGTTGTTGCTTTTACCCGATAATGTTATACCTTCTGTGCTTTCTGTCATTTTCTTAACACTGTCAAAGTTAAGATGACCCATTCGTTGGTGCCATAAGAATATATCATCATGTTTAACATCAGACATGCATGCATAATCGATGATCATGTTAAGCCGGTACATGTTGTTTACTTTTGTTGCAGTAGCTACAATGACCTTTTGTCTATTCAGTATAACACAGCCCTTAGAATCAAATTTTACTTGGCCACCATTTTCTGTAATCTGATGCACAGATATTAAATTTACAGCAAGGTCTGGTATATACAAGACTTTTGTGAATAAGATTTTATTTGACTGACCTTCTCCATTCAATGTATCCAGAGTCACATCACCAGAGCTACTTACTTGCAGTACTTTGTTATTTGCAACTTTAATTTGTTTAATAGGCGGTGCACTTTCATTTTGAAGAAGGGTTTGTTGTCTTGTCATATGCATGGTTGCCCCGGAATCAATGTACCAATCAGAGCTGTTGTTGTTAAAAGGGGTAACAAATGCAGCAGCGTATGAACTATTTGATTTAGCACCCTTTTCTTTAGGTTTTGACCTGCATTCAGTGCTTTTATGTCCATATTTGTTACACTGAAAGCATCTAGGACCTTTGGTGAACTTCTTTTTGACAAACTTGGTTTGTGAACCATGTGCAGTTGTAAAAGCAGAGTTACCATTGTCGGATTTTACTTCTTGAAGCAGTTTTGATTTAACAGAGTCTGCACTTATTGTCATCCCTGAGCTTTCAATTGCAAGGATCATCGGTTTATAGGTTTCTGGTAGTCCGGAGAGTAGTAGCGTACCAAGCCACTCGTCATCGACTTTAAACCCTATATTTCGAAGCTTATGTGCTGTAGACATTATCTTGCTTACATATTCATCTATATTTTGGCATCCAGAGAGTGTAGTTGTGCAGAGATCACGTAGTAGACCAACTCTGCGTGTTAGCCCGGAGTCGTCGAAAGCGCGTGCCAGATTTTCCCATACATCTTTTGCCGTCTCAGCCTCTTGAATGTGGACGTAATTTATTGCGTCAACTAGTAAAATTATTTTCGTTTTAGCTTTCAAGTCTTTCTTGTAATCAAGAGGTTCGCTAGTGTGATTTTCAATGCACTCCCAAAGTTCTTCATGTTGAAGATATGTTTTCACAGCAAAACGCCAGGTACTGTAGTTTTCTCGGCCCGTTAATTTTTCAATTAATGCCAAAGTATTGCTGCTCGTCATGATACTGAACGATGAAGTAGACGATTTGAAATTTTCAACTACGCAAAATCGAACCACGTTGGTTGAGGTTAGGTTGATACACTTCGCCGGCAAAAACTGTTTTTATTGAATAATTTGATATTTATGAGAAACTTTGCAAGCTCTTTAAATTAATTTGGCAATCTGGGCCCATAACCTGATAAATGTAATGTATTTTATAAGGATTTGTAATACTTGGAGATAAAATAAACCACACACGATATGCCCAGAACATAGAGAACTTATTTATTATATTACCATAGACTATACAACTTACATACTAAGCAAAACGGTAAGGCGGGAAATTTAAATATAAATTCAACACAAATACGCCTTCACAAGCACTTATGAGTGGTCAGACAGAGTAGTTATTGGAGGAGGTAGGGCGCAACGGATTCGTCCGTTCGAAATTGGAGCAGCCCGACTGGGGTAGTACCTCCACCTTACAGAAGACCGCAGCCAAATAACACTACATGTAGTGTTGTGTTCCTGCGGTGAGTAAGGTAGCCAGAGCTCCATGAGGAGACGCTGTACCGGCAGTGGGGGGACCAGGGATGGAGTAGCGTCGTAGGGGTGTGCAGGAGTGATGCCTGTTTGGCCCTTCGACGAGAAGTGCATTGCGCTTTGTCCCTTTCACTGCCTATACAGTTGCTCCCTTTTTTATAGGGTCGGCAACGCGTGAGTGACGTCTCTGGTGTTGCAAGCGTCCATAGGCTACGGTAACCGCTTCCCATCAGGTGGAACCGTATGCCTGTTTGCCACCCATGTGGTATAAAAAAAAAAAAATAGTCCGAAGGTGGTAACCAGTTAAGCATATCAGTGAGCAGGTTGTCGCGGTTGGTAACTGGATGGGAGTGCATCGTTCCGGGTATATAAATCAAAAGGAGGAAGATATTAAATGCAATCATATTATTACACAACTTCCTACATGTTATTAACATAGAATTTTCCTCTTCTCTGTAACGTAAACGTAGCCATGTTAATAGAGGAAAAGCGATTTGTGTCATCTCTATTTTAATAGTGTTTTAAAGGCAACGTTCTCTCAGTCTCAGTCTCTAATTAATATTTTTAAATTTAGTTTTTTTACTAATAATCTTTTTTGCATCCTAACTAAACATGTAAACATAATTTCAGCATTATCGGTTGAGGCTTCAAATATTTAGAAACTGTGATAATTAAAGTAAAAACTACTGAATATTGTACCCCTAAGTATATATTTTTTGTTAATTAAGTACATTTTGTAAACGCGAACACATGTTCAGGATCCTTACAATAGTCTTTTTCTTAACTTAAACGCACTCGACGTTTTCGGAAAGGCAGAGAATTTTTTGTATACTCCAAAAGACCAAGTTATATTAGTTACAAAGTAGGAAACGGTGTCATTACAAACTCACATTACATATGACATACATATGTGTCCAAATGTTGTGTTTATAAACTGTAATATTGACTTAAAAGGGTGCCAAATTACTTAAGCACGAGGTGGTGGAAATATGCACGTTGACTTATTTATATTGCGTATTTTTAGACACAAATTAGAGCAAAAGTTTTAATGAAACAGTTTTATTAGAGCATGAAATTTAAGTCTTTTGACAACAGACAGTTTACATGAAAGTAAGTGGTCACCATGGCCTATGGACATTTCGTAATACCTATATCCTTATATTTACAATCATGTAGCAAGAGTAGAAATGCTAAAAGTCCCGCGTATCTTTAATGCCTAAGTGTATTCTTGTGATATATTTTTTTAATCATGAAATTATATCTTTTTATTAATATACTACTTAATTAATAAATTAACGTTCCATTTAGCGTTGCCTTGCAAATGCAACGATTTTTGTATCTTCGATTACTTAACTATTATGTAATAAAAAAATATCAGAAATATACAAACCTTTTTCAAGTTTATTCATTACGGACATTTTCCAAGTACCATTAGGGTACAGTCAAGCTGACAAAACAATATATGATTAAAAAAACTGGCTTTGGTATATTTAAAGATAAATTTATTACGAGAAACCTCTTAAATTTTTATGAAAATATGTAGTTACCTCTGTATTTATAATTGTGCAAATATAATTATTATATATTATACTAGCTGCCTCCGCGCGGTTTTACCCGCGTAGTTCCCGTTCCCGTGGGAATACAGGGATAAAATATAGCCTATGTTACTCGGGGATAATGTAGCTTTCCAAAGGTGAAAGAATTTTTGAAATCGGTCCAGTAGTTTCGGAGCCTATTCATTACAAACAAACAAACAAATCTTTCCTCTTTATAATATTAGTATAGACTAGCGGACCCGGCATACTTCGTTCTGCCCACCAGCGCTACCTACCGGGTCCAAATTGATGTATTTACACATAAAAACCTTCCCCATGAAATACTCCGTAATTTGGTAAAGCCCGCAAGAAAATCTGTTCAGTAGTTTTTGTGTTCATCGCGTTCAGACAGACAGACAGAGGCAGCGGGGACTTTGTTTTATATACAATATAGATGCCTATCTAAGTTGAAAACATTTTATAGCGTTAATACCTACTACACTGTTTAGAAATGTTAAAATTATGTTGGTATAGTTTTCATAATTTTAAGGAAATTTATGTCTGTCTGTACATATTTTTTCTCATCAATAAGTGATTAATACTATTGTTTCCAAGCCGTCGCGTTTGTTTGAACAACTGTAACTCAATTCACTGCCATTCTCTATCTTAAAACAATAGATTTACAATTCAAATTCGTTTGACGGAATGGATTTTTCTTTTTTTTGCCTTATTTTAACAAATGTATAGATATTTCCAAGGATAAGACGACTGTCAATGTCAAGGTATACCTAACAGAATAGGTAATCTATATCTATATTTATAATAAATCTGTAGAGAGGTCAATTCTGTACATGAAATACATTTTCAAAATAACTATCAGGGGGTGATTAGTGATCGATACTGATGCCAAAAATGCAATCAGTAAAATTTTTGTCTGTCTGTCTGTCTGTCTGTCTGTCGGTCTGTATGTTCCTTATACAAACAAAAACTACTGGACGGATTTTAACGAAACTTGGTACAATTATTTTTCATACTCCTGGGCAGGTTATAGGATACTTTTCATCACGCTACAATCAATAGGAGCAGAGTAGTGAAGGGAAATTTCGGGAAAACGGGAGAAGTTACTCCATTTTTTAAGCTTCCGTCGCGTGTGCAGCCTTAATGGTTAAAGTTACATAGAAATTATGTATGACGGAAATATTCTACACAAAATTTCCTAAAAAATATCCCGCAAAGGCATATGTCTATCTTTTATAGTTGACTCAGAATAACACGTGTAACTCCTGATAGCTTAGCAGTTCGGAGCATTCTGATTATATTTGTTTACTCTTACGTTTATTATACTCTCACTAATCCCTAATTTAAAAAAGTTAACATTATTACCTATTCAATAAAAAAGAATCATAGAAATCGGTATAGAAACACCAAAATTATAGAAGAAATAAGCCATCGCGTCGTCACACGTGAATACTAAATCATGCTATAAGTAAGGATTATTTTTAAACGACTTAAAAAAAAGGAGGAGGTTCGAGGAACGAAGTCGCGGGATAAAGTTAGATTTAGCCCAAAGAAACTATTCCACGCGAACGAAGTCGCTGGCAGAAGCTAGTGTTATAATAAATTTATAAATATGTAGATACTCACTTAGATAACGTATTGGATAGGTAGGTATTTCTATATTTTAAACTTATTTACTTCCTAGATTCTTTCTTCCGAAGTCACCTGGGCTCCGGGCTCTTAATATTCCCAGGATCAAAAATTACCTATGTGCAATTTCAAAACATATTCCAACTTATGTTGAAGGAACAAAGATCCAAACTTTCCCATTTATAATAGTAGGTAATATTTCAACATAGTAAGGACTAGAGGGGAACCACTTACATCTCAAAATTAGCTGCAGAAACACCGCAAGATGTTATATAGATAGTACTAATGGCTCCCGTGGTTTCACCCGCGTACCCGGGAGATCGTCCATTTTCCCGGGATAAAAAGTAGCGTATGTCCTTTTCCAGACTCTAGACTACCTGTATACCAAATATCATTTAAATCGGTTCAGTAGTTTTAGCGTGAAAGTGAGGCAGACATGCAGACGGAGTTACTTTCGCATTTATAATATTAGTATAGATTTTGTTTTACTCTCTGACGCGCTAGCAGGTAAAGTGGATACTTACACCGTTTTCTTTCTTGCAATGTACCGTAAGTACAGTACGGGTTCAAACCCGTGACGTTCGACGTCCACTGAGCTATTGTGATACCTAATACTTTTATTAAGGCTCATATGTCTGTAACTGGGCCCTTTCTCTTCCAACCGAATCGTAGAAGACTTGGCGCTGAAGCTTTGCGACAGAAAGTAACTCTCTAAAGAAGGTAGTACTGTTTATAATACTTGCTTAGAATAGATAACACTTTATTAGTTTATGTTTAGATAGAAGTTTATTACTTAGTCATGGCAGACAAGCTGAAGGGATCTGGAAGAAATTTTGTTGCACGCTAGAGTGAATAGGTATTTTCTGGGCAAACGTGAAACATCTTAGGATAACGTCGCTCATGTAAGAGCGTGTTTAAAGCCAAACGTAAGCTCATTTGATTTAACAAAAAAAAGAAATTGCAGATTGGCTACTTTTACAAGAAATAGTGATATTTCTGTGTTTTTGCGTAATGGCTGTTCCAGATAACCTAACAAAAATCAATTTTAAGCTCGTAAGCTTCCTTGTAAATAGAATTCAAACATCCAAATAATTAAATGTTATTTCAAAAACATGTCAAGAATACCTATCTAACGTACAAATTTTTTTAGAAATATAAATATAATATTTATTACAGACACACAATGTATGAACAATGTTATTTAAAATAGTTTTTTAACACTTGGAAGTGTCTCAGCATTATAAACGCTTCCACATAGAGACACGAAATGGTTCTTTTAGAAAAAATGACCTTCTACCTGTTTATGGATGACCCACCCACATATATTTGTATAAATGATTTTCTTATAATTTTCCAGGCTATTTACCATATTTGGTTACATTAGGGGTACCGGTTGCCGTGGAGATTCTAGATATACGACTACTTACTCGCACCATCGAGCACCGAGGTGCCTATTAGGAAGATTTTGAATTTTCCCGGAATAAAAATATCTGAATTATTTAAAACATATTTCAGCGGTGTTAATGGATTCTTCTAAGTCCCTTCAGTGCGTGAAAGAATAACAAACATGAATCCTCAGAAAATTTCTCGATTTACAACTCGAAGAGCGAAATAGCTAGACACCTTTTCACAAAACATATTCCTGGTATATAAAAAATATCGTATTTCTACCTACAGAAAAATATGTTCGGAAAAATGAAACAATCTGTTATCACAGCCAAATAATTGTTTACCAAAGAACGTAGACTATCTATCGAATGGCTACTTGCTTTAATAGCATAGACATTTACTTAAATGTCTTTTTTATTTCCCCAATAACAATGATCTAATACCAACCTTATTACCACAAAGCTAAGCTTCAAAATCCCTTGTATGGTTTTCATGGTCCCAAAAACCATCAACTCCTATTTCTCATGATATAAAGTGTTAACAAAGAAGTTGATACAATGGGAAACCACGGTTGTATAATGGAGATCACGTACGTCCCACTTCGACATGTATTGTCCTTGTCGCACACGGTACACGGAACAATGTAGGCACGTATGAGATACCATCGATTTTAATACTTTCTATCAATATAATTGATATGATTATATTCTTTATGTATGATTGAAACATGCTTATGTCGTACAGGGTTATTCTATTCATTTTCGATTTTAGAATGTTTTTTATTCAAATAGGCCGTCATAAGCAGACTCTAACCCTCGGGTCGGATGGTTTGTCTTGCTGAGAAAAGCCGGCAATAAGCTAAGCAATTACTCTTTTAAGCACAAACTTAGATTATATTGAATGAATTTCAATGTCCCACTGACGATATTTTGTGTGTGATTGTGAATGTTTAAAGAATAATAATTTCAACTATATATAGGTACATAACAATATTATAGTAGTAGTTACACCATTTATAACTCCAAAATAGATGCACAGTTATACAGAGCCCTCTGCGCTCATCGTGTAGGAGCTCAGAGCGAAGGGTGTAAGAGCCAACTGAGACTAACTCCATCTAGTCTATTCAAGAAAAAAAAATATAAGACAACCTAAAATTTCTCATTAAATCCTGATTCCTACATCTTAGGTTTCATTACAAATAAAAAAATACTTTTATCAATCATTTATATCTATTAATAGGGAAGTAAATGTGCTTTTTGTTACGGATGTCTACTGCCAAAAAGCAAAAAAAAAACAACTGTATCTCTATCTAATTAGATTATACAAATGCCTATTTAAATGTAGCCTAGACTAGACATTCTAGGAAAGTGAGAATTCTGACCTTGTTTCGACGTAGTAATCGTTTTCCTCATCAGAAGAACTATTGTATGTTTTATTTCATTTTAATTAAATAATGAATTGATTGGTATTAAAAGTAGGAAGTGAATACTTTGTTCCGGGAGGTAGGTAACTACGCCGTAGGTAAAACGAATCCCAGGCAATGCTAATAATCGACTAAATATTTAGCTCACTACAAGTAAGTGGTTAGTTTAAAATCTGATATTGGCTTCAAATTATTTTAGCCTTAAAAATGGGCCAACAATACGAAACGTATCACTCAGAAAGTTCCGGGAAATCCTACTAATATTATAAATGCGAAAGTTTGTATGTATGGATGTTTGTTACTCTTTCACGCTCCAACGGCTGAAGGGATCTGCTTGAAATTTGGCACAGAGCTAGAATATGTTCTGGAATAACACATAGGCTACTTTTTATCCCGGGAACGCGGGTGAAACCGCGGGGAGCCACTAGTGTCTAAATAAGGACTCCCTTACCTGTTATGAAATAAATACAAAACTGCCGAAAGTGCCATCGATTTAATAATAATAATAATAATAATTTATTTATTTACCAAAAAATTACAGATATAAATTTAAAGTATACAATAAAATTATATAGGAGTAGGACACCGGTATAGTTCAGGCTATAACATTTTGGTGTAAAAATCTGTACACTGTATTTTAAAAACCCTGCCTCTTAAACTAGGTTAACCTGTATCTTAAGAGACAGTGAGTTCGACTAAAAAATATTATTTTATAAGATTTTTAACAATGAGTGAACCGTGTCGGTCTGCCAGCAGATGATATTAATTTAAGTTATGTAATTATGATTGTGTTGTGAATGTGTATGTCTGTGTGTGCTTGTGCGTGCGGGTGTGTGTGAGCTTGTGTGTGTGCTTGTGTGTGTGTGCGTGTATCTGTGTGCTTGTGTGTGTGTGCGTGTGTTTGTTTGTTTTTGTTTTTGAGAAGATTTTAGGCGATGTAGGTGAGTAGGGATTCTGTGTCGGAATAATCCTGTTTTAGGAGCCATTCTGTTAACATAAATTTGATTTTGTATTTGTTGAGGTCTAGGATGTTCAGTTTTTTGTGTATTTGGTTATAAATGTGATTTACACTTTAACTATTTAAATGTAACCCATAGAACTTTTCATAAAACGGGGAAGATGAGACGAAGTTGCGCGGGTCAACTAGCTACATAATATTATTACTTGGTATTATTTCAAAATCGGTAAGTACATAATCTAACTATAACAAGTCCTTCTGTCTGTCTGTCTATGAGTCAGCAGACAGTCCTCAGGCGAAGCTATTAAATAGCAATAACATGCATATATAATAACTTGTAACGCCCCTAGAAACAGATAAATTAGTATAAATTACATGTATTAGCCCGCGGCTCCGCTCGACTGACCTCAACCATAAACAATATTATACTATGTGTAGTTTAAATATTTACACTTAAAACATTTTCTTGTCTGATTGGGATACAATTTATATGAAATTTTGATTACAAATAGAAAAAATATTTTTGTGGTCAGACGATGAAATGAATATGTTCAGTTATATGAAAATCAAGACAGTACATAAATATTGAAAATAATATAAAATATTATTTATCTATATAGAACAATCGGCTTAAAAACTTACCTTACTTCCTAAATTGTGATCACTGTTTTTTTTCATTAAGCATAGCAAGCATTATATATACTGGTAAGATCGCAAGCTAAAATGAAAATAAGTAGGTTCCTAAGTATTTTTGTTCAAATAGGCCTTTACATGCCAAAGAGTCAAATACTGCAAAGTTTTGGCTGAGAAGAGCCGACACCTAATTGAATAAAAAAAAATCTTATTTCAAAACCTTGTTTGACCAAGTACCACATTGCCTCAGTAATAATTTTATAGCCCATACATGATATTTTCACATCCATTGTACTTGGACCATCGATGTATAGAATATTAAATACGACAAAACAAAAGAATTCATCAAACGCCTCAATGCAACAACCATAAGGAGACGTGCCTCGTAAATGAACAGACATTGGTAAACAAAAGGTGTACTAACATTATCTAGTAATGCAATCGTTAAACTGAAATTAAGTATCATGATTTTTTTAAGTACTAAAAACATTATATTAACTACCTACATACTTGCTGAAAATGGTATATCCCATATACGGTGCTAAAACATTACTTATGCAAATGATGTATATCAGAATCATGTGAAGCAAAAATTCAACATCCTATCAAAACGTATAGTTGTTCACGACTAATCATATATAATGATAATACATATTTAAACTAATACCAATAATATTTTAACTTCATTTTAAAGTAAAAGCAAACGTCTCACTAATCACTATTGAAGTGAAAAATTACGTCTAAAAGTTACTAGCCTCGCAGAAGTGACTTTACCTTTAGTATCGTACCTATGTGCGATATAATTCTTAGAAAGTGATTTATAGGTACCTATATAAAACAGAATTAACCTTTTAAGATCGTTATCCAATCCATATCGGACATAGATAGTTATATGTAAACAAGATAGCTAGACAACGCTCGTGCCATCTGAAGGATCGACAATCGGGTGCGAAAGTTAAAGACTTTATTACTTATCTACATTATTATCAATCAATGGTCTTTCTTAGTAACTTTATATTTTTAAGGTATTTATAGATATAGGATACTTTTAATCCCGGGAAAATGGAAAATCTCCCGAATACGCGGGTAAAACCGCGGAAAGCCACTAATAGGCCAATAAGTATGTCAGCATCTTAGGAAAACCACCTCAGATCAAAGTTATGCGTTCCAAATTAAAATAATTTCATCGCAATTAATCCTTCGTCAAATGAAATGAGGTATTTGGAGCAATTGCGCCAAACTACTGAACAGACCGATTGGCTTTGTGGTTAGTGACCTTGAGTCTCAAGCCGCCGCGGCGCCGGTCGTGGGTTCGAATCCCACCCAGGACAAAAATTTGTACGTATAAATATATATCTGTTTATTCTGTGTCTGGATGTAAATATCTATATAAGTACCTATGTATAACACAAGTTCACTTTCAAGCTTACTTTGGAATCCGATTGGCCGTGTGTGAAAAATGTCCCAGGATATTTATTTATTATTTATTATTACTATAAGATTGCGATGATACATTGTGAAGAACAAATAACTCTACGTATACGAATTTTAAATACATTCCTATAATAATATTCGAAACGGAACAAACAGACAATTTCCCGTACACAAATATTGGTACTGGGCGGGAATCAAACCCACGACTGGCTCTAAACTCGAGATCTCTAACCACAAAGCCAACCGGTCAAAAAAACCCTTTACTTTAATCCATATAAGTCCATAAAACTATGAGTATTTTACTAGTATAGCTATTGTTTTCAACCATGTATGTAGGAGTATGTCAGGAGAATAATAATCCATATAAAAGCCCTCACAACCTGTCATTTTCACTCCACCTTCTAACACTTGCTTTCAGTCTGAAATGCGATATAAATGAACTTTTAATCTAAGTAGTACGTAGAACGAAACGTAATCCGCTGTGGGCAGATGTGTGGGAAACTTCAATCAATAGTTATTGTTTAATACTCACTTTATGAAAGGATGGGAAAACAAGAAAAGCTTTCTGTGCCTACTTAATAATAATAAAAACCTGTTTTAACAATCTTATGTGACATTTCATCTTAGAACTATTTATCTATACTAATATTATAAAGAGGAAAGATTTGTTTGTTTGTTTGTTTGTAATGAATAGGCTCCGAAACTACTGGACCGATTTCAAAATTTCTTTCACCTTTGGAAAGCTACATTATCCCCGAGTAACATAGGCTATATTTTATCCCTGTATTCCCACGGGAACGGGAACTACGCGGGTAAAACCGCGGGGAGGCAGCTAGTGTACTAATATTAAAACAAATAAAAATGTTTTATATGAACGTTACGTAATTAGAAATTATTATTAGACACCGGTTTCTGATTGTCTTGCTTTGTATCATAGGCCTCTCCAAGTTCATTTCTTCTGTACCTATTTACGTTTTATTTAAAGACACATTCAAAAACATGTGAAGGGCCCAATTCGCCGCGTGGTGGACTAAGGCGTAAACCCCCTCGTTATTAGGGACGCTTTTGCTCCTATAGTGGGGACGTTCATGAGCTGATGACGATAATTATATCATCATTGATTGTGATTCTTGATTTATCCGGGTTAAAAATATTCTATTAGTTCTCCAAGCTTCTTCACATTAGGCGTCACTGCTTATGTTTGTAAAAAATACATTTATTTTTTCAAACTTTCCCGTTCATAATAGCAGTAGAACATTGTATGTAATAATAATTATTTAGTATACTTGCTTACCTACTCTATATAGCGGGTCCTTTTGTTTAAATTCAATAACATTTACCTACACATTTCAATACAAATATTTGTTATTACGTTTGTCTGGTCAGTGACGATTCTGCGTACGGTAATATTATAACAAGTGCAAAATATACCTAAATACATTGTTTAATTATTCCTTTACGTCATTGTACTTGATAATTGCGAACTTACGATACACTTTCTGCCATAGAATAGTAATGTATTCATAATATGTTACACAATAATAAATAAATGTCCTGGGACATTTTTCTAAGGTAAAAGGTCACTTTTAGCTTGCAAAAGTTGAAGGTCCCGGGAACGTGGGCAAAACCGCGGGGAGCCACTAGTATATAATTTTGATACAAGATAAATTTTGGATTTATTAAAGGTCATTCATGAAACTAACATTAATTTTGTAGCATATGTTCTCGATTCTTTTTTAGATCTCTTACTTTTATGTACACTGTATTTTAATATATGATATGCACAAATCATAAAAATCTAGCATTTTCAGTATTCGTAATGGACAGTTGAAAACATAAAAGTTTGCAATGATTGCCAGGGCAACTATTTTTTGCTTTTTTTTATGTTATCTTATATGTCATTGTGTATTTATAGTCGGAATAATAATTGTAGTCAGGAGAGTGACAAGCCCAACTGTCACTGATACAAAAAAGGGTGACCCGCTACAATAGTGATGTTCGGAAATCAATAGTCTTAGTCGTACGTACTTAGTCATGCTTTATTTTATTAGGTATCAAAGCGTTTTTTTTACTGTAAATATTTAATACATACCGTATTAAATAATACGCTTTTTGGAAATATGGTCCTTACTTATTGCATATTAAAATTTCTCACGAGAACATTATCACAAAAGCTGGGAATTAAATGTATAAAGAGATTCAGAGGAATTAACACTAGAAAGTCGGCAAAGTACATGTAATTTTATACGTTTTTAGGGTTCCGTAGTAAACTACGAACCCTTATAGTTTCGCCATGTCCGTCCGTCCGTCTGCGGGTATTCTCAGAGACGCTTGATACTAAAGAGCTGTAATTTGGTATGGTAGTAGATATTAACAGCATCGACAAAGTTGAAACATAAAACCTTGAAAAATATTTTTTAGGGGACCTTCCATACACGTAAAACGGGAAGTTTTTTTTCCTCCATTCCTATAGTGTGCCATATCGTTGGATAGCTTATTAGTATAGTAAAGCAAAGCTTATTGAAAATAGCTAAGATTTCCTAACAACGTTCTCCGATTCGGGGTTTCGTTTACGAAATAGAAAGCTATTAAGCTGTTATTTTAATTAGAGTCATGTCCCCCCCCCCTCTAAAAACTAAACCATTGTTTGTAGAGTTATAAAAAAATTCAGGCTAGTAGCATATATGATGAATTTAAAAGGAAAACTATTACGGCTAAGTTGGCTTTACAGGTTAATGAGTTATAGTTGGCCAAGTAAAAAGATTCTAAATTAAACCGAATACGACATTTAACCATTTTGTTGCCACCTCAATACTGATAAAAATGTTTAAGTAAATCGTAGATGTATACCTATTTAAAGTATTGAATTTTGTCAATCTTGCTAAGGAACCCAACACTGCGCATGTCCAAACACGCTCTTGGTCGGTTTTTATTAATTACGGTTGCTATTCATTACGACTCCGGTTCTGAATTGGTATATTCAGAATTGGAATCGGAATCAGTTACATTTATAATGAATGAATCCACATATTCATCTATGATGTGGTCGAGTTGACACATTTTGTCTTCGACTTTTATGGCATGGTTGATGCACTGACTCCAATTTTCGGGCGTCACTTCCTTCAGGCCTTCTTCAAATAATTTTTTTACGTCTTTTATTTTAAATGTTTTATTGTTCCTGGCGACGTATCCCTTTGCTTGGGCCCAAACTAACTCTATTGGGTTGAGCTCACAGTGATAAGGGGGCAGACGCAGGATTGTGACACCGTATTCAGCGGCCAATAAAGGCAATTTGACATTAAATAAAAAAAGGAAACTCGACTAACTTTTAGTTGTAAAAAATCGATTCTACCACATCACTATTTATTTGGGACTAAAAACCTGCAACACTGGAAATGTCAATTCTCTGCCTACAATGAATAATCTGACTATAGTATTTACCTATTTTTAAATCACCCACACAATCAACCTGGATTGAATGAAACGTCAAAACAAATTCAAATAAGAAAACAAAAGAATGTACAAATCACAGACTGGACACTCTGTTAAGTGGTAAGCGGGCAAAACGCCCAACATGTGTTTTTGATTAATCTGTCTGATAGAACGCCAAAACACATCTCCTATATCATACTGTATACCTGCCTAAAATAATTCCAACATTCTGGCTTCTAATTAACGCGGAAACTCTATGATGTTGACATATATCGAAACTAAAATTAAATGTGTTTAATGTGAGATAAGTACCTACATACTATAAGTATTTCTCCCATGATATCATGTTCTTTGCGATGTTAGTAAGGGCGGATTTATGTAAGAGCTTTATAGGCTGCAGCCCAGGGCCCCGTAGGTATAAAGGGACATACATAAAAATATAGGTACATTAATAATTTTTTTCTCCTCTTTTTTCCTATTCCTTGACTAAATATCAAAGTGATGATTAAATTATAGAGACCGGTCTAATAGTTTTTAAATTTATACGTTACATACAAAATTACGAATCATTCCTCTTTATAATATTAGTATAAATAAAATAAGTCCCAGGATACCTATAAATAATCCCCAAAGGAAAAAATCGTAGGAAGCTAGAGTTAAAAACTAACATGTGCATTTGCCCCTGAAAGTTATATAGAGTACTGGGTTATTGACATTACACGTGGAGATCGTCGATACCATCAGCTCCTTTGTATTCTGATACAAAATTCGCCGACGACCTTCCTCATTGGAGAGGACCTCTCACCTGATTGCGTAGTAAACGAAAGGGACAGCGCATAGAAGCCCCATTGATAATATCATTTTACGTAACTGAATTGCAACTTATTTACAACACTATTCATAGAGATGTTATTACAGTTTGTTACAATAACTTTCTAGTTCAATTTTGTTTTATTGTTACTATTTCTACGCCCACAGATTATTGTGTATTATACATTGTGTCCTATTGCCGTCTTTATTTTAAAACTGACCGACAAACAATAGGTTTAGGTTCGATCTCCACGAAGGAGAACACGTTATTTTTTATACTACAAGGGTGACAAACAGGCATACGGTCCCACCTGATGGGAAGCGGTTACAGAAGCCTATTGACGGTTGCAACACCAGAGGCGTCACTCACGCGTTGCCGACCCTGTAAAAAGGGAGCAACTGTATAGGCAGTGAAAGGGACATAGCGCAATGTACTTTTCGTCAAAGGGCTAAACAGGTATCACTCCTGCACACCCCGACGGTGCGGACGGTGCATACCCCGACGCTACTCCATCCCCCCCCCCCCCCACCGCCGCTACAGCGTCTCCTCATGGACATGTGTTCTATGCCTAATTATGTTTATGTTATCCTAGCCCATTAGCATCAAATCAGATAGCTGTGGATTAAAATGAATTTTAGAGTTATATATTATTATATTTTAATATAAAGACGATAATTATGTACATTGCTATTTTGATCATAAATTAATAAAAAATAGTCTGTTTATATAATAATATGTGCAAGAAATAAACAGATTTGCATTGGATGAACATAATATGTCTATCTTCAGCTCTAATACACTAATTCAATTGGCCTACCTACCTATTACCTAACTACTGAGTTCAAATAAAAAAATACTACTCAGTTAGATTTTCAAACCTATATATTTTGAATCAATGAATGCAACTTGCCAGTGATGCATACGTCTTAAGACTTTCGAGTGTTATTGAGTAAGAAGGTTTTAATCATCCAGATGTCTAGTTTCCACGTGTAGGTATTCCATGACGTATAAGGACTGTAGGTCATACAGTCTGTAGTTCAGTGACACACCACGTGTATAGTGCGGTAGAAGTTATTTACTGTTCGCACAGTTCTCGCCCACGGGACTGACCGTCGTCAGTTACCTATGATTACTGTGGAAAAATCCAATTGCAGAGAAATATCAGAAAATTGATCAGAGTTTACGGCTGGTTGTTTCAGGGGAAAGTTGGAAAATAAATGTTGAACTTTTTTACGAATTGAAACACTTTTTTTATGAAATAATTTACGGAATCATAATTATTATACTTGCTTCTTGCTTAATTATTCCAGAGTTCTACTTGGTAATGATGATTTTTATTATCTCATAACTAATCTTTGCATAACAACATTTCAATAAATAGCTAGTAACTCTAATATATAGCATTCAGAAATAATGGTTTCACTTATTGATATATATACTTACTTATATATGTCAACGTCGTATTTCCGTCGTAGGGTGCTCACGGTCAAGGCTGAATAATTCGTCGCCTGTGCCACCGATCCGAATTGAATATGAAAACATTTAGTTTTTTTTATTTCACTTATTAATATTACATGGCATAAAATTGTATTGTCCAAGACTGTTTGTGTATTGTTTTAACAATTTATTTATGGTTTCTGTTGCGTAATCGTATCGCTGTACAAAATAACATTTGTGCCGGTCGGGTCGCATTTCAAATGTCATTTTGCAATTTAAATTTGACAGACATATGTTTTTTTTTGAGAAATTGTAAATTGTGATTTAGATATTCGAAAAAAACATGTCGGGGAGACGATATGTCATGAAACCATTACAATCTATGTAAACGTATAGATATTTAAATTTGGAAAACTGTAACAGAATTTCACTTTGATGACGTTTGTATAAACTTGATTGACGCTTAAACAAAATCAATGCACACAAATATATGGCAAATAAAATATGTAATTATTATTATTGTAATGACCTGACACTGGCAAAAACGTCCCAATTAGAACATAGGTCATGTCATATAGGTCACTTCAAAAAAAAAACAAACGTGCGTATTTAAAACTTCCTATAGTCGGATTAATAATTCGAGTCAGAAAAATGACAAGTGCAACTGTCACTGATACAAAAAAGGGTGACCCGCTACAATAGTGATGTTCGGCAGTTTTGTTCTTTCAGTATCCGATACATAAATCTAGTCGAAAATCCCAAAATTTCATTTTTTTTAAACTAAATTTGAATTTAATTGAAACCAAAATTAAATAAATAAAATCGAATAAATGTTATGAATTTAATTAACCTAAAATAGGCTAATCATCCAATTCATGCTTAATTAAAAAAAAATGAATAAATGTACGAATAAATATAATTTATTTGTCCAGTACCCGTACAAATAGTCACTTCCAAAACAAAATGGGGTCCATAGCGTGACAAGTGATGACTATAGTTCTTCCAATAGCCCAAACCAAATAATATACATAAGAGTATTTTATGTAATATTTAATTACCTACCGTGTATGTCTTCTGTTTTATTACCATAAATTACATATTTTTATTTATATAAAGGCAATTTGACATTGAATAAAAAAAAAGGAAACTCTAGTCGAGTTTCCTTTAGTGATGTGCCGAGTCGCTGTTTTGGTGGATCGAGTCGACTCGAGTCAGTTTATACGGTACTCGAATCATGACTCGATTCCCTCTACTCGAATTCTATGTTTGGTATTCGAATACTGACTCGAGTCCGGCTGGACTCGAGTCAGTATTTGAATTCCAGCTAGACTCGAAACAACCCTCATTACCGATTCCTTTTTTCCTAATGTTGCGGTTGGCATCGACCTCAAAAGAAATATTGCTCATATCCGATTATCCGTATGAAGACGCTTCATGATTCTAAATATTTATGTAACTAAGTCATTATTTATCAGGTATCAAAGTTATTACTTTTCAGTTATTCGTTTGTGTTTTAAAGTTCGGTATATGTTGTTTAAATTACTTTTTAATGAAAGATAATTAAAAACATAGAGCGTAACTAAACTCGTATACTAGACTCGAGTCAATTAAAGTCGCATAAATAGAATCGAGTTAGCAATTACGAATCGATTCTTCTTGACTCGAGTACTGGAATCGAGTCTGGCGTACTCGAATCAAAATAAATTGGTATTCGAGTAGGCGAGTCCAAAGCAGGAATCGAGTCTGACTCGAGTCAAACCGTACTCGGCACATCGCTAGTTTCCTTTGTCCTTAGCCGACTTTTAGTTGTAAAAATTCGAATCTACCACAACACTATTTATTTGGGACTAAAAACGGCAACACTGGAAATGTCATTTCTCTGCCTACAATGAATAATCTGAGTATAGATGACTAGTAACAAAGTATTACCCATAACTTTTGACGATCGCACGTGGAAAATACTGATCTGTATATTCAACTCCTATTAAATCAGAATGGTCGTTAACCACCCATGTACTAGATGTAGTGCCAAAAACTGTTGCATGTCGAAATACTAATATTATGTAATACGTAAAAACTTTGTCTATAGTAAATCATCCGTGGTCATTCATAAACAATTACTACATGACCACAGGATAAAATAAGTCGTAGTACAATTCCATCTTTAAAATTCCAACTAATATTATAAATGCGATAGTAACTCTGTCCGTCTGTCTCACGCTAAAACTATTGAAGTTTGGTACACAGATAGTTTAGAGCCTGAGAAAGGACATATGCTACTTTTTATCCCGGGAAAATGGAAGATCTCCCGGGTAAGCGGGTGAAACCGCGGGGAGCCACTAGTGGTTTATAAATTAAAAGGAAAGATTGGACGTCATATTTCGTCATTTCAGATGTTCAAAGTCAACATTTGAAATGAATATGTGGCCTTGAACTAAAATGCTGGATTGATCTAGATTTTTCATAAAAATCGTTAGAAAATGTTTGCTTAGGATTTGGTTCTTACTTATGTACCTATATCTGTTAATATTATTAATCTGAATAGTTTGTTTCACCGGGCTAATCTCGGATTAAATCCAAATTTTTTTTTGTGTTAAATAATTCATTTATCGAGGAAGGTTATTGGCTATATAATATAACGCTACAATAGGCAAAGCATTAATGAAAAATCTTGTAAAACGCTAGGCATAACGCAGACGAAACTCGCAGATCTGCTAGTCTACACTAATATTATAAAGATGTCAGCTAAACTGATATTATAAAGATTTGATTGTTTTTTTGTTTGTAAGTTTGCATTGAATAGGCTCCGAAATTACTTGACCGATTTGAAAATTCTTTCACTGTTAGGAAGCTACACTATCTCCGGTGAACATAGGCTATATTTTATCCCCGTATTCCCACGGAAATGGGAACTATTTGGGTGGCCAGCTAGGTATGAATCCTACCTACATATAAAAATCCTAACCGACTGCAGAAAGTGTGGTATTACCATTTACATCAGACGCAGATGGAACTTACCACGTGTATGATGCATGGAAGTCTATAATCATATATCATTTCACATTGTAATAATTTAAAGCATATCGCGAAAGCTTGGCACACAATCTATGAGATATACCCGCCATGTTTATTTTAGCTTTAAATACCGTATGCTTTCATATTTGATTAGTATTCAGAATAATTGGAGTATGATACCTACATGTCTGTTTGTTCTGCGTCTAGATGTAGATATCTATATAAGTGTGTATTTAGAATAGTATGAGCTATCTGGTTACCGTAGTATAAGCTGCGCTTAGTCTGGAATCAGACTATGTGAATATCCTAGGATATATTTTGTGTTGATGTTAAAGTGAGTAAATACAGACAGATTATACAAACTACTAGTTTGCAGGCTACAGGATTTTTTCTTGTGACAGGCTACAGGTTAAAGGCTACAGGTTACAGGCTACAGGTTAGGTACTAGGCTAGTTTCCCGCCGTCATTGCACCGGAAGTGAGGAGGCCCCAGCCACTCCCTCCAGCGCCAGCGTCTATGGACCGACAATGGACCACGGTGGTCAGCGCCGGGGCCAAGAAGAAGGCCGCTGCTGCGCAGTCCAACGCGCAGCCCCAGGGCAAAGCCAAAACCAAGGCTAAGCGACGACGCAAGCTCCGCCCTCCGCGGTCGCAGGCAGTTGTCCTCACGCTACAGCCGGGCCACGAGGCCAAATGGAAGACATACGGCGACGTGCTGACCGAGGCGAGGACCAAAGTAACCCTCGCAGACTTCGACATTCCAGCCGTGCGGTGCCGGCGAGCAGTCACTGGTGCGCGGATTCTGGAGCTGCCCGGACCAACCACCAGCGAGACCGCAGATCGGCTAGCAAATGAGCTGGCCGAAAAACTAGGAGAAGGACTCCGGGTCTCCAGACCGACGAAATGCGTTGAGCTGCGCATATCGGACCTGGACGACTCCGTAACGCCAGCCGATGTGGTGGCCGCCGTCGCCCGGGTGGGCGGCTGTTCTGCGGACCTCATCAAGACTGGCGAGATCCGCCAGGACTTTAGGGGGTCCGGCACGGTGTGGGTGCGTTGCCCGACTGCGGCGGCGTGCAAAATTGTGGATGGCGGCCGCTTCCTAGTGGGGTGGAGCTCCGCTCACGTGAAGCTGCTAGAGGCCAGGGCCCAGCGCTGCTTCCGATGCCAGCAGAGTGGCCACGTGAAGGCGACGTGCCAGGCCCAAGAAGACCGCAGCGATCTCTGCTACCGCTGCGGTCAACCTGGACACAGGGCAGCGCAGTGCTCGGCTGCACCTCACTGTGTGATGTGCAGCGCTGCGGGCAAGCCCACAGACCACACCTTGGGCTCCAAGGCGTGCTCTGTGCAACGCGCGAGTAAGGGGAGGAAAGCTGGCGATGGCCCCCGGGCCTCCTCGCAGCGTTCCCAGCCGGCCACATCGACACCTGTGGCCCGGAACGAGGAGGTTGAAAGGATGGCCTTAGGATAATGGCCATCCACTTCCTACAGGGGAATATTAACCACTCCGCCAGAGCCCAGGACCTGTTGGCCCAGAGCATGGCGGAGTGGTCTATAGAGGTAGCGATCATCGCCGAGCCATATTCCGTCCCTCCCAGGGACAACTGGGCTGGCGACCGGGACGGCCTGGTGGCCATTATCGCCGGTTCAACAGCCGGCTCTCCGCCGCTACAGAGAGTGGTGAGAGGTCGTGGCCACGTCGCGGCATGGATCGGCGACACGCTGGTGGTCGGGGTGTACTTCTCACCGAACCGAGTCCTGGCTGAATTTGAGCGTTTCCTCGTCGAGGTCGGGGCTCTGATCGGGAGAATGCGCCCTGGCATGGTGCTCGTGGGCGGGGATTTTAACGCGAAATCCACGGCGTGGGGATCCCCGGCCACGAACGCCCGTGGTGTGGAGCTGGAGGAGTGGGCGATTGCGACCGGGCTGGTCGTCCTCAATCGGGGGTCGGTAAACACGTGCGTGCGGCAACAGGGCGGCTCTATCGTAGATATCACCTTTGCCAACGCCGCCCTGGCACGCCGTGTTCGGGGCTGGGAGGTGCTGGAAGATGTGGAGACATTATCGGACCACCGATATATTCGGTTCGAGGTGTCCACACTTCCGGCCGACCCGAGAGACCCAAGACGGCCCCCGCAAGGGGATGGGCCGCGCTGGGCACTCAAACGCCTGGATAGGGAAGCACTAGAAGAGGCAGCCCTGGTACAGGCCTGGGTGCCAGCGCCTGACGGCCCGGTCGACGATCAGGCAAGGGCGATGGTCAGCGCCCTGACGGAGGTGTGTGACGCATCAATGTCACGCCTCGGACGGATTCCTCCCAAACGTAGGGTGTACTGGTGGTCTGCAGAACTCGCCCAGATGCGCGAGTCATGCGTCACTGCAAGGCGGGAGTACACCCGAAGTCGGAGACGTCGAAGGAGGGACGTGCCAAGAGAGGAGCGGCTTTATGCCGCATACTCGGAGGCCGTCAAGACGCTCCAGGTGGCCATCAGCAGGGCCAAGGAGCTCGCGAATGAGGAGATGCTGGAGACTCTGAACAGCGACCCGTGGGGAAGGCCGTATAAGATGGTGAGGCGCAAGCTTCGACCATGGGCACCCCCACTTACACAGAGTCTCCAGCCGCAGCTCCTTGAGCAGGTGGTCACTTCGCTGTTTCCGGCAAGGGAGGAACACACACCTCCGACCATGGTGCCCCCCAGGGGCAGGACCGTGGACGAGGGAGAAGCGCCGGAAGTAACGGAGGGCGAGCTGGGGGCAGCGGTACTGCGGCTTCGTGCCAAAAATACTGCCCCCGGCCCCGACGGTATCCCCGGTCGGGCCCTGGTCCTGGCCCTGGGCCCACTCGAGCCGCGGATGAGGGCGCTCTTCAGCGCATGCTTGGCGCAGGGACGGTTCCCCCACGCGTGGAAGGCGGGGAAACTCGTCCTGCTGCGAAAGGAGGGGCGACCGGCAGACTCGCCTTCGGCCTACAGGCCCATCGTCCTTCTGGACGAGTCGGGCAAGCTGTTGGAGCGAGTGGTGGCTGCTCGGCTCGTCCGGCACCTGATGGAGGCGGGGCCAGACCTCAGCGCCCACCAGTTTGGGTTCCGCGAGGGCAGGTCCACCATCGACGCGATCGCGCGGGTGAAGGCTCTGGCGGACGCAGCGGTGGCCCGGGGTGAGGTAGTGCTGGCGGTGTCTCTAGACATCGCCAATGCGTTTAACTCCTTGCCCTGGGCATGCATCACTGCGGCGCTGAGGCGCCACGCCGTGCCCGAGTACCTGAGGAAGACGGTAGAGGACTATCTCACCGATAGAGCCGTCAGGTACCCGGTGCACCAAGGGTGGCAGGAGAGAAGGATGACGTGCGGTGTTCCACAGGGGTCGGTCCTAGGACCACTCCTATGGAACATCGGTTACGACTGGGCGTTGAGAGGGACCAGGCTGCCGGGGGTTAGTGTGACGTGCTACGCCGACGACACACTGGTGACGGCCCGCGGCAGCACGTACAGGGAGGCGGTGACTCGGGCCACGGCTGGTGTAGCATCGGTCGTGGCTCGAATCCGGAGGTTGGGGCTGGAGGTGGCCCTGAGTAAGTCCGAGGCCGTGTGCTTCCACGAGCCTCGGAGGGGCCCACCAGCGGGCCTGAATCTGGTCGTGGGGGGGACGTCCATCGCCGTCAAATCGACGATGCGGTACCTGGGCATCGTCCTAGACAGCCGGTGGACGTTCAAAGAGCACTTCAAGTGTCTCGCCCCCAGACTGATCGGAGCGGCGTCGGCGCTCGGCCGGCTCCTTCCAAACGTGGGGGGGCCAAGGGCAAGCTGCCGGAGACTGTACGCCGGAGTGGTGCGGTCGATGGCCCTATACGGGGCGCCCATTTGGGCTGACGCCCTGACCACCCATAATCTGGCCCAGCTGCGGAGACCGCAGAGGGTCATGGCGGTCAGGATGGCGAGGGCATACCGCACCGTCTCCCACGAGGCAGCGTGCGTACTGGCGGGGACCCCGCCCTGGGACCTAGACGCTGAGGTGCTGGCCGACTTTTATTGGTATGTCACCGAGGCGCGGGCCCGGGGCGGCCATCCACTCCCGGAGGAGATCAGACGGTGGCGACTAGTTGCGCACCGGGATCTGCTCCGGAAGTGGAAACAGAGGCTGGAGTCGCCGAGCGCCGGCCACTTGACCATCGGCGCGATCCGGCCCGTTCTGGAGGAATGGGTCGGAAGAAAGGAGGGCTTCCTGTCCTTCCACCTGGCGCAGATCCTCTCGGGGCACGGATGCTTCGGGAGGTATCTGTGCCGGGTGGCAGGGCGGGAGCCAACGGAGGTGTGCCACGAGTGCGGCGGCGCCGAGGATACGGCGTTGCACACCTTGGCTGTTTGCCCAACCTGGGCAGCTCGGCGGGCGGCACTCGTGGCCGTAGTGGGCAGGGACCTGTCCTTGCCGGCCGTGGTGAAAGCTATGGTCGGCGACGAGAGGTCGTGGAAGGCGGTGGCCTCCTTCTGCGAGGACGTGATGGCGCAGAAGGAGGCGGCGGAGCGCGGGAGGGAGGATGATCCGGCCTCCCACCCGATGCGACGCAAACGGGTCGGGCGCCGGCGGCTGGCGTATGACCGCCGGCTACCGCCATAAGGGCACCAGAGGGCGGCAGGCTCGGGGACGTCTGCCGCCCGCACTACACCGGTGCCCGAGATGAGGAGCGCGCAAAGGGCGTGCTGAAGAGGGACGAACGGGGGGAGCAACTTTCCCCCCGAGAATCGAGTTCGGACCAGGGTGAAGTCCGGACAGCACTGGCGGGGTCGCGGAAGTGTGCTTCGGCGTTCCCGTGACCTCGCCGCAAAGTGCCGAGGAGGAAGATAGAGGGGTTTTAGTGGGTATACCGTGGCCTCATTAGCCAAATACGGGAGTCCCACATAACCACCCGGGCCGGTCCCTGCGCCCGGGTGGTATGCGTAATGCATTTCCCCTCTCAAAAAAAAAAAAAAAAAAAAAAAAAAAAGGTACTAGGCTAGTTTACCTACATATGCTAGAACGGCTAATGGGATGGAGATGAAATTTGGCACGGAGTTTGAATACGAGTATGTCCTGAAATAGTATAATAGTTTTTTTTCATCCCGGGAAAATAAATGATCCACCAGGAACACATGTGAAACCGCGGGGCGGAAGCTAGTTATTATATAATGCCTACCATATAATATTATAAATGCGAAAGTCACTGTCTGTCTGTCTGTCTGTTATGCCTTCACGGCTAAACCACTGAACCGATTTTGAGGAAATATCTCATTACTTTTTTATTCTAAGAATGTTCTATTCCACTGGGAACGAGAGTGTAACCGCGGGGCGTAAGCTTGTTTATATATATACTGGTTTATGAAAACAAAATTGCGGAAAAACAAGGTCTAAAAATAAAAATTTTAAACCTACAAAGCTCACCCATATACAAATAAGGAGAATTGTAGATTATTGTCAATTAAATCATAGTTCCGCGTCCATTTTATATTCGATAAGGAAATGCATGCCTTTCCAATAACCGAAAGTGCGTCTGACCTTGTCCAACAATGCGAATAATCAAACATAATAAACAACTAGTGGCTCCCCGCGGTATCACCCGCGTACCCGGGAGATTCGGTATTTTCCCGGGATAAAAAATAGCCTATGTCCTTTCTCAGGCTCTAGACTATCTGTGTACCAAATGTCATTTAAATCGGTTTAGTAGTTTTAGCGTGAAAGCAAGACAGACAGACAGAGTCACTTTCGCATTTATAATATAAATTATATAGATTTTATCCTTGGACAATATAAACCTTTAGTACAATATATTCATTCATCAATTTACAATGATTCTCTTAGATAGGTAGGTATGTCTTAAAAATTGTTGTATAAAAAAATGGTTTATTTGTGGAATGGAAATTAATATAGTTTAGGGACACTACATTTCAAGTAAGTGTATTAAATCAATTTTTAATAGCTGTAATGATTTGGGCAATATGTCAAGAAGCCATACCGCAAGGAATGTAAATATGTCGCAGGGCTTTCCCCCCTTTCACTGAGTTCGTCCGGGGAAGTACTACTACCATACCACATATTTTCACCTTGAAAAGTATAATTGTCCTTTATTCAGATACTAGCATCCGCCCGCGGTATCACTCGCGTAGTTCCCTTTCCCGTAGGAATACAAGGACGAAATATAATCTATAGCCTCAATAAATGGGCTCTCTAACACTGAAATCGTTTTTCAAATCGGACCTGTAGTTCCTGAGATTAGCGCGTTCGACCAAACAAACTCTTCAGCTTTAAATTCCTACTAGCGGACCCGGCAGACTTCGTTCTGCCCCCCAGCGCCACCTACTGGGTCCAAATTGATGTACATAGAAACCTTCCCCCTGTTCAGTAGTTTTTGTGTTCATCGCATTCAGACAGACAGACATAGGCAGCGGGGACTTGGTTTTATATATATAGATAGATAAGTAATAAGTTTTTTTTCTCTCTAGTCAAACATATGTTACTTAGGTTGTATAGTAAACATATATAAGTACTAAGACAGGTTGTGAGGTCATTGTACTGTCTGCAACCCATTGACCTGTGTTTAAAGACGCTTTAATTATGTCTCCTTCTTACACTCCAGTGATGATTTGACGTGAACTGTCATATAATAATAATAATAACTTAAGGTGTGTCTCAGATCACATACGATATCGAAGAATGTTCCAGGTCATTTGTTTAGAACAACATCTACTACCAAATGATCGTCCAAGATCGTCAATCTAAATAAAATAAAATAAAATAATAATAAATATCCTAGAACATTTTCACACACGGCCAATCTGATTCCAAAGCAAGCTTCAAAGTGAGCTTGTGTTATGGTAACCAGATAGTTGATATACTACATATTCTACGTTTTAAATATATACTTATATAGGTATTTACATCCAGACACAGAAGAAACAGACATATTCATGCATACAAATGTTTCTCCTGGGTGGGATTCGAATTCGAACTCACGACCGCCGGCCTGAGAGTCAGGGTCACTAACCACAAGGCCAACCAGTCTATCATACTGATATCTAAATAAAAGATCGTTCTTACGGATCTCCATAAAGATTTAACTTAATTTAAACTTCGTATGTTCATAACTCCAAAGAAAAAGAAACTGACTTGAAAACAACAAAGTCTAAGTCCAAAATCGAGTCATGAATTCGCGCCGTGTCTTATAATGTTGTTGTTTATGACTATGACGTAAATGTGTTAATTTACAATTGTCAATTAGTAATTATGTATACTACGTACCTACTTATATTTCAAAGTCCAAAACGTAGTTACCTACTGTACTGTATACCACCACTACGTCCGCGATATTTACTTGAGAAAAATATTAGATAGATATGTATATTTTGTAGTTTTTTAGGGTTCCGTACCCAAAGGGTAAATACTGAGACTTCTCTGTGCGTCCGTCCGTCCGTCAGTCACCAGGCTGTATCTCAAGAACGGTGATAGCTAGACAGTTGAAATTGGGTGAAACCGCGATGGGAAAGCTAGTATTACATCTTCTATCGAAAATACTTGTAGCAAGCTTAAACACACACTACTTTTATATTTCTAAAATTTTCCGAAACAAATTATTTTACACTACACATCAAACTGTACTATACCAATAAGAAGACAATATTTCCCAACAATTTAAAATTAGAAAACTTTCAGTACATAACTTCCTTTAATATTAAGTCGTGGCGTCTGTTGCTGAACACCGTCCTGTCGGTGGATCCAGACTTAGTCTTAACAGCTTCGCCAGTTGCTGATTGCTGAAGGGAACGACCGAGTAACAGCTAGGGAGTGGACCCTACGTCACAATATAAAGCCTCGTGGAAAATAAAAGTATGTTCAACCCTATAGTGAATGTTTCTTAGACGCCCTGAATTCAGGTCACCTCTTGTATAAATTGAGGGAAAAATGTATTAAATGCGTCAGTATTTTAAGGCTCAATTCGTTTGCAGTACACATTGATGTTTGATTGTTTATTATATTGGGTGGGTTTTTTGGGCGATTGGTAAATTGGGACTTAGGTCATTGGCTTGAATCCTACATGGTGCTAGATTTGAATGAAAAAATTTGAATATAAGTACGTAATTATAAGTTGGTTCAAAAACAGTTATTGCTCTGTTTACTGCTGGCTCTTCTCAGCAAAAGCAACCTAGGATTTGTGCCTGTCTATACTAATATTATAAAGAGGAAAGATTTGTTTGTTTGTTTGTAATGAATAGGCTCCGAAACTACTGGACCGATTTCAAAAATTCTTTCACCTTTGGAAAGCTACATTATCCCCGAGTAACATAGGCTATATTTTATCCCTGTATTCCCACGGGAACGGGAACTACGCGGGTAAAACCGCGGGGAGGCAGCTAGTTTATTATATTTATATTGCAATTTCAGTAGACTCTCTTATATACCAATCTAACTGAGTAAAGTTTAAATAATTAAATCCTACACAAGTTTAAAGACCATTGACCAATTCTGCAGGAAAAACAAAATACAAGATGAACTTGACATCAGAAAAACTGGTTGTGATTTCATATTTTAAACGTTCGTTCGACGATGTTTCAGTGCCACCACTATGCTCTGTCCCTCTCATTAAGTACGCGGTCACGTGAGAGGACAAATCTCGATGGTCTGAATAAGGGCACGTTTCAACCCACAAGGGACAAGACAACGACCCATCCAGTGAGATATTAGCTATTCTCGTCGATATACCAACGTCATTTTGCACACGACACCGCGTCATATCCTAAACTAGTAAATAATAGTATTGTTCCATAAAATGCTGATTTAGAAACCAGAAGCTGTCAATCATTAGGCAGCTATTTTTAGGCGTTTTAAATGCTTTGTCATCTTTCAAGAGGTACGTTGGCAGTGGGCATAAGTGGGCGGACCACTTATCACAATTTGGAATACAATATTATTTACGAGTAGGTCTTCCTGGTTTCACCCGCGTAGCTCCCGTAGGAATACGAGGATAAAATATAGCCTGTGCTACTTCCTGATAATAGCTTTGCATTGTTTTAAGAACTATTCAGATCGGTCCAATAGTTTGTAAGTTTATTCGTTACATACAAAAACACAAACATTCCCTTTATAATATTACTATGATTTAAACCTACAAACTATTATAAATTTAATGAAGATCTCAGTAAACAAAATAATAGAAAACAGCCTGCATCTTTACCAAGTCAAATACTTTTATTTAGATTAGTACTAAAATAAATTCGATTGAAACTATTTTAAGGTTTTCTAACTTGTATATCTAAATGTGGTAAAGTGATCAGCCCGCCCATACTACTCTAAGTAATTACTGTAAATCCCTAGCCTGCTAGAATAAACCTAGGAAACAGGACTACCCACTGGCTAAAACATTAATACCTAGAGTACGTTTGTAAATGTCATTGATAAGTAGGTATTCCTCATTTACTAAATGAGACAATCAAATTAATCTTAATATTTTTATTCAAATTGGCCTTTGACTTACGAACAGTCACTCTTCTGCTCGGTTCTGAAAGTTGCTTTTAGAAGAGTCGGCAATAAACACTCACTTTAATTAAAATGACAATGTATTTAACACACATAGATATAAATAAAGCTTTATTAAGAATCTATTTATTAAAACTGAAAAGAAATATTCAAATCAATATACATATTTCCAATGTTTATAAAACATATAGCCTTACTGTAAACTACAACAATCGATACTAAAAGTACTAAAACGTATCGATGAATCGATTAAATCGCGTCGAGTCTTACGTCATTTCCAAGATTCCAACTAATCGAAATACCGAATCGATTACAGCAGAGAATGTCGTCTGTAAACATTAATCGAGAATCGATCACATTATCGATTGATTTACAATCGAATCGATGAAACGGCACGTGAATATTTTTAGGATCACGTGAGTCAAAAACGTGCGGATTATCTTTGGGTTTTAGTCACTCTTGAAATTCCAATCATTTCATTTTCAATAGACATTGGTATTTTAGGTATGCCTCCTGTATTATAAAATATATTAATAACCATTTAGATTTAAAATTGGTCCTTTAAAATTAAGCGAGCATACTCCACTATAATAAATGTAAAAGCTAGTTTGTTTATGAAGAATAAGCATTTAAGCTTTCGCAATATCACACAATACTGTGTTGCATTAAATCCATCCGGTCAACGCTGACTCAAGTAAATGTCGGCATTAAAAATAAGTACTCACTAAAAGTGATTAACAAAGTAATCCCAAAAATATTTATGTACTCCATTCATTCAGGTTTTCGCAAGAGCCGATGAAATAGTAAAGTTCGGACGGGTTCATGTAGTGGCATATCTGGCACAGGCTCAAGTATGCGCCGGCGCAACTGATAGGTTAGTGCTGTGCTGTGACTGTGACCAAAATATCCAGATCTGTCAGATAGGGCGGTAAAGAAGGTTGATTTTGAACACACCGTAACGCTGTTCCGTCTATTGATCTTTTATACGTGGCATTCTTGCGCGGGCAACATTACGTTTTGTTTAAAAAAAAATGGTAATTTATGACTGTTACCAAAATTTTCAACTAACCATTTATAAAACTATTTTAATGAATTGCTGAAAAATCTAGTACTATTTTTTTTCACAAAGAAGATTGCATCTAATACTGGCATTAAAATACGTTCATTTAGGAAAAAAATACATTGTACATATTACTTTACATAAGTAGGCATAAAACCATTAACATCCGCATAATAAAAATTGTATAGAAACTTTTATTGTACACCAAAACATAAAACTAACAAACAAAAACTAACAATGTGATTAAAAGCTACTGGACAATGGGCAGGCTTATCATTACAAAGCGATCTTTTCATGATAACTTTTTTATAGGCATGGTGCCTTTTACGAATAGCCTTATTTAAAAAAAAGTATTGTCACTTCCGAAGTCAGTCTTATTTGGTAATGTTAGAGACTTTTTTTTTAATTAAATGAGAAATAGGTCTAAAGGTCATTCTTAGAAATCCATGCGATTAAAACCAATAAATAACTTGAACCTATCCAAAAACTAGATTTTTTGCATGGATTTTTGATAAAGATACTAATATAAGAAATGCAAAAATTTGTTCTTGTTTCGGCTGAAAGGATCTGGATGAAATTTGGCACAGAGTTATGTATATATTTTAGAACAAATAAGTTACGGGGGTAGTAAGGGTTACCTGACCTGTACCCGGTTGCAGATAACTAAATACATATATCTAAGATTATGTCCGAGCATAATAATTATCGACATTAGCTAACCGAGGGAAAATGGCTTGAAAATGATTGAAGAAATTCTCACATCCGGTCAATTAAAAACAATGCCCTATTAAGTCTCTCTCAGACAAAGGATAATTAAATGTTAGTGGAATTGGTTTATAATTGTGTGATCGGATTTTCTTGGTTCTCACGTGACTATTTTTTGTATAAAACGAGTTTGTGAAGTCCCCTTTTCCTTGAGAAGACTATTCCTTTGAGATTTACAGGGCAGTTAATGTTATAGAATTCGTAAGTTCTTAATGTTATTGCCAAGTTTTAAAGTGGGTAAGTTTATCTAAGGCCTACTAGGGTTGAATTCATAATCTTATTTCGTAGAATTGCCGATAATGGGGTTCTAACTAGAGAACCTCAAAAGGTTATATAAACTGTATTATGGATAATAGTATCGGTCAACCAGTCTAATTTTTTGAGCTTTTTGAATGTGGTTGAACTCAATCACTATGTAGGTAATCTTCAAGTCTTTGGACCTTGAGTCAATGAGTTACATGACACAAAAAGTTCAGAGGGAAAACAAACCTATTTTTTTTAAATGAAATAATGGTGCCCAATAGACAAAAATCAATTTATGGCATATATTTATATGCCTTTTTCATATGTAACTCAAAATATGAAATGAAAACTCCATCTATGGTTAATTTTTATTGCAATGACTTTGTCTAACCTTCACTTCATTCAACAAGTCAAATACCTACCAAGAGTTTTATTTAAAAACCATTGAAGCAAAACAGTTTTTTTGTTTAGGTACCTATTCTTTCCACCATCAATTACAGGCTTGATGGTATAATACGGCGGCCATTTTCCTGTTCCATTTTCTTGATTAACAATCATTAATAAAAACTGGTAACACTATATTTATCACGCGAATTTATCTTGGTGAAGCACTCCCGTGCTTTAAGTCTACTATTCCGAAAATAGTTATAGTATTTTAAATGTTTTCGCGATCTTTTTGTTACATAATTTGGAGCTTATATCTATCTATGAACAGAAGTATTGTACGCTTCTTGCAATAATTTAAAATAGGAGCTATTTAATACATATATAATTTATATACAGTTTATTTTAAATAAGATATAACATAAATACCATACCAGTGTCGAACAATTGTGTCTACAGAGAAGACATTGAAAATAATGTTAACCTATATGCTTATATAAAGATCTTTTGAATCTTTGAAGATTCATACTTTTCAACTTCCCAGTCTTATTAACTGTAAAGAAAGCTTTCAATTTGTCTGACTAGACTAGGATGACTAACTTTTCAATGAGTTCCGATGCATTCATCGAGACACTTTTTAATTTTTGCTGTTTATTCTTTGTAGACAGACAGGAACAAGTTGGGTGGGTGTTGAAGTTTAAAGCACTAGTGTTCCTGTACTGTTCTGTAATTTGAAGTATAAATAAATATTAGATCATCTATATATGTAAAACAAAGTCCCCGCCGCCTCTGTCTGACTGAACGCGATGAACACAAAAACTACTGAACAGATTTTCATGAGGTTTTCACCAAATTATGGAGTATTTCATGGGGAAGGTTTTTATGTATTATGCATCAATTTCGACCCGGTAGGTGGCGCTGGTGGGCAGAACGAAGTCTGCCGGGTCCACTAGTAAATTATATAATAAAATCTAGGTAAATAAATATACAAACATCGTATATTATTTACTAAAAACCTAAATAACTTCATTCATTCTGGTGATGTTTTTGGTTCTTTTAGATAACCTAAAATTATTTTTAAATCCATTATCTATCGGAGCTTACGAATCAGAATCAGATTCTGTTAAAAGAGAAACGGATCCCTGAAAATCGGAGCTGGAAGTGAAACTAAATCAGTTTTGTAAAGTTATTTTCCTAGTTTAATATTATATTTCACGAGCTTACTCAAGGTTGAACTGCTCGCACTGTCGTCGTTTCAAATAGTTTTTCAATTACGTTTCAATTTACAATTAATTTCGTGTTGTCTGAAATCCTATTTGCTTTTAGACTAACGAAGGGTTGATGATTAAATATAATTTTTATTTAATGATTGAACTCAGTTCTACAGGGTCGGCAACACGTGAGTGACGCCTCTGGTGTTGCAAGCGTCCATAGGCTACAGTAACCGCTTCCCATCAGGTGGGACGTTCGCTTTGGGGTATAAGATAAGAAAAATATTTATATTTAGAGCAATGTTCACGTAGAATAAGAAACAGACTAAGAGTCTTGAGTGAAACTGCTTCTCGCAAGTACCGTACCATCTGATTTTACTATATTATCGAAGAATATTTACATATACCTTACGCCAAAAGAAATGTCGGTCACACAATGATCAACAACATAACCTTCGCATTACATGCAAATGTTGGCAAATAACTGTAACTATGGATTTCCCAATTAGAAACACTGTTACACATAAATCGAAATATGTTATTATAAATCTTACATTACAATTTCACAAACGTTCTATTGCCCGTCAATTATGATAAAGTATCGATTTAGTATCGATATAGATAGGTATGTCCGGAACACTGTGGAGTAACAACACTCGATCGTTTCGTTTCGGGGCCACAGTACGGACTTCAGTAATGGCGCTTTTATCCAATTAGGGATGTCCTTGTATGATTTATCGATATATATATAGGTACGTTATTTGCTAAATAGATTTTGTGCAGTCGATATATTTTGTTGATTAATTCATTATATATATTTTGTATGAATTAGGTATTCGTATTATTTATGTTTTAACATTATTTAATAAAGTATATAACAGAATAATTTTACCTTTTTCCTTGTTTAAGCTAAACGGAATACCTGACAAAATGCAAGCTTCAAAAGTATGTATTAAGCGTTTCTATTTCGTTACGTCGTTTTTGTTATATTCCTCATCATTCTTATAATAGCTTAATTCTATACATTTATGCTGTATGAATTTTAATTCTGGTTAACATTTTCTTAGACCTTCGTTAGTATTCTCCTTCCGAACATTACAGACACTTTCTTGTTTCATTTATAGTTTGTTTGACTTTTTATATTGAAATTTGTATTCGTCGCGAATGTTTGATGACTGCTAACTAGTAGGTAATTATTTTTAGCTAAATATACCAAGTATTAATATAATAGAGTTAACACTAAAATCGTAAATAAGTGCAGTCGTTATATACAAAAAATTGCTTGAAGATAGATTTTAAAGAATGTCGTGAACTACAACATTCACTAGCTAGAATACAATGAATGTCACTTTTAGGAGGAAAATACTATATATTTGTATAAATTTATATATACAAAATAGTGAAGACTGTTGTTTTTTTAAACTAAAAGTCAAATACAAATTCATCGACTTAAAATAACTATCGACAACAGACATCACTGAACATAATCCGGCAGCACTCAGGCCCGAGGTTGAACACAAGGCGAGCCGTAGACATGTAATATAACACTGTTCCTAGTATTGGAACTGCTGTGATTGTTTACCTATATGTTAGCCAATACACCATGAAGGATGTCTGGTAAAATTCAATATCTTTAAATAAAAATATCCTCGGATATCTATTAGACGATTAGTGACAGATTTCCAAGGCGCGGTTGAGGGTTCAAATTTCACCCATGATCAAAACATTATTATTTAAAAGTGGTAGGTATATGAAGGTAAAGTTAAAGTAGTTACAGTAGGTAATAATTTGACGTCACGGGCTTTATTAAACAAAGCTCGGATGGAACTGTTCGTTTTGACATTTGATTAAGAGTTCCTAGTTTAGAGAAATTAGTAGATATATAAAACTTCAAGAGTTGATTTTCTTTACCACAAAGGTAGAAACAGACATACAGTCCACTAAAGAGTTAGACCTGCGCTCTATAAGTTAATGCTGCTAATTCATAGGGCAACACTTGACATTTACTTTCTAGAATATTTTTGACAAAATTTTGGAGGCTCATTTTGACAAGGGTATATCCGTCCTTGTCGCACAATGTATGTCTCTTTCTGGCACATGACAAACGGTCTTTTAACATCTAGTTGTATGACGATACATTTATAAATAAGTGTATTATAAATTATTGAAAATAGAACAGAAATACTGAAACGTGAAGCCAATTATTCAGCATTGACATATATCACTACACATCGTAGTGTTACTGCCCTTATTATTATTGTACTAGCGAGGGCATAACGATATTTGTATTTTAAATGTTTAAAATATATACTTCACTCATGTTTAATGGTATATTTAAAATTATATCAACAAGATTAAGCCTGTATGAAACAGACGGGAAAGGCGGAGTGGTTCGTACACGTAGCGTAGGTTTCACTGTGTAAATATACCAAGCAAGATAATTATATTGTTTTATATATTTTTTTAATGATACATTTTATAAGTATGTTTTCTAATACAGGTAGAATCATTTGTTTTTTTTTATTATTTGATGTTTTCTATATAGTTTAAATAAAATTCCGTAATTGGCAAAAACAAAGATAGGTACCCATACAAAAACATAAAAGCTCTCCAAATTTCTATCTTACCTTTTGTTACTACCAAAATTAAAGCGAATGAATTTTAAAACTTTTAATCCACCTAATTTTGTTTTTTTTTTTTTTTATTTATAGGAACTACATTGGCAGCGACTGTCCACGGGAGGATTCGAGGAGAAGGACATTGGTCTCGTGTCAATATACGAGGTTAAATTTTTGTATTAAACGTACACGTGACTTTATTGTGAGATAATGTGCTTTAATGAGCCCTCGTTGTAATATAATCACTGAGAAAACAGAGCAGATGTATTGTTTAGCCTTTTTATTGATGGCGACGTCAAACGCCATTACTATGTAATGATGAACACACACTTATACAAAAATATCGCACACAAACAAAGACAAATAATATAAAGGTCCATGTTTAAACAAGGACTATAAGGTCTAGATTTCGTCGTGTGAGTATAGCACCGGCGAAAAGTCACAGTCATCAAAAACCAACCGGCCAAAAAAAACTTTAAACCTATTTATAAAGTAAAGTGGCATTCCTACATAGGTATATTTATTTTTTATTAATTAATTATTAATTACAAATTTGAAAATGTCCACAGAGAGTAGGTAAATTTTATTGCTTTATCAACGCTAATGACGTCACGAGCTTTTTGCAACAAAGCTCTAAAGGAACTTTCGTTTTGACATTTGATATTAGGGTTGCTAATTTGACATGACCTATGTAAAGGGTTAGGCTTACCCTCTGTTTGAACCATAGAGCAATAATTTACCCATTCAGATCTTGAATTAAAATAAAGATTTACCTGCCTTTATAAACAGTAGTTGTGAAACACAGGAGTGACAAAAAATAGGTCAAAATGATGGTACAAAAATGACATTCAGCTATTACCATACCACAATAGCATTAACCTTCTCAATGAACTGAGTTTGTCTTTGACACATTTACCTAACAATTTTACAAGAATATATAATCTACATTATTACGAAAAAATTTTGGTCGTGTGTTAAAAATGGCCCGGGATTTTACTAGCTAGGTGCTGCTTTTGTTCTCGACTAGTTCGTTCTTTATTTGAAAACAATTAATTTTTTATAATATGCCTAATTAAAGTTTTTATCAAAATCACCAAAATTCCTTTTTCGCATCACGAACACGGTAGTATAATATTTTATATTACAGTTATTAAAAGTATTAATTTTTTCTGGTAATATAAAACCTCTTTTCCTGTCGATTGTCTGAGATTATTAAAACAAAAGAATGCAGCTTAACTTTTATTATTAAGTAGGTAGTAGTTTGCTTTAAAAAAAGGAGGATGTGAAAATTTTTACATAAGTAGGTAGGCTATAATTTTAATTATTCCTCAAAATGTTAACGCAAAAACACAGTACCTACAAGACAAAAGAACATGTTTTAAACAATTAAAACTTAAGTAACACTCATAAACTTACTGCATCCTACCGTGACTGTGTTACAAAACAAAAATATCATATTATGTGCCAAAGGCGGATTTTTAACATCCTCATTAAAAAAAAATACAAAAACGTATTGGTACAAGCAGTGATGACTCACCGACTCAAGATTATAAGGGTGTGTTGATAGGGGTGGCTCAAGTTTCCATTTTAGAGACGTGATGACATGAATATGACATTGCAGGTATACATGCCTTATCAATATATGTTTTATCCTTCGTAATGGAATCAATAACAATATAAGTTTTTACACAGTATCATAGTTTTACTATGTATAAATTTCGACACTGCATCTGTCTCCCTAATATCATCAAACTCAGAAACTTGAACGGAATTTCATGGAGTTTTCATCAATAGACGAAGTGATTCATATAAAAGGTTTGGTATTAATTAGTTAAAATACAAGTTGACAATAAATATTATAAACTGGAACCTTTACTAGCAAAGAACTGTGCAAAGCCGTGTCAGGTCACTAGTCAGTAAATAATCTCCAATAATAGATTATGTACAATGATTATTCCCATATGACCACTCTGCATGCAACCAGGTCGAGTGGCTCGATCCCGGGTCGATCACGTTGTTCCGATGTGCTCTTGAAAATTGTATACGCATTATTCTAAATCACTGTTTTTGCATCTATAACGAATATAGAATAGATATATTACTCGTACTTACTGACTGGCTTACAAGGCGCTTGAGTTCGCATCCCACTCAAGAAAATCAATTGTAATTTTTCTAAATCGATAGGCTATTAAATTTAATTATCTAAGTATATGTACAAAGAACTTCTTTTATTTTCTGAAATAATCAATATATACTACGCGGAGTAAACCGTGGGTTAGAAGCTAGTATCTATACTCATATATTCAAGAGTATTATTCAGTCGTTTAATATCTACTTAGTTAGTTACTCTGGATTGACCGTGTGAGAAAAATGTCACAAGACTTTTATTTACACCAAACCCAATTAAGGTAGCGTTTTTTTTTTATATTTGACGTCATTTTGTAAAATGCCACGCCGCAAGCCACAAATCATACCATGTTACTGAATGATAATAAAATAATACTTTCTTCCTTCCTAATATAGGCATGCTACATAACAATATCTAAGTATGGCCATTTATAAACAAATAAATTATACTGTGGGGTTAATATAAGTGCATGACTGATTTTTGGTGTGAACTACTAGTCTTATACCAAATGTAGTATTTTTATATGCCTGGCTGGCTTTGTGGTAAAGACTCTGACATTCAAGTCGTCGCGGCTTCGGTCGTGGGTTTGAAAACAAGCATTAATTTATAAGCATGAACATGTACCTACCTATATATCGTATTACTACCTACTATGTAGTCTGCAGTCTATCTGTCAGTTAAGGCGCTAAGCAAAGTGACTTTTGTGTTAATAATATGACTTGGGATTATTCTTATATATGTTAAGTAATGCCCAGACAAACTACACTACGAGTTCAGATTACCGTATCGTATCAAACAAACGTTTCAGGAAGACTACATTAAAACAATCAACGCATAATAATTTCAAATTAATTGTTCAAATGGCCCTACAAATAACATTTTGTAGGTAAATACAATTGATATATCGTGTAAACAAACTCAAACACTGTTCTTACATGAAATAAACAGATGAAATGAGTCGTCTGGAAACCGGGTCAGGAAATGCAATCGGACTTCGGAGCCAAGAGCGATACAAACATAGATAGGTAAATGTTACACGTACCCAGTTTCCGAACGAAATTATCAGCACATGTTTTAGTCGAAAGTCGGAATACAAATTAGGTAAGTATTTTTATGGAAAATAAAATAGGAAAATGCATGTTTTATTTAAAACTCGTGGCTCTCCGTGGACACGCGTTTTTGGAGATCTTCAATTTTCGCAGGGTAAAAAAGTAGTCTATGCTCTAGACTATAAGAAAGGACGTAGGCTACTTTTTATCTAGACTCTAGACTATCTGTGTACTAAATTTCGTTTCGATTCACTAGTTTTAGCGTGGAAGCGAGACAGACAGATAGTTTCTTTCGCATTTATATTACTTAGGATTAGGATTTAGATAAAATACCCACTATAAGTAATTTGCTTGTGTAAATATATTAAAGTTCAAAGTGTGCTGATTTATTTATGGAGTCAATCGACTGTCTTTGTTAACCCGTACAATACGCAATAATGTTTTAAACATGCATAAATAAACATACGTAATTTATTGTGTATTTCTGGTGAACAGACAATATTAGCTTAATATGTGCTATTTTAAGAATATACAAACAAATAAACATAAGTATACACATTTCTTGATTCACCTAGGATTTATTTTCCACAAGCTTTTATATTACAGTAGGTACCTAATATAGTGTGAAATCAGGACTGGAGGAGTAATAGGCACCGATGAAAAAGGCATTTTCTTTTTTTATTCTCGTAATTAATATTCTTATAGGCGTTTCATAAGTGACTGAAAAAATTACTTTTATTGTTTATGTTTGATTGTTTTATAAGCTAAATATTTGATTTAAGTTTTTATATTAGTAAGTTTTTAGATCTGAAACTTTTTTGGAAAAGAATTTGGAATTTTCTTTTTTTAGGGCGAACATAAAATAAATTACTGCTTGTTTTTCCTTAGAATTAAATCTTATTATATACTATTATTTGATTGTTTAAATATCCTCTCGGTGACTAACCAATTAGGAAGAGATCCAAGGTTGTCACGCCTGAGAAAACAATGAGAATTAAAAAGAAAACAATTACATTGATGATCGAGGAAGACGAGCAAAAAGTTCGATTGACAACTTTTTGCGCGGCCCTTGAACGGTTTTTACTTTTTAAAAAAGCTAATGACGGAAGGAGTTTTCACAAAAAGTTAATTTCAGCCTGGCAACTGTTAGGTAAACAAGTTTTTCGAGCAAAATGGTAAATTGCTTTTAAGTGGGTTAATGTGAATAAAAAAGAATATAAACACTGGACCAATTACCCGACTTAAACAGAACTTCAAAGAAGAAATCTTGTTTTTTGCTTCTCATTTCATTTTGGGCTCGTAACTTTTCTTTGCTCTTTTTGGGTCTCGACTTTTAGGGACGCTATTTTAGAAATGGTTTACGTATAATGTTTGAGCTTAACATTATGAGAAGGACCTCTTTAAAATAGTTAAATATCTAGTTACGACAATTTATGTTCCCATCATTATGTAACTAGTTGAAGTATAAATTATAATGATGCAAGAAATTAAATAAAGTAGGTATTATTCCGTAAGTATATATTAACTAGAATAAGATATTATACGACAATAAACTTGTATTGTACAATATGGTTAAGACATTCTGCGATTGACGTACCTATCTGTTAAGAGGAAGACATTATTATAAAAGGTTATCTTGATATTGAATAATCAAGTTAAGTAACGCAACAGCATTATTATATATAACGGAAATATTATCAAAATTTTAATTATCTTCTCGACGTATGCAACTTGACGTCGAGGTTAGTCAAAATAGCCGCAAATAAAAAAAATGTATTTAATTATTTTATCCATGTAAATTTTGATGAAATGCAATAAAAGCTTTTGCAGACTTTTATCGACTCTGACGCTCGGTTCGAAAGGTTATATATAAAAACAGACCAAAATACACTTACAAAACGGACCTTCTAGTTCTCGACTCTGTACAATTAGATCTATTTAACCATAATACCTACATATTTTTAGCATACAATATAAATAGTTAAGTTTAGACGAATCTATAAGTATCACAAATAACTAAAACTAGTTCACAAATCCAGGAACAATAGACATTACCCGGTTCACAAGGTATATTGTTGAGATTATTAGCTGGTGCTTAAAGCTCGGACGTCGCAGTCTGTCCCGGTCCAGAAACGCTTTGCGTCATTCCGACCTGTCGAGTGCATTGAATTTATGAAGAAGCCCTTTAAATGTAGCGATACGTTGACGATAGCTATACGATATGAGCTTAATAAATAAATTACCTGGGACTTCTTTTCACACACCAATCTGATTTCAAACTAAGCAGAGCTTATGCTATGACAACCAGATAGGTGATATACTAAGGTACTTCTTTTAATAACATACTTAAATTATCTTACATCCAGATACAGCGCAAACAGACATATTCATGAATACAAATGTTTGTCCTGGATGGGATTCAACCCTCGACCGGTGGCTTGAAAGTCAGCGTAATATGTCAGCTATTTGGTTACCATATCACAAGCTCTCCTTAGTTTGGAATCAGATATTTATTTTTATACCATGAAATCGTAGAAAATATCGTGTCGAATGTATTAAAATTATCATATAGACTACGACGGAATTTATACTACAATACTATAAATTGTTAGTGTGTCCGCGACAGAACTTTCCAGGTACACTGGATCTATAGAGAAAGTATAGTACTGAGTGTTAGTATTTATTTACCATTCGTAGTTATTGCATAAATTCGTTCTTAATAAATTACATAACGTACCTTAGCGATAGAAGTTTCTACAACTAGATTATATTGTATAGGAAAATGTTAATCAATTATGTAAGACAAGGCTTATTGTGTCAAAGTTTTAAACTAGAGTCAGAACCTAAGCCATTGTGTAAATTAGTTATGTTAACCAAATTAGTTCTGGATAAATTGTATAGAAATAATTTGTTGGTTTCGTCTTTGATATAGGATAAATATCTATGTTATATATTCATGAAGTATGTATGTCAGAGATATCTAAGTACACTAATATACATAAAAAATTAATTTTTGTGTGTGTGTTTGTAATTAATAAACTCAAAAACTACTACGCTTAATTCAAAAAATTTTTCGCCATTTTAAACCATTGTAAAGTTATTATCGTAAGTGTACCAGTCGTGGCCACGGTACCAGTAATGGCCAAAAATTAAAAGAAACATCTAGAATTCGGACATGAGCGAATATTTTTACATTGGGATCACTGTGACATAGACTTTAGACATCGAACTATCTAAGTTTGACGTTTTATTGAATTCAGTCAGTTACATGTACAAATATGCGCGAATACAAAGTGTAAGGTGATTTGAAATTGACAACGACGGCTTTTCTTAAGGAAATCGTTCAGGCGGTGAGCAGAAAGTTTCACTTGTAAAATAGTATTGCTTAATTAAAATCAAAATTAGTTTTGTTTGATGTGTTAACCATAAAATAACGATAAACTAAGAATAAGACTGGGGTATCCATTAATGAATTTTCCCTGTCCAAGACTGGGTTACAAAACTACAACTTTTATTTGTTAAATTAATTGAATCCAGCTTTGCCGTATCTCACGCGCAACACATTACAAATATTAAATAAGGACTGGACTTTACAGTTTCACTATATTTAGTGCCGAAACTTTCACAATTTTGGTAATATTTCACAAAAACCTGTTTTTTTTTTCTTAAACTGGCCACCATTGGGTCATTTACCATACGTAGTAACAGGCTATAATTTTATCTCTGTATTCCCACTGGAACGGGAACTACGCGGGTGAAACCGGTAAACAAATTTTCCATCTCTTTAATATTGGTGTAGATAGACACTAAGTATACCTATAAATTAATTTATTTTTCATCCCACCATCTCGGAAAGAGTATTTTTAATCTTCAATATCTGAGTGGAAAAGCCGTTTTTATTCTCTAGAGGATAAAGTAAATTGAATTTGGAACATCGTGTGCACTAAGTTTGTGAATAAAAAAAAAACATTAAACCTATTTACTGCTACCTCTATGGTGCCGAATATATCATACAACTTTTTTTTAATTTGATAAAAACTCAGACTCGGCACCTTCTTGGTGTTCTTTTTTCAATTTGCTTTTTTTTGCATTTAGTCATTTCCTCGCTGAGGTGGAATGAAAAGTTACGTGTTGCACTCGAGTGCAAAGATTTTTCACCTCGTGCTCTTTTGATTCCCTCGCTAACGCTCAGGATTCTAATTTTGAATCACTCGCTGCGCTCGTGATTCAATTTTAGAATCCTTCGCTTGCTCGGTCATCAAAATTGAACACGCGGTTAAAAAGCAACTTTGCACTCTTGTATAACAAATAACTAATACACAGTACCTAATAATGGTTAACAAATGTTTGACCAAATCGTTGCATAGATGAGCCCTATTCGGATTAAGTCGCTATTTCAAGTCTTCTCATAGATGAGCCTAACAATATCTTACAATAAGATAATGATGCAAGATGCATTAAGATGATTTATTTTGCATGACTCACGATGCGTCATAGGCATATGCAGTTAGCTGCCAAATTCACACAGTGTGTTCACTGTGAGATAATTGTATTATCTAGTCAAGATAAATGATTTAGCACTGCCTTGGCACATTTTGTTATTTATTATTGTTCTTGCCTTGATTTAGAATCGGCGGTTATGCGGTGAAACTACTGAAAATGATTATCAATTAAAATGTTCAGTCAATAAAATAAAATGATAAATAAATATTGAGAACCTTCGCAAGTTTAAATAGTAAAAATGTATACAAATTACCAAAACGATACAGTGAATGCCTTAAAATAGGCACTTTTTTTCTACAAACAATCTACTGGATACTATAGGTATTATAGGTGTATTAAGTTTACCTTTGATTTACCCAATATTCATCCTTCTACTAAGTATCTAGATCAAATATATATCTACAACTCTCTCGACTCTCCGAAGGCCTTAAACTGTACGGATTCGTACTACCAAGCCTTAAGGACTTTCCAGTAACCTCTTACGAAACTCTCAGTCAAAACAACTCAAAATGTAACTCATAACTCAGGGGACAGTTAAAATTTGATAACCTAACATAAAGTATACACTTTGAGTAGCAGTTCGTTGATCGCGCAATATGGCTGCAAGGCAAGGCTACCAGATTTAGCGAGGACGAACATTTTACTGCTTCGTTTTATAAGTCGGAAATGTTTCTTGGTTTACTGAGTCAGCGCTTGAGGTTATGAACTAGTGTAATTTTGATTAGCCTGACATTTAATCAAAGTCGAATGCCAGTAATGGCTACCTATGTATCTACCAAATTCAAATTAGTTTGCATCCTTAGTCGCGTTGAAAGTTATTAAAATCAAACATTAAGCGAGAGTACATCCCTACTATTATAAAAAATGCGAAAGTAACCCTGTCTGTCAATAGACATGTCAATAGAATTGTTTTGGCAAAACAATTGAATTAAATACGATCATATTTAGTATAGACTAGAGCCTATGAAAGGACACAGGTTACTTTTTATCCCCCGAAAGTTGAAGGTAAGGGAACGCGGGTAAAACCGCGGGGCGCCACTCGTATTAAATGAGAAGACAAACAGTCGAACATACGTCTCTTTAAATATTTACATAACTAAACCGCATGATGATCTCCAGAGCTGTATGCTCTTGAACTCAGGTCCAGTTGCATGCTAAAATAAATGCAGCCAATGTGAATCATCCTCTAACCATCCTCATAAAAAAAATTCACTAGCAGAGTTTCAGGTTTCACTCGCGTTCTTAGGTAAATAAACGCCTTCCGGGATAGAAATATCCAACATATTACTCGAGAATAGTGTAGCTATATACCAGTATTTTTAACTCAAATCTAATCAAATCAAATTTCACTGCCAAAGCATTTTGCTAACAAATGATCAGAAACATTATAAATGCCCTTTTGATTTAAAGCTTTATTCACTTCCTACGTTAATTGATATACCTGTACTTGTAACCTGTGTACCCTGAATATCCTATATGTTTTACATACAAACATTACCTGTAATATATATTAGTATCTAGGTAAAGATAAGATTTTATATTTTTTGCTTAATATTTATCTTTATATCATGTAGACTGACTACAAGAGACAATCCTCCCTGATACATTAATGCCGCAAAAAGCCCGCGATACATAAACCTCAGAACCTTGAGATAAACCGTGTCTCGATAGCAAAACGATACTCAAAACCCCAATGTTCCCAACCGCATAATACCCTCAATAACAACTATAACACTAACACATCAACGGTATTCAGACCAGAGGCGCAAGCGCACAAATCCTTTCACAACACTCTGGAAGTATTTATACACCACTTCGGACAAACGGAATTCCCCATTGCAAATATTTAAATAGGTTACAAAACAAATTTTCCTGCTTTCTAAAATGCATTTTCAATGTGACCTGAATAAAAAAATGCCATTTATTATCTTGTAAATTTCGAAACTGTTGTTAGCTCTCAAATTCTGGATGGATAGAAAAGATTTATTCACGCCAACGAAAACATAATGACATAATAAATGTCACGATTAAATTTAAAATATATCAAAAAAGGAACAAACTAGCGGAAGGAGTGCTGTCAAAAATTACCATAACCTAACAGCCTAAACTATTTTCCGATCATAATATCATAAACGTAGTCTCTACATTCCCTATACTTCAATCTCACTTAATCTTAAGCTAGGTATTATTTTCTTATTATTACCGGTTCAATATAACAATAAAATAATGATTAAATTATAGTATTTGAAAACCACACAGGTTTTTCATATTGCTAAACTTATTTAGTCTACATTGAGAATAACGTAGAACACATTGTTAACGTAACATTATACAAGATGGGGAGATAAACAGTATATTTATTATCCATCTGAACAGATCTTTAACTAGATAAAAGAGACATAGAGACTACAACGACATATATTTAATCCAAAACCACTGACGAACTAGGTAAGTACTTAGGTTAGGAACACTAGGTAGGTACTTAGGTAGCTCTGTGATAATTCTTAAAACAAAATTGAGAAATGAATAATGTTGACACTCATTCTTATCAATCAAAATCTTTACAAGATTTATACGAAACAGGTGTATATATAAGCCACACATAAAGGCATTTCATATTTGAGGCACGTACTTTTAACAAAAATAATGAATTATATTACCTACATGAAAATGGCTTTTGATCTGTGTTGACATAAAGACATTAGGAATACGACCTTGCTCCAAATATGATTGTATTTCAACGAATTTACGTACTTTATGTTACTGCTGAAGTATATTTCTAACATAACCTAATTTTGATTAGTCTCATTGATTTATATCAGAAAATTTATTTGTTCAAGATAGCTTGTTAAAGTGAGGTAGGTTGTATCTTTATTCTACTTTATATTTTGTTATGGTAAGGTACTACGACAGTGAATTAATATTAATTTCGCCCGCAGTTTTATTAGTAAGTAGGTATTTAGACATTACTTCGTAAATGCTAGAAGGTTATAAATTTAGGAGATGTCTAGTTCAATAATTTGTGTCCAATAAACAAGCAAAAAATTACCGAAGAAATTTAGCTAGACTTAGGTACCTACTCCTGTAATTCAATTTCTTTGATCGCTCAGTAGTCAAAAACACCTAAATTCTTTTAAAGATATCTAAATTCGCGGAAAACTAAAAATATGATGAAAAATTATGATTTTAGCTCTGTGATTAATATTCTCAGTAAATATTATTTTAAGTGGCTCCAGTTTTTTTTATTACGTGCAATAAATTAAATGTGCTCTTTGTGAATACATTTCAAATGTTAATGGTGTGACTGTATTCTTTTAAGGCGACCTAAATTGTTTTAATTTTCCCACTTGTGATGTAACATGACTAGAATTGTCATATTCATACTAGGTAGATAGTTGACACGCGCAACTGCGTATGCGTCTAATCTTCCTCATTTGATGTTAATATATTACTAGTAGACCCGGCAGACTTCGTTCTGCCCACCAGCGCCACTAACCGGGTCCAAATTGATGTATTATACATAAAAACCTTCCCCATGAAATACTCCGTAATTTGGTGAATACCGCATGAAAATCTGTTCAGTAGCTTTTGTGTTCATCGCGTTCAAACATACAGACAGAGGCGGCGGGGACTTTGTTTTATATATATAGATAGCACCAGAGTTACTTATGAAAAGCCAATATGGTCCTTAAGTTTACTAAATTTTTTTACGAAACTTTTTTTATTTTTTGCGTGACGCGTGAAGCGTAAAATATCAAACCTTTTTTCATTTGAATGTCAGATAAAACAAATATTAGTTAAAGCTTGTACCATAGTAATGTCTGCATATATTACAAAATTTCATCAATGAAAGCTATAATGGGTGTGTTGACTCATTATTGACATACTAGTATTGCGACCCAGTTTTTATTATGTAGTAGCATGACACGAGGATCGTAAAAGGGACCACAAACTTGTATACACAAGTCAAGGGTAATTAAAAACTTTAAGTACAGACGGGGTAAAATGTATACAGAAATCTGTATTGTGCATTAATATAATCTTAAAACTTACATGAACTTTATACTAATTAGTGAAATAGATAATTATGTTCTTTCTAATATTATAAATAAGAAAGTCTGTAAGGATGTTTGTAAAGAACTATCTCATACCATAACAGCTTAAGGGATGTGGATTAAATTTAGTCCTTAAATAGCATTTAGGCTATATTTATCACGGAAAAGTTAAAGGTACCCTCGGAAACGCGAGTGAAACTTAAGGACGGTAGCTACTAAAGTATTATCGAGAATTTTAAGGCTTCAAAGTAACCTAGTTTTATGTGTTTTACTGTGCCATTTTAAAAATCTAGGTACCTGTATAAGAAAAACCGTTTATATATGGTGTCAATATACTATCAGTCAATTCTCATTATGTAAAGTCTGAAACGCAGTTTATCCTCATTGTAGTCTAGAAGCCGTGTTTTTTCCCAAACTAGATTGTGATCAGCTACCTTTGTTTCGGTGAACTTTGGTGCCACAGACGATGTGAATGATACTTATACATTTGTGTACGAAACTGTACTGAACTGAGTCAGTCATAACAAAGTATTAATATAGAATTATATTCTCAGTTAGGTTGGACGCTCCAAGAGTCATGTTTGTAAACTTTATGAACAATTTGATCTTCTGTTTGATCGCTACATGATTACATACGGTTCACTTTTCGGAGCTGTTATTTAAAGATTAATTTAAACACACTATAAGTACCTATACAATATCCAATACGATTAAATCATATAAATCGATTAAATTATATAACTCGACTAAACATCCTATGGCTTAGGAGTTTCATTTGTTCCTTTTATATTCTCTTTGTTAAGTTGTTCGCGTTGTTCTATTTAAATTTAGAATAGCACAAATATTATTTCACTCAGATCTTTGCGGTTGCTCTTATTTTTTAATCAAAAAGTATTATTATTATTTTTGACATATAAGCGAAGAAATTTAATCAATTTGGTTCTGAACGCCTTTATCGTTTCACGCGGCAACTTATAACAGACGGTGCATTTGCTATGTGCTGTCTGAGTGCTTGCCCGATGTACATAGTTTCATTAAGTAGGTTAGAATAATAAGAATCATATCTTTAAATCAATAAAAACAACTTTAAAGTATGTTGGTAGGTAGAACTTTCATCTGCTTCAGTTATTCCATTTGAAAAGTTTATTTATATCTTAATAGGTAAGTAGGTATGTATTATAAATAGTATATACTAAACTTACTAATAATAGGGAATGTTTGGATGGATGTTCGATACTCAATCACATCAAAATGGGTGAAAGAGATGAAAATTTGCACAGACATTTGCACAGGCTACTTACTTATAATCCCGAAAAAAAATCAAGTGTGAAACGGTGGGGTGGAAGCTACTTAATACTTACAATTGCACTACCTTCATTCTATCATTCATACCTACGTCAATATAAAACCGATACCTTACAATAAGAACAGTAATACCTACTATTACAAATCAAAATGATGTAAATGTCCAACGGTTGATTTTCAATTGAACAAACATTTAAAAGTAGTGCAAACGGTGCATATGAAATCTGAATATAAAATTTATATCAAAACCACAACAATAAGTCAGTTTAAATGTGAACTGCGTTATTGTAGCCCTTATTACCTTAAAGGGAACACAATTTTGCGGGTGAATATTTCGATTCAGGCCGCAAAAACTATCTTTGGCTTATGGATTCAGATTCAGATACCGAACGCAACGGTCGAAACGGTTTCACGGACGGTCGAATTAGGTGGAACGCCATGTTTACTTGATTCCAAAATTTGAATTTCTATTAACCGTTATATTCCAGCTCTGGCCGTGTTGATTCGATTTGCGATCGACTTACATAATTAGCGGTTAGTCGAGTTACTTCGATGACCGATTTTTTTGTGAATAGGGTTGAACTGAAAATTGTTTTAGAGATTTTCCGATCGAATATAATATAATCGATATACCTATTATAATCGAGGTTGTAGATTTAAATCACTGTTCAATTTTATCTTAGCTTTTTAATAATCTGTGTGTGTGAATAGACCGGACGCAAAATATGAATACGCTTTATGAAAACAGTGCCTAGGGTATATTGAGAAATATGAGAATCTCAAATAAATAAAGGAAGGAATATCTTAAGAAAATAACAATTTTCCTGGCTAGCAACCCTGAGTCCTGAACAATGACATTATTTTTAAAACAAGGCTATGTTATGCAGGTAGGTGAGCGCATTTTAAATTTAAATAAAATTAGGTATTTTGCTTTTGAATCTTAATCTGTTGTTTTCTTCCACTTGTTTTTTTACAGTTTGGAATTGATTTCTTATTTATTATCAAAGATACATAAATAATATACCTTCCTACCTACCCTCGGAAAGGTAATATATGAATCTCGGCTCCATTAAAAAAAATACATATTATATTTCATGACGATAAAAAGGTGTCCGATTTATCATTCATATTTATGAGTACCTACATACATTTGAGCGTAAACATTTATGTTTGGTCAAAAAACGTTTTCAGTGTCACAGAAACTTGCCGATTGATCGAAGCATATAAATCGCCAAATATTTATGAGGACTAGATATTATTATGGTTTTATGCCTTTCCGGGACCTATGACCGCCAAAAAGAACCGATAACGACCCAGTAATTTTAAATTGTAGTGTTTGATATACTTTGGCAGTCATCATATAAATATATATAATAATTACAATTATTATTTCATTCACTTTCCTAAAACAATAAAAACTTTAGGACATTTCTACACCGTTAATCTAATCCTAAATTTAACAGCTTTTTTTAATCAGCCAGATAACTTATATGCTATTAACATTACATTTTTTTCAAAAAAATGTGTTCAGGAACACAAAAGTTTGTTCTACGTGTGTAAAAATAGAAGCTGCGACCATCGCGAGAAAATTGTGGCAGGTAGGTAGGTGGGCATAGAGACTACTTACCTACATACTGAAAACTTGGAAAATGCTTTGAATTACTTAAAAAAATTGCACTAGGTCTTGCATAGTCATGTATTTTGTATCAACTTTTCAAGTTTATAAATAAATAAATAAATCTGGGACTTTTTTCACACACGGCCAATCTGATTCCAAAGTAAGCTTCGAAGTGAGCTTGTGTTATGGTAACCAGATAGCTGATACACTACATATATTGCTATTAAATACATACTTATCGTAAGTGTACCAGTGGTGGCCACGGTACCAGTAATGGCCAAAAATTGAAAGAAACATCTAGAATTCGGACATGAGCGAATGTTTTTACATTGGGATCACTGTGACATAGACTTTAGACATCGAACTATCTAAGTTTAACGTTTTATTCAATTCACTCAGATATATGTACAAATTTGCGAGAATACAAAGTGTAAAGTGATTTGAAATGACTAAGACTGGGGTATCCATTAATGAATTTTCCCTGTCCAAGACTGGGTCACAAAACTACAACTTTTATTTGTTAAATTAATTGAATCCAGCTTTGCCGTATCTCACGCGCAACACATTACAAATATTAAATAAGGACTGGACTTTACAGTTTCACTATATTCAGTGCTGAAACTTTCACAATTTTGGTAATATTTCACAAAAACCAGTTTTTTTTTCTTAAACTGGCCACCATTGGGTCATTTACCATATATAGATATTTACATCCAGTTTATAACCATACCTAATGTAGAAAGAAATATATAAATAATTTACTATAATTTTGAATACAGCTGAATGAAATAGACATGATTAAAATTCAGGTTGGGTAGACACGTGGAGGTATAATCGGTGGGAGAACGGATTTATTTCAATTTTTGTGAAATCAACAAGACTCAAGACGTCATACTGTGATAATATACCGGGACATCCTTGGGACATTGAGACTGGAATTATGTTCACGTGGAACTCTTCATACTAGCTTTTACCTCCCAGTTTCACCTGTTCCCCTGGGACCTTCAATTTGACGGTACCAAAAGTAAAGGTAGGGAATGCCAAAGTTGGAAATCAGTTTAGCTAATAATGTTACTAGCTCTCGGTTTTCTGGGATTTAGCAATTCTCCCATGTTAAAAATGTGAGTGACTAGAGTCTATTATATCGATGGGAAAAGTTTCGTCTAAATAACTTAAGCTTTTTCATCTATTCATGCTCACAGACTTTATTTTTATAGCCTACTAGTAGCATAGTTTAGGTAGAATAAGATAGTATAGTAGGATTAATATTATCATATTACAGTATGAAAATATTTCTATAGTCATTATCTACTATTGTTTTATGTATAATTAGAGCAGGATTAGGATGAAAATAAAAAACTTTCGGCTTGCAGGCGAGAGACTTATAATAACTTACATCTAATAGGCTATGTTATTATGTATGTTTTATTCTATGTATCGTTTTAAGATAACTATTACGATAATATTGATACAAACATTTCTAATAAATTTGTCCCGACTGATAAACAGACATAACTCACTATTATACATGAATAAATAAGTTTGTTAGTGTTTTCGTTGTATGGCTCGTGTACGCCTACATTACTAGTATTATTTTAATTTAACTTTTGATCAGTCAATTTACCTACTTTTATTCAGGTTATATGAAAATGATTATAATGACGATATTATTTAATTTATCATTCCAACATTTATTTTGAACTTTAGACTACTATTTAAACTTTATATCACAAGTGTTATTTGGATCATGAAAGAGTTATTATTACGTACAGGATATTAAAAATAAATCCGAATAAATTATTTTATTTTATAAATCATATTTTTATTTTACCAAATAAGGTGCCGTAGATGACTCTTTTATTTATATAAAATTTTATGGATGGATAAAAGATACTAAAGAGGAATAAAATAAGAGATTAACATCTAAAATATGAAAAGATACATACTTTTAACAGGTAAACACTAACACTACAATTAAACTAAAGGTTTACTTATATTGGTTTAATATTAAACCACATTTTATTTTATGAGTATTTTGACAGATAGGCAGGCCACGTAGGTGTGGTAAATAAGTGGTCAGTTACTACTGCCTTTGTATGTACAAATCACTAATATTATAAAGACAAAAGTTTATGTCTTCACGTCTTAACGACTGGAGCGATTTTACATATACCTGATATTAGTTCCCCAAACAAACACTACACTTAAGCTTTAAAGCTCAATTACTAATGTACGTAAAGAAGTAAATATTTGACTTTAAATCACATTTTATCTACTATTTATACTTAGTAAGCTACCGCCGAAGGATCATCAGAGTCTATATAATTATTATTATTTGAATCTCTATATTTATCTGCATCATTATGTACTTCTTCGTCGTTGTACATCTGGTCGAAATCATTAGAATCCTCATCTGCTACAGGTTCAGATATTGGCTTGACATCCTGGGAATAAACTTCTTCGTCATCATACAAATGGGGTTTTGATGATTCATATTTCCCATACGAGATTTTATCAACTACTCTGATCTCATGCTGGTCGTTTTCTGCGTAGTCTTCATTGTCGTTATCATTTTCTGATTTAAGATCATTTACTTCATCTTGATCCTGATCAGATCCATCATCCTCGATATAGTCTTTAGTTTCTACATTTTGCTCATCTATTTGGTAATTCTCTTTGTTTTGTACGTGTATGTCTTTTTCATCATCGTCATTCTGATTTCCATCATCGTAATCATCGCTGATAACTTCTTCCTTCTGAGCGTAAGCGTATACATTTGAACTCGATTGAGTTAACTCTGCATTGCTCTTTTCTACGTAATTTTGACTTACCGAATTGTCGTTGTCATCTCCAGAATCGTCACTTAAGTCTTCTGCACTGTCATTAGGATCATTATCATCAATGACTTGAGAACCACTTATATTCACGTCACTCTCTGAATCCTCTGCATTGTAGTCAACGTTTTTATCGTTGCTTATAGTTTTAAGGGTCACGACCGCGTCGTATGGAGCTCCTGTGTTACCCATGAATACAAACACAACGTATTTGTAACCGGGTCCACCGTCTACTATATTAGCTTTGAGATCTGTTCCGAAATCTATACCGCTTACTCTTACATGTGCAATAGTTTCCCCATCACCGACTGCGGGGTACCTGAGCGCTACAGAACCACCCGGCACAGACAATCGGATCTGATCCGTGTGTGTGTTCTGAAGTTCTTCATTACCAACATCCAATAGAAATACGAATGGGTATTTGTGAAATGGATTGGCTAATGCAACTGTTAGATGGCAAATTAGTAGTGCGAGTAACATCTCGACAGATAAAACGCGAGTGATAAGTCATGGTACAATAATCAGATTCTTATATAACTTGATTTCACGGTTGGTACGCTGCAGTTTTTGTATGGCCATGATTAGCGCCGTGACGAAGTACCGATGTACTCAATGTCAATTGAATCTTTGATTTTATTTAGTTCGGTATATCAGGAACAATTATGTTTCCTTAGCATTGATTTCTTTATTACGAATTTCTTTGGTCTACTTCTTTTGAGAAATGATTCATTACTAGATAAAGGAATTTCTTAGGTAGCTATTGCGATATTTATAATGATTCCTTTGTTACAATTTCATATATTTATTCAATCTATTTATATGTTTATCGGTCATTTAAGGGTTCTAGATAACCGGCAGGAATATTAAGTAATTGGTAAGTAGGTACTAGGTAAGTAGGGGGAAGTCCCGTAACCACGGACAGGTCCTAAAGCCGGACACAGTCTGTACCGGTTCAAAAAAGCGCGCCAATTTGTTACTTTTGTGACGGGTAGTAAGCCACACGCAAGTGGAGTGCGGGGGGTGCCGACCAACGGCCAGTGCCGACTCGTTCGCCATGGAGCGTGGTTTACATTTTGAGGTTGGTAAAATTTTTGTTTCGAGTAATATTTAGGCGTATATAGACAGTAATATATGTACGAAATCATTGTTATTACTCTTGATTATTATTGTTATGTTACTAATCTTTCGTTATTTATGTTTATTTTTGTAATTAATAACATATAATGGTAGGTAGATTTTTTCTTTGACATATCTAAGGGTCCCTAAGATCGGACACGTCAAATGTCCCCCAAACCGGACAGTTTTAATAATAGATTTTATTGTTCCAGTAAGTTTATTTTGTGTTTTGTTGTTTTAGATTCAACATGGATAAACCTAACCGAAGATGTGGGAATGACCCCAAACGTGAAATATTGAAACACGCGATCGATAAGGTGATGTCAAAAAAGTTTTCTTTGAGAAAATCTGCTGAAGTCTACAATGTACCAAAAAGTACCCTGTTTGACTACATTAATAAGTTAAAACGAGGAGAAGAAATAAATCTTCGATTAAAGAAAGGCAGATTTGATCCAACTTTTACCGAAGAATACGAAGAAGCTCTAATTGAGCATGTGGTGGATATGTCTAATAGGTGCATGCCAACTAGGAAAGAATTTCTGAAACTGGCCTTCGACCTCGCAGAGAAATTAAAACTGAACCACAGATTCAATAAGACCAAAAAAAGTGCTGGTAAACATTTCTACTATGATATTATCAAATGCCACCCAGAACTCAGTTTAAGAAGACCTGAGTCAACGAGTCTGATGAGAGCAATAGGTTTTAATAAACCGCAAGTTGGCCGTTTCTTTCATAATTTAAACCAACATCGTCAAAATTAGGGACCAAAAATGCTACAGTTTGTCTGATTTGCCAAGATGTTAATGAAGAAGATTGGATCCGCTGTCAAGCTTGCAATGAATGGGTTCATGAAGCGTGTGCTGATGTTGAAAAAGGCTCAGATAGCTACATTTGTGATTTTTGTAGGTTGTACGATTAAAACTTTATGATTAAAAAGAAAATGTTACTGGTCATTGCCAAAGTTGATTAAGATTTTTATATATTTTTTGTTAACTTTCATTTGTTATATTATCTAATGATGAAAATTAAGTTTGAAGTTAAATAATTAACGAAAAGAATACCGTCCGGAAGTAGGGGACCTTTTCCATAGTGTTATTTTCATAGTGTTAGTTTCTAATTACTGATAAGTACATTTCAAATTACATTTGAGACTGATTATATACCTGTGATGATTAAGTATATAGTTGAGAGTAATAATAACATAAATAAACAAATTACATAATTAAATGCCTTCGATTTATTTCAACTATTCCTTAAGTGTCCGAAACCGGGGGACCTCCCCCTACCCTTATTATTTCCATAAAGTACTGGGTCTACGCTCAAAATATTAAAATGTAAAATGTTATTGGGAAAAATAATCATAAGTCAAATTAATTACATAATCACAGCTTTATTTCACTTAATTAATTATATTGCCACTAAATGATAAAAATATAACACTACGTTTCCGATGCCCTCGAACATTATCACATTGATTTCTTTTTATAATTATCAGCACAAATCACATTAAAATATGCAATTAATTTTAAACAAGCGTAAATTTACTTTCAACATATATAGAGTTGGACAACATTGGTGCTTGTAACTACAATTCACTTAGAAAAAGCCCTAAGAAGGTTTTGACAGTAATTTTGATAAATATTAAATATCCCTCAAGATAGTATATACTCCAAGCCTATTTAATTTTATTATATCATGTATTCTGGTTATTAATTAATAGATATACACGTAGTAAAATACATTTTATGCATCATTTCAAGCCAAAGTTATATATTGAGATGCTAGAGCTTAAAACCTAGCACCAATATTGTCACAGCTTATTACGTAGATAAAAAGCTAGTGCAGTCATGGATTTTGTCACTGCCAAAACTGCATTGGAATCCATTTTGATTTCTAATGGATTCTCTGACGACTTCGACCAATATCCTTAATTCACGAATTAATAATAGATATATTAATAAGAGTAACATTTTAATTAATATTGGATAGTATTTACCTATAAGGAAGAAAGTAGGTGCTTACAGATTATTTTGATGAATGTTTGGCAAGGGACTAACAGTTAAAAATTATAAACCACAAATACTTACCTGAAATACTTTAACAGACTGTAAAAAAATATTCATCAATTTTGAAAAAAGGGTATATAAACATTTATAAACTATTGTAAAAATGTTATCAAGCAAATCCTTAAGCACCTTTGAAGGATAGATTTAAAAAATGTAACAGGTATTGTAATTTTTTTTTTCAGATGATTCTAAACGATATTTAATTCCGATTCTCACATTCAAGCACCAAATTATTATATTCGTAATACGAACTAAGTATATGAAAATAAATTTGATTTTACTTTCAAACTTTAGAAAACATTTAAAATGCTACGAAAATCTATTTAAGTAAATAGGATATAAAATAATTATAAAGGTTCTTAAATAATATAAACGGGTAAAAAAATACAACCCACACAGCACACCAAATGTCAAAATCTATTAGTTTTATAAATAAGTTTAACGTAATAATGTATGATTAATACTTAATGGAATTTTAAAATGTTACTTCTCTATATTAGGCACGGATATACAAAAAGCTAGATATAAATTTATTTATTGAATTTTCAACGGTTACATACAGTAAACTTGAGCACAATCGCATAAGATTGACAATTATTTTACAGAACAATATTCTTGGATACTTTACTTATATTTTATCTGGCTATGGACCAAGCTATGGATATCATTTTGAATGTTTAAATACTTTGACACACGGCATAATTGATCGAGAAGTAAACTACAGTAGTTTTATGCAATAATCTTTGTGCAACCAATTTCAGCTCTTGCTGCGTCAACCATAAGGCTACCATGATGGCACGAAATATAACCTAACCTCCTTTGGACGCTCGATAATTCGAATAAACACACTTACCTGCACAAATAGGTAAGCTGCAAGCTTCCATAACCAGATACAAAAAGAAAAACTCTAAAATAAAACAAGTTATCGCAAAAATGATCTCATTTGCTTATTTTGGTGATTCAGAGAAGCTTGGGCTCTATCCGCCTGGTTGATCATGTGGTCTAACTTGGACACCTGTGATGTCACCTGTTTATGAACATCGGTGACAGTAGCTTTGCTTACCAACGGTGTTTTATCCATTTTTTCCATCTCTGACAACTCGTCTAACGCTGTATTAATGTCACCGCCATTTTGTTTAAATTTTCCCGCGCGCGGTGTCATTTCGTTGTCATCAGGGCCAAGGCCTTCGTTTATAGAGCCTAATTCTGCCTTTGGCGGGATGTAGTCTTTGTCATAATTAGTTTGACCAACGTAACTTGGTTCGCTTGAGTACGAAAGGTTGTCTTTTGAAGTTAATTTTCCACGAAAGAAGTTAGTAAGACTTCCACATACACCCTGGAAAATGCGTTTATTATATTTTTATGACTATATTGTTTATTTTACTTGTATATAGTAATATTAACATGTTAAGTTAAAATTTAGCTTTAAATAATATTGTTGGTTGTTCTACCCATCCGTTCGTTAGGGCAGGTATGAAATCCCACATCAAATCAAATAAGTTTTTATTAGTCCATATGGAATCTGCCACATAATAATTATTTATGTTCAATAATTAATTAAATCACTTACTTTCAAGCGATTTATTTTAGTTTGTGTCGAATTTAAAATGGTATTCAACTCGGCAAGACCACCGGTTCCATTCTGGATATGTTCATCTAGCATTGCAGTGTTCTGAAATTAGAAAAAAAAAACATTCAAGTAGGTATATTACACAGTTAGATGATTTAATGTTTTTTGGGGAAGGTTGACCTAATTGTAACTAGGTCAGGGACAATATTGTCAATTAATCTGATCCATTTTCTCTATAAAAAAATATGATTCTCAATCTATTGAATTTTATAATACAATGAATTTCAGAGCATTCTTGTAGAAATAAATAATATTCACCTCAGCTGTTCTTATTTCAACCTCTTCGAACTCAACAACATCCAAATGTTTGTGTTTTTCCAGAAACTCTTCTTTATCCGGCAAAGGTTGGCCGAAAAGCTCAGCTCTGGTACACGCATCTTCATAAGCTTTTAGAGACATTGTTTAATTTTTCACTATAAGTTCACTAGGAAGGGAAAAATTGGTACTCGTAAAATAAAAATCTAAGCTCTTCCCTTTTGAAGTAGTAAGGAAGCCTTGGTATTTTTTTATGTGAGTGTCATCTTAACTCGGTAGGGTTATAGACGGGATATTGATTTTCCTTTGCGACCACTTGCGCCATAACCTACATAGCAAACCTATTATTTATCGTAATACAGAGAAAAAAAATACACAAAGTTAACATTTTGAAACTAATTGAATAAGTAAATATAAAAGAATTGGATTATTATGTTTAAATGATTGTAGGTTTGTCGCAAATGAATTCAAAATACCCGCCACCGAAATGTTGCAAGCCATAATAATCTGAAGTTTCCATGCTTTACAAAAATCATTATGTGAAAGAAAGCACATTCCATGGCATATTGATGAATTTATTTAATATCTTGTAATTTTAATTCAGAAAAAAATAATATTCCATTATTTCGTAATTAATAGAAACATCTGAGAATCAGCTGCTCAAAAGTCAACGACCGCAAGAACGAAATAATGACCGACGCCGACGCGAATGAGTTGGATAGAGAATGGTTATATGATCTCTCGCTCGTTATAAAAAATATAGCTTCAAACTTAATGGAGTAAAGGCTATTTTTCCTTACAATATAGCAATTATTGACTGTCATGTGTCATCTATCCCCCCCCTCGCAGGGCACCCGGCTTTGATAGGTTTATTTTACATTACAGTGCTCTTTTTGTTTCATTTCTAAATAAATGCTAGTAAAATCAGTTTCTTCAGCACTTTTCAATTGGAGTTCGTTTAGATTGATACAAATATCGTGCGCAACCATGTCGTCCGGTAAGTAATATTAAAAAAAATATTTTCGTATCATAACCTAATACAATACTTTTTCTGTTGATTTAAAATAAATTATTGTTGAATTACAGTAGGTAGGTAACTTAAATAATATTGTTGTTTTAGGTGTGGAGGTTTATCTCCTAGATTATTTATGAAGTTGATTTGTCAATTCATAATATACTGCTTTGTCATCAACATTAAATCTTTTTCTTATTATAACAATTTACTTGTACTGTAATTTTCAACTTATCTGTAAGTTATCTTTGTTTTACCCATCTGCATTCAAAAACTGGAGTTATGTTATATTTTCTTGGCATCTTTATGATATAAAGGAAATACCTACATGGATTTTTTTATTACGATTTTTTTGTTCCTTACGAATAATTTTTATTTAACATTTATTCATAGAAATCCTGAGTTATTATCTCTATGGTATATGCTATCAGTTTGATACAGATAGCAACCAGTGTTTTTTTAATCCAAGAAACATAAACAAAAAAGTTTCTAACACTGATCATTGTAAGAAAAAAAAGTGCAACATGTCATAACTGTCATAAATTTAAAATTCAAATTTTATGTAATTTCCTCACATTAATTTATCACCATGAAATGAATAAAATAATTAAGTTGCCCCTATACAAAACTGTGCTAGTGAAATTGGAAAGGTATTGCTCAAACATACAAGTGATAACACATCAATGTGAGTGAGTTATATGACAAAAATATAAAATTTAAACATTTATATAAACAAACTGGAGGTATTTAATGATGGGGACCAGTCAAAGATTCAAATGGCCGGTGTGTACCTAGTGTATTTTAAAAGTATAAAACTGTTTCCCTAATATTATCCTACCTAATTATGAACTTACCTTCTAAGAATACTTCTCTGATATGGATTTTTGAATGTCAATTTTCTTCCAGGCCCTTTAAGTCTAGAAACGTTGACAAAACTGCGGAGTGATTTCTATGCAGACTCAAAGAATGAACTTGCACAGAATGTGTGCACCCGCTTTGATCCATTTGAAGTTGCCATCAGCAGGAAAAAGGCAGACAGCAGCCTACATGTCTACAATATTAAGGTAAGGATTGAACTAGTTAATAATTTACTAAGTTACCCTGTATCGAATTGAAGGGTTAAAAAAATTTGACACCGTTTTAATATACTAATGACACCTCGTAAATTAGGTAAATCTAATATTGAGAAGAAATTACTAAGTGTAATAATGCCATGCCATAATAAGTAAAAACTTTTATGCCATAGTCTGTCTGTCTAAAGAGTGTTTAAAATTGTTCTAAAAAATCTCGACATCCATATTTATAATATTGTGGCTATTAGTGTAATAGACCTTACAGATTGATCCTCAAATCTGCAAACTTCTCCATACAAAACATACATTCAAGTACCTAAACAATATAAAATTACATTTAACAGTTGGAATCTGAAGGCAAGCCGGTGACCAATCAAGAGAACTCTGGCCGCTGCTGGCTCTTTGCAGCTCTCAATGTGATGAGGCTGCCGTTCATGAAGAAGTTTGCTATTGAGGAGTTTGAGTTCTCTCAAAGGTATGTCATTTCATTTAAAGTTTTTTGACATACATATTTTTTGTTATATGGAGCAACGAAGTATGAAGAATGGTCTATTGATATAGAAAGATATGTGATTGTGCTTTACATATAAAATACTAGCTCCCTCATGCAGTTTTACCCACGTTCCCTGAGCATCATTAATTGTCTCGTTATTTGTTTTCCAGTGACTGAATACTAACATTCCCTTCATATAAAACTAGCTTAAGCTCTGCGGTTTCACCCGCTTTCTTGGGGACTTTCAACTTAACGGGTACAAAGAATAGCCTCTATGTTATTGTGCCAAATTTATCCCCATCTATTCCCCATGACGTGAAAGAGTAACAAACATCCGTATATAAATTCTCACAAACTTTCGCATTTATAATATTAATAGAATAGCACAGCACTTTAATAATGTCATATAATTTTCAGCTATCTATTCTTCTGGGACAAAATAGAGCGGTCACATTACTGGTTGAACAACATCGTAGCTACAGCAAAACAGGGTGAACAACTCGAAGGCAGATTGGTTAACTTCTTGCTCAAGGTATGTGTATTTCTATTATCCATTGATTATATTGATTATATATTATTTACATTTATTGACAGCCCGGTTGGCTTTGTGGTTAGTGACCCTGACTTTCAAGCCGCGGGTCGTGGGTTCGATTCCCACCCAGGACAAACATTTGTATGCATGAATATGTCTGTTTGTCCTGTGTCTGGATGTAAATATCTATAAAAGTATGTATTTCAAAGTAGTATATGTAGTATATCAGCTATCTGGTTACCATAACACAAGCTCACTTTGATGCTTAATTTGGAATCAGATTGGCCGTGTGTGAAAAATGTCCCAGGATATTTATATTATAAACATTTAGTGCTATTAGTCAAGAACTGCTATGTTAAAGTAGATAGATCCAGAAGGAAAGAGGAATTCCCGTATTCCCACGGGAACGGGATCTACGCGGTTGAAACCGCGCGGAGGCAGCTAGAAGTTAAATATAGCAGTAAATAGTACGTAATAAAATAGGTTCTATAACATTCGTGCTGAGTTTTGACTGATAAACACTTGTAACATTGGTACGTATCTTATCAGTTAATGTTTGCAATTATTATCAATACCTATGCAGTTTGTTGCAATAGTATGTTATCATTTCTAAAGATTTATTGACAAATATCGTTACTGTAGAATAAAGAAATAGAGTTGCATTATATTATACCTACTAGTGGCTCCCCGCGTTCCCGGGATCATCAATTTTCTCGGGATAAAAAGTAGCCTATGTGCTGATACAGACCATTTTCTAACTCTGTGCCAAATTTCATAGTGATTCCTTCAGCCGTTCTGGCGTAAAATTGTGTGGTACTAGTGAACCGCCCCGATTTCGCAAAGATGCAAACATCGATGCTATTATGTACAAAATATTGACAAATTAGGTATATACACGAATTTTTGGTTATCGCTTATTGTATTATTGAAGTTTTTAAATCCGTGTTTAGAAGAAGTAAGCCGAGAATGGATATGAGCACATAGCTACTTTGTTTTAAACATAGACATACGCTGCATAACATTAAAATGTCTCATCTTATAATGCATCTCGTTACTATTTCCAAACTCGTTATTATCATCGTCGAATTAGTCATAATATACAAAACAGACGATCCTTATGTAAAAGCAGTAAGGTTTATTTTGGTTCAACTATAATTTTTTAACTAAATACTATTAATATATCGCGCATACGCTGTAATATTTAGGAGCATTTGAAAATTCAGCATCTTTTTACAAAGTATAGTTCTTATCGACTAAACAAATACAATGATAATATTTTTACTACAACATCAAACTTCATTTTAAAGCAAAAACAAACATCTCACTGATGTACCTAAGTATTATTAATTAAATAAAAATTACTATCCTCGCCTATGTGATGTTATAGCATCATCATCATCAGCTCATATACGTCTCCACCGAGGAATAAATATAGCATATAATAATTTAGCAACCTTCAATACTCTGCTGAGCAAGAATCCTGAATGTGATTTGTTTGCGTCAATCCGTCCGATTGCAGGGAATAAATAGTTAAATGCTTGAAGTACTTACTGCGAGGCGATTGGGTGATAGGATTAATATTAATTTTAGTATAAGTATTGTTTTATTTAATTCTTATTCAATATAATGTGTCTAATTATTATTACTGGCGAAAGCCGTTCTAATTATAAATAAATAAAAATAGCATAACTACATATAAATAAATAAAGCCTCTAACATATTTGTACTAGGACCCCATAAACGACGGAGGACAATGGGACATGATTGTGAACCTGGTGAACAAGTACGGTGTGATGCCGAAGAAGTGCTTCCCGGAGTCGTTCAGCTCTAGGAGGAGCTTACACATGAATGCCCTTATCAAGACTAAGGTACGTACTTGTAGAATTAGTTAAATAAATGTGTCTTACACACTAACAAAACTTTGTCCGCGTAACCTTCTAGTCAAATAAAATAAAACTAACAAAACTAGGTACATATTCTTACTAATATATAAAAATATCGTGTCACAGTAGTGTCCCAACTCTTCTGGAACGGCTTGGTCTGATCTTAACGATAGTTTTTAGACCTATGTAGGTGTCTTTCATTCCCGTGAGAATAGGCTTTAAAGTATTTTTTACCCATCGCTCAATTTTAATTATCGCGATTTTAGTGATTGTTAATTGACAGAAAAACTGTTGCCAAATCAACTAGTATAAATTATAATAAGACCGCGCAAATGCATCTGCGTCATGACTTCCCCGTTTTTGCAACAATTTTCATTGATGCTCCGCTCCTATTGGTTTAGCGTGATGTTATATTCCTTGCCTTTGTCTCAATCTTCTATCTCACTATTTTTGTCTCTGTCATATTAATATATAGTGCTTTTTAACCGACTTCCCAAAAAGAAGGAGGAGGTTCTCAATTCGGCCGGTATTATTTTTTTTTTTCTATGTATGTACATCGATTACGTCGCGGTTAATGGACCGATTCGCGTGATTCTTTTTTTGTTCGACGCTAAATAGCTGCCAAATGGTCCCATAAAAATTTCTTTCAGTTTGGTTTAGTAGTTTTTATTTTATAAGCATTATTGTTATTTGGACGATGTCATTTTGACGATACTTTGTATATTAGTATGTCGATAACTTTAACATTTCTAATCCGATTTGCGTAATTCTTTTTTTGTTCGTTAGGGTACATATTCAAATTGGTACCCTGGTCATCTAGTCAGCATATGATGATGGGATCCCAAGGAAATCGAGAAGAACACTCAAATTATAAGCATATAACTGTTACGTTTCAGTCAATATCATACAGTTTGTTCAATTATTTGCGTTTGATGATGATTTCCTATGGATGAGCTGATGATGGAAGGTACAACTCCTCAAAGGATAGGAGTTCAGAGAAAATTCTTTCAAAATTATACGTACATATGGATAGAGAATAGTATTCCTTGAGGCTATTAGGTTGACCTTGAAGGTTAATCTCATTAATAGTGTTCTGTGATTGTTAAATAAATAATAAGCCTACCCATACTTAAATCACTAAAAAGCAAAAAAAAAAAAACTACGTTAAAAAAAACCGACTTCCAAAAATACTAAAAAGCAAAAAATAACTAACGCAATTTATAACACTTTCCTCTACTTAACTACTGACTACTTATTCTTTCCGCTTGCTGCTTGGTTTGAAGTCGGTGCCAAGCCATATATGAATAAAAAAAATTACTTAGAGAAATAAAATGGTGTAACAAATAAATTTCTACACGATAACCTACTAACTACTAACCTACGTAAATAAATCAGAAATAACGATAAATGACAATGAGAAACAAATGAAAACGACGATGAAATAAATGTAATTTACATTCTACAAGTATAGTGGTCCTGTAAAGGACCGTTTATTTCTAATATTAATAACTCACAAACCAAGAGCATGCGTCTAAAATTTAGAATTTTAAATGCAAACGGTGCCAAAGTTTTTGTTGACCTTATTAAATCATGGAGAATCTCAACAAAGATCTTTTGCTAATTATGCTGTGGCTTGGCACCAACTTCAAACCAGGCAGTAAGCGGAGAGAATAAGTAGTCAGTAGTTAAGTAGAGGAAAGTGTTATAAATTGCGTTAGTTATTTTTTGCTTTTTAGTATTTTTGGAGGTCGGTTTTTTTTAACGTAGTTTTTTTTTTAAACTGTAGTATACTGATTGATAGTTTTGGATATAGATTTTATTAGAATTGCATACGAGTTGGACGTTTCCTAGCTCAAGTAACCTCTTTGGCTACAAATCAGAACAAAAAAAAAATATTTATTATTTTGTTAAAGTTTACCCAATTGCAATTAAAACCAATTCTCACGCATAATAGTGTACGTACCTATGCGCACACGCAACCGGATGCGGGACCAACCGCACAATAGTTCGTAGATATCATTTTGTTTATCAATTTATTTCTATGTGAATGCTATCCTGCGGTCGGTCAAAACCTACAATCCTAGATAAAATATAATAAAACTATTGTCATGTTTATTTTTGTGACAATAGAGGTTATATTTTCAATGACCTAAACTTACTTATTGATCCCAAACTAAAATAATATAATTGTGTACTTAACCTGAATTGGTTTACGACATAAATTGCTCGCTTGCTAGTTTTACAATTCCGGAGATCTTCAATTGAACTCATAAATTATATCCGTAGATATGAACAGCGCCGCCAAAGTTGAAACATAAAATCTTGTCATACAATTTTAGTTAGTCATGTTGCGTCCCCCCAGAATACGACTTTTAACTATTGAACATAAAACAAAATGCTGAACCTATAATTATTATATTATATAGGTACATGTGACTTTCTTTCAGCTCCGTGAATATGCCAAAGTACTGAGAGACCTGGTCGCCACCAAAGCAACCGATGAAGAGATTCAGAACACCATCAACAAGCAAATTGCGGTCATTTACAACATTGTCGCTACATGCTTAGGTAAAATGTACTTTATAAACCATATTATTAAGTTGACAATTAATTTTAGAATAGGTAGAATAGGTACCTACAAGTTTCGAGACAGGCTGGCTATAAAATAAATTATCTTCAATTTTCCCGGGATAAAAAGTAGCCTATGTCCTTTCTCAGGCTCTGGATTACCTGTGTACCAAATTTCAAGGTTCAGTAGTTTTAGCGTGAAAGCGTAACAGACAGACAGACAGAGTTACTTTCGCATTTATTATATTAGTATGGATCATACGATATTCTTCACATACGGTAAACCTGATGCCAAACTAAGCAGAACTGAGGCAGCTAGACCTTTAAAATTAAGACATTGTAAACCTTAGATCGTTGTAATAAGATCAATAATCCAACAGGTACTCCCCCGGAAAAATTCACCTTTGAATACTACAACAAGGAGAAGGCATACAACACATTCGGATCGCTCACTCCGCAAGATTTCTACAACACTCACGTGCGACCACTCTTCAATGTCGACGATAAGGTATTGTACTGCTATTTTTGTACTACTATTATTATACTATATATATGTAGTTAAGTTCACTATGCGCCGATTATATATATTATGTTTTTTACTAGTGGCTCCCCGCGGTTTTACCTGTGTTCTTGGGGATCTTAAATTTTACCATAAAAAGTAGCCTACTTATGTGTTATTCCGGAACATGTTCTAACTATATGCCAAATTTCATCACGATCCTTTCAGACGTTTTGGCGTAAAAGAGTTTTAAATATACATCCATTCTCACAATGCACTTAGGCAATGATTAGTATTAAAAATAATTTGAAATCAGTATCTTATATTATAATAACTCTCTCAATATTACGTCATTTACTATTTAAAACAGTTAAAAATCGAAAATATTTAACATTATTTATGAAAATAAAACCAAACATAATTTCAGGTGTGCCTAGTGAGCGACCCCCGGGAATCGAACCCGTTTGGGGGCCTCTACACCCTCCAGTGCCTCGGCAACGTGGTCGGCGGCCGCCAGACTGCTTACAACAACCAACCTGTCGAAACACTCATGACGTATGTTACTTTAAACCCGACTCTAACGTATCAAATAAATAAATTAATATCCTGGGACATTTTTCACACATGGCCAATCCGAGCTTGTGTTATGGTTACCAGATAGCTGATTTACTATGTCCATCAAAAAATAATACATTCACACATTAGTCAAGACATGACTTTTTAACCAACTGCGACGGGAGGGTTATGTTTATATCAAAAGTTTAAGTAATAACTTAATTATTTTGAGTTGCCTGAGGACTGAACCTGCGACCTAAGGCGTGAAATTCACCGTAAATACATATTTTTTGACCGACAGCGCCAAAAAGGATGTGTTAAATTTTTCCAAAAATTTTGGTAATTATCACTGAAATCGAAACTGCAAAATGTTGCAAAATTGATTCAGATTCATATTTATACATTTTCACAAGGTATTTGAAACTCTATTTTCAGTGTGGTAAAGAACAGTATACAGGGCGGGGAGGCGGTGTGGTTCGGTTGCGAAGTCTCCAAGAGATTCGAACGTAAGAATGGACTGGAAGATCTTGATGCGTGAGTATTGTTAAGCATTAACATGAAAAATATAATAATAATACTAGTTACCCCCGCGTTCCAGGGATCATAAATTTTCCTGGCATAAAAAGTAAACTATGTGTTATATATAGGTATAAACTATCTATGTCCCAAATTTGGACTAAATTCGTTCAGTAGTTTTTGCATAAAAAGTAGCAAATATTCAACCATACTCACAAATTTTCGCATTTATAATATGACAGAGTTACATTCGCATTTATTAGTATAGATATGTTATATATAAAATTTGCGTGTCGCGGTGTTTGTGATTAAACTCTTCCGAAACGGTTTGACCGATTTTTATGAAATTTTGTGTGCATATTCAGTAGGTCTGATAATCGGCTACTATCTATTTTTGAAACCCCTGCGATCACGAAAACGGGAACTACGCGGGTGAAACCGCGGGGCGGCAGCTAGTAATATTTATATAATGTTCCAGGCACGACTACCGTCTGGTGTTCAACACAGAAGTGCAGATCGGGCTGCAGAAGGCGGACAGACTCATGTACGGCGACTCGTGCATGACCCACGCCATGGTCTTCACGGCTGTTGGCACTGATGTAAGTACATGAGGATGCAGGTTCAAATCCCAGGCCCGTACCTGTGACTTTATAAAAAATTACATACAGATTCACACCATTGGCTTTCAGTGAAGGAAAACGTCGTGAGGAAACGTGCATGTAAAGTCACAATTGGCATGTAAAATCCCCCAATCCGCACTACACACTTATTATATTTTATAACGTTTGTCCTTCCCGGGATTCGAACCCACAACAGCACTGGAACGGCTTGAATATCAGATTGGCAGTGTGCAGTAATAGGTATATAGAATTATACTACGTGAAAAATATATATAACTTACAAGACTAATTCCCTGAGTTTACTGCCGGCCCTTCTCAGCAAAACCAACCTTCCGAACCGAGCGTTAGAGTCTGACTATTCATAAGTCCTTATGAAGGCATCCATCATCAACAGCTCATATACGACTCCACCGAGGAGCTCGAGCCTCCCCTAACATCGAGGGGGTTTAGGCCATAGTCCACCACGCGGGCCTAGTGCGGATTGGCGGACTTCACATGCCTTTAATTGTGACATCTCAGGCATGCAGGTTTCCTCACGATGTTTTCCTTCACCGAAAGCCAGTGGTGTGAATCCGTACGTAAGTTTTTTATAAACTCAGAGGTACGGGCCAGGGATTTGAACCGGCATGAATGTATATTTGTATGTGAAGGCATATTTGAATAAAAATCATTTTCATTATGTATTTGACAGGAGCAAGGCAAGCCGCTGAAGTTCCGCGTGGAGAACTCTTACAGCGACAAGGAGTATGACAAGGGGTACTTACTCCTCACAGAGCCGTGGTTCAGGGAATTCGTTTTTGAGGTAAACAAATACCTACTTATATAATTAACTAGCGACCCGCCCCAGCTTCGCACAGGTGCAATGTTTATACATCACATTAGAAACCTCCAAAATTTACAGTGTTTCTCTAACACATTATGCATGTATTGTATATAGAAACCTTCCTCTTGAATCACGCTATCTATTAAAAAAACCGCATCAAAATCCGTTGCGTAGTTTCAAAGATTTAAGAAGACATAGGGACAGACAGCGGAAAGCTAGTCAGGGTCATTAATCACAAAGCCTACCGACCTGTCTAATATATACTAAACTAGCTGCCTCCCCGCGGTTTTACCCGCGTAGTTCCCGTTCCCGTGGGAATACAGGGATAAAATATAGCCTATGTTACTCGGGGATAATGTAGCTTTCCAAAGGTGAAAGAATTTTTGAAATCGGTCCAGTAGTTTCGGAGCCTATTCATTACAAACAAACAAATCTTTCCTCTTTATAATATTAGTATAGATATCATTATTATATTACATATTTAATATTTTTCTTCACTGATTTCTAAATTCAGTTATTTTCCAATATTGACTAAGTATATGTAACATTTCAGGTTGTTGTGGATAAGAAATACGTTCCACAAGAAGTCCTCGAAGTATTCAAGAAGGAACCCAAAGTGTTGCCAGCATGGGATCCCATGGGGACGCTTGCGTGTCCGCTGTGTTGCAAGGAATAATAATTCACAATGTAGCTGCGGTATAGTTTGTCGAATAAATGTGTTTACATGTTAAGTTTAAACGACCAAAATGATGAATCTGTTTTTAAGTTATCAAAACATGTAAAATAAATTATAAAAGATCTAGTTAGACATATTTTCTCAACAAACTATAACACAGCAATCAATACACCTTATGATTTATTTTTTTACAAATAGCAAATAATACATACCATGGACAATGTTCCGTTCATAGTTCTTGACTGAGACATAGAAATTAAACCTTATTGCTTTAGAATAAGGTATAATTTCATAATACACAAGACACCGGTTGTCTTTTCTATGCCATTTTTTAACGACTAGGAACAATATTAGCACAAGTTTATAAGTAGGTATTCCTGTAATGGTGCAAAGTCTTACCAAATATAAGATAATATTTTATATTTTAATACTTTATAATGTTCAGATAACCACTATGTAATAAACTGTGTTCATTATATAGTTACCATTTTGTGTATTGTGCTATATAACTATAGGGGCAATTATGAGTTAGGAATATATTTTTATTTTAGGGTATTACTCTAACAAGCAACGGTATGCTAGATTCTTTTGCTCTACTGACAAGTTCATAAATATATAGGCATATTCTGTCGCATAGCAGTTGCTAGTGGAGTATAATCCTTATAAATAGTTTAATTATTTGTGCTCACACCGATATGGATTAGTAACTTAAACAATAGTTAAAATGAAACACGTTGTGTCTCGCTTTTACCCGCTATGTTTGTCTCGCTCATGTTACAAAAATCACGAGTTGACTTGAAAGTGCTAATTGGTTATTTTTTTGTAAAGTTTTATTGTTGTCACTCTTAAACCGTGACCGAGTCATTTATGAACAAAGGAAATTCATATTGATATGTTTCCAACTCGTTTCGGTTTTGTCAAAATACAAGAAAAATGTAATCTCCAAAAGTTCTGATCTGTTTAGGTTCTTATTATTAATGAATGTATTTAATTTTTTATTTCTTATGTGTATTGTTGTATAAATACATATTATATTATTTTAAATTTATATTTTTATTTAATTTTCCCAAAACAAAGTAAAGAATAATGCTTAGGCATACTAGCATTATTGTTTGAGCCTCCAAAATGGTGGTAAAATAAATATAATCTTATTTTTACCACAAGATTCTATTGCAATTACAGAACTTAAAGATAAATTCAGTTTATTTGCTCCTGAAAAGTGTCCAGAACAAATTTTTAAGTAACAACATTTTCCAAAAAAAAAACGAAATTGTGTAATCAAATATTATTTTTATTTATAACTAATAATAATAACAAAGAAGGTAGTTATACACTAGAAAAGTCAATGATTTATTGATCATGTTTATTAGCTGACATAACTATCATGTAGGAATGGACCGTATTTTTATTGATACAAGTACATATTGCAATTTGCTAAATATTAAATCAGTCGGTAATAATTACATTTGTGTTGGTTAGATAAGAAATTTATAACAAATTAGGCTAAGTCTTAATCATAGCTTTGGAATCCCCCACCTCATAGTTGACTTTGCCGCCAGTACCCTGTATAGAACCATTTTTTAATGACCTTAAATACTTGAGTTTTGCCCAAACACCTTGACACATACGTAGCAGTCGTTTATCATGTGTTAATCTGGCGAATTGTGCCACTCGTCTGACTATATGCCTTGCTAGGTGAAGATTACCCTTCTGTGAGTATGACAGGGCTGAATATAGACTACTGCGAGCCGCTAAGCTATCGTCGCCGAGCATTTTCGACAGTTTGAACTGCCTTACTGATATCCGTCCAGCTTCTTCTGCCTGTAAGTGCAAACATAAAATCATATATGTACTGTGTATATAACAAAATATACTGTTTCAACCCCTTTACTAATCCTAATATGCGTGCAATTAATTCAATGTATTCAATGTAATAGGAATAGAAAAAAATATAATCTATTTATTTTTTGGCTTTACAATTAATTTAACCTTTTAATTGAATTGCAAATGTGAACTATTTTAAACTGGCAAAGTTCCACCTTTATAGGAAATGATTTGCATTACATGTACTTATTAATTATAATTCATGCAAATACACCCATTTTAGTATGATATAATGGAAATTAATATTTTAATTTAGTAAAGCAAGTATATTATAGTGAATGTTGCAACTCACACAATGTTCAAAATAGTCTCCCAATGCTGAATAGGCTCCACCAAGAGTAGACAGCCATGAAAATGCATTTTCAATTTCTACTCTTGTCCATACTAATTTCAGCATTCTTTCATTCCTGGAAAAAAAAAATTATAATATAATATATTGGGCAAGAAGTAAAACTTCCTGAAAAACCTTATCATAAGTTACTATTTCATCAATGCCCTAGCTCATAGTAGGATTGTGCATGAGTTCCCTTGTTATCTTTCTGCAAGTTGTTAAAAGAATTATGTAGTTAAAACATGTTTTTAATGCAAAATTATGTTTACCATAGTGTACTACAGCTTTTGTTGGAACACTTGATCAAAGAGTAGCCATAGGAAGGTTTGATATATAAGTTTCAGTTAACTTACCAAGCATAATCTAAGATCTCAACATCAGGTGGCTCTAAAAACATTTTCAGAAACACAGTCTTGTTCTTTGGGTAACCACCCAGTTCATTTAAATATGTAAGGACATTAAACCTATAGACATCAGAGTTCATACATTCCCTAACGAAAGGTTGCAAGAATAAAGCACTAGTTTTTATTTTTAGATGTTTCTTTACTGGTTTGTCTTCATCTTCTTGGATCTCACATGTATTTCCAGGGTTTACACCAATTGACCGATATATATGTTCATCTGGAAGCACAAAATAGTCCTCGGAAATGAAGCTGAGTGTATATGGAACACCATACAGCCGTATTTTGATCACAGTCTGCATTTCTATTAATCCGAAACGGATAGATTTTAGGTTAGAATAAATTTTATTGTATTACAAGCCTGAAATATTTTATGCGTTACAACACTTAGTAAACTGTAGATCTTCGAAATCTTTTCAAGAACATAACAATTACTTTCACAAAACTAACGAAAATAAAATTGGTAGGGTATGTAATGAAATCGAAATTAAATTTGACTTTGACACTTGACAGTGACTGAGTGACTGACAAATCTGACAATACTGAAATTGACACTTGACAGCGCAAAGGTGAACGGTCGTGTGACGGAGATAAAACAGATTACTACTCTCTCTCTGTCTTACTGATAAGCTTGATTTTAATGTTAGAGATAGGCCTTTAAGGCTACATGCGCATGCACCGTTTATGTTTTTTTATTTATTTACAAAATAACTCAAAATATTGTTAGTAATGCTGTAAAAACAATCGGTAAGACCAAACCTACTAGAGAATATGGATGGTAGAAAAGAAATTATAGTTGGTTTAAGATTGTGGTCGTATGTTCTGACGGTGTAAATTCCTTTACTCTGTCTTATGTAGGTAAGTAGGTACATCAGTACAAGCGGGGATACAAAAATAAAACAAATAATTTGCGACACTGACCTTTATATAAAAGCGTAGAAACTAGGCCTTGATCTCTTAGTATGAAACTGTGACAGTGTCCTCTCATAGTCCTTTAGTATACATTTGAGTGTCCTTCATTTAGAACGAGTTGGAGTAATGCTATATTCTGGTAGGTTTTTTTTAATACGTGTAATAAGGTCAACGACCCATGTGCATGAATAAACATAACTTTTTTTTATATCTTAAAGGTTTACTCGAATGCCTAGTGTGACGAATTTTTGGTGCAATGCGAATGTGTGGCACCAAAAATGGCATAAATCCGTTCAATTAAAGATTGAACCTTAGGTAAAATCAAAAAGTTTACTTATGTAAATAAAAACAAAGTTAGGCTTAGTTTTCGATTATTAAGTAAATATAAAGATGTTGTCGTGAATTATTGCAGACAAATGAACCACCCACGTTAGTGGGAAAACAACTAACTCTATGGTAATTTTTGACTATAAATATAGCTAAACTTTTCTCAAATGTTCTTTTTGTAAGGTCTTGTCTTTTAAGTACGTTTTTGAATAGCTTTATGAATATTTTAATGATTCGTAGTACCTAGTTATACCCAGTAACTACTGGTTCGGGCAAGGAAAATGGTACTTTTACTTCTCCGGGCGTAATTTTAATTCGCAGGGCATATGGAATTATATAAACGTGTAAAAGATTTATATCTATAAAAAAGCAATTTATGTTAGAATTTTTGTCACTATGACATAACAAACGAAATTTAAAAAAATCGTTTTCACATACAATATATAAATAATTCTCTTTTATCTGGGATCACGGGTGGAGTAAAGTAGTTTAAAAGATTCTGGTAGCTTTAATCAAAACCTAATATGGAGTTGGTGATGACAGAGTAACCTAGGCCAAAGAGTAGGTATAAATATAGGAAAAAAACCAAAACAAAAGCTAGACTAAACTATCGGATGACTAAGCTTGTTTTTATGTTAGTAATAGATGTAAATTTATTAAAACTGCTTTTAATACGCGGTAAAAGGAGGGGCCGCTTATATTACTCAAATCCTGTTCGAGTATATGTAACTTATAATTTATTTATATGATTTTATTTCGATAATCAATACACTGACGTAATAAATATACTAAAATTAATTCACGTATTTATATTTTTTTAATATTTTTTCAGTGACAGTCGTGATTTCTTTGACATTAGTCGATTTATACCTACTAACTATTTTTTTTAAATAAGTGATGTGGTTTTTTATTTATTTGTTAATATTTAGTGTTGAAATGATCGCTTCGGAGTTTAATGGTATTTTTTCTAACCAACAATATTTCTTCTTGGTATTTTAAGGCTTCGTCAAAATTTAAAAATACTTTATGGTTTTTTATCTTAGGCTTCTTCTATAGGTATAATATCCCCTTGCCAGTTCTTTACCATGTTGTTTTGATGAAAATAAATGCCATGCCACAAGGGTTGTAGGTTCGATTCCCGCTAAGGAAAAGCATTTACTAATGTGTTATTTTTGTTTGTGTATCAGTTCACACAAGATCTGTTTAAATTGGGATAGTCAAAAACAACGTGAAAGTTTTGACTAAAAAATATAAATTATCCTAGAATATTATTTTTATTTATTCATACATGAATGCCAAATTAAATATGTAGGTACATTATTTAAATAAAATTTAAACAATGTACACAAATGGTAGTCATAGGCGAGAATCAAACCGAATACCCTGAGGGTGACTAACCACTGTGCCAGCCGTAATGGTTCAAGGTAAAAGTAAACAGCGTGAGACATGCATGCACTAGAATAGGTATACATATATACCTACTCATATGTAATTGAACTGGCAGTCCAGCCACAAAAAAAAAAAAAAAAACTAGTTCCAACTGGTTTCAAAACGCGTACTCCATTTTGAATGTAATTTTTTTTAATGATGCGTCAATAAACTGGAGCTAAGTTCATATTGCTTGGTTATAGAGAACTAGTGGCTCGTAGCGGTTTCACCCGCGCACCCGGGAGATCTTCCATTTTCCCGGGATAAAAAGTAGCCTTTCTCAGGCTCTAGAAGTCTAGACTATCTGTGTACCATATTTCATTTAAATCGGTTCAGTGGTTTTAACGTGCAAGCGAGACAGACAGACAAACATAGTTACTTTCGCATTTAAATAATATTAGTATAGATGCCGTCTATTTTTTATGGTCAGGGTCTTCTCTATTGTAATATGTAGGGGATGGGCCGTTTAAGGTTATTATTAGATTCGATATCCACCCGACCTCTGATCCCACGTGAAAATTATTTCAACTCGTCATTTTCATGAAATTTTCTAATTAATTATATAACAAACACATATCGCTTCTCTTCAATATTAGTTACCATATGAACGGAAAGTTTTATAGATATTAAAATATTGATATTAATAGATTGATCTATTTATTCATATTTCAATTAAAGATTTACATATTGTAAGACATATATAAATAATGGATTTAATCAATTATAAACCACACGACTTGGTATAAATAGATTTCGACAAAGATCAATAGGTAGGGAAAGAGTGCTTAAGATGACATCTATCTATACTAATATTATAAAGGAGTAGAGTTTGTTTGTTTGTTTGTTTGTTTGTTTGTTTGCTTGAACGCGCTAATCTCAGAAAGTACTGGTCCGATTTGAAAAATTCTTTCACCATTAGATAGTCCATTTATCGAGGAAGGCTATATATCATCACGCTACGACCAATAGGAGCGGAGCACCAATGAAGAATGTTTCAAAATCGGGAGATTTATTTTCCTGTTGAGAGCTTCCGCTGCGTACGCTGCGTAAACGGTTAAAGTTACGCTAAAATGATGTATGACAGAATTGATCCCCTTCAAAAGTTCTAAAAAAAAGTCCGCGATAGCATATATCTATCTGTTAAGGTTGGCTCACTATAACCATTTTTATACTATTCAAATTTGTTCGAAAATGAAGCATTATTTGTGAAGGTGTTTTTATAAAGATGATATTAATCCTTATCCAAATAAATACAATATTCATCACAAGTATTTAATTTAAAACAAAATTGCCATTTACAGCATTCGATTTCAATGAATATCTTAGGAGATATCGCAAATTTAAAATAACATTGCAGCAAAATAATTATCAAGTACTGCGCGCACCTTACGGGCCGGGCCGGCGTGCAGTCATCAGATAGCTCTGCGAAACCCTCTTTCTACGTAAACGAAGTCGCGGGTTGAAAGTTAGCGTTTGCCTAAAGTAACTATTCCACGCGGACGAAGTCGCGGGCAAAAGCTAGTAGTCAGATAAGATGACACACCTTTAGGTATATTTCGTTTAATATTCGCCCCAAAGGTGAATACGTGACGTTTTACAGAGTATCGTAAGTGTACCAGTCGTGGCCACGGTACCAGTAATGGCCAAAAATTAAAAGAAACATCTAGAATTCGGACATGAGCGAATGTTTTTACATTGGGATCACTGTGACATAGATTTTAGACATCGAACTATCTAAGTTTAACGTTTTATTGAATTCAGTCAGTTACATGTACAAATATGCGCGAATACAAAGTGTAAGGTGATTTGAAATTGACAACGACGGGTTTTCTTAAGGAAATCGTTAAGGCGGTGAGCAGAAAGTTTCACTTGTAAAATAGTATTGCTTAATTAAAATCAAAATTAGTTTTGTTTCATGTGTTAACCATAAAATAAAGATAAACTTAGACTAAGACTGGGGTATCCATTAATGAATTTTCCCTGTCCAAGACTGGGTCACAAAACTACAACCTTTATTTGTCAAATTAATTGAACCCAGCTTTGCCGTATCTCACGCGCAACACATTACAAATATTAAATAAGGACTGGACTTTACAGTTTCACTATATTCAGTGCTGAAACTTTCACAATTTTGGTAATATTTCACAAAAACCTGTTTTTTTTTTCTTAAACTGGCCACCATTGGGTCAGTTACCTTACCTATTGGTAGCGCTAGTGGTGAAGTGCAATATGGCGGAGACTGACAGCGCGTTGCAAAATAGTGAACGTTTTTGTGATTATATAGTATGAAAAAATATCCAAAGCGTTCGATTGTTGGTGGAAATTCATATAAGATGTGAATATTTACGTTTGAACTTATATTAACATACAGTATTATACAGTGATTAATGCATGACCCAAATATTAATAATAACGTGTTCTAACTTAAAAGATTTTGTGACGATGTTTGCATGAAACTTTTGTTTACTATTTGGTAAGATGACATACTAGAAATCGTTTGAAACAAAAAGTATGTAATCTTAAGCACTCTTCCCCTATACCTAATCAAAATCATTAGATTTTCCTAACTCAGTATCTAAATATCTTACGCAAGCTTTCTTGTTACCGGATTATTAAATGTTTTGTAAGTAAGTAGATATTTAATTATAGATAAGTATGGATGGTAGAATGGGTTCTATCAGTACCTAAAATAATTATAGAAATCAACACAATCAAAGAAAAGTAATTAAAGGACATACCTATTTCTTTACAGAAGAAAAATGGAAATTTTACTTCTCCGGCCGTAGTTCTAATTCGAAGGGCATACTGAATTATGTAAACGTGTAAAAAAAAGATTTATATCTATAAAAAAAAGTTAATGTTTCGATTTTTGTCACATAGGTAATCACACAACAAACGGATTGAAACAAAAATCGTTTTCACATGGAATGTGTAAATAATTCTCTTATAACTGGGATCACGGGTAGAGCAACATAGTTTAGGAGATTCTGGTAGTTTTATCAAAACCTAATATGGAGTTGGTCATGACAGATTAACCAAGGCCACAGAGTATAAATGTAGGAAAAAAACCAAAACAAAAGCTAGACTAAACTAGTTTTTATGTTAGGTATAGATGTCAATTTATTAAAACTGCTTTTAATACGCGATAAAAGGAGGGGCCGCTTATATTACTCAAATCCTGTTCGAGTATAAGTAACTTATAGGGTAGACCGAGGCGAATCGGATCATTTCAACTTTGAGGTCATGAAAATCAAAGTATAGAATAAAATATGAAACTTTTATTAACCAAATAGTAATCAGTAATAAACCAGCTACGAAATAAACATTATAAAACTTAAATTGGTAAAACATTTTCCAAAATATTTATTAAAATCTTGAAAAACGTAAATATCCGAATCGCCCCAATTCTATGGGGCGAATAGGATCATACATAAAATGTACAACAAAATAAAAATATTCTTAATAATAAGCTTTGAAATCATTTATAACATTCAACTTATGAATTATAAGATCAATATTAATTGGTTAGACATAAATTGAAAGTTATACGCGCCTTTTTGCGCTCCATGTCGCCACATTTTTCGTGCCATTCTTCGAAAGCATTACACTGAATCTAATTCTCTGATAGTGAATGGATATTTTTTTTCTGAGCAGTAAATACAATGCTAATCTCTCCGTTATACAGATGAACCTCCAATTTGTATTCCAAGAGTTATTTTATTCTTCTTCTTAACTTTTTATTTTTCTTCAGATTGGTTCCTCTTTACCAGTCTTAAGTTTTTTCTTTGCATCTATTTCAAGAAGATTAGTCTTTCTCTGGGGTGACGTCAAGTGCAAAATTGGTTTATTTATTTTACAACATTTTTGCTTTGAAGGTGATGGAAGAATTCGTAATTCTCAGCAGCCCTTGTATCTAAAGTTAATTCCTTAGCCAAGACTTTATTTGCAGTTTCTATCATTTCTTCTTGCGACTATGATACCTTATTAGTCTTTATCTTGTACGTGCGAACCATACACAAGGCAATTAAACTCCAAAGTTATCCTTAAATTATTATAAATCGTTTTAAAAACGTGTCCAGTTCGCCCCCGGTGACGTGATCCTAATCACCCCATATTAAAGACTTTTGAAATAAATACTTTATAAATTAACGTATAATATTAGTCTTAAAAACTAAATTGTTTTCTAAAATAGACCCTTTTCTAATCAATATAAGATATATAAGTCAAATTATTATTAAAAATCCTTAGAATTACATGCAATATAGCAAACACCTACTTTGGATACGCCCCAAAACTGTAACACACACAAATAGCTGACACGGTGGAGCTGGTGCTGACACTGACATACAACTCGGATAGAAACAATGCCTATGGCAGGAGGTGCGGGAACAGGTAGGGTCTTAAGACGCATGTCGTTTACGCTCCCTGGCAACGCGCTATTCAAAATAATAACGGATTTCTTATTTTGATCCGATTCGCCTCGGTCTACCCTAATTTATTTATATGATTTTATTCCATAATCAATACACTGACGTAATAAATAGGTAAAATTAATTCACGTAATATATTTTTGATTATTTTTTTCAGTGACAGTCGTGATTTCATTGACATTAGTCGATTATTCTTATTTTATATTTTAATACTTAAGTGATGTGGTTTTTTATTTATTTGTTAATATTTAGTGTTGAAATGATCGCTTCGGAGTTTAATGGTATTTTTTCTAACCAACAATATTTCTTCTTGGTATTTTAAGGCTTCGTCAAAATTTAAAAATACTTTATGGTTTTTTATCTTAGGCTTCTTCTATAGGTATAATATCCCCTTGCCAGTTCTTTACTATGTTGTTTTGATGAAAATAAATGCCATGCCACAAGGGTTGTAGGTTCGATTCCCGCTAAGGAAAAGCATTTACTAATGTGTTATTTTTGTTTGTGTATCAGTTCACACAAGATCTGTTTAAATTGGGATAGTCAAAAACAACGTGAAAGTTTTGACTAAAAAATATAAATTATCCTAGAATATTATTTTTATTTATTCATACATGAATGCCAAATTAAATATGTAGGTACATTATTTAAATATAAATATGTATGTACATTATTTAAATATTTTAAGGAGGTAGGGCGCAACGGATTCTTCCGTTCGAAATTGGAGCAGCCCGACTGGGGTAGTACCTCCACCTTCCAGAAGACCGCAGCCAAATAACACTACATGTAGTGTTGTGTTCCTGCGGTGAGTAATGTAGCCAGAGCTCCATGAGGATACCCTGTAGCGGCAGTGGGGGGACCAGGGATGGAGTAGCGTCGTAGGGGTGTGCAGGAGTGATGCCTGTTTGGCCCTTCGACGAGAAGTGCATTGCGCTTTTTCCCTTTCACTGCCTATACAGTTGCTCCCTTTTTTTTAGGGTCGGCAACGCGTGAATGACGCCTCTGGTGTTGCAAGCGTCCATAGGCTACGGTAACCGCTTCCCACCAGGTGGGACCGTATGCCTGTTTGCCACCCTTGTGGTGTAAAAAAAAAATATATATATATATATATAATTTTTACAATGTACACAAATAGCAGTCATGGGCGAGAATCAAACTGAATACCGTGAGGGTTGACTAACCACTGTGCCAGCCGTAATGGTTCAAGGTAAAAGGGAAACAGCGCAGCGTGAGAGACCGACATGCACTAGAATAGGTATAAATAAGGTACAATACCTACTCATACAAGAACTACATAGTTTCAACTGGTTTCAAAACGCGTACTCCGCTCTGGATGATATTTTTTTAATGATGCGATGTCAATAAGCTGGAGCTAAGTTCATATTGCTTGGTTTTAGAGAACTAGTGACTCGCCGCGGTTTCTCCTGCGTACCCGGGATTATTTCAACTCGTCATTTTCATGAAATATATTTATATTAATAGAATGTATTATATTGCAATTAAAGATTTACATAATGTAAGACAAATATAATCGATTTAATAAATGACTTGGTATAAATAGATTTCGACAAAAATCATCATAATCAAAATCATTAGATTTTCCTCACCCAGTATCTAAATATCTAACGCAAGCTTTCTTGTTACCGAATTATTTAATGTTTTTTTTGTAGATATTTAATTATAGATATGGATGGTAGAATGGGTTCTATCAGTACCTAAAATAATTATAGAAATCGACACAATCAAAGAAAAGTAATTAAAGGACATACCTATTTCTTTACAGAAGAGCAACTAGCTCTTCTTCCGAAGTTGTACCACTTGGATGACTACGACGACTGCTTGTCACGCCACAATGGACTCTACTGCCTCGGGATATTCCAACTGGCGCCTACTGTCCAACCTAACCCTGCTTGGGACATAATTAAGGTATGTTAAGAAGCCAGGGTTTACTTGTGTCTCTGGCCTCTTCTCAATTTGCAACATGTCTTCTATATATTTAAAACAAAGTCCCCGCGCCGCCTCTGTCTATCTGTCTGAACGCGATGAACAGAAAAACTACTGAACAGATTTTCATACGGTTTTCACCAAATTACGGAGTATTTCATGGGAAAGGTTTTTATGTATAATACATCAATTTGGACCCAGTAGGTGGCGCTGGTGGGCAGAACGAAGTCTGCCGGGTCCGCTAGTAAGAATATAAATATAGTATACCAGCTTCTTCCCCGCGTTCCCGGGGATCTTTTATTTGCCCGGGATAAAAAGTAGCCTATAAAGTAGAACAAACACAAAAAAAACATCAACATCGGTCCTGCCGTTTAAGTGGAGTTCAGTGACATACCTACACACGTACACAAGACATATAAATATTAAGATTTTTTATACTAAATATCTGGTTCACAGAGCTACTCCGAAGAGGTGACAAACTTCAACCGGACGCTAATACATCGGGGGTACTGCGTAAGCAAACGTTGCCCTACAGAAAATTCCACCATATATCTAAATCACACTGAGAGTTTCGAGAATTGTGCAAACCAGTGGACCGAGCCAGGGTTCAACTCTTCGCTCCAGAAACTCCACTACTGTCGGTCTCACGTGGAGTCACTGACTCCAAGAACTATTGACGCTACACACCTAATATATCTAGTAATTCTATGCGTTATTTGTCTCGCAAATTTCGTGGGATCCGTCTACTATTTGATGGTTAAAGATTGTCTTAAAAGTAAGTACTTAACTAACCTATAATATGTTTTTAACAATAGTATCGCTACTAATATTATAAATGGGAAAGAAAGTAACTCGGTCTGTTACGTTTTCACGCCCCCACTGAACAGAATTTTATTAAATTTGGTACAGAAATATACTAGAGCTTGGTAAAGGGAAAAGAGGGAAAGTTGAAGGTTCCGGGCGGAATCTAGAAGACAATAATTATGCAATGCACTTAATTGGTGACTAAGTATTTCAACAGAAAATATTAGCACTGTCCAGCTCTGAATTTGAAGGAAATAACAGTTACCAAACCAAATGGCATTGTAGATTTTAAAAATTAATATTAGTCATTGTGAACCTTGAAACTAACGTGAATGTAAAACTAAGATAGTAATTTTAACCTTCCCCTTTCTTAAACAATACACGATTTGTATGACAGATGCTAGAGTGGCTTTTTCTAGCCAAGCTTTTGCCTGGTTTTCCTTCAACTTTGATCTTCTGCAACTTTGATCTTTTGGTCTGTGGAATGATGATTCATTGAACAAACATACCTACATATATTTTGTATTATATTTGGTATAAACAAATATGTATATCTATAGTGTATGAATAATATTATCTACTATTTTTTAGAAAATAAAATGCTGTTAATGTGGTCAGTTCAATCAAATTGGAATCAGCTCATGACACCAGAAGATAATGCACGGAAGCCAATATTCGCATCATTACAAGGGATCAGGTAATTTGATCTTTACAACTACCTAGTTTTAAGGACCCCATACAAAAATTAGGGCATTGCAAAAGGCATATGCAGTCCATCAATCGGTTTGGCCCGCGTGGTGGACTGTGGCCTTAACCCCCTCGTTGTTATAGTAATGTCGTGCTCCAGCCGTTTAGACGTAGGTAGGTATATCAGCTAAATATAGGATAGAAATAAATATAAATATAATATATCAATATCCTGGGACATTTTTCACGCACGGCCAATCTGATTCCAAAGTAAGCTTCAGATGAAGCTTGTGTTATGGTAACCAGATAGCTGATATACTACATATAATACTTTTAAATACATACATACATATTATAAATATTTACATCCAGACACATAGGAGGGTAAATTGATAATAGGGTTTGCCAAAATGGGGCATAGGGACAGAGAAAGCGACTTTGTTTTATACCATGTAGTGATTATTATTATAAGTATGTTGCTTAAATTTAACCCCTCGATTGAGAGCCATCTGCGATCACCGAAATAGTACACGCACTGGTTACGTGTTACGAAAAAATATATAATTTATATGTCTGTTTGTTGTGAGTTTTTTACAGTATTCAACTATTTTAAACATGTTTTTCAAGCCATAAAAGCATCCAAATCGGATATATTTTCATAAATATAAGTTATCTAATCACACTTCGATATTCCAGGGTGAACGTTGCAATTTGTATTTGCCTGGCTCACTCAGGCTTAATACACTACACACTATTCCTGTACAATCCACAGTTTTTAGAAAAGGTAAGTAACCCGTTAGGTAATTCATGCGATTAAGAACTCTAAGATAGGTGTGCACATAGCCCAATCTTCAACTCAAGGGTGTATGTCTTACTGTTAAATATAGATTACATTCTATACTACAACCAACGATGTCATGCTAGGAAGAGAGTATACAAAATCATTGCTACAATATTCAGTCAGTAAATACCTACCTACTTAAAACCGCCGGTCGCGGATTTGATTCCCATTTGTGTGATATAACTCTTTGATCTGTGTCTATTTACATAATACCTAGTATCTTTCTAAAAGTAGTAGATATTTAGTACTAACTGCCTCCGCGCGGTACCCGCGTAGTTCCCGTTCCCGTGGGAATACACGGATAAAATATAGCCTATGCTACTCCCTGATAATGTAGCTTTCCAATGGTGAAAAGTTAAAATCGGAACAGTCGTTTTTGAGATTATACATTACAAACATACACAATAAAACATTTTTTTCCTCAGTATAATATTACATGTAAGTGTATATGTACATTGTAGATATTGGCTATCTAGTTATCATAGCACAAACCGATATCTATACTTAATATTATAAAGCGGAAGAGGTTGTTTGGTTGAACGCGCTAATCTCAGGAACCACTGGTCCGATTTGAAAAATTATTTCGCCATTAGATAGTCCATTTATCGAGGAAGGCTATAGGCTATATATCATCACGCTATGACTAAAAGGAGCGGAGCACCAATGAAGAATGTTTCAAAATCGGGAGATTTCTTTTCCTGTTGAGAGCTTCCGCTGCGTACGCTGCGTAAACGCTTAAAGTTACGCTAAATTCGCTAAAATGATGTATGTCAGAATTGTTACCCTTCAAAATTTCTAATAAAAAGTCCGCGATAGTATATGTCTAGGTATCTGTTAAGGTTGGCTCACTGTGACTATTTTTATAATAACCAAATTTGTTCGAAAATTAAGCATAATTTGTGATGGTGTTTTTATAAAGATGATATTAATCCTTATCCAAATAAATACGTAATTCATCACAACTATTTAATTTAAAATAAAATTGCCATTTACATCATTCGATTTCAATGAATATTTTAGGAGATATCGCAAATTTAAAATAACATTGCAGCAAAATAATGATCAAGTAAGTAGGTACCTACTGTACTACGCGCGCCTTTATGTGCCGGGCCGATGCGTGCAGTCATCAGTTAGCTCTGCGAGACCATCCTTCTACGTAAGCGAAGGACTTGAAAGAAAACGTTAGCCCAAAGTAACTATTCCACGCGGACGGAGTCGCGGGCAGAAGCTAGTTTATTTATAAATCGTTTATTTTTCCAGATGGCGTATAAACCAGAAAACATGTTCATTCAGAACAGCACATCAATAGAACAGATGTTTGTGACCCTCTCGGCATTCCTCTGCGCTTTTCATCTACTCCTGTCCTCGGAGAAACAAAGCCTTCGCTTCAGCATGCTGCCTAAAGTAATATTGAAAAGGATTTTTAGGTAACTTATGTTTTAGCATCTGAATTATGTGCTTTAATTATATGATAGAGAATTTTGCTTGTCTACCTAAGTCAAGGAAACCATAGAACTGTGTACCAAAGTTCCTCTCATTCTAGGAGAATTTAATGCCACATTCAATGCCCAAACAGATCCATGAGTTTATTCTATTACCTGCTCTTACTCACCGACTCTTCTTAGAGAAATGTCCTTCCGATTGGAGTCAATGATTCATAAAGCCTATTTGCATGAATATTCGTTTTATTCCACCGCCTCAAAATAAGAATAAACGGGTGTTTCTTCAAGGATATCGCCAGTGTATCTTCTGGTGGTTGGTTTCGCTGCGACGTGGTGGCCGTGGGTCGGCGGCGGGCCGGTGTGGTCGGCGCACGTCGACGCGGAGAGTCGACTCTGCAGGGAGAAGTTCTGGCCTCACGCGCTCTTTGTGAACAATCTTATTGATGTACAGAAGACTTGTTTGCTGCCCACGTGGTAAGTTTTGTTTGCCGGTTGTTTACAGGAAAACCAACCTTTTGAGTGTGCATTAGAGTGGACGTTTCATTAGTGCTTGTGAAGACTGCCTATTTAATAAATAGATATGTTTCATTTAATAAATGGGGAGTAAACTGATTCAGATATTCCACCATCAGATGAGACTCTGCCTTGTATTGGGACACTTTCGTCAATGCGTTTTTAGACCCTTCTGCCATTATAGATCGCCATTTTGATAACATCTGTCTCAGGTTTGGTATAAATACGTGCGTTTAAAAGTAGTCTAATTGATTTGATATTAAATAACCGTGTATCAAGTATAATTATCAGCTTTAAATATTAAAATTCATCTTCTTTATGTTTCTGTCCGCAAAAGTCAATATTAAAACTTGCATTTTAACTAGAACATGATTTTATATGCAACTAGTTAGCTACCGCCCCACGGTTTCACTTCAAACTTTCCCGGTAGAAAAGGTAACCTCGGTCCTTTCCGAAGCTCTAGTTTATCTATGTCCCAAATTCATAAAAGTCGTTCAGTGGTTTAGACGAACTACTTATGAATTTATAAAGGTAGTATCTAGTGATGTCGCAGCCACAGAAAGTTTTAGTTACTTTTAACACATTGAATTGTTTTCGATTTCAGGTACATAGCAGTGGACATACAAATGTATATAATAGCCGCGTTTCTTACATTATCCTTGTCGAAGATGCGTCGAGGAGCCTTGATAATACTAGTTGTGCTTCTAGTCGCCTCTTGCGTTCTGAACGCGGGTGTTGCCTACATATTTAACTTTAAACCTATGCTGTTCTTTAATAGGATGCCTGAGTAAGTTGATATTTGTTACTATCTAGCTGTAACCAGTAACTCTATCTAATATATAAAATTCTTGTGTCACAGTTTTCGTTGCCATACTCCTCCGAAACGGCTTGACCGATTTTTATGAAATTTTATATGCATATTCAGTAGGTCTGAGAATAGGACAACATCTATTTTTCATCCCCCTAAGTGAACGGGACCGGGAACTACGCGGGTGAAACCGCGGGGCGGCAGCTAGTATATTATAACTATGCGACATTCACAAGTAGGTACCTACCCTTTAGGCTGATTAAATGGTTTAGAATTACTTTTTTTTAAATTGTTATTGGTATTTTTGCTAGTTTAAGTGTAGCATAGATCTAGGTAATCAATTACATAGCTCATAAAATTTTATTTAATTATTTTTATGAATGAAAATGAAATGTAAATAGGTATAATGTTTAAGGTATAAGTTAAATTAAAGAGGTCTAGAATTGATCGGGTATTAGGTACTTTAGATCGATTATTTGCTTTCAGGCACATAAGAATTCTATACAGCGATGTGCCTTCGTTCAATTACCTATACATATCCCCGTGGGGCAACCTCCCAGCTTGTTTCCTGGGGCTCATCCTTGGATATTTGTGCTTCATGATGAAAGATGGCAATATAAGATTGCCCAAAAACAAAGTAAGACTCTTCTATTTATCAATTATTGTAACAACTATCTAATTATAGTTCCCGATTAGCTATCTTACTCCTTAGGCCGATCTTCCCATATTGACAGACCTTGGCTTTGTGGTTAGTGACCCTGATCCTCAAGCCGCCGGTCGTTTGTCGAATCCCATCCAGGACAAACATTTGTATGCATGAATATGTCTAACTAATATAAAACTAAAATAAGTTTTGCCTTAGACTAAGACTATCCCATATCATATCGTATCCTTAAAGAGTAAAGAAAAATCCTTGTCCACAGTGGTTGCAGTACCCAGCGTACCTGATTGCAATACCGATTCTTCTCGGATGGTTCATGTTGGGGTACTTCTTACTGCACATCAAGTCAGCAGTACTTCTTTCTCTATACGCCGCCTTTGAACGGTCCATCTTCCAAATCATATTCCTCGCCGCTTTCGTCTTACTTAATTTGATAAGCAGTAAGTATTACTATATTATTATGAGTATATTTAAGACTAGTTTCCGCCGGTTTCACTCGATAAAGGAAGGAATACGGGGATAAAATATAGCCTATGTTATTCTCTGTTAATGTAGCTTGCTGATGAAAGAATTATTCAGACCAGACCAGTAGTTTCGGAGGTTATTCAATACAAACAAAAAATTTAATCTTTCCTCCTTACATATTAGCACATATTAGTGTGGTAGAAGCAAATTAAAACAAGATTTAGGCGGGTCATTATTCTGTCATATTATTTTAAGCAAAAAATATAATGAAATCTTATGTAAGTAAATGCAGTATTAAAGATACGTAAATGAAATTATCAATGATTTAAATAAGTTTTTCTAACTGTATATAATATTATAGGATCATCTACAAATAATTTATGATGCACAGAAGCTTGTGCTGGTCTGCTTAAGATTGTTATTATTATTTTTGTAAACATAATTTTTATTATTTTATTTTTATCATACCCCAACACGCAAATATTGACAGTGAGACTAATTCATTTTAATATGAATAGGCTCCGCCTGAAGTCTCTCGTGGTTTCGTCATACCTCTAGCTCGATGAAGCCCTGTCGTAGCAGTGTCGTAGAACACCCGTAGACGTGCTACGAGCTGCATTTTGAATTAAGAAACCCCTATGATTTATACGAGGAATGACCGGATTCTCGAAGTAACACTACCCGTAAATTAATCTTATACCAAGCTAATTACGACTCTAACGCGAAGACGATAAATACTATTCTGAAAATCTGAAACCTAGACACACCAGCTAGGTACAAGGCAACCCAAATAGTAACAGCTGGAAGATTATACATTTTTTTTCTTCGCCCGTTATCGGCTAAGGACTGTGACCATACCGCCTAGTCATAATTATTAACTCTTCCGTGGCAGATTATACAATAGTTTGTTTGATAGGTCTACTGATGAAGTACTTCGCATGGCAAGGCTGGCACGCCATGGGCAGGATGTCCCTGGCTGTCATGATGCTGCACTGGTGCATCAACATGAGTATAGTGGCGACAGCGAAACAACCTGTGACCACTTCGCTATTGAATATTGTAAGTATATGAAAATTTTCCCACACAGTAAAAAATACTACAAACAATGAAATCTCTAAGGCTTTTTTGGGTTTTTTACCGTTTGGTTATTAAAATATATTTTGACAGTTCTATTTTCCTTCCCAATATTATAAAATCTGAGTGTTATACAATTATCTCCATTTACATAATAGATACAGAAGATAAGAAAATATACAATTTAAACACAGCATTAAAAAATATTGGTATTTCTGATTTTCAAACCTCTTCTTCTATACCAAATCGCTTTTATACTTTAATACGGATTCCAAGCAAATATTTTCTGTTACATATACAGCATGTGAGAGTTTAATTTTGCACTTTATTTATTCAGAATTAAAACATCTTTCAGGTTGTAGACGGCATTGCAACAGCTTTCTTCACATACCTCATTGCGATACCAGTGACTGTCATGGTGGAGATGCCAATAAAGAAGCTTTTCGATGCCATGGTCTCCTGATGCCTTCACCCTGGATGACGAGGGAACTGATGGAAAATAAACGATGATGTAAAGAACCGTGGTACATAACCTAAATTCCAATTGTCTATTTTACCATTTTATTGCGAAAAACTGTATATTTTTTTTAGAACTTTAGTTTATAGACAATTAAATGTATAGAGTTTTAAGAGTCCTATTCATACAAATACCTAAGTAAAATTATTTATTATGCGTTTCATTGACTGAAGACCTAAAAACTGGTGACACTGTAAGTTAAATTATAAATCACTTTTACAAGTGAACCCAGAGGTTTGAACCGCGCTCCCGGAATATTTAAAGTTTTACCCAAGCAATAAGTATTCCATATGTAACTAAGTTTCTAGAGCCGTGAAAGACTAATACACAACGAGCCTCACAAACATTCGCGTTTAAAATGTCTGTAGGATTTAGGGAGATTGATTTAAGAGTATCTCCTACCGTTTTGAAAAGAGTAATTGCTGAGTTTATTACCGGCTCTTCTCAGCAAAAGCAACCTTCCGAACCGAAGGTTTATCAGTGCCTGTAAAGGCCTATTTGAATTAATAAATATATTTCTTTTCATTTCATTAATTGGATATGGAATATCGACGTGGACAGACGTAGATTTTTGTTTGAAATGAAATGAAATGAAATAAATTTATTCATTCAAATAGGCCTTCACAGGCACTTATGAAACGTCGACTCTAATGCTCGGTTCGGAAGGTTGCTTTTGCTGAGAAGAGCCGGCAATAAACTCAGCAATTACTCTTTTCAAAACAAGTTTTAACAATTTCTTTAACAATAATAATATAAGTCCTGATAGAACGAGCGCTATACCCATGCCTCGCCATCGTTAATATAATCGTTTATACTATAATAAGCCTTCTGTACCAAAGCTGACTTAACTCGTTCCTTAAATTTATTCATAGGCAAATCTAAAATATTTGTGGGGATTTTGTTATAAAACCGTGCACCAAGTCCTAAAAATGATCCTTGCACTTTCTGTAGTCTATAAGCAGATGTTACAAGTTTATGCTTATTTCTAGTATTAATGGAGTGCAAATCACAATTTTTCGTGAAAAGACTAATGTTTTGACGGACGAATATTATGTTTGCATAAATGTACTGTGATGCAACTGTGAGAATGTTAATTTCCTTAAATTTATCTCTGAGGGAAGCTCGCGAGCTTAAATTATAAATAGCACGGACTGCTCTTTTTTGCAAAATAAAAATTGTATCTATATCAGCTGCTCTGCCCCAAAGCAAGATACCATAGGACATAACACTATGAAAATAACTGAAATAGACTAATCTAGCTGTTTCTACATCCGTAAGTAGTCTGATTTTTCTAACCGCGTAAGCTGCTGAGCTGAGCTTCCCCGCAAGACATGATATTTGGGTGCCCCATTGAAGTTTTGAATCTAACGTAATACCCAAAAACACTGTAGACTCAACAAGACTGAGGGCTTCATTATTTAACATTAAATTAGAGGCCATCTTTTTTACATTGGGTAATGCAAATTTTATACATTTAGTTTTTCTTGCATTTAAAACTAGATTATTAACAGTAAACCAATTTAATACCTCAGATAATGCACCGTTTACATCGTCATATTTGAATTTCTGTCTATCAACACCAATAATCAGTGAGGTATCGTCAGCAAACAGTACAATTCCACAGGTATTCTTAACATAGAACGGAAGATCATTTATATAAATTAAAAATAGAAAAGGTCCCAAAATTGAGCCCTGGGGCACCCCCATATGCACAGGAGAACCAGACGATTTAACTCCGTTGACATCTACAATTTGAGTTCTCTCACTAAGGTACGATCGCATCAAATCAAGTGCTGTACCTTTAACTCCATAATACTCTAGTTTACGTATAAGTGTTTGGTGGTCAACACAATCAAAAGCCTTAGATAAATCACAAAACACCCCAATGACGTTCTGTGAATCCTCCCAACAGTTAAAAATATTTTTCAAAAGTGCTACACCCGCATCAATGGTAGAACGACCTTTTGTGAAACCGTATTGTTCACCATGCAAAAGTTTATTAAAATTAAAATGAGAAAGCAGCTGCTTTAAAATAATCTTTTCGAATATCTTACTCAGAACTGGTAAGATAGACACCGGCCGATAATTAGTTGGATCAGAAGGATCTCCAGCTTTAAACAAAGGAATAACTTTACTATATTTCATCAAGTCTGGAAATTTACCGCAATCTACGCATTTATTGAAAATTAAAGCTAGATGAGGAGCTATGTCTACAATGATATTTTGTAAAACAGTTACAGATAAATCCCATAAGTCCCCAGTACGTTTAACTTTTAAGCTTTTAAAAGTTTTGATTATGTCAAGAGGTGTAATGTGCCTAAACTTAAGTACTTCTACACATTTCGTTACATTGGTTTGCAGTATTAATTCAGCATTTCGAGGTGAGGAATCTAAGGAGCTAGTTGTAGAGACAGGTATGTCAGTATTAAATTATTGAAAGTATGAGCAATTTGATCATTATCGCTAACACTGTTACCGTTAATATTAAGTTCAATGCTTTTATTGGTGGTTTTAGTATTACCTCGTTCTGCGTTTATAATGTTCCAAGTAGTTTTTACTTTATTGCTCGATTTGCTAATTTTATTCCTAAGATGAATAGCCTTGGCTAAAGCACAAGTTTTTTTAAAAACTTTTGAATATTTTTTCACATACTCTAGAAAATCGATATTTTTATTAAATTTTTTCATACCATATAGCTCGTACAACTTAGCTCTACTTTTATAAATACCGGCAGTTGCCCAATCATTAAATTTGGCTTTACTGCTTTTATTAAAGGACTTAAGATTAAACGTTTTATCAAATTCAAATTTTATAAAATCAAAAAGTTCTTTATATAGGCTATTTGGTTCATCCTGTGTCATATTAATTAAATTAATATTTTTACTAATATTATATTTGAATCTGGCCATACGATTTACAGTTATAGGCCTACATGTAACTTTTTGCGGTTTATCTACTGTTTCATTTAAAAACACTACTTTCTGACCACAATGATCTGAAGTTAAATCAGTTATTATGGATTTTTCAAGTGCATCACAGTTACAAAACACGTTATCCAGACAGGTGGCAAAAGTTGCAGGAATTCTGGTCGGCTCTAGAAATAAATTGTTTAAATTAAATGATTTGAATAAGTTAATAAGCCTAGTTGTTGAGGGTGACTCAATCAATAAGTTAACATTAAAATCGCCACATACTATTAGATCCTTATTACAAGTTTGAGCTTTCTTCAAAGCATCCTCTATAACTAATTCAAATACACTATAATCACCTAACGGAGGACGATACACGCAGATTATAACATAGCGCTCGAGCTCTACACAGGACAATTCAACAGTGCGCTCGATAGATAAATCTACAATGTTTGAGGGTCATAACATTCTATTCATATAATATAGCAATATGGATGGCTAAATTACTTAGATTTGGCAATAATCGATTTGCATTTATCAATGAAACCCAATTTATAAATATTAGGACAGCTCAGTAAGATACTTGATTGCAGTCAGTAAGGACATTCGAGAGAATTATTTGTATTATAATAATGTCAATATTAATAATTGTTAATTTGTTCATATTTATATGTGCAGTGCCAGTAGCCTCTAGAGAATTTACAGGTAATATCTATTTATTACTAGCTTTCCCCCGCGTTCCCGGGATCATCAATTTTCCTGGGATAAAAAATAATCCAGGTTATAAATAAACAACTGTTCCAATTTCATCCAAATCCGTTTCATTTAATCCATCCAACTATTCCATACTTACCTACAAACTTTCGAATTTATATATTAGAAGGATTTACAAAATTATTGTGTGTGTATATGGGAGTTATGGGACAAAGTAAAGTAAACAAAGGCCCTTAAACAAAGAATTAAGTAAGTTTTTTCGAATACCTAAATATCGCCTTATGGTTTGAAAACAAATAAATAAATATTCAATGTCGCTCTTAATACATTAGGTCAATGTCAGTTTCAAACACGTTTCTGAATAATATTCTGACACCAATCAATAAATTAACCACTTTCTTTTTTATGCTAAAATTATAACATATGTTTTTAGATGATGAGTATTTCCAGCTGCCTAAATTGTACCACTTAGATGACTATGACAGATGCCTGTCTCAGAAACATGGCGTGTACTGCCTCGGGAGTTTCGTACTGAGTGCCACACAACATCCACAACCCAATTATGATTTGATAAAAGTTAGTGAGAAGTCTGTAATTATTAATGAAGTCACTATCATATGTATATACCATTTCGATAACATTTTTTACTCAATGTAATATTTTTTATCTTTGAAGTTGGTGCAATACTTATGTATTTTGAAATGCCCGAAAATTCGATTGTTTGGGATATATAAAAGAGGTTATTTTCTGAGGTTTTAGTCCGGTCAGCTGGTATAAACGAGCCATGAATTAAATAAATATCCTGGGACATTTTTCACACACGGCCAATCAATACATACTTATATAGTTGATTACATCCAGACACAGGTCAAACAGACATATTCATGCATACAAATGTTTGTCCTGGATGGGATTCGAACCGACGACCAGCGGTCATAGTTACTTTGACCAGCCAGGGTCACAAGGTCAGGTTGAAAGTCAGCCAACCGGTCTGTCGAATTTACAGGAATATTCATCAAATAAGATGCATTATAACCGCACGCTGGTCCACCGCGGGTACTGCGTGAGCGCGCGCTGCCCGGATGGCGCGGCGCTGCAGACGCGCAACTCGTCGCTGCGCTTCGAGCGGTGCGCGGCGCAGTGGGGCCGCGCGCGCGCGCTGCGCACGCGTCTGCACACGCTGCACTACTGCCGCACGCACCAAGACACACGTGATATTAAACATGCGCCTGACGCAGCGCAACTTGCGTTTATCTATGTATTATTATAATATTCAACGCAATAATAGCGTATAATACTATTATACGCTATTATTGCGTTGAATATCCTTGGTACTGCATATGATGTTGTAGCTGGGGAGAATGGGAAAAGTAAGCATTTGTATTGTACTGGTAATATGTTTGGTTTGAATATTAGATATTATTATGTTTTCTATGATTTATCAATTTTTATTTTCAGAATATTCTTTACTCTCATCATGGTCGATGCGATCAAATTGGCGACAACTCACGACTCCTAGCCTTAATTCTTCATTATCAGCGGTACACGGACTTAGGTAAAATATTGATATATGTTAAAGTGGGAAACAATTTACATTAGGTAAATTTATCAATAACTAGCTTCTGCCTCGTGGTTTCTCAGGGATCTTCAATTCTCCCGGGATAAAAAGTAGCCTATGTGTTAATACATGATGTCAGCTGACTTCATACCAAATTTTATTAAAGTCGCTTAAGCCGTAAAGTAGGGACACACTTTCGCCTTTATAATATTAGTTAGATAAAACGCAATACAATTGTACATTTTCTTATTTTTTCCAGGGTAATGGCACAAATTCTATAAATTTTTGGCCATTCTGTTCTGGTATATAGCATGATGTATATGAATAATCCTGAATATGTTGAAAAGGTATGTTTACCATTTTGTTTTCTTAATGAACCTTAAGTACTGCATTGTTAGGGGCTATCGTAAACTTCTTCAGAAGTAATAAGACTTTTGACGTGACAACGTCTTATAAATTGGTTTGCCGGGTGACACTTCAAGAAACTGCGTTACGCTCCGCTCACGTAACGTGACGTTATGTTTTAAATTGTTACTATTATTTCATCCTTCTTCCTACTATACGAATGAATATTCACATTAAAATTATTTTACCACTCAAAGTCGTTGTCACGTAAAACTTTCGCCCGTATACCGACTTTACAGGCAACCAATTTTTTTATTTGATGATTTCAGGTGATGACCCACCCTTCACTGATGATATTATTCAGTGGCACAACAGTACTGCAAATGTTTGTAATGCTCTCCAGTTTTCTTTGTGCCCGAGGACTACTCTTGCTTTTGCAAAAAGCACCATTAAGCCTGAGCCATATGCCAAAACCAATTTTAAAAAGGATATTCAGGTGATTCAAACATTATGAAACGCGGTATCTTTAGACGGATTTAATAAATCTCTTGGGACTTTTCTCACACATCGCCAATTAGATTCCTAACTAAGCAGAGCTAGGTCTGTGGTAACCAGATAGCTGATATGCTACATAGACTTATTTTTAAATACATACTTATATTGACACAGAACAAACAGACATGTTCAATCATTCTGATGTAATAAATTTCTCAGGTTTTTATAATACTTAAGTGATCTTCTTTAAAGGATATCTCCCATACATCTATTAGTGATTGGATATGCAGCGACATGGTTGCCTCGCTTCAACGACGGGCCAGTGTGGCCAGCGCTTGTAGGCGTCGAGGGCAGAGTTTGTCGCGAAAAATTTTGGTCACATGTCTTCTTCATCAATAATTTGTATCGAGCAGAAGAACACTGCCACATATCTGGCTGGTAAGTTTCTGTAAGGAACTGCAATATTTTCTGTTCAAATAAATAAAATTTTAATATAAAAGTAGAGGAATTTATTGAATGACTTAGGTACTCGTATACATCATAAATAAGTTTTGGACATACCTACGATATGGAGTTCAATGTTTTCATTTACTTTGTATCTACTCATGCTATACTCTACTATACTCATGCTCAAAAAACTTTCGCCCGCAGGTTCCCAGCAGTAGACATGCAACTTTACATAATTTCATCTTTCCTGACAATATTGCTATCCCATTCTCGTTACCGAGCTGTTCCGATCTTGACCAGCCTATTTACAGTATCATGTGTGATCAACGCTTGCTTAGTCTACATGTATAATTGGAGACCTATGTTCTCCATATCTGTTCCTGAGTAAGTTTCATTAGAATTTAATACACAGAGTATTATTTCAAGCAGTTGTACTATACATTTTATTTTATTATAGAGCTGGACGAGTAGCACTGCGGGGAGAACCATCGTATGCATACTTCTACTCGTCTACATGGGGTTGCTTGCCCATAGGCCTAATGGGAGTTCTCTTAGCACACATATCATTTGAAATAAAGGACAAGAAATTCAACATTGTCGATTATAAAGTGAGACTTATATTTGTTTGAATCATTCATTTTATTATCATACGCGTGTACATAAAAAAAATCTATACCTTATTTATTTAGCCAAAGTTACTTAAAATCTATTTGAAAACATTAATTTCAAACTATTATGAACTAAAACTATAAATTAACTAAAAATATAAATTATTTTAACCAAGCCCGACGCTAACAGTCCACGCGCGAATCGTCCCGTTAAATATTATTTCAATCATGAATTTAGTTCGCCAAAGTTTAAAAAACACTAGGTTTATTATGTACTGTTACTATTTAATTGATAAGAAAAATAAAACCACAGTACTTGATACATCTTATTTATTGATCTTCATTTGTTTCAGTGGATTCTGAAGATTGGATACCTCATTTGTATTCCAATAATCGTGGCATTTTTACTAGCTGGAAATGTATTGCGCAACAACGAGTCACCACTCTTCATGGCCATCTACACATCAATAGAAAAACCACTGCTTCATTTGTTAACAATCACAGCTTATGTAATACTGAATAATATTCAAAGTAAGTAGGCAATTGGATGCACGATCAAGTTAACGGCGGGCTCTATCAACTGAAAATTGTTGATTAGCCATATTTAATAGCGACGATGATGCAATGCAACAAATGAATTATTAGTTAGAAATATAAGTATGATTGTATTTTTCTCCACTTTTGATTTTCTCATGAAATGTGTGATAGTTGTACTTTACTGAAGACTCTCCTTCTGACTGTTCTTCTATCTAATGAATAGGTTTGAGGAACTTCTTCGGCTGGCGAGGCTTTCATGTCATGGGTCGACTGAATCTCTCCGTGATGATGTGTCACTGGTGCATAATCATGGTCATCACCGCTGATGCGTCTACCACTGTGACTGTCTCCTCCACATCGCTTGTAAGTTCACTCCTTTAACTATTCTTATACTGGACAAGTTGGCCCGCGCAACTTCGTTAGCGTCACTTGCCCGTTTCTGCAACATTTTTTGTATTGATGCTCCGCTCCTATTCGTCGTAGCATGATGATATAGCCTTCCTCGATAAATGGATTATCTAACACCGAAGATTTTTTTCAAATCGGACCAATAGTTTATGAAATTAGCGCGTTCAAGCAAACAAACAAACTATTCAGCTTTTGCGTGGACCAACCACGTTATTGTCACGTTCCCGTTTGTTTTTTCTTAATCTTTACATAAATTAAGTATATTTATTTAGTCTGAAATTTGAGTTTTCAAATTAACGTAATGTAAATATAAGGACGCCCTTTCAATATCGTTTATTATAAATTTACTAAAGCACACCGTTGAATTATATTTACCTTAAATTACTGGTCTTCGATAAATTATGTGAATAATTAATTACCTGATGTTTGTTCGTGACAAAGATTAAATTGATGTTCATTTATATGGGGTTTTGGAATGTATAATTACCAATTTGCGTTAAATCAAATGACATTTAAAAATAAACTCATCGACGTCTTATAAATCCCAGACAGATTAGGTTATCTATACCCTATATAACACTTATACCCTAAATAAAGTGTTCATGTTTAACAAACAAGTTCAAAATTAATCATGAACATAAAACATCTTAATATAACCTCAATTATATCCTTAAATAAGAAAGGTGTTACTAAAACTACATAATGACTTTAAATAATCTTTCAGATAGTGGATGCAGTAGCAACAAGTACATTATCGTATTTGCTGGCTGTACCGATGACCATTCTCCTCGAAATGCCAATGCAAAGGACATTTGATTCACTTGTTGTATAATGTTACTTTTGATATCAAGCTCTCTGTTTGTCTACACTGATCTACACGAATATTATAAAAAGGAAATTTTTGTGAGTATGTTTCTAATGAATAAACTCAAAAAATACTGTGTCGATTTCAAAAATTCTTTCGTCATTGGAAAGCTACATTATCAGGGAGTAACATAGGCTATATTTTATCCATGTATTTCCACGGGAACGGGATTACATTAAGCACATCCGCCACATGACGGCAAACTCACAATTTATGGCGTATTGCATGTAGCAATAAATTCAAAAATTTTGCTCTTCCACCGTATAAAATAACTGTAATGTAATATAAGTACTAGAATAGATATCTATTGATATTGTATTGTCGCAATAATATAATTAATTATATTGAAACACCTTGTCGCAAGCTATAACAATAAATTAAGGTAACCTACCCTGCCATAGACTTTTTAAACGTGTAATTATTTTAATTTATTTAGATTTATTTAAAGATAACAATGTAAAATAATAAATATTTTTAAAACATTTCATGTTTATTATTATAATTGAATTTAAGTACCGAATTTAACAAACAGAAATGCAAACAATATAAAATATTTACATAATAATTGTATGGAATTGTTACATTTCATTTTTTTAACTAGTATTACTGATACCTTTGGTCGTGATGTCAGTATTATATTTAACGCTTTTTATTATATTCGGAGCTCGCACAAATGGTGCATCAATATTTACAGGTAAATATTTCAAGAGATTTAAACATACATATACGAAGTTAAGGAACGGAACGAAGGGTATTCACGAAGTAGTCAGATCCAGAATAATTTATTTTAGTTAAAACAATTTTATCTTGAACTATTGCTCCCCGCGGTTTCATGCGTTCCCAGGGGTGCTTAATTTTCCTTAGATAAATAGAAGTAGTGTTATTCCAGAGCATATTCTAACCTTGTGCCAAAATTTGATTTCGATCCGTTAGCGAGCCTTTTTTTTTTTGGTTACCCAGGGGAATCCTCATAGGATACCCGGCAGCTCCGGGGGAAGCCGCCGGGTTATGTGGAGACTCACCGGCACAGAAGGTGCCGGTGCCTACCCACTAAACCCCTGAGGTTCCATTGACGCCTCGGCGCCGTGTGGCGGGGCTGCGGGACACGCGTAAGATCCGTTAGCGAGCCTAGCGTAACAAATATACATTCTTAGAAACTTTTGCATGTATCCAGCTGAAAATCATTATCGCTTGCCTGCTTTATTTCACCTCGACGACTATGAGAGATGTCTGGCGCCGAAAGATGGCCTCTATTGCCTTGGTGTGTTCCACCTGACACCAGAAACAGAGCCAGATGATACCTACAGGTTGATGAAGGTAATTATATTTGTAATGCTACCTATATAAATGTTAAGCTCACTTTTTTAAGACATGTCATGAAGGTTTGTTATTTACACCGTAAAAAATATTTGTCGTAGGTACTATTAAACAAAAAGTTCTGAACAATCCTCGATTAAACAAAAAGTTCTGAACAATCCTCGTATACCAACTGTTATCTGATTTCAATCCAAGGATATATCTTGTGACACCAAATAATTCATGCAGCTACTACCTACATGTATATATTCATGTTCATGGAATAAAATATTTGAGCTGTGTGGGAATCTTATACCTACATGAACATATTTTAAATATACTTCGTAGCGATCCATAACAAACGGTGCATACATTATTTTAAATAATCACTACAATATAAGGGTAAAATTTTCTTATGTAAAATTTTAATAATGGATTGGATACGTTTACAAACTTAATATTATATTTCTCTAATTGAATTCATTTTTAACGTCGAATGTAAAACAACCAAAGTAACATTATATTTTGAAATTCTAACTATTCTCGCTTCTGACTAATGTATAATAAATAAGTTTCTATAATATAGGAGTATTCGCAAAACCCGTATTCGTTCAATCGCACGCTGCTCCATCGCGGGTACTGCGTGAGCGCGCGCTGCCCGGCGCGGGCGGGCGCGGCGCTGCAGACGCGCAACTCGTCGCTGCGCTTCGAGCGGTGCGCGGCGCAGTGGGGCCGCGCGCGCGCGCTGCGCACCCGTCTGCACACGCTGCACTACTGCCGCACGCACCAAGATAAACACACCGTCCATCGCCCAGACATATGGCAACTAATTTTTAAACTAACAATCTATATAATTATCTTTTTAAATATTGTTGGAACAGCCTACGATTCTTTCACTAAGGGTGATTTGAAAAGTAAGTTTAGTAGATTCAAATAATATCTTTTGTAAGTATATAATGGATCAAGACACCTTTAGAAACCTATACAAAAGCTACACTTTTGATTATAGTAAAATAATAAGTGTTATAGGTTTATTAGGATTATGATAAGTTAGATGGGATCCAAAATAAACGTGAACACATAAAATTATATAAAACCAAATAAGTTACCGAACGATATTTTATTATTAATTCATATGAACATGTATATGGTTTAAAATTCCAGATAAAAATTTACTGAAGTTTTGGTCAGTGCGGGCCAGCTGGCAGAGACTTATTACCACTTACGAAGATGCAGATCCTAAATTAGCAACACTTACACCTCTACACGGCGCTAGGTACAGCCTAATCTCTATTTACTCAATTATAAATTTAATCCTCTTCGACGCTAATTTTGAAATTATAATAATGATTGTTCAGTCTTACAAGTCTAAAAATACCATAAAAATCTATATTTATTTTAGGAACATCGCACTGTTAATAACCATCGGTGCCCATTGTTGTTTTTGTGAAATCCATCAGATGTACTTGCAAAATCCACAGCTTGCTGAAAGATTGGTAAGATTATGAAATGAGCGTTTAACACGACTAATGTCTAAATATACATTTTGTATTTCTCTTGTAGGTACGTAAATCTAAATAATGAACTATGTAGTAGTTTCCAAAGATTGTTATCAATCTACTTTTTATGGTCATGCACTGTGCACGCATGTTTGTCTCAGGACTGTGTGTAAATATTGAATTAATAAATTATATATGTTTCAAGTGTAGTGCAGCAGCTATCTCGTTAACATAGTACAAGCTCTACTTTGATTTATATTATAATATTCTTTACTTTTACCAGGTTTATACCAATCCCTTGTTGATGTTGTATTCCAACGCCACAGCAGGAATGCAAGCGCTGTTTGTTTTATCAACATTTTTGACAAGCTACAATATATTATTGCTGAATGAAAAATATTCCTTCGGTCTGAATATTTTGCCATTGTATATTATGAAACGAGCATCAAGGTACTTATACTACTAACATTATAAACGTAAACGTAACGGTAGAGGGATGTTTGTTACACTTTTACTCAATAACGTAAGCGGTAAAAACATGATCTTTTCTGGAATAGTACACATAGGCTACTTTTTCCTCCACGACCGCGGGTGAAACTGAAGTTAGTAAATAAATAGTTAGTTAGTAAACACACGGGCAAGTTTACTGTTTTTCTTCGAGAAAAAGATCTCTGGTAAGGAGTATAATAGGGTCGCTTTATTATCTTTCAGGGTATCTCCACTGTACCTAATAATAATCGGATACATGGCGACATGGTGGCCCTTATACGACGACGGCCCCCTGTGGTCAATGAAAGTCACGGCTCACAGCGAGATATGCCGCCGAAAGTTCTGGCATCAATTCTTCTATGTCAACAACATTATAGATAAAGAAGATCATTGCCTGCCCCCGACTTGGTAGGTAATATATATAAATTATAGTCAGCGGGTTTAATAGGATAACTCTTGGTTATGGCTTATTCTTCTAAGATTCACATACGCATCTTTTACTGAGAATTTGACGAGAATACAAATTTCATGAAATTGTAGTCTTTTTGTTTTTCTTTCAAGGGTGTCTTAAATCACAATTTACGTTTGAATCTTGCATTGTCCATATCCTTTGGATATTTGAAAATCTATCACATAAAATGGCAATATGAAGGCCGAACGATATTTTAAAACCAGATAAATACTGTTTAAAAATATACTTGTCTTTGCAGGTTTTTAGCAGCAGACATGCATTTAGGGATCATGGCAGTCTTCCTCACATTGATGATAGTAAGGATAAAGAAGCTCGCCTTACCCATCCTGACCGCTATGTATTTGATAGTTAGCCTTTTTATCGGAGTCCTAACATACATCAACAAATGGAAACCATTCATTCACATGGTAACAATGGAGTAAGTACAGTTTAACAAAACGAAATGCTTAACTCGATTAAGGAAATTATAAAAGCTTTATACCCATTACACAGTACACTAAATCTATGGTGGATCTTCAACGTTTATACTAAATACTATAATAGTTGAAGATCCACCTTATACTTGGAGAGCTGAAGCTAGCATGAGCGTGAAGCTAGTGGCTACAAGTATATCAGGGAAATATTGCACAGGCCCTTAATAAATTGATCATAACAATGTTAAATAATATACCTATTTTCAGAAACGTTCACAACCTCTTTAAAAACGAGCCGTCTTTCGCCGAAATGTATTTGAGCTCTTGGAGTGCCCTTCCAGCGTGCATCCTGGGGGTTATAATGGGCTATTTGCAATATGACAATGCCCAACACGGATTCAAAATATCTGAACACCAAGTAAGTCAATGACTTTCCAAGTGGTTCGTAGAAATCATGAATCGACTTCAAAAGAGGGATCTATAAAAATACATATACCTAAATGTTCTATCTATTTATGTATGTATATATAGAAAATATTTTTTTCAAATAGAAGTAGGTAACGCAGCAATAACTCTTTTCAAAAACTTAGGTAGAGGTTTTTATATTTACATTATATAGGTATTTTGTTTTTACAGTGGTTGGTACGTTTTTACAAAATGCCTATACCCCTGCTTGTTGTTTGGACATTACTGGGCTTCTACCTGAGAGAATGCACTTCGACATTGGCTACCACCTTGTTTTTATCCATAGAGCGACCTATGTTTTGCGTCGGTATGGCCGTACTTTTATATGGAGCATGCAACATTGATGGTAAATATTTTTCAAACCCTTGTATCTATAGCCTAGTAAGTTTGTTTGTCCGTTGCACTGGATCTTTGCATTGGCATGTTTTTGTACAGATGCAATATAGAAATGTATTAGGTATTAAAGAATATATAGTTATGTGGGTCCATAAGTACCTAAAGCATATCAACAAGTCTACTTAAAAGATGGATTTTCCGTAAGTTTTTCGAAGTTAACGATCAGAGGTTAATTTTGTGACAGGATCAACAAGGAGATTTTTCGCTTGGAAGGGCTTCCAAGTTCTAAGTCGCCTGTCTCTACCAGTCATGATGTTGAACTGGCTGATACTTGAAACACTTCTAGCAGGACACACGACATTTTTAAAAATGTATTTAAATCGTACAGTGAGTAAAACTTATGCCTTTTTGCCGATTTCTTTAAATAGTTAAAATCAAAACCTATCTATACACATTACACATACTAGTACACATATAAATTAAATAATAATAAATATTTGTGGTGTTAGCTTACCTTGCATATGACATCTCATATGACTTGTGATGTTTTCCTTCAACCTGTGATAAATCTTATTCACCATGATTAATATAAGTCGACAGGTCAGTAGGTTCACCAATATGGATCAAACAGTCGTACAGTGATAACCTTATAGGTTTTATTACATTGGGACGATTTGATGTTTTTTATAAATGTCACTAAATAAAGACCCTCTTTATCAATTTCAGATAATTAACACTGTAGGGGTAACAGTCACCACGTATATGATCTCGTGTCTGCTGACAATTCTAGTGGAGATTCCATCGAAGCGATTCCTCGATGAACTAATGCTTAGACACTTAAAGATATAATATTGTTAACTATATCGACAGAACTCTGAACATCTACGGTTTTGTTGCAAAACATGCCAATTATTTGAAATTAGTGTAAGAGTGATTAAGCAGATCATAACGGACGATATTGAGTACAGCTCTCACGTGTAGCATTACAAGGATATTTTATTTTAGTAATAAAAATATTTATACCTGCAACAAAGCGTGATTGAAAGTTAAATCACCCAAACTCGCAACTCTCTTATGGTCCTCCTTATAACTACCATATAAGTCCTAAAGTTAATCTTACCTAATTACATGCACAAATATGAAAACGAAATCCCGTCAGAGGTTATTTACTTACTTAATTAGCTCTTGTCTATATGTAATAGTTTTGTGTCTATCACATTTTTGGGATTAACAATTTTTTTAAATATGGTTTTTTTATAGATTATAAGATTTAAGTCTGGTCGTAAATAAAATACTTTTTAATTTTACATGACTTTTTTAATATCCTTACCTTACTAGGTTCAAAGCTCTTCATCAGTTGGTTGATCAGACACCTTCCTATCGGCATCTCCACGAGTATTTTTATCCAACTGTTTGCTGCCGACTCTTTAAAACCCATTATTTTAAGATCGGCGTTCCATGATTTAGACCAGGGGATTATCAAGTTTTAACAACCAGCCACCCCACTTATACTCATTGGAAGAATTATTTAACACACGATGTAAGTTGTAAAACACTGAATGTCATCAGTTACTGCAGTTTATTTTAGCGATGAGTTGAGGTGTTGGTATATAGAAATAGGAATGTCATACCATGTTCTTTCTCACAAAGTTGTTGATAAATAATATTTGATACCAGAACTTCTGACGGCATATATTGTACTGATTGGTTATGTATATTGGCCACAACGGACCTTCGTTAGCTAATGGCCACCACGTTACTACGTAGAATAATATCAGGTAATTTGTAGGTGCGATCATAATCACCAAATTCATATTATTCAGGAAAACTTAAGTATTCATCTGCAACATGAAATATTTGGCATATATATTAGTAGGTACTTTTGACGGACTTCATAATAAACTCAACCATTAAGTTGAACCTTATTTTATCAGTTATACATATATTATATTATATATCAGTTATAAATGCGAAAGTAACTCTGTCTGTCTGTCTCGCTTTCACGCTAAAACTATTGAACCCATTTAAATGAAATACACAGATAGTCTAGAGCCTGAGAAAGGACTTAGGCTAATTTTAATCCCGGGATAAAGGAAGATCTCCCGGGTACGCGGTTAAAATCGCGGGGAGCCACTAGTAGTAAATATAACGAAATTTAACTTGCAAATAGATATGCATCATAATTCTGATTTATTACGAGGCTATAATTAGTAATTTTAATAGTTGTAATTACCGAGCTGTACAAATAAGGTGACCGTCATGAAGGCATTATACTTATTGTTATTTACTTCCGTGGTCGTAGAAGGGCGTAGCTTTAGCGGTATGTATTTACGTTTGACAAACGTGAAATATATTGTGTTCACTCTATAACATGTAATACAACATAGTATTACGAAAATGCAATGGTACATTTAGTTCACTACGTCAGCCATTTCTCGTATATCCTATTGCCCTAGGTTGACTGGGCGAGATCGCCTTGGCGATAAAGCCTTCTAAATTATTTACGTTTAAGCACTTTATATATATATTTCTGTTGTTAATTTATTTGTTTTTCATGTGTTGTAAACAATAAAGAATTTGTATTGTATTGTACATTGTAGTAAATTGGCGAAACATAGTTGTTAAATAATATTAAGTTTTAAGTTGTATAACTATACTTGAGAGCTTTTCCCTTTTCTTGGCCTTATGTGCTCAGGTATTACGTTGAATTTGGATTTATTGTCTTGACTTGTTTAGCATAATAAATAACGATATTTAAATCCTTCTGTGTTAACTTATTGGTTGCGTTCCTTATTAAGTGCGTCTAAAGTACCTCCTAATAAGATCGAATATTTAATGTTGCAGATGAATACTTAAGTTTTCCAGAATTATATGAATTAGATGATTATGATAAATGTTTGGCGCAGAAAAATGGACTTTACTGTGTGGGTGTTTTTCACCTCACACAAGAAGGACAGTCACACGATTTGTACAATGTTTTAAAGGTAATCGTTAGTCTGTTGCAAAATATTTTAACAATGCCTTTACTTTATATTTTAATTCAACAGGAGTATTCCGAGGACAATACAAAATTTAACCGCACGCTGGTCCACCGCGGGTACTGCGTGAGCGCCCGCTGCCCGGCGCGGGCGGGCGCGGCGCTGCAGACGCGCAACTCGTCGCTGCGCTTCGAGCGGTGCGCGGCGCAGTGGGGCCGCGCGCGCGCGCTGCGCACCCGTCTGCACACGCTGCACTACTGCCGCACACATCAAGATAAACACACCGTCCATCGCCCAGATATATTGCAAAACTCGTTTTGTTACACGATTTACTTAATTTTTGCTTTAAACATAATAGGGACAATTTATGATATTACAGCAGGCGGTAGTTCAAATAGTAAGTTGTATTTAAAGCTTAAATTATCTAATAATCTTATTCTGTGGGAATGAAAATAAATACTTTGTTTTTAGGTATTGATTTCTTAATGTCTTGGTCAGTACTTGCCAATTGGAAGCGGCTTACGGCTACGTATGAGGACGGTGATTCTCGACTAAATTTGCTCACACCTGTTCATGGAATTAGGTTAAAATGACTAATAAATACCTACATAACATTAGTTACGGGCCTCAATTCATAAATTGACCAATGAGGTATTTTTTCAGGGTATTTCTACTTATAATGACACCGTTTATTCATTGCGGTGCACTAACTTTTACTGCTTTTGTGCACAATCCTCAGTTTTTAGAACAGGTTAGTACCAACAAAACAATAAATCTACTAATTTAGTGTTAGCGATAATATCGGCTTTGCATGATGTTTTTGAAATCTTGTTATGAAAACAAGATTTTGATGTCTAAACTATCTTAATTTTTTATGATATGGATTTACACAACTGAGTTTGCATAATTTCTAAGTACAATTACAGAGGGAGAAAAAGCATTTGTATATGTATACTTACTAATTATATTATAAATAGGCTCTGAAACTACTGGAAATATCTGAATAATTATTTCACCAATAGAAAGTAACGGTTTGTGGGTCTTAGACTAAGTAGTTAGGTATATTATAAGTTTATAACCCTGTATTCTTACGGGAACTGGAACTACGCAGGTAAAACCGCGCAGAGGCAGCTGGTATTGTATACAGTAACTAATCGATATTAATTTATAAAAAGTTACCAATTTTTTTCATAGATTATAGAACGACCAGTTTTCGTATTGAACTTAAGTTTAATGACTGGAAATCAAACTATGATCCTCCTGTCTTCATTCTTGACTTCTTTTAATCTGCTGCTGTTATCGAAAAAATACACTCTCAGTATTAAAATATTACCAATATCTATTTTGAAAAGGATTTTCAGGTAAGAATGCACAAAATAATTACCTCTACTTGAAACCGCATGATAATCTTCAAAAATATTTAGTTGATGTAAATCTAATACTTAAAGTAAACTATCACTTCGAAACTGAAAATTTTAAATAACATCCCTTAATCTTCATTGATCAGTTTCAACCTAATACCTAATAGGTATTATAAATGTAAAAGTTTGTAAGTATTTTGTTACTTTTTTACATAGTAACATTTAAAGGGATCTGGTTGAAAATTTTTACCGAGTTAGAATATGTTCTCAACGAAGACGAGTCGTTATGACAAGTACTTACTCTCATTTCAGAATCGCACCTGTATATTACCTGATATTATTCTACGTAGTAACGTGGTGGCCATTAGCTAACGAAGGTCCGTTGTGGCCAATATACATAACCAATCAGTACAATATATGCCGTCAGAAGTTCTGGTATCAAATATTATTTATCAACAACTTTGTGAGAAAGAACGAACACTGCATTTTGCCAACATGGTATGACATTCTAATTTCTATATGTATAAAAACTTATCTCTAAAATTTGCTGCACTTAAGCACAGCAGAGCACTTTTCATCGTTCCTCAAGTTTTGACTTTTGTTATAAGATGGAGTCCCTAATTGAAATATTATCAACTATTGCAGGTATCTAGCAGTAGATACGCACATGTTTATTGTATCGGTGCTCCTAACTATATGGATTGTACACCAGCGGCGTAAAGTTCTACATATTCTGATTACTCTGTACCTTGCCATGGTTGCCCTGATTGCTGTGGCGGCATACGTCAACAATTGGAAAAGTATATTGCATTATTTTTCACCGGAGTAAGAATATTTAACTTTGATATTTGTAGATTAGGATCTGTCCAACTGCAGTGCTTTCCGGTGGTTGCACTTGAGAGCCAAGTTTTCTTGGTATTTATAGACTTCATGAAATTAATCGAGATATAAAATGGAAACAGATCCATTGATCTCCTAATTATACATGACATGTAAATAGCATGTCTTAATAAATATTTAATTTTTTAGGCTTTTCCGCACTCTATTTCATAATAGACAATCTTTTCTTGGATTGTACATCAGTTCTTGGACTGCCCTGCCATCGTGTTTACTCGGTGTGATATTTGCTTACATCCAATATAAAACCACTATCCACGGGTTAAGCCCAGCTCAACATAAAGTAAGTTGGCTTTATAAAAATCACTGATTCGTGAATTCTAAAAATAATTGTATTAAGTAATGTTAATGCTGTGAAATGAAATATATTTATTAAGTAATCCAAATAGGTCTTCACAGGCACTTATGAAACGTCGACTCTAATGCTCGGTTCGCAAAAGCAACTTTTGCTGAGAAGAGCCGGCGATAAACTCAGCAATTACATATTCATGTCATATTTAAGAAAGAGTTGAATTGCATCACCAGCCTTTGCTACCCATATATTTTATTTTTACAGTTCCTAGCGGTTTTTCAGTACATTTCAATCCCATTGCTGGTGCTGTGGTTATATATGGGCGTTTACATAAAAGAATATACGTCACCCTTGGCTATTGTTCTCTACATTATCGTGGAACGACCTATCTTCTGTTTCATATTAGCGTTCAAGTTTTATGCGTTATTCAATATTGAGGGTAAGGTCTTATTTTTTTAATTTTACTATTCTAGAGAACCTAAGAAAATACTGAAGCCTGGAAAGTTAAATGCCATTATAATTTTAATATATATTTTTATTATATACCGATTGAGTATATACGGGAACCTATTAGTTTGAAGTAGGAAACTAGGGGTGTGATCATGTATGATGTAAGAAAATAAATTACAGGTCCTCTTAGAAGATTCTGGGCATGGAAAGGTTTTCAACCGTTGGGTCGCATGGCCCTACCAGCAATGCTAGTGAGCTGGATTCTGAACATTTCCTATATCGCTGGTAAAATGCAACCGATATCAACATCGACCCTGGATATAGTAAGTATAAGCCTTTATTTATTGCTATAAGATTTAAAACAGGTTTTTTAGGGGTCAGCAGTTATTAGACGGATAACCTTTAAAAGGTATCAAACCTTTTTGATCATAAATAGAACCGAAAAAGAATAATTTCGTCCTAATATGAAATTGTTTTTATTTGCTTTCCAGCTAATAGAGAGTGGTGGAATAATATCGATGACACTCTTAATTGCGTTGCCTCTTACAATACTCGTGGAGATGCCGATAGGAAGGTGTCTGAACAATCTACTGATGAAGTGCCTTGAACCCAATAAAGTCACTGATATTAAAAAAGTCATGTAAAATTAAAAAGTATTTTATTTACGACCAGACTTACATTTTATAATCTACTAGCTTCTGCCCGCGACTTCGTCCGCGTGGAATAAGTTATTACTTGGAGCCAACGCTAACTTTAACCCGCAACTTCGCTTATGTAAGCTATTAAAATAAATGGACTATCTAACACTAAATGTTTTTTTTTCAAATCGGACCTGTAGTTCCTGAGATTCAAGCAAACAAACAAACAAACTCTTTAGCTTTATATATTAGTAAATAAAAAGCCATGTTTAAAAAAACTGTCAATCCCAAAAATGTGATAGACATTAAACTATTAGATGTTGACAAGAGCCACTTTTTTTTAACGTTCCGTAGTAAACTACGAACCCATTAGTTTCGCCTTCCGTCTGTCCGTTCTTCCGCGGGTAAGCTCAGAGACGCTTGATACTACAGAGCTGTAATTTGGTATGTTAGTAGATATTAACAGGGCAGAAAAAGTTGAAACATAAAATCTTGAAAAATATATTTTTTAGGTTAGGTACACGTAAAACGGGGTTTTTTTTTCTATTTGCCCTTCTTAGAGTGTGACATATCGTTAGATAGCTTATTAAAAGATAGTAAAGGTTTGCTGAGAACACTTTCCGATTCAGGGTTCCGTTTACGTAATATTAAGTTTTCATGTCCCCCCCTCTAAAGACTAAGCCATAGTTTGTAAATATGTAAAAGATTTCATGCTAGTAGTATATAAGTATGATGAATTTAAAAAGAAAACTATCACGGCTAACTTGGCTTTACAGGTAAAAAACATCCTAAAGTCAACGGAATACGGACGACTATTACCCATTTCATCCCCACCTTAATATTAAAAAAAAAGCGGCCATGTGCGAGTTGGACTCTATAATGAAGGGTTCCGTAGCAGCAAGTAACATAATATAAAAGTTCTAGTAGTTCGTTGTAACTTTGTACAATGTTCTAATAACAGTGTTGCGGTTTACGATTTATGACGTATTAAGAAAAATCTACTTACTGGATCTGGATCTCATACAAACCAATTTTCGTTGGTAGTTTACATAGTAGTGTACATCATATATTTTTTTAGTTTTATCATTCTCTTATTTCAGTAGTTACAGGGGGGGAAACACATTTTACGACTTTGGTAGTCTCTCTCGCGCAAACTATTCACTTTAGAAAAAAATTATATACCTATATTTTTGAAGACCTACCCATAGATACACGTATGGGTTCAATGAAAATCTTTTTTTGAGTTTCAGTTTTATGTATGGGGACCCAAAAATTTATGTTTTATTTCTACTTTTGGTAAAAAATATTTATACAGTTCACAGAATACATCTGCTTACCAAGTTTTAACAATATAGCTTTCGTAGTTTCGGAAAAAAGTGGCTATGACATACGGATGGATGGACTGACAGACAGACAGACGGACAAACAAACAGACAGACAGACAGACATGACGAAACTATAAGGGTTCCGTTTTTTGCCATTTGGCTACGGAACCTTAAAAACATTCCCTTTGAGATTTTATTCTTACTATTTCTTAAATTATTTGGCCCTGGTCTAAATCTAATAATTTAAGTCTATAACATTTTTGGGACGAACATTTTTTTTTAACATGTCTTTTTATAGATTACTAGCTGCCTCCCCGCGGTTTTACCCGCGTAGTTCCCGTTCCCGTGGGAATACAGGGATAAGATATAGCCTATGTTACTCGGGGATAATGTAGCTTTCCAAAGGTGAAAGAATTTTTGAAATCGGTTCAGTAGTTTCGGAGCCTATTCATTACAAACAAACAAACAAACAAACAAACAAACAAACAAACAAACAAACAAACAAACAAACAAACAAACAAACAAACAAACAAATCTTTCCTCATTATAATATGTATTAGTATAGATAAGATTTAAGTGTGGTCGTGAATAAAATACTTTTTCAGTTTACATGACTTTTATTTATATCAGTGACCTTAATAGGTTCAAGGCTCTTCATCAGTAGATTGTTCAGACACCTTCCTATCGGCACCTCCACGAGTATCGTAAGAGGCAACGCAATTAAGAGTGTCATCGATATTATTCCACCACTCTCTATTAGCTGGAAAGCAAATAAAAAACCCATTTCAAATTAGGATGAAATTATTTTTTTCCGGATTCGATGTGTTCTATTTATGATCAAAAAGGTTTGATAACTTTTAAGGGTTATCCGACTATTTACTGCTGACCCCTTAAAAACTTGTTTTAAATCTTATAGCAAAAAATAAAGGCTTCTACTTACTATATCCAGTGTCGATGTTGATATCGGTTGCATTTTACCAGCGATATACGAAAAGTTCAGGATCCAGCTCACTAACATTGCAGGTAGGGCCATGCGACCCAACGGTTGAAAACCTTTCCATGCCCAGAATCTTCTAAGAGGACCTACTTGAAAGAAATACCTGGTTAAGTTATTTATTTTCCCAATTGATTAGCTAGAGTTGGAAACACTTGACTGAAAATTAGAATTTCACCATCACCACAATTTATTTTCTTTCGTCCAGCGCTATCTACTGAACATGATCACACTCCCAAATTTCTACTATGTACTTATTTTATATAATATGCTCTCATATCATCCTCTATTACATGCTGCTGCTATATTGTCTCGTATTCACTAAATTAGTAAAATTTAAGTAAGCCCGTACCTTCAACATTAAATAACGCATAAAACTTGAAGACTAATATCATGCAGAAGATAGGTCGTTCCACGATAATGTAGAGAGCTATAGCCAAGGGTGATGTATATTCTTTTATGTAAACGCCCATATATAACCACAGCACCAGCAATGGGCTAGAAATATATTGAAAAGCCGCTAGGTACTGTAAAAATATAATATGTGTGTAGCAAAAGCTGGTGATGCAATTCAATCTGTATTAAATATGACAGTGTCAGTGGTTTTTATGAAGCCAACTTACTTTATTTTGTGCTGGGCTTAACCCGTTGATTGTCGTTTTATATTGGACATAAGCTAATATCACACCAAATAAACACGATGGCAGAGCAGCCCAAGAGCTGATGTACAATACAAGAAAAGATTGTCTATTGTGGAATAGAGAACGGAAAAACCTAAAAATAATAATATATTGTACATACACTATTTACATGCAATGTATATTTAGGAGATCAATATATCCATCTGCATTTTATTTCCCGATTAATTTCATAAAGTCTTTAAATACCAAGAAAACTGAGCTCTCTAGTGCAACCACCGGAAAGCATAGCAGTTGGACAGATCCTAATCTACAAATACATTAAATATTCTTACTCCGGTGAAAAATCGTGCAATATACTCTTCCAATTGTTGATGTATGCCAACATACCAATCAGGGCAATCATGCCAAGGTACAGTGTAACTAGAATATGAAGAACGTGACGCCGCTGGTGTACAATCCATATACTTAGGAGCACCGATACAACAAACATATGCGTATCTGCTGCCAGATACCTGCAATAGTTGACAATGTTTCAATTAGGTATTCTGTCAAAACAGTGACCACAGCTGAATTCTAAACGTGAGGCGATAAAATGTTTTCTACCCTATTATTATGAGTCTATCATGTTGCTAAAGATCTGTGTTCCATGATTTAGACCAGGGGATTCTCAAGTTTTAACAAGAAGAATCTTTGGAAGAATTTTTGTCCACGCGATGTAAGTTGTAAAATACTTAATGTCATCAGTTACTGCAGTTTATTTTAGGTGTTCATGTAAAGAAATAGGAATGTCATACCATGTTGGCATAATGCAGTGTTCGTTCTTTCTCACAAAGTTGTTGATAAATAATATTTGATACCAGAACTTCTGACGGCATATATTGTACTGATTGGTTATGTATATTGGCCACAACGGACCTTCGTTAGCTAACGGCCACCACGTTACTACGTAGAATAATATCAGGTAATATACAGGTGCGATTCTGAAATGAGAGAAACGTATTTTCCGTCAGAATCAACAGAATTTAGTAAGACTTCCATCATCAACAGTACCTATAATAAGTTTCGTTCAGGGTAAAACTATATTTCAAGTAGTAGGTCGGCTTTGTATGTCATTAGTACATATAATAGTAAGTATGTAGTATTCAAGTGATAAATAGGTTGATTAAGGGATTTTATTCAAAATTTGAAGCGAATTTTACTCTATTTACCTATTATATTATATTAAAAATGATCATGCACCTTCATGTCAAGATAATTATTTTGTGCATTCTTACCTGAACATCCTTTTCAAAATACATATTGGTAATATTTTAATACTAAGAGAATATTTTTGTGATAACAGCAGCAGATTAAAAGAAGTTAAGAATGAGGACAGAAGTATCATAGCTTGAGTTCCAGTCGATAAACCTAGGTGCATTATGAATGAAGGTCGCTCCAGAATCTATAAAAAAAAGCAATGAAATGTATTTAAATTAATATCCATTTGTTATTATATAAAATACTAGCTGACTCCACGTGGCTTTACCTGTGTAAGTAGTTCACGTTTCCGTAACAATACAGGGAAATATTATAGTCTATGATACGCACAAATAACATAGCTTTCTATTGGTGAATGAACAATTCAGATTCAGCCCTTCTAGTCCATACAAAAAAAAACTAATATTATATTATACTAATATTATAAATGTTACTCTTTCTGGGTACTAACCTGTTCCAGGAACTGAGGATTGTGTACAAAAGTAGTAAAAGTTAATGCAGTGTAATGAATAAACGGTGACATTATTAGTAGTAATACCCTGAAAAAATACCTCACCGGTTAATAACAAACTGTAGCTTGTGCTGAACTAATGCTACTATTAATTAATATTTTTTAACCTGATTCCATGAACAGGTGTGAGCAAATTTAGTCGAGAATCACCGTCCTCATACGTAGCCGTAAGCCGCTTCCAATTTGTAAGTACTGACCAAGACATTAAGAAATCAATACCTAAAAACAAAGTATTTATTTTCATTCCCACAGAATAAGATTATTAGATAATTTAAGCTTTAAATACAACTTACTATTTGAAGTACCGCCTGCTGTAATATCATAAATTGTCCCTATTATGTTTAAAGCAAAAATTAAGTAAATCGTGTAACAAAACGAGTTTTGCAATATATCTGGGCGATAGACGGTGTGTTTATCTTCGTGCGTGCGGCAGTAGTGCAGCGTGTGCAGACGGGTGCGAAGCGCGCGCGCGCGGCCCCACTGCGCCGCGCACCGCTCGAAGCGCAGCGACGAGTTGCGCGCCTGCAGCGCCGCGCCCGCTCGCGCCGGGCAGCGCGCGCTCACGCAGTACCCGCGGTGGACCAGCGTGCGGTTGAACTTTGTATTGTCCTCGGAATACTCCTGTTTTAGAGTTAATATTATAAGCAAATGCATTGTTAAATTTTTTTTCAATTGACTTAGATTACCTTTAACAACTTGTACAAATCGTGTGACTGTCCTTCTTGTGTGGGGTGAAAAACACCCATACAGTAAAGTCCATTTTTCTGCGCCAAACATTTATCATAATCATCTAATTCATATAATTCAGGAAAACTCAAATATTCATCTGCAATATTAAACAACCGACGTTATTAGTTACGCCCGGTACTTTTAACGCCCTTAATAATAAATCCAACCATTTAGTTAACTCAGTTACAATATCATTATTCATTATGCTTAGTGACTTAACAAGTCTTAAACATTGATATAAAAAAACACAAGATGCACAGTCTCAAACAAAAATAACACTCGAAACCGTCGTCAAACACTCACCAATGATACCTACGTTGTTATAGTTATACTTTGAACATATTTTGTTGCAAATTCAACCTTAATGGCATTATTAAAAGTTGTTTTTAGCACGCAGTGTACAAAAAGCAATAAAATTTTACGACCGAAGTTAGCCGGTAGGACAAGGCATGGAGTGGAGACGAATATTATTAATAAACTTTTTGTTTATAAGACATTGAGTGAGATTTATAAGTTTGAATTGTGTTCTAAACACAAATTTTCAAGTGTCAGATTGAATCTACGGATCACTCTTATAACTTAATTTTTTTTTTATCATAACATTGAAACACATAATTAATTATGTATTATTTGTTAAAAAAAAAGCTACTAAAACAACTCGTCTGGTTCATCTCCGTAATTTATACAAATAAATATTTGTTATTTTAAACTTAATACAAAATAGTTTAAAAGTGTGCTCATTAATTTAAACTTAACACAATAAAAAAAATCGACTCCATTCAAAAAGAACAGGGTCATTTGTATTATGCGACTAAAATAAAAGGGGCGTGTAATGTATCGTTCTTACCCTGAAAAAGCCGCCATTTAAATCTGCCGTATTATACTTGGACCGTTGAGTGAAGTTTTGAGACAAAATAATTCAAAATCCCACATTCCTCTCTATATTACGTCATAAAAACAACAAAAACAAATCGATATAGTCTTTTACTTCCCGAAAATACGATATCCCATGATTTTCTAACGTTCTAGACGTTATATTTTTACAATTTCGTAATGAACACTTCGGCATTTTTAACGAGTGTTCAGTGAGGCGACCGACGCGAGACTATTTGAAATGAGCGCACAATTTCAATTTGTGTGCTCATTTTATGCGGACGTTTTTGAGACGCTGAGTGTGTATCTTGGGTTTTTTTATATGGTCTTAAACAATAAGCCAAATTCAACGTAATACCTAACGACTTATGGCCAAAAAGAGAAAAGCTCTCAAGCGTAACTGCCGGAACATGTTCCGGTTCAGCAAAATATGTATCTAGTCTGTCAGTTAGACATGTACCTACTACAATGTACCACCGTATTACTATGTTATGTTAAATAATATCATGTGTACATAATGTTACACGTTTGTTAAACGTTAATACATACCGCTAAAGTTACGCCCTTCCACGACTACTGAAGTAAATAACAATAAGTATAATGCCTTCATACCGGTCACCTTGCTTGCATAGCTCAGTAATTATCACTATTAAAATTACTAATTATAGCATTGTAATAAATCAGAATTATGATGCATATCTAATTATTTTGCAAGTCAAATTTCGTCATATTTATCATAGTGAATATGTACTGTACCAAGTACAAGTACGATTTGTAAATTTCCATAATCTCATATGGTATACATAATAATATGATGTTAAGTTTATTGTATTTAAAAAACATTTAAAGGCTTTTAATTAGAAATGTGGGATTAAAAATGTTTAAATGAAAACTCATCGGGATGAAGCATAAAAAAAACATAAATTTATCTTCCTATGGCTATTTCGAAAATTTGCTTAGTAAAGATCACATTTTGGGATAAAGCAGCAAGTTATAGCATTAGGTAAGTATGTGGCGTAACAATAAAGTGTTATGTAAAAATGTATATGATAGGTATATTGACTATGAAAGTATGTGCGTTTGTTTGTCGTTCATAGACGTTGTAATAGTCATCGGATTTACACATTTATAACAGAGATAATTGTTTATAGAAGTCACAAAGATCAATTTTAATAATCTTTACTACTAATCGTTTAATACCTACCCACAACACAAGGTTAGTGTGTGAAGGTTTTTTTAACCTTGGCCGTCTGTATTGAGATTTTAGTTAATTAGACTAATTTTAATAATGTTATGAACATTTCCTGGCATATTTAAGTAGGTGTAACTAAAAAAGTAATTATTGTTAGCAGTTTACTTCAGGGTATCATTATTTACGGTCAGTTTATCAGTGTTTATGATGATGCTTATTTTATGTTTATTCCTAGTGAGTGCAAGGGTTAGTGCACGCGCTCTAGAATTAACTGGTAAGTTAGTAAAAAAACACATTTTGAAACCACACGCAACAAATATTCAAAATTTTAAATAGCTGTGTTTATGTAAGCTAAAAGTTGGTATGTAATAATACTACCCGCGATTTTCACTGTTCAGTTACTATGTATGTTGTAGAAATATATGTCTTGCAGATAAAGATGTCTACAAGTTTCCTCCGTTATTCCATTTGGACAATTACAAAAGGTGTTTATCTCAAAAAAATAGCCTATATTGTGTTGGGACTTTTGCGCTGACTCCGGATACACAGCCGCATCCTACTTATGACTTAATGAAGGTAAGGATACAAATTTTATTCATGGGCTTAATTACTCGAAGAAATTATCCTTTAAATTATAAGTCTGTGTAGGAGTATTCTGAAAGTGGTCGAAGTTTTAACCGCACGCTGGTCCACCGCGGGTACTGCGTGAGCGCGCGCTGCCCGGCGCGGGCGGGCGCGGCGCTGCAGACGCGCAACTCGTCGCTGCGCTTCGAGCGGTGCGCGGCGCAGTGGGGCCGCGCGCGCGCGCTGCGCACCCGTCTGCACACGCTGCACTACTGCCGCACGCACGAAGATACAAAAAGAGTCCACCATCCGGACATATGGCAGCGCCTTTTCAAATATACTATCTGTTTAATTTTATTCTTAAACATGATTGGTACGATGTTTGATCTAACAACTACAGAAGTTATATCAAAAAGTAAGTTTTTTTTAATTGGGTGGTACTGAATCAATACTAAGTAAATATTAATTTGATTTTGTTTTTAGATAAATTTTTCATGTTTTGGTCTGTACGATCCAACTGGAAGCGGCTTACGGCCACAAACGAGGATGGTGATCCAAAACTGAATTCACTAAAACCGATACAAGGAGCTAGGCAAGTAATCACTTCTCCAACTCTTTAAATCGATCATATTGATCGACCGATTGCGACCACACGAAAAAGCTTGAGTAAAGTTCAATATTCTTATTATTATTTTCAGAGTATATGTTATAACTATAATGCTTATAATCCACACTGGAGTACTACGTTTTAGAACATTTTTGTATAACCCTGACATGTTAGAGCAGGTGAGTTACTTTTTTTATTAATTTGACTATTTGTTTGCCATTAAAAAACTAATATAAAAAAATATTTTACTAAAATAGGGCTTCACAATTATTAAAAAGCACTTAGATATACCTAGTCTCTCTTATACCTACTTGGTTGGGAATGTTATTTGCGTGCAATATAACTTATTTACTCATTTGGATATGAAAGTTGGAGCCTAATTACGCCATAAATATCCCGAATAATCTTAATAAACATTACCATTTCAGGCATTAGATCAACGATATGCTCAGATGTTGTTAAACTCCTCATCTGTAATTCAAGGGCTTTTGGTTCTTTCATCTTTTCTTACCAGCTACAACCTCATGTTGATATCTGAAAAATATCCTCTAAGCCTGAAGATATTGCCAGTATTTATTCTAAAGCGTATTTCAAGGTGGATATGTAATATGTATTGTCGGTTTAGCATTAAATATAACATGATATATTTTATCTATCACCCTGCGATTTATAAAAAAAAAATACTTGTCAACTTTTAAGGATATCCCCATCATATCTCTTGGTCATTGGCTATGTAGCCACTTGGTGGCCGTTGGTACACGATGGTCCAACATGGCCTCTTCTGGTGACATCTCAGAGCAATATATGCGTCCGCAAGTTATGGTCACAAGTATTTCATGTCAACAACTTGGTGGATAAAAATCAGACCTGCGTTCTTCCCACATGGTAATATTTTTGGTTTATTAAAAATAGAATATGTTTGATCATTGACTCATGTCTGAAACATAAACTAAATCTTATATATCTTACCATACATCATTTTTTTGTATTTTGATATATTTTAACGCAACTAAACAACATTAATACAATTGTCAAATTTTATTTTTGACCCAGAGTTTATAGTTATGGTTCTATGTAGGTAATACGAACTTTAACATTGTGTAATCGTTATTTTGCAGGTTTTTGGCAATTGACTTCCATTTAAATATATTGACAGTGATAATAACACTGTTCATGTGGCGCATGCGTCGTCCACTGCGGACTCTCGCTGCCCTATATGTTGCCTCGTGTCTGGTAATCACTGGTATTGCGCACGTTAACAGCCTCAAATCACCTACCCATTTTATCTCTGCTGAGTAAGTTTATTACATGTCTATTACCTATTCTATACCTACACATAATAAAACTGTCGAAGTGACAGTACCTACATTATATAAAAAATTATTGATAAGTTTATAGAATATGCAATATAAAACAGAAGTTTGTTTGTTTGAAAAAGCATCACGCAAAAATGACCCAAATTGTATCTTTGAATATTATAACGATGCTACTTTTATGTAACATTAAAGAGTGTATGTCATTTAAATCGACATAACTACGAAATCAAAAGATATTAAAATATTGTTAGTTCGAATACCTATGTTGTTTAGTTGTCGCTTAGTTCCTGTACAAACGACTAAATATTCTGAGACACACGGCCTCTTTTTACATTGAGCTGAGCAAGCAGAGCTTGCATTGCATTATCGGAGAGCTGATATAAGTATTAAATTAATTCTTATATAGATAAATTGAGAAACCCGGAGAGCCACTATAAATACATCCATTTTCTGTTGTTTTACAGACTTTTTCGTAATGCATATAATGACCATCCATCATACAATAATTTTTATATAAGCACCTGGAGCGCCATCCCAACTTGCTTCCTGGGTATTTTTATGGGTTTTCTACAATTTGAAAATACAAAGAAAGGATTTAAAGTTGAAGATCATAAAGTAAGTACCTATCGATTGTGGTTCGATAAATGAAATATTACTTTTTAATTCAGATTATAAACCCATTTAGACACATTAGGCTCTGAAAGTTTAAACGCTAAAGTTATAACCGATTCGGAAGTCATTTGTCAACTGAGAATAACCGGCTAGAAACTCAGGATGGTTTTTATACATCTTAGGCTATATTTAAAATCGAAAACAAAAAATCATAAAACTTATGCGCTTTTTCTTCGCAATCATGGAGCAGAAACCCTCCATTGCCATCCTTTTGGATCCCATTTCTGAAGTCTCTACATTTCGGGTTTTGGGACAAATCGATGGCTTTTTGCTTACCATCACTTACTTAACATAGTTGTTTGTCCACAGTGGTTGCAAATCTTCCAGATCTTCGGTGTGCCGTTACTGATTATATGGTTCACGATTGGATTACATTATATAAAGAATTTCACATCGCCCCTTTCTACAACACTACTTGTTCTTGTTGAAAGACCCTTTGTCTGCTTAAGTTTATCAGCCATACTTTATGGAGCAGTAAATATTGATGGTAAGTATTCATATTTATTATATTTTTGAACATTGCTTAGTCTTTTGAATAGCCACATTGTTCATCATCATCATCAGCTCATATACGTCTCCACCAAGGAGCTCGAGCCTCCCCTAACATCGAGGGGTTTTTAGGCCATAGTGCACCACGCGGGCCCAGTGCGGATTGGCGGACTTCACATGCCTTTAATTGTGACATCTCGGGCATGCAGGGTTCCTCACGATGTTTCCTTCACCGAAAGCCAGTGGTGTGAATCCGTACGTAAGTTTTTTTTTATAAACGGAGTTACGGGCCAGGGATTTGAACCGGCACCCTCATGATCGTGACTCGGTGCGTTCCCAACTGAGCCACCACGGCATCGCCACATTGTTACCAAGACATAAATGATACAAATCCAAAAGAGAACAATTTTTTTACGTGCACTTCATGTTTGTAAACACAAATATCATGGGACATTATATCTGCCTCAAGGCTACGCTAACTACATAGCTGATATACGTAGTATACATAGTACCCTTAACTATATGCTTATATAGGTATTTCTTATATGATTCCTAAATTTCTGATACAGGTCTATGGAGAAGAATGTGGGAATGGCATGGTTTCCAACCATTGGGGCGATTGTCCTTATCCATCATGTTGGTGAATTATCCTATTGGGGAGTATCTTCTAGCTATAAAGCCACATCCAATATCAACTTCTGTTGTTGAACTGGTAAGTTAATTATTCTACATTATGCTTACATGAATTAGGTTAGAGTCAGCGTTCCTCGTTTTATTCTTATTATAGCAAGGTGGTATAATTTTTTAGCACTTTGATAATAAGTAAGCAAGCTTAACAGATATCTCACAAATTCTAATTGAAGATCTCTGTTTTCTTTTTCAGATGATAGATTCAATTTCCCTTATATTTTTTTCAATCTTGGTGTCGCTGCCACTGACACTTCTTGTGGAATTACCAATGAGAGGATGGCTTGGTGGAATGATATATTACTATTTCATTCCCATTAAATCAGAAATTATTGATGGCAATGCTAGCGACTTAAAAAGGCTAAAGAAACACCAACATTAAAATCATCAAATCAGTGTTTTTTATTTTATGTTACCTAATAAACATCTGAATATGACTAGAACAAAATAAGTTTTTATCTAATCCAATATAATAAGCAGTATTTGTTAAGGTAAATGCGCTAATCTCATGAATAACTGGTTGAAAATTAAAAAAATCAGGTGTTCGATTGAGAAAGATTATAGGCAATATAACATTACGCTACGACCGATAGGAGCAGAAAACATAATATTGTTTTTGGTTGGATCGCTATGGCCTCATTAATGGTAATCTAATTTGACCTAAAATAATGTAAATAATACACGAGTGTATGTATATGATGTAAATAATGTACGAATGTTTATATACTATTAATCCTAATCCAAATAAAAACCAACAAAATAATATAAATTATAATCTTGGGATTTAGTTTATCAGTGAAATATTTTGCTTCATTTAAATTATATATTAAGTATCGTTCGAGTAAGAAATTAGTACCTATATCATTAAGTTAGTTAACATTGGCTGTCTGTATCTAGCTTTATACAATAATGTAATACGGTTATATGATGATGTTATAAGTTAATTAGATAATTTGTGCTAATTTTATTAATGTTATTACGTTTTCTTGCATATTTATTTAGGTGTGACTGAAAAAGTGTCATTGTTTCTAACAGTTTGCTTGAGGTATTCATCCTTCATAGTCAATTCATTACTGTTTATGATGATGCTTCTTTGGTGTATATTCCTAATGAGTGCAGGACTATGTGCCCGTGCCCGAGAATTTACTGGTAAGTGTGTAAGGATAGACACATTTATAACTAATCAGGACCCAATCGCTGTTGATCAATACTCGGTATGTGTGTTTGTAACAATTAATCAAATGTTGAATGTTAGCTAAACGTCGGTATGTAAAGATACTACTAGTAATTTCCAATGTTCAATCATCGAGTATGTTAAAGTAACATTTGTCTTGCAGATAACGAAGTCCACAAATTTCCTCTATTATTTCATTTGGACAATTACAAAAGATGTTTGTCTGAAAAAAATGGCCTATACTGTGTTGGCACTTTTGCACTGACTCCGGATACACAGCCGCATCCTATTTATGACTTAATGAAGGTAAGGATACAAATTAAATTCAAGGGTTAAATAATTCGAAGAAATTATACTTTAAAAATATGGCCCTGTACAGGAGTATTCTGAGAGTGGTCGAAGTTTTAACCGCACGCTGCTCCACCGCGGGTACTGCGTGAGCGCGCGCTGCCCGGATGGCGCGGCGCTGCAGACGCGCAACTCGTCGCTGCGCTTCGAGCGGTGCGCGGCGCAGTGGGGCCGCGCGCGCGCGCTGCGCACCCGCCTGCACACGCTGGACTACTGCCGCACGCACCAAGATACAAAAAGAGTCCACCATCCGGACATATGGCAGCGCCTTTTCAAATATACTATCTGTTTAATTTTATTCTTAAACATGATTGGTACGATGTTTGATCTAACAACTACAGAAGTTATATCAAAAAGTAAGGTTATTTTAATTGGGTGGTACTGAATCAATACTAAGTAAATATTAATTTGATTTTGTTTTTAGATAAATTTTTCATGTTTTGGTCTGTACGATCCAACTGGAAGCGGCTTACGGCCACAAACGAGGATGGTGATCCAAAACTGAATTCACTAAAACCGATACAAGGAGCTAGGCAAGTTATCACTTCTCCAACTCTTTAAATCGACCACCCGAAAAAGCTTGAGTAAAGTTCAATATTCTTATTTTCAGAGTATATGTTATAACTATAATGCTTATAATCCACACTGGAGCACTACGTTTTAGAACATTTTTGTATAACCCCGACATGTTAGAGCTGGTGAGTAATTTTTTTTTATTAATTTGAGTATTTGGTTGCCATTACAAAACTAATATAGAAAAATATTTTACTAAAATAGGGCTTCACAATTAGTAAAAAGCTCTTATATATAGTCTCTCTTATACTCGGTTTGGAATGTTATTTGCGTTCCTCTTTTGGATATGAAAGTTAGAGATATTAAATAAATACATAAATACACCAATACATATATATCCCAAATATTCTTAATAAACATTTCCATTTCAGGCATTAGATCAACGATTTGCTCAGATTTTGTTAAACTCCTCATCTGTAATTCAAGGCCTTTTGGTTCTTTCGTCTTTTCTTACCAGCTACAACCTCATATTGATATCTGAAAAATATCCTCTAAGCCTGAAGATATTGCCAGTATTTATTCTAAAGCGTATTTCAAGGTGGATATGTAATATTGTCGGTTTAGCATTAAATATAACATGATATATTTTATCTATTACCTTGTGATTTATAAAAAAAAATACTTGTCAACTTTTAAGGATATCCCCATCATATCTCTTGGTCATTGGCTATGTAGCCACTTGGTGGCCGTTGGCACACGATGGTCCAACATGGCCTCTTCTGGTGACATCATAGGAATCGCAAAGAGTGCCAACGTCCAGATAACAAAGGATGATATAGTACATGTTACCAGAGTACAACCCATGAACAATACGTCGGGGCGTCCTAAATCAATCATAGTAAAGCTGAAAAATAGACTGCATAAAGATAACATTCTCGCCGGGGTACGTAAAAATCGAGGTATGTCCACTCTGAACATTCATATGCCCGGTGAAGCTCGGCGCATTTTTATATCCGATCACTTGACGGTGGATAACAAAATATTGTATAAGAAATGCCGTGAAATAGCACAGATAAAACAATATCAATTCGTGTGGACAAAAAATTGCAAGATTTTTATGAAGAAAAACGAAACCTCATTACCGATAAATATAAAAGACGAAACGTGTTTAACGAAATTGCCCTAAAGTTTTTAATTACATTATATTACCTTTGTTGCAATATCCTTGCTTATATTCGGTACCACCTTTTACGTATTATTGTCATGTATCATAATCTAAAGTTTGATTTATTTATTCACCATTACATTGTGAAACTTAAATATTTGGTCCTTATAACGATAATATTTAATCATATTCACATCGGACATACCTTCCATGTGCAATTGTGTTATTTAATAGGTCATAATGAGATCTTTTCTGAGACCATATTGTCATTATATAGATATACTATAAAATATTTTTCTATATTTGAACTTTATGATGTGATGGAAAACGTGGTTATCTTAAGACTGTGGTGGCAAGTACAAACTCATATGTATTTCTCAGAATTTATTATTTTATTATTACTAACCCTAACCGTTTTACGTTTATTAATGTATGTTCTTGGGTATGCGCATTTAACATATGGTTCGCAGTCTTTTAAATTATATACTAACAATAATCAAGATATAAACTATGTTGAGTTATATTGTTGTTCGTTGCCTCATTATAACTATATTGATCCTGTTTGCATGCGTATCTATTTGGTATTTCAAATGACAAGTTCTGCCCAAGTCAACAAGTTGGTATGTCTACATATTCAATGCAAAAATAATTATATTTTTTTTGACTCGTTAGTGTGTTCTGATGGCTAATAATAGAAATAATCTGCGCATTTATTACCAGAATGTACGTGGGCTACGCACTAAGACACACGATTGTCTAGAGGCTATCTTATCCAATAATTATGATGTCCTAATTTTTGTTGAAACTTGGCTGTGCGAAGGCATATTCGATCGTGAGTTTTGTGATGACCGTTACGATGTTTATCGCTGCGATAGGGATCTTATGGCGACCGGTAAATCAACCGGAGGTGGTGTCATGATTTGTTTACGCCACGAACTCGGAGCGTCATTAGACAAAAACCTCAATTGTGCACCTACGGAATGCATTTGGGTAACAATACCAGCTAACTCCTTACATCTTGACAGACCTCTTCATGTAATCGCGACTTACATTCCGGGCTCACCTTTTCAAGTCAGTGAGCTTATGCGTTTTAACTGTGAATTTTCAAAATCAGCAACTAATCACTCATTCACGGATCGCTATCTGGTTACTGGTGACTTTAATCTTCCTTTCATAGATTGGACAGGCAGTCAGGTTCTGTTTCAAAGTAAAGGCTCCTCAGAACTCCAAACTACTGCCAGAGAAATGATCGACACCCTATCAATGCATGGTTTAAGTCAGTATAACTCGTTGGTAAACTCGCATAATCACACATTGGACCTTATATTTAGTAATTTTAACCTAGAAGTATCGCGTGCTAAAAATCCCATCATCAAAGAAGACATTTATCACCCATCCTTAAGCATAAATGCTTCTGAGCTTTTTCTGAAGCCATTTTCGTATGTAAAGATACCTAAATACAAGTTTTACAAAGGCGACTATGAAAGAATTAATACTTTTCTTAATAACATTGAATGGTATACAGAATTCGGAAATAGAAGTGTTAACGATGCGGTAGATTATTTTTATCAATGTATTAATGAGAGTATCATGCTATTTATCCCATTAAAAATTTCGAACACTACACGCCATTATCCGTCATGGTACTCAAATCAATTGATTAAAATTATTCATAAAAAGGATAAGGCTCATAAAAGATGGAAAAAATTCGGTAACCGAAATGACTACGAAGATTTCTCATCACTTCGTAGACAATATCACGCTGTACATAAAGCCTGTTACAATAAGTTCAACGATGAGACTCAAAAAACTATAAGCACTAATCCTAAAAAATTCTGGAGCTATGTTAAATCTAAAAAAATACGTAGTAATTATCCTAATAGGATGACCATCAATAACGAGCAGTTGGATACTGGTCCAGATATTGCCGATGGGTTTAATAACTTTTTCCACAAAATGTTCTCTGAAAAAAGCGATTGCCACGATAATATTACACATCCACCGCCGCGAGACGGTTTTAACGATAACACTGCAATAAGTAACTGTTTAATTTCACCCGAATCAGTACTCTCTTTGCTCAAGAAACTTGATAAAAACAAAGGACCTGGCTGTGATAATATTCCATCATCTTATATTGTAAGTTGTGCGAATTCATTAGCATACCCCCTTAGCCTTATATTCAATAAGTCCCTCAAAGACGGAACGTTCCCTGATATTTGGAAAAAAGCTCGTATAGTTCCAATACATAAAAAGGGAACGTCAAGTAAAATCGAAAATTACCGACCAGTTTCCATTTTATGTATTTTCAGTAAAGCGTTCGAAAAGTTAATTTATAACATAATTTACCCTATTTTATCACAAAGTATACCCGTTGAACAACATGGGTTTTGTAAAGGAAGGTCTACTACTACTAACCTGGTTTTGTTCTCTAATTTTATTCGTACCAAATTGGAAGAGGGTGCACAGGTTGATGTGGTCTACACTGATTTTGAAAAAGCATTCGATCGTGTAGACCACGTCATCCTTTTGTCTAAATTGCAACTTTTAGGAATACATGGCGATCTCCTACGTTGGGTTGAATCCTACTTGTCAAATAGGTCGCAAGCGGTAGTGATTGGTGGTTATAGATCTGACTATGTAAATGTATCCTCAGGCGTTCCACAAGGCTCGCATTTGGGACCTCTTTTTTATGACGCTTTTCTCTATGACGTATATAGCTGCATGCTATACTCCAAATTTTTAATGTACGCGGACGATACCAAAATATATCTAGATTATAAAATTTCCACCGATGCCTATAAGTTGCAAGAAGACTTGAATCGTTTAGCAGAGTATTACGAACAGAACAAAATTTCAGTAAATACAAAAAAGTGTCAAGTTATATCATTCACACGTCGAAGGTCCCCCGTAATTTACCCATACACTATTAATAATGTGTCTATTGAGAGAGTCAATCTTATTCGTGATCTAGGAGTGTATCTGGACGGAAAATTTCAACTTGACCACCATATTGACTTAATCGTCAGTAAAGTGAATAAATTTTTAGGTTTCGTGATGCGAACCTGTACAAGATTTACTAATGCCCAATGTATTAAAGCCATTTATTTTGCATATGTACGGAGTATATTAGAGTACGGAAGTGTAATCTGGACACCTTATTATGAGACATATAAACAACGACTAGAGGGCGTTCAAAAGCGATTCGTCAATTTTCTGAATTTTAGAACGCGTACCTCCTCCTCGTCCTACGCAGAAGGTTGCCAGAAACATAATATCCTCCCTCTAGAAACAAGACGCGTATTACTGGACATGACGTTTCTATATGATATTATTAATTCCCGTCTAGACTGCCCGGATCTCGTTGGGCTCATAGCGTTTAGTATACCACACCGCCGCACACGTCACACTACCTCTAGACTACTCAGCATACCCCCACATCGAACTAATTACGGTAAAAACGATACTATCACCCGGCTATCTCAAACATATAATGATTCATTTTCCGAACTTGACCCATTCATATTATCAAAACCAAAATTCCGGGCAGAACTTATTAGAACATTACTTGGCACTTAACTTAATTAATACCAAACTGATTGTAAACATGCAACAGGAACGTGCATTCTGCACAGAATTATATTTCACTTTGCACAAGGTTATAGAATAATATTATTGATATTATGTTAGTATATACAAATAATAATAATATGTATGTAATTTGAACGAAACGAGAAACATGTATATTTTTCTATTGTTTAACGACTACTAACACTTTTTTTTTAAATTAATCCGTGGAAATCTCTCATTGGCTAAACAATTTGTCAAACATTTATTTAATACTGTTCATTATTGTAATAAGCTGTTGATTTCCCAAATAAATAAATAAATAAATAAATAAATAAAAATCTCAGAGCAATATATGCGTCCGCAAGTTATGGTCACAAGTATTTCATGTCAACAACTTGGTTGATAAAAATCAGACCTGCGTTCTTCCCACATGGTAATATTTTTGGTTTAATAAAAATAGAATATGTTTGATCATTGACTCATGTCTGAAACATAAACTAAAGTCTTACCATACAACATTTTTTTGTATTTAGATATATTTTAACGCAACTAAACAACATTAATACAATTGTCAAATTTTATTTTTGACCCAGAGTTTATAGTTATGGTTCTATGTAGGTAATACGAACTTTAACATTGTGTAATCGTTATTTTGCAGGTTTTTGGCAATTGACTTCCATTTAAATATATTGACAGTGATAATAACACTGTTCTTGTGGCGCATGCGTCGTCCACTGCGGACTCTCGCTGCCCTATATGTTGCCTCGTGTCTGGTAGTCACTGGTATTGCGCACGTTAACAGCCTCAAATCACCTCCCCATTTTATCTCTGCTGAGTAAGTTTATTACATGTCTATTGCCTATTCTATACCTACACATAATAAAACTGTCGAAGTGACAGTACCTACATTATATAAAAAATTATTGATGAGTTTATAGAATATGCAATATAAAACAGAAGTTTGTTTGTTTGAAAAAGCATCACGCAAAAATGACCCAAATTTTATCTTTGAATATTATAACGATGCTACTTTTATGTAACAGTAAAGAGTGTATGTCATTTAAATCGACATAACTACGAAATCAAAAGATATTAAAATATTGTTAGTTCGAGTACCTATGTTGTTTAGTTGTCGCTTAGTTCCTGTACAAACGACTAAATATTCTGAGACACACGGCCTCTTTTTACATTGAGCTGAGCGAGCAGAGCTTGCATTACATTATCGGAGAGCTGATATACTTATGAAATTAATTCTTATATAGATAAATTGAGAAACCCGGAGAGCCACTATAAATACATCCATTTGTTGTTGTTTTACAGACTCTTTCGTAACGCATATAATGATCATCCATCATACAATAATTTTTATATAAGCACCTGGAGCGCCATCCCAACCTGCTTCCTGGGTATTTTTATGGGTTTTCTACAATATGAAAATACAAAGAAAGGATTTAAAGTTGAAGATCATAAAGTAAGTACCTATCGATTGTGGTTCGATAAATCAAATATTACTTTTTTTTTAATTCAGAATACAAACCCATTAAGACAGATTAGGCCCTGAAAGTTTAAGCGCTAAAGTTAAAACCAATTCGGAAGTCATTTGTCAACTGAGAATAACCGGCAAGGAACTCAGGATGGTTTTTATATATCTTGGCTATATTTAAAATCGAAAACAAAAAATCATAAGACTTAAGCGCTTTTTCTTCGCAATTATGCCCTCAAACCCTCCATTGGCATCCTTTCGGATCCCATTTATGACATATCTACATTACGGGTTTTGGGATAAATGGACGGCTTTTTGCTTACCATCACTTACTTAACATATTTGTTTGTCCACAGTGGTTACAAATCTTCCAGATCGTCGGTGTGCCGTTACTGATAATATGGTTCACGATTGGATTACATTATATAAAGAATTTCACATCACCCCTTTCGACAACATTACTTGTTCTTGTTGAAAGACCCTTTGTCTGCTTAAGTTTATCAGCCATACTTTATGGAGCAGTAAATATTGATGGTAAGTATTCATATTTATTTATTTTTGAACGTTGCTTAATCTTTTGAATAGCCACATTGTTACCAAGACATAAATGATGCAAATCCAGATGAGAACAATTTTTTACCTGCACTTCTTGTTCTTAAATAAAAATATCATGGGACATTATATCTCCCTCAAGGCTACGCTAACTACATAGCTGATATACGTAGTATACATAGTACCCTTAAATACATGCTTATATAGGTATTTCTTATATGATTCCTGAATTTCTGATACAGGTCTATGGAGAAGAATGTGGGAATGGCATGGTTTCCAACCTTTGGGGCGATTGTCCTTATCCATCATGCTGGTGAATTATCCTATTGGGGAATATCTTCTAGCTATAAAGCCACATCCGATATCAACTTCTGTTGTTGAACTGAGGGTCAATTCCGCTAAATCACAACGCTAGACCTCCAATTTCATTTTGATAACGGTTCGTTTCCAATCCGCATTCTGTTGTAACCAAAAAAGTTATTCTACTATTTACATGCACACATTTCGATTGTAACGAAAACGTTCCATTATCGTTTCGATATTGGAGCGATACCTCACGCAGCAGTGTGGCCTCATAAAAATGATATAAGTTACAAAATTATTTACAATATTTATTTAGGCATATTAATAATAATAGTTATGTCATAAAAGCTTAAGGCACGTTGTTTTAGTATTTATCAATATTTAACTCATTTAAAAGAACTACGAACTGCGTCTAGAAATATATTGTTACGCACCGCTGCCTTCAACCCTAAAATATTATCATATTTAGTCTGTGGATGATGGATGGAGCGGCACTGGCTTGGCACTACTGGATTTTGCTATATTAAATAATTTTTTAAAAAAAATATTAAGTTTGAATATTCAATTTTTTTTGTATGAATTTCTGACAATCTTATATAGATCTTATATAAGATTGTCAGAAATTGTTACATGAAGAATGAAAAATATCTGTAATGCACTTAAATTTGAATTTGAGTTTTACAATATTTTACCACACTCAACAAGTAGGCACTCGAATTATTAGCAAACTTTTCATATGGCAATGTTTTATTCATGTCAATCTTAATTTGTCAAAACAAGATAGCCAATAGCCATCTCATGTCTGCAATATAAATAAAGAAGAAGAGTGTCCGTTTAAATTTTTTTGTTTATTTGAAATATCTATACTAATATTATAAAGAGGAAAGATTTGTTTGTTTGTTTGTTTGTAATGAATAGGCTCTGAAACTACTGGACCGATTTCAAAAATTCTTTCACCTTTGGAAAGCTACATTATCTCCGAGTAACATAGGCTATATTTTATCCCTATATTCCCACGGGAACCGGAACTACGCGGGTAAAACCGCGCGGAGGCAGCTAGTATTACATAAAATTACAGTTACATTGTAAATATTGATATAAGCATGTATTTAAAAGTATTATAGAAGCTTAATTTGGAATCAGATTGGCCGTGTGTGATAAATGTCCCAGGATATATATTTTTTATTATTATTATTGATCCATGTTTGGAAATATAATATTAAGTATTTTGGTATATAGTATTTCCTATAGTATTTTAATAATTTGGGTTTGGTAGTATTCAAATGACTATCTTAACTTAGTCTCCACATCAATACCATCGGATCGTAAATTCATGGGCATATGAGGTCTAAGCTCATGAATTAATAATCTGGCATTATGTTTACTCAACCGATAGGTTTTAACAAACTCGCGGTCTGTTAAATCGAAGGCGTAATTACTTTGTCTTGTCACAAGATTTCTACTTTTTACTCTTCCGAGATCCACCTCGTTGGCGAGTTCTACAAAATCCATGTAAGACATCATTTTGACGAAACGAACGAGAAAAAGTTACTTCAAACCTACTTTTGTTCAAACGTTGCATTTGACACATGAACGCACGATGTTCGCTTGCGTTTCGTTTACAATCTGTCAAAATCTTTAGTGGAATATGACTTAACGTTCGTCGGTCGTTCGACCAATTTAGCAGAATGGGACTTTTGAAGTTTCGAACGAACGCCAAGCGTTACCAGATTGGAAACGAATTATAATCTTTGGTGCATTAGTGGAATACGAAAACGCGTAAAAATCATCGTTCGCTTGCGGTTCGTTTGCGATATGGCTATAATTTTTTAGCGGAATTGCCCCTCTGGTAAGTTAATTATTCTTCATTATATTTACATCAATTAGGTTAGAGTCAGCGTTCCTCGTTTTATTCTTATGATAGCAAGATGGTATAATTTTTTAGCACTTTCAGTGGGTAGGTTCTCACTTCACTTGATAATAAGTAAGCAAGCTTAACAGATATCTCACAAATTCTAATTGAAGATCTCTGTTTTCTTTTTCAGATGATAGATTCAATTTCCCTTATATTTTTTTCAATCTTGGTGTCGCTGCCACTGACACTTCTTGTGGAATTACCAATGAGAGGATGGCTTGGTGAAATGATATATCACTATTTTATTCCTATTAAATCAGAAATTACTGAAGGAAATGCTAGCGACTTAAAAAAGATAAAGGAACATCAACATTGAAATTATCGAAACTATTTTCTAAGCTGCAACTGTTTCTGACAGCCTGACTAATTATGTATATTTTATTAGTATTTTTAATTTTGTGTAATTTATTATAATAAACAACTGGAAATGACTCCAACAAAATAAGTTTATATCTAATCCAATGTAATAAGCTGTATTTGTTTGGGTAAACGCGTTAATCTTATGAATAACTGGTTGAAAATTAAAAAATATTTTCGGATGTTCGATTGAGAAAGATTATAGGCAATATAACATTACGCTACGACCAATAGGAGCAGAAAATATAATATTGTTTTTGGTTGGATCGCTATGGCCTCATTAATGGTAATCTAATTTGACCTAAAATAATGTAAATAATACACGAGTGTATGTATATAATGTAAATAATGTACGAATGTTTATATACTATTAATCCTAATCCAAATAAAAACCAACAAAATAATATAAATTATAATCTTGGGATTTAGTTTATCAGTGAAATATTTTGCTTCATTTAAATTATATATTAAGTATCGTTCGAGTAAGAAATTAACCTATATTAAACCTATATCATTAAGTTAGTTAACATTGGCTGTCTGTATCTAGATTTATACAATAATGTAATTAGGGATTGCAATCCGGAAAAACGGATCCGGTAATCCGGCGGATCCGGCATCATTTAATGGTTACCGGATCCGGTACCAATATACCGGATCCGGAGACCGGATCCGGTGCTAGCAGTTTGTGGGAAAATAATATAGCTGTTGCATGAGTAGGTACTTTAGCTGATGACACAATTAACAATATTTGTTTTCTACGATCTTATTTTCAAAATCAATATTGATTTTCTTTTAATACTTATATTTTTTTACAATTATTACTTAAAATAATTATTTATCGTAAGTTGATTAAACTAAAGTTGAGTTCTAAACTCATTATTGTGATAATTTTTGCCATTCATTCGTTCGACAGATTCATCAAATCATGATGGTACCTGTCATAATTATAAATACCTATATGACTTGTTTGTTAGCATTCTCAAGTACTTAAATAATGATTTTGATCTCATTTCAGTTAATTACGTAAGGTTAATTGTATCTATTAGATATTATAGTTACTTGATAATTAATATTGTTACTTATAAATTTATCTATCTGTGAAAGTGAAATCTAGAAAGACTGAGCTACACGTTACGTCGTAAAATTATTACTAGTTACCTAGTAGGTAATACCTACACTACTAAATTTTAATTGTTTTCTTGTTGTCTATTTGTTAGGAAATAACATTGGTTAGGAAATAAAGTCGATTTTATATATTTGTGATTTATTTTTTATAAACTACCTACATATAAATGCAGTGACACTTCATTAACTCACTTATTTTGTACTAAAAAGCGAAAATCATCTTGATTTAATCAATCCGGCCGGATCCGACCGGATCCGGCCGGATTGATGGGAATCCGGTCGAATCCGGCCGGACTGAAAATGACGCCGGATTGCAATCCCTAAATGTAATACGGTTATAAGTTAATTAGATAATTTGTGCTAATTTTATTAATTTATTACGTTTTCTTGCATATTTATTTAGGTGTGACTGAAAAAGTGTCATTGTTTCTAACAGTTTGCTTGAGGTATTCATCCTTCATAGTCAATTCATTACTGTTTATGATGATGCTTCTTTGGTGTATATTCCTAATGAGTGCAGGACTATGTGCCCGTGCCCGAGAATTTACTGGTAAGTGTGTAAGGATTGACACATTTATCATTAATCAGGACCCAATCGATGTCTATTAATACTCGGTAAGTATGTGTGTTTGTAACTACACTATGCGCAACAATTAATGTTGAGTGTTAGCTAAACGTCGGTAGGTATGTAAAGATACAACTTATTAGTAATTTGAGTAATTTCCAATGTTCAATCATCAAGTATGTTAAAGTAACATTTGTCTTGCAGATAACGAAGTCCACAAATTTCCTCTATTATTTCATTTGGACAATTACAAAAGATGTTTGTCTCAAAAAAATGGCCTATACTGTGTTGGCACTTTTGCACTGACTCCGGATACACAACCGCATCCTATTTATGACTTAATGAAGGTAAGGATACATATAAAATTCGAGGGTTTAATTACTCGATGAAATTATACTTTAAAATATGGCCCTGTACAGGAGTATTCTGAGAGTGGTCGAAATTTTAACCGCACGCTGCTTCACCGCGGGTACTGCGTGAGCGCCCGCTGCCCGGCGCGGGCGGGCGCGGCGCTGCAGACGCGCAACTCGTCGCTGCGCTTCGAGCGGTGCGCGGCGCAGTGGGGCCGCGCGCGCGCGCTGCGCACCCGTCTGCACACGCAGCACTACTGCCGCACGCACCAAGATACAAAAAGAGTCCACCATCCGGACATATGGCAGCGCCTTTTCAAATATACTATCTGTTTAATTTTATTCTTAAACATGATTGGAACGATGTATGATCTCACAACAACAGAATTTATATCAAGAAGTAGGTACCTATTTCTTATTGGACTCGTATGTGTACCGAATCTATGGACACTAAACATTAACAATAATTGCTTTCAGATAAATTTTTCATGTTTTGGTCAATCCGATCAAACTGGAAGCGGTTTACGGCCACATACGAGGATGGTGATCCAAGACTGAATTCTCTAAAGCCCATACAAGGAGTTAGGCAAGTACCTACCAACCACCTGAAGTCTTCGAATCGATCATAATATAATGACGACAAAAAAACTTCGATTTCAAAAAGCTCTAGTAAAGTCAGCTTTATCAATTTTCAGAGTTTATGTTATAATTACAATGTTAACGATTCACACTACAGTACTACGTTATAGAACATATTCATATAACCCGGAAATGTTAGAAAAGGTAAGTGATAGTTAAATTACCTGGAACGGCCGAAACGATTTTATCGGGACTATTAAGTAGTAGGTAACTTAGGGAACTCTTATTACAGAAAAAATAAAAACATGATATAAAAGTTCGTTGTAACTTTGTACGATGTTTTAATAATAATGTTGCGGTTTACGATTTATGACGTATTAAAAAAAACTACTAACTAGATCTCGTTCAAACCAATTTTCGTTGGTAGTTTACATGGTAATGTACATCATATATTTTTTTAGTTTTATCATCCACTTATTTTAGAAGTTAGAGGGGGGGACACACATATTACGTATGTGGAAGTCTCTCTCGCGCAAACTATTCACTTTAGAAAAAAATGATATTAGGAACCTCAATATCATGTTTAAAGGCCAGATAGTGGGTATAGGTTTGATGAAAAAAAAATTTTGAGTTCAGTTCTATGTATGGGGACCCCCCAAATTTATTGTTTTATTTCTAATTTTGCTGGGAAATATTGATGCGGTTTACAGAATACATCTCTCGGATGGACGGACAGACAGACATGACGAATCTATAAGGCCGTTGTTTGCCATTTGGCTACCCTAAAAAGTTAGCCTTAGCCCAAACTCCGCGCAGACGAAATCGCGGGCAGCAGCTATACCTACCTCATAAAATTATCTTATTTTATTTTATGTTGAACATATTATATTTAAACTTTGTCTTCACATTAACATATAAATAGTCAGTCTAATACTTGAATCAGAATGTTATTTTTGGTAGGAAAGAAAGCAAATATTTAAATAAGAGCCTAAATGCTCAAAAAAGCTCCGAAATAATCTAATTAAAATCTTTCATTTTAGGTGTTTGATCAGCATTTTCCTCAGACATTTATAAACTCCTCATCTGTAATTCAAGGTCTTTTGGTTCTTTCGTTTTTTCTTACCAGCTACAACCTCATGTTGATATCTGAGAAATATCCTCTAAGCTTGAAGATATTGCCAGTATTTATTTTAAAGCGTATTTCAAGGTAGATATACAATATTATTGTTTTTTGGTTAACTTGACATATTTTTATTACTAATGGTTCTCCACAATCCCCACGCATACAACCTTAAATTTTCCCTAAAAAAAGTAGCTTATGTCTTATTTCAGAACATATTCTAACTTTGTGCAAAATTTCAAGCAGATTCCTTCAGCCGTTTTGGCGTGTAAGAGTAACAAACATCGATCCATACTCACAAACTATCACATTTATAATATTTGTAGGATTAACACAGAAATCCTATTTTCATAAAAGTAACAACAATTTTATTTATTTTAAGGATATCCCCATCATATCTCTTGGTGATTGGCTATGTAGCCACTTGGTGGCCGTTGGTACACGATGGTCCAATGTGGCCTCTTCTGGTGACGTCTCAGAGCAATATATGCGTCCGCAAGTTATGGTCACAAGTATTTCATGTCAATAACATGGTGGATAATCATCTTACATGCGTTCTTCCAACTTGGTGATTATAAACTTAATATTGTTTTAGTCTACACTAATATTATAAAGAGGAAAGATTTGTATTTTTGTATGTAACGAATAAACTCAAAAAGTACTGGACCGATTTTAATAAAAATTTTTTCATTAGAAAGCTACATTATCACTGAGTAACATAGGCTATATTTTATCCCTGTATTCCTACGGGAACGGGAACTACGCGGGTAAAACCGCGCGGAGGCAGCTAGTTATTTATATTAAAGTTGGACTCGTTGGACTGGATGGAAAACGTTAAATATTATAGCCAAAATAAATACTAAAGTTTCTGTATGAATACTAAGTTCTATTTTAACCTCCTCTAAAAAAGTGGAGGTTCTATGGTTTTACTACATTTCATAGATATCATGATTAACATAAAACCCTCGATAATCCAATCGAAACGGAACCTTAACATTGTTTAATGGTTATTTTGCAGGTTTTTGGCGGTTGACTTTCATTTGAATATACTAACAGTGATAATAACAGTGATCGTGTCGCGCATGCGTCGTCCACTGCGGACTCTCGCTGCCCTATATGTTGCCTCGTGTCTGGTAGTCACTGGTATTGCCTACGTTTACGGCCTAAAATCCATTGTCCACTTTGTTTCTGCTGAGTAAGTTCAAACTCTCTTAAATATCCCGGTAAATTTTCACACATGGCCGATCGATACTCTTGTTACCAAATACCTGATATTCCTACTTTTAAATATAGGTAATTGTACGATTGTCATAATAATATCTTAATTCTATAGAGGGCAGGTATAAGTCAGTTGCCAATAAACGTTCAAGCAGATCACACGTTTGTTTATTATAAAAATCACAGCAGCCCAACCTCAACCCTATTACAACGCACATATGGTCGCAAATCGAACCGGATTAGCTAGTGAAAAAAAGGTCGACTACGGCCGGCACCGAGAACAAAAGAACCGTTTACCTGAGCTATTCAATCGAAGTAACTGAGTGATTTGTCGTTGATTTGTGTGAATTTAATGAAGATTATGTTTGTTTTGGATTACAAATTAATACTTTTACGTTAATTGTGAAATTGGAAAAGTTGTGAATACACATATATATATATACGATAAGAAGTAAGGAAAAGGATTATATATATACACAATGGAACAGTTACGTATATTGGAAGAAATCGCAAATTTATTTAGAAAAACTCAAGTGAATTTAAAGAAGTGTCCAAAACAAAGGCTTACGAAGGGATACATAGAAAGCAGATTAGAATGTTTAAATGGATACTGGGAAAGTTTTGTAACTGCGCACACGTCATTGATTAAAGGAATATCTCGAGAAAAACACTGTGACATACCGTATTTAGTTAATGATGACTACTATACAATCGAAGATTTATATATATCAATCAAAGCCGATTTAAGAGATATGTTGGAGCAAATGGTGTTACCGAGTGTTAGTACCGTGCGTCAATCGGAAAGTATTTCACCCCAGATTCAGGCAAAATTACCTAGAATAGAACTCCCGACGTTTGCCGGAAACTATGAGAATTGGATGACTTATAATGATTTATTTACATCACTTGTGCATAACAACAAATCATTAACTAAGGTGCAGAAGCTACATTATTTAAAGTCGAGTGTCACGGGCGAGGCTGAAGTATTACTCAAACATATTCAAGTGACTGAAAATAATTACGAACAAGCATGGGAACTCCTCCAGAATCGATACGGTAATAAAAGATTAATTATAAACTCAATACTGAAACGTTTATTTGGTCAAAAGAAGTGTATTAGTCAAACAGCCAGTCAGATTAAAATGCTCTTAGATACTACTGAAGAATGTCTGAATAGTCTATACAATCAAGAAATAATTATTAGCTCATGGGATCCGATAATAATATACCATGTAGTACAAAAACTGGATATTGAGACGCATAAAAGTTGGGAAGAGCATGCTTATAAATTAAATGGAAATGAGTTACCTACCTGGCATGACCTAAAACAGTTTCTTGAAGGTAAATACCGGACGTTGGAGTTGGTTACCACTACATATACTACACCAATGGTACGAGAGAAGACCTACACTCCCAAAGGGAAGTCATTTCATGTGTCATCACCGTCACCAGTTAGAACATGTATAAAGTGTAATGAAAACCATACATTAAGTCACTGTAAAGAATTTAGTAAATGGCAACCTAAAGAAAGAAGTGAGTTTGTAAGAAGTAAGAATTTATGCTACAATTGTCTTAATGACGGACATTCTGCGTGGAAGTGTCGCCTACAAACGACATGCCGCATCTGTAAGAAACGACACCACACCTTACTTCATGAACAACGAGATCCGAATATGTCAAGGAACGTACAGACTCACCACAGCCAACTAGAGGACACTGAAAATGAACGTAATGAAGACAATGATGAACCCGACGACGTAATAGTTACGCATTTTGCGGCGAAGAAGACCACAGCCTTGCTTGCTACAGCATTGGTTCCTGTTAAAGATGAGAAAGGTCATATTACAATATTACGCGCGTTAGTGGATCAAGGATCACAAGCCAACTTTATTAGTGAAAGAGCAGCACAGATGTTAAAAGTTAAGAGGGTATCGGCCAAAGGAAATATCACTGGTGTTGGTTCAACGAAAACTACTGTCAATCACGCGGTCCAATTAGAGCTATTATCAAGATACGACGAGGAATTCAAGCTCACAATCAAGGCATATATAATGGCCACGCGACTTACCACACACCTGCCAACTAAGACAATCCAAGCTCCTGTGGAGTCTTGGACACATTTAAGAGGACTTACCTTAGCTGATCCAAATTTCTATCAAGAAGGAAGTGTTGACCTTCTTTTAGGTGTTGAAGTATACTCCCTAATTTTGAAGTCTGATTTAATCAAAGGTCCATTCGGCTCTCCAAGTGCACAAAATACAAGCCTAGGATGGATTTTATTCGGGACAGTACAAGATACGGCTTCTTCCGAAGATATTATTGTCATGCATCATCACATTGATCTTGATACAATGTTGAAGAATTTCTGGGAAGTAGAACCAGATATAAAAAAGAAATATACAAAGGTAGAAGAAGCATGTGAAAAGCTTTATGAAGAGACATATACTAGAAATAAAGAAGGAAGATATATAGTGAAATTACCATTTAATACAGAACTACCTAAGGCACCAGAGGGAAATACTAGAGAAATAGCGATGAGGAGATTTAAACAATTAGAAAGACGTTTTGACAGAGATACAAGATTGAAAGAAGAATATACTAGAGTGTTAGAAGAATATAAAACATTAAATCATTTAGAAGAAGTACCTGATGCTGAAATGGAAACTCCATCAGTATACTTACCGCACCACGCGGTAGTAAGAGATGATAAAGAGACAAGTAAGGTACGGATAGTATTCAACGCATCATCAAAGGGATCAAACAACATCTCTTTAAACGATGAATTGATGGTAGGTCCACAGCTACAAGAAGACATGCGATCAATCATAATGAGGTGGAGAATGAAACGATACTGCTTCACTGCTGATGTCCAAATGATGTATCGACAGATTCTAGTCACTGAGAAAGACAGTGACTACCAACGCATCCTCTGGCGAGATAGCACTGGAAATATAAAAGACTATCGCCTTCTTCGAGTAACGTTCGGCACAGCTTGCGCTCCTTATCTTGCTGTCAGAACACTACAACAAATAGCTGAAGATGAAGGCAATCATGATCCAGTAGCTGTAAAAATAATTAAAGAAGATTGTTTCATGGATGATATAATGTCTGGGAGAGATACTATACCTGAATTAATAGACACGGCGAAGAATATAAGTACCATACTGCAAAAAGGAGGTTTTAATTTACAAAAGTGGACGTCCAATAGTGTAGATTTCTTAAGAGAGATTGAACCATCGAAACGAAGTTCACATGTAACTATGAACATCCAGATAGATGGGACGATAAGAGCACTTGGATTGTCCTGGAACATGGGAAATGACGAATTTCAATATCATCTTCAACTTCCACCGCTGCTACCCGACGAAGACATCACGAAGAGGACGATACTGGCTGAGATCCAAAAGCTGTTTGATCCGCTTGGCTGGTTAGCTCCCGCTCTGTTACCTGCAAAAATAATCATACAGAAGTTATGGGTGAAGGGAAACGGATGGGATGATGATGTTGACTCTGAAACAAGAGAAGAATGGTTAAACATAAGAAAAAGTTATGAAAAATTAAAAGACATAAAAATAAAAAGATGGATGTATACTACTGAAGATAAAATTAAGGAAGTTACAATACATGGATACTGTGATGCATCCACTAAAGCATACGGTGCAGTTGCTTACATGAGAATTAGAAATGACGATGGAGAATATAAGATAAATCTCATTGCTGCTAAAACTAGAGTGGCTCCTGTTAAGTCGCTGTCCTTACCACGGCTTGAACTCTGCGGTGCAGTATTGCTTTCAAGACTGCTGAAACAAATTAGTGAAGCTACTCGTATACCTAAAAGTCAAATATTCGCATGGACAGATTCAACAATAGTTTTGTCATGGCTACAAGGAGATCCCGCTCGCTGGCAAACCTTTGTGAGAAATAGAGTGATAACGATTCTTGATAACATTGGAAGTCAATGGTTTCATGTACGAACAAACGAGAACCCTGCCGATGTTGCTTTTAGAGGAATGTTGCTACCAGAACTACAATGTTACTCACTTTGGTGGCAAGGACCTCATTGGCTGAAAGAAAACGAAGTAGAAATGAAACAATTAACTAATTTAAATACAGACCTAGAAATGAGAAAAAATATATTAATAAATTTAAAGATTGAAGGAAACGATAAAGATAGAAAAAGTATACTTACCCAATTTGAAGATTTTGAGACATTGAAACAGCTTTTGAAAACGATAACATTCTGTAAAAAATTTCTGAAATATAAAAAAAGGATTAATAACGACATAGAATCACCAATCACAACTGAAGAATTAGAAAATGCTTTACAAACCTGTATAAAAATAGTACAAAGAGAAGTTTTTATGGAAGAAATTGAAGATTTACAAACTAAAGGAAAAGTTAAAAGGAGAAGTAATTTAAAAACACTGTACCCATATTTAGACTCGGACAATGTTCTCAGGGTGGGCGGTAGAATTCGTCACGCCAATATACATGAAGCAACGAAACACCCTGGACTTGATGGAATTACTCGGGTCTACAGTGTCAAAAGTGGAGAACATATAGTGAAGAGATCTATTTCAAAATTATGTCTTATGCCTGTTAATACTAAGTCCTAAGAATTGTATAATACTCAAATATAAAGGAAATTTAGTTCATGAAATTTTTTTGTTACAAATATGCATGCATTTGATTGTCTTATTTATACTTATTTTCTTTGAAATCATGAAATTAGTCATAGATTTATATAGTAAGTTATTTTGGATATTGTTTACAACTTGTTGTAGTTAAGACTATACACAATTTTGTAAGTATGTACTTTAAATTTGTATAAAATTTGATTTTCTTTGTTATGCATTAATTTAGTATTTAAATGATTTTGTGAAAGGCCTATACAGCCCTTTGGTGGGCGGTATGTACGATTGTCATAATAATATCTTAATTCTATAGAGGGCAGGTATAAGTCAGTTGCCAATAAACGTTCAAGCAGATCACACGTTTGTTTATTATAAAAATCACAGCAGCCCAACCTCAACCCTATTACAACGCACAGTAATGATTATTATAACCAGATACAGATTAAATGTTTTTCCTGAATTTGAATCGAATTTTAAACATGGTGCTTAAAACTAAACAGGTTTTAACCACAAAACCGGCTAGTATATATGGATTGGCATGGAGTGAGAACATATAGTCTATAGACATATACACAGATGCTGAAGGCTGAAATTGAAGATGCCCAAATAACCTTTGAGCCAAGACTTAAATTATATTATTTCCATTTGTTACAGACTTTCTCGCAACACATTCAATGACCATCCATCATACAATAATTTTTATATAAGCACCTGGAGCGCCATCCCAACCTGCTTCCTGGGTATTTTTATGGGCATTTTACAATATGAAAACACTAAAAAAGGATTTAATGTTAAATATAACAAAGTGAGTACGGTATTCCCAAATTAATAATGCACCAATTAATATACCAATGCCCAAATTAATAATGTACTATCTATTGTAACCCGAAAACTAAATAATACTTTTTCTTCTAAATTTCAAACATAATATTAGGAGAGAGTTCTTTATTTTCATCTTTTAAGTTGCTTCCTGTTCACTATGTAGGTAAATATCATGATTTGGGAGCTAATCATTAGCATTTTACTGACACCAACCCTCTTTATGAGAACTCTCAATATATGGAATTGGGTAATTTCACAGTCAACGGCACTTTTATATCATTGGTCCTTGTCCACAGTGGTTGGAAATCATCCAGATCATAGGGATGCCGTTGCTGGTTTTATTTTTCTCAACAGGATTACACTATATAAAGAACTTCACATCACCTCTAGCTATAGCATTACTTGTTCTTGTTGAGAGACCTTTTGTTTGTATATGTTTGTCAGCCATACTTTATGGAGCAATAAATATTGATGGTAAGTTATCTCATATTTTTCATGTGCTTAGATACTTTTATGAATGTTAGAGTAATATGAAATAAACTATATTGTTACTAAGATATGATTATTAAAAAATATACCTCCCGAATTGAGAACCTCCTCCTCCTTTTTGGGAAGAAGGTTAAAAATGGTGGCACAAGTCTAGATGAATACTACGTATAAACAGGAATGAAAGCGCACTTATGTGTATTTATATTATACTATATATCCAAGGACATTCTTCTTTGTTTCTCAAAATATAAGTTAATATAAAAGTCTGCATGTCATAGTTGAGATATCATTTAGTTTTGCTAATATTTTCAGTCAGTGATTACCACATACTAACTAATATAACGTGGACCGTCTGTCTATCTATAAACCTGTAAGAACTGAACATTTCTTAACTGTTTGCCAATTTTTCGCTACAGGTCCATTAGGAAGAATATTGGGATGGCATGGTTTCCAATCATTGGGGCGATTATCCTTATCAGTCATGCTGGTGAATTATCCTATTGGGGAGTATCTTCTAGCAATAAAACCACAGCCAGTATCAAGTTCTATTGTTGAAATGGTAAGTTAATTCTTCTGTCCGTTAATTCTACGTTTAACCTCATAAAGGCGAAGCAATAAGTTCCGTAAGCACTTTCAGTAGTTTACTAGACAATTTGACCAAGGTTACATATCTCACGAAATACGTCTCTTAAATCTATTTTTTTTTTCAGTTGGTAGATTCTACTGCCCATATAATATTTTCAATATTAGTGTCACTCCCACTGACACTTCTTGTGGAATTACCAATGAGAGGATGGCTTGGTGAAATGATTTATCACTATTTTATTCCCATGAAGTCAGAAAGTATTAAAAGCAATGCTAACGGGGATAAAAGGATTAAGGAACATCATCTTTAAAAAATCTGTAGATATAACATATGCTACAGCTGCTATATTGTTAAATGTATCTACATATTAAACTAAACTACATATTCTACTATGTACTTCTTTTTTTACTTGGTTGTTGTTGATGATATTTTTGTCTGCATTGGCCTTACCTTACATACATTTAGAGAAAACCAAAAGTCAGATTTAAACATCACTGCTATAAGAGCAGAATATTTCGATAGATTTATAGAAACATGGAAGGAACAAATAAATATTACAGACAAAATCATTGGTTGCAGAACCTTGAACTGTTTTTAGATGTGTTGATCTCGGATTTGTAAATTATTGAAAATTAGTTATACATCGCATAAAAGAAATTATAAATACATGAGTTAATTTATGCGTACAAAGAGATATTTATTTGTTTGTTAAATAATATGCCTGTTCAATTGTTAATTGTTAATCTAAAATCGTAGTGTAAACATGTGGTTGGCAATATGCCTCTTATTTTTATCCAGTACAATATCAGCCCGGGAATTTACAGGTATTTTAAGTTGTATTAAATAAATAACATAAACTACATTTATTTTATTTATATTAATATAATTATGTACTTACTTAATTTATTTACTAATAACTAACTTAAAAGTAAATGCTACTTTAATAATGCAATTAAATAATCTTATTATTCTTACAATTTTATTGGATCTGGACGATGCAAGGTAGGTATTTTACTTTATTAATAAAACTGTTGCAGGATCTAATATAAATAATAATACTTTACTTTTACATAAGATATGCTAAAATCATCAACACTTTCAGTACTTTCATGAATATATTTGTAACTAGCTTCTGCCCCGCGGTTTCACCTGCGTTCCCGGTGTATCTACTTAAATGTTTCCATAAGAACCTCAATTGGACTATTGCGAACATTTTAAGACCAAAAAAAGCCATTTCCGTCGACCCGTTCTCGAGTTATGCGCTTACCAACACATTTTGCGATTCATTTTTATATTATAGATAATCAGGGCCGAATTTAGAGGTCTGGAGGCCTCGGGGTAACAAAGGAGCGGAGGCCCCCCTCGTCTCAAATTATTGTCTAAATGATATGAACAATTCTTTTCTGTCTAGTTTTTCAATAAATCATTTATTGTGAATCAAAATACATCGTTTCAGTGTTCAACAAAAACATGTAAGTGAAAGTGAAACAGCAAAAAAATAAGTTATCAAAGAAAAAGATGTTTACTAGCCTTTATTAGTCGGAATTTAGGGAAAAAAGTTCGAAGTCTTCATTGTGAGGGCCCCCCGTTTGTGGAGGCCCAGGGCTTTTGCCCCGCTTGCCCTCCCCTAAATCCGGCCCTGCTTATAATAACTATCTATGTACTTAAGTAGTTCTTTATTTTCACGCATGCTGTAAAACTGCATACCTAAATACTTCACGTAAACTTTATACAAAGTTCAATGTATTGTATAAAATAAAAATAGTGTACCTAATTTTATTTTTCAACAAATAAAAAACACAACAAAAAGAAAAACAAACTGATTTTTTCCAACGAACTGACCCTCGTTATTTTTTAGCTTAGATTTTTGTAGCTTTAAAAAATTAACAAGTACAGTTTTGAGTAAATTTCTCGTCATATACTTAAATGGATGTCTGAAGGTGATAAGGACAAATTTAAATAATCAATTAGGTCAAGTGAGTGAACTATCATCACCTTATAAATTAATATTTATTATACAGTTAATTGAATATTCGGGTTAAAAATCTTAGGTCATAACAATAACGTCAATATTTTTTCAGTACTCATTGTTTGTATTGTTATTAATTTTCAAGGTTCCCTAAATTATTTATTTATTCATAGACATGTAAATCGACAGTTTTAATACATTAACACTTTATAATAATTGAGAATAAGTAAATAGGTAGGTATCTACTTAATGTTGTAGAAAATATTCAAACACTGGAGTGTATACAAGACTAGTGGCTCCCCGATGTTTCACCTGCCTACCCGGGAGATCTTCCATTTTCCCTGGATAAAAGTAGCCTATGTCCTTTCTCTGTGTACCTACCCTGTGTACCAAATGTCATTTAAATCGGTTCAGTAGTTTTAGCGTGAAAGCGAGACAGACAGACAGAGTTACTTTCGCATTTTCAATATTAATAAAGATTTAATGTTCTCATTGCTTGTCCCTTTTCCCAGACGAAGAAATTTCACAACTGCCGCCCCTGTTTCATCTTGATAACTATGACAGATGTCTATCGCAGAAAAATGGCCTTTACTGCCTCGGCATCTTTCATATTACACCTGAAAAACAAACAACTTATGAACTGATAAAGGTAAATATAACAACGGTAGGTCTTTATGTTATTGCTTCAGATCCGATATGCCCATGGATAAAATAAGTATGGGACATCTTTCACACACGTCCAATCTGATTACAAACTCAACAGAGCTGTTGATAGCTGATATACTACTTTTTAAATACCTACTATTAAGATATTGACATCAATGCGTATAATGTATCACACATTGACGTTAGACGTTCATGATGTAGTTTAGTAAAGAACGATAGCGTGTGAAACATAACTAAGCTACTACTTGACATTTGAGACCATTCAGACCATATTGTGTTATTAAAGCTATTTATCATGGTGTTGTGGGATGTGAAACTTAACTTAGCTACTTAGACTATGTGTTATAAATATGTACCTATGAAAACCAATTAATATGCTTTTAATAGGAATATACAGAGTCTCCATTCAAATATAACCGCACGCTGCTCCACCGCGGGTACTGCGTGAGCGCGCGCTGCCCGGCGCGGGCGGGCGCGGCGCTGCAGACGCGCAACTCGTCGCTGCGCTTCGAGCGGTGCGCGGCGCAGTGGGGCCGCGCGCGCGCGATGCGCACCCGTCTGCACACGCTGCACTACTGCCGCACGCACCAAGAAGTCATCGAAGACGACATCCCAACCACGCCACAAACGATCTTCATTAAAGTCGTATATCTATTATTATTCCTCAACCTTGTTGGAACTCTATACGATATTATCACTGGTGATAATCCACGAAGTGAGTTTTATGTTCCCAGAAAATGTCGAAAAAATTTTTTACATGGTCCTCAATCCAAACATTTTATTTACGTTACCATTTCAGAAAACAAAATTCTAGCAGCATGGTCGATTCCTGCAAATTGGAGACGACTTACAGCTACTTATGTGGACGGTGATCCTAGATTATCAGCATTAGCGCCTTTTCAGGGTTTTAGGTAATAAATATCCAATAATATAATTATTAGATATCTTTATTTAAAATAGCATGTACATATATGTAAGTATGTATAACTAGTTTTTCCGTAAATTGGTGTTGAATGATGGCATTGACTACACTGGCATAACTTATTGCTACCAATTTCAATTAAGGCAAAGTAAATTTTGTAATAAAATTTGCCGAATTATAATAATAATTTTATATTTCACAGGATCCTAGCAATACTGACCATAATGTACGCCCACGCCAACATTCAAGTATTTAGATATTACGTTGGAAATCCAGAACGTGGTGAAAAAGTAAGTACATAAAATGTAAAATAACAATAAAAGTAACCTACAAAATCAACAGCAATAGTGATTGCCTTATGCCGTTTATAAATAAAACGATTTATAAAAATAATATTGTCTACTTAAAGTAAATAGTCAACGTTTCATAAGTGCCTGTGAAGGCTTAGGTATTTGAATTAATAAATATATTTCATTTCAATATGCAGACAGTATACTATGATAACCACTAAGTGATATCCTACAGAAATATTAGGTACAGTTACAGTATTGGATATATAAGTCAAATATATTAACAATGTCTAAAGTATGTCATAGGGATTTTATATATGCATTATTCCAGGACTCAAATGGGCTATACGGTGCTGTACTATCCAATGGTACATCAATAGTGCACGTGTTTATTACTATGTCAGCATTTCTAACTACCTACAACTTGCTCATATACTCGGAAAAGCATCAGCTGAGCCTTCACATGCTTCCATACTGCATTATTAAGAGAGTCATCAGGTATGTTTCATATAAACTTATTAACATCCCTTGCTTGCACAGTTAGTAGGTATTGTTGAAAACCGTATCAAAATTCGTTATGTAGTTTAAATAATAGTGTCAGACGGCGGGAAGCGACTTTGTTTGTTTATCAATCACGAGAGAAGAAGAAGAAGGGATATGTATGAAATTTGACACTGAGTTAGTTTCCTTTATCCCAAGAATACTAAATAGACCTAAGGGAAACGCATGGCATAAGATTAAAAATAATTAGTAAATAAAAAAACAAAGCCCTTGTTCTGGCCCAAACATATAAATCGTATAATAACGGTGATATTTTAAATTTCAGAATGTCACCCTTGAGCCTTTTCATAATTGGCTACGCAGCGACATGGTTTCCGTATGCTCGTGAGGGGCCGCTTATTTCCCCAATCCTTGGCAAAGAGAGCAAAGTTTGTCAAAGGAAATTCTGGTCACACGTATTTTATATCAACAATATTGTAGACCCGGATGATAACTGCATTGCACCTACCTGGTAAGTTATGGACAATAAATTCAGAACACTTAAAAGCCATAGAACTCATATAAAGGCCCATAGAACTAAGTTCTAAGGCAAAGTTCTTATACAAGTGACAGACTCAGTGGCGTAACTATAGGGCGGCAGGGCTGTCGAAATGCCACGGGCCTCCGACTTTAGAGGGGCCCCCGGCTCAAGTGGCCGCGAGCACAGAATTTTTTTTTATCACTGTACCTACCTCGGGTACATCATATCTAATTTTCAATGAAATTATTTAAATTACATTGTTTTTAGTCTTGGATAGCTACGTAAATGGTTTATTAAAATAAAACTAAGTAGAACGTAACGATTTTTTGATAGGGCCCCATCATAAGAATTTGCCACAGGCCCCAGATGGTTACGCCACTGGATAGACCTTACATAAAGATATAAATGCCCAAAATAGAGGCTCTAAATAAATCTAGAATATAAGAACCGTTTTGTTAGGCAATAGCTCCACCGTTGGAATATTTTTCTTATCTAGTAATATATAGTTTAAAGTTAAGGTTTAAGTTCCAAAGTTCAAAGGTTCTTAGGTTCTAAAGTTCTGAGGTTCTTTTAACAATAAAACATATTTTTTCAGGTTTGTAGCAGTAGACATGCATCTATATATTCTTACTTGTTTTCTAACCTTGTCTGGGTGGCTGAGGAGCCGTGCCCTGACCGTCTACCCAGCCCTGGTAGTAGCCTCGACAATTTTCAATGTACTCATGGCTTACATACATAATTATAAGTCCATGGTCAACTTTACTACGCCTCAGTAAGTAAAATTAAAAGTAAATATATTATTAAATTGTGTTTTTAAACTTTCGCGAACAAAATTTTATGATTTAAATACATAACTTGATACATAAATCTACCCTACATATTGAAATACCTTCATCTCATTACATTTTGTTTTGTATAATATGAATAATATAAATCCAATAATCGGTATACAATATATAGATACACTGTATAACAAATATAAAGTTACGACAACGTAAGTGGTCTTATTCCCAAGCTATCTCTCCCCCAAGGTTGGGAACCGTTGGGTAAAATAAGTTAAATGTATTTTATTTTTTTTTACAGGCACGTACATGAATTTTTCAAAGGCGTGACGTCATTTTCGCACTTCTATTATGCAACATGGGCTGCCTTGCCCTCATGTTTCATTGGCCTATATATGGCTCATTTACACTATGAACTGCAGAAGAAGAAATATAATGGAAATAATAATATAGTAAGTTGCAGAAGATGCGGGCCTATTTCTCGAATGGGCTCATTAGGGTAATAGGCTCGCATCTTCCGGGCGATATGCCACTAGTCATCAAACGATCTTATATAACTTTGGTTCCATTAAATTAAAGTCTAAGAAACTTATTTCATTATCATTACCCGACTCCCCGTGAAGGAGGGTTATGTTTTCAAATAATAGTTTGACGATTTAAAACTCTGTGTAATACAATTTCAAATCAAAAGGGATTTTCAATTTTCTTCGATATAAACAGTATCCTTTTATATCTATACTAATATTATAAAGAGGAAAGATTTGTTTGTTTGTTTGTTTGTTTGTTTGTTTGTTTGTTTGTTTGTAATGAATAGGCTCCGAAACTACTGAACCGATTTCAAAAATTCTTTCACCTTTGGAAAGCTACATTATCCCCGAGTAACATAGGCTATATTTTATCCCTGTATTCCCACGGGAACGGGAACTACGCGGGTAAAACCGCGGGGAGGCAGCTAGTCAAGAATACTTTTGAACTCAGTGCTAAATATCCAAATCCCTTCACCCATGGCATGTTCAAGTAACATATCACCATCCGCGCATAATGTGTAGTATACCTATTTATGTATGAAAAATATGATCAGTAAAACCTATATTTTTCCAGTTGTTAGTGCTGTTTACTAATTTGGCTATCCCCCTGACAATCATATGGGGGTTCATGGGTATTTATGTACGGACCTTGAGCACTCCCCTATACCACGCAGTATACCTTGGCATTGACCGCACAGCTTATGTCTTGATAGACGCTGTCATGCTATTTGGAATAATCAATATTAAAGGTGAGCAAAATTGGTATATTTTTATCCGAACTGATTTTAATTTTACTCTTGAACCTAGTCAAAGACATCCACTCACAGAATCAGCCTACATGTGTTTTTACCCAAATTCAGTATAGCAAAAAGAAAGAGTGTATGTTTGTTCATAAGAGTACGTTCTACCATAACGCCTAACCATAAAGCCTTTAAGACATTTTATATAAAATCTCTGATAATATACGTTATTTCTTCAGGTCCTATAACAAAATTCTACAGTTGGTCTGGCTGGCAAGCGATGGGGCGCATGTCTCTTTCTGTCATGTTGTTACACTGGTGCGTGAACATGATCATTGCGGCTAGACCTTACGTACACGCCTTCTCATATCTTAATAATGTAAGTACCTATACTACTGTATAATTTAAAAGTAAAACTATTATAAGTACTATGTAACGTATTTGTTACTCGCGCTTTAACGACTTATATGAAACTTGGCAATAATTGTTAACGAGTGAAGAATTTAAAAAAATAATCGCCAATGTGATTCTTATATCCGCCATTATCAAAGACTGGGCTTGTATACCCAGTGTTATAATATTTACAGCTTTGATCACTCGACTATAAATTTGATAGATAATATACTATATTATAGTACCTATTAATATTATATAATCCATGCAATCATGTAAATTTACTTTTCTTTTTATTATTTTCAGTTCATCGATGCGCTGGCAACTAGTTTTATAACATATACTCTGGCAATACCGCTCACAATCCTCGTGGAGACTCCGATGCAGAGGTTCTTGAATGCACTGATATTCTAAACATTTGGAATTGTTTTAAACTACAAGAGAAGCGTAGAGTGGTCAGTAAACTGGCGAATAGGTGCCTTACTCAACAAATGTGGGTTAATATCGCCAGAGCTCTGTCACTCTACTTCCTGACAGCGGTTCGGGCATGTCGATTTACTTTTAAATCATTTTTTTATTAAACACCTATATAATTTTGTTACAAAACTTATTTTTTTTTTTATAATTTTTATTCTGTTCGATATTAAATTGTTTCATTATCTTTTGTTCTAGTTTCTTTAAGTTATCTTGGAAATAAACCTTTTTTTTTGCAAGTAAAATTATTTTAATTATCACACAAAGTGACTAATAGCCTTATAAGAAAATATATGTTTAGTTTGTAAGCCAACAAATAAAATAAATAAACTGTTAAGCGGAAAGCATATAAGATTTAAATATAATGAAAATAAAATGCATGATAATGGTGAACTTAATAGTATGTATACCTACTGGTTGCTGGGTGACCTAAAAGAAAATAAAATTGTTCCTCTAAATGGAACCAAATTTTAATATAACATTGTATAAAAGGTAAATCAAGAGTTCTAGTAATTTTTTTCTACCTATCTTTACATATGGGCAAAAGGCCAAGTATTCAACTCACGCGCCACAGTCCACAACCCGCATAACATTGCTGCCAACATTACGAACAAAACTACAGCTATGAGGACTAGTGTTGAGATTCTATAGTAGGCCTCTATTTTATCGACAAGATTATTTAGGCTAAATTGTATTTACCTCGAGAAAATGACGATTTCGAATGTTAATAAAATCTGTAATCATTCAAAGATAAATTGAAATGCAATCATTTATAAATAATTAATATCATCAGTGTATGAATAGATGTTACATAGGGTTTTGTGAATAATATCGATGGGGTAGGTCAACATAAGGCAACATTGTGCTACACTAGTTAGTTGTCAGCCATTTTGATTTCGCCAAGCGGTGACAGGCCGGTGTCTGGAAGAAATAATTAATTTTATTCTTCCACACCCTATTTTGAACGCCTAAATTTGTGTTAATGAAGTGAATAGTGCAATATAAACATGGCGAGATACGGTCAAAGACCGGAGAATGCCCTCAAACGGGCCAATGGTTAGTAGTAACCTTCCTATCATACCACGTTGCACTTACGCTGTATGTCATAGCCTTACCTACAAAATTATCCTCGATGGAATATACTCACCTAACGGGAATCACTTTTTTGTCTTCGACAATAATTAATCAACCGATATTTTACTGTATCGACAATAACTATGATTACGTAAACTTATCATAACCAAAAAATATGATTGATTGTAGCCTCAATATGGCCATATGGGCAAGGGCTAATTTATATACAAAAGAGTAAATGTCCAAAATTCTGTTGAATTGGCACCTATTTAGTATCATTAACATCACAGAATTGCTCTGCTACTGTATTGCATCAACACAATTCTTTGACTATTCTTAGCTTGTACCTAAAGCTTAGACAGGCTTCAGTAAACAAGCTAATTTATTAATTGGGTACACATTATCCAATCTGATACATGATTATTAGGCTTATGAATAGGACCTACTTATGATGAAACTTCTATTGCATTATACATTTTAACAATATTTTAAAAACAAAAACATTACTTATTCTTTATGTTCAATGAAACCACTATACAATGATATGACAAATTATTTAAATTATGAACAAATATTTGTAAAATATCATGGCTATATCATATTTTATCATTGTAACTCCATCTCACAGAGTTTATGGACTTGGAGAAACCAGCGCGTGCCCTCGACACCTTGCAAGAGGTGTTCCGTAACAAGAAATGGGCGTACAACTGGTCTGAGTCGGTCCTGGAGCCGATCATGTTCAAGTACTTGGAGCTTTGTGTCGACCTGCGCAAATCTCATATTGCAAAGGAAGGCCTGTTTCAGTACAGGAACATGTTTCAGTCGGTGAATGTTGGATCTCTGGAACAAGTTATCAGGTAGCTTAACTAATCTTTGTGTATGTATTACAAATATATGTTGTATCTGGCTATCATAGCACAAGCTTTTTGTAGATTGCCATGACAATTTCAAATGAAAATAGTGTAGTTTGGCAAATATCATGAAGTAATTAGTTCCAAATGAAAATGATGAGTTTTTAAAAGAAATTGTCCTCTGATATTAAATCCCATCTCTAACTGCACATAGTTTGAGATGGTAGGCCTCAGAGGAAGATCAAATGATAGACTGCGTTGGAGGCTAGCATGTGGTGGCTTCCATTCAAATCTTATCATACAATATAAGCTTGTTTCTTCACAACATATACCTAACCTAAATAAACAAGTTAAAATTATACATCTTATTTTTAGAATTATTTACTTCAGTGCCCAGCTATTATCCTGTATTTTAGCTATCAAAAGTTTGTTCAAAGTTCATATAAAGATTTCATCATGTTTACAACTTTACAATATAATTTATTCCATCATCCAGGGGCTACTTACGTATGGCAGAAGAGCGTACCGAAGCTGCCAGAGCCCAGTCCACTCAAGCTGTCATTGACACTGATGACTTGGACAACTTGGCAACTCCGGAAAGTATACTCCTGAGTGCTGTGTCGGGAGAAGATGCCCAGGATCGATCTGATAGGACCATACTTACACCATGGGTATGACCAATTTTTTTTTTTTTTTTTTTATGTGCCTTTTATAAGTGGCAGTTGATTAAATGTTTTCTCACATACATATGATTAACAAATCATAGTAGGTATGTATTATTTGTTGAAACTAGATTTCTTGCTCTTATATTTTTTTCCCTGTATATAGAAAATGAAATTTGTTGTCAATAATAGGACATTTTTATTGCATAGCTAACAGTAAGCACAGGAATGGTAGCTTCCTGCCACTTTTGCTACACATAAATAGATTAGTCTCTGACATTAAATCCCATTTCTAGCTGTTCAGTAGTTTGAGATGGTAGGCCTCAGAGGAAGAGTAGAGGACGGACTGCGTCGTAGGTCAGCCGTGTGTTGACATGCGTTCAAATCTTATCATACATTTGAAACTAGAACTGCTTAAATAGTTTAAGTAACTTAAAGCACTTTTTATAATAAAATTTTCTATGTATCAATAGGTGAAATTCCTCTGGGAATCCTACTGCCAATGCTTAGAGCTCCTCCGTACCAATGCTCACGTGGAGGGGTTATACCACGACATCGCACGCATGGCATTCCAGTTCTGTCTCAAGTATTCCCGTAAGACAGAGTTCAGGAAACTCTGCGACAAGCTGAGAAAACATCTTGAAGATATCCGCAAGCCTACTGTAAGTGAAGATTTCAATGTATATTATTTTAATGTCAGAATAAGCCTCTGACATTAAATCCCATATCTAACTCAGTAGTTTGAGATGGTAGGCCTCAGAGGTAGATTAGAAGACGGACTGCGTCGTAGGTCAGCCACATGTTGATGTTACGTTCAAATCTTATCGTACATATTCTGTTCTTGAAGTAGTGAACGGATTACAAGGTTGGCAACACGTGAGTGACGCCCCTGGTGTTGCAAGCTACCATAGGCTACGGTAACAGCTTCCCATCAGGTGGGCCGTATGCCTGTTTGCCACTTAAGTGGTTTTATAAAAATAATATATTATTTCTCAAAAAGATCACATAGGGTAAATAAATCAAATGGTTATGTTCTCAATACATTCACTTAATATAGTAACTTTATGTTTTTATTAACAGATCCAAACTGGCAATGTCAGCATCTCGAAGCCAGAGACTCAGCAACTCAACCTGGAGACCAGACTCTTCCAGCTTGATAGTGCTATACAGATGGAGCTGTGGCAGGTTTGTACCTTAATATTTACCTATATAACTATGTTAAATAACAAAACCTGCTCCTTGTCTAAATAGAAGAGCCTTTTGTACACACTTTGTAAGTTTTATTTATTAGGTCTAGCTCCTTATGAGTGTCTATGAAGGCCTCTGAAATTAAATCCCATTTCTAACTATTCAGTAGTTTGAGATGGTAGGCCTCAGAGGTAGAGTAGAAGATGGACTGCGTCGTAGGTCAGCTAAATGTTGACATGCGTTCAAATCTTATCGTACATATTAATCATAACCTTATATAATAAATCCCACAAAATCTATACTGTATAAAAAATGGTATTAACACTGATGATATGTTTAACAGGAAGCCTACAAGGCAATTGAAGATATCCACAACCTAATGAACATGTCCAAAAAGACACCTGTGGCCAAAACTATGGCTAATTACTACGGAAAGCTAGCTCTCGTGTTTTGGAAGGCAGGCCATTGCCTGTTCCATGCAGCAGCCCTGTTGAAGCTGTTCCAATTATCCAGGGAGATGAAGAAGAATATCACTCAGGAGGAATTACAAAAGTAAGTCTAACTTCTACATACACTAGCGACCCGCCCCAGCTTCGCACGGGTCCAATGCTTATACATCACATTAGAAACCTCCCAAATTGTCAGTGTTTCTCTAATATATTATGCATGTATTGTACATGAAAACCTTCCTCTTGAATCACTCTACATAATTTGTTTAAGTTAATAAAGTATGTTTGTCTTAATTGAAATATTTTTAAATTAATTAAAAGGCCTCTGACATTAAATCCCATATCTTACTGTTGAGTAGTTTGAGATGGTAGGCCTCAGAGGTAGAGTAGAGGACGGACTGCGTCGTAGGTCAGCCGCGTGTTGACATGCGTTCAAATCTTATCGTACATTTTATTTCATAAGGAGCAATTTATTATAGAAATCAACAATTTTAAAACATGAATAATAGGGATTGCAATCCGGTGTCATTTTCAGTCCGGCCGGATACGACCGGATTCCCATCAATCCGGCCGGATTGATTAAATCAAGATGTTTTTCGCTTTTTAGTACAAAATAAGTGAGTTAATCAAGTGTCACTGCACTTACATGTAGGTAGTTTATAAAAAATAAATCACAAATATATAAAATCGACTTTATTTCCTAACCAATGTTAAGACAAATAGACAACAAGAAAACAATTACTATTTAGTAGTGTAGGTATTACCTACTAGGTAACTATAGTCGTATTTTTAATTAGACGAAGCTACCTGACAGTAGCTAATGTCACTTTGTAAAATAATGTGGCCATATTTAAAGTAATAGTGATGCGTTCAGTTCTCGTTCAATCAAATGAATGAACAATGAGTGAATCATTTCAAACTATAAAAGAATATTATTAATTTTTTTACATAAAATTGTATAAAAGTGCTCTGATATAAGTTACTAGTAGTATGTAACTACAATTTTTAGTTTTATTACGGCTTATAAAGTGCGGCGCGCGCGTCGGTCGCCATTTTGTTTGTTATTCGGCTTCTAACCTCTGGTCTTCTGATAGCACGTATGTTTTTTCTGCGCTCAAGCTGTTTAATTATTGTTTTTGTTAAGTTTTTCGTTACGTTGTGTTTGTGCAGTGGTTCAGGGGGGTCTTGCCAAAACTGAAACCAAATTCGTAGTAGTGATGGATAATAACCACTACCACTCCAGGAAACAAGAATCGCTACCTACAACGTCTTGGACTAAATCTAGAATACAAGAGTGGCTAACAAGCAAAAATATTTCATTTGAAGCGACAATGGTTAAAGCCTCTCTTATAGACATTGTACTGCAGCACAAAAGGAACATTGCGGTAAGTATGTTGTGGACGAGATGGCAGCGCAGCACGGGATAATTGTTTTACGTTTGCCCCCATACCACTGTGAGCTCAATCCCATTGAGTTAGTATGGGCGCAGGCTAAAGGAAATGTTGCAAGAAATAATAAAACCTTCAAAATGACAGAAGTAAAAAAACTTTTCGAAGAAGGACTTCAACATATCACACCCGAAAAATGGAGTAGCTGCGTGTCTCATAAAATTAAAGAAGACAAAATGTATGGTCTCGACCACATGATCGACAATGTTTCCGACAGCTTTATAATAAATGTCACCGATAGTGATGATTCTTTATTCGATAATGAATAAAAAAATATGTAATAAACGATGTTTTTTTTATTTTCATTACCTACCTATAATTGTTATATTTTATACATCTAAAGTTTCAACTATGTACATTGTACATAATGTATTGAAAATAGGAGAGTCTTTCCTCGCAATGTTTTCTTTAATGCTTAAAACACTCGGTATTCAGTATAGGTAGATACTAAATAGGAACATAGTCGCCTAAAACTCGTTGGTGTACAAAGTACGATTAAAAATCGAACCCCGTACCTGATTTCGGCTCACTAACTATTCACTAGACAATCGAGGCAATTTCGTTCATTCAGGAATTTTTTCATTCATTCACTTTGTCACAACACTATTTTTATTTCATCAAAAACTGACAACACAGTAAACGTCAGATGGCTTCGTCTAATTAAAAATACGACTATAGTAATAATTTTACGACGTACCGAGTAGCTCAATCTTTCTAGATTTCACTTTCACAGATAGATCAATTTATAAGGAACAATATTAATTATCAAGTAACTATAATATCTAATAAATACAATTAACCTTACGTAATTAACTGAAATGAGATCAAAATCATTATTAAAGTATTTGAGAATGCTAACAAACAAGTCTTATAATTATTTATGATTATGTAGCTCAATCTTTCTAGATTTCACTTTCACAGATAGATCAATTTATAAGGAACAATATTAATTATCAAGTAACTATAATATCTAATAAATACAATTAACCTTACGTAATTAACTGAAATGAGATCAAAATCATTATTAAAGTATTTGAGAATGCTAACAAACAAGTCTTATAATTATTTATGATTATGCAGCTCAATCTTTCTAGATTTCACTTTCACAGATAGATCAATTTATAAGGAACAATATTAATTATCAAGTAACTTTAATATCTAATAAATACAATTAACCTTACGTAATTAACTGAAATGAGATCAAAATCATTATTAAAGTATTTGAGAATGCTAACAAACAAGTCTTATAATTATTTATGATTATGACAGATACCATAATGATTTGATGAATCTGTCGAACGAATGAATGGCAAAAATTATCACAATAATGAGTTTAGAACTCTTTAGTTTAATCAACTTACGATAAATAATTATTTAAGTATTAATTGTAAAAAAATATAAGTATTAAAAGAAAATCAATATTGATTTTGAAAATAAGATCGTAGAACACAAATATTGTTAATTGTGCGCATTTAAAGTACCTACTCATGCAACAGCTATATTATTTTCCCACAAACTGCTAGCACCGGATCCGGTCTACGGATCCGGTATATTGGTACCGGATCCGGTAACCCTTAAATGATGCCGGATCCGCCGGATTACCGGATCCGTTTTTCCGGATTGCAATCCCTAAGAATAAGTATTCTGAATTTAATTAAAATATGTCTTCCACAGAATGGCATGCCGAGTCCTAGTGGCAGTACTATCTGTGCCTCTACCCTCCTTACATCCGGAGTTTGATCGCTTCGTGGAGACAGACAAGAGTCCCGTTGAGAAGGCTCAGAGATTAGCTGTTTTGTTGGGTTTGGCTCAACCGCCTACAAGGGCCAGCTTGTTGAAAGGTATGTGTAGATTACAAATAAATATATACTTTATTACTTACTACAATAACCTACATCTTGTAGTTTGATATTCGTGACTTTGAACCCAAATCACTTTTATTGTACGTTTATGTCTACAATTAGGTACCTATATTAAATAAACTGTTAGTAATGTTTTAATATATTGGTAAAAGTATCAATTCTCTAAACCGATTAAGAAAAAGTTAGGGTAAAAATGGTAAAATATGTGCAAATCAAAGTTCAAATCACTCTTCTCCAAAGTAAGGATTTGGCAGAAGTAACTTTGTTATTCGGATAGGTCGATGTATGTGTAGTAAGCAACTGTGGAACTTATCCTCCGACATAAATCCCTTTACTAACTTACCAATGGTTATGTAAAGGTAGGCCTCGGAGGTAGACTATAGTAGATGACTTGACGCGACAGGGTGTTGCTCAAGCGCACTCTGTGTTAATTTATGTCATCACAATCTTAACATTTACGAAATCTGAATTGGATTGAATATCTGTTTAAAACCAAGTTAGGCTAAGCATCTATATCTCGTAAAGCTCTCTTAAAAAATACATTACCATATATTTAACACAACAATACCTATATTAATTGTTTGTATAGTATATTTGATATAGATAGAAATAACTTTATTGTACACTAACGCCCGATGTCAATAATCAATCCTGATCCATTTTTTGCTATCTAAGATTGATTATTCAATCCATTTTCTGGGTGTAGCTTTAAAATCAATCTATCTTCGATCTACGATCGATCGAATCTGTTCGAAAATGATAGGTTTTGCTTGCCAATAAGCTATCCGTCCATTTTGACAACTCGTTGGGTTTAATTACGGATTGGAGATAGATTATTGACATCGGGCGTAAATTACAAGAAAACCAAATGTAAAGATAGCAGTAAAACTTCACTAAATACACAAATGTCTGTCTTATCGTTAATTCTTTCAGGCAACCATGGATGTAAAGGAATTTAGGTCACTATAATAGATGGTGGTACAGCTTAAAAATAAATAATACTAAATATGATACATAAGTATACTAATGTAAACACAACATATCTTATATATAAAATTCACAATGTTAGTTACCATACTTCTCCGAAACGGCTTTACCGATTTTTATGAAATTTAATATGCATATTCAGTAGGTCTGAGAATCGGCTACTATCTATTTTTCATACCCCAAAGCTATCACGGGAACGTGAACTACGCGAGTGAAATCGCGGGGCGGCAGCTAGTGTATTTATAAAACTGCAGTTACTTTACAAAAGCATAAAATATCATTTGTGTTCCAGATGTGGTCCGTTTTAATGTGGTGGCGCTGGCGTCGCCTCAGCTGCAGCAGCTGTACTCTTGGCTGGAGGTGGAGTTTGACCCGCTGACCATCTGCCTAAACGTGCAGAGCGTCGTCAAGTCCCTGCAAGACGAACCCAGTAAGTACCCAATTTGATTTCTCTTGTAGACTACAAGCCCATGAAGAAAAATTTCCGGTGATATGAACCACCGTGAAAACGCATAGAAGGCTGTTACTGTATCCTAAAATAACTCTGAGCACTATGCCGTCAGTTCTGAGTGGTACATGTGAGTAGGTACGTGAGTAAATGCAATACATATTACTGTAATAACAAACACAAAACAAATGAATTAGCCAAATAAATAAAATAAAAATCTAAATAAATAAAATAAAATAAAAATAAATAAATAATAATGTTAGCTTAATCTTCTTGTAAACCAGATTTACTTCTTCAAACTCACATTATTTATAGAGTTACATACCAAAACTAGTTTGTATATATTCATATTATATCATCATCATCTACATCCTAAATTGCAATTAGTCTTCTACCATTTTTAATTAAAAATAAATACTTAGTTATTTTCTCATCGTTTCTAATGTTTACCTACCTTACAGACTCCCCGCTGGCCCAATACACGGCTGCCCTCAGCGACGTGGCGCTAGTCCGTCTAATCAGGCAGGTGGCGCAGTGCTACGCGTGCGTGCAGTTCTCTCGCCTGCTCGAGCTGGCCGGCACCGACGACCTGTTCCACCTGGAGCGTCTCCTCGTGGACTGCGTGAGACACAACGATATGCAGATACGTGTTGATCATGCTCACAAGTAAGAATAATAACAATTATTTACCCATTTTACAAACTGCTTCAAAGGCTCATATATTGCTTTTTTTTAAAGTAGAATTTTTATAACTAGTTAAATCTTTAATTGTAGCACACATTATTTAAATTAAAGATTATTATTTGCTGGTTTCATTGCCGGCTCTTCTCAGCAATACTAACTAACCTTCTGAACCAAGCATTAGAGTCTGATTATTGCTGAGGGTCTATTTGAATGAAAGACATAATTTTATTTCATTTTCACTGAAATTAGCAATAGCTGATTACTGAATGGGTTCAAGCAATGACATTTAATTTCAAAAGTGATACCAACATAATATAATTTTTTCCAGATGCGTTCATTTCGGAGTGGAGGCCGGTGGCGGCGAATGGTGTTCCACCGCAGACGAGGCGTGTGGCGGTGCCATCTTGCAAGCCACACCTGCTGAACAGGTAATTTAACCAAGATAATTAAAATTTGGTTACATACTATTCCAGATTATCATCTTCTATCTACAGACAAATAGGATAATGTCCTGTGACTCTATTTACACACAGTTATATGTACCTAAAAAATACTTCTTTTAAAACTAATGTATTTGAATCCCACTGACCCTATAAAAAAAAGGAGCAACTATATAAGCAGTGAAAGGGATAAAGCGTAATGTATGTTACCCCAGTCGGGCTGCTCCAAATTCGGAATGGACGAGTTAGTTGCGCCCTACCTCCTCTAAAAATCTATCTAATATTTTGGGAATGTATTTACCGAACATACCATAATAATTTCTCAATATCATTGTATGTCGACAAACGACACAGATATTATAACACACCTATACCCACCAGGTCCGCGAGCAGCTAGTACGTGCATCAGAGGTCCTCACCCGTGCAGTACAAACCCTGTTCCCGGCTCGTCGCCAACTCGAACGTGAACGCGCTCGAGCTCACATGGTGCAGCACTACCACGAGAACAAGCATGCAGAGCATCACCGCGTGCTGCAACGCCACAAGATCATTGAGGAACGTAAAGAGTATATCGAGAGGCTGAATACTGTACGCGAGGAGGAGGAGCTCAGGTACTTTATTTTATATTGTAGTGTTTTGCTTCGGCCTATAGTGAATTTAAATCTTGATTTTTGACACCAATATACGTATGTATATGCTGATTCGTATTTCTATGCTTTTATATAAGTCAGCAGTCTGTACATATACACAGGCTAATATGTTGTTCAATGTGTTAAAAAAACTTATAGATACCATACCAAAAAATAACTAAATTATGGTATATTGTTGTCGCACCTCTTCCATTTCTAAGGTACGTTAGATCATATAATCCAATTACATAAAAACTAGGTTTAAGGACCCATTCTAGTTGATACAAGGCCCACAGGCGTGGATTGCTTAAGGCATCAAGTAGTCTTAAACCGTCTCTGATAATAATAATAAAGCTTTATTTCCTACTATATATACAATTTTAATTATTTTCTATAAGTTTAATTTGTTATATGGCCCCCTATAGGTAAAAGGCTCCTCCATTTCTTTCCACCTTCCCCTGTCTTTGGCGATCCGTCTCTAATAAACATGTATGTGGTACCAGGCGTCAAGAGGAGCAGTTCCGCGTGGCGGCGGCGGCGGAGGCGCGGCGGCAGGAGGCGGAGCGCGAGGAGCGCGAGCGCAAGCGGCACGAGTCGGAGCTGGCGGCCATGCGCGAGCGGCATCTGCGCGAGCGGATGGCGCACATCTCGCAGACTGCGCACGGACAGAAGATGCTGCAGAAACTCGACGAGAAGGTTACTATCGACCACCTAATTTGGGTGCTGATAAACAATAATGACGAAAAAAAAGTTTTGATATATTTTTATAATGCATCGCGTATTAAATTAAAGAGTAATTGCTGAGTTTATTGCCGGCTCTTCTCAGCAAAAGCAACCTTCCGAACCGAGCATTAGAGTCGACGTTTCATAAGTGCCTGTGAAGGCCTATTTGAATGAATAAATTTATTTCATTTCATTTCATTTCAAACATTCTACAAAAGTGTTTCAAGTCATCTAAAACATAAAAAAAAATAAAAAATGGTTTTATATCATACAAAAAGTCGTAAATTAACGCCACGTTCTCAAAACCAAGTTTATGAGGATTAACACACTATTGCTTAACAGCATCCATTTGTCGTTCGTTGTCTACACTATTTATTTATTTGGGAAAACAACAGCAGATATAAAGTGACAAGCCTCTGAAATTAAATCCCATTTCTAGCTGTTCAGTAGTTTGAGATGGTAGGCCTCAGAGGTAGAGTAGAGGACGGACTGCGTCGTAGGTCAGCCGCGTGTTGACATGCGTTCAAATCTTATCGTACATTTATTAGTATAATAGAAAAGTAGTTATATTTTTTACTTGTCCAATAAATATCTTTGGATAGTTCTTAAATGTAACCAAATTGATTCTAAACTCAGTAGAGTTTTCTCTGTGGTAACCAAATAGCTGATATACTACATATCGTACATAATAACTTTATTGTTCAAAAAAGCAAATTTACATTGGAAATGAGGCCCTGCACCCTATGCTAGCTATACAATAGCTGTGTTACATATTACTTTATTATTTATTTATTATTATTAAATAGGTACATACATGTTAAAAGCTAAGGACAGGTAATGTAATGTAAAAAGTTTATTACTAGGAAGACCAACAACTCACAATAGTATAGATACTAGAACAGAAGATGTGTATTTTATAATATTTAGTATAGTCATCATATCACTAATACTTATCATAATATATTTCACAGGAGCTCAAGAAAATGGATGCCGAAACCATCGCCAAGCGCGAAGCTGAAGAACTAATGAAGGAGCGCCGCGAACTACAAGCCAGGCTTAAATCGCAGGAAAAGAAGGTGTGTTCATTTTACTATATATATTATATTACTTTATTATCTATATTACTTTTGGTTTACATATACTGTGTTTTATTGTACTCTAGTGGCTCGCCATATCCGGGAGATCTTCCATTTTCCCGGGATAAAAAGTAGCCTATGTCCTTTCTCAGGCTCTAGACCAACTGTGTACCAAATTTCATATGAATTGGTTCAGTAATTTTAGCGTGAAAGCGAAGCAGACAGAGTTACTTTCGCTTTTATAATATTAGTTAAAATGTGTATATGTTAATGTTTTTAAATTTTATGTAGAAAACACGACAGTCATATTTTTAATTACTTATCATCGTTTTTGTGATAAAAACTGCCTGATTTAATAGTTTATTTCCAAATACATAGTGCTATAATATAGATTTTGTATAGGTGGACTACTTCGAGCGCGCCAAGCGTTTGGAAGAGATTCCTCTGCTGCAAAAGAGTTTGGAAGAGAAGCAAGTGCAAGACAAGGCATTCTGGGAACAGCAGGAGAAGGAACGCATTCAACAACTTATTGGTATGGCTAACTGAAATTGTTAATCTTTTCATTGAATGAATAGGCCTCTGACATTAAATCCCATATCTAACTGTTCAGTAGTTTGAGATGGTAGGCCTCAGAGGTAGAGTAGAGGACGGACTGCGTCGTAGGTCAGCCGCGTGTTGACATGCGTTCAAATCTTATCGTACATTAAACAAAATGCATTATTTAAACTAGACTTTTAAATGGCATTTTAAAATCACCCAAAAGTTCTCTAAATGAAATCGCTTTTGAGATGAGGCTTTCGACAAAAATTCAACATCTTATGAAACCGTATAGTTGTTTTCGACAACAATACGACTCAACAAATAAAATGATAATATTTAAACTAGAACTTTAAACTTCATATTATATGGTAAAAGCAATCATCTCACTGATGATGCAGGTTTCCTCACGATGTTATTCCTTCACCGAAAGTCAGTGGTGTGAATCCGTATGTAAGTTTTTTTAAACTCGATTTTGAACCTCATGATCGTGAGTCGGTGCGTTCCCAACTGAGCCACTACGGCTTATATGTTATAATTATGGTTATGTCTTATAATGTTAAGTGTAAATTGTAATATTGACTACAATAATGTATATTACAATATGTAACAGTGTGTGTTTAATTTTTGTTCAGGTTCTGTTGTGTGTCCTTTTTTTTAGTGCACATAGTCGTCACCTGTAAATGGGACACCATTTATGATTTATATCTTTTGTATTTGTATTTTGACGTGACAACGTCTTATAAATTGGTTTGCCGGGTGACACTTCAAGAAACTGCGTTACGCTCCGCTCACGAACGTGACGTTATGTTTTAAATTGTTACTATTATTTCATCCTTCTTCCTACTATACGAATGAATATTCACATTAAAATTATTTTACCACTCAAAGTCGTTGTCACGTAAAACTTTCGCCCGTATACCGACTTTACAGGCAACCAATTTTTTTTACTGTATTAACGTGTGTGATAAATAAACAGAGGCCCGCGTGCGCGACGTGGCGACGTCGACGCGTCTGGCCCGCATGGCGGCGCACCGCGACGAGTTCACGGCGCGGCTGCTGGCGTCCCGCGGCGCCGCGCACCACGCGCGCCTGGCCGCCTTCCGCGAGCGCCTCGCCGCCGAGCGGGACAAGCGCCGCGCCGACAGGAAGGCGCAGCGCATCGAGAACAGGAGGCAGGAGGTGAACACACATTTATATAAATATCCTGGGACATTTTTCACATACGGCCATGCTAATTCCAAAGTAGGCTTCAAAGTGAGCTTGTGTTATGGTAACCAGATAGCTGGTATACTTTTAAATACATACTTATATAAATATTTACATCCACACACAGAACAAACAGACATATTCATGCACACAAATGTTTGTCCTAGGTGGGATTCGAACCCACGACCCGCGGTTTGAAAGTCAAGGTCACTAACCACGAAGTCAACCGGGCTGTCGGGCCTATATGGATTCTGATAACCAATAATGTATCAACCCACAAACAGTCGAAATGAAAGATTTTGATGTATTTTTTTGATAATGCATCACGTATTTAACATTACAAATGTGTTTCAAGTCATTTAAAATATTAAAGTACAAAAAAAATGGTTTTATATCATACAAAAAGTCACATTTCTATATCTGTTTAGTTACCTTCATCATCAGCTCGTACGTCTTCACCGAGGAGCTCGAGCCTCCCATAGCATCGAGAGGGTTTTCGTAGTTTCAATATTTTATCTCATCTCATCTCATGTCAGGAATACCGAAGAAAGTATGGATGGATTGTGTGAAAGCTGATATGTGTAAGAAGGGAGTGATGAGTGAAATGACGGCTGACAGAGAGAAATGGAAAAACACATGTTGTGCCGACCCTGCTTAGGCGGGATAAGGGCAGGAAGAAGAAAAAGATTTTTTTTTTATTATACCACAAGGGTGGCAAACAGGCATACGGTCCCACCTGACAGGAAGCGGTTACCGTAGCCTTTGGGCGCTTGCAAAACCAGAGGCGTCACTCACGCGTTGCCGACCCTATAAAAAAGGGAGAGCAACTGTATAGGCAGTGAAAGGGAAAAAGTGCAATGTACTTATTAGATTATGTATAAATAAAAAATAATAATTTATAAATAGAATGTGACTGGCCTCTGACAATAAATCCCATATCTAACTGTTCAGTAGTTTGAGATGGTAGGCCTCAGAGGTAGAGTAGAGGACGGACTGCGTCGTAGGTCAGCCGCGTGTTGACATGCGTTCAAATCCTATCGTACATTCTAAATACTAAATTAATCAGTATATTTCATCATAGTTTTGAAACTTCACCAAACTTTCATCTCTATCAACAGTGGCTAGCAGAAAAACATCGTATGGAAGAGCGTGCGGCTGAAGAAGCTAGGCGCATCAAGGAAGAGGAAGAGAAAAAGGAGCGCGAGGAACGCGAGAGGAAACTACAGGAAGAACAGGCAGTTATCCGCGAGAAGAAAGAGAAAGAAGAGAGGTAATTACGTCACTTCTGCATTATTTCATCATAACATAATAAACTAAAGTCTGTTATTACATTCTAGGTCTTTTTTGGAGGAATGTGTTGACTTAATTTAGTGTTTTCTAATTTCCATATAAGCTACTAGTTGACCCGCGCATCACAAGCCCGATTTTGCAACATTTTTTATTTATGCTCCGCTCCCATTCGTCGTAGCGTGATGATATATAACCTATAGCCTTCCACGATAAATAGACTATCTCACACTGAAATAATTTGTCAAATCGCACCAGTTGTTCCAGAGATTTGCGCGTTCAACCAAACAAACTCTTCCGCTTTATAATATTAGTATAGAAGTATAGATTTTCTGATTCATAGGAATAATTAATTGTTTTCCTTCAGGGAACACCAAGAGATGTTGGCACGTGTGGAAGCTAAGGCGCGTGCTAAAGAAGCTGCCGTACAACGCAAGCTCGAGGACCAGAAGGCTGCGGTGGGCGGAGGGTCCAGCTGGCGGCGGGAGGACGCCGCTCCCTCCGCCTGGCGGAAGGGAGACCCGAAGGAACCGGAGAAGAAGACCACAGAACCCTGGCGTCCCAGTAAGCATATATTATCACTACATAGCATAAAACAAAGTCGCTTTCCTACGGTTGAGAGCCCTCAGCGCTCACCGATTTTCCGCCTAAGGGTGTAACAGCCATCAGAGGCTAACATTCCCATCAACAAAAAAAAGTCAATTTCTCTCCCGATATAAAGGGGTTTTGAAGCAGTTTTTTTATTAGATAAAGTGAGATGATGAAGAGGAAAGTTTTAATATAAAATACATGCATAATATGTTAGAGAAACACTGACAATTTTTAATGTTTCTAATGTGATGTGTATAAGCATTGCCACCCGTGAGAAGCCGGGGCGGGTTGCTAGTAATATATAATTTTAATTGTTAGGTTGGGTTATAGTTGGAATTAAATGCTTTAAGCATCCATAAAAACTCAAAAAGTTTTATAAATAGTATGCACTCAAATAGTTGTATAAACACTACTATAAGCATGCAAAATGGGACTTATGATAAGCTGTTAAAATTAATTATTCTACTGTTTTAAATTATTGTACTTTATTAGTATTATTGCGAGTAAAACATACAATATGAATAAAAGTAATAAAATGAATGATAAAGCTAGGCGTAATGGCTACTGCTGCCACGTTTTTCATATCGACTTAATTGTTTTCAGGAGGAGCACCGCCACGCGACGAGCGTGTCCGATCACCCGAACGCCGACCTCGTGAAGGGCCTCCGCCGAGGGACGAAAGGTATATATCATTAATATTTCGACCTATCCGTAGAACAAAGTTCCATATGACTTTGAATCCAAACCACTTTCATTGTATGTTTATGTCTACAATTAGGTACCTATATTTAATAAACGGCTGGTAATGTTTTAATACTTTGGTAAAAGTATCAATTCTCTATACCAATTAAGAAAAAGTTATGGTAAAAATTTTAATATTATGTGCAAATCGAACTTCAAATCACTCTTCTTTAAAGTAAGGATTTGGCAGATGTTACTTTGTTCTACGGATACGTTGAATTAGTCCTGTACATGTAACATATATAATATATGCAATTGCCATGTCATATAAAATACTCAATTTATTTATTCATTTAGTTTTACTGTAGCAAAATTTTCTCCATTCATTGATTTACTTTTAAACCCACAGACGTGAGGAGCGTCCGCGCGAAGAACGTCCTCGTGAAGAGCGTCCCCGTGAAGAGCGTCCCCGCGAGGAACGTCCTCGCGAAGAGCGTCCTCGTGAAGATCGTCCCCGCGAAGAGCGTCCTCGTGAAGATCGTCCCCGCGAAGATCGTCCCCGCGAGGATCGTCCTCGTGACGAGCGTCCCAGAGACAGAGAGGAACGCGGCCCACCAAGAGATGAAGGTGGATGGAGAGGCGCCAGAGCCGAGCCAGAACGTGAAAGGTATTTTATATTATCTTTAATAAATACCTTTTTGGTTTCGCATCCATTCCTTGATAGTGGTATAAGAACATAACCTATATCACTTGAATAGTGAATCTTACAAGCCTCTGAAAATAAATCCCATATCTAGCTGTTCAGTAGTTTGAGATGGTAGGCCTCAGAGGTAGAGCAGAGGACGGACTGCGTCGTAGGTCAGCCGTGTGTTGACATGCGTTCAAATCTTATCGTACATTTGGAATTATTTATTAAATTTACTTCATAGTATTAACCTATAATTTTATTTATCTTGGATTATTTTAATTAATGATATTTGTTTGTGGCAGGCCTCGCCCGAGCTACGCTGGTCGTTCCAGTGGTCCTGAGAGTGTAAGCTGGCGTCGTGGACCCGCCGAGCCGCCACCAGCAACAGCAGTAAGTATAGAATAGAAAATCTTTCTAGTTTAGGTCACCCTTACCCCGCACATGATTGATGCCATAATGATGTGCCTAGTCTATACTAATATTATAAAGAGGAAAGATTTGTTTGTTTGTTTGTTTGTAATGAATAGGCTCCGAAACTACTGGACCGATTTCAAAAATTCTTTCACCTTTGGAAAGCTACATTATCCCCGAGTAACATAGGCTATATTTTATCCTTGAATTCCCACGGGAACGGGAACTACGCGGGTAAAACCGCGGGGAGGCAGCTAGTAATTCATAAATCGGTATTACAGGATCTAAATGAAACAAATATGTAATTGACAGACCGATAGTATTAAAAGTAACTGGACCATTACACAAAAACAAATTGAAATAATTATTTGATCATTTGCAAACTGACTGTATGTAGGCTCCAATCAAGTTTATTTTATTTTTGTATTTTATACAATAAATTATATATAGTTGTTGTAACTTCACACAGCACTTGAAAAGAGTAAGAGCTGGAAAATTATTTATGCTTTATGTCCATATAACATAACACTAATATCCTATTTCTTATTTCAACAGGAGCGTTCGTCAACATGGCGCACAAACAAAGATGCGCCGCGCGAGGACCGTTTCCGTAGTGACCGTGGTGGTGACCGCGGTGGTGACCGTGGTGGTGACCGTGGTGGTGACCGTGGTGGTGACCGCGGTGGTGACCGCGGTGGTGACCGTGGTGGTGACCGTGGTGGCGACCGTGGTGGTGACCGTGGTGGCGAAAGGGATGGTTACCGCGACAGATACCCGCCGAGAAGAGACGAAAGAGACCCACCCAGGAGAGACGATAGGTTAGTTACATAACTTTACACATGGTTATCTGATCCCATACTGAGTTAGCTGTAATGAGCTCCCGCCATGGTATTCCCAATAAAATGGTTGATAAAACAGTAAATAAAATGGCTGGTAAACTTTCTCGAAAATTTCAACGTAATATCTAATCAATATGGCTTCAGAAGGGGAAAATCAACTGAGAACGCTGTTGCAGCTTTTTTTGAGAACACAATTGACATGATAGATCACAAAAAGAAATGTTTAGGTATCTTTCTAGACCTCACAAAAGCCTTTGATACTGTCTCTGTACCTCACCTCCTATCGAAGATGGAGAATATGGGAATTCGCGGGAAAACTCAAAAGATCTTCAGTAACTACTTATCTGACCGCGTCCAGTGCGTCAAAATAGGTTCATCTCTAAGTAATTGGCATTCTCTTAGTTTTGGTGTCCCTCAAGGGTCAATTCTGGGCCCAACATTATTACTTATGTATGTAAACTCTTTGTGCAAACTCTCTGTCCATAGGCTTTCCATCTAATCCATCAATATGCTTTTACTAGGTAGTTAAATAAATGAAAGTTTATTTCAATGAATGCCATATGGTGTAGAAATATACAGTTTTGCCTAATTAGTTGTAGCATAGTATATGTTGTTTGGTTATGCTGATGTAAATAGCATAACATTAAAACTACAATGGTTCTAGTTATTCTCAAGGCCTAAATGCCTAAAGATAATTTTGTCATTTAGTGCGTGTAGCTAATATTGTGTAACTAAAGTCTTTGTTATATGAATACAATAAACTATTGAGTTATAGATAGACCCAAATCTTCATTAAAAATCTAAATGTATAATATGTGTTTGTTTAGACGTGACGACCGCGACGGCCCCAGACGTGATGACCGCGATGGCCCCAGGCGCGATGACCGTGATGGCCCCAGGCGTGATGACCGTGATGGCCCCAGGCGTGATGACCGCGAGGCCCCCAGACGTGCCCCACCGGCAAGACGCGACGAGAAACGTAAGTATACGACCATCCTACTAATATTATAAATGCAAAAGGTTGTGAGTAAGGATGTTTTACTCTTCCAGGCAAAAACTACTGAACGGATTTGGATGAAATTCGATAGTTTATAACCTGGATTAACTCGTAGGCTACTTTTCATCGGGAAAATTGTAGATCCCCCGGAAACGCGGGTGAAACCGTGAAAGAAAGTGACTTACTATTTTTGTCTCTTTTTTGACAGAGGACTTTTAAGGTCTCGAAAATTGTACTGCTAATAACATTAAGTATGTTTTATGAAGTCTCTATTTCGTAAAGAACTTGGGGTTCTTCAATAGATGTCACTTTACAAATATAATGAACCAATAGTAAGATAAAGTACTGAGGCCTAACTTTTTAATAAGGGTAGGGTAAATTGTGATGTACCAAGGATTGTATTTTTTTAATATTACCGTTTTATTATTTTTAGCTCGGGACCCAGACGGCGATGAATGGCAACCGGTCACAAGACGTTAAAAACTGCGTTCACAACAAAATGTACCTATTCAATATGTATGTGTATTCTATTGTACACAACCATTTTCATATATCGACGCAAAATAGATTATACAGCGTTTAATTTTCGTTTTCACTTTTTCAAGGGTTTAGTATTTTTTTTAACCTTATGGTCACCACTTGCCGACAAAAATGGGCACAACTTTATAACAGAAAGCGGTACTGTGTTTGATTAAGTCAGCAATTACAAGCAAACATTATGATTGATAAAGTTGCCTTCACATATTTTTACTGAACCTTACATATAATGAATACCATGGTGAAATGAAATGAAATGAAATGAAATGAAATGAAATGAAATAAATTTATTCATTCAAATAGGCCTTCACAGGCACTTATGAAACGTCGACTCTAATGCTCGGTTCGGAAGGTTGCTTTTGCTGAGAAGAGCCGGCAATAAACTCAGCAATTACTCTTTTCAAAACAAGTTTTAACAATTTCTTTAACAATAATAATATTAGTCCTGATAGAACGAGCGCTATACCCATGCCTCGCCATCGTTAATATAATCGTTTATACAATAATAAGCCTTCTGTACCAAAGCTGACTTAACTCGTTCCTTAAATTTATTCATAGGCAAATCTAAAATATTTGTGGGGATTTTGTTATAAAACCGTGCACCAAGTCCTAAAAATGATCCTTGCACTTTCTGTAGTCTATAAGCAGATGTTACAAGTTTATGCTTATTTCTAGTATTAATGGAGTGCAAATCACAATTTTTCGTGAAAAGACTAATGTTTTGACGGACGAATATTATGTTTGCATAAATGTACTGTGATGCAACTGTGAGAATGTTAATTTCCTTAAATTTATCTCTGAGGGAAGCTCGCGAGCTTAAATTATAAATAGCACGGACTGCTCTTTTTTGCAAAATAAAAATTGTATCTATATCAGCTGCTCTGCCCCAAAGCAAGATACCATAGGACATAACACTATGAAAATAACTGAAATAGACTAATCTAGCTGTTTCTACATCCGTAAGTAGTCTGATTTTTCTAACCGCGTAAGCTGCTGAGCTGAGCTTCCCCGCAAGACATGATATTTGGGTGCCCCATTGAAGTTTTGAATCTAACGTAATACCCAAAAACACTGTAGACTCAACAAGACTGAGGGCTTCATTATTTAACATTAAATTAGAGGCCATCTTTTTTACATTGGGTAATGCAAATTTTATACATTTAGTTTTTCTTGCATTTAAAACTAGATTATTAACAGTAAACCAATTTAATACCTCAGATAATGCACCGTTTACATCGTCATATTTGAATTTCTGTCTATCAACACCAAAAATCAGTGAGGTATCGTCAGCAAACAGTACAATTCCACAGGTATTCTTAACATAGAACGGAAGATCATTTATATAAATTAAAAATAGAAAAGGTCCCAAAATTGAGCCCTGGGGCACCCCCATATGCACAGGAGAACCAGACGATTTAACTCCGTTGACATCTACAATTTGAGTTCTCTCACTAAGGTACGATCGCATCAAATCAAGTGCTGTACCTTTAACTCCATAATACTCTAGTTTACGTGTAAGTGTTTGGTGGTCAACACAATCAAAAGCCTTAGATAAATCACAAAACACCCCAATGACGTTCTGTGAATCCTCCCAATAGTTAAAAATATTTTTCAAAAGTGCTACACCCGCATCAATAGTAGAACGACCTTTTGTGAAACCGTATTGTTCACCATGCAAAAGTTTATTAAAATTAAAATGAGAAAGCAGCTGCTTTAAAATAATCTTTTCGAATATCTTACTCAGAACTGGTAAGATAGACACCGGCCGATAATTAGTTGGATCAGAAGGATCTCCGGCTTTAAACAAAGGAATAACTTTACTATATTTCATCAAGTCTGGAAATTTACCGCAATCTACGCATTTATTGAAAATTAAAGCTAGATGAGGAGCTATGTCTACAATGATATTTTGTAAAACAGTTACAGATAAATCCCATAAGTCCCCAGTACGTTTAACTTTTAAGCTTTTAAAAGTTTTGATTATGTCAAGAGGTGTAATGTGCCTAAACTTAAGTACTTCTACACATTTCGTTACATTGGTTTGCAGTATTAATTCAGCATTTCGAGGTGAGGAATCTAAGGAGCTAGTTGTAGAGACAGGTATGTCAGTAAAAAAATTATTGAAAGTATGAGCAATTTGATCATTATCGCTAACACTGTTACCGTTAATATCAAGTTCAATGCTTTTATTGGTGGTTTTAGTATTACCTCGTTCTGCGTTTATAATGTTCCAAGTAGTTTTTACTTTATTGCTCGATTTGCTAATTTTATTCCTAAGATGAATAGCCTTGGCTAAAGCACAAGTTTTTTTAAAAACTTTTGAATATTTTTTCACATACTCTAGAAAATCGATATTTTTATTAAATTTTTTCATACCATATAGCTCGTACAACTTAGCTCTACTTTTATAAATACCGGCAGTTGCCCAATCATTAAATTTGGCTTTACTGCTTTTATTAAAGGACTTAAGATTAAACGTTTTATCAAATTCAAATTTTATAAAATCAAAAAGTTCTTTATATAGGCTATCTGGTTCATCCTGTGTCATATTAATTAAATTAATATTTTTACTAATATTATATTTGAATCTGGCCATACGATTTACAGTTATAGGCCTACATGTAACTTTTTGCGGTTTATCTACTGTTTCATTTAAAAACACTACTTTCTGACCACAATGATCTGAAGTTAAATCAGTTATTATGGATTTTTCAAGTGCATCACAGTTACAAAACACGTTATCCAGACAGGTGGCAGAAGTTGCAGTAATTCTGGTCGGCTCTAGAAATAAATTGTTTAAATTAAATGATTTGAATAAGTTAATAAGCCTAGTTGTTGAGGGAGACTCAATCAATAAGTTAACATTAAAATCGCCACATACTATTAAATCCTTATTACAAGTTTGAGCTTTCTTCAAAGCATCCTCTATAACTAATTCAAATACACTATAATCACCTAACGGAGGACGGTACACGCAGATTATAACATAGCGCTCGAGCTCTACACAGGACAATTCAACAGTGCGCTCGATAGATAAATCTACTATGTCTTTGCGTTCTTTACACTTAATATTAACTGAAACTAAAATTAAACTACCACCATGTATTGCTGATTTTCTTACGAACGCACTTGACAATTTCAACTTAGGTATATTGAATAAAAGTTCATGATTTTTCAGCCAATGTTCTGTTAAACATAAAATATGGACATCACAACCTTCAACGAACAATTGTAATTCTAATTCTTTGCCCGCTAAGCCCTGAATATTCTGATGAACAAGGTTTAAATGGCTGAGCTTAGCAGTTGTCATACTATTGTAAAATCCCCCCCAGATACTTGACCACTGGTGCCACTGTCAATAACAATATTATTGACATTAGCACCAGTATCAATGACCCCAACTAAGCTACTTGTAGCTTGGTCATAAATATAAGGATTGCCGGCTAACAACGTAGCTATCTGTTTCTTAGAACTAAGTGGCAAATAAATTGTATCTTTAGTCAGCTTAAAATTAAATATAAAATTATTTATATCAAAATAAAACATAGCGTCATTATGACGATGGCTTAAATTGTAAAGTGTCATGTTCATTTCAAATATGTGCCTATTGTGTTCCTTTGATAACAAATTTGAGTACGGAAAAGCACATAAAACAAATTTACATTTATATATACTGTGCAACTCAAGTAACTTGTCAAAACTGGTAATAATGTTTTTCTTTCGTACCGACAGACCATCTCCACAAAGAACAATGACGGTCGTTTTATGATCTAGGTCACGTGGACTGATATTATTAATTAATTGCTCATAAGGAGCTCCGGGAAAACATTTATTTATAACTTTTTCTGTTATCGCGTTATTAATGATCGCGCCAAAACCTTTTCCTATCTCGTCACTTAAGACAATCGTTTGTTTGACTGAGTCGTGTTTTTCGTGACCTATACTAACATTTAAATCTTTTTGTGCAACAGGGCTGGGCATTTCGTTGGAGCAACTGCAACGATTAATGACTAGGGAATCAAGGCGCTCACTATTATATAAACTTAATTTTATTAATTCATTTGCCGCTGCAATATGCTCATTAATTTGTAACTGAGCATTGCTGTATTTTTTATTTAAGGCGTCTAGGGAATGCTTTAAATTATTTACTTCTGATAAAAGTTGATGCGTGTCTTTTTCGTACAAATCCCTACTTTGTTGCAACCTAATGTTACTCGTATCTATATTTTCTAATAAATTAAATCTATCCTTTTTTAATAATTTATTAATATTTTGTGTTGTTTTGTATTTTTTCAAAAGTTTTTGTGTTTTCTTAATTATTTTATTAAATTTAATGTATTTTTTTAGAGTATTTCGGCTATTAAATTTAATGGGTGCGTGAAGCAATAATATTAATTTGGCAATATTTCATTTAAATGTGGTTTGCGTAGTGTATGCTTGTTGATCCGATGACGTCAATTTTGAATACATATTAACTTGCATAGTGCAAAGTTTTAAACCAAATTTGCTTTAACCAAACCATTTCTACCAAATTAGAGAAATAGTCGTGGTAGTATTCTGCCACATCTTACTATATTGTGCATCTTACGTATTTGTTCACTGTTTCATTAAAACCTATTTGCAATAAGCGTCATACAATACCTGTTTTGTATTTACATATAATTCAATTCGCGCCATATCATGCGCCAATGTATACTTTATTATAAGAGGGATAAGGGCTTTTTGTTTTATTTGCGCATTTAATCGAACCCTCCTATTATATTAGGTACTTCCTTTCTCTATTACTGAAAATCGTGACTTGGGGTTTGTATTTGCATATTTTATTAACAGACTTATTTAAACTGCTGAGTTGGTTTGCTAAACGATTTTCGAACCCTAATGTCTTTGATTTGTTCATTCTGCTTTGCCATATATATAAAGTATCGAGCATGTAACCAATAGAGTAGCAATAGTGAGCCATTTGTTTAGCAACGCATCAATGGTTTGTCACGTATAACTAACAAGCCACGCTCGAACTAAAACAGTACCCGACCAATAGGAGACCTGTGTGTACGTCTAGTGCAACACTTGACCTTGAGTCGGCCAATCAGAACACAGGGGCCGGCGCAGCGTTTTGGCGTATTTTGTTTTCTAACAAAACTGCTAACAGTTCTACTCTATTGGTTACATGCTCGATGATATAAAGTGACCAATATACCTTACGATATTGACATTATTTCCGTATATTAGTCATTATTATGCTTTATTAACTGAAACAGGTTTTCAGAAACGCGTAACGATTATATTTTCACCACCATCTCGATGTCATTGAACTGAAAACTCTGTTACTCTGAATGCTTATGAAAAATGTATTTAGACTAACTTCTTTTACTTAATAAATGATTGAATCGGGTTTTCATCTGTTTTAATTTACAATCCTGTCCCCAAAAATGGTATGAAAATGCATTTCAAAAGCGATTTTTTGATTAATTATCCATCGAATCCATAAAAATTCTGATAGTCCAACTATTTACTAAAGACATGTTATGGAATAGGTATATATTTTCACAACAGATACTACTAACTAATTTGTTAATACTTAAGTGATTTTATGATCATACATTATGCAGAAGAGGTTAAACTGGTTAATTTACCATAATGTTACCAGTTATTTAGTATGTTTATGATGTTTGTAAGATGACTTAAGATATCCCTTGTACTCTCTGTATAGTATAAATCTATATTATAAACAATTTTGGAATCAACATATTTGTTATTTTGAGTGGAGCGGATTTCGTTCAAATTTAAAGGTCAACTTCTTGCGTAGGTAGGTATATTTTAAACAACCTAATAAAATACTTGGTCACTTAATATATAAATTGAGGCCAGAATAAACCCGTTTCTAAGGAATTCTGAGAGAATCCTGAGAATGTTGTCGTTTCTTATGAATACGGTCTCAACAATGGCAAATGTATTTCCGTTGAAAAGGATTCAAACGAACTAACCCTGGCCATGTTTGTAAACCTTGAACGCCTCGAGAACAACAAAATTATGGTATATCTTTATATTAAGCTCCATCTTTTTCGCACTGGGCCCGCATTATCTATATGTATCCCCCTCTTTATGTGCCTGCAGTTACCTTATGTACGTCATAAACTGAGAATGATTTATATATAATTTAAATAACGTATATTTAATAGGCAACAAAATGAATACACAAAAAAAAACTTGGGTATCAGGTACGTACTTACCTACAAAATGTAGGTACCAAAAATTTCCGCTTTAGCTTTCTACTAATAAGTACAACTTGTCTTCCATTTAATGTGAATTTAAACAAAAGCCGATTGCGATTCCTGAAATCAAAACAGGAAAAATTACATACTGGGGTGTCCTATGAGTAATTCTGAGTAGTTAAGTTTGGAAAGAAATTATTAGTAAAACCACGTAAATACATACCTAAGCCCACAAAACGTAATGCGGAAAATTCACTACCTACATAGATCGTGTATGTAAACCTAAAACCTAACGGACTTTTGCGAGTCGTGAGACAGATTAGAACTTGTGACAATGTCGTTGAAATAAGATTCTATCTAATACAAAACTGTTCAACTATCGCAGACAGTAGAGTCTTGAAAGGGCATTAGGTATTTAAACAAATAAATAACAAAAATATACTCCACAATAATTTGTATTTGGGTTAATATTTTATTAATAGCCCTATGCACTAGCCTATTATGTAAGTAAGGTCTTAGTTTACACTAAATAGACTGGTCGACCAATAAGCACGTACAATCGCGGCCGTTTGAGAAAGTTATTTTTTTTAAACGCGTCGACTCGACAGTCGCTGCTGCACTTCAAGAGCGGAGCCACGCGAAGTGCCGCCTCGCTGTGACGAAAATTAACCGCGCGAAACCGGTTCCGTGAAACTTTTTAATTTGGTACCTAAACACTAAATTCCTTCGAAGAAAGCAACGGGTTATTTGTGAACTGTGATTATATTTTTTAATGATACACCTGGCTGTGGAATACTCTATCTAAGGCAGTGAAAATGAATGTAAGTAAATATGAAATGTTTTTTAACTATTAATTATTATTGATATATTTATATTATTAATTTATTGGAAAGTCGACATTCTCATTCGTTTTCATTTAGGTAATGAAACGGATGTTAAGTAAATTACCAAAGTAGGTATACTTAATTAAAATAATTATCAAGTAATAATTATTAAGTATTCTTTATAGACGGCTAATCTGATTCCAAACTTGCAGAGTTTTTGCTACTGCAACCAACCAGACAACTGTTAAAATTGTTATTATAACTTTATTTTCATACTTATATATATTTACAAACGGACATGTTCATGCACAAAAAAGGTTTGTTCAGAGTGGGAATCGTTCCCACGCCCAGCGGCGCGTGAAAGTCAGGATATATACCGAGCCAACCGCCCAGCCAATCGAATATTTGTAATATCTCATTTTCTACTAATAAATACCGAAGTGCGACTTTAATTTGGACTCGACTTACCTATTATTACTACTTTACACTTGTATTAATTTGGTACATTAATTACATCCTCAATCAACTGCTAATATTGAAACTTTAATTTGATGAAACTAGTATTACAGCTTTATAAACACGGTTACCATTTTTGGCATTAAAATTGTAGTTCTGTTTTGACAAGAGGATGTCTCTTTTTGTCGCTATATGTTTGTCTCTTTCTGGCGAATTGATATGTATGTGGTGTGAAAACGATTCGATTCGACAACATTAGTAATCGTTGATCTTACCGGATTTTGTAAGGACATAGGTTATATCTTGTTTTAAGGCAGAGCCCATTAACTGCTGATCTATTTAATATGTTATGGACACAATACATTTTTATTCATCTATAGATGGCTTTTTAAAGAAATCTTGTGCTTTAGTAAATAAGCTCAAATATAATACATATAAGCTTCAGAATCAGACTCCCCAGTTGTTGTTGTGTAAACGAGTAACAAATGTTCATAATCCTCACAAACTTTCGAAATTTTAACATTAAAAATAGGATAGGAACTTGTTTGACACTATAGAAAATTATCTACCTCGCCAAACAACCTGCTAATTTGCGAAAAATCTATATAATATGTATCAAATATCTTAGTAATGTAATGGTACCAGGATAGCATAAAGAATGCAGTGCCTTCGCCAAGAGCCAAGCGGGTTGACAGAACTGGTTTACATTCAAGACATGAGAAAAAGTTCCATTTTAAATGTGTGCTTTTATCTCGCTAAAGCTAAACTGAATTACTTTACACAAAAGGAATAACCATTAACATCCACAGTACTTAAATTGGTAGTCTCGCTCGGTTTAACCATCGCTCTACAAAGCAACCGGTTCGATTCCTGTTCACGGCAATGCGTGCTTGGACATTTATTTTGTTCTGTATGTATGTGAATATCAAAATGAGTATTTTTGTAGTACTTAGTGGTTACATATATGTATTATGATGAATAACTATACGACATTTGCATAGTATCAAAATACAAACTTTAACTGCTTTTCAACTTTAGTACAACGTAAAGAATACGGATCAGGCACTTTTTGGTTGGTTTTTAATGGTTTTTAACCTGGTCCACTTCTAAAGAAGGCAAATTAAGAAGTGGACCAGTTTTAAAAAAATGACCAGTAGGTAATAAACAAGTATAATTAGTATAACATATAAAGTGCGTCATCAATGTAACATGAATGAGCAGATATTACCTGATTAATGATTGGGAAAAAACTTTAGAAACTATGTCAGTGTGTCAGTACCTTAATTAGATCGATTCCATTAATCCAAATAATAATGAGTTCTTAAAACAAAATAATAAATACATACTGGATAATAAAATCTACCAGAAAAAAAGATGTAGGTGTCCTTTGTGTCGATTACCTAGATTTAATATTCTATGGTCATCATGACAACTAAAAAGTAAAAAAAAAAAAACCAGTCGAATTGAGAACCTCCTCCTTTTTTTTGAAGTCGTTTAATAAGGTCATATTATTATTAATATTCTCAGTTTTATAGAAGAAATCGATTAGTGGAATCTACGGTCATCTCGACAAAAGAAGGATCAAATAAGGAAATGTAAATAATGATATTCTTCCGTAAAGCCTTAAAAAGTAACCCAATAGCATCTCAAAACTTTCATATGCTAATCCAAAGCTATTTATTCCGATCGGACGTAACAAATGACAAGTGAGAATAAAATACATAATTAATTAATTATTTCTAATCGGAAAGTGTCATTAATAAACATGTCCGGTTAGTGCTGCCAACTGTCCCGGTTTTGAGGGAACGTTCCGATTTTTCGTTTCTGTATTCCGCTAAAAAGTGTTAGCCCTGATTCGCACAAACACAACAAATGCATTTCCAAGTACTATGGTACTTATATATATTCTATTTCCAAGACCCAAAGTTGAAAATGCAACACCGCTCAATACAAAAGCGTCGCGTTTTAAAAACGCTGTCGTGTGACACATGGGAATGCATTTGTTGTATTTGAACGGTTTTTTAACGTACGTTAGAAAATCTCTCGTGCGAATGAGGGCTTAATGAGACGATTGACTTTTAAAAAAATTATTTTTTTCGATTCAGGAAAACATTTGGCATTAAAATATATGGCTTGGTGTTTTTTCTTACTAATATAATTTCCGGTATATTAGGCGGTACCTAAGTTAATAAACACGCTTAGATTCTTCGCCTGTGACTCATATTAGCCTGCAGTTTTAGGTATTTGGTAGGTGCTTATGTGTCATGAACTTTGGATTCGGCAGAAAATCGGGTCGTTGTGGTGGTGAATCTTGGTATTAATAAACTATGATGCATAAGCAAAATAGGTTTTATTATTAAATTGTTATGAATTAAGGAATAATGTACCTAAGTTAGAAAATGGAATGGGGCAATAGCTGACAAGCCTTGGCATCTCTAGTATCTAATAACTGTTAGGAAGGGGTTTGTTTTCCACTCAGGACACTTCTATGTATTAACATATGTTCATACACACATTGTAGGTTTTGGCTTAAATTTACATTAGGCATGTTCTTTAAGACATCTCATGTTCTTATTTATTTTTTTAAACCAGTTATTTGTTTAAAATAGCTCTACACACCTACAGGCCATGGGTATGGTTTATGTTTGAGAGAGAGCTTTGGAAGAATTGATTCCATCTCTCGTTAGGTACGCCTTGACCTAAACAAGGTGTCTATACGTAGTCAACGATATCTTCCCTAGTCTTACCACATCCTAAAGACAAATTGAAGTGATAGACTTCGTCGCTACCACGGCATAACTGAAATAAGTCCGGAATAATCTGGCATAACACAACGATGCAACTTGCAATTAAATAAATGTACGAAAAACAAGTGGAAGTAAATTCTTCGCGGTCGATGAATTGTGAATTTGATATAGTCTTGATAACCAGCCATTATGATACTAATAGGGGTGTCAATCATTCGAAACGGAAACAAAGTAGAAAAGCAATATCAAGGCAATTTAGGTTTCTATAATTTGGCTCATTATCTGAGAACATGCAACCAAAACAATGTTTGGGCGCCAAAATGTATCTTCCTCTTATGCTTATACAAATTTTTCATTAGTTTACTAGTTAAAAGTACCTGCACATATAAAGTCCTTTACTAAACTAGAAATAGATCCTATAAAACAAATATTTATTTAACATTCTAAATAAGTAAATAAATCTGAAAGAATTTTAAGTAATATCTTGTTAAAGTTACTTAAACGATATTATAGACAACCCTAACTCCAAACCTATTACATTGATTGACTAATATTTTAACTTAATCAAGGTGTTTAAGCGTATCGAGTTAAGTTTTTATGACGCGAATAAGAAGTTAAGTAACCAAGTAAACGTTTCAGTGTTGCTAGCTGAAATTTCATTTCATGTTGGTACGAATTTGGGATCACTCGTTCTTTTATCGAAACTTAAATGCAATATAAGTAAATTTATGCCAATCTGAGAAAAATATAACATAATGTTTTACATTCTATTTCTATGCTCTATGACGTAGAGCGTAATAACAAAACCAAATAAATGGAGGTTCAAATATTATAGTCACGATTTAGACAATATATATAACTAGATACAAAGAACATAACGACAGCTCTACTGGTAACTAACAGCAAGCATTTACTTACTATTTTTGCAAGTATCAAGTCTCGCTAAGTAGTTGGAAGGCCTTTGTCGTGACTGACTCTCTTGACAGAATTTATTCACAGCCATAATTTATTTTGATGGTTTTATTTCGTTAGGTTTTTATGCAAAATTAGATTTAAGGGTCAACGGTTCTGTCGTTTAACAAATGGTTTAAGCTTTTACGTCACGCTTTAGCCTCAGTTTGCTTTTTGCATGAGTATTTTCTTGTCCAATAAAACTAAAATCACTTTTTATTGGCTTGGTAGGTATAACAATATTTGCTTAGAGCTTGGAGAGGCGCATAAATTGTATGATTTATTGCAACGGCTGTGCTCAGTTCGAAGCGAAGGGTTATCAGACAATGAAATGCCTCGCCTTGCAACTAGGTACCTACCGTGGCTGCCGTGGCATTCGTGGCGAAGCCGGCCTGTTTTTGTCACTATTCAAGGCTATTAACATTGGTTCTTCAGTTTATATATTAACTGACTATACCTTGATTATTCATTCTTATCGGAAATATAACAACAATATTTTTTACCCAAGACCAATCAGATTCCAAACTAAACAGATCTTGAATTCACTATGGTGACCAGTATAGTTGATATACTACTTTTAAATATATATTCATACAGATAGGCATAAACTATAGTAGGCATAGGTACCTATATTAGATCACTACAAAGCGAACCGGGGCACATATTGTAGATAAATAACAATATTGTAGTCCAAATGTTTTATTTTTATTTTATTATATAGGTACCTCTGCCTATTAGTATACCTTAAGTCCAATTAGCATTACTTATGAGCTTAGTTAGCATTACTTTAGCGTGCTTTTAATGATTTTCCTGATCTCGATGCTGTAACTATTTATATCGGCTCACAATATGACGGACATGAGTCTGAGGTCACTAACTCCTTGGACACTTCCGAAATGCGTGAGCAGCATCCTATATCCAACATTGTCTATTGTCAATTATGTTGGTAAATAACACTTCAATAGGTTATTGAAACTAAGACTATGATAAACTAAGTACATGCCTTCAAGGTTTTAGTTAATATTATCGACGCGAAAGTGTGTGATTTTGTTCAACCACGCGAAAATAGGTGGAGTGATCTAGACAAAATTTGGACAGAATTTGATATTTTGGATATTAGGGAAAAAAATAGGAAGGAATGTGGTACAAACCGCGCCTGAGAGACCTGAGAGTTAGTTCAGCAATGGTTTTAATAATAAAAGAGAATTGTATAAGAGAGGTTTAAAACTTTTCCAAAGATACCGTTTATAACGTAACCATTTACCGTGGTAATCGTACATTCTTCATCGGCAGAAGGAATACAAGTAGGTATACTTGCCCTTACGTTATCACAATCAATTAGGGTATATATTTCTATAATTTTGCAGTGTTTACCTACAAAACGGAACAGTAGGTACTTAAGAGATAAGATCACACACTTCCGACGAAAATCCAATTCACAGCGAGCTTTCATGAATGTCGTAACATCGGATTGTCTGAAATGTTCGTGGGAAAATATCAATCTACCTATGAATGAATGCACCTAGATTTTTATCTTTCAGCGGGGCTATTGCGTATCTCAACTGACAGCTCATAGTGATGATCATTTTGTATGGTGCTCAACTATGAACTGTCAGAACGCCATTTTCGTATTGCCTAACGTCAGTTAACAACGCGGATGACGTCATGAGAACCGAGTCTTGTTGATAGTCACTTGATAGGCACCGTAAACATTTTGACAAGTGTTTTCGTATCGATAGTTGAAATATTGCGATTGCGTACGCATAGTGTATATCAAATAATTGACAAAGTGATGATCACTCAATTTGGTGAAAGGAACTACTAAAGAGCAGTGTTTTATAGATCGCAAGTGATAATCACTGTAAAATTTGTAGGTTATAGCTACTCTTATCCATAGGAATTTCAGTAATACATACTGACTTTGATCTATTTGCTTATGTTATTTAAAAATAAAACATTATTACTTTATTTATTATTAAAATATTGATACGCCTGATAATTATCACTCATTAAATGTACGTAAGTAATACCTAATTCTATCAAAATATTTTTTTTAGGCAATAGTGCTATTGACCACTTTCAATTAAACAACTTTACAGAATTACTAATACAAATAATTACGAGTACAATTGTATCAATGTACCTATTTCACCAATGTATTTTATACACTTATACACAATAATTTTATAAGGTGTTAATTAATTTGATTTCAGATTAGTGATGTGAACCTAAATATATTATTTATTGATGCATCATTTGGAGGTGCCTCACATGATTCCTATGTATGGAATCAATGCTCAATTGAACCTCTGTTAGAAAGACTACAGAATAGAGAGTGCTGTTGGCTTCATGGTATGTACTTTGGCTAAGTAATAGTAAATCCAAAACATAATATGATTTCCAGTTTATTAAATGTGTATATTTCCTACATTTTTTTTTACCTTTCTACATATCATAAATAAAAATCATATCAATTTATTTTCAGGTGACTCTGGTTATGCTCAAAGGCCTTGGATGATTACACCCACGTTAGGTGCTGTCTCTGGATCTCGAGAAGAGTTTTATACAGATCTTCATTGTTGTGTCAGAAATACTGTGGAGTGGTGCATTGGTGTATTAAAAGCTTGTTGGCGGTGTTTGTTGGCACATGGAGTGCTCATTATGACCCAGTTACTGCTGGAGAAATAGTGAATGCCTGTGTTGTTAAATAATATTTAATCTTTAATAAAGGAATCATAAATCTTAAGTAAAGTTATGTATTGATATGTTTACATTATAATTATATTAATTGTTAATAAACAATTATTTTAGAAAATAAGGTTTAGTCATTTTATTAAGCTTTCATGCATGAATGAATACTGAATTGCTGGTATGAAGGATGAGGTAGCCCTTATCTATAATCTAAATTCAAAATATAAATATACAAATGTGGAACTAACATCAATTAGTACACCAGACATACCCTCCACCCGCAGCTTTTGCTTTAACTTTGGCTTTAAATTCTATCGTACATAACAAAATAATAATAAATTATTAATTATCACATAATTATACCTTCTTAAAAAAAGGGTTTGCTTTACAAAAAATATGTACCTTTTGAGTACTTGTACTGACACATAGATTAAAAATTGTTTTAAGTTTTTTGTGTCACCCAAAGCTCACCCACTTGAGCCACAAAGCAAGTGTCTCATTAAGTAAGTGCAGAGTGATAAGGTTATATTTGTATGAGTGAGTTAAATAGTACAACATAAAATATAAAATAACAATGAAAAGAAAAAGTTGCTATACAAAAGGGAATAATGGAACAATATTTGCTCGAGAAAGCGACTTATATGAATAAAGTGAGAACTAGGTAATGATTAATTTATGGGTATTAATTTATTTAGGTAGGCAGAGTAAATTTACTAAGATGTTAACTTTGCGTCATTGGAGTTTTAGTTGATCCCTCGGCCACCGAGCTCAAACAACAACTTCAGTACGGTTCTCTATTATATATAATAAAAACATCAACGAAATAATTATTTTTGTAGTTTTACTTAGTATTAAGCATTTATTATCACCAACTTTACACTCAACATAGCACAATATCTTTCTCGAGTTTGAAAGTTTTGAAACGAAAATGAGTATGCCGCCAAAATTACATGTAATGTTGGTATAAACCGGATAAAATAAAGTGAGCTTTGGAAACTAGCATTTTGTTACGATAAGAAGGCACACTTAATCTAGCCGCATAATAGTCGATAAAAAATAGAGGTGTCGAGAGCCGTCCCGATAGGCACCGTTAGACACCGCCACTGGATATCCACTCGATTTGATACGTAATACCAATGTAATGATATTCTCGGTTGTCATCAATGTTCGGTGTACAACCAAACCCAGTTGGTCACTGACATTGAAAAAGATAGCCAATAGCCCCGCTGGTCTAAAAACGGATGCGAAAACATTACATAATATTAACAAACTGCTTTTGTTTAACGGTCAATTTAAACAATCCAAAACATTCAGAGTTGAACGAAAAAAAAACTAAAATCTCCTCTAACTCTTTAGCATTGGATTCCTTATTTAATTCTTAGCTTATACTCTTGGGAGGATAAATTAGGTCTACGGAATCGAGGAAATTTCATATTAAATTAGTACTACTATTGTTGGTCATGTCAACTTTGCCTTTCCTCATTTCCACCGAGTGAGAGTGGGCAATATGACGAGGAAGCACAAACACGCTACTGCATTAAACCGATTCATGCCGTGACTGATAGCACCGTTAACTAGATTGTGCAATCGATATGACTCTAATTACTAATGATATAGAGTCGCCATTGCGTTGCGCGAGCGCATGTGCAATGTTGCCAGCTCCGTCAACCGCGATGTTGGTAAGCCGTGCGAATTTTTACCTTGGCAAGTGTTTCTCTTTCAGAGTTAAACTATGTAAGTGATTGTCATTGAAATTAGGCTTGAAAATAAGGACACAAACTGTAAAGTTTTAAGCATTTGTGGTTTAACAGAAAAATATTGTGTTTTTGTATTGAAATTGAAGTACAGTTTGAACTGTTAGCTTATGTTTGTAATCCATTTACACAACTGATTGTTTATGTAGGTAACACACTTGGCCACTAAATAGTTAGTATGAACTTGACACGGAAAATTATTCTGGTTATTTTATGTATTTTTACAATATTGTTGTAGGTTCTTATAGATTACTTACGAAGAAATTACATATTGTATGCATGTTACAACACAAATTATAGTTTCACGATCAAAAGACATTGCAACGACTTTCACTCTTATATAGAAAATCGTAATCGCTTTATAATTATTCAGGTAGTTTTCCTATAATTTACGTATATCTGGTTATCTCAAGAAGTCTCAGACAAACATTCCCAGGCAAGACAGTAAAATAACCTCCGTAACAATAAGCCGTCTAAAATTATACTACATCATTTGCATACAGCTTTTATGACATAATAATTTCCGGAAAATAAGAATTTAGAATCTTACCTAACCTCAAACATCTCATGAAATTGAACGAAAGTTTAAACTCTACTTAAATTCATAAAAAGTAGCAAACGCTTGTTTGGACTTGCCGCCAAATTGCATAAACGATGCGTTCGTATTGTCGTGACAAATGGTTGGCTGCGTTCAGCGTAAAAAAAACCATTTCCGATACTTATATAGGTACTTACTTCGGAATTATAACGTGATAAATCAAGAATCATTCATATTATAGCGATCTACCTATATATTTTTTTTAAATATGCGTTAAGTAGGTATCCATTCACTGTAACTGACAGGTAATGTAAGTTTTTAAACGAAAAATAAACAAGTTTACTTGTAACCATAATCTTTATTAATATGCCTTCACAGTACGTTGGAAAAGTAGGTTACCAGTTCAATAACACCGATCGATTTCCATACTCACTTAAATAATAATGTAGTCAGCCAACTACTTCTTTCTTCCTTTGCAACCGCAAATCATCGCAAATAACAACCATCTTTTGCCGCCAATACAAGATGGAGAAATTTTAAACAGCTGTTTTCTCCCACAGATAGATATATAAAACAATTTACAAACATCATGATAATACTAAGTTAGATGTATAAATAAATTGTTGGTATTAAACATAGATACTTTCTATTGAATTAAAATTTAACAAATCATAATTCAAAACGCAAACAACTAATACAATCAATTATATTATTATTAATGACGTAACCAATGAGCTATAAAATATAAAGAAACGTAAAAATATATTGCTTTCACTCGACTAAAACATAACTTTCGATTTAATTCCGTTAAAAAGTTATTGATTTTGGTCACGATCACGATTTCTGGTTGAAGTTTAAATGTTTTTTTTTTCACACTACGAAATTTAAAAAATACTTTCCCGCTGAGGTTTGACTAATTTTGTACGGTTACCTATTTTTCAACGGTGTAAATAGTGTTCTCCATGTTTTTTTATAGAAAAAGACACGCACTTCAAATAGACGCCACTTAATAGAATTCGCGACAATGATCTAATTATTCTTAAGTAGATACCATCTTATTTAAGTAGGTATCTGAATAAGTTACATACACACTGGAATATAATAAATTATTTGTTTATCACCGCTCAGCTATATAATTTTCTAAAGTGACACAATTAAAATATATTCCAATATAAAAAATTGGTTTTGTAACCAGAACTAAGTAGTCATGTTCAGTTAAAATAATACCACGTTTCCGATTGTTATGAATACTAAATTTGATTTGAATTAAAATTGTTTAAAACGGAAACACGCAATTAATCGTCCAGAGCATTGTTTTATTTAATTATACTTTCTCCAATGAAATAATCGTCACTTTTAGTTTTATTCGCATGCTGTTCCACCGGTTTAACTGGTAGGGTGTTCCTCAGGGGATAACTTTCGCTCCTATATTATTGCTTGAGTATAATTATACACCGACTTCAGCTATGTTGCTATATTATTAAATTATAACTGATATTTCTAACAGAGAAAGTTTGCATGTTTGTTAAGTTTTCACTTAAAAGATATTCGTCTGGCTTGGTAAAAATGACACTGTTTAAACATAACACTTTATTATCCTTTCGTCATGATCATAAGCCAAAATGTTTCGTCAAATAGATTGACACCAATTTTGACTATTTTTTTGTTATTATTATAGATGTAGTAATTGTGAAATAGTAATTTTGAAGCTATAATATATTTTAACGTGTTAATCAAAAAGTTTCATTACTGAATACAAAAAAAAAATCAGATTCGTAACTATAAGTGAGAATACAAGGTATATTACACCAATGTTGATAAACAATTCATCTTATAAACAATATTCATCTAAATTATTCTATAGTCATGTATCTAATACCGAAGCAGTTTAGTAAATAAACAGCTTGTTTCTAATAGGTAAAGGGTCAACGCCCTTGTTTTCTAAATTCCAAACAAAATAACATGAATGGGAAACAAACTGTCCTCATATGTTTTACATAGTTGCAAAATCCACTTTCGGAGAAAGTACGCCGTGAACTCGACACGATCACATTGTCATTTGAGTAATGAAGTCAATTAACTTGAGCGACAATAGATGGCTTAAGCCGTTGTGGTACATTAACATGGATTTAAAATAGATTTATGCAAGTTACGATGCGCCAAGATTAGAAATTGATAATTTCTCTCATGTGTACTATCTTTCTGTGTACTCAAAAGTTCCTCTCTCGTACTTAGGTAAGTTGTGACACTTGTGACTATAAGGCGTCGGTACCTTATATCCGTCAATCGTCATTTAATAAATAAATATCCTTAGGCATTTTCACTAAGTAGATACTTACTTGTATATTTACACCTATACACAAAACAAACGAAATCAGAAAATTGTTTTTGCATATAAATATTTGTCCTGCGTAGTCGGCTAGGAATTGAACTATCGATTTTACTAAAATAAACAAGTGAAAATGTAAATCATTTTAGAAAAAATGAGGCACTTATGAAAGTAAAATAGGTCGAGATAAATGACAAACCGTATTATTTCGGGCTTTGACATCAGCTGTCTGCACCTAAAGTTTAGTTAAATTATTTTTTAGAACATAATTTTTTTTATGAATTCTACATGTGCAGTTAAAGAGTGCATTTCACGGCAATATGACAGACATGGCCAATAGCTAATGGCTCGAGAGACAATGGTCAGAAAGTTCCGTTATGGCGTCTTGGGCGCGTTTTCACTTTCCTTTACGATTCACGACACGGAGGCGACAATTGTCGTGTGAATACTAATATTTGAGCTCGGACGTTAACTTACCGTCCGAACGATAGGACTTCCCTGTAACCTTGCCAAGTTCCTGATTTATTTTTAAAATCTACTGACTTCCTAAATTTTTATATGGATCACATTTACTTAGTAACAAAAATAAATAAAGTTTACCTACATTCTTAATTTTCGGGATTATAGCTAAATTGAGAAATAAACATATAAATTGCACCGGCATTTACTTACTATTTATTCATTTTTTATCGTGAAATACAACGATACGAGTTCGTATATGTAAATTATTAACGTTATTTATTTTGTTTCAAGTTCACCCTACCAAATTACCAATACTCAGAAACTATGTACAAAATGCAGCACGTTTAATGTAGCCTGCAATAAAACAATTGTCAAATGTTTAACCTTGGTTGCCTAACTTGTATGCAAATAAATAACTTTTATTGACTCAACTTTGATTTCAATCTCAATGCATCTCACGTGGCAACTGACCCGTTGCTACACAAACACCAATTGTTTTGTCGTGTCGTGTGGTAACACCGCAAAGTATTATCATATGCAAAAAATAAACAATGGGGCTGGTTATTCGAAACTAGATAGAGAGTGGCAAAAATATTAATTGCTCGTTTGAGAAATTAAGTGGAAAAAGTGGGTTAATTATTATAAGTAGGCACTTATGCATGCAATAACTTTTAACTCAGAAATGTTTTAGCCTAATGTTTATTTTACTGTATACCTAGAATACGTAGATGGTGCTTATATGAGGATAGATTTTCAATCATAATATGAATAAACATCGATTATGTTATTAAACACTAGGCTATTGACTGGCCGTAGGGACAGAGGTACCAACTTACATAACATCTGTCTTCGTGAGTGCAATTTCTTACAACATGAACTAAATTAAATTCATGCAATTGCACAATCAGATTCTCAATTTAGATACTCTAGAATGGTTCTAGCAATTCTAACATATAAAATGTCCTTGTTCTTTTATAATTCCACTAGTTTCCACCCTACGGTTTCTCCCCCGTAGTGCCCGTTCCCGTAGGGATAAAATATCGCCTATGACACTTACAAATAACGTAGCATTTATTCTATTGGTACAAATATTTAGATCGATCCAGTAGTTTCAGAGCCTTTTCATAACAAACACACAAAAAAATAAATCTTTCTTCTTTATATGTTGTTTAGAAGTCTAGGTTAGTAGTTGTATGAGTTGGTGTGCTAGTAAAATAATAATTTCTTAAATATATAATATGTCTGTGTGTGTGTATTTGTATGCAATGTTAGATGGGGCAAAACAGGACGGAAATCTTGCACGTAAATGATAGAGTTAGTAATAGAAAGGGACTTCAAAGCTTGCGCAATTCCTTTGGTGCCTAGATAGCCTAGCAAGTAGGTTTATACTCAGACCGGTATTAAGTATAACTATATCAAGTGGGAGACCTGATTTCCCCATTTAAGCTGATTATAAAATATAGATAGATAGATAGATAGATAGGTACAGTTTAAAACATAAAATCGCTAAGTTATTTTCAAGATACAAGTAAATATGAATGCATCCTAAATAAAATAGCACAGCAAAACCAACGAACAAGTTAAGCTATTATAGAAGCTTTTATATATATGTCCAACTAAAGACATGAGACATACAATGATGAGACATATTTTTGGCGAATTATCAAATTAAAATGCATATAAGGTATCGGAAATATTAACAATCTGAGTCATTCATTCTTTTGTTACCGCAAAATGTATATGATATTTTGTGATTGTCATACAGTGCGGTCGACTTCAATGACTGTATGAACGATGCACACTGCATTTCAATGAATGAGAATGACTTACCACTGGCACTGCCAATTCTATTAAGTAGGTTTATGTAACGCTTTGTTACACATTAGGCAATAGCATTTAAATTAAGTTAATATGTGTTTCAATATATAAATAAGTAAGCCTTGGATTTAAGGCGGGATGGTTTTGGTTTGTGGAAATATGAAATGTATTAAAACTAAGCCGTTGGCTACTGGCGATTTGTTTTTTAATAGGTACAAAAAATAAACTTACTGATATTGTGTTTAAAGGTTATATACTTTACAGTTGAAGTATGCCTATGCCTCTATTCTCGACGCTGACGGTTCAACCGCTTAGTCATAAAAAAGTAAAGATATACTGAGTACATAACTAAGCAATTATTACATGAGTATCAACTTTAGTGTCACGTACATAAAACTTAACTATTTAATCCTATGACACCGTTACAAAAGAGATACTTACAAACATGTTCAATTTAGAAACTACCTACATTCAACAAAAAAAATCTAACTAGCGAACAATACTGAATCGAAGCCACAGTTCCCACGGAGATATAAAATTAATTATTATAGTGTGGTGTAAACATAGAAAAACTAATGAATGATAGATTTCTATCTATCAACAGTTAACAAAATGTACTTGACTTTAGCTTTATGGGTACCTCTATTACACCTACTCCCTTTTTTATAAATAACTAGCTTTCGCCCCTCAGCTTCCGGGATCGAAAGTAGCATATACTGTTCCTAAACATATCCAACTCTGTCCCAAATTGCATCGTGATCCCTTCAACCATTATTGAGCCAAAAGTAATAAACGATCATCTTCACAAACTTCCACACTTATGAAAGTTCAATCTTTCCGATATTCAAGTTTTAATTAGGTTAAAAATACAAACCGTAAATTATATTCTCATGTATTCTTTTGGGACTGTAACATAAACCAACGCTATCTTTTCAAGATGGAAGCTTAAATAACCCGCTTATCGCTCATAGCTTAACTGTCTCAAAGAAGCAAAGTGTAATAAAAAAACTATTGCAGTTTTACTTTCTCAAGTGAACACTGTTGCGTCACTATTCAGTACAATGTGAGAAAAAGACTATTCGTGCCTATAAATAACCTTTTTTGGGTCATGGCTGTTGCTATGAGCGACGCGTTATGAACCTATCGATCGTGACTAAATTAAGTTTTCTGTTATCAATACTTGGCCAGATAATTTAAGGGACGTGTGTGAATTACAATTCACATAACATAGATATGGTATTTATTAATAATTTATTCTTCTATTGTCGACACTGTTTTAAAACATGAAATTGAAACTCCTAATTAAATATATTGGTACTTACTTTTAATATTGGCAGGCTGTTTGTTTTCCATGATAAATATTGTCAAAAACACAACCATTTATAGCATATGAGCTTTAGTTTTTCTATCCATCTACCTAATTAACGGTCCACTTTTGCCGCCAAAATTCATATTTAAAAAAAAAGTGAGTTACCATACTACAAAATAGATACCTACCATAAGACTTAGAATTTAATTTTCCACGACCAACCAACCAATGCAGCCAACTATCCAACAGGTTAATGACATCGAGTTATGCATAAAGAAACGAACACCAACAGATGCTTTGCAATCCACCCACACAATCATTTCCGTATTTATGCGGCTTCGTAGATTCGGTCGTGATCATGACACTGAATGTAAAGATGATTTGCAACATGGAATTCGTGTGCGAGAAGGCAATAATTAGATGAGTTAATCGTGCGAATGTTGATATTTATCTCATGAATTATTTATAAGCAGTATTTGCCAGAAAATGTCATACTATATCAGTATTTTAACTCTGGAATAAGATTCGTACCTATATGAATTTCACAGCAATGTATAATTAATTTTATTAAATCATGATAAAGAACGCACAGACGCGCGCCATTTATAATAGCGTGAAGTGTGAACAGAAACGAATCTTCCGATAATGCTATTATCTTCGCTAGAGAAAGTAAACCATTATACTATTAAGTATTAGAGGAGTGGTACAAATCCGCCGTCAATTTATGTAATAAATAATCTCATAATGAAATAGACCGAAACATAATAAATTGTATAGCCAATAACAACAACAAATTTCAAACGCCATGACGGTTACATCAACTTTATATCCAATGTAGGTTAGGTAGCCTAAACATTCACCTCACCTAGTTGACTAACACTTTTTTTGCTTTTGATATGTCTGCTTCATGGCAATCTGTTTTCCAACAATAAGCCACTTCTTTGTTTGACTTCTCTGTACTATGTTTTCTTCAAGAGCCATACTTGTATGAAAAACCAAGAAGTTGATTGAATACTATTTTAAAGTAAACATATGGCTCATTATGATCCAGAAAATGCGATTTTTTTTCTAATTTTTCATAGCCGCGTTTACCCATGTATCAAAAACATAAACTTTGTTTCGCTTGTTACAGATTCTATGGTGCTGGCTGGCCGTGCTGGCTGTTTCATGGGGCGGTGCGAGTGGACACGGCAGACTCGTCGAACCTCCATCCCGTGCGTCCGCGTGGCGGTTCGGCTTCGACACACCGCACAACTACAACGACCATGAGCTCTACTGCGGCGGCTTCTCCAGACAATGGAACAAAAACGACGGCAAGTGCGGCGTCTGCGGCGACGCCTGGGACGCACCAAAACCAAGAGCTCACGAGCTCGGCGGCAGATTCGGCAAAGGAGTCATAGTCCGCAAATATGCACCAAAGGATGCTGTCGTTATCAAAGTAGATCTCACAGCCAACCATAACGGGTACTTCGAATTTAGAGTATGTGAAGACCCAAAAACGACAACCCAGGAATGTTTGGACAAGAACGTCTTGAAAATAGACGGTAGAGACGGCACCAAATTCTACCCACGCGACGGTAACAAGGTGTACGAAATGAAGTACAGGTTACCGGACGATCTGGAGTGTTCCCATTGCGTGATGCAATGGAGATATATTGCTGGAAATAACTGGGGGAAGTGTGAGAATGGGACGGAGGCCGTTGGGTGCGGTCCCCAGGAAGAATTTAGAGCGTGTGCCGATATAACTATTGGAGAACGCTTCGCAACGACTACAAGGAAACCGAGACCATCGTACGTGCCACCAGCCAGGAAGCCAACTGTGCCAACACCAGAAGAATCCACTGGCAGCGCATGGTACGGTGTCCTGGTCGCCATTGTCGCACTACTCGTTGCTGTTGCGATTTTGGCAGGAGTCTATCTGTACTATTACAGAGGTGGAATGAGAATCAAGAGTCTGTTGAAATCCAAGGTGCAAGCTCCTGCTCCAGTACCGCCGCCGAGGCACAAGAGGGCGTCTCTCTCTAGAGAAAACCCACCAGAACTAACGCCTCAAAAAAATGGGACCCTTCCTGATTCAGGTTTCGAAACGGTCGACCTTAGAGCCAAATAATTATTTAGGTTAAATATAACGAATGAGGCTACATATAGTTTTAAGCTATATACTACCTAAAGCTGTATTCAACAGTGATATTATTGTAAAAAAAAAATCCTCGTGTGCAAGAATGTGTCATTTGAATGTGTAGGTATGCTAAAATGTCCAGTTGTGAATCGGTTGTTAAGTTAGACTTAATTTCGACTTTTGTAAATTATATCTAAGTTATTTAATTAAATGTTATAAATAAATGTCTTGTTGCTTTATTTTCGTATCAATCCTAATCCTATCTAATATTGAAAATGCGAAAGTAGACAGAACAAAGTCAGACAGAGTTGACTCGCTTCCACCCTAAAACTACTGAACCGATATAAATTAAATATGGTACACAGATAGTCTAGCTAGAGACTAAGAAAGGACATAGGCTACTTTTAATCCCAGGAAAATGGAAGATCTCCCGGGAATGCGGGTGTAACCGCGGGGAGCATAAAATAAGTAAACAACAACAGCATATACTCGTATCGTACCTACCTATACCTAAAAACATCGATACTATTACTGCAAAAAGATAAAACCGTAGTCAAATATGCCTATAGATGCAGATTAGCAGTGCGATGAACACATTTTTCTACATGTAATATATTTAAAGAAAGTTAGACTAAAAAGAGTCCACATTTAGGTCACCCTGTCTGACACGTTTGTATAACTATAGCCAGGTACTTATTTAAAAAAATGCAGACCTAATTCTTTTTTATCAGTGGGAACACAAAATCTGATTGTCTGATATTTGATATTTATGTAAATCATATGAAATTGAAGATTGAATTTTTTTACCGCTACTTTACAAATTCACACCACCGCGGCACCGCATAAATAAAGATTGTACATACTAAACAAGATACTCGTTTATTTGATCGATATAGTTATGAATTATTATATATACACTTATATGAGATCATTAAATTTAATTGAACTTCTTGAACTTTTCCCTTACTATAGGAGGTACTATGTTTTCTATTTATCATGTCAATCCATCATTTTAGTAGTAAATTAGTTATAAGAGGCTGTCAAAAATTTTTTTTTTAACTTGTAACACTAAGAAAAGTTCTGTCAAGCGGTCTAACCATAGACAAAATCGCAAAACAAACGTGCTGTGAAAAAGTAAAAAAAGACCTATAAGTGCGTTTATTTAGCGGAAAAAAGACTTTTAAATGAAAAATGGCGGTGCGGCCTCAGCATATGCACGACGGTGGTATTGTGGAGCGCCGCTTGCGGCCTATTTACGGTAAAAAACCTGTGGACCTCGTAACTTTATTTTACCAACAACCTCCCCTGGAGAGTTGGGTTTTCCGGTAAAAATATAAAGATTTATGGATTTTCCAGACTGGTTGGACAATGGGAATAATAAAAAAGCACTTCAGGAAGCGGAAAAAGTGCTCAAGAAGAGTCCTTCCTTGCAAGCGGCTCGAGCATTGAAGGCACTAGCGCTTTTTAGGTTAGGAAAGACCTCGGAGGCCCACGTCGTTCTGGATGCACTGGCTGAGGAGAAGCCTAGCGATGACACTACGCTGCAGGCGATGACGATATCCTACCGAGAATCTCAACAGCGTAAGTCTTAGTCATATTTATCTGGTACTTATTTATCATCACTAATAGGCCAACTACTCCATTGCGATGAAAACTTGTTGTTATGTAGCTGTTGATAAATATATTGTACTGCATGCATTTGTATATAAAAAGTTATTAAGGCTTACAAATGGTTATATTCACTACTTAGCACTATATAAAATATTTAGAGTAGACCTAGTCAAAATCAACTCTAGAATCAGCTGATGATGTGACTATCTCATTAGAATTATAATTGAATAATTTAATTATCTTTGGACATTTCTATAAATAAATGCTTGATCAATAATGAAACCAATAGGAACAGAAACAATACAATTGAAATCCAATTTGAAATACAACTATTCTTAGATACTATAAAATCCAACCCAAATATAACTAATTTAGTTGAAAAAAGTAGCACCAGTCAAAATTGTGTTTTTTTATATTGTCAGTTTTATGTGATATTCTTAACTTATATATTTCCTATTGTCAGAAAATTACTGATGAACATATTTCTTCCAGTTGATAAAGTGTGTGCCCTCTATGAAGCAGCTGTAAAAGCTGAACCAACTAGCGAAGAGCTCCACTCGCACCTATTCATGTCTTACGTGAGAGTTGGGGACTACCGAGCCCAGCAGAGGGCTGCCATGGCATTATACAAGTTTGCTCCGAAGAACCCATATTACTTTTGGGCTGTTATGAGTATTGTTCTGCAGGTAACTTATTGTTTATCTTGAATTTATGTAGGCTGAGCCATTTTTTTTAAATACATAAATGTTAATACTTTTAATTTTATCTGCAATAGGCCAAATCCACAGATGATAGCACAAAAAAGAATATCCTCCTATCACTCGCCCAAAGAATGGTGGATAACTTTATCACAGAAAATAAAATGGAAGCAGAACAAGAGGCTCGTCTTTATATCATGATCTTACAGCTTCAAGACAAATCTGAGGACATCCTGAAGTTCATTGAAAGTCCTTTGTATGCTCAAATGGTGCCAGGATCCTGTGCTCAAGCTTGTATACCATATTTAAAGACATTAGGCCAATGGAAGAGACTTAATATGCTATGCAAACTTTTACTTCTCGACAATCAGGACCGTTGGGATTATTATTTGCCTTATCTAGACTCGGTGTTTGAATTGATGAAGGTTGTGAAGGTAGAATCTGACGGGGAGAATACAGCTGATGATACACCAGAGAAATGTCATGAATTCATATGTCAATTGGTTGAAAGTATGACGTCTGGGAGAACATTAAGGGGGCCATATTTAGCTAGATTAGAACTATGGAAGAGGTTATCTTTTGATGGTGATCCAACAGCATTGCTAGGTAGTGGAATGGCTTTATGTGTACAGTACTTAAGGGTGTTTGCAAACAAACCATGTGCTGTGCCAGACTTGAGACCATATTTGGGCATGATACCACTAGAAGAAAGGGAAGAGAAGTGCAGAGACTTTTTGACGTGCCTCGGTTTTGATGAGGACAGTGAGCCTGAAACGGTGAGTTTAAATAATTACACACTACACATTTACCCATGCTATACAAAATAATTTTAGGTTCTAAGCAGATTCAAATTGTAGATTTTTCTGACCCATTCAAATTTGCCATTAAATGCCTGCAATAACACAATATATTTTTATTTTATCTATACTAATATTATAAAGAAGATTTGTTTGTTTGTTTGTTTGTAATGAATAGGCTCCGAAACTACTGGACCGATTTCAAAAATTCTTTCACCTTTGGAAAGCTACATTATCCCCGAGTAACATAGGCTATATTTTATCCCTGTATTCCCACGGGAACGGGAACTACGCGGGTAAAACCGCGGGGAGGCAGCTAGTTTTATATATGACAAAATATTGATATGTTTTATTATGTAATCTATTATAAATATTTGTACGCATGCACATATGTAATAATTACTTTAATATAAGACTAAATAATAGCTTGCAAAGGGTATGTATATTGGTACAGAATATGTTAATTTTGGTAATCAAACTCAGTTTTTAATTCATTTTAATGTATTTTTATACAATAATGAACAGACCGATGACATCCAACGCCATATCTCGTGCTTGTCCGCGTGGCGGCTGGCCGCGGCGCCGTTGTCCGCGCCCGAAGCCCTGACTCTTGCCACCACCCTCCGCAGGCACTACCTGCGCTGTCTACAACGAGGCTTGGTCACCGCCACACCCACAGAGTTTTGCTCAGCTGATGGCTATGGACTCTTGGCTGCGCATCACTATTTTAATGCAGGTTAGTCCATGTTGTTTTTTATTAAGGTACAAAAATGTTTAGTATAACTTTTGCTAAGCAACTCACTTGTTTCTTTGTGAGATAATAGAAGGAAAGCCAAAATTGACAGATTATAAAAAGAAATACCCATAGGTACTTACTAAAAGCTGAATCTATGAAAGCTGTTTGTGAAATTTCAAGTTCCCAACCCCACTAGATTATGCTGTGCGTTGAGGACAGTTGTTTAAAATATAAGTATCTACTTATATGACGAAATCATTTCAGCTGTGCAGCAACAGAGTTCGGCACCCGTGGTGGAAGCATTATCCCTTCTAGAACTGGTGTTACATCATTCTCCAGCAAACTTCCACGCTAAGCTGCTGCTGATCAAGCTTTATCATCTGCTAGGTGAGTTTTTAGTGGAGTCAATAAAGCATTTTACCCGGAAGTCCTCAAGAACATAAATTATTGTCAAGAACTTTTTTAACAAGTATTTTCTATTATAAAATTAATACCTACATATAGTTTTTCCAAAAAATTTGACCAAACTGAATTTTTCATATAAATATAGTAGATATAGTTTAACCAATATAATTATTTTTCCCCGCTTCAAAAGGTTTCTGATTTTAAATAATATAAAAAAACAAAGCTAATAAAAAGAAACATCGAAATCGGAGCTGTTCTTGAGGACTTACGAAGATTACCTGTTTTATGTTTTAATTAGCGACTGACCGAAGTTTCGGTTTCGGCCAGTTTCGGCCATAAAATCCAGTTTCGGCCAAAATATAGCCGAAACCGATACCGAAAAATGCTTTTAAGGTACCATACCATACATGTAAACGGGGACTTTTTTTTTGTCGCGTAGTGTGGCATATCGTTACATAGCTTATTAAAAAATAGTAAAGGGGTGCTCAGAACGTTTTTCGATTCAGGGTCCTGTTTACGAAATACGCTATATACAAAAACTTAGGGATATAAATAAAATTCGAAATTTGTGGGCGATTTTCAACGAGCTGTAACTCGGAGGAAAAGAATCACAGCAAAAAAAAGAAAACCAAATTATAGCTTGGAAGTGTCTAGTTTTTAGATACGATCATGAATTTTGTATCATGTTTTTGTCTGGAGAAATTCTAGGGAAACTACCAAGGAAAACAAATGCAAATTTTTTGTCATCTTAATAAAGGTCTATGGGCTTAAAAAATTTTCATTGTTTTTGTCAAACCCTCCCCCCTCCCCTGTAGCAACTGAACCGTTGTTTTTAGATTTGTAAAAAAAAATCTCTCTAGTAGTATATATGATGAATATAGAAAACAAAACTAGCACGGCTGCGTTGGCTTTACAGCTTAGCGAGTAATAGTCGGGCAAGTAGAAAATATCCTAAAATCAACTGAATAGGGCTTTCAACTATTTCGTCCCCACCTCAGTATTGAAAAGAAAGACAATAAGTTTCGGTTTCGGCCGAAACAGGGAGCAAGGCCGAAGGTTCTGTTATGGTTTCGGTTTCGGCTGAAAACCAGTTTCGGTCGGACACTAGTTTTAATTGACTCTGCTATTTCACTTAATCAATAGTTCACACTTGATAGTACGGAATGAAATGAAAAGTGTTTTTATTCAAATAGGCCTACATAAGCACTTATGAATAGTCAGACTCTTCCCAACGCTCGGTTGGGAAGAGCCGGTAATAAACTCGGCAATTACACTTTTCAAAACAAACTTATTACAATTGTTATTTATCTGTCTACCAGGTAACGCACTAGCAGCAGACAGCATATACCAGCGTCTAGAAGTAAAGCACATACAGCTGGTATCGCTGGGGTGGCTCCACGCGGCCCGGGTGGCCCCCGGCTGCGCGGCCACCAGGTCGCTGCAGCTGCTGGCCGACACGAGGACCTTCCACACCAACCATGCTAAGGATGTGAGTATACTATTCAATGTTTGGTTTCGATTGCGCTGCTATGTTTATTATGATAGTTTCTTATATAAAATAGATATTTACTTTTTTAAAGTTTATAGTTATTTTGGTAGGCGGTAGTAATTATATTCGTTTTTAAGGTTTTTTGATACCGGCAGGATCTAGATGAGATGCAGAATCATTCGGTATCAACATGAAATTAAAAATAAAGTTCGAGTTATTAGGTTTGCAAGTGATGGTATCAATATGTATATGAATGTGTGTGCAGAGCATGGAGCACCTGACGTACGCGTACAAGTACGGTACGTTCGAGAAGCTGGTGGAGCTGTACGCGTGGCGGGCTCGGCTGGAGGCGTGCGGGTCTCGCGCGGCGGGCGGACGCGCGCGCGCGCTGGCGGCGCTGCTGGCCGGGCCCGCCGCGCCGCTGCACGCGCCGCCGAGGCTACCCGCACTACCCACGTACGTATATGTACAAGTACGGTACGTTCGAGAAGCTGGTGGAGCTGTACGCGTGGCGGGCTCGGCTGGAGGCGTGCGGGTCTCGCGCGGCGGGCGGACGCGCGCGCGCGCTGGCGGCGCTGCTGGCCGGGCCCGCCGCGCCGCTGCACGCGCCGCCGAGGCTACCCGCACTACCCACGTACGTATATGTACTAGTACGGCACGGTCGAGAAGCTGGTGGAGCAAGCGGGCGCTAATGACTCACGCTTCGCCACTGCCCGAGCTTCGAAGTCCGACCAATGATATTTTTTACTTTCGCCCTACCAGCAACCAAAGCTGCCCTACCTCAAATTGACTAACTACAGCCCTGCACGAGATATGATCCTATGCGCGCTTCCGATGCTATATGGATGCTGATAAGCAATAATGTATCAACTAGTGACCGTCCAAAGATTCGGTTTCGGCTTCGGCGAATTTCGGCCATAAATCTAGTTTCGGTTTCGGCGTTCGGTGAATTTTCAGGCGTGAAAAAATTATTAACATCTAACCATCGTTCATAATGGTGATTTTAGCGAAAACAATAAATTTAAAGCCTCGAGGCACTAAGTAAACAGCATTGCAGCGTTTTGAATTTTTCAGGGATTTTCCGGGACAATTGTTGACGACATCCGTCATCCATCCATTTTATCCAAAGTTATACCAAGTTATCTAAATAGCCTTTATTAAGCAATTTTTTTTAAATTCAATAAAATGTTTTCGATAAGAGCCATTTACGTTTTCTTGTAGAGAATATTGTGTAATTTTCAAAACCCTTCTTCGATTTCCTATACAATAATTATTCCCAGAGTTATTGATTGCCAAAGTGAAAAAGTTCTTTTTGGTTTGACTGACAATAACTTTGGCAAATCATCGTACAAGCATTTTAATTACGACAAATTAAAGAACATAAAATTTTCTAAATGAGGGTTTGGCAAAAACAATGAAAAAATCATTTTTGAAGCATTTAGATTAGCATTTTTTTTTCCTTGGTAGTTTCCCTAGAATTTTTCCAGACCCAAACATGATAAAAAAATTTCATATGCCACACTATAGGAATGGCGACAAAAAAAAATATCATAGGTACCCTAAAAAACTACAGCCGAAACTAGATTTTATGGCAGAAACTGGCCGAAACCGAAACCGAAATTTCGGTCAGTCACTATTTATAACTTACGAAGAGTAAGTACCTAAGTGCACAATTACAGCACGTACGAATTATTCCGTACTCTATCTTTAATGAGACTAAAACTGAGAATTTAAGCATTAGATTATACTGATTACCGTCTTACACTGATTTATTGTGTTCCTTATTGGTTATATCAATATCAAAATAAATATTAGGTAAGTCTTAAAAATATTGTGAGCGCAATAAGAAAAAGAAATTCAAGGAGAGTCTGTAGTTTGGTGTAGTATGTACTTAATGTTTTTTTTAGGGTTAAACTCTTAAATATGTATGCAATATACAATCAATTGTTATATTATTTTACACTGTTATTGCACTAAGCTTTTAATGAACACCAATATTATTCCCCATTATAACAGACAGTGGTACAACCTGGCTTTAAATAAATAATAACAGACAAATTTTTTATTACAGTGACAATCGAGATCTGAACGTAATAGTCAACTGGGACCCACCACAATACCAAGACCCTGATCTGAAAGCTAGGACCTTCGAACAGGACATGGCTTACCTCCGTCTACAAGACGCTATAGTCTCCGCCATAGCTCTGTGTATAGAGTGTGCAGACAATAGACCGTTGGAAGAGAAAAAACCACAGTATGAAGAGCTTAATATGTGCATTGAAGCATTCAACACAGCTATGGAGAAATGTAAAGAGAAATACTGCGAGAAAGAAAAGATTAGCATATCAGGGCCATTCCCGTCTAGGATTATTGGTGAGTCATATATGTGTTAGTATTTATATATTACTAGTGGCTCCCCGCGGTTCGACTCACGTTCCCGGGGATCTTAAAATTTTCTGGATAAAAAGTAATCTATGTGTTAATCCAGGTTATAAATTATGTGTTTTCCAAGTTTCATCCTATTCCTCCTGAAAGGATTTGGATGAAATGTTTGCGTGAAAGAGTAACTAACATCCATCCAATCATCTATCCATACCCATATACTTTCACATTATAAATGTATATAATCCATATATTTGTGGGATGTATATATTAACACTAAGAAATACATAGAGACACATCTTTCTCGCTAAAGCGCAAACACACACAGAGAAAAATGTCCCAGGAAATTGATTGGATGTTATTATTTATTACTTTATAGCTCGGTTGCCTTTGTGGTTAGTGACACTGACTCTCAAGCCGCCGGTCGTGGGTTCGAATCCCACCCAGGACAAACATTTGTATGCATGAATATGTCTGTTTGTTCTGTGTCGGAATTTATGTATGTTAAAAGTAGTGTATGTAGTATATCAGTTATTTAGTTAGCATATCACAAGCTCTGCTTAGTTTGGAATCAGGTTGGTCGGATGTGAAAAATCGGGTGGGTCTGTGCCGGGGCACACGGTCGTTGGTTTTAACGTGAAACGTCTATGTTAGCGAATCGCTTTTCAAGTAAAAGATTGAAATGACCCCGACACGAACTCAATGTCATAACAGCGAGCTGACTATATAAGTGAAATTCACACCACATTTTTGTTTCTAAGACTAATAGTTTTTTAATCATTAAGGTACGACGATATAGACCTTTTCGTTACGGTCCACTTTTTATACCTGGTACCCGTATGTTTAGGCGCGATTTTAAAGACGCTTCACGTCAAAATGTCTCGGGATATTTAATTATTATATTGATGGCAGGGTTCGTGTCGTCCCCGGTGCCGTACCGGGAGCTGTACACGTGCACGCTGCGGCTGGCGGCGGCCGTGGCGGAGGGCGAGGGGCAACACGCGCACCGCCTCTGCGCCGAGCTGCACGCGCTGGTGGCCCAGGCGAGGGTGGCCCTGCTCGAGGCGGTGGCGGGTGGCTCCGCGGGCTGGCACATGAGGGACGCGCTCGAAACTGTCGCCAATTATCTAGAGGTAACTTTCTACAGCTTACGCCTTTCAATTTCACCTTACAATTTGAGTTTTAAAATGACCCAGGATTAAAAGTACTGCCCCCAGAATGTAGTAAAAATCGGTTAAATTTAGTTGTCAAAGCATAACAGACATAATTGCTTTCGCATTAATAATATTAGCAGGGATTTATACTCATAAACATGTCATTGGTCTTCATTAAATATGTATGAATATATTGAGAAACAGTATGTATCTACAATGTTAAACTATTCTCACTAAGTTCCATGTACGTTTACATGTTACCATATCAAAAATCTATTAGAACCAACAGATCCCTTTGAAATAACGCCCTAAAAAGAAGTAATGCGAAAGTAACTCATGGTAAAGAGTATCCCCTTGGCGTCACGTCATAAGATTTAATATACTACGCTTTATGTTCATGAGTTACTCATTTTAAAAACTTTCCTTCCAGTTCATAGGCATCATCACTTTCCTCCTCGGAGTATGCAACGAACACTTCGCGACGACAAACACGAAGAAACACAAAAGAAAGGCGAACCAATCACCGGACGAACTCAAAACTATCGAACTTCTCAACAAAATCAACGAATCGGTTCAAATCTCGATCACATCTGTAGAAGAACTTTTCGATAATTGGCCAAAGTACACTTTCGAAACGACGCTAGAAGATGAATTAGCTAAACTTAACATAGATGATAAATACCAAAGTCCTGTAGAGAACAAATTGACAAACGGTTTAGCCGATATGATAAGCGATGTAAAGAATATATTAAAAAAGAAATCTAAGTATTTAAAGAGTCTGTTGCAGTGACGTCGTGGCCTTTTTCGTTAAGCTGGGTGTTTTTTTGATACTTTCAATATGTCTCTTTCTAAAAACACTTTAGAATAAAGTTTTAATAAATATAAAATTTTATGTTTTACGTGTGTGAACTTGGATTTTGGTCATATATGCTGACAAATCTGTTGAATTAAGTACATAAAGTGAGAATCTAAGCCATAGGCAATAACAATAAATATCTCTTAAAAAAGGCTTACAAGTTGTATTATGTAACGAATTGAAAAATGGCACTTTAACTCATTATTCCTGATTTGGTTCTTCAAATAGTACCCCTTGTTGGTTATATACCTTATTACCGTCCAACCAAAAATCAACAAATCGAGCAAGTCAGATACTAGTCAAGTTAATTAAACTTTGGATGTTCTCACTATGATAATCTGAAATATTTGCTGTTAAAATCCATATTTATATTTAATAATTTAATACAAGCTGAAAATTTGTCGGGAAATAAAAACGTATGTCATTCAGGAATATGTACAATTCCTTATAAAAGTGACTTTCATGTCCAGTTAAAATTATTTATATTGGTCATAGAAAAAATATAATCAATCAGTACTGTAAAATAATATTTTAAAAAATAATGGTTTTATAACTTTATGACCATGAGAAACACAAAAATTTGGTACGATTGATATTTTAATTTTAATTCTACTATACAGCAGAGTAAGATTATATATACCTATCAAAAGACATACTGAAAGTATCAAAGTATTTAAATTCAAAACATATCTTGTAAATAGTTAATGCGGTATGAATGCTACATTTGGCTGGGTAGCGCTAGTTTTTACTGGATTTTTAATTAAAACTGCTTTCAGGACTGCCACTGAGCCTTTTTATTCGGTTATAATTTCGTGAGTCACAAACAAAATGAAGGAAAAACATTTAATCTGATAATTAAATGTACCCAGAGGGCTTACTCCCGACGCTTTCGAGAAACGAGTTCGAATCGAATAAATGTCATTTCATACATTTTTGATAGCGATTCTAGCGCACAATCGTGCGGTGACACTTTTTGGAACTAACTTCGATCAAGAATTTCGTTACAATCGAAACCGAATCGAAAAGTCCGTACTCCTGCCATTAAAAGACATTTGTGAATCGAATGGCGGGAACGACTTTAAACGTCAAAATACACGATCAATAAAAAGGTACTTTTTCAGGATCGAGTTATCACATCTAGGATAAATTTATCTAATCTAAAAAATTACATCTAATGTACAAGATTTCGTTTTAGAAAAAAATAAGCAATTGAATATTTATTTATTTCTGTAGAAACGAACACACACAACTTAATAGAAAATTCTGAAACGTCAAATACCGTTACCGATCGAATACATGTCAATCTTAGCGGCCATCTTAATTTTTTTTAACCAATAGGAGTTCAAATTGAAATTTTTTGGTTCGGGATTAACCAATAGGAGTTCAAATTGAAATCAAAACAAAATCAAATTCGAATCGTTTTCGGGAGTAAGCCCTAGGGCTTACTCCCGACGCTTTCGAGAAACGAGTTCGAATCGAATAAATGTCATTTCATACATTTTTGATAGCGATTCTAGCGCACAATCGTGCGGTGACACTTTTTGGAACTAACTTCGATCAAGAATTTCGTTACAATCGAAACCGAATCGAAAAGTCCGTACTCCTGCCATTAAAAGACATTTGTGAATCGAATGGCGGGAACGACTTTAAACGTCAAAATACACGATCAATAAAAAGGTACTTTTTCAGGATCGAGTTATCACATCTAGGATAAATTTATCTAATCTAAAAAATTACATCTAATGTACAAGATTTCGTTTTAGAAAAAAATAAGCAATTGAATATTTATTTATTTCTGTAGAAACGAACACACACAACTTAATAGAAAATTCTGAAACGTCAAATACCGTTACCGATCGAATACATGTCAATCTTAGCGGCCATCTTAATTTTTTTTAACCAATAGGAGTTCAAATTGAAATTTTTTGGTTCGGGATTAACCAATAGGAGTTCAAATTGAAATCAAAACAAAATCAAATTCGAATCGTTTTCGGGAGTAAGCCCTCAGCTTAGAATAATTTCCCAATTTTGCATCACTAAACACAATCTGTGCATCTCTTTCTATTTCAATAACAAAAAGTGAAAGGGCATCATAAAAAGTGTTGTGTGTCGTGTAGTTTATTTTCGTCTTTAGCAAAATAAAGAGACTTCTATAGATTTGTTTGGTCACAAAGTTTGTACAAATATTTAATATCTCATGATGAAACTCAACTAGCCAAACTTGATAGTAAAATATGTATTATAAACATAATTCTGAACGATTTACAACAGCGAAGATGATATAAAAATAACATTTTAAATATAGATAGAAAACGAATTTTACAAGTTCATATTGTTAATAGGTATGTGAGTATAAAATAACGCTTTTCCTATGTACATAGTCTTACCAAAGCTTGTCGTAAGGTGCACTCTTACGCCAATATTTCTTTTCTATAGAAATGCGAGTTACACTAACAGTTTAACAAAACCAACATATTCAATTGTAGAAATAAAACTGGGCATGTCCAAAACATATTCTTCTGAAATGAAATATATTTTTTATTTCAAATAGGCCTTCACAGGCACTTATTGAACTTCGATTCTAATGCTCGGTTCGGAAGGTTTCTTCCCAACTAAACGATAAAAAAGAATATACCTATGAATGATTTTAATTCATACTGAAAATATTGAAAGAATAAATCGAATATTCCCTTCATAATATTACTACACTAAAAAGTACATACTATAATTTTTCAGTCCTTTCAAATACAAAATCTCTATTCTTTGTTATTTATATATGGAGACAAAAGCCTGTTTAAATAATAATGTACTACCAATCTATGTGTATGGGATAATAACTTTATACATATAAATACGTGTAATTGTAAGCCCTAGTCGCCTTTTTAAATAAAATAATCTTAAAACCTTACTCTGCATATATAATTCGACTGTTTTTTACATGTTGCTCCTGACACGCGGTTCAAATGGTCACGTATATATCGTCACATTTAAGCTAATTAAGGTAAGGTGGTCGATAAATACGCTACCTAACGCCTAGTATCAAGTAACGTTAGCTAGGTCGAGTGAATTTTATGTATAGAGAACAAATATTATAGTCAAATTAACGTCACAATTCAAAGTTGGATTAAAATTTTGTTTCACCATAATCATTAGTAAATCTAATGTCAATATTACATCGTTTATGATTAAAGAAATATGCAACATTTGTCAACGTTTAGGTATCTAAATTAACGGTTGGGATTTTTAAAGCTAACAGAATTTTGGTGCTCAAATTAGTGCGAGAAATAAGCGTCTTCTTCTAGACTATTCTAGAAATATTTTAATTACATATAATGTCTTCTGCCTAATTGTAATTGTATGATAGGTTGTATTGCATATATTTTAACCTAAGAACGGTGAATAATACAATTTTGTATTTAAATATAATTTATACAACTGTACTGTTGTTTTTTTTTTAAACAATATTTTTTAGAGGTATATTTTGATTCACGTGTTCATATTTCCCTTCTAATAATATAATTATATACAGATTGTCTTTTTAATAATTTAATCAGTCACAGAAATAAAACTCATACTGGTCATATTTAATATTTATTTACAACACGAATATTGCAGCAATATGAAAATTCTCAGCCACTGTACAAAAATACTCATGATATCCAAGTAATCACATTTATACTTTCATTTTATTTATAACAGATTAAAACAGTCTGAACTTTATTGGAATGTGATGGAATTATGGAACATATTTATTTTGAGTTGACATATTATTTGGACTGTTAACAACTCCTTAATCATTGTGAAGTATTTTACACTTTTCATTTTCTAGTTAAGACAAAGGCTTTTGTACTTTGAGAAAACCATCAATCGTATACAAGGACAAATGAGCTGCCATTTACAAAACTTCCTTCACAAGATCAGGAGTGTCTACAATCCACAGAAGTGCAGTTAGCCGTTTACCCCTTACTTAGCAGTAAAATATAACAACAAAATAATATTACTAAAAAAGTATGATATACACAAATAACGTTGAATTAAAATTTCATACAAAAGGAAACAAAATTAAATAATTATCACGCGCACACGACACCCCAAATCATTGTTAGATCATTACAACCCTTTATCTACGCCTAGAGCATGGTTTCAACTGTCAAGATAATATTATGAAAATAGTCAAATAAATCGAGTGCTCGATAGAATACGTCCATCTTGGCAGCTCGAAACTTTCAAGTAAATCCAAACTTATTTATAAGGCAGTGCACATATTTACTTTATAATAGATTCTATTTAAAATCGTGATTGTAATATTAAACTGAAAAGTTTCGAGCATGTTCACAATATTGTTTAAAACTAAATAATACATGTAGCACCTATGCCTGAAAACTCAATACCACAGTTTTTCTTTAAAATCATGATGTAATTTTAACAGGGTTTCAGAAATATTAAGGAAGTATAAATAATTATATTACAGACAAAAAAATAATTAAAGAAATCATTATGCACCAATTTAGACGCAAACGCGTAAACTTAGTTACTAAATCATAGCCTACATTCGATATATTATGAGGGTCCAGAAGACCAGACATAGCATTTATGTGGTAACAGACAATAAAATTATGAAACAAAATGTTACTATTTTAGTAAAATGCCTGAGTTAAATAATATTAATTGTTAAAATGTAGGTTGTATGTTAAACAATTTAAAACTAAACCAATATATTATAGTATTTTCATTTTAACTAACATTAGATAGATACTGAACAGGAAAATCATAATACTACATTTTATGATAGACTACACAATTCTAAGGTATTTAGATATTTCATATTATTTGTGCATTCATAAGGGATACATATTAAATAATTTTTAATAGACATTTTGAAACGGGATTCTTAATCTAATGAGTTGGTCAGAAAATATGTTTAGTTATAAATTAATCTATTGCATGTAAATGTTATTAAAAAATACAGATCTCTTTTATACAATCTGTTCTTTACACATGAGGGGTGTGGGAGGGGTTAGGAAGACTAATGTAATGGGAATGTACATAGAATACTGATTGAATTAAATAGGCTATTTTTATTTGACAAGTCTTTTTTAAGCATAGGTTACCAGTGACCTGGTTTAAGATTAAAATTGATTATTACAATTTTTGTAACAGGTATTATTTTTACACACTTAAAACACTTCAAATCAATGATTTCTACTTTCAGTCAATATACGGTATATATTCCGCTACCAATTGAACATTGAATGACAGTGAATTTTGGAAAAAATGTTACAGGCATATGCCATTAAAAAAGATGAGGTTAATCATGGAAAAATGTTTTAAAATCACGCCAAAATAGTGAATACTATTTTAACACCTTTAGTGGTGCACATAAAGGCGTAAATAGCTTGGAATATTTGACAAACAATCCTATATTGTACTTTCCGCGAATATTAATTTATAAAAACATTTCGTTTCTTTATTATTTACATGGTTTTTTTAAGATATGCAATTCATATAATAACAGACCTTATCACATTGTATTATGTTACATTTTGCACGTACATCGTTTTTATACACAATATTTAGATACAGTCCTTATATATACTAGAGGTATTTTATCAAACGTGGCATTATTGTATTTGACGATTGTGCGAGAGGAATGTTTATTAATTAAGTAGAATAATGGTATATCAGATATCTGCAGTACAATTAAATTTGGATCAGAAACTAACGCGTCAAATGCGCCCTAAGACATAAATTTTTTTATTTATTTCAAATATTTCTTTGGGATAAGAGAAATATGCACCGTTTAATAAATAATATAGAATTCATATTGCAATGAGTTTGTAATTTTAAAACTGCACGTTTGATAAAACCAATTTTTTTATACATTTTTTAATTTTTTTTAAGAACAAAATAATAAATTAAACAGGATATGCTTGACGAGAATAATATAAAAAACATGACTAATCTAGCACGCTCGCTTACATCCATCCATCCATCTTAAGGCCCCTTCACCGTTGCCGAGGCACGAGGCAAATACAATACTGTATGTATTATATCTAATAACCGTAAGGCCGAAGGAAAATACGTGTTGAGTTATCAAGAAACGCTTAAAAAAATCATATAATTAAACAAAGCATAGAAGGTCTTGACCCTTCTAGACACAATTACATATTTGGCCAACATTAATATTCCGAGATGTTTCTGAATTATGTTTATGCAATATTGTATAACTTTGCTAGATTTCTCAATGCCTCAGATCATTCGGCCATACGGTTACGAGAAGCTATATTAATTCGAGAACATAAGTAGTTAACATTAAACAAAGAATACTATAAACTTAACGCTACTACGTAATATAAAGCGCGAGCAATAAAAATCGTTGAAACTTCAATTGCACAGCGACGACCAGAGGTCGAGGGTCGATGTTGATTCTATTGCGGATAGACCTCTGGCTACAATGTGACCGCCTTTCGAAAATTAACGAAAGCTCCATTATATTTGGCAATATTTAAGTTCACTTTCACGGTTCCTACACTAAATGTGTTTAAAATATATTTATCATAAATTATCCCGTACCTTTTCTAACCTGTCCTTTTCTAACACTTTAAAATCACACTCACATAAATAAATTTATATTTCAAGAACTGTCAGCTTGACAGGTGTCAAACGGTAATTTCAAACTCCATCTTGGGATTTTAAATAACAAATAGCAATATAGCAACACTGAAATATTTGTGGCAATGTCAAGTCTCAACTTTACTAATGTTACTATTAGGGCATTACAATACTATCACTTTTCATTCCATTTCAAAAAAATATTCTCTTCATCTGGTCCTAAATACACTCAACACATCAGACTATATATTAAACCGCCCCAGAATATTTATATATAAAATTCTCGGCTTTACCGATTTTTATGAAATTTAATATGCATATTCAGTAGGTCTGAGAATCGGCTACAATCTATTTTTCATACCCGTACCTAAGTGTTCACGGGAACGGGAACTACGCGGGTGAAACCGCGGGGCGGCAGCTAGTAATAATATATTTACTGCAAGGCCCATAACTCATTAAAACACACATCATTAAAACACTATTATCGTAAAATCGTCAGTCGTTCTCGTATTGGTCGCGTTATTATTAAAGTTTTGGCCACTGATCCATTCTGGTTTGTATCACAAAGCACATATTTAAGGTACATTTTGGCACTCACGCGTTCACAGAGTGTTGAATAGATCCCTTGCGTTATTCTTGGAATATCGCTTATAAGAGCAGTCGCTGAATCAGCTACCACTGAAACAGTTAAAGGGGGCTTATGTTAGAAAGGGACAGAAGAAAACGTATTATAATGCCCATGAGTATGACAGAGATATTTGTATATATTCTCTTTATGTTTTTTATTTCGTCACTTTTTATTAGTTTTACTGAATTAAACCAATTAGAGTTAATTTAAAGTGCATTTTGTTTTACACACCGTCAAAACTATGTAATGAATTGAATGATTTTTATTCAAATAGGCCTTCACGAGCATTTATGAATAGTCAGACTCTAGCGCTCGGTTCGGAAGGTTGGTATTGCTGATTGTGGTAATATATAAGCTGTAGCTTAGATTTGTATTTGTTTATAAACTTTATGCTCGATATATTAAATAAGGTCTAATAACTGAATATATAAAAAAAAATATTTCCGCAATAGAATTTCATATTCTATAACATATTTGTACTGCAGTTGCCATTTATTGCTTACACTCCTCATTCGCACACCTCACTTATGTTAAGTTTAAAACTATATTACATCACTCACACTAGGGTTGGTACAGACGAAATAGGGAAATACATTTAAATTGTGAATAATTATAATAGCCTTCCTTGATTCGTTGTGAACGTTAAATCATTTATTTTTGTACTGTTTACACAATACTGTACCAAAGTAACTTAACTTATATTATTTTCGATGAGAATGTCAAACTGAATAAATTCGTCATAAATTTTACAAAATAATGATAGAAATACAATTTTATTTGACGCCATCTTGAATTCACTTGACCAACTCCAATTTGGACCAGTATAAAAACAACTTGCTATATATAAAAAAATCGTTTGACCCCCTATTTGACGTAATACCGTAACATACGTATTTCGAATCACAAAACACTATGGTATTCATATAATATGTATCAGACAGACCTTCTGTTGGGCATCGCTCGCCGCCTAGCGGTCTGCCGCTGGTGCTCGAACTCGAAGTCCTCCTCGGTTAGAGCGAGACGGTGCATGTGGTACACGAGGTACTCCTCTGCCAAGATGGCGTCCGGTGGGTGACGTAACACTTCGAGAGTCTCGCACAGGCCACAAGCACGCTTCCTGACCTTGCCCTGCCCTAGAGCACCGGCTAGGATCACTAGGGACGCTTTGAATAGGACCTGAAAATAATGTTGGAAGTTCATAACTATTTCAGTTAAGGTAAATAAGGTACTTTACATTTAGTAATGTTAACTACCTAAAGTAAGTACCTACTTAATTTGATTATATTTGCAAGAATATGGTGTAAAAATAAAAGTTTTAATACATCATATTGTGCAGCTTAGGTGATCTTTTAATATTATTGGAAACCGGAGAGAGAGTGGACGTGTGTGTATGTGTGTAGGGGAGGGTGTGCCTGTGTGTGGGGAGGGTGTGTGTGTGTAGGTAAGGGTGTGTGTGTGGGGGGGGGAGGGCGTGTGAGGGGGGAGGGGGTGTGTGTAGTGGAGGGTGTGGGTTTGGGAGGGTGTGTGTGGGGGGTACCTTGACGCCCTCGCACAGGAAGCAGTCCCAGACGCGCAGCAGGCTGTCCCAGGGCAGCGTGCGGGTGAGCGCGCACAGGAACCACTCGGTGGCGTAGAGCACGGGCTCCACCTTGTGCTTGGCGAGGTGCCGGTGCACCGCGGGGGCCGTGCGCCGCAGCAGCGCGTGCAGGATGTGTGTGGGGAGGGGAGGGTGCGTGTGTGTGTGGGGGTACCTTGACGCCCTCGCACAGGAAGCAGTCCCAGACGCGCAGCAGGCTGTCCCAGGGCAGCGTGCGGGTGAGCGCGCACAGGAACCACTCGGTGGCGTAGAGCACGGGCTCCACCTTGTGCTTGGCGAGGTGCCGGTGCACTGCGGGGGCCGTTCGCCGCAGCAGCGCGTGCAGGATATCCCCGTCGCGCTGCAGGACCTGCCATCGGGTTAACAGATAGTTAGGCAGTGATTTAAATGAAATTTGGTACACAGATAGTCTAGAACCTGCGAAAGGACATCAACTTAAACACTCAGCTTAAATTGCAATTTACTTAACTGTTTCCAAAAAATCAAAACATACTACTTGTTAGCCAAAAAGGTAGACTTACCTCCAAACCAGGGTTGTAGTACCCGCTGAGGTACTTGTCGCTGATGCTGACGAGGCACCAGAAGGCCTGCACCGAGGGCATGTGCATGAGGAGGAACGCCGCGACAGGCGCCTGCGCTTGGAAGTACCCCACCTTGGGGTTCAGGACTGAATAGGCCTTCAGCACTGAGAACAGCTCCTGTTGCCTGGTGATACAGAGAGGTGGATGTTAGCTTTTGAGATATTAATAGACTTTTACAGCATATTAGAAAATGGACAAATTATTTGACATCACAGGTAGAAAAACAAAAGTATAACATAAACCAAATTTATTCATTAACCATTTTTAAAATACTATTAAATAAATTAGAAAAGTACGGGGTTAGAGGAAATATTCTAAGTTTGTTAAAATCGTACCTAAGCGAAAGGGAACAAATTACAAGCATATCCAGAGTTTGTCCTAATACCATAATAGAAACTTCATATATATCTGAACCTAGGATAACCAGATTTGGTGTCCCTCAAGGAAGTGTTTTGGGTCCACTGCTATTCCTCGTCTATATTAATGACATGCCAAAAGCTACACAACATCCAATGGTTCTATTTGCTGACGATAGTACAATTATATTTAAATGTGAAAACCCTGACATTTACGAAACTGACATTAATAATGCACTTAAATCTATAATAAATTGGCTAATTTCAAATAATTTAAGAATAAATTTAGACAAAACTAAAATTATGAAATTCTATCAAAGAACAAATCAGGCGGAACTTCGTATAAATTATGCAGGCAAACCGATTAACGAAATAGATAGTACAAAATTTTTAGGTGTTCAATTTGATAAAAATATGACTTGGAAGGCACAAGTTGCTCTAGTATGTAATAAGCTAAGTCGATATTCATACGCGTTATATAGACTTGCGGGAGTTGTCAATCGGCCAACAGTAATATCAGCATATCATGCGTATGTTACGTCCACACTGCGTTATGGTGTTATTTACTGGGGAAATTCGACAGATAGGGAACTAGTTTTCAAAGCTCAGAAGAAATGTGTCAGGGCAATATGCAAACTACAGAAAACAGATAGCTGCAAGCCATTATTTAAAGAACTTCGTTTAATGACGTTACCTTCATTATATATATATGAAATGGCATTATTTGTAAAAAAAAATATGCACTTATTTCAAACCTTTGATAATACTCGACATATGTATAAGATTCGCACAAGATTTCATAAAACGGCACTATTTAGCAAAAATGTCGTGGGAATGGCCTCCAAGATATATAACAAGCTTCCCATACTTGTAAAAAGGAAGAGTGACTATGTTTCATTTAAAAGGTCACTCTTCGAGTACCTTATTGATAGGGCATATTATTCAATTAATGAGTACCTCACGGGAAGTAATACATAGAATATTGTATTGTATAGTATATTGACATAATAAATAACATTATAATAAATTTAATTAACAATTTGACAGAACAATCTAGTTGAATAATAATATAATTAAATAAATAAATTTTGCACGCCTACTCGGCATATTACAGCTGACCACAATTTTGTTATAACATCTAATCTAATGTATCTACCAACCTGTAATGCAATAAATATCTTTGACTTTGACTTAAATAACAGATACATTTTTTAATTAAAAGGACTTCTGTTTGACTTAATGTCATGGGTTTTAATAGTGGCACGGATTTTGAGTAAAATCTTACCAACAATGAAGATTTGCTTGCAGTAATTTCTTTTTTATAGATATAAAGAAAAAAAAAAAACAAAAATTTTTGCATGAAAGTTGGTTTCTCTTTCACGCAAAAACTACTGAACGGATTTGGATGTAATTTCGAACACAGATAGTCTATAACCTGGATTAGTAATTAGGCTAATTTTATTTCTGGGAAAATTGAAGATCCTTCGGGCACGCGGATGAAACCGCGAGGAGCCACCAGTTTTGCAACTTACCCTAATCCCTCTTCCCTGATGAACATCTCATGGTAGGGGAACTGCCTGTGAAGGTCCTTCCTGATGTCCTCCATACACTTGGGGTCCCCTGGTGCTTGGAGCAGCTCCTCATATTCGTTGGGGTGCTTCTCCATGAGGAGCTGCCCACCGCAGAGGTATAACCAGGCTTTGGGTCGTACTGATGCTGGTATACCTGGGGACAAATTAATGTTTGATAATTTTTAACTATTTTATATGTAAATCATATTTAACTTTTAGCGTCTTGTGTAACTTATATAAGTTATCTATACTTATATTAAAAAGCTGAAGAGTTTATTGTTTGTTTGCTAGAACGCGCAAATCTCAGGAACTACTTGTCCGAAGTGAAAAATATTTCCGAGTTAGATAGCCCATTTATCGAGGAAGGCTATAGGCTATATATCAACACGCTATGACCAATAGGAGTGGAGCATCAGTGAAAAATGTTGCAAAAAACGGATGTGAGTGACTCTAACGAAGTTTCGCGGTCAACCAGTAATAAAAGTTGTGAAATGTGATTTACCTTTTCGACATCTCTCGCGCACCTTCTTGTAGTTTTTGCTCATAAACGCCTCCCAATTGTTGAGCATGCGCAGCCATTTTTGTTCACGCTTTAGTATGGTGCTCGGCGATACTGTCCTTTTTCTGTAACAATGTATTTATTTGGTTAAAATAGATTTTAACAAAAAGTGCATGTAGCGGAGATGCTTATGTTGAGATGGATGTGTGGTGTGACTCGAATGGATAGAATAAGAAATGAGTATGTAAGAAGAGTATGCAGGAAGAGTAGTTGAAATAAGACTTTAACGTAAGGTATGAAGGTCTTTTGTGACATGACAATAAATAGGGTTATCTACAGATATGTTTTTTCTTATGAAACTAGTGGCTACCGCGTTACCAGGGATCTTCAATTTTCCCAGAATAAAAAGTAGCCTACGTTTTAATCCATATTATAAACTATCTGTGTTCCAAATCCGTACATCCATACTCAAATTTTCGTTGCAATGCATTGCAATCTCTAGAGATCATTTAAGATACCAATTATACAGTTTTACCATATTGAAACAGGTCAAATGGACGTCAGCTTAGCGACCTTATGTCAATGTCACTTGCTGTTAATTAACTGATTCAAAGCGTCCAGACAACTTCATTCAATTTAATCTATAAATTATAATAATATTGTTTATTGTTGTTGCCGATAATTAAACCGCCCGCTCGATAATAAACCTATTTTGGTAAAAAAACCATTTATATATAAATAAAGAAAAAAACTGCCTCGCCGTCCGACCGGACGGAGTCGGGCGTGCGCGGCAGTCGTGGTTCACAAGCTTTTGGCGCTGACGGCCATATTTGTTTTGTTATGTTTTAAGTTTTCAATTTTGTATATTTGTTTTATGCGTATTTGATCTTAATAATATTTCCTGTGTGTAAGTGAGCCTTTTATTTGCACCCCGGACCGCCCACCGATCAAAGTTTGATCGCCTACAATTGTGATATAAGAATGAATCCTTATTGCCCTTGGTAACGGCATCGCGAACGGCTGGACCGATTTCGCTGATAATTTTTTTGTTGTTTCTGTTATAGACAGTTAGAAAGTTTTTATGAAATAAATATTAAAGTCGCGCGAATAAAGTCAACTAGTTGTTAATAAAAGAAATTTGTTTGTAAAATAACTGAAGGGACGAAATATTAATATAGCCATTTATTAAAAGTTATTTTTAATAATGTTACCGAATTGACGTGCATCCCTTTTACACCCATCGTCACGTGATAAGAAAGAACGAGATGACAACATCGCATGGTTCAAATAATCTCGGTAAACATGTGTTTGTATAAAAATAAGGCAATAAAAGTTAGACGACCTAGATTTGCTATCGAGATACTGTGGACTGTTTGATATAGATAATAATTTGTTATTTATTGTAGAGTTATAGTCAGCTAGTATTTAAGTTACACTTATATACTGCTAACATCTGACGCAGACGCCTAGCTATATTCTTGGTACGGCTTATTTTATACTAGAGGCTCCGGGCGATATGCCAGGGAATCTTTAATTTTCCCGGGATAAAAAATAACCTATGTGTTATTCAAGAAGATAATCTAACTCTGTGTCTAATTTCATCGCGGTCCCTTCAGCCGTTATTGCGTGAAAGAGTAACAAACATACACACTCACAAACTTTCGCCTTTATAATATTGGTGTGATTAGTAAGTTTAGGTTTTATAGTGGTACATAGTAGTTAATGTAATTTTCCGCTGAAGATGTTGATCTTTATATTCTCGAGCCATATCTGTCGTCTTCAAAACTATCTAAAGCAACAAATCAAAGGGTGCTAGGTAAAGGCATTAGGTGGCTTTCTTACCAAACATTTATCTATACATACTTATATTATAAAGAGGAATGATTAGATTTTTGTTTGTTATGAATATGCTCCGTAACTACTGGACCGATCTGTCTCATTATTTCATCAATAGAAAGTTACGTTATTTGTGAGAGTCACAGGCTATATTTTGTCCGCGGAAACTACGCGGGTGATACCGTGGAGCGGAAGCTAGTTTATTTCTATACCTATTTTAAGTCAAAAAAACATTGCTACTATCGTATCGTAACGTTTACCTATTGGTGTATCAGTATAATACAGCTATAAGTAATTTCTTTTAGGTTAGATTTTACAAATATTGTGAAAACTATTTCTTTAAATTCTGTAAACATATTTTGCCATCAATACAACTAAAGTCAAAGCCCCAAATACGTGAGATAGTTTCAAAAATATCTGTCATATTCTAACGCCATACAACAAAGCGAGACAGATATACTTTCAATATAATACGCTACCTCACGTATTAAGACCGAGAAGATTGCAATGTGACCGCTAGTTCACAAGACAGAACCAGCTAGATTGAAGAAAAAAATGTTTATGGTTGTTTTTTTAAGTGTAGGAAGGAGTATGAGGCCTTTTGGGACACCCTTATGAATGAATATTGAACTTTGAAATATCCTACTAACATTTTATAAGAATGTTTGCATGTATGTTTGTTACTTTCACGCCAGAACGGCTGAAGGGATCGCGATGAAATTTAGCACAGAGTTAGAATATGTTCTGGAATATATAGGCAAATTTTTATCCCAGGAGAGTTGAAAAACCCTTGGGAAGGCGTGTGAAACCGTGGGGTTATAGGATTTTTTTGTTTGAGAGTAAATATGTAGTTGCGATAGATTTTATGGAAAGTAGGATCGGAACGATACAAAAAGCAGTTTTTAGGTAGAAGTATTATATTAATAGGTAGTTAACAGAACGGGAATCCATATCCTCCTGAGTCACGCTATATTGAACTTGTATTGACGTCAAAATCATATTGATTTAGGTATCGTTCGATTTGTTCCGTATTTAATAGCATGAGTAAACATATTAAAATTATGTCATAAAATTGAGCTCATGATTTATCGTTATATGTCATTAATACCGAAGTACTCGTATTTTTTATTGCACTATGAAAATATTAAAAAAATCTAGTATGTAAAGTAGGTACCTACTTAATGTTCTAAGACTCCGTAAGCTTATGTTCCGGAAATTTGGATGCGGACAGTATGCATTAATTGCATATTGTAAATATATTATATTATACATATTTAGATAAGTAGGTACTTAGGTAGCAAACATTTTTTTATTTTAAAATAAATTATATAGGTTGGTACTTACTAAATAGTTTGTGGATAGCTTTCCATGGATGAAATAATTATTTTAATCAGTTTTCGAGTTACACACATGGGTTAGTTAGTTATGAGTTATCCATGGAAAGCTATTCCGTAGTTGGATCCAATTAAAAAAATATGTAAATAATATTCGGGCGGAATTAAATTCGCGATAACTAGTCGTGAAATATGAGATTGTTTTTACATTAGGCAATTGCAAATCATGTAAGATTGACTGCACTACCTATTAACCGTTTCTTTAAATCAAGCAGAGCGTTCGAGTCATCTGGCTACATAAACACTATTGAAACCTAACTAAAGATCCTAAATACTAAAATCAGTACAATGCAGCTTTGTTCATAGGTAAATTAGTTCATGGTAGCCGGCTTACTCGACTGACTATTAATGCTAATTAAATTCTTACGCCTACATTACCATGTGTGTCACATCGTAAAGGTTACCTTTAGTTTATTTCTGAGGGGCTTACATTGTCGAGAATCTTTTTATATAGACATCTCGCAACTTCGTGGTTCGGCCACGTTATGAGGAGAGAAGAAAGCCATGTTACCAAAAAGGCACTGCACTTAAGACCAGAAGGCAGGCGTAAAAGGGGAAGGCCGAAGAAAGAGTGGTATGATTGTGTAAAAGATGATATGAGAGAATGTGGATTTGACTGGAGACCGAATGAGGCTTAAGGCTCTTAGTTCGGCTTTAAGGTCTTTAATAGGATAAGGTAAGGCAAATTATGATCTCGCAACTTCGTCTGCATCTCATCTTCCCTTTCTTTAATATTTTTTAATGATGCTCCGCTATTAGTTGTAGCGTGACGTTATATTATAGCCCCAAGATAAATGGACTATCCACCACAAACAAGTATATCCTGAGATTATTTCTTAAGTATAGTTCAGACTATACTTTGTTAGGTATTATCATAAAAATCAGTAAATTTCCATTTCCATCGTCTAAAATAATAATGGTCAAAATCAACGAATTTAAGTCCAAAAACTCTCGATTTAGGCTTTAAAGGTTATGAAGAATCGTGTGCCAAGACCTATAGTAGCCTAAACTTCGTGCCAGACCACAAAAGGTCCTAGAATGTGAGGCTGGAATATTTAGACTTTAATTAATACGTGCGCTAATAAATTTGTTCTTGCGTATGTGTGGAATCTAGGTTGCTCGGGCCATTTATACTTGGTACCGTCAATTAAATGCTGATTTTAACATACCTATTGTTATTAAATACTAGATGACCTACGTAACTTCATCAGCGTCATTTTGTGTAACATTATTCATAGATGCCCCGCTCCTATTGGTCATAGCGTGATGTTATATAGCCTCGATAAATGGGCGGTTTAACACTTAAATACTATTTCAAATCGAACAGTTCCTGATACTAGCGCGTCGAAACAAACTCAACAAAAACTCTTATATATATGAGTCTAATAATGAAGATAAAGTACCAAAAAACGTGTCAAAAATAACGGTAAACTTACCCAAGCTCAAACTCAGTACAAAATCATAATAGGTAATTAAAAAAATTAACAATAAAACATCATACACATGAAAATTAACGGCAATAACTGTCGAAATCTCGTCTCATGGCCATTGGAACAGTTGTAACCACATTCTAACTAACCGTTTGTGAACCGGTGCATGTAAACTGCATACATAGGACCCGCAAATATTGCTTACTTCCCCCCCGCCGTTTCACTCGAGTCCCCGGGGAACCTTTTACTTTCCCACCATAAAAGGTAGCCTATATCCTTACCCAAGCTCTCACCCCTTTCTATACCAAAAACCATCAAAATCCGTTCAGTGGTTTAGGCGTGAAAGCGTAACTGACTTTCACAATAATATTGAGTAAGGATTACATATCACACTAATATTATAAAGGCGAAAGTTTGTGCGTGTATGTTTGTTACTTCATCCCGTCTAAACTACCGAACCGATTTAAATGAAATTTGGTACACAGCTAGTCTAGAGCCTGAGAAAGGACATAGGCTACTTTTTATCCCGGGACAATGGAAGATTTCCCGGGTACGGGAGTGAAACCGCAGGGAGCCGCTAGTTGATAAAATGGCAATTTTCGTCACTGTACGCAATAACGCATGAGTGTACACTAGTGATGTGCCGAGTCGCTGTTTTGGTGGATCGAGTCGACTCGAGTCAGTTTATACGGTATTCGAATCATGACTCGATTCCCTCTACTCGAATTCTATGTTTGGTACTCGAATACTGACTCGAGTCCGGCTGGACTCGAGTCAGTATTTGAATTCCGGCTAGACTCGAATCAACCCTCATTACTGATTCCTTTTTTCCTAATGTTGTGGTTGGCATCGAGATCAAAAGAAATATTGCTCATATCCGATTATGAAGACGCTTCATGATTTTAAATATTTATGTATCTAGGTTATTATTTATCAGGTATCAAAGTTATTACTTTTTAGTTATTCGTTTGTGTTTTAAAGTCCGGTAAATGTTTTTTAAATTACTTTTTAATGAAAGATAATTAAAAACATAGAGCGTAACAAAACTCGTATACTAGACTCGAGTCAATTGAACTCGTATAAATAGAATCGAGTTAGCAAGTACGAATCGATTCTTCTTGTCTCGAGTACCGGAATCGAGTCTGGCGTACTCGAATCAAAATAAATTGGTATTCGAGTAGGCGAGTCCAAAGCAGGAATCGAGTCTGACTCGAGTCAAACCGTACTCGGCACATCGCTAGTGTACACTATAAAACTTGTTTATTTCTTATCGCGTTAAGCATGATTGGGTGTGATTTACCTTATTCACCGTAAAGATATGACATAATGCGATATTGCTTAAAGAATAATAGAAACCAGAAGTAACCTATTTAGTGTTGATCCCGAAATAGGTGTAGTTCGGCGAGTGACCTCATTTGAAGGGGGACTAACCGATCCATAAACTACGGATTGCGTTTTATCGTAAGAATTCACAGCTCTACAAACATTTTTTTTCACTGTAATTTTTATGTTTTTAACTGTCCAAATTACGAATATATTCAATTGTGTTTTTTATGAGCGATATACGAGAGCTAATCTTACAAAATCAATGATAGTTTTATAAATTGTGAGTATTGTCATATATCTACAATTAATCTTTTATCAAATGCAACAAAACCACTGTAGACCAGTGATTTTCATTCAAGTTTTAAAACGCCATTATGATTATAAATCGCTTAAATAACAGTATATCGAAGCTAAACGCCATTTGACCGTAAAATGGAATCACGTAATAAGTATGCAAAGAATGTGCATTACTGACTAATTATGAACAAAAACTTGACGCTTAATATACAATTAGTATGTAAAAACAAATCGAGTTTGAAATAAAAAGTAACGTTTGAAAAATACTTGAGGAGTTTGAGGCGAGGCCTGTGGTGGCCATTAAAAGCATTTTGGACATGCTCTAATAAATACCGATTAAAATTATGTGAAGAATTTGGGGTATTTTATAAAGAGTAGCAAATGGTTTTAGCACGTTTTACTACGGTATATATATATAGGTGTGCCAATTTACAAACCATTTTTAAATTATTACCTAATCCGTTGAAATCGGTTAAAATTTAATTGCAAACATTCTGTTGCAAACAGAATCCTAATGTTTAATTTCGAAAGGTTGTATGGATGTTTGTTATTATTTCACGCTAAAACGAGCGAAAGGATCTGGATGAAATTTTGCCTGAGAAAGAATACGTTCAGGAATAATACATAGGCTAAATTTAATCTCGGGAATATTTAAGATCTTCTAGAACGCGGGTTAAATCGCTCAAGTCACTACTTAGTCTATACTAATATTATAAAGAGGAAAGATTTGTTTGTTTGTTTGTAATGAATAGGCTCCGAAACTACTAGACCGATTTCAAAAATTCTTTCACCTTTGGAAAGCTACATTATACCCGAGTAACATAGGCTATATTTTATCCCTGTATTCCCATGGGAACGGGAACTACGCGGGTAAAACCGCGGGGAGGCAGCTAGTTACTTATATTTTTGATGATTCGGTAACATCAAACCATGGGTATACATACAATTAAATGTATTCCAAGTGCCCATTACAGATACCTACACTTTTAAAACCTAGTTTTCTAATAAAATGTAGGTATGTACTGTTTAGTTTTAGACGTTATAATACATGTTCTTATATTAGTCATGTCTTAATATTTATTCAGCTGAAAACGGTATGTTTGATAATGAATTTTTAATAAGAACGACTGAGGTCATATTTTTAACTATTTATCTTTAAATTCGATCTAGCAATTATGCGTGTCTTTTAGATTTTTTGTGGAAAAACCTATGAGTGATATTTAAATTAACGGAAACTAATCTTGATTTCAAGGGATTTATTTAAAATAGTCACATAAAGTATGTCCTAATAGACTAAGTAGCTACACTACTTAGTTTATTTAAATTTGTAATTTCAACAAATAAACACAAAACAATATATACCCAATATATGCAGGTGGGTGGTCGTAAAAGTAGAGGAAGACCGAAGAAAGTATGGATGGATTGTGTGAAAGGTGATATGTGTAAGAAGGGAGTGATGACTGAAATGACGGCTGACAGTGAGGAATGGAAGAAAAACACTTGTTGTGCCGACCCTGCTTATGCGGGATAAGAGCAGGAAGAAGGAAGGAATATCAAACTATACGCACAAACCTTCTTCTTGAATCACCATACTTATTGATTAAAATCCGTTGCGTAGTTTTAAAGATCTAATCGTAGACACAAGCGACTTTCCTAAAAAAATGTACCGATTAGAAAACCATGGAAAAATGCCATTATTTAAGGAATTTTCAATATGAAACACAAGTCAAGAATTTTCTGCGTTAATAGAGCTCTAAGCTTCATAAAGGTGTTTATGATGATTGATGGCGTTGCTTGAATGTTTCGTGGGATTTTAGACTCTAATAACTAAAACATAACGATGCCATAAATCTGGGAAAATGGGGGAAAATGAGCCAGTCACTGTGAGCAGAAAACGAGGGTTCCACTTTCAATGTGCCATTTTCTTTGTGGTGATTTGTACTGAAATTCAGATAGTGTATTAGAATATTTGTAAGAAAAAAATCCTTTAGTAGTGAAATTCTCACTGTCCATGCTATTTCAGATAATTTGTATATATCTTTATTGTACTTAGCACATCTATGAAAAGAGTGGTTGCCGTGTTTATTATCGGTTCTTCTCAGCAAAAGCAACTTTCAAAACCAAGCATTGGCCTGGAAGGCCTATTTGAATATGTAGGCCATTAATTAAAGTCTTTCATTAAATTCGAGTTAAGTATTCAACCTGAGAATGTATCTATCTGTATGGTTGCACACATATCATTTCTTATTTCCAATTAAGTATAATCTGGCTATAATTACAAACACAATAAAAACCTCAATTGTGAACAAAATGTACAATGACACAAATATTGTAAACGCGAAAGTAACTCCGTCTGTCTGTTACGCTTACATACAAAAATCGCTGAAGGGATTTTGATGAAATTTGGTACAGAGCTTAGACAAAAGCTACTTTTAGCGGGAGCGAGGGTAAAACAGCGGGGTCGAAGCTAGTGCTACATAAGAGTGGAGTTTCACTCTGCAGGATGAACGCGGCATTTTGTGCTTAAACTACGGGGTGGAGGGGCTTAACCACATTCTCATTCGATTAACAAAAACAATCGAATATTATGAAAAACATCGAAACAATCAATTCGATGGTTAATTACCGACAAACAATACGTGGGAAACCCAGTCACTATTTCCTTTTTACTTTGTAATGATTGACTTCTAAATCAAGCCTATATGTCGGAAAGGAAAACAGCGGAGCCGTGAGGTAACTTATAATGAGATTTCTAATGGCTAAGTTTTTTTTTTATTGCCTACGAAGACAGACGAGCAGTCGGCCCACCGGAAAGTGGTTACCGAAGCCCATGGTCACCGGCAATACCGGGGGTATCACTAACGCGCTGCCTACCGTGAAGGACTCTTTTTACACCTCGTTTGAAGAGGGACATGTCATAGCGCAGGGGGAACACCTCGGAGGAAAGTTCATTGCAGAGTTTGATAGTAAGTATATAATAGGCCCATTTTTCACAGCACAGATATGCCAAAAAGGGACAAAGATAGGGGGAAGAAAAGAGACACCTGTTGATAATACGGGCCTCGACAACTTTACAGGCACTTGTAGGCAATTGTAAGCCTTTTAAAATATAAACATATTTGTAGGTACTGTACCACTGGTACCCCGCGGTTTCACCCGCCTTCCCTGGTATCACAAATTTCTCTCCAAATTCCAACGTGACCCTTTCAGGCGTTCTGGCGTGAAGGGGAAACAGACATACATTCTCACAAATATTCTAATATATAATTACATATAATGTTAGAAAGATATAGATATATAACATGACTAAATACCGTATGAGTTTTAAAAGCTTATAGAAGTCGATGACACGACCGACTGCTTAGAGGAAAATCCAAATCTGGAACTAGATCAGGAAGTCCAGTGACCGCAAAACCAATGACCTCATTTGAAGACGCAGATTTTAAGTCACCCCTTGAACATCACTGTTGAAGGCTTCCGAACTTGAGATCTACGTCGACATCTAAGAGGCCCGTTTAGACAAGAGGATGTCTCTTTTTGTCGCGCTACATTCGTCTCTTTTTTCCACACAGATATAATGTGCTGTCAAAACAGACCTAGACAAATTTAGCTCTCACTGTGTAGACATCGAGTTTTGTCGTGAATTTACTATTATGAAGACCCTAATATAATTATCATTTACTATTTTCGATCGAGTGTGATGACCTTAACAGGTAAAGGTCGGATAACTGGAGATTCATGGCTGTTCGATAGATACCCTGATTGATATGCCACAGAATGTAAGTTTCACAGAAGACTATCTGTATCCATTGAACATATCTTATATATTAATTATCTGGTTACCACAATAAAACCTCTGCTTTGAGATCAGATTGGCCATATGTAAAGGCATGTCTAGAATTTATATACATATTTTCTTAATGTTGGTATTCAGTATGTATGCACATAAGATACTTTCATTGGTATTAACATAGATTGTACACTTATTACAATATTAGAACAAACAAAAGTACTTTCTCTTGGTAAAAACAGAATCCACTAAAATTGTTCTGCTCTAGTAATCATGTTGTATTTCTAAATAATGTAGAGTTTATTACGCTTAAGGTCACAGATATTTCAGCTATAATTTTCCTGATTATCTATAAATGGTTTATTCTAAAATTATGAAGTCTAGGTAAAATTTAATCATCATCATCATATCAGCCATAGGACATCCACTGCAGAACATAGGCCTCCCCCATTGACTTCCATGCAGACCGGTTGTAGGTTGCCTGCATCCAATGGGTTCCAGCATATTTAATTTTTAAATTTAATGCAGCATAAACATGTAGGTACATATTAATTCAAGCTTTTATCAATAAACAAATGTGCAATTGTTTTATAGTGATAAAAAATTATCTTAGTGAAGGTCAGACAGTTGGTTAATTAATTTTAGATAAAAACAGACCATGTGTTATATGAAATAAGTAAAAGTATGTTAATAGTGCACTTTTTTGTTCAACCTTGCCGAGTTGTATTATGTATACTGTAATATTTATCCAACTGTTAATATTTCTGTTTTTATTTTTTCAATAGTGGTTTCACACTGTTTTTAATATAACATACCTTTAAGATGTTTTTCAGTCCCCAAATAAAAATACCTCCTATTTTTTACGAGTTATATTAATTTTATATCCATATGACTCACATGCTTTGTTACTGCAATTTGATATATTATAGCTATGATTAACAATGAGTTACAACTTATTGGGTGTTTACTTACTGATGTTGATTATTAATATTTAAGTATTAGTCACCATATAAACCCTATACCATACATATAGTTTTTTATTTAGCGTAAGTTTATATTACTCTTGTATTTATGTATTGTTGCTAGCAGACCTTAAATAAATAAATAAATATTATTAAAATAGATCTGTTTGTGATTCCTTCATGTTGTAATAATGAAGTGAATAAGTTAATTATTTGCTTTGTACCACTGCAGGTACATATTTTGTATACATTTTGGACTTCAATTTACCATCAAACTCAATATTAATTAAAAATAAAATCATAAAGGTATTTGAAATGCAGTGTATTCTTAGTAAATATTCAAACAAACTAATTTAAGGAAAAACTATAACATACAATAAGCATTACGATACACAGTGGTAGACAACAACTCATCAAGGTAGAAGTCAATAATTATTTTACACAAAATTAAATTAATTTTCTATTTAACTTGCTGGTTGTTCACTATAAGTCTGATTGACTAAATCCATCCAATAAATAGTAAGCTCGTAAACATTTTGTGTGTGGAATATGTAGTTAATGAATAAGTCTCACAAAACATCACTCAAGTTTCCAAACAACAAAATAATACCAGAAAAACAGTGTTGCAATTACACATTCAGATAGCATATCCGCTGATTATTGACGTAAACAAGGGCAATCTGGCATTTTGAATCATTTTTTGCGGAATGAAATAAACAGCACGGAAACTTTACTTACGGTTCTGGACTATACTGAGCACCGCCAAAGAAGCCGTGCCTGTCCGGCTGTGTGGTCACCGATGAACAAATAGACGTCGTGTCCGCCTGCTCACTCCGATCACCACCTACACTTTTCACACTCTTCTGCAATGACATCTTACACACTTCCTGTTCTAACTTCTAGCTTGTACCATCACGCACACCCAGGAAACCACCGCCGTCGACCACAAGAGTGGGCGTGAGAATTAATTACAAAACATATAACTGTTCCACACATTCACGCTTGTACACCCGTTGTTTAGACTTCACATCACATTTGGCACGGAGAAATGTCGGGCAAACACACCACAGGGACCGCTACATAACCGGAGACGATAAATATGGTAACAATCGTGCTTAGAATGAATACAAACTAATAATTTTCTTATCAAAACCAAACGTGTGGGTGGGCGAATGAATAACATACGTCATTTTTTTTAGTGTTGTGCTTCCGCATCATCCAATACTACATGAATTGTCTTTGGGTGAATCGACTACATATTTTAATAATTTAAAATAGCAAAGTCGAAGAATATTTTGTAAAGTTCATTTTTGGCCTTATGTATTTCTTTTATAGACTTGGTTATAATAGATATTTAAATTTCACATAAAGAGAGCTTGGTAGCGTTGTAAAGAATGGCTAAAAAGGTCTTGTATCCAAATCCCATGTCAGACTGTCAGTGTCATGTCATGTCAGTCAAATATAAAAAAAATAAGATTATACGATGAGATCAAGTTAAAGAGGTTATAAAAATAAAGACTATTAATTATCAAAAATAAAATATACTGGTGTTTTATATAATTCGTTGGAGGGATACCCAACAATACAATAATGAATGCACTCAGGAAGACGCTAGTCCTACCACAACTTGCCAGATTAAGTTCCTCTACACCAGCAGAGTTTGTAAACCGCAACCCTAGGAATCTGGAGAGGCTCCGAATTGCAAGGAAACCTGATGGATACCACTTAGATAAACCAGGCAGGAAGTTTTGGCACAAGTTCGTATCTCGATCACGACTATATAGATACCTAACATTACCTGTTCAATCATAGAATGTTGTAATGAGTGTGAGTCCATTTGATTCGAGAGACAACCATTCTGTGATCAAAGTCAATCCAACTTTGTCAAACCTAGTCATATTAGTGTAATCATTAAGGCCATAATGATCTATTGAAGTATCTAAAATAAGAGCTTCAGTATATTTATTAGTGTATATTTAAAATCTTATTAGGTATTCTTATTAATAAATATATACAAAAATCAAATTTTGGCACTTTAATTGCAATGTGTTATTATTTCCAGGTTAGTGCTGACTTCCAGCAACCGCACAGTGACTGCCCAAGTGGTTCACTACATCAATGGACCGGTAATTGAAGCTAAAACATCAGAATGGGCATTACGTAAACAACTGTATAGTATTAAAGACACATCTGCCTTTATCAATTTGGGTAGAATCTTTGCCCAAAGATGCCTGGAATGTGGTATCACAGAAATGTACTGTGACCTGGAACCTGTTGAAGGTGGAAAAATACAAAAATTCCTAAATGAAGTTGTGAATGGTGGTGTTAAGCTGCAAGAGCCAGAAGTTTACAAAAAACCAAACCCATGGGATCAATTTAGGCCTGAAAAAGCATGGGAAGCTAGCGATTAAATTTGTTTTTGTATTTACTTTATACTAAGTAGAATAAAATAATGATTAGTTACATTTTATTTCACTGATTGACTATTGGTACCTATATTTATAACATAAAAAATATATTTTGTCCAGTCAAGTTGTATCCAACATTTTCTAACCTCATGTGTAAGTAATAACACTTGTGTCTGTTATAAGACCAGGACTTTAGAAGGGTCTTATTCAATATCATCAATAAAATTATTCCGCACCTTTAGCATGAAAACTATAAATTTATCATACAACAAGCAAGCCAGAGTTCTACCCATCCTCAGGATCTATTCTTGCCAGTGTCAAGTGTAAGCTTAAATTAATTTCATTCTCGTATGTATATGGAGTAAACTTGGAGGTGCTATACTAAAATTGATTTATATACCACATTTATTTATTTATTTATATAGTTATGTTAGTTACACATGGAGCACAAAGCAATCAAAATTTATATACTTTCTATGTCTATTTCAGAACGTATTAAATTAACAGGAAGTAGATTTCTGAACGAGTTATTTGCTGTCATATTTTTAGATGATTTTTAGATGAATATTATTCATTTCTATAATTTAAACAACATATTAAATTATTCTCATATAGATTATTAAATAAAAATTATTTATTTACTAGTGCTAGAAAAACGTAACTGATTAAGTTATTATCGTATTTTCATTAGTTAAAGTGTCTAAGTTGACTCTGAATAAAAATGGCGGAAAAAATGATGGCGTCTATTTCTTTTCACAACACTACGCTACGACTATTCTATAATTATCTCTTTCTGGCACAGGGTGCCTTCCGTAAGGCATAAAATGGCATTGGGCACGCGTAGTGATCAATATGTCCACGTGATCTGTCGTCAGTCGCGACTCGCGTAATTGCAAATGCAAAATGTATTGGACGGAAACGTTTGTGTTACAATGAAATCATATTTTTTGTTATTTTAAGTTATTAGTGATAGAGTTATAAAATGCCTGCGTCTATCGGTGTTAATTTACGTGTGACTGGCCACTGCAGCCAAGGCGGGAGAAAGTACATGGAAGACTTGTTTTCCGTTGCTTATCAACAAACGGAGGACGAGAGAGATTTGGAGTATGCTTTCTTCGGGATATACGATGGTCACGGCGGGAGCGAGGCGGCGGCCTTCGCCAAGGAGCATCTCATGGACTCGATAGTAAAGCAGAGGCAGTTCTGGTCGGACAACGACGAGGATGTTCTTAAAGCCATCAGAAATGGTTACATGTTGACCCACTTGAACATGTGGAAAGAGTTAGGTAAACATCGAGTTTCAAGTTTGTAACGGTGTCGAGTTTAGTGTATCGCTCGTTAGTTTGCGTCGGCGGTTCGCTAACATCCAAGGAGATTCCCAAGTGATTGTATTGAAATGTTTGGCTTGACCTTGTTAAAACTACTCATAATTTTTTCTACACCACTTTGACATTGAGGTTGCTAAAGTTTTTCAAATGCTTGTTTATTGGTGCTAGTGCATTGTTAGATAATGCCTGCAGATAGTGATTGTTGAAATGTGCCTTTGCACAATTTTGGGAAACCCACTCACTGAGCCAAGTGAAAGCAGTTATACCAGTTTTTGTTTTTTATTTTATATATTGGCTCAAGTTTCCTCTTACTAAAATCTTATAAGGTCATTATTTAACACTGGTTTTGAAACTTCACATTTTCATTGGGTACTTAAGACTTCTACAACAATGCCTACTTATGCATGGAGTCTATGTAAAATTACTGAAAAATATTGACAATAGATGTAAATTTCCATTTGTTTTGTAAATTAGTTTCAATTTCTGCTTTGGAAAGTTTTGTCTAATAAAAAATGTGAAACCAACTGGCTTTGTGTAGCTTGTTTCTTATCACATATTGTTAGGGACCTGTCTATGTTTTGTAATTACTTAGTTATCTTTAAAGAAAATGTACAAGACAATAATTTAAAGCACTAATTAATGTTTTTGAATAGTTTTATTAACTACAAAGAAATAGGACATAATGAACTGGGTAAAATAGATAACACAAACAACTTATAACATTTATATTGTTACAGAAAAATGGCCAAAAACAGTGACAGGATTGCCGAGCACTGCGGGCACTACAGCGAGTGTAGCGTTCATACGTCGAGGCAAAATATACATTGGTCATGTCGGGGACTCTGCTATTGTACTTGGTTACCAGAAAGACGGTTTGTACTATGTTTTTGCCAAAAAAAAAAATTTTGTCATACTTTTCTTGGTAACCTAATTATAAGCTTGAAATATCTGTTTAGAATTAGAATGACCAAGTGTTAATAATTACCATATTTTATTATTTATCATTGTTTCCATATCCTATTTAAATAATTATTAATATAGACATCTATTTCTGGTCTTATAGTTAAGTATAGACTTGACCAGACAAATAATAAACATGACCCTAAGAAATGAAATGAAATGAAATAAATTTATTCATTCAAATAGGCCTTCACAGGCACTTATGAAACGTCGACTCTAATGCTCGGGAAGGAAGTATTAAGAGAATAATGAAGATATAATATGAATTAGGGTTGTATTGTACATAGTTAATTTTATATAAATTAACTACATATGTTTATTTAGTTTATAGGAAATTTTGTATGTTAAGCCAAATAATAGGACACCAATTAATAAAATTAATTATCTTTTCACACAGATTGCGAGGAATGGGCTGCAAAACCTCTGACCTCAGATCACAAACCGGAATCAACGGCAGAAATAGAGCGCATACAAAAATGTGGTGGGAAGGTTGTGTCCAAAGCTGGTGTACCAAGAGTTGTATGGAACCGACCGCGCCTCGGACACAAGGGACCAATAAAAAAGAATACCCCTATGGATGAGATACCTTTCCTAGCTGTGGCAAGGTCATTAGGTGACCTTTGGAGTTATAATCCTCACAATGATGAGTTCATAGTCAGTCCAGACCCTGATGTTGGCGTATTAACTATTGATCCAACAAAATTTAGGTAAGAACTGGAAGATAATAATAATCAAAATAAATTAATGTGGTCAGAAATTGTCTGGTGGGGTCAGTGATGTAGATAGTACTACATAAATATTATCCACAATGTTATAGTTTCCTCCTATTTTCCTTACACTAATATCATATATTATTAAATAAATAATGTATAGCTATTAATCTTGGTACAGAGTTTTCTTTGTTTACTTTTGACTCTCCAATATATATTTATTTAAAAAATAATACGTGAGGCACTCGGGGACTGCCGCGGTAAAGCTATTGCATTGCATAGCATTTTGTATCAACTTATGCAATTATAATTTTATTTATTTATTTGAATAATAAATGCACTTTGTTCATTCATATTCAAAACACTTCATACACAAATTTTACCAGTACAGCTATTCACTGTTCTACATAAATACATATACACCTATATACTTTCTCATTTCTAGATTAGTCTATTTCAGTTATTTTCATAGTGTTATGTCCTATGGTATCTTGCTTTGGGGCAGAGCAGCTGATATAGATACAGTTTTTATTTTGCAGAAAAGAGCAGTCTGTGCTATTTATAATTTAAGCTCGCGAGCTTCCCTCAGAGATAAATTTAAGGAAATTAACATTCTCACAGTTGCATCACAGTACATTTATGCAAACGTAATATTCGTCCGTCAAAACATTAGTCTTTTCACGAAAAATTGTGATTTGCACTCCATTAATACTAGAAATAAGCATAAACTTGTAACATCTGCATATAGATTACAGAAAGTGCAAGGATCATTTTTAGGACTTGGTGCACGGTTTTATAACAAAATCCCCACAAATATTTTAGATTTGCCTATGAATAAATTTAAGGAACGAGTTAAGTCAGCTTTGGTACAGAAGGCTTATTATAGTATAAACGATTATATTAACGATGGCGAGGCATGGGTATAGCGCTCGTTCTATCAGGACTAATATTATTATTGTTAAAGAAATTGTTAAAACTTGTTTTGAAAAGAGTAATTGCTGAGTTTATTGCCGGCTCTTCTCAGCAAAAGCAACCTTCCGAACCGAGCATTAGAGTCGACGTTTCATAAGTGCCTGTGAAGGCCTATTTTAATGAATAAATTTATTTCATTTCGTTTCGTTTCGTTTCGTTTCGTTTCGTTTCGTTTCGTTTCGTTTCGTTTCGTTTCGTTTCGTTTCGTTTCGTTTCGTTTCGTTTCGTTTCGTTTCGTTTCGTTTCGTTTCGTTTCGTTTCGTTTCGTTTCGTTTCGTTTCGTTTCGTTTCGTTTCGTTTCGTTTCGTTTCGTTTCGTTTCGTTTCGTTTCGTTTCGCTTCGTTTCGTTTCGTTTCGTTTCGTTGATTTGATTTGATTTCATTTGATTTCATTTGATTTCATTTGATTTCATTTGATTTCATTTGATTTCATTTGATTTCATTTGATTTCATTTGATTTCATTTGATTTCATTTGATTTCATTTGATTTCATTTGATTTCATTTGATTTCATTTGATTTCATTTGATTTCATTTGATTTCATTTGATTTCATTTGATTTCATTTGATTTCATTTGATTTCATTTGATTTCATTTGATTTCATTTGATTTCATTTGATTTCATTTGATTTCATTTGATTTCATTTGATTTCATTTGATTTCATTTGATTTCATTTGATTTCATTTGATTTCATTTGATTTCATTTGATTTCATTTGATTTCATTTGATTTCATTTGATTTCATTTGATTTCATTTGATTTCATTTCATAAACAGCTGCTTATGTATTCGTCCGATTTCGGAGCAGCTCGTCTCGATCTAGCATACGTCTAGTCGCACGTACACAAACACCGTGCCGAAGTCTGCCGAACTGAAACGACGTTAGACGATGTGTTAGGTTTTTTTCGTTACGGAATTTCTTGATTCGGTCGCCGCGCTCAGAGCCCGCGATAAAAGCTATGCAATAGCTTAAAAATTATAATTGTGATACTGAAATATACTAGATATTTAGTTATGTATGTTTTAGTTCATTTGATATAACATTTTCCAGGTGTTTGATTTTCGGCACTGACGGGTTGTGGAATATGATATCACCGGAAGGTGCGGTGAGCTTAGTGCAGGCCACAGAGAGACACAATGAAGCTGCCCTAGTCGGAGGCAATGCTAATCAGCCTAGAGATTGGCTAAATCCCTCCAAAAGTCTAGTCGATCATGCTCTAGAGAGGTAAGAGCTAACATATCTCAAAATTATAGTGTGCATAAGTATTTATTTGCTCAATTGTTATTGGGAATAATTTTAATAAATAAAGTAGTAAATTAATTTATACCGTGATATTCGCAGGTGGTCGAACACTCGAATGCGAGCGGACAACACGTCGGTGGTGACCTTGATGCTGGACCCGCCGGGGCCGCCCCGCGCCACCGTGCTGCGGTCCCGCACCGCGCAGCGCCCCCAGGCCGTCCCCCCGCCCGACCCGCCCGCGCCGCCCCTCCGCGCCGACCTCGCGCCCCGCCCCGACCCCGCGCCCGCGCCCGAGCGGACCGTGCCCGAGAACGGCCTCACCATCATGACGCGCTTCTCCGACGTCGACCGGCCCCCCTCCGGCCCCGCCCCCGGCCCCGGCCCCGGCCCCGGCCCCGCCGGCGACCCCGGCCCCCTGCCGCCCTGCGCCACGCTCGACGCGCGCCTCTCCACCGCGCCGCTCGACGACCCGGCCCGCGACGCCGCCGTCGACGACGCCGACGCCGACGCGATCACCAACTACGGGAACCCGGCCGAGTCCTACTTCATGGCGCGCCTGCTGAACCGCACCCGCGTCGTCAACACGCTGTCCGCCGTGCCCGAGGAGATAGCCGGCCGCGCCTCCCCCGGCCCGCGCGACCCGCCGCCCGAGCCGGCCACCCTCGTGCCCGAGCCCCCCGCCGAGCCCGAGCCCGACCCCGAGTCGCCCGCCGCCGAGCCGTCCGCCGACCCGCTCGCGCCCGACCCCGACCCCGAGGAGGAGCCCGCCGGCGAGGACGACGGCGGCATCCAGATCAACGAGGTGTCCTCGAGCTCGCCGACCGAGGGGCCGCCGCGCGCGCGGGGCCGCCGCCCGCGGACCGAGCCCCGCCGCCCCGGCGCCGCGCCCGACCGCGTGCTGCGCTCCCACCACGAGCCCGACCCGCCGCCCCGCCCCAACACGCGCCAGGCGGCCCGCGCGCCCGGCCCCCACCCGCCGCCGCCCCCGCCCCCGCCCCGCCTCGACCGCGTCGTCATCCTCACGCGCCGCGCCGCCCCCGCGCCCGGCCCCGGCCCCGCGCCACCCCCGCCCCCGGCCCCCGAGGAGGAGACCAGGCGCGCCGGCCGTGCGACCCGCTCGCAGGCCGCGCCCCCCACCCCGCTCGCGCAGAAGATCACCCGCAGCATCGGAGCGTACGCGCGCGAGCTGCGGGGCGCGTGCGGCGGCGGCGGCGGCGGGGCGGCAGGCGGCCCGCGCGCGGGAAACTTAGCGCGCGCCCCGGGACCGGCGCGGCGGGCCCCGGCGGCGCGGCGACAGGGCGCGGCCCGGCGCGCGGACCGCTCGAAGGAGAACCTCGGCGCCGCGAGCCCGCGCGCCCGCGCCCGCGCCGCGCCGCCCGCGCCACCCCCGCCGCCGCACCCGCCGCGCCCGCGACACCGGCGCGCCGATAACGCGGCCGACGCGGAGCCCGAGGTGCACTCGACGACGAGCGAGCCGGCCGCGCCGCCGCCGCCGGCCGCGTGCGCCGGGGCCCCCGCTCCCCCGGGGGCGGCGGCGGAGCCCCGGCCGCGGGCGCTGCGCTCGCGGAACGACGCCGCGGTGCCGGCCCCCGCGGCCGCCAAGCGCGCGCGATGCGGGGGCGCGGAGGAGGCGGGCGGCGGGGCCAGCAAGGCGGCCAAGCTGGCGCCGGAGCGGTGCGCGCGGGCGCTGGGCAAGCGCGCCTCGGGCCCCTGGGCGCCGGCGCTGGCGCTGCGCAACCGCCTGCGCCGCCGCCTCGCCAAGTAGCCGCCCTCGCCGCCGCCGCCGGTCGCCCGTCGAGACCGAATCCAAAGATGACTGCGTCGTATACGTTGGAGTTTCCGTTGTTGATGTTCTAGTTCCGGCCGCCGGGCGCCTCGCAGGGCTGCGCCTCGGCCCCTCGACGTTAAACTATAGTACAAACGAGTAAATTGAATATTTAACATATAAGTTTAACCCGTGGACCAGGAGGAATGAATTAGCTCTAGTAGATATTTATTTTCTGTATATTTATAGACTTCTATCGCGTTGCATTTAATTAAAAGGGTGTGGAAATCTAATTTTCATCGTAGTGGCGTCGCGTCGGAGGCTACGTAGCGACTCGCGGTCGACCGCGGGATCCCGTCCCGCGAGGGTTTAGACGACTGGAATTTTGATATCTTGTTAACGTAGTGCATACTATATCTTTATTATTTTTAATGTAAAAATTAATGAAACTATACCAAGAGTGCTTTCTCGGAAAATAATGTTAATTAAGAGTGCTAAATATAATATTAATTAATGAATGTACAGAGACATTGTACAGGTTATCACCAAAATTTTCTTTTATGTATTGTGCTAAAAAAAATATTTTTTCTACGCGACCGTAGCTGTTAGACATCGGAGAGGTTATTCTTTTGGGAAAAGAATTGTTTTATTGTACTTCCTAATTGAGCTTTATTGATTTAGTAGTTTGCGAGAGTGTTGTTACGTTGTACGAGACCTCGTGAATGAGAGATGTTTTTATATAGAAATGTTGTGTGTCATTAAAGTACTGTTAACAGCCGAACATATCTTTTAGCGTAAATATATTACCGTTACTAGAACATAAAATTACTTTTATGTATGTAATGTACTTTTGTTTTCTATTTCGATGTGTTGATCTCCCACAATCCATACCATTATGTAAGTTGCTATTCCTCCACTACAAATTATGTATAACTATCAAAATAATGTGATTACGAGACCATTGATTTATTTAAAATAAAGCCAAAAATCGGTTTTTGTGTATAACGACATTGTTGATTCTGTAATTAATTTTATATAAAAGATGAACTTTAATATGAAACTGCGAATTAAACAGAGAGTACCTAAGAATTGACTGAAGATTCTTACGTATCTGTGTATTTATAAGTTAAAGACAAGTCCAAGATTTGTGTACATAATTATACCTATAGGTGAAACAAAAGAATATTTGTAATAATAATGTGCCTCATTCGTTACCGACTTAACAACAAATACATAGGTAAAGTGTTCTTTGATATATGATAGATATGTATTTTTTATTGAGAATAAAAATTTATGCATTGTAATTTAGCTGTAAAAGAGGATTTAATATAATTTGTTAAGGTAATTGTGTAAACGTGTTTTTTTAGTATAATTTAATAATCCGTCACTTACCCGATTGTGGTGCAAATAGCCATATGCTATTTATTATATTTTTGTTGAATTCTCCAGTTTATGTTATGTTCAGAATGTTTAGAACAATGGAGTAAATAGGTTTTATAACTAAAACGTACGCGTTTAAGTTTTTTACGGTTTTTTTTCACATAAAAATTTACCGAAACGTAAACACGTAAGTTTAGTGGAAAAAAATAATTTTGGTTACCGGTAAGTGATCGAAAGTTAAATTTACAAAAAAATAACGTACGATTTTGTAACTTGGAGGGTAAATGATGCCTTGTTGGAAGTTCCATGTTGAACAGTGTGGTGGTTTCGAAAAAAATATGCTATAGATGCGAGGAGAGAAGCTAAACAAATTTATTACTATACATTACTGAAAAGTGAAAAGGATTATTGTAGATTTTATTTTTTGATTTAAATAAAGTTTGTATTAAATATAATGTGGACTTTTTCTTATTAGATTGCCTTTTATGAAATCAAATTTGGTCCGGTGTGTTACCTATTAAAACATATGTAATACACGCTCTGGGAAGTCCCTCTTATATTTTAAAGTAGCATTATTTTCAGTAAATTGTTGCAAGAAACAAGCGCTCCGATTGAAGGAGTGCTGGGAACGGACCAATCAGATCGTAAACCCTATTTGAATTATTCTGTTATGTTAGGTAAGTTGCAGAAATCGATACCTTAATTTGCAAACCTAATAACTCTCATTTTTTCTTGACTTTTCGTCAAAGGTATCGAAATATAACATTAGCAAACGTTAAAATGGAGATTCATGTAGTCCTATTATGGGTGGGTTTCATATACAATTTACCACAGCGACCTAAAAAGAAATCTTAAGTGATTTTGGCACTGTTTTACATGCTTTTTGGCAAAAGACAGGCGATTTACATGACTCGAGGAATTTGGTCAGGGATCGAGGATAGCCTATTTTGAGAAAACGCATCTCCTGAGAATAAGCCGCGTCGCGGCGGCGCGGTTAACGGACTAAGTATTTAAAATTACAAAAGTTAGAGCTGAGAGCCATTATTTCTCATATATATTAATACAGTGCTGCATTGACTTATTTAATACCTATAGTTTTTGTACATTGTAGTAAGATACGTGCGGCGTCCAAAATAAAATAAAATTGATTTGATTTTACATAGGTAATATAGGAATATAATATAGTATAGGAAATCAGCTAGTTAGTTGTGGGATTTGAGATAGTTAAAATAGTCCGTTATTGTTAATCGAAGGTTATTTTGGCTGGCAATAGACATCCGTTAAACGCAATTCGATTGAAACGGTTATTGTATCGAAAATCTCTAACATAGGTATTCGATCATCCTGAATTTAATTGCATTGTTCGTCTAACGGTCGGAAGTAGGTATGACCGTGCGAATCGGATGTTAGGTAGGTACAGGCAGTCACGATCACATTCAATTTTTATTATTCGGATATTCAATAGGTTGGTATTTAGGGACATTTGCTGTAGGTATTTTAGAAGAGATAAGTAACTATCTTACTTTACAACGACCTACGAGAATAATACGGTTAGGTATGTTGAAAACGAAGACTGGGCTAGATTCGATTAAAAAACTATTGTCAGTTTTTTTGTGACATGAATAAAATATCATACGGCCGTAAAAAAATGAATGAGGCAATTTTTTAGGCGATTTTCTGGTTAATGGCTTATAATAGTAGCATATCATCCCGCTATATGCATTTTCTAGTTTAAATAAATGTTCATTTCAGACCATGAGACAACATACCTATTATGGGACACTGACTATCAAAAAAATAGTGATGGGTAGCGATAACAGTTCCGGGACTTTGTTACATTCAACCCCGGGATTACAGATGGTTATCACTTGGATGAAATGTTTCCAAACACGGCTACCTAATAACGGTAAGTATGGTTTGAAATACGAATTATAGATCGCCAAAGCAGAGTAAAATTATATATGGGCCCGTTATTATTGAAAATCTCAATTTTCAGGTGATAAAACTATATACCATATGGTGTCATATCAAATCAATAAAATAGATACCTTCCTAGCTAGTTTTATGTTAATCTAGACTATTTAAAAATGATTAATATTAGAAAATAAATATAATTACCTGTGAATATATAACAACTTGAAACTGTCGATTTATTAGAGAGCCAATGCACGAACAGTTATAGATTGCATATCTAACTAAAGACTGAGATGCAATGTTGGTGCAAATCTTTACGATTGCGCAGGGCATTTTCAAGTTCAACAGTAAAATGTCATAAGAGCACCGTGTTCATAGCACCAGGTAAACTTTTTACGCACTGGCCATTGAATGCGGAAGCTATCGACGGAGATGCATCGTCCCCTAGCATGAATGGCTACCAATCCGTCCTATTTTTGTAACCATGCGGCGTAAAGCAATAGCTCCCGTTCACCCTACTATTTTAACTCGGCTAGGTTATAGTTTGGGCGCGCGCACTAGCGTCCTGCCGTGCTCCCTCTACTCAGCCAGCCGGTCGTTGTCAGTTATGCGATGTCAGTAGTAAGTGCCGCATCTGGCTGTTTATTCAAAACTATTATTTCAAATGTGTTATTTTGCGGTGAAAAGTGAAAATAGTAACTTTTTGGTCAGTTACAATGTGGTGATGTTTTAAATTGAATATAGTGTGTGGCCAGTGCGGCGTTGTTATGAAAAAAACGCGGGAATCGTTAGTACAGTGAGCTGTGTGCGTTTGGTTATCGATTGTGGTAGTGCCACTGCACCGCATTGGCGCATGATAATGCAATAAGGAGTTGTTTACGTCTCGGACCTTAGTGCGGGCTCTCTTGTATTTTTACATTGTTTATATCGATGTTTACGAGGACTCGATACTAAAAATAGATTGGTGTTAACTTTGTTATCGATTCGTGGACTTTGTTGTTAGCATTGTGATGTTTCACTGCAACTATTAGTTAGTTAGGAACGATATAATGTGATGATATTTTTAAATTAACCAACCGGATAAGCATAAATAATCATTGTTATTTATAAAAAGATCTGCGGACTAACATTCTTTGTGCGATCTAACTAGCTCTACCGGTTTTTTATCTCACAATATGAATTAGGCAATTTGTTACTAGCAAGTATGAAATAGGTAGGTAGCTGTCATAGTTTTACTTTCCACAAAATATCGCTTGATAAATAATTAAAATTTAACATTAAATATTTATAATAATAAATCTTTATTGCACATACAATGATCCATACGTATACAATTTACTCATTTATCCTCAATAAGAAGCTGCTTTTTTAATACATTGAGCATTGTAAATACAATTTATTAAAATTTCCGCAAAAAAAAGGTAAGGTAAAGAAATGGGCCGTACAAGCCGACATATCCCGGTATTTTTTGTACTTAGTTTATTTTACGAAATTACATTATATCACCAGTAATGCATTCGAAAACTATACTTATGCACTGCAATGAGAAAACTAGATTGTTTTTGCTATTCCCGAGCTCTATCGGAAGGCTGACCTTGATTTAATATGGGTATTTTCGTAACCAATATTTAATAATTTGCTGCGACTTCTCACAGCGGCTAATTCTCTTACACCGTGACTGTTCTATTTAATTTCTGTCTTAAACAATATGGGGATATACATAAAGATCTCATTTCATTTTTGCATCTTATAATGGAGAACTTATGAGCTTAGGTACTTCGATAGAAAAGGATCAATCGCCTCCAAAGAACAGCATCAGAAAAACTACCCGGTAGTGGAGATAGAGAACTCAGTTGTTCTCACATCGTAGTTCCAGTACCCAATAATAATGCGCACCTCAAAAACCAAGCCCAAAGGTAAAGAGTACGACAATGCACCCGTCATGCCAGTTCACGGTCTAGAAACCATGACGCAAATGAAACCCTATCCGAGCTGATTGTTCTATACAAAAGACTTTAATCAAACAACGATGTGTCCCATTCAGTCCCAGCCAGTGTCCCATTTTCATTGTATAATATATCATCTTAAAATAATAAAAATATTTTGGCTGATAAAGATATTAAAATACGCAATTTTTTTAATAATAGACAAGGGACATTATTTTCCCGGGAATTCTGATAATGTGTCCCTTCACTAGTTAGGTACTCAATGACAGCAAATTTCCGGCCATCTTTATTGCATCAAATAAACATTGTAAAAAAGAAAAAAAAAAGTCAATAAGTGACGTGGAAGTTTTCGCCATAGATAAAATCACTTAACCGTATGAATCCAAACCCCGGAACGGAGATAAATACTGTCACGTCGCCATTACACCATGCTTTAGCAAATTAGTTATTGCGAAAAAAAAAAGCTATACAATATTGTGATGCGGCAACAACTAAAGTTGCCGGGATATGAAAGGGCATTTATACCTATTCATTTGCAAAAAAGAGACACAAATAGTGCGTAAAAAAAAATTAAGAAAATTGGCCTGAATGGGCTATAAGACAACTTTTGGAGATATGACTTGCTTATTGCATTTCAGGGTAGAATTTCTTCCGTGGAGAAAATATAAGAGTTAGGAGACTTAGGACTTATTACTTAAGGCCTAAATGAGGTTTTATTACATAAATAACTACATTTTTGTATTATAGAGCTTTTAAAATGGGCAGGTTTTATTAACACGGCAGAAATATGTTGTTTTTGTTCGGGAAACTTGCGCGTCGTATAGAGGGAGAAAGCCACTAGCTTACTTAGTAAAATATCAGTCAGATACGTCACTTTCTATTCAGTTACTATACTTACTATAAGTATACCCTCGAGCAAGTTATTCTAGCTTGGACTGAGTACATAGACGATCTTTGCAGATATACCTAAATGTAGTACCATAATGTTATAGACGAGCTTCCGCCGCGCGGTTTCACCCGCGTAGTTTCCGTTTCCGTTGGAGTTACGGGGATAAAATATAGCCTATATTACTCTCTGATAATGTAGCTTTCCATAGGTGAAAGAATCATTCAGATCGGTCCAGTTGTTTCGGCGCGTAGTTGTTACAAACAAAAAAACATTCTTTTTGATCCATAAATTGTTTCTTAAAGCGCATTTATTCCTTATATTTTTTATCAAAAATACACAAAAGCTATGTGACAGTCCACTTGATAGCAAATGATCACCTTTGGACATTTGCAAAACCAAACCACATAGCTAGCTATATCCATATCAATTTACCAACCTTGCGGCTACGGGTATACAATACGTAAAATCCCTTGTTTTAAATTGCCTAAAATGTCCTTTTCATATACATATTCGAAAAGGGAGAAGAGAAAGAGATAGACATAGTGCGGCAACAAGAGACAACCTCTTATCAAAAACTTTACTTTTTTTAAAAGCGTGGTAAATAGATATTAGTGACGTTGGTAATAAAACGAACAGCCTAACAGATAGAGATCTCGCGAAAGCGGCGGCGGCGTAGCTCAGCACAAACGCTTTTTGTTTTTGTACTATATAACCTCAGTTACTCGATTTCTTTCGGCGATGCTCATTATTGTGTAATGTCAACATGGTTTCATGAGATTTGTGGAAATTATTCACAGTTTTCATTAGGAATACTACCGTTTCAGATAAAAATCACAATATAAAAATGAATGCCCTATAGATTCTTCTCTCTAGCAAGTGGCGTTAAGTATTTTAAAACAAACTAGTCAAGTCAATTAATCGTTTAAAATTACGTCTTGGTGTAAAAACTAACAAATACCTATCACATTATAAGCACAAGTGCTTAGGTAATATCGACTAACTGCCGAACTGCTACATGATTAGTAACATTGTAGGGAAGACCGCATAAGTTTTTACCCATCATACGATAAAAAAAAAATATTAGTTTCCCGCGCCATGGTCACCCTGCAATACAAAACGCTGCAGTTAAACTCGACTTGTGCAGTGGCCGCGCGATGTAACGATAGCGAGACGATTTCGCTTATTCTGCCTACTCAAGTCTATTTACTTAGTACGAAATTTAAATTATTAAAAAGTTTGTTTATGGTCTGAATAGTGCTGTCTACTCAAGTCTATTTACTTTGTACGAAATTTAAATGATTAAAAAGTTTGTCAGAATAGTGAAGCGGAACAGAGGCTTTTGGCCTTCTACCACAGAAGCTTGACTAGTTTGGACTAAGATCTAAGTGTTTTTTCAGGATAAAAAAGTTTTTAAAGTGAAGAGAAATTAAAATATAACAAAACCAAAGAACTGTGATATATAAAAAGTGACCAAAGTGTTTTGTGTTTTAAATTGGAATTTTTAAGGAGACAAATGGAATTTATAAACATGGGTAAGTAAATTAAGTTATACGTTTCTATCGGCGAAGTAAACTATCCCTACTAATATTATAAATGCGATAGTAACTCTGTCTGTCTTTCTGTACGGCTTCGCCCCAAAACTACTGAGTCTATAATAAATTTATGAAATTGCTGGAGCTTGGAAAAAGACATAGGCTATCAAGTTGAAGGTAAAACCGTGGGGCGGAAGTTATTATTAATATTTTTATCTGTCATTGGTTTATTTCGTGGCCTGAGAACGTATTTCTGAGTGATTCTCCTTTTTTGTTATCTTTATTTAATTCATTAAAAGTACAACTTTTCAAACAGAAAGAAAAATCTCAATTAAAGTTGTGATATTGATAAACAAAGTTAATTAATATTGAAATACCCTTATCTTAGTTACAAGGACACGATTTGTTGACTCATGCCGATTGTCAGCAATCACAGACCTCAAGCTGGCTGTTATGGGCACTAAAATATTCGAGAGGTACTATTCTAGACGGCTTCGTAAATACGTAGGTAGTTAAAAACGTTATCACAATGATCCGGGCTTTTTATACCTTATTTAAGTATATAGGTACTTACAATATTCTTAGAAACGTATTTTTTTATTATTATTTGTATCTAAAGATTATTTATAAAATATATAATTCTTTATGCGTTTTCTTCAATGTTTCCATTAGAATAATGAGCCTTGCCCATCAGCAGTAGCGATTAGTACAGTGCAGATTTATTCAATTAGCACGCGTAGTCTGTCCATTAGGCTCCCATCATCAAATCTCAAAGTAATTCTGGTATTGTATAATTATTATTTGCGTCAATTAACGACAACATGTAATACAGGACATATTCCTATGTGTTGGTAGCTAGAATAGTTATTTACAATCAATTAAACGTAACGACATATTAACGATATCGCCATACTGTACAATAATACAGGCGCGGATTCGAAGCCCACGCCCAGCGCTGGGCTGACCCGAATGTCCCGCCGACGCACGGTTCGCACCTTTCTGTTATTTGTTGCCTGCAATTATATATTACTGTATATATATAATATTGTTATTATATATGACAAGCCCGTTGGCTTTGTAGTTAGTAACCCTGACTTTTAAGCCGCCGGTTGTGGGTTCGATCTCGCCCAGGTCAAACATTTCTGTCACATGTCTGTTTGTTCTGTGTGTGGAAGGGATGATCTAATTATATGTATTTACAGTATAGTAGGTAATTAGTAATAAGTATAGAGTGTAGTATGTATATTAGAATACCATAGTAGGTACCTGCATGCTCTGCGTAGTGTGGAATCAGATTAGGTAGTCGTATTCATATTCATATTGTTTATTTGCATTCTACAATGTTGAAATTAAAATTAAATCTTAGGTAATCGTGTTAGGGATATTTGTTTATAAATCCATATCATAAATGCGTAAGTTATTATGTCTGTATATCGTAAACCTACCTCTCTTTAGATAAATTTTGGTATAAAGATAAAGTCTCAAAAATTATTAGTTTTTGCAAACGAATTCGCGTGCACCCGCTAGTTCTTTATAAATATCAACAACCTGTCACCACAAAATTATTGCTCTAACATATTTGATTGATAGTTCCATATGTGACATTAGCATTTATGACAACACATTATGTCATTATACGAATCATCAGCACCTACTTGCCTATTCAAATAAAAAAAAAAACGATTCATTGCTTTCTTCAAATAAAACGTCTTATTCAATACCCAACAAAAACAGCAATGAACAAACAGTAATTGTCACTATTATATTGATCTATTTTAATATCTGATGCTTTTGGAAATTCAACCTTACTGCTATACGATTAAAGTTCATCAAATCACATGTTATGTTTCCTACACCCACACAGATAAGTGACACTATAGTTTTAATAGATATTTTTTAATTATCCCATTCACAGAGTATAAAAATAGTGTATTCATTCGTAGAGGAGTTGCGCCCACGCAATTCTATTTTTAACCAAAGAGTTTCTGAATTTGAATGTTTTTTTTATGTTTGTTACCTTAGATCTTATTTGTTATCTAAGCTACTCATAGGATTTTTTTCTTCTGAACGTAAGTAAGAAAGGAGTGAGTGCTGAGATGACGACTGACTGAGGAGAATGGTAGAAGAAGACATGTTGTGCCGACCCCACGTAAGGTGGGATAAGGGCAAGACGATGATGATTCTGAACTTATGAACGAAAATATCGTACCTTATGAAACTAGCATGCCGATGACTAGGCAGCATGGTATCTGACCCTAGCCTGTTTCGCAAGGAACAAATAAATAAAAAATGAAGCTAGCATGCCCGAAATGACATATTCAAAGCCAAGTCCCCAATCAGCATTTAGGTACGCGTGATGGACTATAGCCTAATCTCTCTTGTTGCCGTAAAGATTATGGACTGATGATCATCAAACGAAATTTTGCTGAAATTTGACTGATTTCGTATTTCTTCAAACACATAAACCTTATACTTTCTGCCTCTATTTATGTTTGTAGATCAGGTATATCTTTTGAATAGTCAAACCTCCAATGAAGTAATACACGTTAACATATTACCCCCTTCTTTTTTTGCGTCTCCATCGGTTAAAAAAGTGTAAATCCCGACTCAGCTGAATACTCGATATTATTAGACAGCATGTCTGTCCGTGTGTACTTTACAAGCATGATCTACTTATAATATTATTTATGAATAATTTTTCATTGAATAAATTGATAAGTAGCTTTTTTAGGAGTGACATTTCAACGTGTAGTGTTACCATATATTCCGATAAAAAAATATGTATTAAGTATATGGAAACTTAATACCAGCTAAGTAGTAAAGTATTTTTATTTACTAATACATACATCATTTATGACGATAGAATATATGTTTCACACCAAATAAATTATAGATCTTAGGTATATATTAAGCCAATGGTAGGTAAATGTTTTAGAAAGGGTGCGGAAGTTATCAAAATGTCTTACTTAGCTTCATAATTATTAGAAACCTCCTTTTAAGTATGGAATACCTGTGATATTATTATGAGGTTTCGTGTAGTCTATTTGGGTTATTACATAAATATAAATGAAATAATATGTACAATGTGCATACATATTATGTGTGTCAAGTAGACTATAAAATGATTCCTAATTTGCAAAATAAAAATATTTTTATGTCTTTGGATTTCCTCTTTAAGAATAAAAAATGGTGTCGCCCTACCATCCCACGTGCTCATACATTACATTCAATAACTTTATTACATTACCACTGTGATTAATTGATTTATTATTTCTTAACGACACTAAATAATGTGTGACCTTTATTTCTGTTACGTTAGAGTGTATTTTAGCCCGAATCTAGAGCCTAGACCGTTTGGACAATGACAATGACCTAGTTCCACCTTAGGTTCGTGTTTTAATTCGCAAATATTCGGTTCTATTAGCAGCTTAAGTTTGTGGATGTCAAAGGCATGAAATTCCATGTGTATCCGAAGAAAATGTCAAAATAGGTACTTCGTTATCTCCTAAAATCTTTAAAAAACCTAGCTGGGTAGTTCGATTGTAAAATAAAATCTCTTTAACTATACTTTAAAAAGTCTTTAAAACTACATATAATTATGTGCTAGCCTGAGTTCGCGTTGTTAACTGTTTTCGTGGATAAAAAGTTACTCATGTGTCTATATAGAACACTAGCTGCCTCCGCGCGGTTTTACCCGCGTAGTTCCCGTTCCCGTGGGAATACAGGGATAAAATATAGCCTATGTTACTCGGGGATAATGTAGCTTTCCAAAGGTGAAATAATTTTTGAAATCGGTCCAGTAGTTTCGGAGCTTATTCATTACAAACAAACAAACAAATCTTTCCTCTTTATAATATTAGTATAGATAGATAGACTATTGGTGCGCCAAATTTTGTTATCCTTTAGCCATTGTTGCGTAAAATTAACATGTATTCATCCATTCATCCAACCCTAAAATCATTAGTCCAATAAGTGAAAATTATCAGGTGTGTCAGACGAACCTCGATGCCACAGAGTAGGCGGTTTACGTAACACGTGCATTGTTATCCTGCTGTCGCCGATATGGTGGATTGTGCAAATTTCATACACTGTGAAACCTGTATTGATGGACGAAGGTATGTGGGCGTTCTGCCTTTACCCGATGTGGCATTGGAACGGAACAATAAAAAAAAAACTCACTTTAACTTGCATAAATATGGGTATGACAGCAACTACGTATGCGTCACATTTTCCTCGTTTTTATTGATGCTCCGCTCTTATTGATCGTAGCGTCATGTTATACAGCCTTTTATCTTCCTCGATAAATGGTCTATCCAAAGCTAAAATAATTCCTCAATTCGAACCAGAAGTTCCTGAGATAAGCACGACAAAAACAACATACTCTACAGCTGTAGGTATCAGTTTAGATATTTGACATTAATATGTATAATCTTTATTTTCATCATCAGCTCATATACATCTCCAGGAGCACGATCCTCCTCTAGGAAAGAGACTGTTCAGTCCATAGTCAACGTTTCATAAGTGCATATGAATTGCTATTTGAATGAATAAATAGGTATATTACATATTTTACTATTTCTTTACTATAATCAGGCATTATATTTCATCTAAGTTGCTTCTATCCCTACGGGTCTGTACAATTAAGGCATTTATCATAACCAACTATGAACAAACTTCCTACTTTTAACAAATTGAAAACATTTTTTGTCCATTGACCTTAAAGGTTAATTTGAACCGTCGCAAATCCGATCAGCTACCGTCTTGTCATTAGTAAGTACGTCATCTGAATATTTTTTTGCGCGTCAGCTAATTACACTTTTTGTGCGTTTTGTGTTAGTTTGAAACGTAATTCTATGTTTTTCCTTGTATTGATGCTTATGCTGAATTTCATATAACTATACCTAAAGATAGGTTTACTCGTTTTGTCATATTACTCGAATTAAAATAACATTTATTTATTCTATAGCTTCCATTAAAAAATTAATTAAATATGATCAAAATATTAATTAATGTTCACCTTAACACCTGACGGAAAAAAAGAGAGGCCTCATTTTGGGCCACCTGAGCCTCTAGCCTAAGCCCTTCAACTACAGTCTAGCCGGAAAACATGTCCATTTTATAATTAACTTTCAAGCCGGTCGTAGGTTCAAATCCTACCCAGGACTAACATTTGTGTGCACGAACATGTCAGTTATATGTTATTACTTATTAGCTATCTCATATACAATAAAATTACAAGTTCTTTTTAGTTTGGAAAAAATGTCCCAAGATTTATTATTTGATCTAAACATACTTCCATAACTCAAGCAACGTCCAGTGTTTTGGCTGACACCCACGTTACGCCTTATCTAACAGGATGTATGTTGTTTACCAAACATCCACAATGGAACATCCGAAGGTATTACATATTATTTAACAATCCAAAATCTATTGTCCAAGCGCTAATTAGAAAAACAAATTCTAACTGAATTTAGAGTCGATGAGTCATTTGAAGTTTACAAAGAGTACCTAGTTGTGACTTAATATGAATGTAGGATGTACGTAAAAAGAAAGCTGTTATTACTGTAAAACTATGATTACTTTTAAACATATTACTTTTATATACAGAACTCAGGGCTTAATATTGTGACCTTGTCACGTGTCAGTTGTCCTGCAGTGGACTCTCTAGATTTTCTTCGTTTAAGAGGATATACAAATCGTCATAAATTAGGTTATTCAACAACAGTTAAAAGTCAGGTAATTTTTCAGCCATTCTAAAGCTGTATTAGCATTGTACGCGATACACCCACCGGGCGGCGTCGCTGCGTTGACGCAACACGGTTGCGCCCGCGCCGGTGCCGTTTCAAATCTCTCAGTTCCAAACGTCATATTATGCCGATGCGCGAATCTTTCACTAATGTTTTAAAAGAAAAAAACACGTGATAAAAAAACAAATTGTTTGCTCTACTTTATGATAACCGTTATCAGAACCAGTGTACGCGTTACCGTGATAAGGCGCGCATGTGTGATTATTAACGTATTTATAATTTAAATTAACGGTTATTACAGTATTTAATTATTATTTAAATAGGCATTACGCCTATTTGGGCTAATAGTTGTGCTGTGTTGTGTTCGGATATATTTTTTTGCGCGTTTGGAATTGTTCGATTTCGCGACATTGTGCCACAAGGCACGAACAGGTTTGTGACAGATATATTTTTTTCTTACATTAAATCTTTAATAAATATTCATATCGCGTCTGTTTGTTGGTGGCTGTAGTTTTTCTTATGCCTCGGGCTACCGTATTGTTGTGAAACTTGAAACAGCTTTTAAAATAGTAATGCATATATTCTGTTGAAAACGACAAGGCTGTCTCCTATCCCTATTTGTTCATCTTCTTTTTACCCGACCGCGGCAAAAAGTGTTATGTTTTTATTCGTCTATGTTTGTTTCTATTCACGTATGTTCCACCGTAGCACCTAAACAAGGTAGGTACCGAGTTTAATGAATGAAGTGTCAATGGATTTTTTTTTAAATATTATTTACTTGACTCTGCAAAGCCAAAACGAAGGGTAATGTTTCCGCTATCGCGTGGAAGTGTTACAGTCTTTTAATTAATTATGTTTCATTAATGATAATTACAGGTAGATAACAAGATAAAGTAATGCTCAATCTATAGGCTATCTTGTTTCATCTCAGGCATTTAATTTTGTACTAACTTTGACAAACTTACCTGTATGAGTGACGTCATTCCTGACGTCATTGTCTACTGATAAAGTCTTATCACTAGCTCAAGAGGTAATTGTATGTATTTAGGCTGGAGCTGAAACCTTCAGTATTAGGTTAGCATAAGGTAACCTTCTGGGTATGAGGACACCTCGAGCGTATCCTTATAGTCAGCTGATAGCGATAGAGGGACACAGTGGAGTATTGCCGAGTAAGAGTCTCACATTACATCCGCTCGCCCCTAGGAAATGAAATATATTTGTTCTTTCAAATAGACCTTCACAGGCACTTATGAAACGTCGACTCTAATGTTCGGTTCGGAAGGTTGCTTTTGCTGAGACGAGCCGGCAATAAACTCATTAATACCTATTAGTGGCTCCCCGAGGTTTACCCGCATTCCAGAGGAATCTTCAATTTTCACGGGATAACAAGTAGCCTATGTGTTCATCCAGGTTATAAACTATCTGTGTTCAAAATTTCATTCAAATTCGTTCAGTAGTTTTAGCGTGAAAGAGCAACAAACTATACTCACAAACTTTCGCATTTATAAATCACTAGTGGCTCCCCGCGGTTTCACCCGCGTTCCCGGGATAAAAAGTAGCCTATGTGTTATTCCAGAACATATTCTAGCTCTGTGCCAAATTTCAAGCAGATCCCTTCAGCCGTTGGAGTGTGAAAGAGTAACAAACATCCATACATACAAACTTTCGCATTTATAATATTAGTAGGATAGTAAAATGTTCTTGACGCCAAGAACATAGGTAGAGATAAGTAAAACCGCGAAACGGTAGCATGTATGTGAATAAATATGGAATCTCTTATTATGTGGAACCATTTGTCCACTATACAGTATTCATTGGGTCTGAATGAACCTCCCTAATTGCATTAAACGATTGTCAGCAATTGGTTACATTGGCTGAACACACAGTCCTATCATTTAGCATTAAGGTCACGTTACTGTTTTCTTTTATTTATTTTTTAGATACTACGTGAACCTTTCGCAGTTTTAGGACTTGGTACTTTTATAAGTTTTAATTATACTTAGATTAGATCCATCGGAACGTCCTTTTAAATGTAAATAAATATCCAGGGATTTCACCCAAAATCTGATTGCAATCTATGCAGAGCTTGTACTATGAAGACCAAATAGCTGATGCATACATACAATATTCCTTCTTTTTACTACTAATATAGATATACCGACACAGAAAAACATAGGTAGGTACTTACGGTCATATCATGCACAAAAATGTTTGCATTAGTTGGTATTCGAACCCACGACCCCGGCTTGTAAGACAGGGTCACAAACCACAAAGCCTATTAACCTACTTTACTGAAGAAAACTATCACATTTATCACATCATCTCTATTCTGATCGCTTGCAGAATTTATGGTATCACATTGAGATCTGCGATTAAAAATATAGTAAGTGGGCGAAGCCGCGGGCTAAAGTATGTTATTACGGCAATGAAGAATTATAACTGTCTATTCTCGAGCATTAAACTCGTAGTTTTAGTTTCACATCCTTCGCAGATTCCGAAAAGAACATTAATCTATCCAATAAATAAAATGGCAAATTATTAATGGAACCCGTTCGCTTAATGACGAATAATCCGGTTTGAGATATAAGTATGTAAGATAGATAATGATCTAAAAGCTTGTTTGATCAAATGATATGAGAAGCATTTATTTTGCAATGGTCCATATACTTGGCGTTGGTATCGAACTAGATTTGACACACAAAATGCACTCAAACATTTTAAGTGCATTAATTTTACGGTCCTATTTGTTAAAGAGGTCAGTGAAGGTTGCTAGAGGCCTTTTCAAATTATTTATTATTTATTTATTTTTAATTTATTTACCAAGTTTTTAGGAGTAGGTTTTTGTTTTTTTTCTTATTGTAAATAGTTAATAATTTAATAAATTCTGTAAATGGTATATAGGTTAAATAAGTAATGTACATCAGAATCAGGGACAAACTATTGCAATTCCTTATTTATTATTATATCTTTCTTTAGAACGGATGTTTGTATCTCCATTGCGCCGTAACGGCTGAAGGAATCTGTATGACTCTTTATACTGGGAAAATTCAGGATCTTCTATTTGTTTATGTTTGTGTGGATGTATGCCTGTTTGTTGTTGCAAAAATCTCAGATTCATATCAAACTTGGTACACCAAAATTCACCAAATGATCTGAATTATTTTTCATACCGGATAATTTAAAGATCCCCCGAAAACGCGGGTGAAACCGCATGGGCAAATTAGTCTAAAGGCATCTTACCTATGTGAGGTCTACGTGAGGATAGTAACGAACCAGCCAAGTTTACTGACTCCACAAGTGTGCAAACATTGATAATGCCGATGAGTGTTCCGCAAATCTGAAATAACAATAATCGCGCCTCATTTGATAACAATTGATAATACCTAGGTACTGTTCACGTTAGACACATGATAGGTATGATATAAGGGGATTTTCTTACTATACTATATACCATATACGATACTTTATTTTTCTTTTTTTTATACTACTAAGGTGGGAAACAACAACAGGCATATTTTTGTCGAAGGGCTAGACAGGTATCTCTCCTGCATACCCCTACGACGCTACTCCATCGCTGGTCCCCCCTGCTGCTACAGCGTCTTCTCAGAGACTTCAACACTAATAATATAAAGAGGGGAGATTTTCATTTGTATTGAATAGGCTTTGAAACTACTCGACCGATCTTAATAATTATTTTTCTAATGAAAAGCTACATTATCAGGTAGTAACATAGGCTATATATTATTCCCATATATAGTATCCCCTCTCGAGTACGCGGGTGAAACGGCGGGGAGTAAATAATTGAGAGGTATTGAACGTTACTATCTGGTTACCAATTACCATAGTACAAACAAGCTCTTCTAAGTTAGAATTTAGAATGTCCTTGTCCTAATTAACTAAATTATGAGCTACATATTATGTAAATAATGATCCCAGGATAAGCTCTAAATAGTAAATGGTCATAGTTATTTGATTCAGTTCCGTTGCAAGTGTAGCAATGCAATATGAAGCTACTAATAGCTCCTCGCGGTTTCACCCGCGTACCCGAGCGATCTTCCATTTTCACGGGATGAAAAGTAGCCAATGTCTTTTCTTAGGCTCTCTACTTTGTACCAAATTTAGTTTAAATCGGTTGAGTAGTTTTAGCGTTAGACAGACAGACAGAGTTACTTTCGTATTTATAATATTAGTTAGAATAGTTTTACACTGTATGTTGCGTAGGCGACTGCAAGCTTGTCGTTCCAGATACTAATCGTGTTGCATTAATATAGTATGACATATAAACAAACGATTGGTATGATATAGTTGTTCTGGCTAATGTCAGAATTCAGTGTTTTAGGTGTCCATAGATTTATGTTTATCTTTTACTATTTTAAAACAACATATAGGTGTGTTAAAGTAAATTATGTCCTAATTAAAATACTTATATATATGCTATATAAATCAAACCACAGGATGCTACCCTAAACACCTACTTTTTCACCCGGCCAAGAACTTTTTCCGCGAAGGCGGGCAGTCATCTGTTAGCTCTGCAAGACGATCCTTCTACGTAAACTAGGTCACAGGTTAAAAGTTAGCGTTAACCTAAAGTAACTATTCTACGAGGACGAAGTCGCGGGCAGAAGCTAGTATCTACATAGTTCAGTTTAAAATTTATATTTATTAAGTTTTACAAATATTACTACCTAATGCCATCTTCCAGTCTTCGTGTCCCCTACATAGTGAAAGTGTGATCCAAAATAATCCAAAACAAGACTATGTATATCTAAAATCTGCAAATTCCTAAAAGTTCAGAATTTCTCAAGGTATTGCGAAGTTGTAACCATTTGCAATTTGATTAGGTAGCTTATTATGGAGTTGGCAGACGGATTGCTAGTTGTATGCGACTGACGTAGATTGCCTAAGCGCTAGCTGCTGTCAGACATCGATTTATAGCAAACGAATATTCGATATTGATGTTAGCTGTTTTTACTCTACAAGGATATTTGTGTATTCGAGCTTTTATATCCTAACTAGTATTATAAATGCGAAAGTAACTCTGTCTGTCTGTCTCGCTTCAACGCTAAATCTACATAACCGATTTAAATGAAGTTTGGTACACCGTACACAGATAGGTTAGAGGCTGAGAAAGAACATGTGCTACTTTTGATCCCGGGAAAATGGAATATCTCTCGGTTACACGGGTGAACCCCGGGGATTATTCAAAAACTCAAAGATATTCAACGAATGATTTGTCTAATATCCTTAAATATAATTTTATCGATTAGCAATTTATGTTAAGGCCAAACCGTAGCTGTCAAAATTCTTAATAACCCTAAATTGACCATTATCACTAGAAATCGATCATTTATTGTTGTTTTATAACGTCATATGAGAATTATTCACAGAAAGCAACCTTGACGTCGATTTTATTGTTGAATGAAATCATACGTGTGAAATGACAATTTATTATTTTTTATCATGATTGTTTAAATTACATCATTGTGACGTTACTACCTAATATTTAGGCTTGAAGTTTTAGTTTATACCTTATGTTCAATGCCATTGGTTTCAAAGTCAAACTTACCATGTTTTTGTATCTAACTTGAGCACCTTACAAGGTGTGAGATAAGGATATTTTAGTTTCTAGAGCGAGGTTGATGATATCAAGCCGTCACGCAATGATCACACATGTTGTATGGATACATTAGTTTTGGTAACCATACTAAGTATATAAACTAACTGACATTTCGCGGTTTTACACTCTTTACCGGGGGTTTATATGGTCTAAGATTGAAAATTTAAATACCTTCGATTAATTACAATATATGTAACAAATACATAAGTACTATTATTTCAGTGAGAGATATTAAAAATAAAACAAAAATAGTTACTAATGCTTTCTTTTATATAACATAACAGTCACTGCTAATAAATACGTAGGTACTATTATCAATAATATCAAATGCGTTTCTATACCCGACTGCCAGAAGATGGATTATTATGTTTTTCGTGAAGTTAGCTTACTCTATTAAAACTCCAATGAAGCTTATTTTAACCGGTAGGTACAAGTATGTCGATCTGTTTATATAAATCTATAGTACGGAAAATGGTGTGTAGTGAATTTTTGATATTTCTAGATCACTAAAAGAGCTGAATATTTCCAAATGACATCACACAATAAGGGATCAATGACTGAATCAATAAAATGGTTTTTGTTTCGGTGACAGAAGGGTGTCGTGTGGGTGCTCACTTGCTATTGTGGTACAATTAACGAGCGATATGACTTGAAAAATCTACTAATATTATAAATGGGAAAGTTTGCTGGAATGTATGGTTTATGCAGACTCTATATGTTTGTCACTCTTTCACGCCAGAATGGCTGAAGAGATCGCTATGAAATAGAATATGTTCTGGAATAACACAGGAATAATGTAAAAATTGTATTATCCTCTGGGAACGCAAGTGAAGTTCTTATATATCATGAATCATACTTCTAACTACCATTCTTACTACTATATAAAATGAGAATATTACCTACTTTGGATCGATGTATGTTTGTTCCTCAATCACGACAGAACAGCTGAAAGGGTCTGTATAAAATAACCAGAATAAGACATTGCTTTTTTCAATATATTGAGAAATGGGGTTCAAAAAAACAACATCACGTGATTAATGGACATCCCCTTCAGGTCAAGAAAATAGGTCTCTACCATCTTGCCTTTTACTTATTTAATTTGTTTTGGCATGAAATATGACTTGAATTCTTATCTCATTGGACCACAAGAATATTATTGCAAATTTGAACACACCTTAAATCGCAATGTGGCTTCATTAAAATTATAAAGTAGTGCATTGTGAGTGGTGGACGCATAACATTTATATTTAGGTATTTTCTGTAGATATATTTATTTAGTGAAAATATGGGTGTGTTTAAAAATAAGGTCAGTTTGTATTACTAAAACTCGCCCTTCAAATAACTCTCTTGTTATAGTCGATAAAGCATATTTCTTAATATACCTACCTATCAGTCAGCATTTTTTGATGAGGCCCCTGATTCTCTAGGCCCTGGACGTGGGTTCGAATCCCTCCCAGGACGAGCATTTGTATCCATGAATATATCTGTTTGTTCTGTGTCTGAGTGTACCTAATTGTCTATATGTAAATATGGTTACCATTGCTCTACTTAGTTTGGAATCAGATTGACCGTGTGTGACAAATATCCCAGGATATTTATTATATAGTTAATATTTATTCATTAATCTTACAATTATTGTAACAGGAATGTAACACAAATTATCTTATAACAATAATAAACAGGAAAAAATACGTGTAGGTACATAGCTGTACGCTTTATTAATAACATAATTAAGTAATATTATTATTTATTACACGACCCAATAATTCAAATATGCTTCTTAATAATGTGGCGGCATCCTTGTCTTAGAGACTGCGCGCTTGCCTCTGGGCTGCGCGCGCCGCTAGTGTTTTGTTAGCTGTTTACTTGGTTACCGTTCGAGACTGTTTTTCATTACTATTCTTTTTACTATTCTTCTATGTGAGTTTACAAGGTATCTATTAAGGTTTAAAATATACTCGCATACCTAATGAAGATTGATTGGATATTTTATTTCATCGTTCCCATAATTTGGTGACCCCGACGTGATCAAGCAAACGATGAATCCAGAATTTAAAGATGCCTGCGACGAGGTATGTCGAGTTGGTGTTAAAACCGCATCCGCATCTGAATCGACATCCGCATCCGCATCTGAAACATTGATCCCGACTTCTGCCATTGAAAAACTCAATCGTCGCATTGATGACCTGTCCCGGGAAATAGCTGCAATGTCGACTGGTTCCCGCTTGCGCTCGAGATCACGAGCGCGATCTCCACGCTGGTGTCAACGATTTCGGAGCCGCTCTAATGCTGGCCTAAAGCAATCGAAGCAATGCTGGTATCATCGGCGGTTCAGCGCGCAGTCTCTAAGACAAGGATGCCGCCACATCAGCCCCCCTGGAGACCTTTAGGGTCGAAAATAATCTGGAAAGTGTACACGACGTCCAGATCGTGTCATGTGGGGTTGAGACGTAGGTGATTTCGCAGTGTCCGCTGGTACCTGTATGCTCACTTCTTGTGGTGTCGAACTGCTCAACAAATAGGCTGGTTTCAACCTATCTATAGAAACGGTCACAGGTTTCCCTTTAACATAAATTTTGAAATATTTATCACCGCGTTCGAGGACATTGTAAGGACCGGTGTAGGGCGCCTGCAAGGGTTTCCTTCCTTCCTTCGGCGTGCAGTCTACTAAGTGTCGTTCCCCGTGCTCGTTTCATCAGGGAAACGGGTCTGGCAGTCAGTGAAGACGGCGTCGCAGGACTGCCTCAATGTACCTAGTGGCCGTGTTTTTGTAACAGATCGTAAAACTAATGTACAATATCTAATCGATACTGGTTCCGACTTATGTGTTTTTCCTTATAAAAATGTTCGCAATAAGTATCAATGTATTAAAACAGATTACAAACTTTTTGCAGCTAATGGAACGACGATAAACACTTTCGGTTGGGTAAACCTTTCGTTAGACTTTGGACTCAGGCGTGTGTTTGTGTGGCGTTTCGTCATAGCTGACGTCACAAAACCTATAATAGGCATTGACTTTTTATCGCGTTATAACTTATTAGTGGACGCTAGGCATCACCGTTTAGTAGATAATGTAACATCGCTGAGTACTTTCGCTAAGCCTGCCACATCTGCCCCGTGCCATATTAAATCTGTTACAGGTACTTCACGATATCATGACTTACTCTCACAGTTTCCGGACATCACCCGTCCTCCAGGAGACCTGTCTGCGCGTGAGGTAAAACATAATACACTCCACTACATCCGAACGACTCCAGGACAACCAGTATACAGTCGTCCTCGGCGATTGGCACCGGATCGACTCCGCATTGCTACGCGGGAGTTCGAGGATATGGTAAGAGCAGGTATAGCGAGAAGGTCTGATAGCCCGTGGTCATCACCTCTTCACCTGGTGCCGAAGAAAAATAATGAATGGCGACCATGTGGTGACTACCGTGCCCTCAATGCACGACCCATACCTGACCGATATCCGGTACGCCATATTGGTGATTTTTCACATAACCTTGCAGGATGTACTATATTTAGTAAAATTGATTTAATTCGTGCATATAACCAGATCCCTGTTAACTCAGATGATATACCGAAAACAGCCATCACAACTCCGTTTGGTATGTTTGAGTTCCCGTTTATGAGTTTCGGACTTCGCAACGCAGCTCAAACATTTCAACGTTTTATGGATGAGATCCTCAGAGACCTGGAATTTAGCTATCCGTATATCGACGATATTCTTGTAGCCTCGCAGAACGAGGCTCAGCATGAAGTCCATTTGAAGCAGGTATTTCAGCGTCTGCAGGACTATGGTGTGGTGATGAACAGCTCCAAATGCGTTTTTGGTGAGCCCGAAGTAGAATTTCTTGGCTACATCGTATCTTCCTCAGGTACCAAACCACTACCACAGAAGGTCGAAGCTATGAAGAGTTTTCCACAGCCCAAGACCATCAAGGAGCTACGAAGATTTCTCGGTATGATAAATTTTTATAGACGTTTTGTACCGAATGCATCAAAAATTCAGACCCCACTACTCAAACTTTTGTCTGGCCCAGCTGTAAAGCCCAGCACTCCGGTAATATGGTCCCAGGAGCTGGAAGAAGCGTTCGTCGCTTGTAAGGCCAGTTTAGCTGATGCCACCTTGTTAGCACATCCTCATCAATCAGCAAGATTATTATTGTGTACGGACGCTTCAGACAATGCTGTCGGTGCGGTGCTACAGCAGGAAATATGTACTGAAACTCAACCGCTTGGTTTCTTTTCCAAGAAACTCAACGCCGCTCAACGGAAATATAGCCCGTTTGATAGAGAGCTGTTAGCAATATACGAAGCGGTTAAATATTTTAGGCACATGGTTGAGGGGAAAAATTTCATCATATATACAGACCACAAACCAATAGTCTCAGCTTTTCAGAAAGCTTCAGAAAACTGTTCTCCAAGACAGTTTCGTTATTTTGATTTCGTGTCACAATTTACCACAGATATACGACACATAGCAGGTGAAGATAATGTGGTTGCTGACGCACTTTCCCGCACTGATGCGATAACTTTTTCCTTTGATTTAGACGCCCTAGCATACTCGCAGTTGGAAGATGATGAGCTTAAGCAGCTTCTTCAAAGCGATACTTCACTGGATCTTCAGAAAATTAAAGTTTCTAGCTCCAGTAAGTTGTTATACTGCGATGTCTCCGGCCCATCTCCACGACTTTACCTGACGTCACAGTTTCGTCGACAAGCTTTTGACAGTATTCACGGATTGAGTCATCCAGGCGTCAAAGCAACACTGAGACAAGTCACTGAAAAGTATGTATGGCCTAACATAAAGAAAGACTGCAAGATTTGGACACGAAGTTGTTTAGCATGCCAACGTTCGAAAGTTTCCCGTCACACTCGATCTCCAGTACATGCATTTGTTCCTCCGTCGAGCAGATTTAGTCACGTGCACATAGACCTCATAGGACCTCTGCCAATATGTCATGACTACAGATACTGTTTAACAGCTGTGGATAGATTTACGCGTTGGCCAGAAGTGTTTCCACTGCATGACATCAAAGCTGACACTGTAGCGAGCGCATTCGTATCTGGTTGGATTTCACGTTTTGGATGTCCTGAAAAGGTAACCACAGACCGAGGTAAACAGTTCGATGCACGTTTATTCCAAGAACTTTCACGACTAATCGGTGCCAACCACTTGCAGACAACAGCGTATCACCCAGCTGCGAACGGAATGGTTGAGAGATTTCATCGACAGCTAAAGGCAGCTATTATGTGCCATGACAACGATGACTGGTACGAAGTTCTCCCATTAGTTCTCCTCGGAATACGTTCAGCTTGGAAAGAAGATATTGGATCATCATCCGCTGAATTAGTATACGGAGAAGCAATACGCCTACCAGGAGCATTTTTCCAAAGTACTCCCATGGAACTCGTAGATTATAATGATTTTCTGTCTCGTCTACGAGCAAACTTACAAAAGTTGAAGCCGACACCTATTGTCAGGCATGGCGCTTCCCCAGTTTTTGTGAGCAAAGATTTAACCACTGCGACACAAGTTTTTATTCGGCAGGACGCGGTGAGGAAACCCTTGCAGGCGCCCTACACCGGTCCTTACAATGTCCTCGAACGCGGTGATAAATATTTCAAAATTTATGTTAAAGGGAAACCTGTGACCGTTTCTATAGATAGGTTGAAACCAGCCTATTTGTTGAGCAGTTCGACACCACAAGAAGTGAGCATACAGGTACCAGCGGACACTGCGAAATCACCTACGTCTCAACCCCACATGACACGATCTGGACGTCGTGTACACTTTCCAGATTATTTTCGACCCTAAAGGTCTCCAGGGGGGCTGATGTGGCGGCATCCTTGTCTTAGAGACTGCGCGCTTGCCTCTGGGCTGCGCGCGCCGCTAGTGTTTTGTTAGCTGTTTACTTGGTTACCGTTCGAGACTGTTTTTCATTACTATTCTTTTTACTATTCTTCTATGTGAGTTTACAAGGTATCTATTAAGGTTTAAAATATACTCGCATACCTAATGAAGATTGATTGGATATTTTATTTCATCGTTCCCATAATAAGTTTATACATATTTCATTTACTTACGTACCTACCTACATCTAACATCAAAATCATTAGAAATACGCAAATCTCTTTTGAAAGAAAAAACATTCTAATTTAGAACCTCTACTTTTTAAGCCCTCAACCCTCATTCGCACGCAGTTTCAAATACAACAAATGCATTCCCATGTTTATGTTCACACGACAGCGTTTATAAACGCGACGCTTTTTTATCGAGCGGTGTTGCATTTTCAACTTTGGGCGTTGGAAATAGAGTATAAGTATTATAGTACTTGGGAATTCATTTTTTGTGTATGAACACTTTTTTACCGTACGTTAAAAAAACTCTCGTGCGAATGAGGCCTTAGTCCTATAAAAAAGAAGAAGAAAAACATTGTGACAAGAATGAGACAAAATCTGTGATATCAGAGACATTTATCCTTCATACATTCATCATAATACTGGCTGATAAGATACACTCATACATTTCTGTCATGTCAAATCAAATCTGACATATTATATTGACAATTGAAATACTCCTTACCTATGCTTTAAAATTTCATTTCAAAATAAAATACTGAAACCTTTATTTACGTTATTAAACATTTATTTACGTTGCATTTTATTAAATTTAATATAATAATAAAATGTCGTGGAGAAGTACTCGTAGGACCCGAGAATATAAATTTATAGTGGTAAATATAATCGATCAACTATCTTTTTATTGTACGATAATGAATTGATAAGAAATATACCCTCAACGATCGAGTTGCAATTTCTTTATGCTAGTCGAAGATAAGTAGTGAATAGAAAAATATTATAATTAATTAAATAAAATTATGTACAGCAGTTGTGATGATGTAAGTAGTTATTTTAATAAAGTCGGTTAAAAAAGGGATACACCCTTGACTCGGAGATATTTCAATGGTCGAAAAAAAAAAATTTGACACTAGAATTATTTGTGGTTTTGGTTTTACTTCTACCGTAAGCGTATTAAAACTCATGTTATACAATAGGTATTAGAGTCGGGATGGAGGCAATCTTAACTTAGATCATGGACTAACATACTATTAGTCCACGCTTATAATAAGATTCCCTGTCTTTTACGTGTATGTAGCATCCATTGTTTTTTTATTAAGTTGATTTTCGCATAATAATTTTAAGCGCATTATATATTTATCTGTAAAGCGCATTCTTGATCAAGTATTCCGTAACATGATATAGGATACATATTATATAGGTACATGTTATATTACCCTACAAACGCTATTGAGATTAGATTTAAATACATAACTGCTAGAGTATTTTCTACTGTTCTAGTAACACGTACATTGATAAATATGTCAAGTCGGTAAATGTATGTTATTTTGTTCTAGATCGAGGAGGTTATGCAGCAGAAGGCGCCAGGGGTGCCTAATAATTTAAGAGTCGAGTAAGTTGCCATAAATTAGACATATGAAATACATTTATTTTAGGTTAAATTAATTTAATTGAAATACTAAAGAACTACTAGCGCCATCTCTTTTTGATGTTTGTAACGTCTATAAGAAACTGCAGCATAGAGGGCGTACTACGTACTATGATATGACTTGTATTTTCAAGCATGCTCTCAACGGGGATATAGCTCAGTGGTAGAGCATTCGACTGCAGATCGAGAGGTCCCCGGTTCAAACCCGGGTGTCCCCTTGCAACAACATTTTTGTTTTTTCTTTTTTTAGGCATCCGCACAAGCTAAACTCTCAAGTAGTACGAAACAAGGTTTTCGCGGCGAATTTCTTCAAGGCTACTTTTAGTTCCCGAAGCAAGGCGGTCCCAGCCGCCCATTCATCTCACGTAGAAACAACTACCAAAATAGGCAGCGCGGAGACTAAACCTATTACCAGAAATAGGCCTAGGACAGGTAATAAAATATATGATTCTTAATTTTTCATACGAAAACATTGGTTTGTTATTAAAGTCATATAATTATATTATACAGCTCCGCCACCAGAACCGTTGAAAGCAAAAGTAAAAAAGGAAAAAAGTGTCGATCTTCACAAACCGACTAAAAGACTTGACAAACCGACAAGTGATCCTGAGCGGCCTCTGAGGACTAAACCTCCGACTCCAGACCCTGGAGGTTCCAAACCAAACGATACTCCGAAAAGACATGAATTGAAAAGCTCAAATGTTGTTCTACAAATTGTAAAGAAATCACATGCACCTTTGAAGCCACCGACTCCAAGTCCTAAAACGTTAGATAGTGTCCTTCCGCCATCTTTAAAACCGAAAATTGTTGAGCAAAGTAGTGTGAGACTTACGAAAAACATAAACAACAATGATGTATGGACAAATGCAAATGTTGTCAAGAATACTAGGCAAAGGATTCCATCGTTACCAGTAAGGTAAGTAATTTGATTTGTAATTTCCATTTGGACGGATCACTGATCGAACAAGTTATGTTTTAAAATACGCGCCACGATCTTCTAGTAAACAATTATACACGACAATGTATCTTAAAAACAAGTATTATTGTTCAATTTCCAATACCTCAAGTGGATGTCTCGAGATATAATCGCACGTGACGAAAACTAAAATTCTGTTGACCCTCTCTTGCTCTAACCCATACGTTTATCTCATGATTTCACGTGTGAAACAAATGTCGCTCTATAGCCGTCCCGCTCGCCCGTAGGGTTTATTTTCCTCCATGTATTATATGGCGAACTCAACGAGATAGTTCAAAGTTCGACCATAGTTTGAGTGTTGCGCGTTCTTAAATCGTTGGTGTTGTAGAAAGAAATGCAGGACGCACGTAATTGATTGGTCGGTTTGAATCGAGTACAACAGGCAGGCAAGGCGAGCATTGCCGCCGGGGAGGGCGCGCGGGCAGGCTAGGCAAGTTTGTTTAGTTCGGTTAGCCACGGATGTCGTGCCGTCGGCCGGGTGCTTTCGTCGTCGAACTTTTTTTTTGTATTGAATGACGATCAAAACGAACTTCTTTCAAGTTTAAACGATGGTGCGTTAAATATATGTGATATTCTGTAAAGTGGCGCTTGTGAAGTGATTGGAATAAGTTAGATCGGTTGGTGCATCTGTGTATTTACGCGGGCGTCAACGTAGCATCAATTAAAGCGGTGCCAGACGTGCTGTGTAACAAAAATTGAACTTATTTACAGTGTCTTATTGCTTGTTGGCTTTCACGAAACTAACCGTATTGTGTTGCATATCGACGGATGTAGTCTGTTGTCTTTGTTATGAGACGCCCGCCCTTATCGCGATGAATATGAAGATTTATTGTTAAACATGTTATAGTTTGCTGATAATTAATCAATTAAGAATTGCTTCCATAATTGCAGTTGGTAGGTAGTTTGTGTTAGATGACTGAGAACCTAAAATAAACTGCTTAGCCTAGTTTTTCATTTAAAGTAGATTAGATTATTTTGTGTAATTATGTTATTTTATATACATAACAAATATAATAATTGCCTCAATTAGATATAGCTCGATGTATTATAATATGTTTCCTCAGTACTTAGTAATTATATTTAAATTTACCAGACTGGCAATCGAGATTCAGGTATTTTTATTCCTACGGTTTGCGGTTCTGTTTTGTTGAATCTGCCTGAGAGGACCATTCTGTTCTTTATTACAATTATATCATATACCTATATATTATTGATTTTAAACATTATTAAGAAGCTATATGTATATTTATTCAGTTCGTAGTTCCTTAATAGTTATATACAAACTTATTCAAATATGTAACCAAAGCATAAAGTAACCTGCGTTGCCTAAAACCAAAAAGTATGACTTTAGGTACCTACTTTTTTGAAATGACAATTATAAAGTCAATATCGATATTTTAAGCTAAGTAATACTACCATAGTTACCATAGGTAGTATATAAAGAAACATCTGTTGTCACCAATATATCTTGAAGATTTTCAAAGCAGTCCGGAAGCATAAGTTGTACAAATCAAAGAATTCCATTGAACTGAAAAACTGACAAAAGAGCTTATTGTATTGGACGAAATCCTTGGAAACAGTTCCACCGAATCAATCGTCTCTGATAATAATAATTATACACAAATATCCAAAGATAAATTTGGTATAGAATCTCGATTATAACATAAATACAGAAGCTATAAAAACTGTGGAGTAATTGTGCCATTACATTGCATTTTCTTTTAAATAACTAAAAGCGAATCGTTATTTCATTTCAAATCAAACATGGTGCCACTTACAAGCACTACCTACTTGGATTTCTGAGCATTAATATTTATAATCTTTCGCAACCTCTATTTGTTACAAGCTTAAAGTCAAATCAAAAAAGTACCTCAGAACCCATTTAATCCTTTTAAATCGCATTAAGGTCTTAATAAAATAATAATAGCGTTGTATGTCGACCCGAGCCGCTCAGCAAACGACTTCGGAGCAAAAATATGCTAACTTGTTTAAACAAGTTGTTTCACAATAACAACTTTTGTCACAAGGGAGAAAAATATGCTCGTAAAGTCTCTTACAATAATAAAATAGAACAATAGAATAGTTTACATAGCAGTGAAACATATTGCAAAATGAAATAACACGGAACTTGTATCCTAAATTATCTATAGAAAAATATCAACTACAGGTCACCAAAGTGAGCTAAGGAAGAAACATGTTATATACATGCAAAGGAAATAAACATTTACATACAATTTAAAATAAACTAAAGTTAAATTCTGCAGGTCTTCCGAGAAATCGCTACAAAAATAGAATTGTTTTTGTACCTACATTGGTGACTAGATGATTCATATATCCAGATCTGTAATTCTCTCAGTAAAATCTATGCAAAACTCAAAAATCATCTGCAAAAATCATCATCATCAGTTCATATACGTCTCCACCGAGGAGCTCGAGCCTCCCCTAACATCGAGGGGCTTTATGCCATAGTCCTCCACGCGGGCCTAGTGCGGATTAGCGGACTTCACATGCCTTTAATTGTGACATCTCGGGCATGCAGGTTTCCTCACGATGTTTTCCTTCACCGAAAGCCAGTGGTGTGAATCCGTATGTAAGAGAGGTACGGGCCAGGGATTTGAACCCTCATGATCGTGAGTCCGTGCGTTCCCAACTGAGCCACCACGTCTCGGCAATGCAAAACTTGCTAAATTCTATACACGATAAACTATTGAACACAACGGAAGTAACGGTTCAGATTAACGATAAACTCATTCAAGGACTTGATTTCAAGTTTATCAGACACGCCAATATAATTGACTATGATAAGATTAACGTTGAATAAGTAAACATAACTATCTAAGTATTAATAGACTATGAACTGTTAAAGGATAATATAATAACACAAGGTGATTCTCAAAAAGGAGTAAAGACGATATCACAATTCGGTCTCCCGAGGTGACATCCCAGTTGAATTCTCAATAAATTAACTTATTGTTTGAGACAGAATTTGCAAAAAGGTTAGTCATATCCATGGTCATTGCACAATAGACAGTTAAATTACAATGGAGCCTCAATATTGGCGATAAAAAGACCTTCGGCAGCAGTAAGATTTACAGAGACATAATCCTCAGATTGTATAATGTAGCAAAATTATTGTAGCCTGTGTAGTGCAAAAAATAGATTAAAACAGTATCTTTAAAAACTAGGAGTGTAATTCCAGTTAATCATCGACAATTAATCATTTGGTTCGTCGACTTTGGAAATGTTTTTACCTCCTAACGTAAACTCTAAACCTTTGCGTCATCTCTGACCAATAAGCTAGATTGGATTACTATTATTTGTACAAGTGTTATCCAAGGACCCTTGTTATTGTTCGTACCATATAACAAGGTTATACGACCATTTTTGCTTCACTAATTGTTCGCAACAATAGTTCATCTGTCGTATATATTAAATTTGGTTGCCTTACGTGCATTAGTCATGCTTGCATAACGTAAAAACCAAACGTGCTCTCGATATTATTCATTAAACTTGTTAATCGATTTGTCGTTATTTAGATCAAATTATTGGTAGCAGCAATACTGTCTCGATCACTTAATTTATATGTTACAACTTTTACTAATGTTTTATTCAACGACAAACTATCGCAGTTATGCAGGAGTATTGTTGAGGAGAACAATTCAAGTTAATGAGTGTGTCGACGGCACACTGAAGGCGACGCACCTAATATGCCTGACGTGGAACGCTCGCAGTCCCTGCATTTGATGCATTCTTGTTTCGTAATGAGGAATATGTTTAGTCTAGACGGCATTTAGTCACCATTCGGTTGATAAGGTATACCTACTCATGTTCTATAGGTATTCCCCTCTGTAAATCAATCACCCATTTTGTACTTGTATAAATGCAAACTGGTTTCGGATGTGAGCGAAGAGAAAGTAAGCACATGGATCGATCAAACGTTGATTTTATATTAGAATGCAATGGCTGTATGAAACCGTAATTTCTCCGAGTTTGTAGGCACCGTTACCTGATGGTGTCTGGTGTCTTCATTTCGATGGTATACAGTCCTGTCTAGTCATATGTCTAAGTACCAAGTTAGCAAACAAACTCGTTTACACAGTAAACGCAACGGAAAGCGACCTTTCTAGGTCGTGGGCCTATTGTCGGTCGTTAATCTTTACATTCAAACATATTTACACGTTTTCCTCGTCGATGTATTGATTGTCGCTTTTTGGAACGTGTGATTTCTAGCAAATTTTGCGTTTTTAGATAAAGTTCTTGGATTTTGCCATTTAACTAGGCAGTTTGTACATACATATATGTTGAGAAACGTATGTACAACCTGGTGGGTCAAAGCGGAATTTGAATTCGATTCCTAGTGCGAACTTTTCTGTTCATAAATTTTCGCTTTGGTAACCAATTACAGGTCTCTAAAATCTAGTTAAAATATAATCCAGCTTCCATATTGGAGTTAGCGAGCGACCTCCCTAGGCCACCGCGGCCACGGCTGGTCGTTCACCCGCCTGCGCCTGCGCCTGCCGTCGGCATCCTAGTCGCTCCGATCTATGGAATGCTATTCAACAGCAACTTGATAAAAAAAACGTTAAACTCAAGAAGATTCCCAGAAAATTCCTGTTTTGAAGTCCATAAGTGTTAATTTATCAATGAATTTAGAACATTAGTTAAAACAAATGATTGTGACTCAACACATACAACATAGTTAAAATATTAACCGATTTATTGCATTAGCGACATTCTGAATCAAATATACGACATTCCATTCGTTCTATTCAACATAGGCGTACATAACGAATTCATTTCAATGAAGAATTTAGAATATTTGGTTCGTATCCAAATATGGAAGAAAGAAAGGAGGCCTAAATTTAGTCGACCTTGAGTATTCTCATACGGTCATCTCTTAGTGCTGATATTGTAAAAATACACTTGCTTGTTTTAAAGACTAGATATAACTTCGACCTGAATTGTGACTAAGAATTCCATGATAAACTTTAAAGTTACTCTTAGAAAATTATTTAACATAACATATTTGTATGCTGTGCGTGCACCATCTCGCATGCAACAATTACGTCGTCTATTAATACCACTATAGATTTCCAAGCGATCAATCAGCTTATAAATATGCATGTCTTGTATGTCCATATGCATTAACATCTCTCGCATCATTTACTGTGCTGCCTGTGTGTGCTAATAGCCTAAAATGGACACAATATGTAAACAGTGTTGGAGTGTATATATAATTGTACATTATTATAATCTGGTGAAAGTATGATTTCGCTCAGGTATGCCTCGTTAACACTTAGGTAACGCATTGTCGTCGCATACAATCTGTAAGAATTTTATTGTTATTATTCCGAACATGCTTGGACAAGCGAAATTTAATGATTACGCGAAGATGTTATGCTTGTAAAGTTACATTGTTGTTGCGCAATTTGGGTATGCAAGAGAATGCTTGCTTGTGAATGTACCTGTCTTCCAACAAGAACCTTTAGTAAAGGTAATATTAATGTCAGAACATCTTTAATAAGACCTTCTCAATTGCAATCATGCCATATTTTAAAAGAATTGTCCTTTATAAATGACACAGATATGTGCACTCGTCTTGGCAATGCTATGTTCGCAATATCCAAGTACCTTCGCTCCTAAATAGGATAGTCGATGTCCGTTGCTCATACAACATGCACATACGAAGCACCTACCCATACATTTGCATACGTAGTCGCGTGTTTCAATTCAATAACCCTAACTAGATTGTCCGGAGAATATTGGACAGGCGCGGCATTGAGTTTATGAAAGGTTTTCATAACTGTGCTACTTGGAAACTGGAGTACAACAGTACTCGGTTATGTTTACTTAGATAGGTACCTACATACGCATCTCTTTATGTCTTTTTAATTAGAAAGAGAAGAAATACAGTCGTAATGTTTATATTGATATAACTGCACGGAACTTGAAATCTTCTTTATTATTTCCATTTGGGAAATGAAAGAGTGATCCAAAGAGAGAGTTTACCAATTCTGAGACTATGTAAAATAAGGGACGGTCATTCCAAAAAGTCATTCGGTATACTAGGGATTTATTTCTTCAATCATTCCTTATTTCAAGATCCTTGCACTTATTTGTCTTCTCTTCTCATAAGGCAAATAATTGACACATATAATCTTAATTCTAATGTAAATTACTACTTACTATATAAAGACGCGTTGTTTCTCGTATGTCCCTACAATAGATAACATATTAAGACGCATATTTGCACTATATATGATGCTGCAAGAAGAGTAGGTTTTCCGTAAATTTAATCTAAATACTGACTTTTGGTTCTTTTACACTACATATATAACTTTGTACTATAACCAACTCATAATGCTGCTTAAGCCATTATAGAAGTATTCAAAATACTTACTTTTGTAGTTATATCTTCTAAAAGTACCCACAAAAGCTGTTTGCCATTTCCTGGAATAGTATAATAACCAAAGATGAGTAAACAATAAAAACAAAAAAAAGGTTCCCAACGATTCTTCGACAGTCTTAAGATTTTAATTACCTAACCTTGAGGTTTATTATTAACTCATTTATCGTTAATTTAACCAATTAAATTGTAAATAATAAAACGTATAGAAATAACTAACAATCCAAAATTGTGGTTACAAATGTTAGTACTACCATTTTCCTCTAAGTATGCAACTATGAACACTCAGATATAAGATGCACTTTTGGTGATTTTGCTTCCAACAAAGCTTCGCAAAGATTTTACTTTATTTGATATTTTCACATATCGTGTCTAACTCAGAAGGTACTCAAAATCTGACAATTCGAGAGACATTTCCCAATATTAATCAAAAAGATTGATAATAAAATTGAGAAATAATAACAACATAAAGGGACATCAAAAGTGATATTCAATAAATATCATTCACCGAACTAGATCGCAGAACAAAGGATAGCCCTTTAGTAAGGTGTGGCCCTTATTGCCCCCCCTATCTATTTGCATACGAGGGGAGCCAGTGCATGTCATGTAACTAAATGCGGGGGATTATTCTAGATTGATGGACGATCGCGATGGTGTTTCGAATGTGCTTTAACATTTTATTGATGCATTTACGAATGTGCTAATTCTGTTGGCCATCGCGAACCAAATTTTTTACAGTTTCTGTTTAAGTAAGAGTTAAAATCAAAGAAATACTCCAAGAATTAGTTTAGGAGAATAAATGAGTAAATAGTTTTGATCAAACTGACAAAACTAAGTATATCTTCGGTTTCATTCACATCTAATTCAAGAGTTTATAATTAGGTTCACATGTCTGTTGTAAGTATTTGTCCTTCGGTTAAGTAAATAGATTGTTATTAGAAGGAAGTGAATCTCCGATATCAAAGATATTTATTACTCAAAGACATATTGCCTGTTCTTAAAATAGTTTTCCATTTCATTCTTACGAAATTGAAACTCGAACTGCACAAAAGGGCTCTGTTTTAAATGTAGTCTGGCGTCTGCGTGTCGTGCAATTATGATGAGTAGAGTCGAGTCACTCATCTCATGCATTTGCAGCATGTGTCTGCAATTAATTTATGCTTAGACGTTTCCTTTACTCTGTCAACATAAACATCGTCCGCGCTATCTCCATTATCGTTGATTAATTAACAAGCATTATCTTATATAATGGTACATTGATAAAGAATATGCGTAGTGCTGAGATAACTGTAAATAAAAATCAAGTTGGAGGCAATAGAGACATTGCATAAGCACCAAAAAGCTTCCTGTGCCTCTACGTGTCTAGTGCTACTGTCAAAGCAAACAATACGGTATTGTGTCTGTCTAACTGATTCCAATCACGCACCAGCTACCAACACGGTGACCGAACATTATGCAAATCTCGAACTTATTCGATCAGTGATACGAAAACGAATATGAAATAAACGAGCAAGATGATGAAGTTCAAATCGTTATTCCGTAGAGGACCGAGCCAGGGGAAACAGGAGTCCACATTAAAAGGAGCTCCCTCGGTCTCCAGTCTAGATTCGAAGCACCACAAAGTAGCCCCGGCTAGAGACAAGGCCTTAAAGTTATTCGGTTCTAAAGAAAAACTCCACAAAGCTCACAAGAAAAAGGATCTAGGTAATAACAATGCGGTGTTGGAAGATCCAGAGTTGAGGGAGTGTTCCGAGGGCTACGAAGATGGGCAAGTCAGGCACGATTATGGAAGCGCAGAGGAGCTGGGAGGTTCGGTAGATGAGAGGGGATCGCAGGAGTGCGTCAGTCTACCTGTGACCCTGAACGCTGAACATATGCCGGGTTTCCAGGAGGTGGAACTCAGGCCTAGAGTACCATCTGAGGTATGTTGAGTTTACCTCTTATTCCTTCCTTTAATTATAAAATATTAGCCTGTTGTTGAGATGGTATGTTTATAATTTGTTTTCGTATGTAGGCATCAATGGTGTCAGGAGCCCGTGAGATAGAATCCTTAAGGCGGGAACTAGAAGCCAGCGCGATGGAGCGGGCACAACTGCAAGCGAGGGTTGACGAGCTGATGGAACGAGCCTCCGATGCTGAACGGCTGAGATCTGAACTTGAGAGGATAAAGGTATTTGATTTCGTATGTTATTTCCTACCTAATGTCCTATATTCAAGTGGATATATTTTAAATTACTTACGTAAAATGAGGCAATTTTATCTTATGCATTTATATCGGCTGTCACAAGTACAGTGAAATATTAGCCATAATACAATGCTTGCTTATATATATCTAGCTGATCTAGATCTGCCTGGTCACATCGTGATATGCATGTAAGCGCGAACATGTTCATTAATTTTACATAATACACAAATAAATATAAATATTGTTGTGGTTATTACATGCATATCGTGATGTGCGCAAGCAGATCAAGATCGACCCAGTTCAACGATTTGCCCACGACATATATTGACGTAACGTAGACCATAGTCTAGAAATTCAGTATCCCTTATTATTACCCTATATCTTGAGTCCAAATTAGTTGATTTGTTAATTTGTCAATTTGAAGGCGATGGAAGCGGACCGCGAGTCGGCGCTGGAGCGGCTGGCGGACGAGAACGGCGCGTTGCGCGCGCGGCTGCGCGGCGTCGCGCACTCGCCGCTCTCCGACAGCGAGAAGCGGCAGCTGCTGCTCGCGCCCGCGCCGCGCCGCATGCACTCCTCCGCGCCCGCCTCCATCGCGCTCGCCAATGTATGTTGCACCACTTGCACCGAACTGCCCCCTTATTGTCTAACTCTCTCTTTTTCTTTCTCGCAATTGCCGATACGGTAACCGCTTTCCATCTGGTCATAAAAAAATTATATATTATGATAGTGAACCATTGATATACATAAGGAATACAATAATCACCAAGTGGGACCCTTGAGGGACTCCCGTAGTCAGTGTAATATCAATATGTTCAGTCGATATGGAAAATTTTATGAATGGTATTGAAAATATACCTACTGACACCGACACGCGTATGCGTTTCTCGTAAACATACAAAATAAATAATTAAGCATTCATATTATAGCCTTGAGGAATTATCCTAAAGCTGCTTCAGAGACTTCTTTAGATGTTGCTCAAAAATTACAAAATTATATGCGAATATACTGATACCATACTTGTCTTAAAATCAACCAATCCAAGCTTTTGAGAAATCGATATCCATTTTACCACTATCTAGTATAAAAATAGGAGTCAAAGATTTCACAAAATCCCTAAATTCCTTCTTCAACCAGGGTGAAGGTGACAGCGGGGAGGCTAGCACCCCGGAATGGGACAAGCACTCGTCGTCGTCTCTCAGCGAGGTGTCCGTCGCGTGTCTTCAGGACCGTATCTTGCAGATGGAAGAACATCATTACAGGTATATAATATTTCTACGTAAAGGCTCGCCCACCTGCTGCCATATCATATAATTATGAGAACGGCGTACTCACTCAAGTAACCTCAGTGTGCACAGAGTTTTGCCGCGAAGATAAGCCATCTTCGGGTGCACCAGCGTCAATACTATGACTAGGAGTCAATGTGGTCGCCATGGCCGAAATCGGTCGGATCAATAAATAATTTCTTACTTAAAAAAATAGGTATACAATACAATCAAAAAAATATAAAGAATTATAATTCTTCATATTTATTCGTTCAAAATAATTATTTTGCACGCGTTAATCTCCAGAACTACTGGTTCGAATTGAAAAAATAGTTTAATGTTAGATAATTAGAAAATTCACGTCTTCACGTGGACATTGGCAACTTGAACACTAGACTTAATACTTTGGAAAAGATTTCCCGTGATTTGGAAGTGCAGGCCGTTCCTGAGAACCGGAATGAAAATCTTTTGACAATATTTCATAACATCTGCAAATCAGTCAACGTACCAATCATCGAAGACAACATCAAAGCGTGTCGCTGCGTTTCCAAAATAAATAATACATCGGATCGTCCTCGTAATATACTTGTCAGCCTCACCACGTCACGTCTTAGGGACAACGTATTATCTGCAGTGCACCGCTTTAACAAGTCGCACCCAAAGGAAAAGCTAAATACCTCTCACGCTGGAATGACTGGTGAAAATCGAAGCATTTATGTAACAGAACATCTTTCGCACGAATGCAAACAATTGCATGCATCAGCAAGGGCATTTATAAAGGAGAAAAAGTATAAGTTTGTCTGGGTGAGATTTGGCAAGATATACATTCGTAAGGACGAAAACAGCAGTGCAATTTTAGTTAGAAACCTGGAAACTCTAAATAAATTACAAAATTAAAATATAACTAGCTTAATAATATATACATTACTTTTCTTATTTCATATTTGTTTTCATCACTTTATAATATTGCTATATATATATTGTATCTTTTATTTTTATAATCAGTAATGTTAACCATTTTTTATCAAAATGTAAATAGGATTCGATCTAAACTAAGGGATTTGAATCTAAACGTTTTAAATGCTGATTATGACATAATCTGCTTGACGGAGACTAACTTCAATGATAGTGTATTTGATGGAGAACTTTTGGATAGTCGATATAATATTTTTCGTAGGGATCGCTGTGATACGAACTACAGTCACAAGAATGATGGTGGTGGCATACTTATCGCGACTAAGAAAAACCTAAATGTTATTCGTCAGGCAGGTTGGGACAGCAGTTATGAGGACTTATGGATAAGCATCCTAGATATAGACAACTATTCATCTGTATTTAATATTTGCTTATGCTATTTACCTCCAGATTTAACAATCAACGATTTATCAATATTTTATTCTAATTTCCAAAACAATATTCTTAACGCAGGTGAAAACAGTAATTTCTTATTTCTAGGCGACTTTAACACACCGCATTTGTCATGGTCCTCTCCGACGACTCAAGATATTCTTATCCCTAATAATCCAGTTGATCGCAAAGCTGAGCTACTGATGGAAACTGTTGCATTATGTAACATGAGTCAATATAATAGTATTCATAACGCCAATAACAGACTTTTAGACTTAGTTTTTGTTTGCGGTAACTTTGCTGTAAATGTTTACAATGCTGAACCTTTGTGCCGATTAGATCTACATCATCCGCCACTCGCGATCAATATTATCAATTTCAAATATGACATGCCATTAAAATGCCACAAAACAAAACGTTATAACTTCTTTAAATGTAATTATGATAATGTCAGAACTGATCTAAATAAAGTTAATTGGCTAGACTTACTCTCACCACTTGAAGTGGATGAGGCTGTAGATAAATTTTATGATATTTTGTTTTTAATCATAAAAACTCACACCCCTATGACTAAATGCAATTCTTCTGACTATCCTAGTTGGTTTGATAATAGTTTAATAAAATGTTTGCAAGAAAAAAACAAATATCATAGATCATGGAAGAAATATCGTAACCCTCGTGACTATGATACATTTTCATTATTACGAACACGCTGCAAAAACCTCATCAGTGGATGTTATAACAGGTTCGTTAGTATGACGGAGGAATCTATTGGTGGCAATGTCAAAGCGTTCTGGCGTTTCGTAAATAGTAAGAAAAGTCAGTGTACTATACCTCGAACAATGGTCTATGGAGACAGCACATCATCAGAGGGTATTGGAGTTTGTGAACTTTTTTCACAGTATTTTGCATCTGTGTTTGAAAATCGACAGGATTTGTCTAGTTCATTGGAAGGCCCAGTATATTCGTCAAACTCTCTATCTACAATTGACATCAGCGAAGATGATATAGCTTTAAAAATTAAACAATTAGATAGTCGTAAGGGAGCTGGACCAGACGGGATTCCATCTTTTTTTGTCAAGAGTTGCTACAAACAGCTTTGCTTGCCTCTCTGGATAGTTTTTAACAAATCTTTGCGAAACGGAACATTCCCCAAGAAATGGAAATCCGCACTTATAATTCCGATACACAAAAATGGTGATAAATCTAAATGTATAAATTATAGACCTATTAGTATACTCTCCTGTTTTGCAAAGCTTTTCGAATCCTTGGTTTATATTCACATCTATAATCACATCAAGCCGTGCCTCTCCGAAAGACAACATGGCTTCATCAAAAACAGATCAACAATTAGCAATTTATTAGAGTACAAAAACTACTTGTGTGGTGCTTTCGCTGGTAGAGGTCAAGTAGATTCAATTTATACCGACTTTTCTAAGGCTTTTGATAAGATTAATCATAATTTGCTATGTAAGAAGATATCTTGGTATGGAATTCATGGCTGCTTACTGCGTTGGGTGAGATCATATCTTCAAAATCGCTCCCAAATTGTGGCACTAAGGGGCTTCTTATCATCTCCTACTCATGTCTCATCTGGAGTTCCACAAGGTTCCCATTTGGGACCATTGCTGTTCATTTTATTCATAAATGACTTAATAGGGTGCCTTACTTGTCCATGTCTTTTGTATGCAGATGATATGAAAATCTTTAATACCATTACTGATATTAATGATTGCCACTCGCTACAGAAGGATCTTCTTGTTGTGTCTGACTGGTGTGCTCGTAATTGTATGTCTTTGAATATTTCTAAGTGTTTGGTTATTTCGTTTTCTAAGAAAAGACAAAAAATTATCTACAATTATGAACTCTCAGGCCAAATTCTTGATCGTAAATCCTCAATTAGGGATCTTGGCATCATATTTGATGAGCAACTGTCATTTAGGAATCACTATGAACAAATCATAAATAAGGGAAACAAGCTTCTGGGCTTTATAATCCGTTTCACTAAGGATTTTAAGAGGCCCCAGAGTCTTTTGTATCTTTTTAACAGTATCGTCAGAACAGTATTGGAATATGGGTGTCTGATTTGGTCTCCTTATTACGTTGTCCATGAGAACAGTATCGAGCGAATACAAAATAAATGTCTTAAAGTTTTATCTCAACGTGATGGGATCGGCAGAGCTCTTTCAAACTATAGCGACCGGCTTGCGAAGTTCAACGTTACATCATTGCGCATCCGACGTCAGCAATACGATATGATTTACTTACATAAAATTATACACTCAACCATTGATTCTCCTGTTTTGCTCTCAATGATTAACTTCAACTCAAATTATCGTTGCCGTAATTCTAAATTGTTCACCTTAAAAATTTACAAAAATAATACATCCTTTTATAATCCCATTGTTAGAATGTGTAGAGCTTATAATGAATTAGCCAGTGACAACGATGGGCTTGACATTTTTGAGCGTAAACACCTTACATTTAAGAGGCTTATCCATAGTGTCCTTAAGTAGTATTGTCTGGAATTATACCTTAAGCTATTTTACTTGTTTTTCTTTTCTAATTTGATTGTATTTAAACTTTGATTTTTGTTTTTTGTGTTTTATATTATTATTTCTGTTAAATTAATATTTTTCTTCAAATACACGTTCTGTAATTTGTGCATGCTGTGTGAACGTGTTTAGGGTTATAGTCTAGTTTAAAATATAAATGTATGTACAAGTCTTAAGCTTTGTCAATTAACTGTAACCTGTTTCGTTTACCTTATGAATAAATAAATAAATAAATAAAGATAACCCAAAGCTATAAGCTATATAAAAACAAGCTACGACCAATAGGAGTGGAGCATCATTGAAAAATTATGCCAAAACGGGGAAGATGTGATGCAGACGTAGTTGCCAAGTTTGGCAAGTAAAATATATTATGTCGTTCACGAAAGATTCAGTGCGACTTGAAATTATTTGTAGAAAAAATCGATAATTTAAAGAGAAACATAACTTAGTAACATAAATTCACAACATTCTTATTATTTAAAACTACTAAAATCTTAAAATGTGCACAAATTGCCCACTTATTTTTTATATAAATATTAACCCGTATATGTAAATTTTATAACCAAACGCTCATGTTAATATAACGTATATTCATAATTTTGGCAAAATTATGCAAATGAGGTGCCATATTTGATATTTACGATAATGTAACTTTTAAAATATATTTAACTTTATCTCTTATAAGGTTTATTGAAGATGTCTGGTTACTTGTTGACAAACGACTTTAAGAATATGGGAGTTTTATGATATTCATTATTTGTATAGATTGGTTATATGCCTTATTAATACGAGTACAAAAGCATAACATTATAAGAAACCATTATAAGAAACATTATAAGAAAAAAAAAAAAAAAAAAAAAAAAAACCACTGGGGTGGTAGCGTTAATCTTAGTCAATTATTATTAAAGAAGCGTCATTATTTTTTCTGCGTCATAGCATTATAGGTTAATTTATTGCTTTCTTGGGTGTAAATGGTGTAATTGCCATTTCTTTAATTGGTGACTTTGTGAGGTTTTTCCTGCTATTTGATACAGGGTTAGGTTAGTCGTCATTTAATTGTATATCTATATGGCCGTGTATACATAAATAAATATCCTGGGACATTTATCACACACGGCCAATCTGATTCCAAAGTAAGCACATACATATAATAACCTATATCTATCTCCCTCATTCCAGTACAAGTGAAGAGTTGCAAGCTACTCTAGCGGAACTAGCCGATCTCCAATCGCAACTGGCCGATGCCCACGCGGATAACGAACGGCTTGCCGACGAGAAGCAAGTGCTACTAGAATCGCTGTGTCGACAGACTGAGAAGTTAGAAGATAGTCGTACTAAGGTATACAAATCTCTCATTTAGAAGTCATTATTAGACTTTACAATATTTAAAAGTTCGTAATTAAACTGTAATAGAAAAGGATTCAAAATATCCCCTGATATTTTTCTTAGAACTATCGATATCCAAACCAAATCGAGCATTAGAGTCGACGTTTCATAACTGCCTGTCAAGGTCTATTTTAAATTTTAATGAATAAATATATTTCTTTTCATTTCAAAAATAAATAAGCACTGCTTGTAATCTAGTAATCCAATAATTGATATAACTAATACATTTTACTACTTTATATATAATAGTTAATTTAACTTTTTCTTTGCGTAAATAATAAATAAAGTTCATTTATTTATATTTTAGGTCGACACACTCCAAGAAATGTTGCTTCGCGAAGGTGTAGAGCCAGAGACCCTCATAGCTGGAGACACGGAACAACTTCTACATGTACTTAAAGTGAGTTTACTCTTAATACATGTTTGAATGACTTTTAGTATAATGAGTGAAGGTTCAAAGCTAAAAGTCCAAGTTACTGAAGCTACTACCTGTTCAGATACTTAGTCACCTATTTTGACCAAAGTTCAGCTCAAATCTTTAGATTTTTGACTCAATCCTACTAATATTAAACTACTGAACGGATGAAACTTGGAATACAAATAGGTAGTTTATGACTTGGAACAGCACATAGGCTACATTTTATCACGGGAAAATTGAAGAGCCCTCAAGAACGCAGGTGAAACCGCGGGAAGCCACTAGCATTACTGTATGATCATTTTAATACTGCGTCGGTGGTATTTGGTTATAATATTTAATACACAATGAACAATTATATCCCTATAATTAGGCTATATCGCTATTTGGAGAGCAAATGGTTAGTTTAATATACTTTCTTTGTCGTTCATTATAGTTTTTTTTTTATCTTTGTTATTGTTTTCGGTGAAGGAAAACATCGTGAGGATACCTGCATGCCCGAGATGTCAAAATTAAAGGCATGTGAAGTCCGCCAACCCGCACTGGCCCGCGTGGTGGACTCGTTAGAGAAGGCTCTAGCTCCTCAGTGGAGACGTATCAACTGATGATGATTGTCATAGTTCAACATAGTCATGTAAATAATATAATTTTTTTTGTCTTTAAGGTGTCCCAAGAAGAGAGAAGGCTGCTGTTGTCAAAGCAGGAACAGATCGAGGCCGAACTATCCGACGCCAAGTCTGCAATCGACGAAAAAACCAAAGAGAACGAATCGCTAGTTGATAAAGTCAGGTTGGTAATACATTACATAATATTTATTTATAGGCTTCTATCACATTTCAGTATTTAGCTTTTTATGAAGTTATATTTGAGGATAAACATATTACATCTTAATATATATAAATCTCGTGTCACAATGTTTGTCCTCAATGGACTCCTAAACCACTTAACCGATTATAATAAAATTCGCACACCATGTGCAGTTCGATCCAACTTGAGAGATAGGCTTGCTTACATATACTTGGACCCGGTAGGTGGCGCTGGTGGGCAGAACGAAGTCTGCCTGGTCCACTAGTACGTATATATTTAGTAACTTTTTTTTGTGGAATCCTCATTGTTATCACGAATTAATGTCCTTGAATATTCCTACATGAACATGTGTGTACAGGAAAAATAATATTTTTGTTGTTATTTACATATTGACACTATATATTTGTTTCTTATATTCTACCATATACAATAAAGTATATTATATGACAGCCCGGTTGGCTTTCTGGTTAGTGACCCTGACTCCCAAGGCGCGGGTCGTGGGTTCGAATCCTACCCAGGACAAACATTTTTATGCATGAATATATTTGATTGTCCTGTGTCTTGATGTAAATATCTGTATAAGTATGTATTTAAAAGTAGTATATCATCTATTTAGCTACCATAACACAAGTTCTCCTTGAACCTTACTTTGGAATTTGATTGGCCGTGCCTAAAAATGACCATGGATATTTATTTATTACTAGCTGCCGCCCCGCGGTTTCACCCGCGTAGTTCCCGTTCCCGTGATAGGGTGATAAAAATAGATGTTGCCCGATTTTCAGACCTACCCAATATGCACACAAAATTTCATAAAAATCGCTCAAGCCGTTTCGGAGGAGTTTAATCATAAACACCGCGGCACGAGAAATTTTTATATAAGAAACTAGCTGCCTCCGCGCGGTTTTACCCGCGTAGTTCCCGTTCCCGTGGGAATACAGGGATAAAATATAGCCTATGTTACTCGGGGATAATGTGGCTTTCCAAAGGGGAAAGAATTTTTGAAATCGGTCCAGTAGTTTCGGAGCCTATTCATTACAAACAAACAAATCTTTCCTCTTTATAATATTAGTATAGATACAGCATTATTTATCATTTTGGTAGGATTATACAATATTCTAGTACATACAATAAAGTATATTCTACATTGCAGGGCATTAGAAGGTAACTTAGAGCGCACAGAAGCGGAGCGGTCCCAGTGGGAGGCGGAGGCGGGCGCGGCGCGGGAGCTGGCCGCGGCGCGCCAGCACCAGCTCACCGCGCTCACCGACCTGCTCGACGCGGCCAAAGCTAAGGTAGCAAATGTACCTGGCATTTTCTATTATGTATATACTAAATTTAGAGACATTTTTCTGTATTTTTCTGTTATATGTGCTAAATTTAGAGACTTTTTCTTAATTTTTCTATTGTATGCTAAGTTAAAAAAGACATTTTTCTTTATTTTTCTATTATATGCTAAATTTTGAGACATTTTTCATTATTTTTCTATTATATACTAAATTGAGAGACATTTTTCTTCTTCTATTATATGCTAAATTTTTAGACCTTTTTCTTTATTTTTCTAATAGAAAAATATACTAAATTTTAGATACTAGTGAATTCTTTCAGAATGTTACAACAAGAATAATTGTGAAGTTACTTGTTTGTGAATGAAGTTGATTACCAAGTCTTATACTTACTTATTGGTTGATTTTTTACGTGGAATGGTACAAGAAAAAATATTACGGTTAACCGAAGTAATGGTAAATGAAGAAAAATTTAATCGTATTCTTGTGTTGTGGAGACACTCGAAGCTACAATTTGGTTTTCTTTTTTTGCCGTGCGATTATTTTCCTCGGAGTTACAGCTCGTTGAAAATCAAGCAAAAATTTCGAATTTTATTTATATCCCTAACTTTTATTCACATGTGTTGTCGTAGTTGGCGGGTTGCGCTGGCGCGGGCCTAGCGGAGGGCGCGGCGCGGGCGGAGGCGGAGGCGGCGGCGGCGGCGGCGCGGCGCGAGGCGGACGCGGCCGCGGCGCGAGCCCTAGCGTTGGCCGACCGCCTCGCGCACGCGCAGAGACAGCTCGACCGCGCGCACACTGACGCGAGGAAGCTGCACGACGATGCGCTGGTATGTACCTACACACTACCGCACATACACACGCATTACTCACGCTAATAGGAGCTGCACGACGACGCGTTCGTACTTACCTATACAGTACCTCACACAACACATGTAGTTCTAGGAGCTGCACGGCGACGTGCTCGTATGTAAACACGCGCACTCACACACGCGGGCACACGTACCTACTATTCATGTTGACGTAGTTGTCGAAGGTGCACGACGACGCGATCGTAACTAAAGTCCGCGTAACGGTGTAAAAGCCATCTGAGGCTGTCACCTGCTAGTCCATTTAAAAAAAAAAAAAGACGCGATCGTATCTACCTACACATTACCGCACACGCACACGTACACAATCATGTAGGTCTAGGAGCTGCACGATGACGCGCTGGTATGTACCTACCCGCACTACCACACACGAACACGCACCTATGTAGTACCTTCTCATATAGACTTGATTGTAAGAGCTGCACGATGACGCGCTCGTACGTATCTATCCGCGCGCTCGCACACGCACTCAGACACTCGCACACACTCGAGGGCACACGTACACGCACCTACTACTTACTCATGTAGTTCTAGGAACTGCTCGATGACACATGCACGTACCTGTACCTATACATATGCGAGATTGGTGACTCTCCACGGACTCTCCACCTGTGCGCCCAAGTTGTTGAACTTTTTAGGGAAGTTTCATGAATTGAAATGTAAAGCACTTCAAAAACATTGAACAATGAAATTATTAAAAGTTGATTAAATTAAATTATGTGTTATTGAAAAATATAGTCGTACTCTATCAAATTTCGTCCTGATCCCTTCAGCTAAATTAATGGTAATGAATTGCAAAAATAATATACTATCTAAGTTTTTATCATATATCTAAGTTGCAAATCAGAATTGTTTGAATTTTCAGGTATCTCGCAACAACGCCAAATCAACGATATCCGAACTAGAATTCCAAATAGAGCAGCTACGCCAGGAGAAGAGCGCGATGCAAGACGAAATTAAAGCGCTGCAGGATAATGTTGCTGAACTGCAAATGCAGGTAAATTATTGTATTGCAATTAAAAAAAATATTAACAATCTAAATGCAGGCTTTAACTTCATAGCCAATATATTTTATGCAAGAGTCAGAACCCTCCTATATAATGTATTTGTCCTGTTCGATTTTATTTATTGTCTCTTTCCAATATTCAGGTGCAAGTGGCGACAGATGAAAAGCTAGCGTTGATGAGTCGAGCCGGAGAAGCGTTGGCGAGGACAGCGGATCTCGAGAGGCAGCTACAAGACGCTCGGGCGAGGAACACGCAGCTGACGCGGGACAGGGAGAGAGATGTGAGTATGCACTGGGTGTGAGCGAGAAGGAGATAGCGTAGGAATGTTTTTGGAGAAATGTTCGGTTATATAGGTCGATAAAATGAAGTGATGTTTGGTAAGTTTCCATGTAAGAGTATAGTTAGTCTAGGGAGGGATTGGAGTGAAATATGTACATTCAAAATAGTGGTAGTAGATGAATATATTGAACAAATGTATGTTTTTTAAATTTGTGGCTTTTCTAACATCTTAGCCCAACTTGGCCTCCTTTTTGATTCTTTATGTAGGCGGACTTTCTAAGCATATTGTTAATATTTTTTGGCAAAAAAAAATACTCATGAAAATAAAAGACAGTCATCTAAGACATAATCTCGTAACTTTAACCCTCTGGCTTTACTGATCCATCTTAACATTCCACCATGTACAGATATGTTAGTGTCTATAATATCTGACGCTAAATATATCACCGAACATTCTAGGAAGCGGAATGGAAGCAGTTCCAAAGCGATCTACTGATGACGGTGCGTGTCGCCAACGACTTCAAGACTGAAGCGCAGCGCGAGTTGGAGAGGCTGGTCTCCGAGAACAAGGTAGCGAGGGACAGGATCCGCCTGCTAGAGGACCAGATGCACTCGCTCAAAGGTACGTGCGAGAGGGATGCACATATAGACGTGCTCTGTAGTGTGATAGAGGGGTCCGAGTGCGATGTTTATTGCGGTCAAGTTTTAGTATTTGGATACCAGTTTGGTTTTGATGTATGTTTTAATGTTGTCTAATATGTGAATATAGAATAATGTAGTTTTCTATTTAATGAAATTGTACAGATTCTCCCGTATTTGTAGAGAAATATAAAAAAATATACCAGCTACAGTAACATTCATTATTTTCACTAAACATTTGTTTGTTGATTTTTTGTATATGTCATTTGTTTGTATATACTCTTGTTTTAATTCAAAAGTAATGCATTTTACTTCCATTGTCAGTCGTTTGTTCACTTGCCGCAGTAAATAACGTACGTGTGTCAATGGGTTAGCATGTGTCTTGATACATATTATATATAGGTACATACAAGTAGTTGAAGATTGTGTACATTTTGTATAATTACATGAGTTTTGTGACACGTGCCCACTAGCTACAGGACACTTAATTCTTTTCAGATCACCTCGGTAATTACTGATAGCACTAATGTATATAAAAATTCATTAAATATATGCTTTTGAAATTGGATTACCAGTTACTTTTATAAAAATTGTGAGTACAATTTAGATTCTGCATGTAAAGATGTCGATTTCAGGTCTGTCAGTGCCCTCTTCAGCAGAATTAACAAGCATTCTCATGCACTAATTCTGTGTTGTAATTTAAGCTTGCGATGTAGTCGTAAACATCATTCAACTAACAGATTAGTTCTATACCATCAAATTGTATGTGTACATGTTAATATATGATGTCTAATTACCCTTTCATGTACCAACACAGGTGATGACAGGTCAGAATCTATGGATAGCGTTATTAACTGTTCGGATGACGAGAAAAGGCAATCTAGAGAATCGGAATCTGTAGAAAGCGATAGCTCATCTATGGACGTGTTCAAAAATATAAGAACAAGATACCTGTCGAGAGTACACAGCGTATCTGATCCACCTTTAGCCGACACGAGTATTGTTGATCAAGCGTTTTTCAAATCGAATGCGTTACCCGAAACAAATAATGATTTGGATGTTATTCCACCACAAGGATTTAAAATTGAAATTGATGATGTAACTGTGGATGAAACAAACGTAGATGATAGTCAGAAAGATAGTTTTGATAGTGATGAGGTATGTGAAACAAAAATCCTAGCTGAAGCAGTCTTACCAACCATTGATCATAAAGAGGTGATGAGACAAGATGCTGTAGATATTGCCAATGAGAAAATCACCAGACAGGATGCCATTGATACCCCAGATGATCCTCCAGATATACTCACTGAAGATTTAATTGATCTGAACGTTAACTCAAAGGTATTTTCAAAGTCTGAATCTACGAATATAATTAAACCCCGTGATAAAACAATTTTCAGCAGAAATTTATCAGGAATTTTAAATGGGAAACCGAAAGCCTATAGCATGGAAAACTTGAATGCTAATTCGAAATTTCAAGATGCTTTACAAGAGGCTACTAGTATAGAGTTTTGTAATAGTGCAAATAATTATAGTGAAATATCGTTATTTACTGAAGGTTCTGATAGTGTGTTCGTATCAACTGAAGACAATCATTACGTAGAAACTGATGATTTATTAAGCCCAGTTAGTAATACTAATGATTCCGATTTAAGAACAGTTACCTCTAGTAACGTCGTGGATACTAATAATTATATTGCAACTATTGTAAAAGAAATACCTGTTATTAAAGCAGAATCAATACTCCCATTCCCTTACCCAGATGATATTAAAAATACTCCTTCGATAGATTTTACTCAGCCCCTAACAAATCTTGCTCCAGTAATAACAGATGAAAAGGTAGAAAATGATTTGAAGAAAGTTAACGAAGAGCTAAAACTTACATTTAAGGCTGCAATAGAAAGAATAATTGGAAATAATAAATTAAAAAGATCACTCACGCCTCCGAAAGCACTGAAAGATGACAATAATAACTGTAATGATGATCAAAATAAAGAAACTGTAGCAGATATTATAAAGAAAATGAATAGTGTTGTAAAAGAAACTGCAATACCCGAACTTCCTAGCTTTCAGAATTATACAGAAACTGACAATGGAATTGGAAGTATATCTACAATAGATAATGTAAAACCTCAAGCCAATGACAACTTAAAAGACAGTCTAGAAACTAATACCAAACTAGAAAATAATCCTTTTAACGATGCACTACCAGAAAGCGTGAGCCCTCCCATTGAAAAATGTGAGACACCTATAGATGATAATGTTAGTTATCACTTAAAGATAAACACTAACGACTTAGTTTGTGATGATGTTCCTCATATAGTAGCAGTAAAGACTAATCAAACAAATATAAAAAGAACTAACGTAGGAAATAAATTAAAAACGTTTATGACTCCAATAAATATCGTCAATACCAATATAGGTCATCCAGCTCCAATTATTCTCAGTCCTGTAATAATCAGTCCAATATTCTTCAAGCAACTTGCCCCGCAAGAGCCTGTAGAAATTAAACAAGAAAATAAAAAGGCAACAGTTTACTACAATGATATAGACCAAGTTGTGGTCAAGGATAAGGTAGAAATGAATACGGTTGAAGTAAAAACAACTGAGGATGTAAACAAAAAGAAAAACATTTATCAGAAGAATAGTAAAGCGAAACAGCTGCCTTTTCTCTCTTGGAAAACATTTGGTTCAAATGAAATTCCAGACTCCAAATCACCATCTCCAAGTAAAAACATTTCCAAACCTTTAGATTCTCCTAAAACAAAAGTAGTTAGGCTTTCGAAAACTCCAGAATGGCTAATTGATAATCAGTACTATCAACCGATGGAAAATGTACCCTTTGTCATAAATACAACTCAATCATTGTCCAAAGTAATCCCCGGCCCGGTCCCCGTTGACAATAAGATCAAAGAAGACGTACGTTTAAGCAGCACGAATCCATTCCTACCTTTAATACAGCCTAAAAAAGATTCTGAACAGGAGAATTATTATGAGGAAATAGGTGAACCAGTTCTTCCTATCATAATAACATCTACAGACAATAACATAGCAGATGATGTCAAAATATCAAATAAAAAACAGACGAAATTTGATGAATTTGCATCAGTCACTAGAGAAGAGATTCTTAAAGTACCAAGAAAACCGAAGAAACCCAAAAATTATAACAAGAGACCAGAATCTAGAAGTTCATCATTAGATGAAACTGACGACAATAGTATAGCAAAAGAAATGGCGAGTATAACTAAATCTATCATATCGTTATCCCGCACACCCAGTGCAAAAGATCCGATTAAAAAACCTATTGGATCTATAGGGGAGTTAGTGCAAACTTGGGAGAAGAAACCTCCGATGTCAGATGCCAAGAAGCAAGAAGCTGTGCCTTTGCGAAAGCTATCGTTACAAGGACAGAAGGCTCCAAACGTTGATCCGAATACAGGCTCACTACCTCGCGAGCCTAAGCCTTACTGGAAGACATTGGAGCATAAAAGACTGTCCCATCCTATACGATCTCTGAACGATCCCCCGCCGCCGAGACCGCTACGTAAGTCAGAAGGCTTTTGTGCGAAATCTAAGTCCCAGTGTGATATATATGTGAATAACTGTATAAATAAATGTATATGGAATACGTAAAGCGTGTCGTGTGTCTTAGTTTTTGTTCTCATTTTGGTGGCGGACGGTGATGGATTGTGTGCTGTTTTGTTTATTCTATGTTATTTATCGTAACATTTTTCTGTAGCAAAAGAAGTTGCAATATATTTTCGTTAGGTACAGAATAATGTTACGATGTTAGGTGCAGGATTTTAACTAGGCTAATATTTTATGTGAGAATAGCAGCACAAAACCATTATGCAATGGTGTTATCGCTTGTCAACACCGCTTTGTGTATTGGGCAGCGTATAGAGGCTTTGATTTCTTGGTGTCGGTTTTTACTTTAGAATTTTCAGGTATCAAAGATCACAAATTCACGAAAATTTCACTGTAGAAGTTAAAAAAAATAACTTAAATACAAGAAAACTTAATAACTCCCCCGAAGCTGGGAACAAGCCGTAAATTTTTAATCACAAGGCATGTGAATCTACAAAAGTTATTTTTAGCTTGTCTTAAAATGGCACAAAAGGTTTACTGGACGGAACTCTTAACTTGAGCTAAGAAGATCTTACCTACAAACCTGTACCTACAAACTCAATATCACTTATTTAAACATCAAGAAGTCGTTATGTTCAATCACGATATAGATTTATAGTCTCACAATATCATCCAGTAAATATTTGTGCAATGAAGCTCAATTTATACAAATTAATATAAATATCCATTTACCAACGACAGCTATGCCTCCAAGAACTGAAGAAACCCCCCCGCCGCCTCCGTTGCTCACTAGCGCATCGTTACAGGACATCATGGCTACTGCAGCGTCACATAGGAGAACCAAAGGTGTCTTTTTGTTTATATTACATGTGTTTCTTTCACTTTCTTTTGCATTGAGAGTGTTTTCTGCAATTTTTTTGTAAATTGTAAGTCTTATGAGATAGGTGTTATTATCTTTTGTAATATCATTTATGTTCCTCCTCATTACTATGACAATGTTTTGTTCATTATTCATTATGGTACAACATTTATACATTAACATTCATATTTACTTGGGTATTTACAATACACTAAATTACAGAAAGGCATGTTTATGCACGAAAATGTTTGTCATGAATGGGAAACAAACTCACCAAGTGACCTACTTTAACAAATTCAGCATTTTATAATTTACATCCGAATAAAAATACTGAAACTACCACTTCATTTCAGGAGTAAGTCGTCAAGATTCAAGATTATCAGTCAAGTCTCTGATAGAGAGCATTGAGAATGCGGCGAAGGCTGCCAAACAGTCTCCCGCGACCACGCCAGTTGGAGAGTGGCCACAGGTAATGAAATAAGTACTTTATTAGCAATTTTGTACGAAAGAAATGGGTACTAGGTACATAGCTGTTACAAAACATGGCTGCCAGTTAAAATGCATTATTATGTAGAAAAAAAAATTGCTGTAATTGTGGAACTACTACTTTAGTAATGGCTCCCCGCGGTTGCACCCGCGTTCTCGGGATTTTTATTTTTCTCGGGATAAAAAGTAGCCTTTGTGTTAATCTAGGTTATCAGCTAACTCCATGCCAAATTTTATTATACTCGCTCCAGCTGTTTAGACGTGAAGAAGTAACAAACATACACTCACACACTTTCGCATTTATAATGTAGGATTTCCTTCAAAACTGGCATTATTACCGCAATAGCATGAAAAACAAACTTTACAATACAAAATCAAAAGCACCCTTAAAACCAGCACTGAAATTTAAACCGTAAGAAGTCTCAATAAGGTTCAATCTTTAAACCACATTTTCAATTTCTAAGGTCCAAACAACAGTGACAGTAACTACGACAAGTACCAACATAAAGAATGGTATGACGGACCCTTCGCCTCCGTCTACCAATGGAATATCGAGCAACAACTTTGCAGCAAAACCGCCTTCATCTAGGTCTTCCAGAGCATCACCTATATCTACTGGTGAGTTCTTATTCTCTTCTATACCGCTGAACTGAGCTTTTCGAAGTACCTAAGTAAAATGAGGGTACAATATAATGGTCTAAAAAGAGCCATATTTCAAGGTTCTTTAAGTAGACCTAATGAGTTAACTGAGTTAAGCAGCTAACTTGTAGATATGTATATTAATTAATTCAAACTTAACAGTTTTATCATCAATATTTCATAAATATGTTTCTACTTGATAAAATAATATTCATTTCATATTAACACACCTCAATATTAATTTTATGATTATTTTTTTGTATTATTACATACATATAATTATCTTATTTATGTACCTATTTTTACTTAACAAAATAATTTTCTTTTATATCTGTTTAACTATTTATTTTAATGTTTTATTTTTTTAATAGTAACAAATTTTAAAATGTGCGTCAGATCGGCATGACCACAAAAAATAATAATGGTGATTAAAATCAGATGTTACCAAAATTGCATGTAAGTTTTTGCTTTTTATTTTTCTTACAGCATGGCGGCATGAGAAAGGCGCTTGAGCCAACCACTTGCCTGTCTTAAATCTAACTTATTGTTTGTTTGTGTGCGTCGTAACTAATTTATTTTCAATTACATGCGTGCATGTGTGCAATATTGTTTTTTTCTTAACCCCTTAAGAACTTGTATGACTTATTTTTGTAGATTTGTATTCATATAGTTTTTCATAGCGGACATACTTTATTTATTTATATTAATCGATTGTCCAAGAAAATTGCCATCTTGTAGACTTTGCTTTAGGAATATAAAATTGTTTTTGCCTACTGGTAGTGGTTTCTTAATCTATACACTAAGACATACTCATTTAAAATGGAGATGGTCACAAGTGCTACGTTTATTTGTACCAAAATATTTTCATTCAACAATCTCCGATTACTCTTGATGAAAATATTTTACGCACCTTTTCCAGACCGGTAGTTTTGTGCCAGACTTTAAATAGATATCTTGAATTTCAATATAGCGCGTCTACCGCTTTATATGCGTTATTAATTCTCCCACCAAATTACTTATTGAACTTTGTTGTTGTTCTGTTCATTACATATCGTTGTCTTAACAGTTTTGCTGGCCAGTTGGCTTTCTTAATGATCCTAACAGTCAACCCACTAGTCATGGAATTCCCGCCCAGGACAAAAATTTGTGACCATGAACATATTAGTTTGTACTGTATTTGGGTAAAAGTAGGTATTTAAACTTAGTAATATACCAGATATCAGGTTACAATAGCTCTATCTGGAATCTGATTTGTCGTGTGTAAAAAGTATACCAGGATATTTTTATATAAACAACAACGGATAGCAAATTATCATAATTTAAAATCGTTTTATTTAATAATCGTCTAAAAACCCCTGGCACAAAACCCCGGTCGGCCCAAATGACCACAACATGCTTGCGTAACGTGTCTAACCCGCGCGGGACAGAGTGCGCGCCGGCCACCAACATGCCGGACGAGCAGCGCGCGCTCGCCACGCTGCAGCAGAAGGCGATCGAGTCCTTCGTCAGGCGGAACAGCTACGGGGACATATGTAAGTATTCATAGGCGTAGATAGGTTAGAAAAAAAAATTGGTTGTCTGTAAAGTCGGTTTACTGACGATAGTTGAACGTGACAACGTCTTGCATCGCTCACTCAAGTAGGAGAGAGACGGAGACCCCTCAGAGCGAGGTAACGCCGCATGCGTCATGGGACACCTCAGAGCGAGGTAACGCCGCATGAGTCCTGTTTTTTTCGTGCGTGCAGCCGGCTCTATCGAATTATAAGACGTTGTCACGTCAAAAACATTATGTCAAGACACAGTATTAGATGTGCAAGTCAAATTGTCGTCTGCAAAAAACTCTTTCTTGACAATTATATATGTTGTAGTTCCCTTTCAGATAGAAGAATAAAATAATATTAGGTACAACATAAATGGACCTTTGTGTGCAGTTCAGTTTGATAGTGTTATTGTAGTTCAAAATAGGAAATATATGCTTTGTGTGCCTGCATGTAAATGTACCAGAATAATAATGTAGCTTAGCCAAATCAAAATATTTTAATAAATGATACGGAGAGTTGTGTGACGACCACCAACTTATACTTTATATTTATTCAGGTGAAAGGAAGGATCCACTAAACGCCCTGCAGATTAAGAATGGTGGGTCGAAACGGAACGCTTTACTAAAGTGGTGCCAGCAAAAGACATATGGCTACAGCAACATTGATATTACTAACTTCAGGTAACTGTGTTACCCTTATTTGTACAGCATATTTTATCTTGCTGTTCTTTTTCAACTTTACATAATAATAATTCAATTTAATTAGCTCCCTATTTAAATTTTCGGGCAGAGAATATGCTGTCATCATCAAGGAAGGATAGATTCATTGTGAATTTAAAAGAATAACTTACGCCCGATGTTAATAATCTATCACCTATCCGAGAGTAAAACCAACGAGTTGTCAAAATTGACGGATAGCTTATTGGCAAGCAAAAACTATCATTTTCGAAAAATTTGATCGATCGTAGATCGAAGATAGATTGATTTTAAAGCTTCACCCAGAAAATAGATTGATATATCAATCTTAGATAGCAAAAAATGGATCGGGTGATTATTGACATCGGGCGTAAGACTATAACTAGAGATTTTCTAATAAGTAAGTTTCCATTTTAGCTCATCGTGGAACGACGGCATGGCATTATGTGCGCTTCTCCACTCATACCTAGACGAGGGCAGGATACCATACGCAACCCTATCACCGCACGACAAGAGGACCAACTTCTCTGTGGCCTTCGCGGCCGCAGAGTCTGTTGGTATACCTACCACACTGGTGAGCACAATGAGTTTATATGTAATTTTCAATTTCTTCGGTTAGCCTGGTGGACAAATATCTCATATAAGATGTGAAATTTATGATCAGGATATAAGATGTTATTTTTGTGTCTGTACTAAAAAAAAACAAATTAAATAAAGCTTAGAATTTTATGCAAAACCTAGCCACGAAACGAACAGTCGTGCTTATAAATTATTTTAAACAAACAGTATCTACCATCTTTCAAGTCAGGTTACTAACCACCAAGCCAATGCCCGTTGTAAATTTTATTGTATGAATATCCTTCACTACAGAATATTCAAGACATGATCCAACAAGAGCGTCCGGACTGGCAACAGGTGATGGCCTACGTCACAAGCATTTACAAACATTTCGAAACATAAATATAATGGTAAGCCTTTAAGTACAATAGCTGAGTAGATGTCTATTTGAAAAAAGCAATGCAATGCAATATTTTGTAGCTCAGAATATGTCGTTGATTTATATAAACTCAATATATTTGTAGTAATCTCATTATTGTATAAGAGCTAATTAGGATTTTTGCTCTGAAATTAAACTGGTTTAATATTCCAAGTATTTTTATAGAAATACAATCACATGCTCATATAAACTCATTTGCAAAGCGATGCTAAATATGTTTTCAAAAGGTAAATTATAATACGTGAAAATAACGTGAAATATATATATAATATCCACGTATTTAAGATGTGATGAGGTATACAAGAGTTAGAATGGTACGAAGTTCATCTGAAATAGGTTGTTTAACATACATTCCTAATAAGAAGTAGCTATTAAAATGCTGGTGATATTTTTCGATACGTAGCCGCTGTATTTAGAAAAGACAAAATTGCCTTTGTTTGGCCTTAGATGGGATACGTTGTGTTGTTGAAGACTGATTTGATAGTAAGAAGGGATCAGCGTCATTAGTAAATGATATTTTTTGTCTTGAATGGCTGACAACGAGATTTATGTCAAATAATATTTTTTCTAAAAATTCAAAATTTGGTCCATCCTAATACCAACATCCATGGACAGTATTTAAGATGAAATTTATCTTTATAATGATTATAATGTAAAAACGAAAAATGCCTTAAGAAAGTTTGGATTTGAACGGCCTTGAATATGTATTGGACTATGACTCATAAGTAAGATGTAGGTATGGTTTGTGTATTATATTAATTACTTATACTACTTTTAAGAATGGCATTTCACATAATTGGTGGCAATTACATTTAAAATTTCTATACAGTCTTAAATCTCTGTAAAATTCTCATACCGTTTTTATGAAACGTCAATCTAAAAGTGTGCTTTTATTACGAACTTTATGCTAGTTATTAGTATGTGAACTGAGTGAAATTGTATTTTGCGATACAACATCTGTATGTAAATATATATTACATTATTCGTCCTTGCATCATGCGCAGTTGTGTAAGGAATAATCACAATAAACTGAAAAACATCATACAATCCTTGCTTCACATAAATCTTTCCACTTAAGCCGCATACTAATTATAACAATGTAGCGTTTATTTAACTTTATGGTTCGTGCTTGTCTCATTGTCTAAATAAATTGAGTGATACTAACATAAGTCAATGTCTATGTCTGAATATGTCATTTATTCTATCCGTTTATATATTAAACTAAGCATTTTCTACCATATATCTAAGTAATAACGTTTGCTTCTATCGTAGAACTTAGTACGGAAACATCACCCGGAATTGATTATTTAGTAAAAAAAAACATATGTATTCATAAAAATAAGCTATATTTAATCATAATGCCAAATATAATATCCGTTAATATATCACTTACCTCCATTGACAGTTTTATTAAAACCTCGACAAATGTATATTTTTTTGAAAAATAATAATCCTATAATAATCTTCCGTAATAACTGGCCCTGCGCACATGACGCATACATTTGCCGAGTATATTTTTTTAATAGCTGTTTAAATGATATTACACCATTTTCTTCTTGTATATTAGTACTCTTTTAAAACCGTATCAATTTGTGCAGCTAATCCAAGATTTAAGTTATTTTTCAATTAATGCTAAATTGGTGGTGTTTTGTAGATAAATACCTACCTTGTTATCCAATTAAATTTGAAATCTATGATATCGCGTTTATCTCACAAACCATGTCCCTTGTTAGATTTCCCAAACGGTAATCAAACCTTTGACCAACCGGCCAACGTTGGCTTTGACATAACCAATAAGTATACCTAGTTTGATTTGTTTGACGACCGTACAGAAAATGCATGCAACATATTTTTAACTAACACAATATAAATTAAATGTTTTTTCTAATGAATATGTTGACTGAATCTTCTGTAAATGACCCGCCTTATTTGAGTGACAGTTTATGAAAGAAAATGATATTAATTTTTCGTTTTATAACGAATGTCTACGGTTTGTTTACTTCTTGTATAATATGATTTGGGATAGTCTGTACCTACCTTAACTAGGTGATAATTTTAGTGACTTTGTGTTACATTTCTAACTTTGGTTGTTAGCCAGGCTATAGTATAATTATTATTATTATTGTCTATTTTGAGATGTTTGTATTTTTGTAAATATAGCTTAAATAAAGTTCCTGATTTATTATAGTAAAATTGTTTGTATTTTTACACCTGAATCCACAAATTTGAATGATCAATAACAGTTTTTCGGGAAAATAAAAAATTGTCTATAATAATAACTGGTTGAGCATTTATTTACAATAATATACAACCCATATAAAATCATCGAATAAATTGGCCAATCTATAAGAGCAAATAGGTATAATTAGATAACTATATATAACAAAATTTTGCTTAAAAAAAGTATCCTAACCATAAATAAGATTTATATTTTTGGACAATATAATAACGTTTAAAATTCGATAACTCCAGGGAGGTACTTCTCTATGAGTGACTCGTAGTAGGGCCACAGGGCTTCAATGTCAGGGATACCAGCACTCTTCGTGTATAAATCGTATTTGCTGAAAAGAAAACGAAAAAGAACATCGTAAGATTTATATAAATGACAAAATTTTGTTAGTAACAAATGCTGTTCACAAAACTATAGCAATGCATGTTATAGAATTGAACCCTCTTTTGCTTAAACCCTGTATTTAATTGTGAAGCTGAAATTAGTCATCTTTCGAAGTGCCTAATGACCACATAGGGCCTACGTATGACAGTAGGTATACATGATTAACCTCTTATGTAACATACATCTATGCTACTTAGGTATATATAAAGCTAAAGAGTTTGTTTGTTTGCTTGAACGCGCTAATCTCAGGAACTACTGGTCCGATTAGAAAAAAAAACAGTGTTAGATAGCAAATTTATCGAGGCAGGCATTAGGCTATATATCATCACGCTACGACGAATAATGTTGCTAAAACGGGTAAGTGACGCTAACGAAGTTGCGCGGGAATTAAATACTTAGGTACTCACTTGAATTCAAGAACCGACTCCTTGATCTTCTCATCCCCCTCTTTGAGCAGGTGTTTGTAGTCGCCGCCCGCGTGCCACGGGTAGAACGAGTGGTATCTGAAGAGTAGGAACTTATTTAACAAACTTATTCATTTCCCTGCATTTTCCTTGTCCATTGACACAGTGAAAATAGTCTATCCGTCTATTTTAAATAAATACGTTATAAATATTCTTGTCATTTTTGGATCAACCAAAAGACACCGCTAAATTAAATATCTTGGGACATTTTTTACACACGTGACACGTCGAATCTGATTCCAAACTAAGCAGATTTTGTGCTATGGTATAGATAGCTAATATAGTTACTACACACATACCTACTTTTAAATATGGATATTTTCATGTTCATGCATGCAAATGTTTGCCCCGTGTGGGATTCGATCCCACGGGCGACGCGGAGATGGCTTGAAAGTCCCTGACTTAATCAATAAATCATTAATCACAAAGCCAACTGGTCATCAATATTACCTGATCATGTAAAGCCCTTCCAGCGGGAACTTGCCCTTGTTGTGAATAAGTACCCTGTAGAGGTACTCGTCGTGTCCCCACGACATCATCAGGTTCTCCAGCCCACAGTTCGGCTGGTAAATTCCGTAATCAGTGCTGGAACAACCGAAATATTAAAGATGTTTTTAATAAACTCGCCAGGTACCTACACGGCGGTTGGTCCATATAGATAGATTGTATTTCTTTAAAGTCATAATAAGACAACAAATTGCCTAATAACTGGTAACTATTTAGTCGTCTATATAGAAATATAGACGATCACTGAATTCAGTGCAATGTGCTTCCGTCCTTGTCATTTTAGCAATGCAACTCTGAAAAACGCATTCTGCATTTTTCTAGAATCTGCTTTTAGAGTATTTTTAAAAGAAGCCTTGTATTAAGTCATATACTAACTTGTATTTAGGGTTGTAGGTGTCCGGGTTGTCCTTGAAGCTCTCCGGGCCGTACACGATGGAGTCGGCCCACTTGCAGCCCACCGGGAACGTGTCGCCCACCACGCACCACTGCGGCTCCGAGTAGAACGCCATCACCTGGTGAGGAGAGGGAGGAATATGAGCATACTGGTAAACTAGCCCCGAATAAAAAATATAATAATTACGTAGGTACATTGACATATAAAAAAACGATTACATAGGAAATAAATATCTTTCGCGGCGAAAGTAATAAAAAAAAGTTTTAATATGAAATCTAAAGATTTGGACTAATAACTTGAATAATTTGTATCTATTATTGTGCAACTAATAAAATTAAGTAATTGGTTTTCAAAAGTCATGTGACAAATAAACAACTTTAAATTTAAACGGTCTCGTAATACCGTCATAATGCTGTTAATTGACGCCGTCAACGTATTGGAATGACCTTATTACATATTTTATTCCTTACTCAGGAGAGTTAATTAAGTTTATACTTTACTAACTGTCCCGGCGAACATTTCTAAAATTGGTTGATACAAATCTTGCCCTGGTAATAACGAACACAAAGAGTTAATGAAATCGGTCCAGCCGTTCTGAAGTTTTACGCGTATTCATAATAATTAACTTATGAAACTAATGGTTCACATAGATGTATTTAAGGACTAACCTTTCCAAGATCATGGATAAGTCCGATCAAGTGGAACCAGGGTTTGTCTGGATGGTCTTCTCGGATCCTCTCGGCGGTCTGGAAGGCGTGCACGATGTTCGGCAGGTCGGTGTCAGGGTCCGACTCGTCCACCAGGTCGTTCAACTTGATCAGAGCATCCTTCACTGTGGCCTTGAAGTGGTTGAACTTGAGCCACTTGTCCATTTTCCCTGGTTATTTAATTAAGTTGCAATTAGCTTGTACTTAATAAATAAATCGTTGTAGTCGTAGCTACTGAAGTTATTGAGATAATAAATACTACTATGAATATAAAGAAAATTACTAAATACTTACAAAATTTTATGTAAATAAATAAGGAATTAGCTTTAACACCACGTCTATATCTATAATCTAAAATCTGTAAATTAGCTTTAACACCACGTCTATATCTATAATCTAAAATCTGTATATAGTATCGTTTAATATATAAACAGCTTTAATATTCAGTTACCATTCCAGTAGTTAAGTAAATAAATTATTTAATCCTTTATTTATTTACTATTACTTATTTGTCTTTCCTTTACGTGGCCACGGAAAACTTATTGCTATGTTTTTTCTCACGGTATCTTCATAGTGTAGATATAATCAATGGTAGAAAGTTTATTTCTTGAATCGACATAATTGAAGCTAGTGGTCGTTAAATCAGTAAACACGATCAAAACTCACCTTTGACAAAGTCTACGGTCATATTAGTGTGCATATCGTAATATGTCTTGCGCACGCGCTCCCTTATGGGGTCCGAGTCATCGATGGAGTAGTCCCTGAACGCCTCCACTGGCTTGTCATCGTATACCGCCTCTGGACGCAGCAGGAGCGAGGGGTCCAACATGGAGATCGGGGAATCCTGGTGAATTGATTTCAGTATAAGTAGGTATTGATTTGAATATATTAACGCATTTAATATTTACTTAAGGTGTAACTCAATCGGGGATAAACTGCTAAATCATCATTCTGATTAATAAACAAATTTTACCATGTGAGACATTCCATGCATACTTAATATTTGTTTCTGTATGAGATACCTATCTGGTTTCCATAGCAAAAACCTATATTTATCAAGTCCCAAAATATAGATACACAGAAACAGACATAACTATGTCTTCATAGATTAAATTATATTTGAATAATCTTCGAAAAATCATTACTCCAATAAAAAAAATCCAAAGGCACTCACTGGTTTCGGCTTCATGATTTCGTCCGTGTACAACCACTTCAACACTAATGACTGAGAGTCCCTGTTCACTGTCAGATCTTAAATGCTAATTGATAACTGATAAGGAGGTCAAACACCAATCCAGTCAGAGTTTATCTAACAAAAGACGTAATAGTGATAGCAACTGGCGAAAAATAAAAATAATATTTTGATGTAGCTACGAAATGTTTTGTTCTTTTAATGATAACTTTTGCTGATTAACATGCGTTTTATATTTTTTTATTTTATTTTGTAAGCTATAAATAAGAAAAATCTGCAATTACTGTGTCAGGAAATCAATCTCAAAAGAAGTCTATATTCGGAATGAATCCCGTACCTCCGTTACGTGGATTAACTCTATGTGGAAGTTATCAGGGATGATCAATACACAGTTCATTTTAGAAGTTTTATAGACCTCTGAGTATTAAAGTATATTGGAAACTACTATTGGCTACTGGTTTGTTTTAACCCCTAACCGAAGACTAGGGATGTTATGTTTGTTTGCCGCGTCATAGCTCTCAATAAATGGACCGATAATGACAGGGTTCTCTCTATTTTAAAATTGACATGAAATTTTCTTATCTCTGTTAAAAAAATCGGTTCAGACTATTGATAGATTCTTCATTGATTTTTTTTATCGTAAAGTTTGCTAAGGATACTAAAGAATCGTTTAGGCTTTCAGATTTTAGACTCAATATCACACCATGTGAATTAGTTAATCAAAACAAACCTATCCAACAGTTGGTTTCACTGAAATTGAAAACATTGAGTTTAATTACTAACTAAAACTAAACACTTACTAACTAAAATAATATATACCTCGATAAATAGTTTTAAATTAGACAAAATGCCTACCATTTAATTGCGTCGTAATTGAGTCAAGATTATTAATACTTTATCCATCCAAATATGTTTATAAAACAATTGAATATATGCGCATACACGTATGCTCATGTGCTATGTTCATGAAGTTATATAATATTTAAATATTATTATACCTAAATATTATTATTTTAGGCTGTTATACAAAATGAGATACCTCTATTGCTATGCATTGCATAGCCGCTACATTATGTATTACATTGCTATGCCGGCATGGGATGATGGCCACCATTAAGGGACTGCACTGACTGCTTTCCATCAGGCAGCGTGGGGTCAATTTGTGCGGCAATAATAAAAAAAAATATTCCTCCAGCCCCTCAGAATAAAGTTTTATTCAGAAGCCTGAGCATTGTTATATTTTTCTTTGAAAATATTCATTTAGTTGACCGCGTCAAAGCAAGCATTTACGTTTTGGTCAGATTGCTAAACAAAAATCCTTAACCACAACCCTAGCTAAATCCGGATGAATCCTCAAGGATATCGCACAAGTGTTAGATGAATGACAATCGAATAATGCTATTTTTAACATCTACAACGGATATTTTCATTGAAGTAGGTAACTGCTTTTATCCGCTGACATGACATATGACTACAATTTAATAATTGAACCCCACCCACAAAAGATTTGATTTGTTTAGTCTCTAAAACGGTTGGAAATACGCATAAAATAAATATTTAAACTGTATAAACGTTTTTATTCTAAAATACACATTAGTAACTGTAATAAATAATACAATAAATATATTTAATAGCTTCAGTTATGTACAAGAAAAAGTTGAATCAACAATTTCGTCTGCTAAAAAGTGGGGTCCCTGATCACCACTCTAAGACCCCGGGGATGTACTTCTCGATGAGACCCTCGTAGTATGGCCACAGGGCTTCAATGTCGGGCAATTTCTCGCTTTTCGTGTACAGGTCGTATTTGCTGAAATAAACAGAACAATTATATTATTTGAATAAATAAATAATCGATTTTTTTATGACAGTCTTTTTTTTTTTTTTTTTTTTTATTACACTATTAATCTACACCTACTTACGACATTTTATAAACTTCATATTGAATCTAAGCAATTCGGTAAGTATAAAATACCACGCTTAAATATATGTAACCCTCTATTTTGCGGCAAATTAATACCTACTGCACTTATGTTAAATTTTATTCAGTCAGGCGCAACTATTTAGCAATAACCCTTTGGTACTTTAACAGTTGAAATGTCACAAATGTAAAAGATGCATAGAGATTACTCACTTGAACTCAAGTACCCATTGCAGGATTTCCTCATCCTTCTCGTTGGTCAGGTGTCGGTAGTCGCCGCCAGCGTGCCATGGGTAGAACGAGTGATATCTGCGGACAAATATATTAATTAAAATAAGCTTTCACAGAGACTTATGAAACGTGGACTTGAATGCTTAAATACGTATATTTACACAAATATTTATATATCCTTAAAAATGTGTAGTTAAAAATTATAATAACGAAGATTTCTTTTCCAAACTGTTGACGGCGTCAATCTGATTTTTAAATCCGGTATTACGAGAAGGTTTATTATGTAGGGTTGCAAGAATATTTTGGAAGATGATAGTATTTTACTAAATAAGCAAAGTGATGATGCGGTGAACCATGTCACGCGTGTTCATGTGCGTAAAAGAGACAAACATATTCCGATAAAAAGAGACTTCGTGTCAATTGCCTATTATGAAGCCAAGTTTAGTGTGCTGGAAGTTCCTATTACCTGATCATATAAAGTCCCTTTTCGGGCAATTTAGCCTTATTGTGCTTGAGGAACTGGTACAGGTATTCGTCGTGACTCCAGGACATCAGCAGGTTGTCCAGTCCGCAGTGCGGCTCGTACATGCCGTACTCTGTGCTGGTGGTCAGAATAAGATAATTACTATATACATAAGTACTGTAATAAATTAAAGAGAATAAGAAAAATAAACACTCTCTCAGTGGCTCCTCGTGGTTTCACCAGCGTTCCCGGACATATTAGGTCTTTCCGGGATAAAAATTAGCCGTTTGGTTATTCCAGAAGATATTCTAACTTTGTGCGAAATTACATCGCGACCCCTTCAGCCGTTCTGGCGTGAGAGAGTAATAATACATATACATACGTTCTCACAAATTCATAGATCACAAAGTTTTATCAAATTAATATTTCGTATTAATAGGCAAGTTTGTGTATAGAATACTTAATACTAGTTTCGAATACATATATAAGTACTCGCTCCCAAAACTTCGTATGTAAATTGTTAACGTATACCTAACACTAAGTATATGAACGAATCATTTAGGTAACAATTTATCTGCGTAAAAAATTATATCAAAATTCGCCGTCCGTTTAATTATCAAACATAGGGAGTAGTTATAATTAAATACTAACTTGTATTTAGGGTTGTAAGTGTCCGGGTTGTCCTTGAAGCTCTCCGGGCCGTACACGATGGAGTCGGCCCACTTGCAGCCCACCGGGAACGTGTCGCCCACCACGCACCACTGCGGCTCCGAGTAGAACGCCATCACCTGGTGAGGAGAGGGAGGAATATGAGCATACTGGTCATCGATATAAGGTACTTGTGCTATCTAAATAAATCGCCAAACTAGAATTCGCGGATTCCACTCAAAAGATTGTAAAATACCTACTTAAACTCAAAGCTTGGCCTATAATTAAAATTGTTTAATAAAAAAATTGAATAAAATGTTTGATTGTTTTCCATTTACGTCATTTCCTTGTTTTTATTACATAACTTTTAAACATTGTTTGGTCAAGTAGCCCATGAAGTAAATCGCTAATCTGGTTATCATATTCAAGCTCTGCATAGTTTGGAATGCGATGGTCCCTGAGTAGATATATATTTTTTATTTCGTATAAAATTTTTCGTAAAAACGCTGATAACGTAAGACTAAACAAGAGGACCTCCTGTAGACGGCAATCTATACTAATATTATAAAGAGGAAAGATTTGTTTGTTTGTTTGTTTGTTTGTTTGTTTGTAATGAATAGGCTCCGAAACTACTGGACCGATTTCAAAAATTCTTTCACCTTTGGAAAGCTACATTATCCCCGAGTAACATAGGCTATATTTTATCCCTGTATTCCCACGGGAACGGGAACTACGCGGGTAAAACCGCGGGGAGGCAGCTAGTCCTACTAATATTATAAAGGCGAAAGTTTGTATGTATGGATGTATGGATGTTTGTTACTCTTTCACGTAAAAACTACTGAATGGATTTGAATGAAATTTGGAATAAAGATAGCTTATAACCTGGATTAACATATAGGCTACTTTTTATCCCGGGAAAATGGAAGACCTCCCGGGTACGCGGGTGAAACCGCGGGGAGCCACTAGTTAATAATAAATAGGCAGCAAATCAACGAAAACTAACTTCTAAGTGTACAAACAGCACTATCAGTTTCATGATTCAGTATTTAATTTGAGTTCATCAATTTTATTAAGGTTATCAAATACCTACTGATAAATATTATACATTAATATTCCGCCTTAGTTTTGAACTGTTTATTTTGCAGATATAAATTGATTGGTTCAAAAACCCGTGGGCCGTTCAAGGTAGGGGCAAAAAGGGCAACAAGCCCAGAATTAAATTATTATTAGAAAAAAAACTAATAAGTTATCAATCAGAACGTAGCGTGAAACAATTTTTTATTAAATACCACTTTCCTTTTCCACGTTTTTTTGTAAATGATTATATTATGACAATGGTACTTTCTAAAAATAATTACCATATCAATAATTCTATTACCTTTCCTAAATCGTGTATCAGTCCAGTAAGATGGAACCAATCATCGTCAGGGTGGTCCTGGCGGATCCTCTCGGCGGTCTGGAAGGCGTGCACGATGTTCGGCAGGTCGGTGTCAGGGTCCGACTCGTCCACCAGGTCGTTCAGCTTGATCAGAGCGTCTTTGATCGTAGACTTGAAGTGGTTGAACTTGAGCCAGTTTTCGCGTTTCTCTGAAGGATTTCAGATTATATGTAGTTCTGTTTAAGATTAGAGGCCTACCGCGCCAGAGAGCTTCGAGCTTTGGAGGAGGACGACAGAAGATCTCATCCAACTAGGAAAGGATATTAATTATTTTTGTTATTATCGCTCTTTGGATACCTAAATTATCTAATCATATCATTTTAGCTGGAAACGCCTAGATCTTACCGTAAAACTGCTAAAGTTAATGACTTACGTTTAACAAGATCGACTGTAACATTGGTGTGCATTGTGTAGTAAGTCCTGCGCACGCGTTCTTTGATCGGATCCGTGTCGTCGATCGTGTAGTCACGGAATGCATCGATCGGCTTGTCGTTGAAGGTCGGCTCCGGTCGCAGCAGCTGCGACGGGTCGATCATGGACACTGGTCCTTTCTAATACAAATAAATATTTCTATTGTATGTGTAATCGTTATATAATGTGTGCTGTCAATAAATATTTTTCTTTCTTTCTTTCTTATTTCTATTTCTATAATAATAAAAAAATAATCGAATAGATTTATGAAAATAGGTGATCAATTTTTTTTTCATTTGCCCACAATGCCAATTTCATTTGCCAACATTATCCTAATGTTGACCCTGGGCATTTTTCACGTCAAAAAAGTAACTTACATATTTTTTCAAAAATATTTATTTTTACTTACTACTTCGGAAGCCATTTTTCTTATTGCAAATACACTTTCTAGACGTTAACCTTGCAAAGTACACTAAAACAATAGTTTTAAAGATGTTATCTGAACGATTATATAGTGTCATTTGGCATCTCAAGAAGCGCTATCGTTGATAAACAACGGGATGGGTTTAGTTAGATAATGGTAATACTTTAATAGATTACTATATAGTTTTGCCCCCTGACTTCACTTACTTTATTACAAATCGTATGTAATAGTTAAAAATATGTCAAATTAGAAATTAGTTTAACAAAGGTATTTGTTTTTTCATGGACAGTTAACTTAATTGTGGAATATTATTATTTATCAGATAAAAAATGTTTTGTCGTGTAAAATACTAAAATAAATTATTAATAGATAAGTAATTACCTAAATTTACTCCAACATTTTATACTACATTACTACAACATTTTATATATTTTGTATTTACATGTATCTAGTAATATTTACACAGTATAAATCTTGCTAAGGGCAGATAAAACGCCATTGCGAATTTTCAAAGGGATTATAGAATTGACATTGACAATTGGATATCTTCGGCGCACTCACATAAGCCCACACCTTTTATCTTATTTCACAGTAATTTGAACTTAAATACAAGTGTACAAGGTTCTATTACAAAACACTGTTATATAAATTCTTGAAAATTGATTGACACAGGTATTTTCCTGAAAAAATACACCATTTCAAGTAGGACTTTATTTGTTGGGTATAAAGTTTAAATTTGGATAGCATTTTTTTGCGTATTCTATGGGAAAAATACGTAAGTTAGGTGACATACGAGAAAAATATGTTTATCTAAATGCCTTATATGTCTAGCAGGGATTATTTGATAAGATACTGAACATGGGGGTATGAAAATACTTGGGTGGGAATAAAGATTATTTCTTGTACTGATTGCACTATACGTTCAGTTGTATTAACAGTATAACTTTAAACTAACTACCGTCTCCCGGTTTTACTCGGTCCATAATAATGGATAAGGTAGGAATATGTAGTTTATGGATTAAGCTTACACACAAACAAACACACGACTATTTTAGAGACCTAATTAATAAAAAAATTGTGTCAATATTTTATTTTGCATTGATAAAGATGAAATTAGTTTTCAATGTTCCAATTGCCTTTCAAAAATAGTCCATTAATATATTCTGGAATTGTACCTACTGTTTAATGTTATCAAAGCAATTGTGTAAGTACTTTGTTTTGAGCTTAAAGTTCTTCGACATTAATTTTACTCAAAATTGTTGTATAATGATAATTTTAATCGCATAGATAATGGAGGGTCAAGCCAACTGACGCGTGGATCTGTAGGTAGATTGTACCTCCATAAAAATGTGGTCACAAACTTTACCACAGATTACGCAAAGCTCATTCACCCTATGTCATATATTTTTGATGTTAGGTATTTACATTATTCATGGTAGCGGATTCGGCAGACGCCGTCCTGCCAGGAAGCAGCGCCACCTACCGGGCCCAATAATGTTTTCAAACCATCCGGTAATCCATTGAAATATATATTTTATCCAAATCGGTTGTTGTTTAGGAGTTAGGCGACAAACAGTAGGTACAATTATATATTAAGTAATCATCCACAAAGGAGGAGGAGAAGAATAGAAAATGTCATTAACAAATACATAAACAAGCTCTTTAGAGTCTTTAGACCAGGTCTAAAGCTTAGACCTATTCAATGATGTTGGATTTAACGTAATTTCCTTCTTAATGTATCCTTAAATCTAATATAACTTCCTTCCTTCCAGTTTCATTAAAGAAAACCTCCTCTAAATCTAAAGGGTAGGTTTAAAATCTCTATTGCAAAAAACTGTCATATCGTAAGTACAGTCTAGTGCAAGAAATGCCTAAAACGAAGAGTTCGATCGTACGAATATTATAAAATAATATAAACATTGATAAGTGGATAACCTTTATTTTATGGTTTTATAGTTATCACAATGTTTTTATTCTGGTAGGAAATTTTAGAGATCATACTTGTTATGTCATGGTTACATTAACAATGGCGAAAAATATAGTTTTAAGCCTAGACTTTGGGTACAAATAAAACATGTTTTTTTTATAAAACTATATTTATTGTATACATATTAAACATGCTCATATATAACATACTATACATTAGTTCCGTTAGAGTTGATACTACTTCAAATTTATATTTGGATCATAGATTAAAAAATCGATTGATAACTTGTGCGTTAGGATAATTTTTTTAGATCATAAGTTTCAGATTTAGGTCTTTCATATGATGTATTGATTTTATTGACATTTTAAAAAGGTGTTCAAGTTGATAACCATAGATTATATTTATTATAAAAAGAAAGATTATTTTAAACATAAGTGATAAGAATAAATGTTTTGCAACACTTGGATGGAACAAATATACTCAAATAGGTACTTATTCAAGTAAATAATATTAAAGTTAAAATACAATAAAACACAAAGCAAACAGCAATATAATTTTCACTGTTAATCTATTTTAGTATATTAAAATATATTTAATCAGTATACCTAAGTCTTTTATAACTTTATTTATTTACATAATTATACGACAGAGTTGGAAAGATATTAATTTTTATGCACTTTATAATATTATATGTAAAAATCTTTTGTGTATTAGGTAGTGTGGGTGAAAATGGTGAGTATACTAGTCCTAGACAGAAATGTATCGATTAAAAATAGTCTTACATTAAAATCATAATCTGACAATTATTTTCAAATAAAAAGTTTCCGATTCAAATTTATACACTAACTTATTGTAAACATGTTTATGGTCGTCAATTGTAATATAAAGTGTTTAAAATAAATGTTTTTCATATCCTTAAATGTCCTAAATAAGGGGCAGCGCTAGTTAATAGGTATCTGTTATTATTTCTTAATGTGGAATGTAGGAATATGGCTGGTATATCAAATAACTATATTTGAAGTTGAACATGTTAATAACATAATTATATTTTACACCAGATGAAGAAATACTTGAGAAATGAGGGCGCCACTAGAATGTTCCTAAGAAAGTGCTTGTAATATTTTAGTTCCTAATTCTGCCGCAACATAGCTATTTATTTTTTATTTATGGAACTTAACAGAGAAATAAATGTTATGAATATACAAAACCTACCTAACCACTCCACAGTAGGTTTAAGATCAATCTTTTTTACTGCCCGTCGAAACAGAATCGCCTTCGCTATCGCTAGACCACTCCCCCTCGCTGTATTCCCTATCTTCCTTCCTTGTCTTCTCTTGTGCTATATCATCGTCGGAGGAAGAATCTCGATTTTTATTTGGAAGTGTATCTTCAATGTTGAGAAGACCTAACTCTTTTGTAGGTGAGGATGTTCGTAATTCTTTGAGTGTGTTTGTCAAGTCTATGTTTGATGGGAGAGGATGGTCCTGTATCTCTTCCTTCCTTCTCTTCTTCTTGTTCTTGGAGCTGTGTTTCTTTTCCTTCTTGCGTTTTTTCTTTTTTGAGCTGTGGCATTCATTAAGAAATTAGAATTTAGCTTCATAAAATTGTATGTAAAAATCTTGTCTTTTAAACAAATGACGAATAATTCGTGTATTAATTGTTATTTACAATCTCAAATTTCTAATTAGTTCTAAAGATAGATAATTAATAAAAGGTATTTACCCATCATAGTCTGACTCGTCATTATCATCGGATGACCTGCAAACAAAATTTACATTGAATTTGAAAAATTACAGCGAATAATTGATTAATAAATATTTGTGTAATAATTTGGTGACCATACCTGTACTTTCTACGTTTACTTTTCCGGTGTGACCTCTCGGAACCATCTTCGTAATCTAAGAATAACAAATTAAACACATTATTTGGGAGTGAATGAGACCAGAATATGCATCATATGGTTTTAAAACTACCATTTCTAATTAAAATAATAACATTAGGTCTTTTATACATTATATTAAACTCTTTCTAGCATTTAATATTATATTCTAATCTATATAAATAAATAAAATTCTGGGACATTTTTCACACGACTAATCTGATTCCAAACTAAGCAGAGCTTGTGCTATGTTAACCTAAGATAGTTTGTGGTTAGTGAGTGACCCTGACTCTCAAACCGCCGGTCGTGGGTTCGAATCCCACCAACCGGCGGTTTAAATGACGATTTAAATTCATACAAATATCTATATAAGTATGAATTTAAAACGTAGTATATCAGCTATCTGGTTACCATAACACAAGCTCACTTTGAAGCTTACTTTGGAATCCGATTGGCCGTGTGTGAAAAATGACCCAGGATATTTATTTATTTATATTCATGCATATAAATGTTTGTCCTGGATGGGATCCGATAATATAATGTATAATACCAACCTCTTCTGTCGCGGTGTCGCCGCTTGTCCCGGCGCCGTCTCTTTTCCTCTTCGTCAGCTTTCTTCTTACGGATTGATTCTAATGTATCAACCTAAGTAATTTAATGATAGTGTTAGTATAAATACAAAAGTTTTACATAGAATAAAGATAAAGTTATTTGCTCCATTATAGAAAACGGTACAAATGTTAATATGTAATATATGCATACAAATACACTCAAACATCCTGAATACTAGACAGACAGTTACTTTCCGATCTGTAATATTTGTAGGCATCGATCATGGGTATCCAACAAAACACTTAAAAATGTTAAATAGAAACACCACCATCTGGTCCCAAACTGGAATATCTGTTTTACTTAATATATACTCCAATAAATATTTTCCCAGCATAAACAGACAGGTATACAGATATTTATCAATATGGTGTGTCACTAAGAAGATATTTTTTAATCGGCACAGTAGTTTTTGAGTTAATCATTAGAAACATACACACAACACACAAATACAAATTTTTACTCTTCATAGAGATTATTATTAATGTCGCTCAGCAATTCCAGTAGTTATAGTTACCATAGCGCTGGCTAAGGAGGAGGTGGGTAGGGCAGCAGCGGCGGGGTCAACGCCGACCTTCTTGAGGAACTCGGCGGCGCGACGACGTCGCTCCAACTGCTTCGAACGTTCTGCTTCCGTTTCGAACTCACCTGTATTCGATATATTACTTAGTATTAAATAATTAGCGTTATTATTTTGATTTATATTTATATCTTAATGCAATATATAATGTGTTTAATCAATTAATTAATAATTTTTATGGGTACCTAATTAAAAAGACACTTATACAGAAAGGACAAATATACAGAAAATCATAACTAATAAAAAGTTTATCTCAACCGGTTTCTAGAGAGAAGCAAATTCATAAATTGATTAAGAAACAAAACTAAAAACAGAGTATTAAGAGTAATAATAAAGAAATCCTTCACAACAGCGGCACCAACAGTTAAACAAAATAACGTGTACTTAAGATTCTGCTTCAAAGTCAGCCTTTTACTCAGAAAAACCCCCAGAAAATAAGGATGTATACAATATATAGTCAGACTTATAAAAAACAGCCATATTTCTTTATGCGTCTTTACGAGAGATATGTTCACAAGCATTACTAATTATGTGAATGTCAAGAAACTTAACTCACCTTTAGAATCAGATTGGTCTCCAGTTAAATCAATCAAGTCATCAGAATTGTCCTCCAAAGAAATAATCTCCATTTCCAATTCCTTGTTGTGCTTCTTTCTCTTTTTGTCTCGTACCTCTCTGTCTTTCCTTTTCTCCCTGTCGACAATTTTGCGATCCACTTTCTTGGACTCTCTACTCTCAGATTTGGATCTATATTCTCTTTTTCTATCCTTATGTTTTCTTTTATCTCGTTTAGATACATCTCTTATTTTCTCCACTTCACGTTTCTCTGAATCTCTTTTCTCTGATCTTCTTTCTGAATCTCTTTTTTCTGTAACTCTCTTCTCGAGTTCTCTCGTGTCTTCTTCTTTAACTTTGGGGAGCTCTGTGACAACTTTTATTTCTATTTTCGGTGGAGAATCTTCTTTTTTTTCTAGTACTATAATTGGTGGTTTACTTTCTATAGTTTCTTCTATTTTGGGGGCTTCTATTATAGATGCAACTGTTATGGGTGGAATTATTATAGGTACTTCTTTTACCTCTTGAATTACTATAGGTGCTATATTTGATACTGTCTCAATGGATTTAACTTCTGGTACAATGTTTGTTATTGAATTTTCAATTTTATATACAATAGGTGGAGGTATATTATTCATTGTATATATTTGAGGCGTAAGTTTGAGTATTTCCTTAGGTTCTTCTTGTTTGTCTGTTTGTTTATCCCCTTGTTTTTCAGAGTCGTCGTCTGAGCTGGTCTCGTAGGGTAACGCTGGTTTCGGCAGTATAGGATCAGGTTCTTTCAACTTTTTGATTGAGAATGAGACTGGTGCTGCAAAAAAAAATATTAAGTCAATTTTAACAAAGAATGAATAGTGGAACAGAACTAAAATACATACATGAATAAGTAATACATATATACATTTTTGTAGCATTATAAGTATACTATATTTATAAATAGTATATCAGTGGTCAGATGACAATTGTTTTGAATCAGTTTAACGGTACTAGTACCTATATTTCTATTTTAGAACAATACTAATCGACTTTATAGTCCAAAATTAGAAGGATATTTAACAATAAGCTGTCAACGCTACTAGAGTTACCACCATTTACAATTCAACCATAAAAGACAGAATACATACCAGAAGACTTCTTTTTCCCTTTCTTCTCCTTCCCATTAACATCGATGCCTCGCTTCTCCTGCATCAATCTCTTATAGAAGGGGTGGTAAATATTGTCAGGGTCTAAGAATGTGAATCTGGGGTCATTCTTAGCGCGTACAATGTCCGCGAACTCGTCGCCATTTCGTGCGACGTACGCCGCCATTTTGTCGATGATCACTTGTACGTCATCCGGCGGCTGGACGATGGAAGGGCCTTTACTGTCCGTTGATGAGCTTCCGTCGGAATCTGATAGGATATTTAGATTATAATATACCTATATTTAGTCATGTATACCAGAAAATCTGTATTTTTCTGAGATAAAACTATATACTAATATTATTAAGAGGAAAGATCAGATTTTTTGTTTGTTATGCTCCAAAACTGCTGGACCGAACTGAATATTTATTTTACCAAGCTACATAATCAGGGAGTGACATAAGCTATATTTTATACCCATATTCCTAAGACAACGGGAACTACGCGGGTGAAGAGCGGTAGAAATAATCTACATATATAAAAGAAAGTCGTGTTAGTTACACTACTTATAACTGAAGAACAGCTGAACCGCTTTGGCTGAAAATTGGGAGATAGCTTAGAACCAGGAGACGAACATAGGATACTTTTTAATCCCGGGGAAATTGTAGATCCCCGGGAACGCGTGGGGTGCCACTAGCTACTAATATATATAACTATAGAAACACATACCGGAAAGATCACTATCCGAATCAGTATTATAGTTCTTCATCAAGCTGAGCCCTGTGGACTTGAGCGTGGGGGCTGGTGGGGGGTCTTTCTTGACTGGTTTCTGTTGAACCTGGGCAGCAGCCGCATTCGCTTGAGACGCCAAGTACTGGTGGTAGTACGCCGCGTACTGCTGGTGATAGGCTTGTGGGGCTGGTGGCTGTTCCACTGGGCACAAAATATTTATATTTTTTTAATTACTCTCATATACATACAATACATTAAAAACAAAAAAGGAAATATTCCATTTGACTTTAAAAATATACATTCGAGATTTATTTTATTTATTTATATTTATTATTCGAGAACGTAGCAGCGTCGAAAGTTATCGCATTAAAAACTTTGTCGGACTCGTCGCAAAAAAGACACTCACTAAGTTTTACATGTGTATATATCAAAATTATTTGTTCGTTGTACTGGGAACTATTGTTAGTGGCTAATAAAGTACGTAGCACCTATTGTGAAATGTAATTTAACTTAGTGTTTTCATTCATGAGAAACTAAGCTCGGTGTTTCAGGTTTACGCAGTAATCCACTGATAAACAGATCAAAATGTCGTAGTTTGGAATCAGATTGGACGTATGTAAATAATTTTATCTATACTAATATTATAAAGAGGAAAGATTTGTTTGTTTGTAATGAATAGGCTCCGAAACTACTGGACCGATTTCAAAAATTCTTTCACCTTTGGAAAGTACATTATCCCCGAGTAACATAGGCTATATTTTATCCCTGTATTCCCACTGGAACGGGAACTACGCGGGTAAAACCGCGCGGAGGCAGCTAGTAAGAAATAAATTTATTTATATCTTTTGATCATTAAATACCCGCTACAAGCAACTTCACACGATTTGTATACATATATTAAATGTACGAGAACTAAGTTTAGAAAAGAGTAATTGCTGGTTCTTCTCAGTAAAAGCAACTAACAGAACCGAGCATTAAAGAGACTGTTTATAAGTGCTTGTAAAGGCCTAATATAATAAAACTTTTTTTACCTTGTGGCGTTGTGTTATACATGACAGGGGGTCGAGAGATCTGCATCGCAGGGGTTATATGTGGCATATGTGGTAGGGGTAGAGGCTCGGTCCCGGGGGGAGGTTCCTCCCCAGGGGCCGGCGCGGGCTCGGCCTCCGCCCCCGTCCCGGAACGACCCCCCAACATCTTACATATCAGCATCGTGTAGTCGCAGTCGGCTGACGGCTTGTAGTGGATGCTGGGGATTGATGGTGCCTGTGTGTGTGGAATGATTGATTAGTGGGTGTTTTAAATGGAAATCAGTCAGGCTAAGTTCAGAAGAAGATGATGAGGTACACTTGTTGATGTGTTTTTTAATAACACTATGGTGGCAAACAGGCATACGGTCCCAACTGATGGGAAGCGGTTACCATAGTCTTTAGCGTTTGTACAGTTATTATTTTAGCCAGGGTTTTACGGTTTAGATAAAGATGCAGTCGGAATATTAGAAGCAAAAAAAATCAAAATAATATATTTTAGTTTCATATTTGTATACTTATGTTGTTTTAAAGTGTATAATTATTAAATTACTGTTGTAATTTAAATGAACAAAGCCATAAACTTAATGTAATCAATATATTTACTTACAGATTCAATTACAGTTGATGCTAAGCTTGGATGTAAGTAATCCTCGTTTTCTTGATGTTTTTCTGTAACAAAAAATATTTGTGGTTTATTATCACCGCTATGTACAGTATCTATACTAATATTATAAAGGAGTAGAGTTTGTTTGGTTGAACGCGCTAATCTCAGAAACTACTGGTCCGATTTGAAAAATTCTTTCGCCATTAGATAGTCCATTTATCGAAGAAGGCTATAGGCTATATATCATCACGCTATGACCAATAGGAGCGGAGCACCAATGAAGAATGTTTCAAAATCGGGAGATTTCTTTTCCAGTTGAGAGCTTCCGCTGCGTACGCTGCGTAAACGGTTAAAGTTACGCTAAAATAATGTATGACAGAATTGTTCTCCTTCAAAAGTTCTAAAAAAAAGTCCGCGATAGCATATGTCTATCTGTTAAGGTTGGCTCACTGTGACCACTTTTATACTAACCAAATTTGTTCGAAAATTAAGCATTATTTGTGAAGGTGTTTTTATGAAGATAATATTAATCCTTATCAAAATAAATACGTTATTCATCACAAGTATTTAATTTAAAACAAAATTGCCTTTTACATCATTCGATTTCAATGAATATCTTAGGAAATATCGCAAATTTAAAATAACATTGCACCAAAATAATGTTCAAGTACTGTACTGTGCGCGCCTTATGTGCCGGGCCGGCGCGTGCAGACATCAGTTAGCTCTGCGGATGGTCATCCTTCTACGTACACGAAGGGGGTTGAAAGTTAGCGTTAGCCCAAAGTAACTATTCCACGCGGACGGAGTCGCGGGGAGAAGCTAGTGAGTTATAAGATATAGGCATAAGAGTTTGGAACATTTATTTATCTATTTAGTTTATAATTAACTAGCGTATGTCCTCTCTCAGGCTCTAGAGTAAATGTGTACCAAATTTCGTTTAAATCAGTTCAGTAGTTTTAGCGTGAAAGTAAAGAAGACAGAATTACTTTCGCATTTATAATATTTGTTAGAAATAGGCTTGAGTAAAAAATGTCTTAGAATATTTATTTACTTAAATGTGTAGAAAATTTACTTTAAAATTTTTTATATTATGGAATGTTATAGACATACCTTCAACAACTTCCACCTCCTTCTCGGGCCATTTTCCTGCTTTGACAAGTGCAATCAAAGCAGTATAATACGGATGCAGTATGGAATCCTTGTTCATGAACTGGAACTGTGCGTTGTCACCCTGCTTGGCCTTGATAAGTATCTCCATTTGAATGCCTTGTGATGCGATGAACTTTGCCGTCTTTTCTATGATGGCATTCTGCTTTTGGGTTTCAGGCTGTTAGTGAATAAGATGTCTTATATATTTGATATGAACTCAAGCTCTAAATAACAAAGGTTTTTATGTTATATGTTTTGCCAGCATTGTATTTCACTGAGAGTAAACATTTTGCTTTAAGTAGTTTCATATTGACTAGGTATGTTTTATACAAAGTTTCATAGAAACTAGCACCGAAATTTGTTGGACACCGCAATTCTTTATCAAATTTGACATGACAAGTACCCTATCATTTAGAAATGAAAATATAAATTTATAAATGTGAATAATGGTGCATAGTATTAAAAGAAATCTTTCAACCCCACTATTTTCCCCATATTCTTGTTGAATCATACATATTTCTAGAATAAATAGTATCACTAATCACATAATTCTATAGATGTGGTTACCTTTAGGTAAAATCCACCATCATAATCTTACACATGAACCACAACCTTACATAATCATAATAATATATCTTACCAACACAACATCAGTAGGCAACAGCGCAACAAATGACGCCGGAGGCTCAAAAGGCTCATCTATCTCTGTCGGCTGTGATGACGGACTGGGTTCTGCTGGTGCATCGTAGTTGAAGCCCACTTGACCGTAGCCAGCGGCATGCAACCGCTTTAGCTCTTCCTCTGGGAAAGGAATAATTTAAATGAATGGGGAGATCTAACATCCCTTAGCTAAGAGCATGTAAGTAACAGAGAAAACTTTGAGAAAGTTGGGACTAGCTAGAGAAACCTTAATCATAATGGTGTTCTATTAAAGTATCGCTATTTTTGTATTCCATATATTGTAACAAGTGGAGAGTGGGCTGGGAGGCCTTTGCCCTACAGTGGGATAATCCAGTCTTTAAGTAAATAAATTGTATTATATAACAAGATAATGTTGAAGTTTGATTAAGCATCAGATAATATTAACACACTGACCTTTATACATCTCTTCCTCATCCTCATTTGTATGCAGAGCCCGGTAACGCTCCTCGTCGCAGAGCTGTTCCACTTCCTGCTCCATCCTGGTAAGTTCCACCCTCCAGTCGTAACCGCCAGGAGGAGCTTCCAGTGTCGACAGGTCATGTAGGGCGCCCCTAGCATCATACCTGTTGAAATAATCCTCGGTTTTAGACTCTAGGATGTAACGGGTTCTCTTGTTTACAGATACCTACAAATGTCTTACTTATAGATAGACTATGTTAAGCTGTTACAGTGGAATAAGGTTATATTTACTAAATACCTAGGAATATAACAACAAATAAGCAGTTGACCTTGTTAAATCAGAATTAACATATTTTATTACATAGGTAACCAACTTTTTTGCATATTTGAGATTGAAATGGTATATATAATAGTTGGTTTATCTATTTTCACACAGAATATTAAGTCTATTTCAATAAGTGATGGAATATATTAAATAAGTGGCAGTTGACCATTTATAACTTATGTTAGCCTATTTACAAAAATTACGAATTGTTCCTATATAAAAATTTATAATGCAAAGGGGCATAAATAACACATATTTGTAAGAATAACATTATGTGCCTATCGTCAATGGTACTCATAATTAATACATACTCAAATGATACCGTTGCAAGTTATACATACCAACGGTGGTTGTCACCATAACATTACGGGGAGCCGCGAGCTAGCGGGCTTCTGCCGCCGTCCATCCCTCGCCAGAAGCTTCGTGATACATCCTCTGCGAAAATCTTAAAGATCTTCCAAAAATTTAATATTTTCTGATTATATACCGTCGCTTTTTAAACTTTTAGCGCCACAGTTAGCAGTCTTATAGTAAAAAACTGATCGAACCTGTCGATTTTCAACGTTTCATCCCCCATCCATGGTATGAGGTGTTTTCCTTGGTCAATGTGCAGGGCTTTTTCATCTTCCCTGAATAATTTGCACGAGTAGCCGAACACGAACAATTCTTCTTTCTTCTCCTTGAACTCACTTTTACGTAATATACCAGACTCACTACCAGTCCACTTTAAAGACATTTTCTTAGAAAAATCTAAGAAAAATAAAAGCAATGAACGCACAAATCGCACAATCGCCGACGCACCATGACAGATTACGTTCGGAAATAAAAAATATTTATAGCACGTTGCCTGCAGCACAGCATCAAAAAGTTTCTCAAATTATTGATAAAATTTAGAATTTTACGATCAATGCAGCCATCAGATTTAATTTATTTAATGTAATATTATTTCGTAATCAAGAAATGTTTCAAATGCATCCCAAACAAAATTTTATTATTATAATTTGTTGGCTGGGTACTGATTTCCGAACGCAATTCTATCTCACTTAACGCTATCGTTCAGAAACCACTTCAGAAACTGAAATAATAATGAGTTTAAAAGTACAAGTACACAATAAATTTAGGTATTCCATAATTTAAGTATGCACAGAACGAATTAATTAATAATTATGTTTTAATGGCAAAAATATATTTTTTTTTGAGGAAAACATAATTCAACAATTTATAGTCGAGTGATGTGATAGATATTTTTTGCCTATAAAAAACATGAAATTTATTCATTTATGAATTTATTTCGAAATAAATAGTTAAAAACAATAGTAATTAAAAGTATTCATTTCACAAAATATACATTTAGGCCACCACAATGAATGCCGTTTTAGGAAAAAAAGTAAACAATGGCAACTGGATAAAATCCTGCCAAATTAGAAATACCAAAATTTATTTAAGAAGCCGTAGGATAGTATCTATTTTCAATTTAGCCGAACATTATACGTTTCAAAAGGCATATGGCGGACGTTTTATATATTTTTGCATCGAAAAACTGATAAATTCTTTAAGTTATGAGTATCTTGTGACCGCTAAAGCGTATTTGTTATAAATTAGATGATAACCGTTAGTTTTTAATGTGTAAATAAGTTTATTATACCTAGAGTCTTGTAAATATTGATAGTATTTTCGTGCGTGGACGTTTTTATCCGTATTGTTGAAAAACGAAAAGTCTGTGATATAAACAATACAATAGGTGATAGATTAATTTCCTGAACAATTTTGTAAATATTGTAAAGTTGTTATAGAATTTTAGTAAAGGTAATATATTGAGAGAAGACTGAGTTAGGAGCGCGAGAACTGCGAGCTATGTCAGCTGTGAGCCTTTTGTCTTCTTTGAGAGAGAAACCGACCGATGATAGCCAGAAGGAAGCCTCCCATCATGAGGGTGAGTACTTGGTTAATTGCTTGCCCCACGTTTTATCGCCCTACCTGCATTTCATCCCATTACTGTGTACCTAAAAAAAAAACCCTCCTGTCATCTTATTTTTCAAGTTGATTATTCTTTTTAAATCTTGATAAATGAAATCATTTCTGCATACACTTCTCGTAAGAATCTCATTTAATTCAACCCTTATTTTTATCAAAATGTAAACAATGTATAATGTTTGTGTGTAAGCAAATGTAGGTCAGCTTTAGTGGTAAAGAAAAGAATTGTTTTTACTGAATTTATTGTTAGTAATCCTCTATGTCTCATGTATATTATGTTGCTAAATACTTTAGATATTCCATTGAAAGACAACACAGGTTACTTAATTCAAAATAAACAAAGATAGACATAAGTGGTCCATACATAGTCTAAGATCTTTATGTCTTAACCATTTGTCTTGACTGTATAGTCACTATATGCCACATTATGTGAACCTGTCACTTAATACCAAACCATTTCTTTAAGTTTATACTTCTTCAGTGCAGTGTAGTCTGATCTCGGTTCGGTGAACAAAAGTCTCAAATGCAATAAATTACAGTATTTTTTGTGCCCGTTTAGTTTCATTATAAACTTTCTAGTTGCTTGATTGCCAATAAAATTTAGACTTTAGTAATGAACATCATTTCTGGAGTGTCTCGGCTGGTACATAGATGAGGCTTCAACATTTGTTCTTTAGTTTAGGCCCTTGTAGGACTTGTAAGATGTAACTGGCATGGTTCGCTTCACCATTTGTTAAACCTGGTTGTTGTATTTAAACCTACAGAGTTAACTGAAGCATTAAACATCACCTTTGAGTTATTAATACCTTGAATGACCCATTATTATCATAAATTTTACAAAAAAACATGTATTGTTACTTTGTGATATCCAAACACAGCAAAATCTACCTGTTTATGCTAATATTTTAGGTCAACGTCCAGCATAAGAAACTAGAAAAAAACTGTTGTCTTTGCAGATTATATTGACACTTTGCATTTATACAAAGCAGTGCCTTCTGAATGAATCTTTTATTATGCTGTGTCATTGATTATGTGAATACTATGCTATTTATTTAGTACTAGTGGCTCCTCACAGGTTCACCCCCGTTCCTGGGGACCTACAATTTTCCCGGGATTAAAAGTAGCCTATGTGTTATTCCAGAACATATTCTAACTCTGTGCCAAATTTCAAGAAGATCCCTTCAGCCGTTTTGGTGTGAAAGAGTAACAAACATCCACCCATACATCCATACTCACAGTGTAGTAAACTTAGTAGCGTAACACTGTAAACATGTGGTTTGTCTCTGCTTTGTATGGAACTGGAAACAATATGACTTTCTATATTCTAGAGATGTAGTGGAACTTCTTTCTTGCTATTGTTATTATGGTTTCCAACGGGCTATGCAACATCACCTCTAGTCCTATGCAACATCACCTCTAGTCGAGGTAAAATATAGGTAGAACTTTTGAATGTCTTTGATTTGAGGTTTGTGAATGTAAAACACTTTCATTACACAGATAATTTACATTACACAGATTCCGTAGGTATTTCAGTTCTGATATAGATTTGTCATTAATAATATTATTCATCTTTACTTGACTTTATTTTGATGTTGTCTTTTGAAAATTGTGCCAAATACTCAATTGTTAAAACCGTTTTGTCACAAGTTTACTTATAAGAAGACAGTCATTGTGATTATTTTCATAAAGGTGACCCGTTTGTTGGTTAATTTACTTGACATGGACATTTTAGTATATAATAATACCCACAAGTTCACCTGGTCTATTTATACTACTATTATAAAGCCGGAGATTTGTTTGTTCCACCATGCTCATCGCAGGAATTAAACATTAATTTTACTGTTGGATAGCCTATTTTTAGCAAGGCTATATGCTATATAACATCACGCTAAGACCAATAGGAGCGGTGCATCAATGAAATTATTGCATAAACAGGGAAAGCTGACGAAGTTGCGCGGGTCAGCTAGTATTGCATAAATCAGTACATTCGCAATGCCATACAGGGCCATTTTGCATGCAAGGGTGAAATTCCATGGGGACATGAAGGTCAAGGGTGGGCCGGCTCCCCTCGCGCCCTATAAACACTAGATTCTATAGCTATATGCTACTTTCACTCACAAAGGAAGGATCCAAATTTATGCATGCAATCTGCAGTGAGTACTGCATATGGTATTAATCGGCAACAAAATTGGTGCTTGTTTCTCTATTTTAGACCTATTTTGTATGCCTATGCGTTTTTAATGTAGTATCTAGTGACTAGCCATATAGCTAGTAATATTTTCGATATTTATTACTATTACATTTCCTACTCCTCTGAAATGAATGAAACAACATTGTATTTTACGGACATATTGAGGAACAAATATTTGATTGAATCCTTTGTTCGTTTTGAAGTCCCGTTCAATATGTAGACAAGAATTTAAAATTGCAATGATATGACAGTTCATAATCCGTTTTTAACCAACCATAACTTGATGTTCGATGTCGTATAGAAACAAAGAACTCGTGTATAGTCAATGGAATATTTCTCGAATATAGCTAAATAAATGTAGGGTGTTAAGAAATAAATATCTTCAAGAAATATTCAATCTACAATGAATTTTTGTGGGTAGTTTCATGAAGAAACTCAACGGTCGCCGATACTGGGTTAGTCTTTGAGACGAACCCGTTCGCTAAGCGTCTACTCGCGATCTCTCGTTGTGAAAACTTTAAGTTTTCCCGGTTACTTAATTTCCCGGATTCAATCCGCTTATCCCACCTGCATCGCGATATATCTTATTTGCGTTATTGTTGACGAAAATCATACGACGTGAATAAGTACCTCGTGTCGCGTACGAAAACGTCTCTCTGACGCCCGTTTAGTTTTATTTATTGTTATATATAGTATTAATTTAATTAATTACAAATATTTTATTTTAATTTCTATTCGTCTATATAATTTTCTAAGGTTAAGTTATTGTTAGGGTTAAGTTTGAAGCCGCCATTTTGTTTTGACGAATCGGCGCTCGTCGATTATTACTGCCACGATGGTGACTATGGAGAAAGAGAAGGAGAAAGAGAATCCACCGCCGGTCGGTGATGTCGTGAAGAGTAGGAGGCGCAGGAAGCGCCGGGCTGGCAACAGGGTGGCTCTGAGGCGTGCCCGCAAGGCCGCAGCCGCCGCCGCAGCAGCGGCCCCCCCGCCGCCTGAAAATATCACACCACTAACAAAATGTGCCGTACATGTGTTTCTGCTGCGTTATCAGAGTGCATTAAGAAGGATCCCCACCCAACCCCCGCCGAAGGTACACCCGGGGCCGCCGTCCAAGAGAGTCAAGCGGGTGTCGTGGCGTAAGTGACGTCATTCAATACCATTTTACAGTACAATAGGGGCAAATTAAAAATTGTTATATAGTCGTTCGGGTATGCGGTGAGACAACTGCTGAAATATTGACACAATAGGTGCAGGCAGAGCGCAGCGCAGTGCAGTGAGCAATGCGGTCGCATATCTAGTTTACGTTGGTGGCTATATGCATCTTTGTTGTACGTCTCGGGTCGTGGATATGTAATTCATATAATTTGAAACGATATATTACCACATGTTACTAAAAGACTAAAGTTTTTCTTGATTTTAAATCTGTTTTATAGTTTTTCCCATACTTTCCAATTTGGAATCTATTATTAGTTGGATGTTTTTAAAATAGTTCCTGCCACTCTAGATAATGTTGCGATGATGGATGATACGTGGTACAATTCACCCATGTTGCCGGTAAAAGTGTGTCAGCGACGGTGCCACAGTGCATTTACATTTAACAGTAAAACAAACCTATTCAGTTCAATGAACTCTATATAATACGTTAGGGGTCTAAGTTAACGGACACAGAATAGTGATAACAAAATCACATTTGTGATAGTAATCTCAAGTTTGATGACAATTTTAGTGCTGCCTTAAATTTGCATAGCAGTGATAATATTTTTTTCACGATAAAATGCTTTTTTTAGTGACGTAGGTTTCATTCTGCTTACAATTGTAATTACCATGTCTGTTTGTCCTGATTTGGTCTCTTTTAAAGTAATATAATGCCTAATGTGTCATTTGATAACTAAATTACAATTTCGATTTTGTTTAGAGTTGTGTAAATTATATCCAAGATTTATTGATATTCATATATTTTGTTGTTACCTTTTGATACTTCACTTATGTACAGTACACAAATGCATAACATATACGTGTTGTGTCCTGTTTAACCACTGTAGCGGTATACACTGTGTCGCTAGTTTGTCGCGTGAAGAAACACAGGTTTGTGAAGTAGCGACCTTGAGATTTGCCGCACATTATGCTGTTTATTTCTGTCCTGGATGGTACATGCAGTTGCCGCGTATTTATTCGATTATTCCAACCCCGTGCGGTCTCATGTAAACAATGTGCTGTCGTCGAGTGATATTATCTCTTTATATACATAGGTATTCGGTTTTTTGTATAGGTAGGTACAATCACTGATCGAATCGAACGGGTTTTTTGAAGTTGAGTTTTATTAATTTTCTATACTAATATTATAAAGAGGAAAGATTTGTTTGTTTGTTTGGTTGTTTGTAATGAATAGGCTCCGAAACTACTGGACCGATTTCAAAAATTCTTTCACCTTTGGAAAGCTACATTATCCCCGAGTAACATAGGATATATTTTATCCCTGTATTCCCACGGGAACGGGAACTAGGCGGGTAAAACCGCGGGGAGGCAGCTAGTTTTAAATAAATCGTTTACAGATACCGTACATAAATACCGTACAAATAAAGACTGAGGTAATGGAAAAAATAATATAATAGAAGATAATATAGGGATAAGAACTTATAAGTCAAAAACCGTTTTCAGTTCAATCAACATCAGCATAATAATGGTAGGTACAGGTACAAGATATCTATAGGACTGTCTAGGCCTTTAGCCTCGTTCACTATACCTATTCTAAGTATATACTTGTCCATACCGGTTTTCATTGATGCACACCCCTTTATTCCGAATCAAAGTGAAATGTCCTCTTTGTTTATTTTCCTTGTTTTCGACCCTATACACGGTTGAACGATTCTCAATAAGATTGTTTGCCCCTTTCCTTCTTAATAATATAAAAATGTTACCCTTTAATTATGTCCAAGGTACCTTTTTATATAGGTCAACATTATTATTAGGGTTAACGCCATTTTAGCCGACTGCGCCAGAAATCTATAGACTCAAAATCTATAGGACTAGGTTAGCTTAAAAATCCTCGCTTTCAAATTTCGTTTCACACAATCCTTTTTCATGCGATCGATAGCCCGACAGTTTGGGGAGGTTCGTTCGTCGGAAAAACAAAATAAGCAAGCGTACCACTCACAGTAGGGCCCTGTCAGAACACACAGTGTTTCACTGCGTATACGATACGTGCACCTATGTGTGACTGCATATGCGTACGTGTGGTGAAACTCCATGCCGAGGGAACCTTTTGAACCGCCCCTGTGTTCTAGTTTGCAGTTAATTGAATCTGCGTACGATTTTTTCTTGTTTCTGATCACAGGCAATGCTCTCACATCTCTTATTTGCTATGAATTTCATTACAGCTAATCGTATGTTTTATAATGATAACCAAATGTGTTGGGGGTGATTACCTAACACATAATTCTATAAAATTCTCGTGTCACATTGTAACAAAACTCCTCGGAAACGGCTTGACCAATTTTATGAAATTTTAGGTCGTATATTTCACCCGGTGATTTAGTATTTGTATGAACAATATCCAAATAATTGAACCATAGTTAATTCATATGTCATTTACATGAAGTGCCGCGTCACTTTGACATTTCATTCTTGTGGTAAAACAACGTTGCCGAGTCAGCTGGTAATTTTATATTATCACTAGCTTCCGCCATGCGGTTTAACCCTTTCCCATAGGAATACAGGGATAAAATATAGCCTATAACCTTCCTCAATAAATGGGCTATTTAACTGTGAAATATTTGTTTCAAATCGGAAGATTAGTTCCTATGATTAGCGGTCATCCAAACAAACTACTCCTACTTGTAACTCTTGTGCATTTTGCTGTGCCCGACAGGGTCCACAATGTAAATTTAACTCATCTTAATTTTAATATTACTATTGTGGAATGCAAATAAATAATATGAATATGAAAGAAACTCTTCAGTTTTATATATAAGTATAGATTATTACATGTTAATTTATTTTAGTTACTATAAAATTTTGTAACGTACAAGAAAATATATCCTTCAAAGTCATACAGTAGTAATTTTTTATAGGATTAAATATCACGTTTTGTCGTTACTACCTAAAGTCACATAATAAAAATTGGTTTTAATATATATAATGGGCATAATAAAAAGCTGTCTCACCCGCGATCCCTTCAGTCGTTCGGGCGTGAAAGAATAACAAATATACACCCATACATGCTGACAAACTTCGCATCTATAATATTAAAAGGATAGTTTACTTTAGAATCACATAATAATCAAAGGTTAGTTAGATACTAATTGCATTTTCGTACATAAACAAAAGTGGTGGGTGTATGAAATCCATACTTCCATATAATATTATTAGATTATAAATGCGAAAGTAACTCTGTCTATCTGTTACGCTTTCATGCTAAAACTACTGAACCGATTTAAATGAAATTTGGTACACAGATAATCCAGAGCCTAGGAAAGTACATAGGCTACTTTTTGTCTTTTTATCCCGGAAAAATTGAAGATCTCCGGGAACGCGGGCGAAGCCGCGGGGAGCCACTAATATTTAATAAATTGAAGGCTATAGTAAAATTATCGAGATGGATAGTCTAGATTGCGGATAACATTAACCATGATACTATCTTAAGTGCTTCGATAGCGTATTTTCAATTGGGTACTACATGTGATTGATTGCATCAGAAAATAAAGTTTTAGTAAGGTATTTTCTTGTACCTTATTATTATTATAAACTAGTGGCTCCCCGTGGTTTCACCCGCATAACCGGGAGATCTTCCATTTTACCGGGATACAAAGTAGCCTAGCGAGACAGACAGAGTTACCTTCCCATTTATAATTTTACACATACAATTCTCGCGTCACAATGTTAGTTACCGTACTCCTCCGTAACGGCTTGACCGATTTAAATGATATTTTATACATGCATATTCAGTAGGTAGAATCGGCTACTGTCTATTTTTGATACACCTAAGTGATCACGGGAACGGGAACTACGCGGGTGAAACCGCGGGGCGGCACCTAGTATTAGTATAGATGCAAATGTTTGGATAGATGTATGTTCGTTACTCAATCACGCTAGAACGACGAGTGCAGTCGTTCTGTCTGATGAATCTGAATGAAATTTAGCACCTAGTTATAAAATATCACGTAGGTTACTTTTTATTCAGACATAATTTAAGATCATACGGGAACGGTGAAACCGCGGGCCGGAAACTAGTATGTACATATTTTTGCAAAGTCATCTATCTCTATGTATTAGTGATGTGCCGAGTCGCTGTTTTGGTGGATCGAGTCAACTCGAGTCAGTTTATACGGTACTCGAATCATGACTCGATTCCTTCTACTCGAATTCTATGTTTGGTATTCGAATACTGACTCGAGTCCAACCGGACTCGAGTCCAGTCGGACTCGAGTCAGTATTTGAATTCCGGCTAGACTCGAATCAACCCTCATTACCGATTCCTTTTTTCTGAATGTTGCGGTTGGCATCGACCTCAAAAGAAATATTGCTCATATCCGATTATGAAGACGCTTCATGATTTTAAATATTTATGTATCTAAGTTATTATTTATCAGGTATCAAAGTTATTACTTTTCAGTTATTCTTTTTTTGTTTTAAAGTCCGGTAAATGTTGTTTAAATTACTTTTTAATGAAAGATAATTAAAAACATAGAGCGTAACAAAACTTGTATACTAGACTCGAGTCAATTGAACTCGCATAAATAGAATCGAGTTAGCAAGTACAAATCGATTCTTCCTGACTCGAGTACCGGAATCGAGTCTGGCGTACTCGAATCAAAATAAATTTGTATTCGAGTAGGCGAGTCCAGAGCAGGAATCGAGTCTGACTCGAGTCAAACCGTACTCGGCACATCGCTACTATGTATCACACTATCGCAGCAACTCCTAGTTCATATCTTTATCCAGCTTTTTTTCTGTATGTATTTTTAGGTACAAGGCAAAAGGTTTTTTATTTTTTTTTCCTTATCCCAACACCACGTGATTGGGCATCTATTCATTATAACTAAATTGTAATATTAACCTAATAAGCGATTTTTTTGTGACGTAAATTTCTGCACTATGATTGATGTAGATTAATAATACTGTTTTGAGTGTAAACTTGACGTTAATAAAAATACTGTAATTTCCAATGTAAGGATCGCGTTTTAATAACAGGCTTCTCATAATATTGAGTAATACAAATGTGCGTCCTGGGTGGGATTCGAACCCACGACCCGCGGCTTGAAAGTCAGGGTCACTAACCACAAAGCCAACCGGGCTGTCAAAATCTGTAAAAAAAAAACAAATGTCTGTTTGTTCTGTATATGGATATAAATATCTATAATATGTACCTATGTATATAAAAGTAGTATATGTAGTATATCCGCTATCTGGTTACCATAACACAAGCTCTGCTTACTTTGCAATCAGATTGGCCGTGTGTGAAAAATGTCCCAGGATATTTATTATTATAATTATGTCTATAATACAGGTGATGAAGAGTGCGGCGTGCCGGGTGGGGGTGGGGGTGGGATCGGGGGAGGCGGCGACCCCGCGGTGCTGGCCGTGGGGCCGGCGCGGCGTCCGCTCACGTACACGCGCGACGAGCTCATGCGCCTCCGCAACTCGCCGCTCGTCAAACGTGGCTTGGAGAACGCGTTCGCTGGCTGCGAGGCGCTCGCACTGTAAGTATTACAATACAAGTATAAATTACAGATTAAATGTTGGCCGCCATGATGCGGCGAAATTTGGAACTAAAAATATTGTAGGGGATTTTATAGTGAGCGTGAGTAAGTGTGATAGAGAGCCATGTGGCGCCCCCCCATTTCGAATTTTATTTCTTTATTTTCAATGTATCAGCTATATGTTACAGCGGCCTCATTCCATAGATATATTTCTTTCATTTTATAATCATATATACTTGTGGCTCCGACAGACAGAGTAACTTTCGCATTTATAATATTAGTATATAGATTATTTATTTACTTGGTGATGACTTGCTTATTGTCTTGCTTTCAGTGTGCTGAAGAGACGTTCCGATTCCCCGAACGAAGAAGATCGAGGGGCACGGGGAGATGCTCCCAATGAGAACCATAAGGTACATTTTTATATTTTATGTTGAAAAATCAATGTACTTGCACAAAGATTAATAATATAATAAAATATAATAGTAATTAATTCAATAAGTTCGCGCAGTCGATAGATGACGCATCTGAGACCGTACTAACCGACCAAGTAAACTCTCCACTGGGTTACTCATCATTGCTTATCAATAAGTTTCAACTAATAATTTGATTAATTTTCATTTGTTTAATTAGTCGTGATGTATAAATCTATACTTTCATCCTAGGGTGTGTACGGTCGCGAGCGCGAGCGCCGCTCGGCGGATCCCCGCGAGCGCGTCCGCAAGGAGAGCGAGCCGAGCACCGGCATCGTGCTGTCCCCCCAGCGCCGCTCCTTCACCTCGGGCTGCGGCGCGCCGGCCGGGGCTGCGGCGCCCGTGCCGCATCTCGCGCGCACCCGCCCCGACTCGCCCCTGTCGGCCGCCGCGCCGGTCGCCATGGCAACCACGCACCCCGCCCATCCCGCGCACCCCGCCCATCCAGCGCAGCCGCCGGTCACGGCTAAAACCGAGCAGGGTAAGTTATATGCACTCACAATGCCATAGCAACTACACAAGCCCCCACTCAGCCTCCCAGTGGGAGGGGTCCCACCATCACCTCGCCTCTTGCTTCTAGAATAGTCCACCGGAGTTAGCTTCTAGATGGACCACCAGTATAGTGCCGTATAAATCGCCGCGTCGGTTGCTATGGCGACGACTAACGCCGCGCACCCCGTGCAGCCACCAGTATCTGCTAAAACGGAACAGGGTAAGTTAGCTTCAAGAATGAACCACCAGTATAATCCCGCCCCTCCCTCGTACGTCCCCCCATTGCCATTGGAGGTAGTTCAGCTTGTCCTACTAGTCCACCTGGCCGCGTGCGGGCGAAGTGGGGCGACGGCGTAAGCCAAGCACGCGTACCCCGTCGTCTAAAACCGAATAGGGTAGGTTATATGCACTTACAATGCCACAGCAATTACTACTACTACTCGCCCCTCCCCCCTTCCCATCCCTTTGGAGGCTACTCACCCAGATTTCATAGCAATCCCTTCAGGCGTTCTGGCGTGAAAGAGTAACAACATGCAAACATTGCCACAAACTTTTCCATTTATAATATTTGTAGGATTGAAGGAGTCTTACCAAACCAGGTAACGCCCTCATTTCGAGTCATCGATTTTTAATACTATTCTCATGGCCTTTAAAATAACATAAAATAAACATTTCCATGTTGTTATTATTTTATTGTTGATTTCTGAATGTCAAAAGAATCTTAAATTGGCCTATATTACTATGAAAGGCAAATAAAGGTGATGCATGTTTGAAGATTTGACATGACATTGTATATTATTGCCGACATTGTTTTTAAACTATTAATTTGGGCTATTTCTGTCATAAAAACAAAGGTAGTTGATATGCTACATATACTTATTACTGCTTATATACTACTTTTAAATACTTATTTTATATCTATATGCAAACTGTCACATACATCCTCACGAATTAACCCTCATTAAATGATGGTTGTTCTTCTTTATTTAAAAACATCCTCCAAGCTACTCAGGTTCAGACAACAAATAAGGTTCCATAATTACAGTATTTTTTATTAATATCATTTGTACATGTTTCTCACATTAATCTAAGTATTATTGTTTCTCAATACACAAGTTTTAAGTTACAACCTAAGGTTTGAATTTTAATGTTTTATATTCCACCAGTGGCTCCCCGTGGTTTCACCCGCGTGCCCGGGAGATCTTTCATTTTTCCGGGATAAAAAGTAGCCTGTAGGACACAGGATCTAGATTATCGGTGTATCAAATTTCATTTAAATCGGTTCAGTAGTTTAGCGTGAAAGCGAGACAGACTTTCGCATTTAGAATATAAATTAGGATTAATATCATTTCTACATATTTATCGCATTAATCCAAGTACATATTAAGTTTTTAATGTGTTTTTAAGTAAATAAATAAATAGCCCATAACCTCGTTCAGGTGGTCGTCGCATAGGCTCAGGTCGTATAATGGTCCGCGACGTGCCCACGGGTCCGGGCACGGCGGCGGCGGCGGCGGGCACCGGGGCGGGCGCGTGGGAGGAGCCCCACGAGTACCGCGAGCGGGACCGCCCGGAGCCCTACAGGCCTCCCGTCCGCGACCGGGACCGGGACCGCGACGATAGGAACCACGCGAGGACCAATGGCGATAGGTCAGTGGGAGCATGATTTTGAAGTGGTAAGGCCAACCATCGAGCATGTAACCTATAGAGTAGAACTGTTAACAGTTTTGTTAGAAAACAAAATACGCCAAAACGCTGCGTCGGCCCCTGCGTTCTGATTGGCCGACTCAAGGTCAAGTGTTGCACTAGACGTACACACAGGTCGTACACGGGTACTGTTTTAGTTCGAGCGTGGCTTGTTAGTTATACGTAACAAATCATCGAAACGTTGCTAAGCAAATGGCTCACTATTGCTACTCTATTGGTTACATGCTCGATGGGCGCAACAGACTCGTCTGTTCCGAATTTGGAGAACCCCGACTGGGGTAGTACCTTCACCTTACAAAAGACCGCAACCAAATAATACTACGTGTAGTGTTGTGTTCCTGTGGTGAGTAAGGTTGAGATCCATGAGGAGACGCTGTAGCAGCAGTGGGGGGGACCAGTGATGGAGTAGCGTCGTAGGGGTATTCAGGAGTGATACCTGTTTAGCCCTTCGACGAAAAGTACATTACGCTTTCACTGCCTATACAGTAACTCCGCTTTTTACAGGGTCGGCAACGCGTGAGTGACGCCTCTGGTGTTGCAAGCGTCCATAGGGTACGGTAACGGTTTCCCATCAGGTGGGACCGTATGCCTGTTTGACACCCTTATGGTATATATAAAAAAAAAAACTCAGTTGCTTTTTTTATTTATTTTATAATGAATGTGTTGTGTACCTACAGATACGAGAGGCGTTCGTTCGGCCGAGACTCCTACTCCTCTGACATCAAGAGGGAAAGGGACGATCGATTCAACAACGACAAGCCGCACAGGTACTGTCTTCAATCTCATTTTTAAACGACTTCAAAAAGGAGGAGGTTCTCAATTCGACGGGTATGTTTTTTTTTTTTTTTTTTTTTATGTTTGTTACCTCAGAACTTTCGACTGGGCGAAGGGATTTAAATTATTATTTTTTTATTTTTTTAACCAAAATACTAATAAACCAAGACACTAATAGATCATATATAAGTTTTAAATCTCTGAACTGAAAATTATGGAGTAACAGCTTTTCACCGATTTAGTTTTCGTGTTTGTAAGAATTCGGGAATAAAGTATAGCCTGATAATGTAGCTTCTTAGTATTTTTATGGCAAAACAACAGCCAATATTAAAATTATTATTATTGCAGGGAGGACAACCGCAGATCAGGTGGTCGCTATTCTCAACGTCGCTTTGAGAAGGAAGATGAACCCGAATGGTAAGTAATTTTATGTCATAGCGCACGAATATATACAAAAAACCTAGTTGATAGCATGCTCAATGTATAACAAATTACACAATTTGTATATATGAACTACAGAATGTACACATATTAATTTTATTTTTACCAATTTATCTTACTATAGTGTTTACTAGTCTTACAAAAAAAAATCTTTAAAAAACAAAATATTTTGTGTGATGTCATCTACCTTATAGTATGCTCATAATACGGCGGCTGAATAAAAATACATCATCCGCCATCTTGTGGCGTCGGCCATTTTGAATGTATTAACCTAACCTTACATTAAACTGAAGGTTAGGTAGGTAATTTGATTTATGCCAATGTGTTTCTTCAGCAACAAACTAACATAGATTGCAATTTAATATGACATAAATAAAATATCTAATAACGTACAGTAATAAATTATCTAGTATGTACAATATATTGTTTTACCCAACATTTAAAATTGTTATTTTTGCACTCAGGTTTAGTGGAGGGCCAACATCTAAGCTGGAGACAATTGAACTGCGCGGCTTCGACGAACCCATCAAGAAGAATGGCACTACGAACAATAATGAGACTGATGTATGTATTTACAAATTAATACTAGCTAATATTATAAATGCGAAAGTAACTGTCTGTCTGTCTCGCTTTCACGCTAAAACTTCTGAACCGATTTAAATGAAACTTGGTACACAGATAGTCTAGAGCCTGAGACAGGACAAAGGCTACTTTTCATCCCGGGAAAATGTAGGATCTCCCGGGTACGCAGGTGAAACCGCATTGAGGCACTAGTATTTTCTATATATAGACTTTGGTTTATGATATTTTTTTGGATACAAACTTTGCCTATGTTTCTCTAACATACTATGCATGTATTGTATATAAAAATCTTCTTCAATTAATAATCCTAAAAAAATCGCATCAAAATCCGTTGCGTAGTAAAGATTTAAGCAAACATAGGGATAGAGGCAGAGAATGAGACTTTATTTTATACTATGTAGTGATATATGGCTTCATTAAAAATATCTTCTAGCCATATCTGTTTCTCACTAGTTACTTTCTCTGTCCCTATATACCTATGTAGGGATAAAGGGACAGATAAGTCCTTATGCAGGGACTAGGTAGTAGCTTTTTTTACTAAATTTCATTTAAAAACCATCATAGTTTAATTTCTTTTCATCAGTCCACTCCCGAACGTTTTGGTCCATGTAGGGATACAGAGACTTTGTTTTATTATGTATTGATTGTCAGTAGTGATAGTGGCTAATGTATGTATGTCTGTTAGAAATGGAACAACAACGGCGGGTCCCGGTCCCCGGCGCCGGCCGACCGGTGGCGCGACACGTCGCCGGCGCACCAACACGCCAACGACTCCGCCAACACCACCAATGTTTGTACACATTATTTACACACCTACTATCCTACTTCTTCTTCCTGGAAGGCCAGGCCCCAAGTAGTTTTAGCCCAGGGCCCGTCAGTCCGCCCCTGGCTGACAGAGAGGAATGAAAGAAAAACACATGTTGTGCTGACCCTGCTGAGGCCGCCTAAGCTAGGATGGACTGTGAGGTAGTGGGGCCCTGGGCTAAAACTACCTGGGGCCTGACTAATTAATCCTCTGATTGATATTTCGTCAAGGAATAAGAAATCTATCTCTATTTTGACTTCATTGGGGGGTCCTTTGTATCCACGGGGCCCTGGGCTGCAGCCCAAAAAGCCCCTATATAAATCCACCCATGCTGTCAGTCGTCATTTTAGTCATCACTCCCTTCTTACACATATCACCTTTCACACAATCCATCCATACTTTCTTCGGTCTTCCTCTACTAATATTATAAATGCGAAAGTTTGTGAATATGAATGGAGATTTATTTGACAGCTTGTGAATATAGTTATTTCAATGTAGTATATAATAAATGTGTATATTATGAACAGGATAAGGACTCCGGCGTGGAGACCAAGTCGGAGGAGGCGCACTCCAACAGCGAACAGCCGGAGTTCAATCTCGACGAGTTCCTCAAGTTCGATACCATTCCTGATGTGCTTACGGTGAGACTAATTACTGATCTCCATTATCTTAATTATCATTTCAGATTCAGATTTTTATATATCCTCTCCATACAAAGGTTGCCTGGAAGAGATCACTATAAGTTATAAGGCCGCCCATTGTAACACTCTTGTCTTTTATGTTTCTTGTTATTTTAAGCTTTATCTGTGGTGTATCAATCAACAATTTATATGCCTATCATTTATTAAGCTACGTTAAGGAAAAGGAATTTAAAAGCTTTAATTTTATCTTTATTGAATTTAAGGTATATTTATAGAAGTCCGTTTATCTGTTTTTTAAACAATAGATGACATTGGTCAATATAAATAAGCCAATACTTACCAGGGTAGTCCGTGAAGAAATTGTTCTATTGTCAACCACACATACAAACATCTAATTAATTTCCTTACCTCCATAGTAACATATGGTTGTAACATTGATGCTATATAATTTGATAAATTTATTTTTACAACATTAAATTACATTACCTACTTAACATTTTGCCTATACATAAATATGTCGACTATCTCGAAATAGCTATTCTTTTAGCTTTGTTTGTTTGTTGTACGCTGTGTCTATGTTTTCGATTTTAATGTTATTTTCCAGTCGCAGGGCTGCTGGAAGAAATTTCTTTAGAAATAAGCAGTTCCTTTGTACTTGTGTTTCGTTTTTGTACTTTCTAAATTTTTGTCTCTATGTGTGTACATAAATAAATAAATAAATAGTAAAGACATAATACAATCTCGTTTCACAGAACGGCGGTGGAGAGTCCGAAGGCGGTAGTCGCTTCAGCCAGTGGTTCCGTCGCGACAGTCCCACCAACGACGCCCGCCATTACGAGAGACTGCTGCACAATATTGTCGATGGTAAGTCTTATTATGGACCTCCAGCTGGTTGTTACTCTATAAAATTATTTATATTTTATTTATAAAAAAATGCAAGGAACCTTATGACATATAACAATAGATTACATAATTATAAGACAGGCCTATAGTGTATAAACAAAGTAGGTATTAACCAACATTTTTGCAAGGTCATAGAATATGTTACCTCAAGGATAAATCTTTGACATAAATAATATTCAAATGTCTGATCTAAGCCTTAGGTTTAGTATGGTCCCAGCACACAACAATTTTGTTTGAACTAGTCTTATGAACTCTGTATAATGCTATCAAGATGAAATATATTTTATTATTCTTATTAATTTGAATGAGTGACGCCCCTGGTGTTGCAAGCGTCCATAGGCTACGGTAACCGCTGCCCATTAGGTAGGACCATATCCCTGTTTGCTACCATAGTGATATTGAAAGAAAAGTTTAATGTTATACTAGTTATACCTGTATGCTTCATACACACCTAAAAAGAGTCCAATCTGAATAAAATATAAAAAAAAATGATAAAGTTGTAATATTGTGTTCATGATCGCGTGGCATACCTACTTATAGTCTGCACTCCCTCGTTGTTAGAGGAACCTCGTTGTTAAAGGAGGTATATAATAATAATAAATTTATTTTTATTTGCACTAAAAAACACAATAAAGTTACAAGTTACAAACAAAATTAGAAATTAAATTGATGTCATAATTTAGTACAAACTAATACCTAACCTAGGGCAAGCCTGTATTCTAGGCTGATGATGATGAGCTGATGATGATGTCTATGTACAGATCTAGATAGTTCGACGCGTATAGACAACGTGCCTCCCACCATGCCTCCCGTGCAGCATCAGCAGCACCAGCACCAACAGCAGCAGCACGTGTTCGCGCCGATCTCCCCGGCGGGAGGCCGAGCCCCTCCGCCCTCACTGCTCGACCTACTGCGGAGGGCCAACGCGGAGGCATCACCGGGTTAATATACATTTTTATATATTTTTACAAGCTTTCAGACAACTTTCAGAACCGAGCATTAATAGTGAGTGAGAAAAAAGATTTTGATTTTGAAGCTGGTTGGCTTTGTGGTTAGTGACCCTGACTTACAAGCCGCCGGTCGCAGGACAAACATTTGTATGAATTGTATATGTACTGTTTGTTCTGTGTCTGGATGTAATTATCTAAATATGTATGTATTTAAAAGTTATATTATCAAGACTTTGAACCCAAACCTTTTATTGTATGTTTATCTCTACAGTTTTAATATGTTGGTAAAAGTAACAATTCTCTCAACCAATAAAGAAAAACTGTTATGTACTTAGTGTAGATGAATAAATAAATAAATAAAAAGTCAGGGTAAAAATGGTAAAATATATGCAAATCACACTTCTCTAAAGTAGGGATTTGGCAGATGTACCTTTGTTGTATGGATAGGTCGATATACTTGTTGTCTCTTTCAGAGGTGAACTCTGGCGGCGGTAAGATCCACAGCCTCGAGGAGTTGGAGGCTCGTCTCCGGCCGCAGCACCACGCGCACGCCCCGCCGCACGCTCCGCACGCTCCACCGCACGCGCAGCCGCAGTCTCACGACCATGATCTCTCGGCGTTCAAACGACTCGTTAGTATATTGGACTATTTAATGGTGATACGGACTTGATAAAAAATCGGTTAATCATTGTCAAAAATAAACATTGGATATTCACCTATTATTGCGAAAATTATTCGTAGATTTACCAAATTTGCCGTTACATAAAAATTATTAACCAAATGTCAAGGAATGGGTATTCTTAAATTATACTCGTCTCGTCGTACACTTATGGAGTCACTTTTTTATGTTAAATATATTTTATTGCCTGTGAAGGCCTATTTGAATTAATAAGTATATTTCATTATTTATTTCTCAAAAAAATGAAGTACTAATTTACATTTGATAAAAATACAAAATCTAAAACAAATACTTAAAGCAACATCCGCACTCTTCACTAATATCTATATTAAAATTAATCCATGTGTGTGTACAGTTGGCACAGGTGTCGGGCGGGCACGCGGTGCCGGCGGCGGGCGAGCCGCAGCGGCACGCGCCGCAGCCGCAGCCGCAACCGCAACCGCAACCCATGAGCTTGCTACAGGTATGCACTATTCCTCACCTTACATAAAAAAACATAGACGTCTTGGTCAGTGGTGAAAGCACGATGTTAAGGGTGCAAGTTTAAATCCCTAGTTTAAATCCCTAGTTTAAATCCCTAGTTTAAATCCCTAGTTTAAATCACTCTCATTGAAGTTACTAATATTTTCAAGGAAAATTTAGATTTGAGATACATATCTCTCGAGATAATAATATAATATAATACATGTGTTATACCTATTATATTTTTATATCGAGAGCCTATCTTTGGAGGAGGCCTTCGCCTGCATAGGATTTCTTACAGAATGAAGAAAAATAATATAGAATTAAGGAAAAACTAACACAAGTATATTTAGGAACCAAATTTAATTACTATCAAAGCTAATATTAGTATATAAGCAAACTAAGTTAATTTAATTTCTGGTTTTATAAGCTGTAAGAAATAAAATGCATTTTATTTTTTTATTTATTATCAATATTTTTTCACACTGCCAAAATGTAGGTATGTGTTGCACAAAAAATATAAGCCGCATACTTTGTTAACCAATGACTTCAAATTTTGTAAGATAGGGATAATGGTTTTCCAAAAAAGCTATTGATTATTTTAGCCTGTTTTGTTTGCCAAATTTTTTATAAGCCCAAACTACAGCCACCTTTGGTGATCAACAATTACAATCACTTCAAGGTCGGCAACACATCGGCGATCCCCTTGGTATTGCAATGGACCGTCAGCCTGTTTGTCAACCATTTGACACAAAGAACAACCATATTAATACAACCCGACATATAATCAGATGCTGAACAAGAGCATGGAGCAACAAAAGCAGCAGCAACAACAACAGCAACAACAGCAGCAGCAGCAACAGCAGCAGCCGCACATCCCGCAGGAGTTCCTATACAAGCTCCTGCAGGTCCAACAGGTATAACATGATAACATCCCTTTTAGTTAGCTTTGTAGGTTGTACTTAACGTCACCATTTTGGAAACCTCATTAAATGTAAGATACCTATTGCATTTTGTAACTCATTATATTGAATATATATCTGGTTAACAATAAAACTATCTTTATAGTTTTTTTATATAAATAAATAAATATTTTTTTTATATAATTTATACTAATATAATTAAGCTGAAGATGTTTGTTTGAACGCTCTAATCTCAAGAACTCCTGGTTCTATTTGTATAAATGACTTAGTGTTGGATGGTCCATTTATCGAGGAAGGCTATATAATATCACGCAAGGATCAATAGGAGCGGAGCATCAATGCAAAGCGTCATCACGGTACAACCAATATTAAAGAAGAACCAATGAAAAATGTCTTAGAACTTATGTGACGCAGAGGTAATTGCGCGGGTAAGCTTAACTTAATATATATGTTTGTTTACCCCAGCGGCAACAGCAAGCGCAGCAAGTGCAGGCGAACAACGAGCTGGGCCACCTGCCCGCCGGCGACCGCGACCGCGACCTGCTGCAGCGGCCCGAGGCGCAGGCCATCGTGCACGGTAAACATACTCACATACATACATACATACAATAATAATAATAATTTATTTGCTAGAAACATGGTTATTAGTACAAAGATGTTCAAAAGAAAAGAGAAGTTCTACATGCTTTGCCATAATGGCGTGCAAATATACAATATTATCTACGAAAGCATAATTGTCAATTTAAATTAAAATAATATAAAAATAAGTAAAAAATGTCATCATCTAAATTAAATCAATGTTATTTATGTTTAACAAGTAGAAAGTCATTAATAGAATAAAAATTATTTTCATGCAACAATGTCTTGAGTCAACATACAAGCCATACATACATGTCATACATACATAATACAATAATAGATCATACCCATAGAAAATTAGACTTAGTTACATGAGACCAAATTTTTCGACTGCGATATTTTTTTATCAAAATCATTTCATCAATCATCTGTTTGTGTCTGGATGTAATTATCTATATAAGTATGTATTTAAAAAGAAGTATAATATGTAGTATATCAGCTATCTGGTTTCCATATCAGAAGCTCTGCTAAGTTTGAAATCAGATTTGGCCGTGAGTGAAAAAGGCCCAGGATTGTTAATCAAAACCATTTTCATTTGAAGGATGTTTAAAATAATGTCAATATATAGAAATCTCATTGTGGCTATCGATAAAAAAGTCTTTTAACATATTTCTTTCATTTGACTGTATTTAAAAGTAATATGTCAACTATATGTTTACCGCAGAACAAGATTATTTTGATTTTTATTTCAGAATGAATTCTCTGGTAACCAGAGTATAAGCTTAACAAGGAATCATATTGGTCTATAAATAAAATTTCCAGGATGTATATAAATTTTAATTTTTTGGTATGTGTATAGGTCTGAAGGCGGGCGAGATAACCGCGCAGCACCTGATGCAGCAGCTCGGCAACCCGGGCCTGCAGAGCCGCCACCGCGAGGTGCTGCTCACCATCCTGCGCATGCACCAGCATCAGCACCAGCAACAGCAGCAGCAGCAGCAACAGCACCAGAGACAGGTACCACTCCATCAATACGCATGCGATTCAACTTTACCATAATCTTCATATATATAAAAATTCTCATGTCACAATGTTAGTAACCATACTCCTCCGAAACGGCTTTACCGATTTTTATGTCTTTATCTATTTTTCATACCCCTGTGATCACGGGATCGGGAACTACGCGGGTGAAAATGCGGGGCGGCAGCTAGTTTAACTAGAAACTAGTTGACCCGGCAAACGTGGTTTTACCATATGACAGCCGGTTGGCTTTGTGGTTAGTGACCCTGACTTACAAGACTTTCGGTCGTGGGATAAAATCCCACCCAGGACATACATTTGTATGCATGAATAAGTCTGTTTGTTCTGTGTCTGGATTATCTATATAGTATGTATTTAGTATATCAACTATCTGGTTACCATATCACAAGCTCTTCTTAGTTTGGAATCAGATTGGCCGTGAAAAGTGTCCCAGGATATTTATTTATTTAATATTCCCAGATGGGTGGGTCCCCACTGCCCGGCGTGGGCGTGGGCGTGGGCGCGGCGCCGCACCTGGTGGTCCCGCCGCACCACCAGCCACTAAGGCTCTCCCCCCTGCCACACCAAGGTAACTATTATATACTAGTTTATACTTTTTACTAGCTAACACCTTACCGTTAATAATGACTATTGGACCAGGTCCCACCATACATATTTGCATTTGATTACTGTCAAGCTAATTTTCCCTGAGTACCTTCATTTTGATGACTTGTCGACAACTCCCGATTGTGGTAGGTAAAAGGGTTACAAAGGATTGAATATGTTGATTTGATGATTCTAAAAAATTATTACTAACAGGTTTTTTCTTGTCAAATCTCAAGATTTTTATAAAAATATTTGAAATAATGTTTCTTCTACAAAATTTATGGTTTGACCCTAAGAGAGAAAATTAGCTTGGTAGTAATCAATTGCAAAAATCTACGGTGGAACCTGGACTATATTCTTAAGAGCTTGTAAAAAATATTTTGATTTTGATTTTAATACTAACTAAACTTGCTTATTCAATTATTTAGGAACAGGGTGGATGTGTAAGGATTTTAATGCATATTATCTGTTTATTAAATTGGAAAAAATGCGAAGTTATAATGATGAGTTTAGCTACTGTCTTCTGTTTTCGGATTTAATATCATTAAAACTTGGCAGTAATTAAGTTTATGGAAATTATTTATGCATCTACCCTATTAGGTACCTACTTTATTTCTATTTTCCTATATTCTATTGTACTTATAGATTTCACTGAATCTAATTTAACACATTTCTCAATAAGCTAATTCAATTACAATTTGCTAATTTATCACTCTGTACAAAGATGAGGGCCAATTTGTATAAGTGTGAATGAACACTTATTTCTCTAATTGGAAAGGGACACAGAGATAGTACATCTCTTTCATTTGGTAATGATCCTTTCAATATTGGAATTTTCGTCCGTTCTAACATTGGCTCTTGTCCTTCCCATACAATTTGTTATATCTGCAAACTTCAGAACGCAAATACTAATATAGAACTTTATGCACATACTTTTATATTCTGCTACAACTTTGCTATTTAACTACGATCAAAGATACACGATATAGTGCTCATTGAAAGACGTTTATTACAAGTTTTGCACTTCCACTATTTGTATGTACGTTTGTTCGATTAAATCTTGCAACTGAAATTTAAAGCAGTTATCAAACGATTATGCTCAAATTTGCACACACGTTTTCTTTAATGACAAGAAATAAATAGAAGCTAATAAATAAATAAAGCAATATAATAAATAAGTATAAGAATTAACCTTTTAGTTTAGTTTTTGAGACTTTAATGTACATCGCAATGTATTTAATAGTGTTTTAAACATCAAATTGGCTATTTAAACTGGGGTCTTATATTGTTTTAATGCAACTCATTCTGAACTAAATCATGTAAAAAATATTAAACAATTTAGTAAAACCAAAATAAGCAAAAAAAAACCTTCAGTTTAGTTGTAGAGTCAGACTGTAATGTACATCGCTCTATATATTTAATAGTGTTTTATACGTCAAATTGGCTATTTAAACTACGGTCTAATATTGTAATTTACCTCATTCTGAACAAAATCATGTCAAAAAAATATCAAACAATTCATCATTATCATATCAGCCATAGGACGTCCACTGCTGAACATAGGCCTCCCCCATCGACTTCCATGAAACCAACAAATAAGTAAAAACAATTATAATCTTCAATCTATTTGTATCTTTGATCGTTATTATCACATAGAGTACGCTATATTTATAAATGGTTTGCACTACGGACGCAGCGTACTGTGGGTCACCCATCATGGCTACCAGCCCCAATACTCTGAACGTACACCACACAGGTAGCGTATCTATAAAAACAAGTTATATATAGCATAAACATATTAGAAAGCATTTGTAATCTTTATACTTTTCGCAGATTAACTGACTAGTATTGATAATAGATTAATAATTAATGTATTGTATATAGCTAGATAATAATTATTTCTTTTAATTGTATAAATAGATGGATATATAAGAAATTTATATGAGCTCCAAGGAGTTTAAGTGTCCTTAAAATAATTATGTACCATGTTACCAAATATACTTTAATATTGCTATAAAGGATATAAATAGTTTGTAACATCAAATACTGAACGGTAATAAAAAAAAATCATAGGCAAGATTGATACTCGGACAGTCCTGATAAAAACATACTACAATACAATAAACATGTAGTTTGTTACTTTCTCACACGACTCGCTTTGCTACTTTCTCACACCTATAGAATATGTTACACATGAACAAATGACTGGTTGACTTTATAGTCAGTGAGCCACCAGTCTTGGGTTTAATTCGTACACAGGCCATAGGCACATGTCTGTTAATCCTGTGTTTTAATTTAAATATGTTTTTAAAGTTATGTATCAGCTACGTGGTTACCATAGCTCCAATAAAATTTGTTATACATATATGAAAAATCTCCCAAGACATTTAATTATTACTTATGTACATTAAAAGATCCATAAAACAAAGCCCAGTGTTAGATACGTGTGTGACAATATTGCAATACATCGGCAGGCGTCCCCGCCCGCATCCCCTCCCCGCGTGAACTAGCCGCGCACACGCAGTCCATCATGCAGAACGCGCTCATCAAGAAGAAGCTGGAGGAGCAGCGCGAGAACTACCGCCGCCGCCACGAGATGCAGCAACACCACACGAAACAATCTACGCCCATCTCTTTCACACCCACCTCGGTGAGTTTCCATCTCTATCACACCCACCTCGTTGAGTTTCCATCTCTTTCACACCCACATCGTTGAGTTTCCATCTCGTTCACACCCACCCTGGTGAGTTTCCATCTCTTTCGCACCCACCTCTGTGATATTCCATCTCTTTCACACCCACCTCTGTGATATTTCATCTCTTTCACACCCACATCGTTGAATTTCCATCTCGTTCACACCCACCCCGGTGAGTTTCCATCTCTTTCGCACCCACCTCTGTGATATTTCATCTCTTTCACACCCACCTTGTTGAGTTTCCATCTTTTTCACACCCACATCGTTGAGTTTTCATCTCGTTCACACCCACCCCGGTGAGTTTCCATCTCTTTCGCACCCACCTCTGTGATACTCCATCTCTTTCACACCCACCTCGGTGAGTTACATACTACCGCAATTTACACCTTGTGTTCATAAATTGTAAGAACTATGCTTATAAAGTAAATGCCACAAAACTTGACTGTGTCCGCTTTGTCATGTTACATTACTATTAATTTAAGCCTGTGTTGTCCCATTTCATTTATATGAATTACATTTTTAACTTATTAATCCTTATTTCACTAACTGTGTTGAAATTGACGCCGTGTTACAAGAAAAAATAATTTTACTATTTAAAGTCCCGTTAAGTAGGTCCAGTCTTTTCAGAGGTTATCTGTAACAAAAAGGAATGATTTTTTGACATTACAAATTGTCACTTTTATTCTATATATTTGTATAGATAACGTAATTATGTTGTCCATTATATGCGTGTTATAAAACTAAATATATATGTTATAGGTGCTACGTAAGATGACGGCTGATAAGGAGTCTGACGCGCCCAGCCCAAAGCAGCAGCAGTGGACGCAACCCCACAAGATTCCGCAGGGCAGGCCTATAGTCAAGGTAATGCTTATTATTTATACTAATTATAACGAAATAAAACTACATATTTTTTGTCTTGTGTATTTTAGTAACAGATATGGATAGAAGATATTTTTAACGAACCAATATATTTCATAGTAAAATAATTGCTAGTTTATAAGACAGTAAAGTAAAAGAGACTTCTACAGAACTTATTAAAATCGAAGAATCTTTTATAATCTTTAATTTAACATGCAAATTGCAATGCTTGCTAGATTTGACATGACACGAATATGTTAGTGTATACAAAGATTTCTTCACATCTGATTGACCATATATTTTTGATACAATAATGATGCTTTCAAAATGCCATAAACATGGTTACCAATGGAATGGCTTTGAAAATAAAACGACAAAGTTGAAACACACCAAATAATGCATTTATTTGGTGTGTTTCAACTTTGTCGTTTTTTTTTTTAATTTAATAAACTATTAAAGTTCTTGTCAGTTAAATTAAATTTAAGGCAATCCAAAGTGTTTTATATATAGACAATCATCAGCGGAGATTTGCTATTAGCATATATTTTATACATTTAGTTTTTTTTATTTTATAGCTATTAGCTGTAAATCTTCTTAATAACCAATAAATAAATAATTGATTCCAGGGTAACCAGAGCGGCGCGGCGCCACCAATGGGAGGGTACGGATCATCACAGGCTGACTATCAGCAGCACTATCTCAATCAGCAGCAGGTACCTACATTTTATACACCTTTTATTTCTAAGATACTATCAAGAAGTTTAGATTTTCATACAAGAATACCGTATCCGGATTTTCATGTATTCGGTCAAATTAATATTTCATACACAACTTTTTCTCACAATTATGAAAATGGCAAAATTTTACTTTAAGAAAAAATTTAATGGTTTTCAAATTATGGCGTGGCCAATGAAAATAATAATTAATTGATGCATAATAATATATATATATAGCCATATAGAGATGTAATTGTCTTAATACATTGTTAAAGTAAATTGTTTTGTCACGTTACAGCAAATGGGCGGTTCCCGACCATTCCCACACTCTCAGCCGTCGAGGCAACAAGTCCCCAATACGGTGAGTTTAAATTGATCATGATTTTATCACATTTTTCACACTAAATCACTATTTCTCATACAAATGCTAATTTTATCAGCAGCTTAACAAAGATATAGGTATTTTGTCTTAATAATGTGGTGAGATAAATCTAGAAAACCTTTTTGCTACTTTATTTATTTAATGCTTGAGAATGTCACACATTATATAAACCAATAAATGATTAACTCATGACTATGAATGGTTGACTCCCATCTAGGACTTAAATTTGTGTTAATTATTCTGTGTCTATGTAACATTTCAATACAATACAATATACCTGCTTACTATACCAGCCATCAATGTATTTCCTTCTCTGCTTTATTTGGAATTGTTCATAATGTAAAGAGAATGTCAGAATATTTTATAAGAAACTAGCATTAACAGGTAATTTCCTCTGTTCCATAGTTTAACAGCATGAACAATATGACCCGGGGCATCAGCGGCGGCACCACGCTGCACCAGCTGCTTGTGCAGTCACACCAGAGGAGTCTCAACGGTGAGTTGACGAAATTCAACCTTATTATATATGTGTTAAGATTCAAAAACCGATATTCCCCATGGTATAGCTTTTATTAGCTAATGGTAACTAACTGCAATGAAGGTTATACTTTAAATTAGTTTCGAATCTTAATTAAATTGACTTCTAAATCATGATAGTGTTCTAGTAAGATATTGAATATGCGTGTCAACAAACATATTTATGATGCTACACTACTGTATATTATGCATTTTCCAGCTACCTAGCTTTTTATGGTCGTCAGTCTTCTGTATAAGTGCAACAATCTCACAATGGTAATTAGTATATAGGTGGTAAACTGAGTTTATTGCTGGCTCTTCTCAGTAAAAAACAACTTTCAGAACCGAGCATTAATAGTGACTATTCATAAGTGCTTTATTGAGGCCTATTTGAATAAAAAAGATTTTGATTTTTGATTTTGAACGCATTAAAATAACATGGTTCTGAATCTCAATCATTATTTTTTCCCCCACAGAGCAACTCGCCGAGATGGGCGGCGGCGGCGGCGGCACCGGCGGCGGCGACAACCAGCTCGCCCGGTGGTTCTCCCCCGAGCTGCTGGCGCGCGCCTCGGCCGGCAAGCTGCCCTCCGTGCACGTGCCCAACGCGCTCTCCCTCGAGGACCTCGAGCGGCACCACCACTCCCCCGCGCCGCCCGTGCGCAACTGAACCATACCGGCTTTATTCACGCCCCCAGGGGACACACTCGAATTTAGAACGACTCGAGATAAATCTTTTTAAAAAAACCCACGAGCGGCCAGTGACACTTTTGCCTGCATATTGTCGAACCCGCGCCAAGTATGAAGTATTTATTTTTTTTCTCTATTTATTTTTAAAGTTCCTTATATTTTACTTTACATCTATATTTTTTTTTGTTCTCAAATCTTGTGCCCTCGGTAACCGGTCGACGTTAGTGTTTACGGACTGAGAAAACTGAACAATGTTAAATAAAACTTATTATATATAACGATAAAATTTTTGTCTTGTGCTTCCTGAAATAACAAAAGATTTGAACCCCCGGAGAAAATGCTGAATAGCGAAGTTAATGAAATGAAATATGATTGTTCAGCTCATGAAATGACAATTTGAACGATTTGTCGTGTGTTAGAAAGGAACGTGAAGGCGCTACCGCATAATTTTCAAGTGAATTTAATGAACTAAAGTAATAAATTTAAAAATAAATCAATTGGTAAATTACATTGATATAAATTATGTGAACGCTCCAAATGCAGTGAGTGCTAGTTCTGTGTAGATTTTAATATGTCACGATTGACAGTTGATTATATTATGTGCCGACTGCTCAGTGACTATGGCATGATATATATATTCGTCCTTACACTATTATATTTTGACGGATAAAATAAGTACTGTTATCGCACTGGAATATATTTTAAAAATCTAATTCGGCTATTATTATGTTACCAAAACGGACAGCTAATTAAATGTACTTATAAATTGATAAGTTAACTGTCGAACGAAATGTCATGTGAATTTTACTAGCCAGTGATTATGTTGGGAGAGGGTGGCGGCTGACGGCGGGTCAAAACCAAAATTTTGATGTATTACTTTTTTTAGTGATGTTAATAGTTTGGCATATCCAAATAGCTTGTAAAAGTCTTCGCTTATGTTTTATGTCGGCCCAATGTCAGCTCCCCCCAACTTTGACTATGTTTTTTTATAAATACCCTGTCTTGAACTCTATTTCTATTGTCGTTAGAGTTCATAGCTGAGTAAATATGAAGAGGAAATTAAATTGAGGTAAAGATGGCGATTTTTGAGTGAAGCAAAGCGTTTTGCGTGTCTCGGTCGATGACATTGAGTGAGTGGCAGAGTGAGTCGGTGTGTGGATGCGAGAGTGAGAGGGATATATGTTGATGTCTACGGTTGTGTTTGTGAGCATTTTTGTTACTACGTCATTTATGTGAGGAGAGTGATTTTCGTTTAGAGAAGGAGGACAAATATTTAGGTCTATACGCTAAGTTCGTAATAGTATGTAGATAGACATATGACGTCGAATAAAAACGTATTGCGAGATATTTCCCGTTTGTTTTTTGTAACGATTTTGGAATTTGACACGAGTGTTTTGTGGATGGCATTTGTGTTTGAAATTCCCCCCTGAAATATATTTTTTTATGGATTTTACGAAACGCTCCATATAGACGACGTTTAGCGAGTTACGAGTTTGGTTTTTTGAGACCCGAGCTAGAGCTAGTGTGCATGTCAATTATAATTTGGGACATTAGGCCTGGGGCCTCGATTGGCAAACTGATGGTTTCACCCGGATACAGCATGTTAACATTGACGAAGTGCAAAACTTATCAGCCTCAGATTCATTTGCCAATTGAGGCCGGGGCCTAATTAACATCTTACAATAGCGTTGTTACCGTCCAAACATATAAAAAGACATTCGGCTCAATGCAATGAAGCAATACGTGTGTACAACAATAAATATGTATCCCTCAGTAACAACTATGTTTAATTAAAAGTTACACTAAAAAGACCTGCGGCCATTTGAATAAACTTATGAGCGTTATACAACAAATTTGGGCTGAATTTCTTTAAAGCCTATTTGATGTGTATTGCTCAAAAAAAGTGATCAAATTTGATTTTTGATTTAAAACGTGTCAAGTGTGAATCGATATTGTAAAAGGATCCTTAAATAAAAGGCTAATTTTCTTACAGTCTGGCAATATTGGGTCTTGCAACATCGATAGACTTAGTTTTGATATCAGTGTCTGGTATGAAGGTTAGTGCTTGTAACTGTTACTGAGGCGCATAGTAAATAGGAACCTTCGTAATAACTGAATCGTTTTTTTTAAAACGGCCTCAGGTCTTAAGATTTCAATTTTGATGAGATTTTGAAATGGATTTGAATGTTAATACTCTAATCATGTTATTTCCTTTGAACGGTTCAGAGCGAGCGGCGCATTAGATGTGTCGATCTGTTTTGGTTCTTACGTAGTGGTTAATAGCGGCGAAATTTCAGTTTCTCGGGATTGTAGGCGGCGCCGCGAGCGCACGCTCTGTCGTCACGGCGTTAACATAAACAACTGTAAGCTTTAAATTATTGATTAAACAAAAATTTGAAAGTTTATAATATGTTTTATTCATCTCCTACCAACAAAAGCTTCTTGCCTAGTCACATTATTACGACGATCTTATAATAGCATCTTTAACTTTAAAGAAACTCCATTTAAAAGTGTTAATCCTTAACTGGTCACTGTATTGTATTGTAAGTTTGTAACGATGGCGGAATGACCTCGACTGTACACTAATTTGCATTTCATTAAACGCCTGAACCATATTGAAAGGCAATTAAGCAATTAGTACATTATTTGCTATAATGCGCCGTAGACTGGTTGCTATAGCAAATTTAACTACATATGACGTTTATATCTAGAGCTACAGACAAATTCACATACCATTGTGCTATATATAGGTACAATATATCATATTCTGTAGTGACTCTAACCTACATGTCAAACGCATAACTATGCTTCCTACGTAGGTATTGAAAGTTTTAATGGTTTTTCCCGTATTTTCTTTATTAGTATCATATTTAATCGTAGAAAAAACCCAATTAATAGTATTTTATAGGCGTTATGGATAACTTAAATGAAGTTTTGTGCAAATAAATATGTCATATATTAAAGCGGACTTCATTATGGATACGAAAATTCCAGGGGTTAGGTATCGACCGGCATAACTTCGGTAGATGTGGTTACCAACAAAAGCAAAACAAATAGGTACCTATTTGTTTTGCTCGCTATGTGAAATAATCTTAAGTTTTCTAACTAAGTCTTTATTATAATGTTGCAAACTTAAAATTATAACTAAAAACCATACTAAGTAAATAAAAGAAGCATTTCATTTATTCAAGATATTGTCGTAATCTAAACATGGCCGGTTATTGTGCTGTCCATTAACCATTTCCTGAACATCGTGCTAAAGCTAAAGTTCCAATATATATATTTGCACCATTTTAGCGACAGTCTTTCGACTTCGCTTCTTGAAAACTAGAAGGAAATGCTGGCGTTCTGGCCTTTTATACGTTCGCTTTCCACGCCACTCGGAGCATGCGCAGTAGCGTCGACTTTCCAAGATCAATATACGCTTGTGAACAACGTAAATAGCTAGCTAGTAAATTGTGTATACTCGTATTAGTCTGATATCCTTCTTAACAGCATTAGCATAAGGTCTAAAATTCATTGGTATGGCCAATTGCCTTGAGAATTAGTTCGTTACACTGTAATGCTGTTGGAAAATAGAACCTATAGCAAAATGTAGTCATTCGATATCGTACTACTCCCGACGTTATACATTCATACCTACTTAGTTACAATATTAAGCGACTTCACATACTAATAGATGAAACCAGTCAGCGTAAGGCCATATGGAAAAACCATCTTCAAGTCTATTAAAAAATACGGGGGGTGAAACATAGCAGATCGACTTTTTTAGCGACATTGCAAAAAGCTACTTTTTTGCGGTTGTATCTACACTATTATAAAGAAGAAAATTATTTTTGTGGGTGTGCGTGTGTGTGTATGTTTGTCTATACGAATATTATAAAGAGGAAAGATTTGTTTGTTTGTAATGAATAGGCTCTGAAACTACTGGACCGATTTCAAAATTCTTTCACCTTTGGAAAGCTACATTATCCCCGAGTAACATAGGCTATATTTTATCCCTGTATTCCCACGGGAACGGGAACTACGCGGGTAAAACCGCGGGGAGGCAGCTAGTAATGAATAAACACAAAAACTACTGTGCCGATTTAAAAAATTCTTTCACCATTGGATAGCTGCATTATCGGGGAGTAACATAGGCTATTTTTATCCCCGTACTTTCACGGGAACGGGAATTATGCGGGTGGAACCGCGCGGAGGGAGCTAGTCGGTCATAAAGGAACACTAACTAAATATGTAGTAGTAGTTTTGTATTCCAGGTATGCCGATAACAGCGTTGCCAGATATATTTTTTGCCAAGTCGGGATTTTGGAACTTTTTGAGTGAAAAAAGCGGGATTCTTTCGTCGAAAGCGGGACATAGTAAAATAAACGTAAGTACCTATATAATCAAAAGTTTTTGAATATTTATCTTGTTATTTGAATTCAAATTACGTTTATTTGACAATAGATAGTAAAAATATCCATAGAATATTTTAATAAGAATATGATTTTTTTGCACGCACGGTCGAGTTATTCCCGAAAAGCGGGACTGAGCCTGTTCCGCGCGGGACATTAAAACTTGGTTTAAAAATCGGGACGTCTGGCAACGCTGGCCGATAAACACCCAAGCAGTATGTGCCAAGTAACGTCTAAATCCGTTCGTCCGTTCTGTGAAAGAGTACCACCATGTTTACATCCTCAAACACCTCTTCATTTATAGGTACATAACAGTTGAATGGTCTGTTCCAGTTATTTTATTCCAACTGCAACAAGTATTTAACATGTGTACTTGCGGCGGAAATACGTATAGTACCTCTAATCTACTAGAGCTCCTAATATTTCCTACTATCAAAATACTCGATTGCCATGATTGCATTTCGCGTGCACCGACAACCAACAAAGGACACAAGGCCTTTGTCTAAAATAATAGCTTTAGGTTTCAAAAGAAGAGGGTTTTTGTCTGCATTTGGGTAACACTTGCTTTGCTTTTGATTTTTGCTTGTAAGCAAATAGTTTCAAGTCTATATGCTTGTATGTTGCATGTATACATGTGTAGTACTATAAAAATATCTGACGCATTTGCATTGAGACACTAAAAACCTACTTAGTAGGTAGGTATATTTATATATAATTTAGAATATTTAAATATAATGATAACTTACTAAGCAGGGGTTAATTTAGTTAAGGGACAAAAGGGCTTTTATGACGATCAACGTGTAATGAACTATAGTAATGTGTTAAAAAAGTAAATTTTAAAGTTTCTATTTTCAGTTAAGCGTCGTGTTTAAATAACCTGGACAAAGTGTCTTAATCTTTCGCGAATTAAATTCATGATTGATATATTACGGGACGATTCGAGTCTTCAATCTTCTCTTGAATCTAACATCTGAGGCTTTATATTCCTGATAAGGCATCAGATGATTGATTTATACCAAAGAGTATGCATACAGGCCCAATCTGGGATAACCGAGGGGATAACTAGCTGAGACGCCTTAATCAATCTGACCGTGAGCTATCTACGAAATTCAAGGGACAATATCGGGATTTACACACTACTTATACTGTATATTGTAATTTGTAGAGGAGCAAAAGTTGGTTTTACATCATGTACCTAAATTACAAGTGGGCAAATAAGCATGAGAGAATTAACCTTTTATTACAGTGAAGGATGTTATAGTCAAATCCCACAAATTCGATGTCGATAATGAATGGATGTTTGTTCAGGTGAAACCGCGGGGAGCCACTAGTACATTAATAAATTTACAATTCCTACAATAACTTAAATGACGAGGACATGTCGATCAGGTATATTAATGTTTAAAATATCAAAATGTATGAAGTATCTCATATTAAGTGAAATGTATTTAATGATTTTAAAAAATAAATTCTGTCAACCGAATTGAAACGAAGAATCAACTTTGTTAAATGTAGGTCATACGTAGGGAACTTCGGTATTCGTAATTGGGGCAGTTAAATACTACTTAGGTACTGTAGCTATAGACTGTAATTAAATTTGACATTAAAATACTGTGTACCTACCTATACGGAAGCCGACCGCAATACGAAGAGAATAAGGAATATCTAGCATAAATTCATAAATAGTTCTAGTTTCGTTTTATTTTATACAATCTTTGTTTTAATAATAAGATGTTGTTTTACGTTCTACCATAAGTTAGTAATACCGTAATACGAAAGAAGGCAAACCAAAGAGCGCAAAACATGTTAAAATCCAACATGCACAGTTTGATTGTTGTGGCTGCCGTAAATGTATTTATTTATTGTAAATATCTGCATAAAATAAACACTATTTGGAAAAAGGATTATGTTACAAATTAGTGCAGATAACGACTTGAAAATTATCACGCACGGAGCGCATGCTTTGACATGATGTCATTTGTTATTTATAATAATGTTAGCTGTTTTGTGAAGAGTTTTCAAACTAGGTACCAGGGTTTTCGCTTCGTTATTTAAGACCGTTGTTGTATCATTGTAATCTATACATACACTATCATAACTAGTAAATATACCTACCTATTTCACTGTGTTTTGAACGCAAAGAAATAATTTCACTGTCCGTCGACATGAACCAGTTTTGGAATGAACGCGAACTAACAGAGCGCTTTAGAACCTACCTAACTACTTATATAGCGAATGCTGTCTTTCTAGACATATCAGTTAGCTTGTTTTGCACTCCAGAAGTAATATTATATTACACTGTCAGTAAATAGGTGCCTACTCTACGCACTGTGCAAGCTAGAAATAGAAAACTATTGTTACTTTTGCGTAGAATAATAAGCTGTCCGCGATTTCTCGTCATATCAACACTTGACACTTGCTTGCAATGACTTTGGAAGTAAACCTTTTTCGTAAACTTTCACTAGAGGATTTAAATTTCGAGATATATAGGTACGACCGCACTGAAAAATATAAGTTAACAAATGAACGATCCGATTGAAAGTATACAGACGTGGCCACCGATTGACGTACGGTGTGTGATATTGGGAATAATAAAACAGACTAAGTGAGGGCACGGAACGGCAGCGAAGCCCCGTGCAGCCGAAGCGACGCTTGCTCGTCGAATGATTCTCGGATTGGCCGGGAGTTGGCGTGGCGTGTTGCCGGGGCCCCTCGCGGAGCGGTGGGGCGTAGGTCGCCGGCCCGGCCTCGCCTCGTTTAGTTACTTGCATATTGCGTCTTCACAGTATCTACTTCACACCAGTCGTCGCCTGCTCCCGAGCGAGCCGAACAAAGGACATTTAGCTCAGCCAGTTAGAAATAATAGCGAGCAGGCAACCTAGACCGAGCAATTTGTTTGTCACAAGGCGAAAATGCAAAACGATATCGTGTGATTTAACGGCGAATAACAATTTTGTTGATTTTTATTTTAGTTTAAAACAGGTTAGTGAATATTTCAAATAAGTATTGATTTAGTTTTGACGTTCATTTTGCATGATGGCGTCGCGTGTCATTTTGCAAATCTCTAGTAACATATTACGGCCAGTGATGTTCAGTGTCCGCGTAAAAGGAATGATGGAAACGAAATTTGTAAAGAAATACATATTACTCTGCATCTAGACAATGGAGTATGGAGTTTCAACGCTAAGGTTGGCCCATCGTGATTCCGAATGAATTTAATTGCGTCATTGCATAGGTGTGGTTAAAGATGAAGTTAGCTTATACTTAAATGTAAAATGGACGGCTTCTATCAAGTTGATACACGTATAAGAATTCTACTTAATGCTACGAGCTAGGTGCTTTGAGTCTATGTTTAATACGTTTTTTTGTAATTTACCATAGCTGCTCAAGTGGATTGGCAAAGCTGGGTACCAATGTGCACCCATTGAATATAATATATAAAAATGACTTCGATCAAAAGGTACGTAACATACCTAATACAAGCCATGAGTTCTATTATTATTTATACAGCATCTATCGCTACTCCAACCTATTCATTTTATATATAATAATGTTATATATATAAAATAGGTATATTCATGGTATATTATATATTTTGAATCATACACAATCTTCAATTACTGCCAATCTAAGTAGTAGATTAGGATACATTTCTACCTAATCTACTGAATTATGTATGTTCTACGTGGTCCCGTTGTAGGAATAGTAATATATATTATGTAATTATTTATTTATGACATACATTCACTACTTATGAATGCTTCTGTTAGTGTACCTACTGAGGTGAAGATTTTACGAGATACGAATGGCGCATCACTATTATCATTACGTGACCACTTCCTTTCATTATCCAAAACTAGTTATCATCTGAGTTTATAAAATAAGTATTGATTTGAAAACAGCCGTCTAAAAATTTTATATTAAATTATTTAAATAATTATGAATAATTTTTAACGTGTGATTGAGTTGAGAAAATTATAAATATTATTGGAGTGCTTGCATTGAGCCGTGAGTCGTGACTTTTCGCCGTCGCCATTTTGTTCAAAATCATTGGTCTACGCAGTAAGCGAGTAGGGAATATCTAGTCGGTGTGTTTCCGCTAGCGGACGGTCGGCTCGCTCGCTCGCACGACACGAGGAACGAAACCGACCGACTCGCCCGCCCGCCATTTTGTGTGAACGTTTCGAGTCGTGTTGTGTGTTTGTGGACGATGTTGCATTTTTTATTTAATTCAAAATACGAGCTATTCATTATTTGAAACCATGTAGGCAATTGTTTTATTGTTTTGTCAGTTAGCAGTTTTTGTAGTGTTCCGTGTTGTTAAGTGCAAGGTATGTTTGTTGAGGTACCTATTCGTAATAAAGTATTTTTGTTGTATTTTGGAACTATTTTTCCTCGTCATAGATTTATTTATACTTAGTTACATACCTAACCTACCTACTTTTTAGCAGGCCTACTTTTTGTAGGCCTATAATGAGGTATTAGGAACGTTTTGACTAGGTTGCCTTCACTTCACCCTAGAATCCCTAATATTCCTATCATCCTGAGCCACAAGTTAGGTACATTGTCCTAAATGTATACTTCTCGTTTATTTATTTTTTACGTTCCCAGGGATCTTGCCAAATTTCATCGCGATTCCTACAGCCGTTTTGGCGTTAGTCAAACATACATCCATACATTCTCACATTTTCTTTTCTTTCGCATTTATAGGAGGATTATTATTTCTAGGTAGTTGTCGAAAAACTCGAAACACGGGGTCCGTACCTACAATAGCACTGGACAAAAAGATGTTAAATGATTAGGATAATAAGATTTCTTCTTACGTGTAATGTACCTACGTTATGGAGTAACCCAGTTAAATCGATTTAACCTACCTACCTATATATTATCCTTTGATGATATCGGAAGGGCCGGTAATAATAATTTTTGAAGAGGTTGCCACTCCGCCACTTGTCAACAATTTGCAAGCGACAAAAAGCATGTCCGTTTCACCGCGCCACCTCATAGAATTTGATGAAACTTTGCCAGGAATAAGTCTTAATTTGTTACTTTACGCACCTCTTTTCTCGAATTTATTACAACAAAAACTAATACGCTATGACAAATAATATTTGGACCATAAAGCGGCTTTAGTTATTTTTATGGGAAAGTAATAAATCGAATTTAGAAAATATATACATCATGCTAGATAAATGAATCTATAGAATTAGTGTATCTAGTAGGTAGGTACCTACCTAGTTGCTCAAAATAAAAATTACAATAATACCTAATACCTTATTAAATTTGAGTCAAGTTTATAAAATATAGAAATACAGTTGTCGCGATGTTGTTTGGGACTTTTTTTGTGAGACTTCATAATTTCGTGAATGAGATTAAGTAAATTTGATAAGGTTTTTATTAGGGTTCCGTAGTAAACTACGAACCCTTATAGTTTAGCCATGTCCGTCCGTCCGAGGGTAAGCTCAGAGACTCTAGATACTACAGAGCTGTAATTTGGTATAGTAGTAGATATTAACAGTGCCGACAAAGTTGAAACATAAAATCTTGAAAAATATATATTTTTACGGTACCTCCCATTACATGTAAAACGTGGTCTTTTTTTTATTCGCCGTTCCTATAGTGGGGCATATCGTTAGATAGCTTTTAAAAATAGTAAAGGTTTGCTAAAAACGCTTTCCGATTCAGGGTTCTGAAATATTAAGCTTTAAAGCTGTAATTTGAGTTAGAGTCATGAGTCCCCCACACAAAATAATATAATAATAACAACATACGAAATTATGTACTTAACATAATTTCGTATGTACTTATATTAGCGACCACCTAACCTACGCAGTTGTAAAATAATGTAATTATTTTATATTGCAATAAGTACTACGCACAACTACAAGTTTGGTATACACACTACTAGTATTTATATGTTTCTTTATATATATACCTATTTATCAAGAAACTAAAAGTACCTCTGTAAAAATAAAACTGAAACATTAAATATGTAAGTATAAATTGAAATTGGTAAAGTCTGGATTTCGAAGGGACAAACCCCATTTATGTCGATTTCAGATGTTTATCCAAATTAATTGTATCTTTGAACCATAATATTGAAAGACATTGTATTCGCTACGGAAAAAATGTTACTTTAAATCGTTTTTACGCCGTAAATACGGACGAAATAATCTAGGCATATAAAAAAAAACACGTACCTGAGCCTGTTTAGGCAATAATTAACATTACGGCTAACCGGATTAAGTAGCAATACGCTAAAGAAATGAAGCTTGGAAGATATAATAAATAATCAAGAGATAAATACTTACGTATTCTAATCGTTAACATTGTATGCCTATTGCCTACTGATTATAGCTTGAATGAGTGAACAACTCTCAACTGAGCCATTCGGTGAACTGGTTCTATGCCGTGGTCGCCGTGGACAGCTCATTCATTCAAATGAAGACAATAGGATTGATTATGATCTATAAGTAGGGGAAGGTTGGCGAATTACGGACGCGGGGGAAATACGGATTTACATTTATCTACTCTACTCTATCCCTGCCGCCAGCATCCCGGAACCACGATCACGCGGTGCATGCCCACCAAACATTTCCGACAGACGGCCGCGCACACGTTTCAAGGTCATTGAAATTTATAATTTTTGGTATTTACTATTTTGAGTGTTATTCAACATGAATAAGTGTTAGTAAAAAAGTAATCTTTTCTGTCGATTGCTATGTTAATTATAATACTAGTGCCTCCCCGCGGTTTCACCCGAGCACCCGGGAGTTCTCCATTTTCCCGGAATAAAAAGTTGCTATATCTCAGGCTCTAGATTATATGTGTAGCAAATTTTATTAAAATCGGTAATTTTTGCGTAAAAGCGTGACAGACAGTTACTTTCGCATTTATTATATTAGTATAAATTTTGTCAGGTAAATGTGTATAGGCTGATTTAAATGCGGTTTTTTTTAATCAAGTTATGTAAACTGTATTCGCTGTATGATGTATGCAGCTGCCATCTCAACCCTCCCTGTTTGTTTAAAAAGAAGAGCGTCTTCTTTTTCAATATGTCCGCTTTTATTTAGTTCAGTACCTACATAGTTAATAATAGTTCCTGGTATTTTTACTTACTTTGAGAATTGTGCGGGACATTTCTTAGAAATAATAACATTGTAAAGAAATAATATATTTAAACTATAAGAAGATTGCGCTGCTCAAAAATTACATGGCATCTCAAATGGACTGCGATTTTTAAGCTTAATTTATTACCAAAATATTTATTAGCGATTAATGATCTATTAAAATTAACTTCAGCCCGGTACTTACTTAATATAATTTGAATATAGCGAAAAAATCTGCCAAAAACGCACAGAGCGCGATAATCGATTAGGAGATAACTCTATTAAAAAATGTATTTTCTTTCTTTCTTTCTTTCTTTTCTTTCTATTATAGACGATCTATAATAAAAATGAATAATTACATAGTTTAAACATGTAGGTATTCAATTTCAATGAGAATTAGCGTGGGACGTGAAAAAACGTTTTGAAAATAAACACGCTGAGAGGACCTGAAACTGCACTGAGATAAGGCATAGTGATGCTATTACCAAATAGATAGAATGATATTTGTACAATAATAACATATTGTTGTGTACCTATGAATCGACAACAAATCGAACGACGCAGAACAATTAAATGCCGCGGTGGTGATGCTTGTTCTAGCTACATGATACAATGACGTCTTGCGTCTTTGAAGCAGAGGATCGGCCGATTTCTAAATATAGATAAATAGAAATATAAAAATGTGATTGGCGTGCTTGGTTGAGAATATTGGTAGAGCAGTGTTATAATAATGTGCGACCATCATATAACCATTGTTTGAATATGCCGATACATACATCTGATTTAAATATGCTGATATACGATACATCAGAGGGGCAATTCCGCTAAAAAATTATAGCCATATCGCAAACGAACCGCAAGCGAACGATGATTTTTACGCGTTTTCGTATTCCACTAATGCACCAAAGATTATAATTCGTTTCCAATCTGGTAACGCTTGGCGTTCGTTCGAAACATCAAAAGTCCCATTCTGCTAAATTGGTCGAACGACCGACGAACGTTAAGTCATATTCCACTAAAGATTTTGACAGATTGTAAACGAAACGCAAGCGAACATCGTGCGTTCATGTGTCAAATGCAACGTTTGAACAAAAGTAGTTTTGAAGTAACTTTTTCTCGTTCGTTTCGTCAAAATGATGTCTTACATGGATTTTGTAGAACTCGCCAACGAGGTGGATCTCGGAAGAGTGAAAAGTAGAAATCTTGTGACAAGACAAAGTAATTACGCCTTCGATTTAACAGACCGCGAGTTTGTTAAAACCTATCGGTTGAGTAAACATAATGCCAGATTATTAATTCATGAGCTTAGACCTCATATGCCCATGAATTTACGATCCGATGGTATTGATGTGGAGACTAAGTTAAGATAGTCATTTGAATACTACCAAACCCAAATTATTAAAATACTATAGGAAATACTATATACCAAAATACTTAATATTATATTTCCAAACATGGATCAATAAAATAATAATAAAAAATATATATCCTGGGACATTTATCACACACGGCCAATCTGATTCCAAATTAAGCTTCTATAATACTTTTAAATACATACTTATATCAATATTTACAATGTAACTGTAATTTTATGTAATACTAGCTGCCTCCGCGCGGTTTTACCCGCGTAGTTCCGGTTCCCGTGGGAATATAGGGATAAAATATAGCCTATGTTACTCGAGGATAATGTAGCTTTCCAAAGGTGAAAGAATTTTTGAAATCGGTCCAGTAGTTTCAGAGCCTATTCATTACAAACAAACAAACAAACAAACAAATCTTTCCTCTTTATAATATTATAGTATAGATATTTCAAATAAACAAAAAATTTGAAACGGACACTCTTCTTCTTTATTTAGATCGCAGACAGATGGCTATTGGCTATCTTGTTTTGACAAATTAAGATTGACATGAATAAAACATTGTCATATGAAAAGTTTGCTAATAATTCGAGTGCCTACTTGTTGAGTGTGGTAAAATATTGTAAAACTCAAATTCAAATTTAAGTGCATTACAGATATTTTCATTCTTCAAAAAAAATTGAATATTCAAACTATATATTTTTTTTAAATTTATTTAATATAGCAAAAAAAATCCAATAGTGCCAAGCCAGTGCCGCGCCATCCATCATCCACAGACTAAATATGATAATATTTTAGGGTTGAAGGCAGCGGTGCGTAACAATATATTTCTAGACGCAGTTCGTAGTTCTTTTAAATCAGTTAAATATTGATAAATACTAAAACAACGTGCCTTAAGCTTTTATGACATAACTATTATTATTAATATGCCTAAATAAATATTGTAAATAATTTTGTAACTTATATCATTTTTATGAGGCCACACTGCTGCGTGAGGTATCGCTCCAATATCGAAACGATAATGGAACGTTTTCGTTACAATCGAAATGTGTGCATGTAAATAGTAGAATAGCTTTTTTGGTTACAACAGAATGCGGATTGGAAACGAACCGTTATCGAAATGAAATCGGAGGTCTAGCGTTGTGATTTAGCGGAATTGACCCTCGAATCTGTTTATTAAATTTGTGACCGACCAAAGGTTCGGAATTGGCCAAACAAACTACCTTTTAAATTTTACTCAAAACAATATCATTTTTGATGTTAGTACAGTCATTTAGTATTTTATGTGGAATAAGGTCAAAATTTGTGGTATTTTTTAAGTAACTGTTTGTATGTGTAAGCAAATGAATATGTAAAACATACACTAGATTTTAGTAGTTACATGTTATCTAATATATTTTTTGATAATGCTTAAGTGTTGGGTTTGGCCGAACCTAAATCGAGGTCAAAGTTCGGTTTCAAGTGTAAAAAGCAGTTTCAAATTTTTAATCAGACACTAAGTACCCACTCGAAATATATTTGTTTTTTATTTGACATTATGTTTAATAAAAAATATTCTTATTTATAACGCCTTCACGAAGTTGTATACTTTCTTTGGTAAAGCCTCAATAGTTCCATGTTAGATTTAAACATCTAGGCGCACAATGTGTAGTGTATTTATGTGAAAGTGTTTATGTGTGTACGTGTGTGTGTGTATAGTGTACAGTTATCTGTGGGGTAGGAAGGTGTGTGTATATTAAGTTTTTCCACGCCTTATCGTATATAGGGTTGGCTTTATGAGTCATGTCCCTCAATTTTATTCAGTCACAAGCCAAATCTACATTCTTTCATATCTTTTGTGATACTACCATACTTTTTTTTCCTAATGAGTTTTTTAAGTATTATTTAAATACAAAGGACCTTGCAAAGTTAACCATTACAGTTTACAGCTACAAAACTGACTACAATTGGGTACTGTCGGGTTATTTGATTTAAACTATGCTCATTTTAGATCAAATAAGCCGAGAGATAGTGTACGTTCTCCATTATCTCCATTCTTAAGGGAGAGCTATAGTATAACTTAACTGCAATCTCTCATTATCATGACAGTTCTAAAGTGATCTGTGATTATATTTTAGTCCGCTAGAGGCGCTGTTGGCTAGTATCGACGAGCACTGCCATTTGTTCTGTAGCATCGATTACTTTACCCCGGACAGAACGGATGGTAGGGCCTAATGGTGGCCATTTTGCTCGCGGTTGCGCGACTGAAGGCAGGACACATAATTAATATGGACGTTGATTCCAGAACATTTTATGGTTTTAATCTCGTCTCGTGATAAAAGTTTTGCGTTTAATATTTCCTACCATTTATAATGCGTCGCCATTTGTAAGTAGGATGTGAATGTGTAAACAATGACTTTGTGGATTGCCTGGATGGTATTGTGCCTTTATATGGTACATTTGATTCTTACCTTATTTCGTGATAATACAATAATATAATTCTCTTTGCATTGATTTTAGTGTGTCGAATGACCGGAAGTGTTTATCGTAACTAGGTCATTGTTATTTAACAGTTTTATTATTTTTTATGAATGTCATAAATGTGTGCTTCTTTTTGGTCTCAATTAAGTGTTTAATGTTTTATGTTCGTTGTAATGCAATGCTTACGATATTATTTTCAAAAGATTACCGCTGTATTTAATTTTGCCACCATCGACACATTTTGGTCTCTTCATTGATCTGCTGTTACACGTATGCAAAGACACTCCGTTTTTAATTAAAGTGCAAATAATTTGTACCAAAGAGATACATTGATGTACAATTTTTGTTTCTTCATTTCACGTTTAGGTTTAAACCGCTTCTACATTAAGTGTACAAAATTATAATAAATAATAGCTGAATAGTAAATCGATGTTATCAAAAAAGCAATATGCGCCTTATAATCATGTAATTTACAGCCGCCGAAATGGATTCGGAGTACGACCGCAAGTTCGAGGAGATGAAGAAGTACATTCCATTCTTGGAGAGTATGATCAAGAGGCTGGAGAGCTCATGTTCTGGGTCTGCGAATCCTCGGCAAGCGCAACTCGATAAAATCCGATCACTAAGAGACTTATTACTGGACAAGAAAAAAAGGTTCAACTTATTTAACTTTGAATTAATATAATATATAATTATGTATCTACTAATGTATCCACTTATTGTACCTATTAATAATTGATTTGCAAAATTTTAGGATGAAAATGGAGAACCTACTGAAGTGTGAACAAGTATTGGTCAACTTACATGCCAAAGTAGAACAGGTATGATTTGATTACTATATAATAATATATTTATATTTACTTCTTTTATCAGTTATAAGGATAAACGGTCTAAACTGATAAATCTTATTCCAGAGGGATACAAAATTAGATCCCGTACATACAGCGGAAACAACGGACAAACCGAACTTAGAAAGTGTACGGCATAAACTGAAATCTGTCGTTAAGAGACCGGAAAAGGCTGAAACATTACCTGAAATTGCGAGGGCCAGTGAAATTGAAGAAGTGTGTACTCCAGGAAGTAAAGAACCGGCTCTCTTTCAACGCCGTCCCCACAAATACTCCATATCCCCGCGCTCTTCACCTACCCTCGACGGCAGATCCAAGTTATCAAATCAATCTTCAAGTTCTAAGCGTAATTATACTCGCGTTCTAGTATCACCAGAACCGGGTTCCAGAGCCCTTTTTAGCCGAAGATCTCCTCGCAAGTCCCCCAAAAGATATTCTCCCACCTACAACAAAAAAGAAAGGAAAAAAGCTTCGAAGCAACAATCAAAAGATTTAAATATCACATTAAACGTACCGGAAGAAAGCTTAAATTCACTTAACACCAAGGATATACTATCAAGAATTATTAATTGTAGTGACGGCGATGTAGACATAGATACATTGCGAGAATTGAGAACGCAAATACTCGGAGAGTTAAAACAAACCGGTGCAAGTGATGATATATCCGACTTGATTCTTAAGTCATATAATAATAAAAAGTCGAAAAAAGAAGACAAAAAAGATAAGAATGAAGAAGTAGAAGAAGGAGAACTGTCAGATAGTGATGGCGAACTTATTGAAAGTATTTACGGTAGCTTAGTAGTTGTTGAAAAAGATTCAGGCAAGTCAAATCAATCGAAAAAGTCTGCAGAAGTAGAAAACCAACCCCGTAAGATTCAGATATGTCTTGTAATCAATGCTGATAAAGATGGAAAAGACACCAAATCAGAACAAAAATCGGACTTTGAAATGTTTGACGAAAAAGAAAAAGGCACGGGTAAAAATGATACAGATTTATTATCTGAAAAAGACTCCTTCAATGATAAAAGTACGGATGTGGATAAAGATACATGTATTACAACTAATGAAACTATAATTGAAAACAAAAATAATCTATTTTCTCTTGATAATAGTATAGAAGAGGATAAAAATAATTTGTTTTTACTGGAAAAATGTACCGATGAAGAAAAAAATCAACTCTCAAAGCAAACGATTGCGTCTCAAAATAAAGATACCGCTATTTTAACTTCTATTGATTTAGACGACGATAGCTTATCAAGTCTATCATCTAATAAAGACAAGGATGATATCATTAAACCAGTTTCCACTAATGATTTAGAAAAGTTATCGTTAGAAAATAAAGAAAAGCAAACAGCAATATCTGATTCAAATGAATTACTTGGAAATATGCCTAAACATGTTAGTGAGCCAAACCAGTTTAAAGCAAATTTCTACAAACCAATAAATAATCAGAATAATATAGAACCCGTTCAAAGTAAAGAAATTCCATCATCATCAGAATGTAAGATAAATGAAAGTGCAGAATCGAATGAAACTAATAAAACATCAAATGAACTACAACAGGACAGTGTTGAAAAACCGATCCAACAGAAGCCCCCGGTTCCTGAACAACCTTCTAAACCTGTCGTGTCAGAAATAGATATCTTACAGGCACTTAAGAATGAAATTTTGAGTGAAACCATTGCAATTCCGGGCTCAGAGCCTATCACACCAGCTCTTCATCAGCCTAAAATATCTAAAGTAGCGAGTGCGAAAGAAATTTTACCAAAAAAAAGAATATCCATTGAAAAATATAAATCTAAGGCAGTTTCTTCAAAACCATTATCCAAAGAACAAGATAAAGTGTTAATAGATAATTCTAAAAAGCAAAGTCTTAAGTTAACCGAAAAGGAATGCGAAAGGTTTAACTTTCCTTCAAAATTATCACTTGATGACGATGTCGACAACATTTCTGATGACGTAGGAGAACACTCAAACATTTCATTAGAAGGCATTTACGACAATCTTGCGCCGAAATCGCCTGAAGCTGAGGATGTCAGTGTAGTTAAAACGAATCCTGTCATCATACCAGCAGATCCAGTAAAAACTACAATAACCAGTTCTAAAGCCGATATTGACATGAGAACATTAATGCCTCTATTGTCATCAAATACCATTAATATGGGTGCATCCTCGATTATTGTACCTTCTTTATTGAGTGAAGCGGTAGATGCTTCTAAAGTTGAAACAAAACGTGATGTTAATAAGAGTGGTAGTGAAATGAATAAGTCATCATTAGTTGATCCCCGAGTAAGAAGAGACTTGAACATCCAAAAAGAAAAAGCTGAGAAAGTGCCACTTTTATCAAACCCAGTCACAGGCTATTCGAACACGACCCCGAGTATGACCCCAATTTTAAATCCGAATATGACTCCTAATAGGACTCCTATTTTAAATCCCAACATGACACCGATAATGACTCCTAATGCTAGATCTTATGAAATGACTCCATCACACCAGTCATTTGAATTAGATAGCCATGCAAATAGGAAACATGTGTATGCTCCCATGTTCCCTGCTTTTGAACCACGGGAAGCAAGAGAGCAGTCAATTTCAAAAGAGCCACAGCCTGTGTGGGAAAGTAACGATATAACAATGGATAATAGAATGGGGCGTAGAGAAGGTAAGGTAACAAAATGGGATAACCCAAGAAGCACCTCTGTGCATAGAGATGTGTCTGAGGTACAAAAGACGAGATATAGTGATTCTTATAAATACCACAATGATCCGAGAAATGATAGATATAGTATTGAAAGGAGAGATAACTATATGAGAGGTGACTGTCCGCTAACTCCTCTTCCTTCTTTTGGGAGATCGGAAGGACCATCGACTCCTAGCCATCCTTTTGGCAGAAGTGAATGCCCTCCCACACCCAGCCACGTTTTTGGTAGATCTGAATGTCCAGCTACGCCAAATCACTCTTTTGGCAGATCAGAGTGCCCTACAACTCCAAGTCATCCATTTGGTAGAACAGAGTGCCCCCCGACCCCTAGTCATTCATTTGGTCGATTAGATTGTCCATCTACTCCGAGCCACCCCTTCGGTAGATCTGAGTGCCCCTTAACACCTAATCATCCTTTCGGCCGTAATGAAAGGCCGATGACTCCGAGCCATCAATTTGGCAGACAAGAGTTTTCTCAAAATTCTAATAACACCAAATACCATAAAGATCCCAGACTCAATAGATCTTCAGAGCTTGAGTCTAATTACAAGTGCAGTGAAAGAGAGCGAAGCATTTTTAAAGAACGAGGGTTTGATCGTAGTAACTCATTTAAATCGCATAGTAGATCCTATAACAATTCGGATACCTATGGGAGAAATGATAGAGATCATAGCGGTAGTAGACAAGAGAAAACGAGATATACTAATGATCAAAGTGAACGTCATCATACCAGAGATCACATGTCTCGACGTGAGTCAAGTGTAGGTTGTAGTACGCCAAATGATTGCGAAGAAGATAGACCTTATTATAGAAAACATAAAAGTGGCCAGTTCATAAATGAATACACAAAAAGTTTTGAAGAAGTGGGTACGAGGCGTGGTTTTCATAGTGAGCGAAGCGTCGGAAGAAATGGACCTACTGAAGAACACTATACGCGATCTTCGTCCAGAGCTCGTAGTATTGGAAGAGATAATACTAGAGAACTGGATGTTGAAAATATTTTAAATGTTAAATCTCAAGCCGGACGTTCTTTCACAATTGATACAAGTGTTAATGCAACATTCCAAGATTTTATTGAAAGTGGTAAAGGCATACAAGTATTTGATTATTCGTTTGATGCGCGGAAACGACGTTCAGCGAGTGTAGGACGATCATTAATTCGTGAGCCTATAGCAGAAAAACCATTATCACAAGCAACCAGAATCAACAATGAAATTGTCGCTAATACACGACGAAAAAACAATTTTAGACGAGCTTGTAGTATGGGGCGGGATATTATGGACACAAAACCGCAAAAAACTTTAAAGGATATAAAAGCAGATTTTGAAAGATTTAGAAGTTCTTTACGACTTAGTGATATGGAAACCAAAAATCAAAAACAACATATCGCCAAAGAAAAACATGAATACAATCGATTGAGTAGAAAGGATATTCACGAAACTCATAGAAATAAAAAATCTTGCTCAACTAATGCAAATAAATCTTATTCTCCAAGGAAAAATTATAGAGATCCAAGAATGCGTCGTGAACTTAAAGACAGTAGAAACTCTAGAGATGCACGTGAAAGAAAAACCGATGGAATTGTGTACTCCAATGACAACATTGCTAGAGGGACAATTTTGGGGTCAGGGTACGGAGTAAAAAATTACAAAATTCCAAAATTAAAACGTGTAATTGAAGAAAAAGAGGAGAAAGAAAAAGCGGAGAGAGAAAAAGCGGAGAGAGAAAAAGCGGAAAGAGAAAAAGCGGAGAGAGAAAAAGCGGAGAGGGAAAAAGTGGAGAGAGAAAAAGCGGAGAGAGCAAAAGCGGAGAAAGCAAAAGCGGAAAAGGAAAAAGCTGACAAGGAAAAAGCTGACAAGGAAAAAGCTGACAAGGAAAAAGCTGAAAAGGAAAAAGCTGAAAAGGAAAAAGCTGAAAAGGAAAAAGCTGAAAAGGAAAAAGCTGAAAAAGAAAAGGCGGAGAAAGAAAAGGCGGTAAAAGAACAGGCGGAGAAAGAAAAGGCAGAGAAGGAAAAGGCGGAAGAGGACAAGGCGGAAAAAGAAAAAGGAAGAAAAAGAATTAACAAAGCTGTACCAAACACAAAGCTTGAAATAAGCGAGAAAAGAGAAGCTGTAAGAAATTTGGAAACGAGCTCAAAACCAACTGGGTATAGGGGCAGTGAGTCTATAAATGATTCTGCCATAAATGAGGATGGCATTGAGAAAAGAATAACTAGATCTAGAAAGAGTGAATTATCAAAACCCATCAGCACTTTTAATAGAACCAGGAAAAGTAGGAAAGCAGTTATTCACGACTCCGATTCTGAAACTGAGGTCCTCAAAAACATGAATATGAGCGAGGATTCTGATAGTAATAAATCTATTGCAGATGCTATAATTCTCGCTGGCAAAATTTCCAGTGCCATGTCTAGTCCAGTGAAAGAAAACAAAGTAAAAGATAGTACTAGCATTAATGATTTGGATAGCAGTTTTGGTATAGATGAGCTAGAAATGTTTTCTGAAAATATTGTATCGGATCCCGTCATAGATAACATTAATGCGTTAATTGCAGATCTCGATAATGACCTTAATAATTCTAAAAATAATACCAACGATAAGTTTACGAATGAATTTACATTGGAGAATATGCTAGAAAGTATTACTAGTCCAGAATCAGACGATTTCTCAAATACAGCGCAAAATGAATCCATGGGCGCCCCTATTACTAGTTCATTAAAAACAGACAAACAGACTGAATTTGAAATCAGCATTGAATCGAACTATTTGAAACCTGAGGTTTCAAATACGGAACATTTAAAAAATGAACCAGATCGTAAAAATGACAACATAGATGAAAAACCTCCAGGTACGAAGATAACTCATATTGACGAAATGAAGCCAAATAATGTTGATATAGTTTCTACAACAGATTCCAATAAAGATATACCTAAGAAAGTAGATGATAAGTTGGAAGCATTGATTGATGGTAAAAGTGAAGATGGCTGTTCTACCCCTGACAGCACTATTAATAATGATGACGTGATGGAAAAATCTAGGCAAATCGTAGATTTACCCCATAGTTCAAAAGATACACTAGTTGAAATGAATTCTGATGTAACATCCACTCATGAATCATCCGAAGCACCCAAAACCGAAATACCTGTCAAAGATATTGTGGACACTAATACTTTGCGTAAAGAAGGAGCACCTGCTTTAGAATCTATCGGTAATCTATTATCAATACTACAGGATAGCTCAAAAATTAAAGAATTACTTAGCATGCTGGGAGATAAATCTGGTGAAAATGAGAAAATTATGAAAAAGCTTGAAAAGCTAAGGGATATTGTATCCGAAGATGAAGATACTAATGAGAATGACGTCAGTAAAAATGAAAAACAGCATATCGAAGAAAAATCGGAGATCCCAAATATAATTGATAATGAGTTATGTACTACAAATAACGAGAGTTCAATAAATGATAAGGAAATAATCACATCTAATGACACTCAGCGTAATGATAATAGTAATACAAATATAGATGGAAATGATAAAAGTGATATGAATGATTTGGAACAGAAACAAGATGATGAAAAACAGCCGGAAAATCAAAATATTGATGAACTCAAGGCAGATACCGTACAAAACGAAGACATTTCTATTGAGAAATCAGAGGAAGTGTTAGACCCTAAAATAAATAAATCCATTAAAAAGCCTCCAATCAAAAAGAAATACATGAAAAAAGGCAAAGGAAAGACTATAAAAAAATCTATATCATGTGAACCGAAACGAGTGACCCGGGCGGGTCTTGTTAACTCTCATATTCATATTGAAAAACCCCCAGTTATAAAAAAGCAATCAAGGGAATTGTTGAAATTACATGAAGACATCAAAGAAATGTTTACCAAGGATGATATTTTAAATGCCACTGGCATAAGAATGTGTCGATTAGCTAAGTTGGTTGATGAAAAAAATACAACTGAAGATATTGACCCGGTAGTTGTTATAAAGAAGTTTCCAAATTCAGAAACCGTTGATCAACCGTCTCTTTTTGATAAACGTAATAAAAAAAAGCCAGGACCTAAATCTAAATCAAAAAATTCCAAAACAACTACAACCGACGATGATATTAAAGTGAGTAATCTAAAACTTACTCCACCCAAGTATAAACCAGGGCCTAAGTCTAAAACAAAAGTTTTGGATAAAACCGTAGAAGAAGACGACCCTTACGAATTTGAGTCAGATTCAGTTGGTGATAGAAGTAATGTTAAGGCAAGGGATGATGGCCATGAAAGTAGCTCTGGTTCTGAAAGTGGCTCCTTAGCGTCTTCTTTTGGTAGCACTGAATTATTAGCTGACTTAAAAAAGAATAAAAAGCGTAAACGTAAAGGATGGCAAACGGGATTCATTAAGCCAAAAAGAAAGAAGTCTGACACAAAACAAAACGATTCATTACACGACGATGAAGTGTTGACACCAGAGCCACCTATAAGCGTACCAGACATGAATTGCTTTATCGACAAGGAGTATTGTTTCCGCAAGAATGTTTTCACTTACTCCTGTCGTCTCTGTGAGTTTTCAGGGAAAGACATAGTTCACCACTATAAGAAGGATCATCCGCATTCTGAGATTCCTCTATCTCGAATGAATCCGTCAACGGCAAAAGAGGCTATTGAACAATGTGAAGAAATAAACTTCCAGGCTATAAGTAAAATACCAACAGAGAAGTACGTTTGCAGGTTTTGCTATAAGGAATTCGGTAAATCAAAAGCTGTGTTGGAAATATTTTTTTGGCATGTCGTCAGTATGCACACGGGTGAATATAAGCAGAATTGTTCAGAATGTGTCAATGTTAATAGATGCCCATTCGATTTAGACATTCCACCACCTCCCAAAGATGCGAAAGGACAACTTATCGGTTATATATGCGGAAAATGTAATTTTACTCAGATATCACTTGAAAATCTTAAAACTCACGTTATAGTTCGACACAACGATGAGCAAACGGAAGTTTATACTATTAATTTAGCATCTTTATCGAGGAAAGCTATTGCAGCTCTTACTAGGCGGTGTAATACAACCGACAAACCACGCGTTTTGAGAAGTTTGCGATCAAATCAAAGCGTTACAGATGTTAGTGATGACCGTAGCGATATCACAGACAGTAGTCACGCCAGCGAACCTGAATCGCTTCCATCTAAACCGGATGTCTCTACCATTTTACCCCAGATTATTAAAACACCGAAGCCTGTAGTCACAAAATCCATACCTATGCAAGCAAAAATTACATTTGAATCTGATGACATTGCTGATACTGAATCGGCGAATGAAAATGAAAATATTGAAAGTACTGTGAAAATTGAGCCAGACGAGTCAGCATTGAACTTAGATGGAGATGCACATGTTGATGATAAGGATGTCCCTAACGACGATCCAAGCGCCAACCAACCTGAACCTGAAATCCCTGCTGAAATTGAACCTGAGAAAACTAACGAAGAGTCAAATGATGTAGTTAAATACTCACACTTTAAAGTAAAATTTACCGAATCAGGATCAAAAGAGTACGTGTGCTGTATAAACGGAGTAGACAATCATTATAAAACTGCTTTATTGATCTCAATTAAAAAGCACATTCAAATGAAACATAAAGAGAAATGGGATGGTTATTGTTTTGAATGTAAGGTTATTGTCACACCGCAAGGGACACACAGTTTTAGGGATTGTTTCCAACATTATCTCGACAAACACATGGATAACTTTCCAGTGTTACAAAACACTGTTGAAGAGACCAAAACTACGGAGAACCCTCCACTGGAAGTAGCAGTAGAAAATCCACCTGTTTTACCACCATTGATACCCGTTGAAAGAACAGCATCACCAATGGCATATATTAACGTACGCCCAATAGCTGAACTCATCTCCATTGAAGACAAAGAATCTACACCTCGCGTAGAGTCCCCATTCCCTAAAATTGAGAGTGTAGTGAGCCTGATGTCTCCCACGGCTCCTCCAGTAGTAGAACCACCACGTACAAGTCCTATGCCCGTGATCATAAATAAAAAGAAACCACAAATAGATAGACTATTTAATAAGTATGAAGAAGCACAGGCAGAAGTCATGTCTAAGAAACATCAGGTCGTTCTAGAGACGATGATGTCTAAAGAAAAACTGTTGCAGGTTTTTAAATGTGCCGGTCGGTACTGTTCATTTACTTCTGACTTGCCCGAAGAAGCGATCATACATGCGTCAACACATCAGCGTATAGGCGGTGAAAACGCCATGAATTGTTCTTATTGCGATTACGACTCTTCGAAAAACGCTATTGACTTGGTAATGCATGTGTTTAAGTTGCATGGTCGCTGTCAATACTCATGTGCGCAGTGTTTCTATAGAGCTGCTGCAAGTCAGTTAGTCGGCGCACATATAGGGAGAATACACGGCGAAGTTGCCACAGCTGGATCTGTGCTACGTACCACATCAATTTCACAACCCGTCGGTGGAGATTTGGGCTATATGCTAACAAGAGAAGAGGCTGTATCTTACTACATGTGCAAGCACGGTACGTTCTTTTTTAAATGTATTTACATAAACATATTATGTTTTAACGAACTGCCCCAGTTTCGGACAGTAATATTTCAAGAAATTTACACAAAACCCTAACAAATTATATACCTAAACCTTTACATATGGTGACAATCGCATGACGATCCGTTTAGTAGTTTTTGACATAACATACGTACGGCGTTGTTTCTGGTCAATGTTATTATTAAGCATGTTGTGTTTACCTCTAATTGGATGGCACACTATATTTACTTTTATATAAGTTCTGATTTATCTTGGCCTGTATGTGTGAAATCTGTAGGTAAACCGAATCCTAACTAATATTATAAATGCGAATGTAACTCTCGCTTTTACGCTAAAACTACTGAACCGATTAAAATGAAATTTGGTACAGAGATAGTCTAGAGTCTGAGAAAGGACATAGGATAGGTACTTTTATCTCGGGTAAATGGAAGTTAAATAACGCGAACAGACGGACGGGGCTTGGGACTGTTTTAATATATGTAGTGACGTACTTAACATCATTTGTATTTTAAATTTGGTGTTTTATTTGTTTTCAGAAGAAAACGACGGTGCTTGTAAGTTCCGAACGTTTACTCCGGGGAAGTTCTACGATCATCTGCATCAGAAACATGGTTCAGCAACTGCTCATCCGTGCAACGTATGATTTTAGTCTCAGTTTTGATAATTCCTTAGTTTAAATCTTAAAAAAATCCTCAATTATTAAATTATTTTGATATTAATTACAGTTATGTCCAACAATGTCCGCCAGCCCCACTGAGTTGGTTCAGCATTTGAAGTCTCATGGATTGAGGTTATATCAATGCACTTGGTGCGTACATGGGGCTGATAATGAAGCCGAACTACTGAAACATGCGTCTGCCGAGCATCCCACAAAACAACCTCAGGCTTACTTGAGGATTATTACTAACAAAGTAAGTAACCTATTTTACTAAGTACTATTTTCTAGTTTTTAACATAACATATATTAAGTGGCTAAATTTTCATTTTTTTTGTATGAGATATGTACTGAGTAGTGCTTTTTTTTTAAGGATGGCTTAGAAATGCGGGTGCTTCCCTTAGCGTATTTGAACAAATCAAAAGTACCCACAGAGGACGTGACTCCGAGCGGAAACAAAGAAAACCCAGTGAAAGAGGCTGAAAGATCTATTGAGTTGGAAAAATTGATTGGTTTTACAAATATTCTTATTGCATCGTCTGCGTCTGAGATGGCAGAACCGGACAATATGGCGAATATTAATCCTATAGTAGATGCATCGGAGCCTGAAATACCTTTAGATGACGTATCAATTCCTACCCCGTTAGAAACTACACCTGCTAAACCTGCTACCGAACCTAAACCTCACGTTGCACCTGTATCCCCACGCTTAGTTACCCCACCCCCTACATCCATTCCAGACATAACTGAACAGGTAACGCCTGTTTTAAAAATGGAACCCGACGAAACATCGTCGGTAAATGTGCCATCCACAGATGTTGTATATTGCTTAGATAGCGATGACGATGACGTCGAGAGTAATGTGATTGATCTGTCACAAGAATTAGCTAAAACCTCTACAGAGCCACCCATTGAGAGCATGCGCTATAAAAAGATCCCGCGCCTCGTGTTATTTAGATGCCCCGGATGCAGCGGAAGGTTCAGAACATTAAATGGGTTCAAAAGACACTTCTGCCCACTTAACAATTTATCGAATATCGAATGCCCTCATTGCCAACTTATTACTAAAGATAAAAACGAACTTACCGACCATTACGCCAAAGATCACATCGATGCGCTCAACCATGTATGTGGTTTGTGCGATATGGGCTTTTCTAGTTTACCTTTAGCAAAGAAACACTTCAAGGATATTCATAAAGTGTCTCACATTTTTACTGTGTCTAAAACTATGCCCAGTGGCGAAATAAAGTTTATCGTCAATGAATCGGAGAAAGGTAAAGCTTTGCAAAAGAGAAAATTATCAACGGAAAAGACTAAACGCTACGGCCCTGAAGATATTGATAAGCTACCGATAAATCCGATACTCGAAAGTCTCGTTTACTGCTCTCTGTGCGAATTCAACACGAAGGTACGCCTTAACATGGTGAGGCACTTGCAGCAACACTCTGAACAGCAACCGGTTCCGCAGACGGCGCCAGTGAACCCTGTACCACACCTGGAGACGAACGAAAAGCATTTCGATAGGATGGTAAACCTCGCGTCCAGCTCGGCGGTTAACAGAACGCCGGACAAGAGCAAGGCGGACACCCCAATCGTTTCAATGTTGATGACTCCAGAAGCAGCATCACGGTATCCAATATATGTACCGGAGCGGCAGCGGTTCACTTGCGGTGCTAAAGGTTGCTCGTACATATCGGTTAACGAAGATATGTTCAGGTTCCACTGGCAGACTTTACACTCGGACACGGGCGACTTCCACTGCGCCCATTGCCCTCCGTACCAACACCTAGACACATCGAAGCCTTTGACGGTCTTAAGAATCATTGCACACTTGAAAATGCACGATGTATCACTGTACGCCTGCGGTTCTTGCTCATACTATCATCACAAACGGATTATGGTAGAGAAACATGTAGTCGATTTGCATACAGATGGTCAGTTAAATATCATTAGGGAGGAGAGTGTGGCGGTGGTGGCGCCTGCAGCTCCGGTGGCCTTAGCCCCAACTATGGACTTAAAACCGTGGCAATGCGGTCTTTGTCAATTTAAGAGCATGCTGCGTCCCGAAGTCGTAGATCACTGTGCCAAAATACATCAATCGAAGATGCAATTTAAATGTTCATATTGTCCGTTCAGAACATCTATGAAGGAGAATGTGTCGAAGCATCAACACAATTCGCATCCGGGAAAGACTGAGGATATTTTCTACTATTACTATCGAGAGAATTCTATACCTGATGCTGAAGATGGTACTCCGCGGTGGATGCAGCAGCGTCTGAAGAGCGGTGTTACAGAATCGGAGGTTAAGACTGAAGTTGCTGATGCTCCTCACCCCACGCAACCAATCCTTCCAGCAGTACCCCAGCCTGCAGCTACATCCGCTCAAGTAGATCTTAACTTAGTTAAGAAGGAAGTGACTGAAAACGACTCAGGCGCAATAGAATCTATAGAAGAACTCTGCAAAAGATTTGGTAAATTCTGCGAGCCGAATGGTATCAAATATAAATGCCCGCTTTGTAAAGTTGTTACTGAAGAAACATCAGATGCTATGCAGTCACATTTATATGAAGAATTGAAATATAGAAAGTAAGTCTTTATTTTATTTGCTTCTTCATATTAGCCAACCAATTTTCTTATCCAACTTTTAGTCATAATAAATATAAAATGGATGTCTAGGTAAAAGTGTATTTATACAAATAATATTAATAATAAATACATCTTGCACGTTATATGTATAAAGGATAGTCCTAGGTATAAATAATAAAACCAGGTAGGTATATGCTAAAATAAAATATATATACATACATTGATTTGTTTCCAAGCATAAGCTCTTGGTTATTATCACGCATACATAATACATACACTTAAACAGTTGGTTTACATATTAAACAGATGCATCAACGATAAATATCTACTGAGTTAATAGCCTAGGATATGTATTTCATTTTATATTAATTTACGAATCAACGAGACATATTTACTTATACAATTATTAAAAAGAAATAAACTTGCAATTTCCAGATGGAGCTGCACTATTTGCTCTTACAAGGCCTTCCACAAGACCGGCTTGAAGGACCACATGACGTCAGAGCACAGGCGCCAGTACCAACAACCATTGGAACTGCCAGTCGACGCTAACATAGAGAAATGGGTCGCCGAACAGCTTGAACATCAAACGAAAATAATACAAAAGAACAAGGACAATATACCCAAATTACAGATACACACAAAAACTGCTGAGAAAGTTAAGGTTAACCAATTGAGTAGTAATGTAGCCAGTCTGGTTGTGACTGCCGTCACCGCCGGACCGTCCTGGGCGAAATCATCGGATAAAACATCACCTATGGCTACCCTACAACCTATAGTCAATCCAGTCGAAAATTACTCCCTAACAGAGCTAGAGGCAGCATTAGGCCCCGTGGGGTCACCTAAAAACGGCCAGTTCTGCTGTCCTAAATGCAATTCAACAGTCAAAGACGCCTTTTTGAGGGACCACTTGGAAAGCGAACTGAATAAAATAAGGTAATACATTTAAGCACATGCTTGGCATTGTAAATAGCCTACACAGCTCTTGATTTGTGATATTTGTTAAATATGCTGTTTTCTATCATCGCTTTTCGATGCTATACAACCATAGGCATTGTAAATCATTGCTTTATGACTAACGCAGATCATTCATGTCCTGCTCGTGCTTCAGCTAACATATTATAATTAAAAAATTACAGGTGGTGTTGCAGTCACTGCTCGAATCATTTCCAATATTATCACGAGGCGCAGTTCCATTGCAAGAGCGTCCATCCGGGACTCTCCACTCGCCCTAAAGAAGCTACAAGGGACCCTGCGACCAGAACCGCGTGGGTCAGAGCTGTCATCGCCGAACAAAAAAAACTACTCAAATCGACTTCTCAAAGTACTCCCGATACTAACCTAGAAGCTATCAGCTCGGCAGAAGAAATGGAAGATTCCAGCGAAAATTCCTTACTTGTGGAGCGTTACGCGGAACGTGTGCCGGCTCCAGAAGGAGCATCTACAGACGGCAGACCGACCGAGCCTGACAGCGACGAGGAAAGCGAACTAGTCATAGACGCAGACGACATGCCCAAGAGGAAAATTGGCAGAAACTGTCCGTACTGTACGTACAGTAATACTCAAAGCTTCTGCATGAGGGCGCACATATTAAAACACTACGATTTGAGACCCTACAAATGTGCTTACTGCGATTTCGACGGCTACAATCACACCGTTGAGCGACACTTGGAAACTAAACACAAGGGCATGCCCGGTCGTATGATGTCGGTGCCTATCCCGCAACATCCACCCAAGAATATGGAGGTACCGAAGCAAAAGAGACGCTCCTGTGCAGATGAAGACCCCAATAACATGATGTGTTTAACCTGCGAGACGTATTTCAGCGACAGTGCGACAACTACTCATGTTCACGACAACGTTAAGCCAGAGTTTGCGAAGAAAGGCAAGGTCATTGTCAAATGTTGCATATGCTTAATGCTCCGGGCCGATATGAAATCTCTACAGGTACATCACAACCTGTGCCATCCAAACATTCCCATAAATTATGCGTTCGTCAAAGTACAGTCTGATATAAAGGAGGTGCACCACTGCGGCTACTGCTCTAAACAGTTCAAGTATTTACGTGATTTATTAGCCCACCATAATGTTGTACATAATTATCAAGCTTTAAAATACACGACGGGACCCTATAGCGCTCCAGGTTCGAGCAGTCCCATTGAGATAGATGATGATACGGATAGTCCGAAGAGAAAGTCCACGGACGCGTCTATTTTGCCACTCCCAAAACGTATCGCCAAGAAATCCACTTCTAAATTGCCCATATTTAAAACTGTCGCCAGGAAATCTACGACTAAACTGCCGGAGACGGTTGATTCTGATTGTGAGGAAGGGTACTCCTACTACGGGACCAAGCCAATATCGAGTGATAACTATGAAAAAGTCACTACATTAATGCCGTTTTTCAACAATATGGTGCCGTTTACATTCAAAAAGTTGAGTGAAATTATTAAAATTGATCCAAAAGTCGTTGTTAAGGACATCAAAAAGTGATTTGAGCCGGTTATAAAGTTGATTGATTGAAAGACTATATGATGTGAAGTTGATCTGTGATTTTTTTAAATCTTCTATTAAGTGGAACACTTAGATAAGTAGGTAGCTATAGTTGTTATTATAATAATTTTGATCAAGCATTTGTACGTTTATAATGTAAAATGGTAATTTTCAGTTCTACAGTTGATACCTTGTATCGTTTATTGATATTTTTGATGATAGCAGTCTATTCAAATAACTCTAAATGTTGATATGTAACTGAAAGTTTAGTCACAACTATATCAATATAAATATGTATTACATTCAGTATAAATGTTATACGATTTATTATTTAGTTGTAAAGTGAAATTTATGATGATTTCTTGTATTTTTGCATTTTGATCCGTTTGCCGTATCTCTAGTAGTATAATACAACTAACGACATCTAGGGGACATTTCTTGCAACTTTGATAGTTAACACAATTCATTAAAATAAATACCTATAGATATATATTTACCAATTTATAAGTAGAAATGAGTGTCATTTCAAAACTCAACTTTGCATCATTAATAAATGCCATGAGCATTTAGTAACTACCTTAAACTAATTGTATGTCTAAAATTAATATATTTAAAAATCAATACATATCTGCTATCTCATTCAGTAAGTATCTATGGTCTGGATGTATGATGTTGTATGATGTAAGTGTATGATTTTTGTTCACATACACTAGAAGACGTTGCAAAAGTCTTACGGATCTAAAACGCATTTTTTTTTTGTTTTGTTTTGTTCATTATTGAGGTTGAATCAGTACATAGTTTATAAACAAGTAATTAAATTATTTGAGTAACTACATAATATTCAGTAATATAACCATTTTTAATTATGGTTCCAATTGATTCAGCCTCAATTATTGCTGGTCAAAGTGCCAACACACATTTGAAATAGATATTTGACAAGTATAAGAGTATTGTGTCCATAAATATGGAGCCAAATATTTTTCACTTCCAGAAAATATAAAGATTTTTAAAAATGTGTTGTTTAAATAACAGAGTACTATTATATACATAAGTAGCGTCTACCCATCTACGCATAATTCCCTTTTCCGAGGAAATACATGAATAAATACCTATGACACTCACAAACAACGTTGCTTTCTATTGGTGGAAGAATTATTCAGATCGTTCCAGTACTTTCAGAGGCTATTCATCACAAACAAACAAAAAGTCAAATCTTTTTTCCTTATAATATTAGTAAAGATACACAATTTCTATGGATCCTAAAGTTTTATTGCCTGCACTAAATAAATAGCTATAAAATGCAGCCCTGTGCATTATATATTTTCTTGCTACATTCACATCGACTTAGAATTATTTCTGTCCACCACAGCCAGAAGTATATACTAAGGAACCTAGAAACTATTAACTTATTAAAAAAAACTATTAACTATTATATAAAAAATTATAAATATTTAATACATTATTATCCAACCATGGAGAACACAAAGGGTGTGGTTGTATTGCCTTATACCATATTCCTTTCACTTTAGATAGCTCATCAAAATATTCTTTAAACCTAGTAGAACAATCTTTTTTAATAGTCTTAACATATTCGGAATAAAAAGGCGAACTCAAATATGGAACACCATCACTAACAGCTTCCTTGGCTAAAACATCAGCTTTCTCATTTCCATCAATTCCGATATGAGAGGGGATCCATTGAAGTGCTACTATCGTCCTATTGGATTTCATTTTTGAGATGAGTTCTAATATAGAGTAGGCTATTGGTGTGCCACGAAAGATCGAGGTACACCGAGCCAAATGTTGGAGCGAGCTTTTAGAATCAGTCAGTACTACAACTTTTCTAACTTTTAAGGAATCTAAATATGCCAAAGCTTCAATAATAGCCACAAGTTCACTAGTCATGATAGATATATCAGAATTAATTTTAAATTTAATGTAAGTATTAGCTTGGGGGTCAAAAAAAGCAGCCCCGGATCCACTATATTCTTTTGAACCATCCGTATATATCCTGTAAAATCCTGAATAATCAGTATTAAGAATTTCCTCGCAAATAGTCTTTAGTTCGAAAGCGTTATATTGATTTTTAGGTTTGGACATTGGATTTATGTTTACTTTAATTACATGAGACAGATCTATGTTTGTCACCCAAGTTTGTAAAGAGTACATTTCTAATTTATTGCTTGTGTGTATAGGAAGGTCATTAAGGGTTCGATGAATAGACACTAACAATGGATGCCGTTTATTGTTCCAGTACCGGTTTTGACATAACGGAGCTAACATTTCAACAGTGTCTATGACGGCGTTATTCTTTAGTCCTTTTGATTTTAACCAAAATTTACCAGCCAAATATCGTCTTCTTAAATAAAGAGGGAGCAGACATAGTTCACTCTGCATCACATGTATGGGGGTACTTTTAATAAAACCACCTATGACTCTCATTGCCTGATTTTGAATTTTATCAAGTTTTTCTAAATTAGACCGACAGCTATTATCAAATAAAAAACTTGCATAATCGATGCGACTTCTAATTATAGATATGTAAAGCCTTCTCAAATGTTTTGGGTGTACCCGCCATCCGGGACCAGCCAATACCTTAAAAATATTAAGAAACTTTTTGACTTTTTGTGCTGTTTCATTAATATGTCTACTCCATCTCAGGGAGCGATCTAACCACATCCCTAGGTATTTTACATTGTCAACAACTTGCAGTGTAGTATTATGGATTTTTATATCTGCAGATATTCTACGAAATCCTTTCTGAAATATACAAACTTTACTCTTGACTGAAGATATATCTAAACCTAATTTACCAAAGCACTCTGTAATGAAATCCACAGCTAACTGTAACTCTGATATAGCAGCTGTCAGGTTATTTGAAGAAATATATATAACATAATCATCAGCGTATTGAGAAATATGGACGTTAGAATTGGAAATCAATTGACATATATGTGATGTAGCAACATTAAAAAGTAAAGGGGAGAGAGGGTCTCCCTGAGCCAAACCACGACTGGAACATCTAGTTATTTTAAAATCTACTGTTTCAATGGTCAGGATTCTTTGTCTTAAAAACTCCCAGAGGTATTTACATATCTTTGAGCCTATATCAAAACAATCTAATGTAGTTAAAAGGTTAGTAATATCGACATTATTGTAGGCATTTTCAATGTCCAGAAAACAGCTAAGCGTAAAAAGGTCTCTAGAAAATCCATTCTGAACGTTAGATATCAAGCAGCTTAGATTCTCGAAGCACGATCGCGCTTTTCGGAACCCAGTGGTGTGTACAGAAAATGTATTTTTTTGTTCTAAGAACCATTCTATTCGAATATTGATAATTGAATGAAAAATTTTACAAATACAAGAAATTAGGGATATTGGTCTTAAAGACGATTCAATGTTAGGGTCATGACTTTGCTTAGGAATTGGTACGATTTTGATTTGGTGCCATTGATGAGGAACAAAACTAAGAGAAAAGAATAGATTATATATCTTGAGTAACATGAACTTTCCAATATCGGGAAGGTTTTTAATCATTGTGTAAGATATTTCGTCACACCCAGGTGCTGTATCTTTGGCTTTTATACATCTTTCCATTTCATGCAGAGATATTTGGGCCTCTAATTGAATGTTGTTGGAAGTAAAGGGTGGTTGACAAGAACAAACATAATCTGGCGCTAAATTATGGAGCATATTACATGCCTTCTCTTTTTCAACATGTGATCTGGGTGAATTGTAACCTTTAAGCCATCTCATACGACGCCACATATCGCTAGCACTTGACGAAGCATCGATTGAAGAACAAAAATTGAACCAGGAGTCACTTTTAGCTTTTCTTATTAAACATTGAGCGTTACGGGTCCTGTCTTTCAATACATCTAAGTTATGTGGGCTCGGGTTTTGTCGAAATAAAGTAAGTGCCAAACGGCGCTCTGCTACTGCTTTAGATAAGACTGGCGTCCAATATGATTTAGGCTGAAATCTGTTACAAGGGTTTTGACAAATCTTATAATATGGAATACTAGAATCAGCCGCCTTATTAAGAACGTCTATAAAAGCATCATACGCGTGTTGAGGATTACTAGGTAAAATAAAATCAGAAAGCGTATTTTCAATCAGTCTAGAATACAACTGCCAATCTGCCTTTTTAAAGTTTCTCTTCTTAATAAATGTAGGTAACTTATTAAAAGAAGAACTCATTTTGATCATAAGATGATCACTACCCAGTGATTCTCTCAAAACATTCCACTGAAATTTATGGGCGATGTCAGAAGATACTATAGAAATATCGGGAGCGGATTGCTGCAGTATTCCATCAACTAGTTTAACTCGAGTAGAAGTACCATCGTTCAAAGTCATGAAATCGTTGTCAATCAGTGAATCAAAAATTTGTATACCTCTAGTGTTTGTCCTACAAGACCAATTCGGATGGTGCCCGTTGAAGTCACCAAGTATAACCGTTTTTCTCGATTCTAATGAAAATATAAAGTCCCAGTCAGTATTACACGTATGAATAGATGGTGGACAGTATACAGAAATTACGTTTTCAATATAATCACAGTTAAAAATCTTGATATGTAGAATTTCAATACCATTACTAAAATTTTGTACTGAGCATAATTTACATTGAATTGACTTGTGGGTAAAAATTGCAACTCCTCCATAGGAGTCATCTCTATCACAACGGAAGACATTATATCCCTGTAACTTCAACTCAATTTCTGGATTAAGCCATGTCTCACAAACAGTTGCAATGTGAATTTTTTCTTGAGGGAGTAAGTGATCTAATTCTGTTAATTTATGTTTAATGCTCTGCGCGTTCCACTGTAGAATATTTATTTGATTGGTTCTATTGGCCATTAAAGAATGATTTAAGGAAAGAACAGTCCGCAAATATAACCCAGTCTACTAACATTTGAATAATTTTCATGACTTTACTAACAAACGTACCATCTTCCATGATAATATCTTTCAGTATCTTTATAATACGACGGAAACGACTTTCGGCTCCACATCTCTTCTTATTTGATCTGGATTCACTTTGATCTTCAACTTTTTCGGAAACCATGTCTGAATCATTTTCATCAGACCAAAAGTAAACATCTGTGGTATCGTCCACAGTACATTTTGATTTTTTCTTTCTCTTCTGCTCCTGTCTTGACTTGGGTTCCTTCTGCGTATTATCTCTAAGTTGAGAACTTACTGCTTCTGTGTCAGATTTTTTTGATGTAACTATTTCCGCATATGTACGTGGTTCTTGTGTGCGGTTCGATAGTGTTTTCCCCCAGTTAATGTTTTCATTATTTTCCAAAGTTATTGGTGCTTCCTGCGGTGGTATAGAAAGGTCTATCGGCGGAACGTACATTGTAAGGGCTTTACTGTATTGGACGTTAAACTCTGCCATTATACTTCTAATTTTTTTCTCTTTCAAATAAATTGGACAAATCTTAGATAATGCTAGGTGGTTACCAGTACAGTTTACGCATTTAAATACGATGGACTCACAATTATCGTGGTTCTTTCCACATTTAGGGCATACTGTCTTTTTTGATGGGCATCTTGTACGCGAGTGTCCAAATTTCCAACACCTGGAACATTGAGTAACTGGAAAACTGTAAGGTTCCACAGGGACGCGCATCTCGTATATGTACAGAAATGGAGGCAATGACGAACTATCAAATCCCAATCTCACTGTTTCACTATCTATCCATTCAGACCCATTCTCAGACCTGCGTTGTAAACGTCGAATATTTGCGACTGGTACGGAACTCGATATTGTGTCCATAATTTCTTTATCAGTTAGTCCAATATCAATATTTCTAATAATACCGTAAGAAATATCTACTTCATAGGGTTTTTTAAACCGCCATCCCATTTGTATTAATGCTTCACATTTAGTTAAGCAATCAGAACAATCTTTGTCATCGAATTGAACAAGTGTTTTATAGGGATTTATGTATTTTACTTTGGTAATATTTCTTATATTATGCATTTTAAATAATTTTGCCAATGCAAACTGCTTTGGCATTTTCTCTTTGCACGAAATATATACAGATTCAACGTTCTCTCGAATACGTTTTCCGCTTCTTTTTTCAATCCATCCTTCTTGATCATCTTCTAACGTCCTCTTGCCTGGTCTACTGTTAATCTCCTTCTCCATATTATATTGATCTTCTATTTCTGTCATAACTACTTCTTCTACAATTTGTGGGTTGTCAATAAGACGATTAATGTATTCATCATTCACTTCACTATCACTAGAATGTATTGAACTTTCTGCCATTGTAAATAAAGTGTATTATCAACTAATGACCGACCGGCCGACCCGGCTTAGTGCGGGCAGGCCGAGGCAAATGAATTCTCAGAACTGATAAGCGATTCGTCGCGTACAATCGTATAATTAAACAAAATAAGCGGCTTAACTACACGGAGTGCACTTCAAGACTGATGAAATTATTATGATGAAATGAATGCCTCTCTTCCCAAATTTTGCCGACGACATTGTTATCTTTTTTTTTGTTATAATTAAGGGTAACTGTAACAGGGTAGTGTTTCGGTACAAATCTATTATAAACTGCCCTTTGTTTCATAGTATTAAAAATATTAAGATTTACATGAATATTTACATCATGCAACATTATCTAGTTGTTTTAGAGTGAAATTCTCAACGATACGGTGATGGCGAAGTAAGGAGCGAGTCACGGACGCCATTCGCTTCGAACGTGACCTGCGTTATGATACCATTGTTTTGAATTTCGAACTGTTTACCTACTCTCTTATTGGTGGAACATTTCACCGTTCCATTTTTAAATAAGTACCTACAATACGGAGGAAACTTTGTAAATAGGTTGTTTAGACTTTTAGCAAAAAAAAAACAACATATAAATATGTAATAGCTTTTAATACTTAGGTATTTATGTAGGTACATATTTTTAGTACCTTTATCTACATATTGATATGAACTGGATGATGATGACATAGATTTATCGATCGGATATTTTAATCTATAAAACTAGAAATAAATAAAACAAGACTTTTTTACTACCTAACTTATAATTATTTTAAATGCTATCTACAATTGTGCCATTTCTCGCACTACCACTAGCGCCATCTACCGGGGCCACGATTCTCACTGCAACCCTAATGCATGCCACCCCCACGTTGAACTCATCTTCCAGTCTGAACTCTATGGTCACTGAGGTTCCCTGAAGAAAAAGAAACAATTAAAAAAACGCTACGCATTGCCAACACAAAAAATCTTCTATAAAAATCAACTTAATCGTCTCAATAAAAAACAAAGTTAATTCAAACTCGCATTCCCATGGTTCTTTAATTTTCCCGGAATAAAAGTAGCATATAGGTAACACCAGGTTATAAACTATCTCCAAATTTCATCCAAATTCATTTAGTAGTTTTTGCGTGAAATGAAAGAGTAACAAACATATTATATATCCATACATAGCCACAAATATTCGCTTTTCTAAATACATATTTGTAGGATATGGCACATAACTCTTAAGTTAAAACGCCTAAAGCTTATTCCGTTTTGGAAGTCATCTTCAACGACTTCAACTAAGACTAAACGGCATGAAACTAATGACAGCTTACCGATTTATGACAAAGAGTAATAGACACCTATTGCATGAATATTATAAAGCTCAAAAACAAACTTACCACAGGGAAGAATGATTCGATAAACATCTTCAGCGTGTAATCTATTACTTCCCCTTTAAGTATGGGGCAGTAGGAGTTGTTAATGAAGTTACATGTCTCTGTATTTTCACCCAAGTCGTAGTCCCTGACCGGTAGCTGGATGATGCCCAGGTTCACGAAGGCAGACGCCATTGTCCTCATTCTCCTCATGGTGTACGCTGAAATTAAATAAATATATAATATATAAATACCCAGGGACATCTTCCACACAAATCGGATTCCAAAGTAAGCTTCAAAGTGAGCTTGTGTTATGGTAACTAGATAGCTGATATACTACGTTTTAAATATAGATATATATTTACAAAAAACACAAAACAAACAGACATATTCGAACCCACGACCGCCGGCTTGAGAGTCAGGGTCACTAACCACAAAGCCAACCAGTCTGTAAAAATAATAAACATAAATGTTGAGTTGCCAATTTATGAGTTACGAATGCGGCAACATTTTTTTAATCCTTGTGTAGTAACCCTAGGTGGTATATTAGCAATAGGATTTAAATAACGTCCGTTTACTTACAAAATATCATTTATAAGTTATTTACACATTCAATTAAACAATATTAGCTATGAAAAGTAGGTAGTTAAGCCGTCGTGGCTCAGTTGGGAACGCACCGACTCACGATCATAAGGGTACCGGTTCAAATCCCTGGCCCGTACCTCAGACTTTATAAAAACTTACGTACCGATTCATACCACTGGCTTTCGGTGAAGGAAAACATCGTGAGGAAACCTGCATGCCCGAGATGTCACAATTAAAGGCATGTGAAGTCCGCCAATCCGCACTAGGCCCGTGTGGTGGACTATGGCCTAAACCCCCTCGATGTTAGGGGAGGCTCGAGCTCCTCGGTGGAGACGCATATGAGCTGATGACGACGATGACAATTACCTATGTATGTAACAACTACAAGAAACCTATAAAAAGTTAAAGTAATGTGATTAAAAACTTACGTGCTTCGAAGATAATATGCATGACAACATTCTGCAGCTGCGGCAGGGAGCACGGGGGGTCGATACATCCCTCTATGTACGCGTTGATTGGCAGACCTCCTGCATAGTTGAGACCTGATTGCGAAAAAAAATATCAAAATCTCTATTGATTTCCTTTTGACGTACCTATTAGTGACATTTAATAATGTTTTTTTTTATCGTGATCATAGATTAGCTTATTAGTTTTTTTTTTATATTATAGATGTATTTGTAAGGATAATTTTACTCCTTGTCTAGGCAAGCGTAGTGTTAGGACATAGTGCGAATGAATAGACGATTTGAAAAAGAAATGATTGGATGAATGGAAAGGAATGACTGATGATAATAATATAGGTACAACCTTATTACAATACTTCACTACGAGAACTTGTTAAACTTTACTCTTGGTCATTGAATAATTAATCTAAAATAACTAACAAATATTTTTCTATCCTTGAACATTTTTCCCACCCGGCCACTGTGATTTTAAACTAAGCAGAGCTTGAACCAGATAGCTGTACATATTCTACATATAATACTTTTAAATCTGCATATACATATATAGATATTTACATACCTAACACAAAGAACAAACAGACATGCACAAAAATACGATATGTCCAAGATGGGACATCAAACCCATGGCATTTATAAACTAGGCATATATATATATATACATATATTTATTATATATATAAAAGAAAGTCGTGTTAGTTACACTATTTATAACTCAAGAACGGCTAAACCGATTTGGTTGAAAATTGGTAGGGAGGTAGTTTAGAACTAGGAGACGGACATAGGAAACTTTTTATTCCGGGAAAATTGAAGTTCCCCGGAAACGCGGGTGAAACCACGGGGAGCCACTAGTTATAATTTAAGTAACGACTTACATTCACTAACTGTTGTGCTCTGACTGCTCACAACAGTCAAAATGGCGAAAAACACAGCTGATTTCAACATGTTTCGAACTCAAATGAAACATCATTGATTATTCTTTAATAAACTCTGCGAACGATAATTTGATGATAAACTTTTTTATCTATATTGATAATGCGCAGGTGTTTAATATTTTCGACAGGTGTTTTAATGTAAGTCATACTTTAGACATTTCTTCTAATCTATACTTATTTAATTTGTCTGAACGTGCCAATTAGGAACGCCTAATTAGGTACTCTTTTTATCGAGGGAGGGTAAAGACTATATAACATCACGCTACGACCAATAGGATCGGAGCATTTAATTAGATGCTAGCAAAGTAGCTCGGATCAGATAGTTTGAGATCATATCTATTTCGATGTCTCGATTTTGCTGAGAAGGAAAATATAACTAAGAATTTGTATACCTATATCGATTTTATGCATCATCAGGTATTTGATTGCTTTAAGTATATATATGGAAATTAGTATAAGCAGGGCGATAAAGCAAATGAAAAATATAAAAGGTTTAGTGGCGAAGCAATCGAGATTAAATTCATACAAATTCGAATCGTCGAGTCCGTCGGCCGCACGTCACTCAAAGTGGTTAAAATGTCCGTCGAAATTTGGAAAGTGGCGTCCAATATTAACCCTAAAGTCACGTGATGGGGTAATGCCGGACATCAATCATAATTTAACCTCTGCGATGGTGAAAAGTTATTTAAATTCACATGAAAATGTCTAAAGTGAAGGAGTATTTTTTTGGTCCATTATGTTTTAATGGTTGATCCGAAACTTCCTAATACTCAACGCTCTTTTGCTTTCGTTTTTATTTTTGCGTTTATTAACAAAAGTTGTTTTGTGGTAATGATGTACTCATTGCCAACCCTACATTGTGAGATACGGACATCTATCATCATTATTTTATCAATATTTTTACAATTTTATTAGCTTTTGCTTCTTGGCTTGGTGTTCTTGGGGTAAATATTATTTTCATACAATATATAGGTATGATAAGATTTAAAGTATTTCGCGACATTTGACAATATTCTTGCTATTTATTTTACATAATTTTTATTGAAAACTATAATGAGCCTAGTTTCAGAACCTACTATTAGGTGCCTTTTTGGTGATTTTCCAAAGAATCATTTCATTTCAGCCGTTTATGTTTGATAATAGGAACTTAAAACTTAAATCAAAAATACCTATATATAGTGTCTTTAAATAAATATTGTTATTTTGCTTTTAAGCATCTTAAAATACCATTAAAACAATTTTATGCAGTGTATTGTCATTTTATACTGTAAAAGTTGTTGGTGACAACCCTATTTACCCGAGAAGGGGGGTAATGCAGAACATCAATCATAATTTACATTTTCACCGATACTTTTACAGCGGGCGTGAATATTGATGACTGTATTCCAAATTCTATTGGTTTTGCATTTTTTTAACACCTGTCAGTAAAGGTATGTTTATTTCTGTCGTGTATAACTAGCTTTAAACCCGCGGTTTTACCCGCGTTGGCAATGTATTTTAAGTTTTCACTTAATAAGAATTAGGTTATATATTTCCAAACATACATACTTATAGAAAGTTTGTTCTATATCTATAAAATCCGTAATAAGTAAAAATTTGTGTGTAGTTAAGTGTATTTTCACGATTTTATAAATACACTAGCTTCTGCCCGCGACTCCGTCCGCGTGGAATAGTTACTTTGGGCTAACGCTAACTTTCAACCCCCTTCGTTTACGTAGAAGGATGGTCTCGCACAGCTAACTGCAGTGCTATTCTGCGAACACACTCGAAGCTGAAATCTCGGTGAGATTGCAAATCGGTATTCACAAACATAAATAATCTACAGTGGCGCCCCTCGCGTGTTAACGTCGTCGATGTGAAACTTGTGCCTGTGATCACACAACTCGCTCAAGCGAGATTTTGACATTTTTCTATACAATATTTCTGGTATCGGTATTCTCAAACAAAATTCCGCGATCACTTCTACTGTCACTTCGCAATTGCTTTCGATTTTATCTGTCAAATTAAAAGTTAATGTTTTGCAAGCGAGATCATCAGTAATTTATCTAAAATTACATTTATTCAAAATAAATACGGTAAGTAATAGTGGTTACCTATTTATATGACATAGTTAATGAGTTGTTTACCTATATATTAACAATTAAGAGCTAAATGTTGTTACATATATATTTAGCTACTGGTAGCTACCAAAAAATTGTAAGCAGAAATGCAAATACATTTATATCACAGCCCTCAGCATCTCTCTGTATACGTTAAGTTGTGAAGGCACTGAACCACCCACACATTGTAAAAAAATATCCGATTTCCCCAAAATGCACCAGAAAGGCAGGTTCTAATAACCAGGTAGACCTCTTATATATCTATAATATCACCAATTCGTCACATTCGTTCAAATATGATGTGATGACATTAATACTTAACTTCCTTGTAGGTTTTATGAAAAATTTAAAATACCAAGTGTACTAGGCTGTATTGATGGTACACTAGTATCAATGGTAAGACCTTCTGAAGATGAAGAAAGGTATTACTGTCCCAAGGACACCATGCTAGAAATGTACAATTGGTGAGACCCGGATAGTATTTTTATCATGAAATTAGGCTTTATAACTTATAAATATCCTTCTATTTTAGATTACAGATGCTGATTTAGATATACTGCATGTGGATCCAACATATGGTGGTGCTACCCATAAACAGTTTTATTTTTAATAAAAGTGAAATTAAACGCCACTTGATAATATTAAATGAAAATGAAGTAGGTAGTATTTTTATTAGGTTTGTAAATAATATTTATTAATTATTTTATTTTAAATTATGATTTTATTTGTTAGTAGTAATAGTTTGTAACAACTGCATTGTTATTTTAGGAGATTCTGGCTATGCACAAAGATCCTGTCTTATGACTCCCGTACCAAATGCTGAAGAAGACACGCCTGAGAGGCACTACAATTCCCTTCATATGACAACCCGAATCTCTGTTGAACGGGCCATTGAGGTACTAAAGGGTCGTTTTAGATGCCTCTTAGTACACAGAGTACTACACTATTCTCCAGAAATGGCATGTTGTGTGCTTCACAATATGTGTTACTGTGCAGGCATTCCAGCACCAATGTTATGTTCTGAAGAGACAGAACATGAAAATATATTGGTAGCTCAGTTGCATGAGAGGTTAGATCCTGATAATGCACCCCAAAATGACCTAGCCGTGGGAAGAATGCGAAGAATCCAACTAATTAACCAGTTGTGGCAATCTAGAAATTTTATTTAGATTTAAAGGCTATGTAAAGTAAATGTAAAATCAGCAGGTAAGCAGTTATTTGAGTATTTATGTTATGTAAGCACATATAGGCTATAAATATTTGCCTTAATAATTTTAAGAGATTTGTAGGTACCTACCTATCCTACAGCATTGTTATAAATAGCTAGATTAAATATTATTAAGCTGTGTTTGTGACTTATAAATAGAATACATATATTCTATTTTTCTCAAATTATATTAAGATATATATTTTGCTTAAAAACATTTTAATAAAACTATGATTTCATGTTATTTTACCTAGTTTAATTGATTGTATCTTTATTTACCTAGTTTTGACGGTTTCTTTTATTTACCCTATAGTTTTTAGCTCAATGCTATATTTCTTAACTCACCTGTATTTACTTTTTTAATTTCGAATTTTGCCCATATGGTATTGGTAATAAAATACTATTAAAGTAAAATATGTTTTAATCAAAGAAGACCACAAATTGTTTTATTTTATACTCTTAAAATTAAACATAGAAAACTATGAAACATTAAGATAAAAATAAAGTAGAATAAAATAAATGTAAATTATTATCTCTGTTTCTTTGATCAGCATCACTTAATGAAAACATTCCTTCTCCAATTTTTGTAAGCCAACAACTTGATAGCTTCCACTATCATCCTGGAACTTTGAGCATTTTGGCTAACAATGTTCTCACATAAGTCAGTCACAGCCCCAATCAATTGAGTATTCTGTTGACTTTGAGCTCTATCCAATTCAAGATGTTGTTCTTCAACAATATTTCATACAACTGTTGTTATGTGATGTTCCATTTGCACAACAATATTATCTTGCTGCTCGGGTCGATGAGAAGTTTCCTAAAAACAAGTTGTTTAAGTTAATAATTAAGAATTAAATTATATCCTGGTATATTATTCAAACTTAGCATGACTTGTACTATAAAAGTAAATAATTTATACACTACACACACAATTTTTTTAGTAAACACATTCATATTTTTATGAAAAATGCCTATAGACTTGAGACAACTAATATACACACAAAAGCCTATCCTCAGTGGGAATTAAGCCTACAACTTGTCAGCAATGTATCTTATCAAACAGCAGTAGGTCTGTTATTTGCTCATATAAAATAATATATTTCCACTGACACTAAACAATGGGATTCCCAAAATATCTCCAGTAGCAAATTCTTCACCTCCCATTATGCCTTCTTTTTAACAGCACTTTTTTTGATCAGACCAAAACTAAATGGAATAAGAAAAAATAATTACTTAATATTTTTATACCTAGAGAGTAAAATTCTACATATATAACTAAACTATCTTCTTGAAAGTCAATTGGTCTTTTAAAACTATATTAGTAATAAATTAAATATACCTTCATCCAGTGCTTCCAAGTCTTGGGGTGCTGTCACCAATACTATTTATTCGTAAAGTTATTTGTTCCCAGTCTTTCCGAGCTTTATCCCTTGCGGATTGTGTCCTTGAATAGCCTTTCGCTAATGCAGGATGCCTTTCTCGATCCAACCAGCAGAATCTCTATTTGAGCTTGTGAGGGGTGGCTTGTTCGTACACGAGTTTCCACACGTTTGCTAAAATATGACATATTATTTTAAATATATGATCGACTCACAGTAAAAACAATAACGTACCTTTGTATTTACTTTATCCTCATGATTTCCAGTAATAATAATAATTGAATAATTTACGTCGTCGACCACTACGATTTCGCAATTGATTTAAATGCGTTGTGTTGCCATATGTTTGCACCACAGACAACATTCATTCTGCTTCTATATAAAAATATATCAATGTGTTCGTTAGAAAATTGGCTTCGCATTTAATTAGATGGAACTTTATTTACTTAGCTACGTAATATGTTTATTACTAATTTATAATCATTCAATGACGAAAGAAACACAAATAAAAATAAAACCGATAATATCGATTCATATAAACTGTCAAGGCGTCAACATGACGTCAAGCACTAATTGCTTGCCAACATCACCCAGAGGTATGAAAGTCACTTCACTTCACTCAGTCATTTGAGATGTATGGGAATACCAAAACTCGCTTAGCGATTTCTACGTCGAAGGGAGCGCGGTTCGCTTAGGCGGCCGCTTAGGCGACTTCATGTTTTGCAGAATAGCATTGCTGATGACTGCACGCGCCGGCCCGGCACATAGAGGCGCGCGCAGTACAGTACTTGATCATTATTTTGCTGCAATGTTATTTTAAATTTGCGATATCTCCTAAGATATTCATTGAAATCGAATGATGTAAAAGGCAATTTTGTTTTAAATTAAATACTTGTGATGATTAACGCATTTATTTAGATAAGGATTAATATCATCTTCATAAAAACACCTTCACAAATAATGCTTAATTTGCGAATAAATTTGGTTAGTATAAAAATGGTCACAGTGAGCCAACCTTAACAGATAGACATATGCTATCGCGGACTTTTTTTTAGAAATTTTAAAGGGAAACAATTCTGTCATACATCATTTTAGCGTAACTTTAACCGTTTACGCAGCGTACGCAGCGGAAGCTCTCAACAGGAAAAGAAATCTCCCGATTTTGAAACATTCTTCATTGGTGCTCCGCTCCTATTGGTCATAGCGTGATCATATATAGCCTATAGCCTTCCTCGATAAATGGACTATTCAATGGCGAAACAATTTTTCAAATCGGACCAGTAGTTTCTGAGATTAGCGCGTTCAACCAAACAAACAAACAAACTCTACTCCTTAAAATATTAGTATAGATAATAGATAAAAAGTAAATAAAAAAAAACAAACAATAATGTCAATATCTACCTACCTACCTTAACTTTCCTCAAAACGTAGCAATAGCGTAAAATAGGTCTGTACATGCATCGTACTTCCTTAAATATCCACCATACCATACCATAAGTATCATATCCCAAAAAATATACAACAAAACCTTTCTTAGAATGTACAAAAGAATATGCTCCCAAAATATGCGAGGGAAATATAAATATGCCAACGTTTCTGAAAGTAACGTAAATGACGCCATTTTACTTAGTGCAATTCCTGCCGTTAAGGCGGCACTCGATTCGCGACTGTAAGCCCCTGTTGCTTGATTTGGAAAAATGACACCTATTTCAGCCACTTACCTACTGAGATTCAGAAAAAGATCGTTTACACACATACGATATCGCGTTTATTACGAGTTTTTAGAGATAATATGCGAAAACACAAGATGCTAAAAGTGCTGGTCATGAAATTTTTAAGCACCGAACAGGTGTTATTTTTAGTGGTTTTAATAATCTTTCAACGCTTATTAACTTAGATATAACTAATTGAAAAAATATTTGTATCAACCTACCAAACAATTAAAAAGCATCGCCATGTTGCGGCAGAATTAATAACTGGCATTTTGTACGTAATATTAGGAACAGACATATTTATAATTTGTTTTACGTTACTGCCTAAAACATATTTCAGGTATCGGAGGTACTAAAATAATGCATAGATATTGAAATAGATTTTTTTATTTAAAGGTTACATTTATTACAGTCTGCGTAAAGTAGATTGGCATTTATTATTTAGATATGCAGGTATATAATACATATTTGCATGCGCCTCGTCGCAATATGAATCGGCCTAAAGGATATCCGGGATAAAACGTTTACCGTGACAAATCGTCAGCTCATAGAGGCCAGGGTAATATCAGCGGGGCCATGGCAACTGTCAAACGCAAGTGCACAAGGAATAAAGGCCAAATGCCTCTGCCATTATGGGCCTAAAAGAAAATTTTTAAGAAAATATTATTACTCACTTTAGTAAGTAAGTGTTTGAAGTCAATGGGGTAATTTACGTTTATATGTTAAGTTACGTTTTATATATCGTATTTAAGTTACATTTTGTTGAATTAAACGCTATCTTCACTAAGTATATAGTATAAAACAAAGTCGCTATTCGCCGTATGTCTGTCCCTATGCATGCTTAGATCTTTAAAACTACGCAACGGATTTTGATGCGGTTTTTTTTATTAGATAGAGTGATTCTTAAGGAAGGTTTTATGTATAAGTCATTACGCTATGACGAATAGGAGCGGAGCATCAATCAAAACTGTTGCAAAAACGGGCAAGTGACGCTTACGAAGTTGCGCGGGTCAACTAGTCTATATATAAAACAAAGTCCCCGCCGCCTCTGTCTGTCTGAACGCTTAACACAAAAATTACGGAACAGATTCTCATGCGGTTTTCACCAAATTACGGAGTATTTCATGGGGAAGGGTTTTATGTATAATACATCAATTTGGACCTGTTAGGTGGCGCTGGTGGGCAGAACGAAGTCTGCCGGGTCCGCTAGTTAATTATATTTAGGGCTCATAGCATAGAAAAGCATAGAGATAAATGCTTCAACGTTTTCTTTATCGATATAAGTAGGTACAGAATTCTTCAATTTAGGTATACCAAAGCGAAATATAGAGCAAGATTTGCACAGACACTAATATTTCTAGAGTAAACTAAACTTAACGATTAAAGACGTATTTACTGTACTTAATACTCGTGAAACTAAACCATCGAGGGGAAAACTAGTGGTAAATATTACTAACTTATGCGCTTCCTAATAGCATAGGTATTAACTAATAGTTCTAAGAGTTCTAAGAGCTCCTAACGCAAACCTATTTCAGTGTTACAAAGTTCCTCTGAATCTGAAACTAGCTTTCATACCGCGGTTTTATCTGCGAACAATATTTTTAGGATTAAAAGTAGCCTTACATTAGTTTCAAAGCAGTCGTTCATTGTATGGATGACATACATTCATACAAACTAATAATAATAAATAATAATATTAGTACAAATTCTGAGCTTAAACTCTGCACTAATAATAATAATAATCCTTTATTTCAGGCAACTAGGCCCATATTATAAATACCTTAAATCTAAGTATACATATTATGTTTATATTAAAATTACAACTAATTAATTAGGCTAAGGAACACAAACTTTTGCCTATATAGGTACATATATTTCAAATTAAGGATACGGTCTGTTTGGTGCCTCGTCATTATATTGTATACATGAACATTGAACGTGTTTTACCGTTTGTTTCTTAAATAAATAAAATAAAATAAATATATTACAAGGATTTAAAGAAGACTATTTCCGTAACTCCAATCACTAAGTGTAATGAAACGTTCAAATTTAGAAATGTGTCTTGAGTGAAAGCAAAATTACTTCAATCCCACAGTTTCTAAGCGTTCATTATTCAATCACTTTCGGGCGAAGGCAGGCTTAGTAAATTTCATTATCGACGTATAAGTATTCTCCAGTTGAATGGGCGTCCGGAAATGTATTTCGTGCGTTTTAAGCCTACGTACCCGTGGCCAAATAGAATAGACTCGTATTTTCCATTTCGTGCCTTTAAAACTGGAACTGCTCCCGACACTGTCGATGGTTCATTCATCAATGGGAAATATGTTACCGCAGCTCGTCTGCCGCCTTCAATGGACGCCATTTTGAATTTGGATTGGCGGCCATTTGGCGCGCGCGGCGAGTGACAGTTGTCCGCGGACACAGATGGATGCGTTCAGAATTTCCATTCGGATGACAAATTTTATTTGGCGTTGACGGGTCACTCGGCTTTCGGCAAATGTGAAAATGATTCTGCAATGAAATGTTGCCAGAGACGAATGGCGGGGTTATTGGTATTTTTTTTTAGTTTGTTAAATTAATTGTAAATGCTTCTCCTATCTTGTTTTTATGACGGTTTTATAGGGCGAATTTCAGTTGTCATAGCTTTAGCTAATAATAATATAAATTAAGTACCTATGTTGTTATTATAGGTAATTGTTGAGACTTTCTGACCACAGGTTTTTTATTGTTTTTTTTTCGTGGCATCCTGAAAACATCCCTGTACCCTTTTGCCAGTGTTTTGGTCCATTAATTAAAATATTGATACGAGCAATAAAATTCAGTTTTATACGTTTGTCGTCCATTGTCCATTCGTTTGAATAGAATCGTCGTGTTTACATTTGAATAATACGATTTTGTACAATTGTGAATTTGTATTCGTTGTTGCGCGGAACTGTAAACTTGTCTATCATTGTAGTGGGACCATCATTTTAATCATTATGGTATTTTTTATTATTTGTTTCTATTATAAAATTTGCTAAAATCATTAAGTATGACTGTGACTTTAGGATTATGGAGGTTATGGGGCTTAAAAACAGATTTTGAAATATTATTATCTACTTTATAAATAACCCATCACGCTGACTTCCGAACTAGTAAGTAGTACCTTCGGCAGCTTTGAACTCCATAAGTGACCATTTTTAAGGCATTGAATTTATGATATAGCATAGATATCTATATTGTTTATGTAACTTTTTACGTATGGTAACCCTACTCGTTTTTGCGTAAATGTTTAAAAGCTCTGTTTTGGAACACTGTCACTGATGTGATTACAAAGTTGGCTTTGTTTACTGAACGTTAATTTTCCACATGGCTTTAAAATAAATTAATTCGTACCTCACATATTAGTATGTATGTCGGTACAAATATAACGTTTAATTGTATATATTACCTACTTTTAATTAAAGTTTTACTTAACGAATCCTACATTTTTCACGTGGATAAATATCTCGGAGAGATATGAACATTTTAATTTAATGCAAAATCAAATTAGTTTATTGTTTATTTCACCATTTCCAACGTCTCATACATAGAAACACATAGAAATAACTAAATCAGCATGCTATTATTTATCTAACTAGCTCACGCCCCGGTTTCACTTACGATACGGGGTTTACGGGGTTAACAGTATGTGCTATTCCAGATCATATTCTAACTACTTACTTTAGCAAATTTAATTCAGATCCCTTCAGCCATTATGGGAGGAATGAGTAACTAACATTCTAACAAACTTGAATTTTATAATACAGATATAAAGAATAATAAAAATGAAAATATAATAAGCACACATTTATTTCACACGGTTGAAGACGCGTTTGAACGCTACGATTAAATATTGGAACTGTAAACTTATATACGGATACGGACTATTACGGACTTATATTACGGATTCACTGAAAGGGAGTTGAAAAAATAAAATAGCTACTCGCTAACACTCCTCCAAATTATTTCGCCGGACTTTTCGTGAAAATAAAACTTGGCCGTTCACATTCACAGTTGGAGGCAGTTTAAACTTTTTTTTTACTTTTTTATCACAATGCGTTACGGACTTTTTCCGTGCACTCGAAACGGTAGAGTTAATTGATGATTTACGAAGATTTGTGGAGAAAATAATATACAAAAGCGTTTGCCTATTTTAGTGTTTATGTAAAGTCATGTCCCCTTAATGTCCCCCGGGGACGTGGACCGTTATCCAAACGTCACGCGACCCCGAGGGCAGATTACGTTTCGCGTTTGACTGCATTTGAAAGATTTATATGTGAAACATTTAACCGTTACGATTTTTGAATGTGATTTAAATTGGGTCACATATTTCGTTGTTTATGGTTTTCGGATGGATAGGACAATGACCTTATATTATTTGTCTATAGGTTGCGAATGGTTAAAACTAAAATTACTAAAAAGATCTAATTTTCAACGTCGAAAAAAAGTAAAGAATATAAAATGATACTCTCAGCTCCAAGGCAGTGTTTAGAATTTGAATTTAAAACAAGCTTTTCTATTTGCCTTGACATTACCTGAAGTAATATCAAGCTATTTCTAACATAAAGAAAACATTGCTCGCATTTTACGTGAGGTGTTTACCAAAGGAAACATTTTGATTGATTCCCCACATTAGCATAAGTCAAATTTGATTTGTTGACCTTCGTGTTGCGGCACCTTTTTACATTTGCGCTTGGATTTATTGTTTTAACGTGAAATAGGTTTTTTTTATGTTGGTATGGTGGCCATTTTATAGAAAACATGTTAAGGTACGGGTATGAAACGCAGGAAGAAAGTATTATTATTTCATTTCCTGTAAGTCGGATGGAACAGCTTGTGTGTGTGAAGTTTGGATATATATTTATATTCCTATTTCGCAACAATGCATCGTCAAGGAAGACTACACTTGTTTCCGGCCGCCTCTCACACCGTGGTGTCTTATTATTATTTGGATTAAGTGGCTATTTCAAGTCTTCTCAGAGCTTGTATAACTGCGATCATACTACTATTGTGATCGACACCGTGGTGTAACAAAAGTAAAAAAAAACCATAAATGGTTGTCTGTAAAGTCGGTTTACTGACGATAGTTGTATGGTTGAACGTGACAACGTCTTGCATCGCTCACTCAAGTAGGAGAGAGACGGATGTCGAACGCTGCCGAACGCAAAGGCCGATTGTGCTTAGTTTGTCTTTGATGGTTAAATCTAAAGTTAACCAACCAGTTTCATTAAACATATTTTATGAAAAATAGGTAAACATGTTAACAATTCATAAATTCCTGTGAAGGCCTATTTAAATAACTAAATACTTATATGTCATAATAGTTGCTCGCCGCGTTTCCACCGACGTTCCCAGAGGATTTTCAGTTATAAAAACATATTTTTATCACTTACTCGCAAAAACTACTGAACGGGTTTAGTTGAAATTCGGAACACAGATATTTCACAACGTGGATTAACACATAGGCAAATTTTTATTTCGGGAAAATTGGTCCTACCACGGAGCCCGGGAAAATTTAAAATCTCTTGGGAACGGAGCCACTGATTCAGTATAAATTACGCGTCGGTGTGATTGTGTGGAATGCGGAATCCTCTGTAAATAACTTGCATTTTTATAAAGGGCAGACATATTTCCACGTCCGTCGGATCCCGTGTATCGATGCGTAATGATACTGAACACAAAGGGGGCCGCTGCCAAATTAGTTCATAGACTGACAGCGCTACGGAATATACGTTTATATATATATATAGATATCTATGGCCATAGAATATGGTATGTTATGGAAAATGTTTGAATTTTTTTTATAGTTACAAACTTATGAATAAGACTCTAACCTTCCGTTCAGATGGTTGGTTTTGCTGAGAAGAGGCGGGAATAAACTCAATAAATACTTTTTTGAAAATAAACTTATATTAGTAGATGGGGTATGTATGACCAAAAGATATATTATATTAGCATACAATTTAAGAGCAGCAGCCTAATCTGCTGCTTGCTGAAGTTATTTGGCTTAGAACTGAGGACAACTAGAATTTTTTCTTTTTGTCCGAGGATATTTTTTTTTTATTGTTGCAAAAAGCAAGCCAACGTGTTCACATTATTTGAATAATTATAGTGGCGTAAATTGACACGTTTTTTTGCTTATTGAATACCTAGTATATTTTTTTAATGTTGCTAGTCACAAAAAATGTATTTACAAGTGGGTGGTTTTTTTTTTTCAACTGGCAACATTGAGTAACGTGATAATCTTTGCCGGTTGACAGCACGTCAGGGCGGGAGTTGTGTGGAGTAATATCTACCTACATTACGTCTGCCAATCCTAATTTTTGTTCGTTGATCTAATTTGGCTTTTTGGCGGGAACGCGACAAGGGTATATTGAGGATTTGAGACGAGAGGGAGGTATCTCGCTTTTATAAATACATTTGCATTCAAATGATTTAACATTTTTTTTGGGAAGGTTCCTTTTACGCGGCACCGATTTACTTTTTTAAAGTATTTTCTATGTCAATTTGAGTCTTTGGTTGGTCACCCAGCTTTATCTTGAAAGTGGACTATGGTCTCGCATTCTTTAGTAAATTTGGCACATACCTAGATCATTACATATTCTATAAAAAAAAACTAGTATCAAAATTGTACATAAATAACACTGACTTTTATCAAAAATACCTTCTTATCCGAACCGGCAAAAAGACCTTTAACCCTATTCAAATCGTGTTCCATTTTTTAAAACTATCTCTAAATTCTTATATAGTCCTAGGTAGTATATAAACTTGGAGCCAACTTATCTTGCCTAGGTCGGGTACAAGTGGTCACTAGCTCAACATATTCGCCACTTACATCATTCGTTAAAGCCAAGAGCTTTGGACTCTTTGGAGCTGCGAGTAAATCTAGACCTAGCAGACCTTGGTAATTTACTGGCGGCTTAAACTGCAGTGCGGTACCTTAAAAATGTTCAAGCGAGTTTGTGATTCTGAGATTGGAACATATTTTTTTAATATTAAAATTTATTTAAATCATTTTTTATGGGCTAGAAGGTGTTAGTCTCAGATAGGTTTTACACCCTTACTCGGACAGTTTCGGTGAACGCAGGTGAAGCTCAACCGAAAAAAAAAGTTATAGATAGGATATATATTTTTTATTATATATTGCTTATCGATTTTATATAGTATCATGGTTTACATTAGATTACATGATATTGTCCTACCAATTAGGATGATTTTTTTGGTTTCTAGTCCTTTACATAATGTACTATTATATCAGTTTATTAATAAAATTAATTAAGCTTCACAGTTTTCTACCATGCATACTTATTTTCAGAATTTTTTAAATTTAAAATTTACACAATACATTAAAATCTTTTTTACTTAAATAACGCATAATGTCTGAACGTATCTATACTAATATTATTAAGAGGAAAGATTTGTTTGTTTGTAATGAATAGGTTCCGAAACTACTGGACCGATTTCAAAAATTCTTTCACCTTTGGAAAGCTACATTATCCCCGAGTAACATAGGCTATATTTTATCCCTGTATTCCCACGGGAACGGGAACTACGCGGGTAAAACCGCGAGGAGGCAGCTAGTTAGGTATAAAATGTATTTGCACAGGACCAACTCGTGTGCAAAAGTTAGAATTTAAACTTGAAAGCGCTATAAACTAGACTAAACCTTGGTTAAGTTTACATTACGTTGAAGATAAGGATAATTGCCAGACACTTCTTGTACTTACTGCTCTGCAAAAACACACAGTAGTAGGGTTGACTTTTTTATTATTCAGAGCAAAGAAAGAATATTAAAAGCAAGTAATTTTTATCCATTTGTATAGACAAGATTCGTTTTCAACTGAATATTGACCATAAACAAACTATTTTGACAAGTTGTGTTTTTTTATCTGTATCTTTCATAAACGTCAAATATTAATTTGTAAAAAGGTATTTCCTTATAAACTAAATAAATAATACATACATATGTAGGTAAAAACTAATATACCTATCCAACATCGAAATAACGTGATTATTTTTAAAATAAAACTCTACATTGGGTGTCAAACGCCAAGTGGCTGTAAACCGTACCAGGGTCCAGGAATAAAAAAAAAAACATCCGCAATTCAGTTCACTATTCCAACGCCCCGAGGGACGCAAACGAATATGAGTTTTATCCCACTTGTAATAAGATATACTCTCTATATGCTAAAGTACTTGATATAAATTTCTGGAAGAGTCATTATTTTCTGATAAATCTTGTCGAGTTGCCAGCGTTCAAAATCGCTGTCCTTCTAAATAAGGGAGACTGAAATATGTCTCTTTTTTAATAAAAGCTCCAGAATATATCTAATTATAAACATATCATTATGTATTTAAAATATTATGACTTTCACTGCCCATACAGTTGCACCATTTTTAAAGGGTCGGCAACGCGTGAGTGACTCACTCACGCGTTCATAAGCTACGGTAACCGCTTCCCATCAGGTGGGACCGTATGCTTGTTTGCTACCCTGGTGGTATAAAAAAGCTTAAATTTGTATATGTTATGCAAATCTGCAATTATAAATATGTTTGTGTAATTAATAATATATTTTTGACTCAAATTAACAAATTGTTGAATTCTAAAACTCTGAGTTCTTAATAAAATGAATACCTAAAAACAACCTGTAAACTCATCCAGCAATTCATGTCCATATATCAACGTACCTTTGTGGGTCGTCCAGTCTGTTTCATTCGACTTTTTACTCCACAGTCCAGCTTGAGTTCTATTACCCGAGGCCAGTTATGGAACTGTAGTCCCGTCCCGGTTAGCCGGCAACTGGCGAATGGAAAAAAATATGCCAAACACAACTTTAACTTGAGCATAGACTATTGCTACCGAAAATACCTACCGAAAAAAAAGTTAAGCCACGTTTGACATTTAAATAAAACTGAAGTTTAGGATTTCTAGTTAAGTAATAAAGTTTATTATTAGGTACTTATTGCAATTGTTCACTATTAGAATATGGTAGTAAGGGAATGAGCTCACTAGTAAAAAAACTACTAATATTTATGGTGACAAAGGAACGCACTTGACATTAATTGACATAAGTTTGACAGTTCATTTCGCACGCTTATTACCGTCACTAAAGTACATTTTTAGTTCATTAACAACATTATGTACTTGAATATTAATCGATTTTTTATTAGAAATTTACTTGATTATTGGCTTGCGAACTAGGCTTTAAATCCACTGGTTGTGATTTCGAATCACAATCTAGGCAAATACTACGCTAGTATCAACTATCTGGTTACAGTACAAGCTCTGTATGGTTCGTAAACAAATTCTGTAACTGATTCTCTGTACCAAATTTTAACGCGATAGCTTCAGCCGTTTTGGCGCGAAGAAGTAACAAATGTACACACAAACTTTCACCTTTAAAATATTAAGTAGGATTAGTAGGATAGCAAAATCGAGTGATGCGGATCTCTAAAAACACAAGTGCACAGCTCTTTCAAATTATTATTGCACTTATTTCACTTTGAACTTGTAAAGTTTCTTGCGAGACTTCAGAAGCTCATTCATTACACGAACCGAGGGTGTACAGCTTTTTATTTACTGGCTATTTGTACGTGCTTTTTGTAGGTTTTCTTTGAAATGAACGTTCTTTTTAATGAAAGTTTCAATCTAATTTGTATACTGTTTACTTCAGTTGAGGGTGTTTAAGGTCTGTTTGTTAGCTATCTGTTAATTAAAATATGGTTGGAGATGAGGAATACTATTTGAACAATTCTATTAAACCTAATATTATAAGTTTTGGAGGATGTTTGACATTCAATGATCCCAGGACTACTAGTTATCTAGATGGTATTTGGCGCATAGAAAATAAGGTACCTACTTTTCATCCCGGGAAAATTCAAAATCCTCGGGAAGTACGTGACGGAAGCATGTGTTCTATTTACTAGGGAAAATACTGGATATTAGGAAATTATTTTATTTAAAGCAAATTATTGTAAAATCTAGGATAATAATGATAGATAATGTTTAAAAAAATATACAAGCTATCTGGTTACCATTATATGAGGTCTGCGTAGTTTGAAAGCACATTATAAATAAATAAATAATAAATATCCTGGGACATTTTTCACACATGGCCAATCTGATTCCAAACTAAGCAGGGCTTGTGATATGGTAACCAGACAGCTGATATACTACATATACTACTTTTAAATACATACTTATATAGATATTTACATCCAGACACAGGACAAACAGACATATTCATGCATACAAATGTTTGTCCTGGGTGGGATTCGAACCCACGACCCGCGGCTTGAGAGTCAGGGTCACTAACCACAAAGCCAACCGGGCTGTCAAATTAAGTATTTACCAGTATTTATTTATTAATTCTTAAGTTTTTAATTTTTTCGTCATATCTTATAGAAATACTTTGAAATCTCAAAACAATATTTTGACTGGCAACTCGTGTTATTTTTTTTTTAAATAAAAAAAAGCGATCGTTTCTAAACAGGGAATATACATAACAATAGTCATTGTGTAAGGAAGTCCCTCAATATTTCCTTACATTGTTTGGGCCCAACATGGCCACGAATCAGGGCTAGGGCAATATGAGGTAGGGCTTTGGTTACTGGTAGGGCGAAAGTTAAAAAATATATATTCATTCATCAAACATTTGTATGCATGAATATGTCTGTTGGTCCTGTGTCTGGATGCAAATATCTATATAAGTATGTATTTAAAAGTAGTATATCAGCTATCTGGTTACCATAACACAAGCTCACTTTGATGCTTAATTTGGAATCAGATTGGCCGTGTGTAAAAAAGGTCCCAGTATATTTATATATATTGTTTTTTTAGAGGGTGTCTCGATTTGCCACGCCACAAAAATAATGACGCAGTTTTTTTTTTGACGCCCTTTTACAATTTATCGTAGGTACTATTTGGTATTTTATGATAGGGCATTGTGATTCCAAGGTAGGGTATTGCCCTACAATGCCCCTCCCTAGCTACGGCCATGCCACAAATATTTGCATAACTCTCATTGTTAGTTGAAATGTTGACTCATCTTGAGGTTACAAGCTAAGGAAGGGAAGACAGTTAAAACAATATTTTGTTATAATGTTTTTAATGAAGTGTAACATTGATTTGATAAACAAAGTGGGCTTAAAACAAATATTAAGTTCGAAATTAAATTGTTCCTCCGACTTTTGATAATATAAAGTTATTTGTTTGCTTCATAATGATTGATTAATTGAGTTATTTTAGAATATAACAAAGTTTTGGTGGTCATTCGAAATTGATCCTTAACTTTAACAATTTAAAACATATATTTGATATCTTTATTAAGGGGTGAACATATGATTCTTCTAGGATATCTGGAGCCATCGTTAATTATGATCAGACCAAAAGGAAGGTCATTTAATGGTCCTCTGAGAGAAGTATTGTTGTCTCTGTCCCTCTCTTTGGGACTGAGAGAGACAGTTGTTTGTGTCTCTTGATTTCTCTTAGTTTTTTTCATACAGTTATTATTCTCGGTTACCTGTGAAATTAAGGTTTTTAATTAGTAAGTAACGTGGACATAATCTCAACACTGGTAAGTTTAAGTTTAAGTCAAAGTAGTCAGAGAACAATGTTACTGTTTTTTACTTGTTATTGTTCAAAACAATAACTTTTACACGCAAAAATAACCAAATCGGTCCAGCCGTTCCCGAATTATGAGGTTAGCAATACATTTAGCCGTAGATTTTTACTAATATGGATACTTTACATAAGCAAGCTAAAATAACCATAATTATTAAAAACTAGCTGCCTTCCCGCGGTTTTACCCGCGTAGTTCCCGTTCCCGTGGGAATACAGGGATAAAATATAACCTATGTTACTCGGGGATAATGTAGCTTTCCAAAGGTGAAAGAATTTTTGAAATCGGTCCAGTAGTTTCGAAGCCTATTCATTACAAACAAACAAACAAACAAACAAACAAACAAATCTTTCCTCTTTATAATATTAGTATAGATACCTGCAATTATTTGCACTCACTTAATACTCAATAATATCTACTAAAACAAAGCTTAAGCTTAATGTATAAGTGCGAACTTTAACAAAAAAATACGCTGTAAAATTTAAATGCACGCGTAGAAAGAAACTGTAATATGTAATTTTAAGAAAATGTAAAGTGTGTACCTATTTATTTGGTAAGCCAATAAATAAATGACTAACATAGTTACTGGCACATTGATATATCAGGCGCAATATTGGATTTATAAAAATTCTAACCTAAAAACGTCTAAGACAGTTTGACACATTCATGGATACATACAATACATGAAACATAACACCTCCTTTATCGTGGCGCAGTCGGGTATAAGTAAATACCTGTGTCTTATAGGACAGGGGTGGCCAACAAGTCGATCGCGAGACTAATTTTGGTCGATCGCGAACCACTTTTTGTCGATCACTTACAAGTTCTATAAATCATGTACCTACTGCCTTACGTTTCTAGTACGTTCTATCTAGTTACGTTTCTAGTAATCATAGAACTTGCAACTCTTGCAAGAATCATTGTTTGTATAAAATCACATTACATAAACATGTTAACTCTCCTGATTTACACGAGAGATTATGTAGACTATTTACACCTGACAATTTTTTACGTCTTCGAAGACATAGACTTTTTGCTGTTCCGACTTGTAATACTCTCGCACGTTCCAAATCTCCCGTGCCGCGAAGTTTAACTATCTTCAATACTCTGCTGATCAAGAATCCTGAATGTGATTTGTTTGCGGACGGATGGCAGGCAATATTAGTTGAATGCTTGAAGTACTGTGAGACGATTGCGTGAAAGGATTATCTAATACTAGCTGCCTCCCCGCGGTTTTACCCGCGTAGTTCCCGTTCCCGTGGGAATACAGGGATAAAATATAGCCTATGTTACTCGGGGATAATGTAGCTTTCCAAAGGTGAAAGAATTTTTGAAATCGGTCCAGTAGTTTCCGAGCCTATTCATTACAAACAAACAAACAAACAAACAAACAAACAAACAAACAAACAAACAAACAAATCTTTCCTCTTTATAATATTAGTATAGAAGTATAGATTAGTTTTTATTTTAGTTTAAGTATTGTTGATCTCATGTTTCTATTTAATTTTTATTGAATATAATGTAGGTACCTAATTAGTATTACTGGCGAAAGCCGTTCTAATTATAAATAAATAAATAAATAAACACCCCTTCTATCTAAGAAATGGGTCGATCGCGAAACTTTTTTAAAATGAAAAGTCGATCTCTTCTCCACAAAAGTTGGCCACCCCTGCTATAGGATACGGTGGGATGATGGATGATCCTAGAACGTTTATCACCGCCATATAGTTTGTTTACCATAATAAGTTGAATGTACTTTGTCTGACAAACAAATTGCAATGGATTTTGCACCTTATGTAAAAAAATTGGTTGCCTGTAAAGTCGGTATACGGACGAAAGTTTTACGTGACAACGACGCAAGGGACGCGTGCCTTTCACTTTTTATGTCTGTCTCTCTCGCTCTTAGGCGGGCTAACCATGCCCGAGTGGAAGGGACGCGTGCCTCTCACTCGCTCTCATTGTGAGCGCATAACGTGAGCGGAGCGTAACGCAGTTTCTTGAAGTGTCACCCGGCAAACCAATTTATAAGACGTTGTCACGTCAAAAGTAATTAAGGTTACGATTTCGTTAGTTTACCTAATGTTTCTGTAGGAAGAGAAATCTTGCATAAATAAATATCCCGGGATCCGTTAGTACTTTTGCGTTTACCGAATAGTTTGATAGATTTTATGGCAAATCTTCATAAATATTTAATGTCTTTCTTGTTGCAGAAAATCGTTATGTATATTTTTCGCGCCAAATTTTGACAGTTATTTTTTTTTAGTAAAAAAAAGAAAAGAATGTTGTCATCATGTAAAGAGGTTGAATATGTATAAATCCTAAAAAAAATGACGGTCTACTAATTTTAATAGCATTATGGCACGCTACAGGTAAATTTTGATAGTGTGACCTATAAAGAGAAAGACATAGTGCGACAAAAAGAGATACCCTATAATCAAATCTGACTTCTTAGATCTAGAAGACTTGAGGATATAATAACATACCTGTAAACTCCAATCACCAGTATCTTCAGGGTACGCTTGCAAACTGCTAGAACTGCTAGAACCTTTAGAGTTCCTCTCGTTAGATCTATTGCTTCTCTGTGAAGAATTATTTGAAGAACTATTTTGTATAGTTCTAACGGGACTATCGAGAATAGTTCCTAAAGAAACGTTCAGTGATCCTGTAACAAAGAGTTTATGTAAAGATCTTGGAATATGATTTGATGTTGTTGTAATATTCTTTATTTACAATCTCACAACGCTATGTATTATATTTATAACTATTTACAATAAGAAAAAAAAAACAAAAACCAAATCCTAAAAACTAGATAAATAAATTAAAAATAAATAAATTAATTAATTAGTTATTAATTTGTGGTAATTATACCAGAGACCCTCCATATTCCCGGAATCTTAATTTTTCCCAAAACAACTAGTCTATATGTTAATCCGGAAGATATTCTAACTCTGTGCCAATTTTGTCCAAATCCCTTCAGCCGTTCTGGTGTTAGAGAGTGACAAACATCCAGACATTCACGTTTATAATACTAGCATCCACCTCGAGGTTTTACGCGTAGTTCCCGTTCCCGTAAGAACACGTGAATAAAATATAGCTTATATCTCTCCTTAAGTAAGTTTTTTAGAAATCGGTCCAGTGGTTTTGACTCACATTCGCATTTATAATATTAGTTAGGAAGTACGATGTACCTGCAGTTTTATCATTACGACGCATCTTTTGTTTGGGAGTGTGTGTGCTTGAAGAACTAGCTGTTGAAGATCCTATAAAAATAAATAATTGATAAGAAATAATTGAAAAAACATAGGTAGGCGCCACAAATTTATAATCTAACTAGTTGCCTCCGCGGGGTTTTACCCGCGTAGTTCCCGTTCCCGTAGGAATACAGGGATAAAATATAGCCTATGTTACTCAGTGATAATGTAGCTTTCTAATGAAAAAAGAATGATTAAAATCGGTCCAGTACTCTTGAGTTTATTTGTTACATACAAAAATACAAATCTTTCCTCTTTATAATATAAGTAAAGACTTAGACGTAGCGAGTGCACTTCGCGTGTCAAAACGCAGCGGCAATGTCTGCTTCCACGCCGTCATTTAGTCCGCGATCGACCGTTATCGCCTTTGGACGTCAAAGAAAAAGTGTCACGGTTGGTCTTCATACAAATTTATGTGTTTACGTCATCTAAACTATTATTATGAAGCTGAAGAGTTTGTTTGCTTTAACGCGCTAATCTCGGGAACTACTGGTCCGATTTGAACAAATATTTCAGTGTAAGATAGCCCATTTATCGAGGAAGGCTATTCACACAACGAGCAATAGGAACGGAGCGTCAAAGAAAAATGTAGGAAAAACGGCAAATGTCTTATGTGGCACAGACGAAGTTGCGAGAGTCTGCTAGTCTAGTTAGATTATAGGTCTGTGATGGAACTAGCTTATGTCTTGCGATTCACCTGTAAGATTATCATCGTTGGTGGATACTCGACGTTTGCGATAATATATCAGTTCGTTGTCCAGTTTGCCCACATCTAAAATGAGAAAAATAAAATGGTACAAAAGAGGTTCACTACATAATAATCCTAAATATAAAATTCTCGTGTCACAATGTTAGTTACTATACTCCTCTGAAACGGCATGACCGATTTTTATAAAATTTTATATGCATATTCAGTAGGGCTGAGAATCGGCTACTATCTATTTTTGATACCCCTGCGGTCACGGGAATGGGAACTCCGCGTGTGAAACCGCGGGGCGGCAGCTAGTAATAATATTAATATTTTAATCCAATAAGATGATCATCATCATCAACTCATGAAGGTAGGTCTCCACGGAGGAGCACGAGCCTCCCCTAACAACGAGGGGGTTTAGGCCATAGTCCACCACGCGGTCTTAGTGCGGTTTGACGGACTTCACATGCCTTTGATTGTGACATCTCAGGCACGCAGGTTTCCTCACTATGTTTCCTTCACCGAAAGCTAGTGGTGTGAATCCGTACGTAAGTTTTGTAAACTCAGAAGTACGGGTCAGGGATTTGTACCTGCACCCTCATGATCGTGAGTCGGTGCGTTTCCAACTGAGGTTAAATAAGCCTAATATATATTTTAACTCTAATAAGGTTATAAGCGAAAAAAGGGGTGTACCTTCAAGTAGCCGTTGGGTTTCCTGTCTATACAGCTTAGCAGTTCCACCGATGAGCAGAGCTGAAGTTCTCAAAGACAGTCGTTTGCTGATCCTCTCACTGTCGTTGCTAATCAAACTGTCTAGCTTTCGACTGAAGAAAAAACAGGCATTTTGTCCCTTTAAACATATTTTAATAGGAGTAGATAAGTCTCTGTGACCAATCATTTCCTGACCACACACGTTAGAATTGCCAATGAATAAATTTAAGGAACTTAATTCAGCTTTGGTACAGAAGGCTTATTATAAATGACAAGCTAAATAAAAAATATACCCCACTAGCTGCCCGCCGCGCGGTTTTACCCGCGTAGTTCCCGTCCCCGTGGGAATACAGGGATAAAATATAGCCTATGTTACTCGGGGATAATGTAGCTTTCCAAAGGAGAAAGAATTTTTGAAATCGGTCCAGTAGTTTCGGAGCCTATTCATTACAAACAAACAAACAAACAAACAAATCTTTCCTCTTTATAATATTAGTATAGATGTCACTCCACAATAACGCAGCTTTCTATTGGTGAAATAATTTTGAAAATCAGTGCAGTAGATCCAGAGATTACCCCTTACAACGTCACATACTCACAAGCTTTACCTCTTTATAATATTAATATAGATTATATGAATGATGACAATGCTTGGGTATAGCACTCGTTCTAGCAGGACTAACATTATTACTGTTAAAAAGTTGTTTTGAAAAGAGTAATTTCTGGGCTTATTGCCGGATTTTTTCAGCAAAAGAAACTTTCCGAAACCGAGCATTAGAGTCGACGTTTCATAAGTGCCTGTGAGTGAAGGCCTATTTGAATGAAAAAAAATTACGTGAGGCACTCGGGGACTGCCGCGGTAAAGCTATTGCATTGCATAGCATTTTGTATCAACTTATGCAATTATAATTTTATTTATTTATTTAATAATAAATGCACTTTGTTCATTCATATTCAAAACACTTTATACACAAATTTTACAAGTACAGCTATTCACTGTTGTACATAAATACATATACACCTATATACTTTCTCATAAGCAGCTTATGTATTCGTCCGATTTCGGAGCAGCTCGTCTCGATTCGTGCGAGTTTCGTAGAGTCGTACAATACGTCTAATCGCACACAACGCCGTCGAAGACTGCCGAACTGAAACGACGTTAGACGATGCACGGCCTTCAAGCCACACCTCCTTGCCCGTCGGAGTGGGGGGTGTTAGGTTTTTTTCGTTACGGAATTTCTTGATTCGGTCGCCGCGCTCAGAGCCCGCGATAAAAGCTATGCAATAGCTTAAAAATATATAAGTACTAGCTCATATAAATCTTAGAGAAAAGGTCTAATTTCATTGCCATGTTGGCCCAACGTACAAACATTTGTACCAATACGCCAACATCGCGTGCTTAGAAATGCAAATGGCCGCTACATGTACTAAATAAATGATACATTTGGATTTAAACAAAGGTTAGGTTAGAAAGGACGCCTTGTACATTGTAAAAATACTTGAGCATATATTTTTTTTAATAATATGCATTCTGATGTGCATACGTATTTGAATACTTAGGCTTTATGACGTGGTACCCTTGCCACGAAATAGAAACAAAATAATTACGCGCGAATACGGAAATTGAGTTTTGTTTTTTTTAAATGTCAAACGCCATTTTTTCAAAACGTCAAAGAGTTAAGAAGATAGCAAACAAACACCGTGCCGAAGTCTGCCGAACTGAAACGATGTTAGACGATGTGTTAGGTTTTTTTCGTTACGGAATTTCTTGATTCGGTCGCCGCGCTCAGAGCCCGCGATAAAAGCTATGCAATAGCTTAAAACTAAAAAAATATATATATTTTTTTATACCACTAGGGTGGCAAACAGGCATACGGTCCCACCTGATGGGAAGCGGTCACCGTAGCCTGTGGACGCTTGCAACACCAGAGGCGTCACTCACGCGTTGCCGACCCTGTAAAAAAGGGAGCAACTGTCTAAGCAGTGAATTTAATTCATTTAATTTCGTAATAGAAAACTTATATTAACTACTATTATAACACATAGGGGTTAAAAGAAATCTATCTTATTTTGGAATTGGACTATAGTTACTGTAGATATATATATAGACAACCGAAAAGGTAAATGGATACCAATTCCTCCTTTCCGGTTGTCTAAGAAACATCAAGTTGACTATTTATTAAAACCAAGGGCCCTTGAAAAATAACTATTATGTATAGGTTTTTGAAATCAGAAGGGAGTTTATGAAATGAAATATATTTATTAATTCAAGTAGGCCACTTATGAAACGTCGATTCTAATGCTCGATTCGGAAGGTTGCTTATGCAGGCTGAAGGTGCAGTACATACCAGATTTTAGGCAGACATGAATTACTAGAAGCATCGATATCCCGATTGTGCGCCGCCCTCCAAACTTTACCAACCGGTTCACTATTCATAATTTCTTTGTCGTAAAACATTTTTAATTGATTATGTTATAATTTGTACTTTTTTTTATCGTGGTAGTGATTCTTCAAAGTAGAAATTTCAAATTAGGATTTCACGTTTTTTTTTATTTACCCTCTTGTTTTTTTATTTATTTAAGTAAATGATTGTAAAGCGGTTGGATGTGTACAGCCTATATTATTTTTTTACTGAATAGTTGATTTAACAATTAAGTAATTTTTTCATTTAGGTATATTGATTTTTTAATAATTTTGGTTGACTCTTTAGATTATTTTGCGATTCATTTTGGAATTGATTTCTGTGTGCCTTTTCATACTTTTGCTGATTCCATTTCTGAAATTTTTTTATTACAGTGTTAGTCCTCATTCGCACGAGAGTTTAATGGACGTTGAAAACAACAAATGCATTCCCATGTAGGTATATGTTCACGCGACAGCGTTTTTAAAACGCGACGCTTATTTAACGAGCGTTAAAAAAACTGTCGTGCGAATGAGGGCTAACACTGTAATAAAAAAATCATAATATAGTTTACTTGTAACACAGTAGGTATAGTCTGTATTTGCAAATTAATGACATTTGTGTATCATGTAGTTACAAAGGGCAACATTGTTGGGGATATTTCCCGCCACATGGCCCGAAGATATTTTAGTACACGTATAAAACTGACGCGACATGCATCCTGCTACATTACATTATTTTGTAAACAAAATATGGACCGTGGTTATTTATTTGTGATTTTGAATTTAGATCCTTTGTAGTCCGGACGACCATTTTAAAGTGCATTTATTTTAACTGGTAATAATATCAATGCTTATATTATATACCTTGTTACTTGTTTTGTGTGTTTGCATTTGTCCAGAATATAATCTATTGGCATGGCAAGTTTCATCAAATTTTGGCGGATTTTATTTGAAAGAATATATTCCGGCAGACCGGTTGGCTTTGAGGTGAACTAGCTAGTGACTCTGACTTTTAAGCCGCCGGTCGTGGGATCGAGTCCCACCTAGAACAAATATTTGTATGCATGAATATGTCTGTTCTGTGTCGGCTGATTTTTAATAGATTAATACACATTCTTCATCAGAAACTTTGTAATATTCTCAGGGGTGGTAAAATACGAAGCTTTTGTAAAAAATCTGTGCTTTTATAGAATGATATCAGATATTCGCCACAAAGCTTATTCTTATAATGAACTTTATACATTTTGATCATTATTCTCTGGCTCTTCATTTTATTATTATCGTTAATGGTCCGCTAACTGCGTAATAGGAATTAAGTGGTTATACAGGGTGAGTGGTAGAAAAAAAAAATATTATTCATTCTGGCAGCCCGCATGGCATTGTGGTTAGTGACTAATAGACTCTTAATACACACTACAAACTACACTAAATATAACTAACATAAATCGTTAAACCATGATAATAAATAAAAATACCGATTTTCCTAAGTCGCTTTCCGCTGTCTGTTCCTATGTCTTCTTAAATCTTTAAAACTACGCAACGGATTTTGATGCGGTTTTTTCCATAGATAGAGTGATTCAAGAGGAAGGTTTGTATATACAATACATGCATAATATGTTAGAGAAACACTGTCAATTTTGGAGGTTTCTAATGTGATGTATAAGCGTTGCACCCGTGCGATACTCGGGCGTGTCGCTAGTTTACGAATAGTTTGTTTTCGGAAGCGACACGGGGATTCTCCCCGAGCAAAAAAAAGGACTAACGCTTTTTGGGAACACTCCCTGTGTGAACCAGTTGCGTGCTTACGACTCACCTGAAAAGGTTAATCAACACAAAAGCCCTAGGAATTCTTAGACAAAGCCTTATATGAGTACAGTGTATATACGCTCGGTTATTGGTACCTACTTAATGAAGGACATCCGGACGCTCCATACAATTCGCTGCTTCGGAAGAATACTGTCGTAACTCAAAAGTAAATTTTTCAGTAGAGCACTTTAAGGTTTTTTCAAATATTAAAATCCATAATATTATAAATGCGAAAGTAACTCTGTCTGTTACGCTTTCACGCTAAAACTACTGAACTGATTTAAATGAAATTTGGTACACAGATAATCCAGAGCCTGAGAAAGGACATAGGCTACTTTTTATCCCGGGGAAATTGAAGATCCCCCGGGAACGCGGGCGAAGCCGCGGGAAGCCACTAGTACTAAATATTACATTAATATAACTACATCAATTTAGTCATTAGATTTTGAATGCAATTGCTGACGCACTTTTACGTAAGCAGATAAAAAAAAAATATATTTTTTTATGTTTATTATAAGTATAACACAAATTACGACCAATAAAAATTAATTAAGATATAAACATATTCATATTCTTTAAACACCTTAGTAATTACTTATTTTTGTACAATTGTATGTAGTATAATGTGGAAGGTTTTCTATAGTTTTATAATATGTATAGAAGGAACATACTTAGATACGTCTTACAGTCTACGAAGATTCTTCCGACGAGGTCATTGACACCGTTCGATTGACGCGTCCGCGCCGAGATAAGATTGTGGATGTCAGATGAATGTGGTTTTGACAAGTGAATTGATTACCTTAATTAGTTTGTACCGCGCTTTCATGAAACAGCTTTGTCACTGTTTGTTTTTGTTTTAATAACAACCGAGGATGCGAGACGAAGTTTCAAATATGGTACTGTGTACTGGATGTCCTATAGGTAGGTAATGAAAAGGATAGTGCAATATAAAAGATTATCATAGGCTATCGGCTATATTTCATCCCCGTACAAAACGAGAACTACGCGGGTAAAATCGCGCGACGGCGGCTAGTATATAATATAGTTCGATGACAAATTAAATAAAAGAAAGGTTAAAGTTTAGAAATGGGTCGATCAATGTCTTAATCAATCCATTCACGAATGATATCTATGCAATAACCGTTGTTTATTTAAGTAAAGAGCTATGGATGCATCAAAACGCAACGCAACATAAGCAACTGAACTGAGCTCCGGTTGCGTCAAATATAGTCTTTGGTAGGAGAGGAAATTCGGCTCAGCAGTTCCCGTTCCCGTACAAGCTATTTCAATACCTTCCCGTCTGTCGTAGCGGGAGGACGTCGGTCGCGCTCGCTCGGTCGCGCTCTACGTACGCGTTTGAAAATATAAACTCGAAAATAGAACTTTTATTTTTTTCCTTTACGATTTGTGAGTGCATTGATTGTGTTTTGAATGTGAGTATTCAATTTTTAATTTAATTAGGTATGAAGCGTTCATTGGAGAAAATTAGATTTTTAATATGTGTAATTTTTATATTTGACAGATAGTTGATAAATTGTTATTTATAGTCAAATATATTTTTTACTGGATCATAGAAGAAATAGAATAACTAATATTACAGGCTTCAATAAAAAATACACTAAGTCAACTTGATAAATAAAAAATTATATTAATAATTAAATAAAGTATTATATTCTATGAATTGATGATGTGAAACCCTTTTAAAAACATTTTCAAATAAAGTGAAGGTCAATATTAATGGAAGTACGATGAGATTTCTTTTCGATTCAGAAACGCTTTCGTCATTCCCGGAGTCTATTATTTTTAATTTAATTAAAACTAAACGAACCTCTTTCATAACAAGATACATATTTATATATCTAGAAACCTCTTTAATTTAATTCATAGATTTTTCTTTCCATTTACTTATTACTAGACTTGTCTACGTCCAATTACTTTTCTTAATTACATTTCACAATCAATCAAATAATATAACACTTACAAAGAAATGCAAGCATTTTTTATTACTAATGATTTTTATAACGCTGTCAAAAAAGGGTACAATTCTGATGTGGCTTAACTTAATCCCCATAAAACGTGTATGTCAGTACTTATATTTAGTAACTCCCAATTCTGTTAAAAGGACTGAGTCGCCGTCGAGTTGCTTTTTAGCTTGTCACGAAAGCTCCCTGTCCTTAAGCTCCTAGCCTTTGAGAGCGGCGGAGAGCTTTAATTATTTTTAAGCTCGCTCAAAAGTCTAACTAACTTACCAAAAGTTTTTATAATATTAAGGAAGTAGGTGCGTGATGTACATCAACATTTTTACTATTTAATGAGATTTTAGAATTTATAACTTTTATATAAATATAGCATATAGCATAAAGATTTATTTTTATCTTCGATGCAAGAAGAGGAGAAGAATGTTATAATTTTGACATGAATAAGAGTTAAAACAAACTTTTAATACACTTAGAAATTAGGCTTTATTTCCTCTCATTACTTACTTTATTTATATTTCAGCTTATATTATTATACTGTTAATACAGACCATTTCGCTTCAAAAGTCAAAATATATACAAAACTTTAATAGTAATACGTAAACAATCATACTAAAAGCTCGACAAGTAGACACACGATAAAAGGCACTAACCCACAATCAATACTAAGAAAACGTCTCGTCATCTTAAAAAAAAGAAGAAAAAAAAGAAAAGGTAGGTTGGTAACACTGATTGTTTTTTTTTTCTGGAGTCTTTATGCGTCTGTACGTTTGTGTGGTCTTATTGTTATTCTATGGATACCTTAACTAGTAAAGCAAAGAGGTATGTATGACGAATGATGATTTTTTTGTCTATAGTTTTAGTTACGTCAGTTTTTTTATACATTAACGTACTCATTTAAAAATAAATCAATTGTTTTCATTGTATTTTTTTATTACTAAAGAGAGGATTGTGGAAGTATGGCTATACTCGTAGAAAGTAAATAAAAGTTTATGAAAAACAAATAAAAAAAATTTGTCTGTCTTATTGATTTTTTAATCTGCCTTATTATCTATATTTTTTTAAAGGGATTCCTACCGCGTTGACAATCCAAAATCTTACATTAAATACAAATTAAAACAATGCTTATATTAATAGCCTATTAAATCAAATAAACATTTTTTCCACTAAAATTAATAATAAACGCCCTTATTTCCTTCCTAAATTGAATATATAAGCTTGTCTGAGACGTGACAGTTTTGCACATTGCAAATTTCTATAAAGGAGATACTTATGTAGCTCATGAAAGTGCTATTTTATGTCATGTCATATACTATATCCTGCCTAACCGACCATAATGGAGTTTTAAATCATTTTGTGACACCGTAATGATCCTACATTTAAGTTACTTATTCTGTTGTTTATAAGGCTTTTTTTTATAAATAAATAAATATACTGGGACATGTTTCACCCACGGCCAATCTGATTCCAAATGAAGCATCGAAGTGAGCTTGTGTTATGGTAACCAGATAGCTGATATACTACATATAATACTTTTAAATACATACTTATATAGATATTTACATCCAGACACAGGACAAACAGACATATTCATGCATACAAATGTTTGTCCTGGGTGGGATACGAACCCAGTACAATCATTTTTTTCCTTTTATTATTAGCCTGTGCTATCCCACTGCAGGGCAAAGGCCTCCCCTTCTTTTTTCTGCTCTTCCCGGCTTTGAGCTTTTCTGGACCAGTCCTTTGCGAAGTGGTCCAGTTCGTCTTACCATCTCCTCTTGGGTCTGCCGCGATATTATTCTATTTCATTAGATACTTAAAGACAACTTATTAAAGCAGTAAATAGATATAAGATATTAAATGCATGTATAATGAATGACAAAGAAATAAGTGGCTTATCATGAGTTTGATATCCAACCAGGACAAGTATTTGTGTGCATGAATACTTGAACTCATCTTTTAGTTACGTTACAACCAGACATAAGTACAGTAGACATAATAACAGTAGTAAACATCATCATCAGCTCTTATACGTCTCCACCGAGGAGCTCGAGCCTCCTCTAACAACGAGGGGGTGTAGGCCATAGTCCACCACGCGCGCCTAGTGCGGACTGGCGGACTTCACATGCCTTTAATTGTGACATCTCGGGCATGCATGTTTCCTTACAATGTTTTCCTTCACCGAAAGCCAGTGGCGTCCGTAAGTAACGAGTAAATATATATTTTATTATACTCTGATTACCATATTAAGAACGTGGATCAGATTGTCTGTGTGTAGAATGTCCTTCATTCAAATCAAATCAGCATATTTATTACTAGCTGCCTCCGCGCGGTTTTACCCGCGTAGTTCCCGTTCCCGTGGGAATACAGGGATAAAATATAGCCTATGTTACTCAATGATAATGTAGCTTTCTAATGAAAAAAGAATTATTAAAATCGGTCCAGTACTTTTTGAGTTTATTCGTTACAAAAAAAATACAAATCTTTCCTCTTTATAATATTAGCGTAGATTCAAATACTTAGGCCTTTTTAAGCACTTTATAGTCACTATTAATGCTCGGTAGTAGGTTAACAATAATATCTTGGGACAATATGTAAGAAGCAGCTTTCGGCGACATAGGATTTATATATATAGGTAACATGTCAGTCTGTCCGTAGATTATACTGTCAGATGTCAGCCGCAGGGTGTGCGGGGTCATTGATCTTTGTAATAGTAATAAAAATAGTTATATTTATGTTTGTTTAACATTGTTTTGTGTAAGAAATTACGATCATATTGATATCGTAGGGCAAAGGTTGACGACACTGTAGTATAGATATGTGTCGTTGTTCTTATTCATTGGGACCGATTCTTTAGTAAACTTAACTTAAGTTAAGCTATGCATTCGTTTTTAGTTTTTGAGTTTAAATTTAGTGCAGTCTTGTTTTTGACTCTTGTGTTCTTTCGTATGACATTTTGTTTATTTTAAGTATTAAAGTTTAGTACCTAAAGATTGGTTTAAACTTACAGCAATAGTCGCTTGCTCTTTTTAATTTAAGGGAAAGAAAGGGAGACACATAATTGCAACCATTTCAGTACGTACGTTTCAGTATTTACGTAACGGATTTCTTTGCATGTTTCGGATAGGTTTTTTTCTCATTTACGCCAGAACTGGAAAAGAGAACTAGATGAAATTTTGCATGTAGATAGAAAATATTCTGGAATATCACATAGGGTAGTTTTTATCCCGGGATAATTTAAAATCCTCGGTGAAGTCCCCGCGACTTCAGCCGAGAGCTATAAAAAATACCAACACCGACGATAGGTAACACTAGTTAAATACATGCTAATATAACTCTTATATATAATACTATAAGGTTAAAATTATATTTCATAATAAAAAAAGTAATTTGTTGTTCAAATGTTTGTCACACATACCTCCGGGAAACGGTGGAGTATTGTGGAAAATCAATGCCTACTCCACGTTTCGCAAGTGAGATGAAACGCGGTTGAGTTTACCGACTGTACCTACTATACCCTTCACGATCATCGATACTGTAAAGGTAGGTTCATAATAATATAAAAAAAAAACAATATTCTTCACCTTTATAACATACTAGCTGCCTCCGCGCGGCTTACCCGCGTAGTTCCCATTCCGGGAACACAGAGATAAGATGTATCCTATGTTACTTGCGGATAATGTAGCTTTCGAATAGAGAAAGAATTTTTAAAAACGGTCGGTTTTTGAGCCTATTCATTACAAACAAACAAAATTTTCCTCTTTATAATATTAGTGTAGATAGAAGATATGTATCATGTATGTTTTTACATTAATAAATCTATAATAATATTATAACGAGAAAAGATTTATATTTTTGTATGTAACGAATTAATTTAAAAACTACTGCTACAGATTTTGATAGGGTTTTCTATATAAATAGACTGCTCGATTAGCAGTTGTGTAAGCCAGTTGTGGGTTCGATTCCCAAACAGTATAATCATTTATTTGTCTGATTGTCCTGTGTCTGGATGTAAATATCTAAACACGTGCCTAAGTAAGTATTTAAAAGTAATATATTAGTTGGGTATTATAGACGCTCTGCTTTGTTTGCAATCATGGTCATGTGTAAAAAAATACCAGTACATTTATTTAAAATAGCGTCCCTCCTCAAGTTTATGAAAAAAAATGTCTTTTCCTTTATAGACATCGATTTTTCATGAGCCAACTCCGTTGTGTATGAGACTTAGTGAAATTCACTCGACCCGTATTTGGTTTGAAAGTTTGAACGATGAAAAATGATATTTTGACGGGAGGTAGACAGGGATGTAGCTATAGTCGAATTTGGTAGGGCAGCATTGGTTACTGGCAGGGCGAATGTAAAAAAATATATCATAATAATTGATCTGCCCTCGAAGCACAGGCTCCTAAATCACCATGTGTAATGAATGAATTCTATGGACAACCAATTCGACCTATCCGTACAACAAAGTTCTATCTGCCAAATCCCTACTTTAAAGATGTTTAAGATGACTGATTTGAAGTTTGATTTGCACATATTTTTACCCTAACTTTCGGTTTAGAGAATTTATACTTTTACCAACATATTAAAACATTTGTCCGTTTATTAAAAGTAGGTAGGTATCTAATTGTAGACATAACCATACAATAAAATTGGTTTGGGTTCAAAGTCACATAGAACTTTGTTCTACGGATAGGTCGAATTTATCTCAGTATTTGGTATTTTTAAAGTAGGGCATTGTGATTTTTAGGTAGGGCATTGCCTCACAATGCCCCCGCCTAGCTACGGCCGAGGTAGAGCCAGAGCCGGAGCCAGGGCCAGGGCCAGAGCCCACAGTGCCTCGGTAATGGAGCTTCTAGCTTTAGTGCTTTTGTTTCGAATACGTTACGAAATAATGTAACTTTGCCATATTTTTCGAACGCGATTTCTTTTACAGGCAACCAGTGTTTTAAAATATATCTTCGTTTATTCCGTGCCTCATTTTCGTTGGCATTTTTAATGTATGTTCCTTTTGGCAGCACATAACTATAATATAAAAGATGAAAATATCATATGGGAAGTGTTTGAAAATGTCTATTTTACTTAAAATAAGTAACTAAATTCATAAAATATTTAGAAACAATACTCACAATACTAATGAAAGTAAGTAGGTACATTTCTAAGTTTAGTTCCGGTTTTACTTGCGTTTTCGAAGGTCACAAGTATCTTATAATAAATATGTATTGTATGTTGATCCAGAATATATTCTATCGATATGCCAAGTTTCCTCTAACTTGTGATAGCTCGTCTCATGCTTAATTATCATGAAAGTTATTTCTTCTAACTAAATGATTTGGTCTCGATAGTCCTCCATGATTACTTAGGGTCGCGAGAACCTTAATCTAGATCAATCTAAAAGAAATCATTTGTGCAAAGTGCTTAAGGAAAAGGGATTATTTTTGGTTGCTTTGGATAAAGCTAATTCTACACTTGATTCAGAGCTTTTCGTTAGCATTATAATTAATTATTATAAAAGTAAGTAAAGTTTCCTTGCCTATTCGTTACAAACAAACAAATTATTACTCTTTATAATACATGGTCCCGATATTTGTTATATATAAGTCTCAAGTTACATATTAATGACATTATTAATGAATTTAAATAAGTAATTACATACAGCCTGAAACTAAAAAACGCTCATGAAGTAAATAATCACTTCTACGCCCTCGTAAAACAAATGTATAAATAAATAAAACCTGGGAGATTTTTCACACACGGCCAATCTGATTCCAAACTAAGCAGAGCTTGTAAAACGGTAACCATATAGCTGATATACTACATAATACTACTCTTTCCAGACACAGAACAAACAGACATTATCATATATACAACTAGCGGACCTGGCAGATTTTGTTCTGCCCAGCAGCGCCACCTACCGGGTCCAAATTGATGTATTATACATTAAAACCTGCCCCATGAAATACTCCGTAAATTGGTGGACACCGCATGAAAAGTTTTTGTGTTCATCGCGTTCAGACAGACAGACATAGGAGGCGGGAGTTTGTTTTATTTATATAGATATATCATACATATAATATACTTCGCTTTACTCCACTCTTAAGTATACTTCGCGCCCGAATGGTCTGAAAAACACATGCTTCATGTTTTCATATCCTAAATGGGTGTGTGGTGGATGAAACGAGGGGATTAGAAGGGGTTTAGGGTTCGGCGGGATGATAGATCTTTGGTATTAGCTCTCATGTTGTATTATGAATTGGATTAATGGATCTATTTAAAAGAATTGGGTACAATGATGAATTAAATGGAAAAAATCTGATATAAATTTAAGGAGATCGTCATGGCGTATAAATAAAGAGATTAGTCAATGTTTACCTTGATTTTTGAAGGACTGAAAAAATCATGTGTGGATTTTTTTTTATGAAAGTCAATAAAAAATACATTAATATTATCGTTAACTAACTCACATTTGCAACTTTGTTATATCTTCCTAGTTTCCAAACATTTGTCATTTGATGCTCCACTCCTATTTGACATAGCGTTATGTTATATAGCCAATAGCCTATCCAACACTGAAATGAAGTTCCTAAGACTATCGCGCCCAAGCAAACAAACTCTTTAACTTAATAAATATACGTATTCATCACAATGAGAGACTAATTCAATGATTTAAATACGGAAGCTGCTTAAATCGCTTTGCGGTCAAACATTTTTTCAAGTGTATAAACGTTGGCCCACTGCTTATATTAAAGCCGCTTAAGCGCGGTTTTCCAGCTGTACATATATGTTTACGGCTTACTACACACATATTGGAATGAACTCGGGAAGGGAAAATATGTTACACTTAATCCTGTAAGTACGTATTTTATTTTTATTATAGGCCTGGTTTTGTATAGGGGCCCTGACTTTGAAAGCGTTGTGCTCGAATCCTATTTAAGACATTTGTGTGCATGAATATGTCTGTTTGTTTGTTTGATAGGATGTAAATGTACATGAGTTGTATTTAAAAGTAGTGTATGGGGTATATCAGCTATCTGGTTAACATTTTTTTTTGGTATGGGGAAATCCTTCCGCCCTGGGTGCAAGCGGAAGGTTATGTGAGACTCCTACTCACTATAACCCCACCGTGTCCCTTCGTCGCTATAAGCTGGGTATAAGGGTACGCCCGAGGCATGCGTCCTCGTACCCAGCGGCAGCTATCTGGTTACCATAGCACAAGCTCAGCTTAGCTTAGATTTAGATAGTGTGCAAAATGTTCCCAAATAACCTAATTATTTATTTTTCTATGTCATAAGGGTGGTTAAGCAAATGTAAAGTGATTTTCGATGGTCTGTAGATGCCGGAAGGAATTTTTTTTTGTATGTATGAACTTGTACATTCGTATCTCGGAAACGGTTCTAAATATGTATTTGGCTAAAAGATTGTATTCTGATAATGTTCTGCTCGTATTTCTCCTAAAAATTCACTTAAATAAAAATCTTTATACTTATTTTTCTTAACTCGATTACAACATTACTAGAAATACCTATAATAAAAGTAACAATCACTCATCGACAAATGAAGTTTAAGTTGCCACTAAAACAAGTTCCATAAAAAACATCCTATAAGATAGTAAAATCGTTTTAAAATGCAACATGATACTTCATTAAATTCTGTCTGCCATATTTATGTATAGCAAAAGAATTTAATAACACAGACATCCATTCCTGAAGTCGAAATAAAACTAAAACAACAAATATTTACTGCATTGGATTTATACTTTTTAAAATACGCCACAAAATGTCATTGGAAACCGACAATACAGCTCGGCAAATCCATTCCACATTTCATTCGAAATCTGTTTAATCGATACATTGTGGTCGATGTATCGAACGCTCTATTGTAACTCGGTAACAATTGAAATCGCATCGGTGCGTTTACTGGTGCGATTATTATTTTTAATCGATTACCGATTGTGGTTTTCAGTTTAAAAACATATGTGTTTAATGGGACTTCATTTTATAATTGTGCATTTACACTTTTATGTAACTTTATAGTAAGTATGTGGGGGCGGGAAAGTTCACTTGTTTTTTTTATATCCCTTCGAGACTTCGGTCGTCATCGTCTACACTAATATTATAAAGAGGAAAGATTTGTATTTTTGTATGTAACGAATAAACTCAAAAACTACTGGACCGTTTTTCTTCAAAATTCTTTCACCATTCGAAAGCTACATTATCCATGAGTAACATAGGCTATATTTTATCTCTGTATTCCCACGGGAACGGGAACTACGCGGGTAAAACTGCGCGGAGGCGGCTAGTCGTGGATATTTGCAAAAGTTCTGCCACTTCTTTTTAATTATAATATTTTTTTGTTATGTGCGATTATGTTTTTCTTTTTTTGTCGTCCTCGTGTATAGACGTTCAAAAATTACATATTTCGAATTGCTATGTCTACTGCGATATTTTTATTAAGACAAATACCAAATAAAATTGTCAAAGTCACAGACAAACGAGTGCTAATAATAATTAAACAAATAGCCTTTTTGTATAAAAATTATAAAGATAATAATGATAGTCTATGGTCTATTAACCAAAAGAATAAGCGAGTAATATTGTCTATTGCTATTATTTGTTTATCTTTGTTTGAAGCACGTTTCCGGGCGATATCTCCTAAATACGGAACATGTTTTCTAAACATGCAATTGAATCAACTATTTTGTTTTTATTAATTTGCTTTATCTGTGATAATATTCGCTTTATTTAGAAAAGTATATGAGTCAATAAAATTGTTTTGTCTATTGCCACACTAATCCTTTACTAAAGAGACTCCTACTAACTACGGAACTAACTTAAGCCCGCGTCTTTCTTCGCCTATTTTTGGCGAATTGTTATTGTATTAAAGTTTGCCTACATTGTATCAAAGGTTTCTTTAGTAGGTACCTACCGTATGAAATTAAAATCATGTTGCCCCGTTAATCCACTATGACCTTAAAGACAAATAAAATAACTTCTTTTTAATGAGTTATGATATGTCACTTTGACAGATGTCAGAAGTCTAGAATTCCATGTCATAAAGTCGTTTACGAAAAGTATATTATGTCAATTTTATACTAATCTATATCCAAAGTAACCATAAATATATATGTACTACATATTGAAATACATCAATATACAGATAACATTAATTCAACCCAGCATATATATTTGTCCTGGGAGTGAATCGAACCAACAATACATTGTCCAGACATATACTGGATCAGACCATCTAATATATTTATTTATTTATTTATTTATTTAAAGGCTTACCAACTAAATACATACAAAACATTTTTCTTATAACTACATATTAGTTTCTTTCCTCGCATGGATTTAAATTATAGGAAAGCACGGCATTTATAACTAAAGTACGAACTTATACATAAAAAAGTTTACAAATATCTATGCTTACATATTGGCAAGAAAGAAAGAAATGTTACATTTTCTGAAATAGAGCATTTCTAAATTACCCTAAACTAGCTCCAAAAATATCCAAATCACATTTAGGAAGAAGATCATTGTATTTTCTGAGAATATAGGAAAGAGGTGAATTGTACCCGTAATTGTTTCTACAGGTATTGATAACAAATGGCCTATAATTATGGAGTCTTGCGGATGATCTTGGGATATTGATATTTAACTGAGAGACTAAACCAGGACAGTTAATCCCTCCATTTACGACCTTGTACAAGAATGTTAAACCTAAAAAGTCCCTACGCCAGAGTAAAGATTTCATTTTGAAATGATTGAGTTTGTCATCGTAGTGTTGTAAGGTGCGCCCTTTATTGGTCACCACTGATAGTCTTTTTATAAACTTTTTTTGTATGCCTTCAATGCGTTGTATATTATTTTGGTAAGTGGGATACCAAACGATTGAGCAGTATTCAACATGACTACGCACTAATGCAACGTAAAGGGATTTTAGTGCAGATATGGATCTGAACTGCTTAGTATTACGGTTTATGAATGCCAACATTCTGTAACACTTATTAACAGTGTCATCTACATGCATATTTAGGCGCATTTCAGAATCTATCAATATGCCCAAGTCTCTGACTATAGTAACGGTGTCTAACTTCTGCCCATTCATGCTGTAAGCCGCCTGAAACTGATGTTTTCTACGGGAGAACTTAATGTGATGGCATTTGTTAATATTAAGTTGCATGGCATTCGTGTTGCACCAGTCGCATAAGCTATTTATATCATCTTGAAGCAACTGCTGATCCCTTACCGAGTTTACTATTCTATATAATTTTAAGTCATCTGCATAGATTTCAAAATGAGAGTGGTGAATTGAGTGCTTGATATCGTCAATGAACATTATAAACAGGACTGGACCGAGGTGGGATCCCTGAGGTACCCCAGAAGTAGGTATAAATATATTAGAAGCATATCCGTTAACAACTACTTTAGACATTCGTTGGGTCAGATATGAGTCAAACCATTTTATAAGAGGTTTTTGGACACCGTATACAGTGCCTAGCTTTTGTATAAGAATATTATGGTCTACTTTATCAAATGCCTTGCTGAAGTCACTGTACACGGCGTCCACCTCATTACCATTGCTCATGTCAGTAACAGTACTGTCAACAAATTTGGTAAGATTAGTGACCGTGGATCTATTTCTAATGAAACCATGCTGATGACTCGTAATGGCTTCTTTGATGTGCCAGTTCAAGAGCGGACATATTAATGATTCAAAGACCTTAGCCGGGACGGATAAAATACTAATTGGTCTATAGTTGCATACGTCAGATTTGTCTCCAGTCTTTGGTATAGGGATAACAATTGCGTTTTTCCAAAACTCGGGAAATTGACCCTCTGACAAAGACCTATTAAATATTATTTGAAGCGGCATGGACAAATAACTAGCACATTCTTTAAAAAATATCGGGGGTATTCCATCTGCTCCCGCCCCTTTAGAAATATCTAAATTTTTCAAATGTTTTTGTACATCGGTTTGTGATATATATATATTATTCAAGGCACTACAATTATGAATACTTTTGGTAGCGGTGTAATGTGAATTACTTTGCGATGGGAGCGAGTAAACAGAAGCGAAGTTTTGGGCAAATAAATTCGCGATGCCATTTCCATCACATGCGGTTACGCCATTGAACTTCATGTTTTTTGGAATGATACTGCATGAGTTTCGCTTGTTTTTAATGTATGCCCAAAAGTATTTAGGATTTTTGGTGACATTTTCTTGTACATTGTTAAGATATTTCTGGTAAGAGATCTTTATAAGTTTATTTGTCCTTTCCTTTAAAATTTTGTACTCATATTCATCTAATTTGTTATTATATTTTTTCATATTTCGGCGACATTTTTCTTTTTCTTTTAATATTTTTATTAGATTTGTATTGTACCAGGTTGGATATTGTACATTTTTGTTTGTGCTCTTGAACGGAACTACTTCGGATATTATCCTTCTAATTAGTGTATAGAAAGTATTTACGGCTGCATTCACAGTGGTGCTTGAGTGTAAGGCTACTTTCCAGTCTATTTCGACCAAGCGTTTTCTCACTTCATCATAATTAGCTTTATAATATTTATAGGATGGCGTAACTTTATTTTTAAGTGTTTGCGGAAGGCTGAGTTTAACAGTAATATCCAACGGCGGATGAAACTCATCTACTTTGGATAAGACGTCAGGCGACGCAATTACTTCAATAGGTAGTCCTATGTTAGAAATTACTAGATCTAAAAGTTTATTCTGTTTATTAGTTATAGAATTGTACTGTTTTAAGCCATTAGATGATAGAAAGTCAACAAATATTTTAGCTATATTGTTAACGGCGCAGATAGGTTTCATATGGGTACAACTAATAGTCCATTCAATAAAGCTCAAATTAAAATCCCCTATCAATATAATGGAGTCCGAATTATCTATAACATTATTTACATTTTGGGTGAAATATGAAATCCGATCGATAGTTACAGGTGGAGCAAGATAAGTTGCACATAAGTGTACCTTCTTAGAACCCGCCTTAGTGCGTGATGTAGTATCTATAGTAACCCATAGATCTTCACAGTGGGATTCAAACGATTGGGATCTATAAGCGTTTAATGATTTCAAGGTCGCGATAAGCACACCACCTCCCTCCTTACCCTCAGAAAATGTTCCGGACTCTCTGTCTCTTCTAAATATCTGATAACGATTGTCGAATATTTCAGAATCAAACACGCTACTATTTATCCACGTTTCGGTCAGTACTATTATATCGTAATTCATGGATAGTGCATTTGTAAAAACTGTTTGTAACTTACCCCTAATACTTCTTGTGTTTTGATAATATATTTTGATACAATCGAATTTTAATAAGAAAAAGCTATTTCAACAATTCAGATAAATATATAACTTATAATAATATTGATTATACTATTTTTTTAAGGTTATCTATATGTGATATTACTATATACCTATATATGTGAAACGTTGCACAGATTCTCAGAATCTTGAGTCAATGTTCACTAATCGTATTAAGTTTCTACACTCAAGCGTATATATATATACGTATATCTATATATATGTGTGGGTATGTATGTTTGTGTGTGTGAGGATAATGCCTTTTACTCAACTAGATGCTATCACGTGGTTTCACCTGATCTAATTTAGATTTTAATACAAAAAGTAACCAAATTGGTACAGCCTCTGTTAGATAAGTTTAAATTACGTTGTAAATAACGGCTTATAAATCTCACATACCTAAACCTTACTAATCTATAGGTACTAATATTATATTATGAAAAGGAATGATTTGTATTTTGGTATACATATAACGAATAAACTTAAAAACTACTAGACCGATCCGAATAATTCTTTCACCGTGGGAAAGCTTCATTATTAGGGAGTCATCAACCATCATCATCAACAGCTCATATACGTCTCCACCTAGGAGCTCGAGCCTCCCCTAACATCGAAGGGGTTTAGGCCATAGTCCACCACGCGGGCCTAGTGCGGATTAGCGGACTTCACATGCCTTTAATTGTGACATCTCAGGCATGCAGGTTTCCTCACGATGTTTTCCTTCACCGAAAGCCAGTGGTGTGAATCCGTACGTAAGTTTTTATAAACTCAGAGGTACGGGCCAGGGATTTGTACCGGCACCCTTATGATCGTGAGTCGGTGCGTTCCCAACTGAGCCACCACGGCTATTAGGCAGTAACATAGGGTAGGTATATATATATTTATATATATATATTATATCTCAGTATTCCTATAGGAACGGGAGTTAAATGGGTAAAGCCGCAGGGCGAAAGTGGGCATACAATTCCAAGTGGCATATTTTAAATTCAATTCTAACACCTCTGTTCACCTCTTATTGGATATTGGACGTGAAGATATAATTAAGTATCAAAATAAAGTGTGTCTCTCAGAATAATCACTAAGATTTACACTGCTCTAGTTTCTCTTTCCTTATCTATGCGTGTGAGGGAGACAAAACTATTCTTACATTTCCGTTGAGATAACAAAACGAGTTCAACAAGTCTATAAATCTCTATATTATCTTTGAGACAGTATCTATAGTCAAGAGTGAATCTATACTAATACTAGCTGCCGCCGCGGTTTCACCCGCGTAGTTCCCGTTCCCGTGATCACTTAGGGGTATCAAAAATAGATAGTAGCCGATTTTCAGACCTACTCAATATGCATAGAAAATTTCATAAAAATCAGTCAAGTTGTTTAGGAGTATGGTAACTAACATTGTGACACGAGAATTTTATTTTATAAGAAGATTATAAAGAGGAAAGATTAAATGTTTTGTTTGTTTGTATAGAATAGCTTCCGAAATTACTGAAGAAATCTTCTAGTGTTGGATAGCCAATTTATTGAGGAAGGCTGTAGGCTATATATCATCACGCTACGACGAATAGGAACGGACCATCATTGAAAAATGTGCGGGTCAGTTGGTAATAAAAAAATTGGCGTTATATATTATATACATATTTGAAAAACTTTTTCTGTGTTGCGATCATGTTGGGATGCACTATCACCGGTGAACATAGGCTATATTTTATCCCCGTATTCCCACGGGAACGGGAATTATGCGTGTGAAGTCGCGCGGAGGCAGTTATACCTATATAATTTTAATGTCCCAACTAATCCGTATCACATACATTACTTCGGCTTTTATTGGGGTACGAATCCATTAGGCATGTTGCTTGTGATTTTAATGTGTCACCTTTACGACACGATATGTATGCATTCTCTATGGTTTACTACCCTAATCCTTAGTCTATGGTATAGAACCGATACTAGCTTGATAAGGTTTTAATATAACTTTACGGTTTTTTAAACCGGTGTTTGGAGGAATCGATCTTTGAGAATTATTCGATTTATTAAAATCGATAAAAAGGTTAAGGTAAGGTTCCGGGATCTTCAAGATTTCCGAAATTAAAAGCAATCATATAATATTTATCCTAAATATGTTCTATCAGTGCGTTAAGTTACATCTGACATCCATATAGCTGTTTTAGAGTAACAAACATACATTCATAACAAATGCTAGGATATCCCAAATATTAGTCTATCAATGTCTACTTATTTATAACAAGCTTCTGCCCCGTGGTTTCTTCCGCGATCAAGGGATTTTAAATTATCCCTGTATAAAAAGTAGGTTACTTTCCCAAGCTCATATCTATTTCTATACCAAATTTTAATAAAAACGATTTAAAGGTTTAGGCGTGTAAGCGTAACAGACAGACAAAGTTACTTTAGCATCTATACAAATACATAAAGCTGAAGAGTTTGTTTGTTTTCTTGAACACGCTAATCTCAGGAACTATTGGACCGATTTGAATTTTTTTTTCAGTGTTAAATAGCCCATTTATCGAGGAAGGCTATAAGTTATATATTATCACGCTATGACAAATAGGAGCAGAGCATTAATCAAAAATGTTGCAAAAACGGACAAGTGCGATTTGAGCGAGTCATTTATAATATTAGTAGGGATAAACGCAATAGGTAAGTAAATACATAACTTTCGGGACAAAACTTTGTTGTATAAACCCTTTGTAGTGGAATTTACATACAAATCACTTGCAGGTGGGATGCGATTCATAACGGAAATTGTGTAATTAATATAATTATATCAACACTAGCTGCCTCCCCGCGGTTTTACCCGCGTAGTTCCCGTTCCCGTGGGAATACAGGGATAAAATATAGCCTATGTTACTCGGGGATAATGTAGCTTTCCAAAAGTGAAAGAATTTTTGAAATCGGTCCAGTAGTTTCGGAGCCTATTCATTACAAACAAACAAACAAACAAACAAATCTTTCCTCTTTATAATATTAGTATAGATAGACTAACATTGGATGTAAATATCTGTAATATGTATTTAAAAGTATTATATGTAGTATATCAGCTATCTGGTTACCAAAACACAAGCTCACTTTGAAGTTTACTTTGGACTCAGATTGGCCGTGTGTGAAAAATGTCCCAGGATATTTAAAAAATATTATAAAGAGGAAAGATTTGTTTGTTTGTTATGAATAGACTCCGAAACTACTCGACCGATCTGAATAAATCTTTCACTATTAGAAAGCTACATTATCAGGGAGTAACATAGACTATATTTTAACCCTGTATTCCAACGGGAACCGGAACTATGCGGGTTAATACGCGCGGAGGCAGCTTGTTATTTTTACAAAAGATTTGATTTTTCGTACGTTTGTTTGTAATGAATCAGCTCCTAAACTACTAGAATGAACTGAATAATTCTTTCACCAATGGAAAGCTACATAATTAGGGAGTAGCACAGGCTATATTATATTCCTCTCAAGTATTAATAAGTAGGCATCCAGGTTTCCTCACGATGTTTTTCCTTCACCGAAAGCCAGTGGTGTGAATCCGTACGTAAGTTTTTATAAACTCAGAGGTACGGGCCAGGGATTTGAACCGGCACCCTCATGATCGTGAGCGTTCCCAACTGACCCACCACGGCTTATAACTAAAAATTTAATTGTTGAAAATGCCAATTACATAATGTCAAAATCTGCTAACCGTGCAAAGACAGGGTTACTAGTGTTTAAAATTTTAAATAATTAATATACTCGCCACACCGATGTTTATTATTAGCCAGCTATACCATAGGTAGCTGACTTGGTCGCAAATTCAGTAACTTTATGATGTTTTCGTAGCTTCAAGGTTTGTGGTGGTACCCTCTGTGCCAACTTACTGTGCCCAAGGGAAATAATGGGGAAGATTACACGAGACTATAAGATATACTATATTATTATTAAGATTACATTGTATGTTATTTTATTAAGGTCAATCTGGTTTCAAGATTTTGCTTGATCCTGAGATAATATTAATGCTAATTCTAATAAGGGTTACCTATGGCTAGTGCTTCATTGGTGCTCCGTCGATTGGCTTTGTGGTTAGTGTCCCTGACTTTTTAGTCGCCCACCCAGGACAAACATCATGCATGAATATGTCTCTTTGTTCTGAGACTGGGTGTAATTATCTATAATATGTATGTATTTAAAAGTACTTTATTTAGTTTATCAGCTTTCTGGTTACCATAGCACAAGCTCACTTTGAAGCTCACTTTGGAATCAGATTGGCCGTGTGTGAAAAATGTCCCAGGATATTTATTTATTTATTTATGTTATTTTATAAAGGTCAATCTGATTTCAAGGCTGTACTTGTAGATATCACATAACATAAATATCCATACTAATATTATAAATGCGAAAGTAACTCTGTCTGTCTAGGTCGCTTTCACGCTAAAACTACTGAAATGATTTAAATGAAAATTGGTACACAGATAGTATAGAGCCTGAGAAAGAGTATAGACTACTTTTAATCCCGGGATAATGACACAGACACAGACATTTTTGTAACAAGCTGAAAGTTCGATGATTATAATAATGACACCCAAAAATATCAAATAATATCCGTTGCCAAAAACCTATAATTATATTAAGTGTCACTAGCGCGTCCCATTTACAATAATTGTAATCGATACAAACTAGTCGAGTTAACTCGACTACAAATCGAAAACTATGTGCTTTCAATTCAAACCGTACTTGTATGTTCCAGAACGGATTCTATCTTCTGTCTCTGTTCTTCACTACGGTATGAAGAGAGAGGTATGCATCGAAGTTTGTAAGCAAATACGAAGGCATTGAAAGTTTCGAGTCGAGTTGTTATCGATATTCCATTTGCGATGTTCGATTAAATCTGGCTTATGTTGTAGTGTAGGTGGTGCCTCCGTAGCCAATTAATGTTTGACGTTTGTTAGAGGAATTCTAGTAAAGCTTATAAGTTATTTCATATTTAATAAGTACTAGTGGCTCTTTGCGGTTTCATCCGCGTACCCGGGGGATCTCCCTTTTTCCCGGGATAGTAGCCTATGTCCGTTCTCAGGCTCTAGACTATCGGTGTACCAAAATTATTTTAATTGGTTCAGTTGTTTTAGCGTGAAAGCGAGATAGACAAAGTTACTTTCGCATTTAAATATGTATTAGTTAGGATTATATTTGGTTTACTTTAATTACAACGATAAGGCATTAATTATAATTAAAGAGCAGTTACATACAATTACATAAATATATTTTTTTTATTATATATTTATAACGATTTCTTATATTAGCTGTAACACCTCTCTGTTTAGTCTCAGGTTAAATCAGCTGATGATAATGATGATGAAGTATTTATGTTATGTGAAGAAAAGAAATAAACTGGCCTTTGTTATACATACACCAGAAAAAAATTGTGTTATTTTGTGTCTGTAAAAGAAGATTATACATCTAGTTGATACTGATAATATATTTCAAAGTAATAAAGTAAAATAATGGTCTAAACAAAAACACCTTAAGTTGAACTTGTGTTAATTTCCTTAATAACTAAGTGAGGATGTATCGGTAAATCGAATAAGTACCTATATTATTAGAAAAACTTTGATACGCCGTATAAGCTTCGTTTACATTTAAAACATTCTAAAAGATAATTAATATTACTTGTTTTATTAAAAAACTTATTCAATATTCTAGAAATCTATATCTATATGAAGAAACATGTTCAAAATATTTATTGCTTTTTAAACAGGAAAAGGTTATTTTTCGAGCTAGTACTATGATAACCAGATAGTTCAAAATCAAAATCAAAAATCAAAATCTTTTTTATTCAAATAGGCCTCAATCAAGCACTTATGAATAGTCACTTATTACCACTTACTACTAATGTATATGTAGATAGCACTTTCAAATAACTTACCTATATATATACAATAAATTAAAACTCAAATACAGAAATAAAATGTCCTTGCTGAGAATCGAAATTACGACTATAGTTTAACAGCTTACAGATTGTAAGTTACAGTATCTATCCACTACGCTAACTATACTATAATAGTAGGTACATAAGGTACGGGAGGTAATTAACGCCCACCTAACTTTAAATATATTTTTTAAATATAAATATTTATGATATGGACCCAAGATTATCATGAGAAAATTAACCATATTTTTCTGAATTGAAAGATGATAGTTAAGTGGGGTAATTATTTTAAATTTCCGTGCTAATAAAATCATTTTAAAAACCTTGTTTTGGGCGTTATTAAAAATACTGTTTTTATTAGCGCCCGCTTGCAAAATCAGACGCTGTACGCGAAAAAAATAATCTAGTGTTTAAATAATCTAATAAAAAATATATTATATATAATAATTTCTTTATTGGATATAAAGGAATGTAGCAAAATCAACATTTAACATAAAAACTTTGACAGTTTTTCACACGTTTCAAGTTACTTGAAACTTCTAATTATAATAATTTTTCATAAAACTTTTTAAGTTCTAAAATTAACAATTATAAAAAAAACAGCATAGTCACTGTTTACATCTATATAAAAAATATTATAATGGAACATACATTGGGCGTTATTTAACAACAAAGGACAATAGCGCCCTAAGGCCGGGAAAATTATACCCGCCGATGACAGTTATTATTGAAGTATCCCACCGCTGCAACCATGAAGTAAACACCACGTTAGCTTGACAAAGACTGATTTATTGACCATAATCTTATGACTACCCCCCATTACATTAATAAATCAACATTGTACTACAATTATCATGAAGCATTTAAGTATTTTCTAATAATACTTATTAATTTGAGATCAGGCGAATCAGTATATAAAAGTGAGATCTGGCAAATCAATATATAACACTTGGAAACTTATATCTTATTTTCAAAAATGATGCACCTACTACTTAATTAAGATGCAATATTTTAAATGTAACATCTAACATCAGTCTTTGGTTGCTTTGGTATTGTATACCTACATTAAATTTAACAATCTGGACAAGTAAATTCATTATCACTTTTTGTAAGTTATTAGTTTAGAATTGCTAAATAGTTAAATTAGGTACAATTTTTTCAAATTTTCAATACGCCCATGGAAGGCCAATAGCGCCCACGTAGGGTAATAGCGCCCAACGGTATTTTGACTGGGCGTTAATATCCGAGTTTGAGTTCTTCGCCTTCGAACGGTTTTGCATTAAATTATACAAATTCCTTTCAAAATATAAACAAGATATGAACAATAGCAATCTACACTACAGGTAAAATGTAAAACTAAACAAGAATGTACAATAAAACCACTGGAAACTTACAATTTTGTGGAGCAATTTTTTACAATAGTGCCGCCTGCAACCGACGTCTATGAAACACAGCGCGTCACTGGCAAGATGGCGACGCGAGAAGCTAGTGCTCGCGATTGGTGTGTCCTATTGGTGTATTCTATGTGTGTGAGAGCGCTCATGCGCATAGCTCGAATTAAAGTACGTTTTCTCTAGTTCGGGCGTTATTAGAAATAGGGCGTTAATTGCCATACCTACCTTATATAAGCAAATATCTAATCTACAAATATTTTTCTCATAAATAAAGCAAGTGTTATCGCTAAGTAAGTAGTTAACTTAAAGTTAACTGGCGACGCGTTTAGGGTCACTGCCCTTAGGGTCAAGTACCTCATTCCCTTATTTAATGACCAGGACCTGTTTTCGACTGGGTTTATTATCTCTGATTATATATCATAATTCAAGTTTGGGCTTAAAAAAAATAATACGTATTAAATTATGTACCTAATATAGCTTTGTATAAAAAAAATATATGCTTATAAAAAAAAAAAGTAAATTATTTTTTGTTAAAAATAATGGCTGCCTGTCTAATAACTAACCATTATAGTAGCATTAAGTATTTCGCCACCCCTCCCGTAGGCCTCTTTAGCTCAGTGGTAGAGCACTGGTCTCGTAAACCAGGGGTCGTGAGTTCAAACCTCACAGGAGGCATTAGGTTTTATTTTACATTTTTACGTTTTGTTTTTAAATACCAAAGTTTGTTTTTAAAATAATATATTTCATTAAAAAAATTAATAAAAAGTTTAATATTATAAGCAACCCTTATCGAACAATGGACAGTAAATGTTAGTTATCCAAATGAAATTATTGGAGTTTTAAACATTATTTTTATCGTTTCAACTTCAACAAAGATTACAAATTCAAACGACAATAAAAACTTGAAAGTCCAATTCGGAAACTGGATGGAAATTATACTTCGAACGCGACCGTATCCTAACCAAACTTTGTTTTTTGTTACAGAACGAGCGGTCTCGGCAGCGAATTTGAATCCATTCATTTTAAAAAAAAAACACCACTGATTCAGTTTCCGAACGAAAACGTTTTAGTGTCATTCTATTTTGTTTACACTTAAAAAAAAAAAGTGGATTAAAATAAGCTTCGATATTTAAAGTGATAAAGAAAACAAAATGATTCGCTACTGGCTTTGTTTCGCCAGTGCGTTGTGTTTGGCGGGATATTGTGGCGCGAACTACTGCAGGGATGCCAACCTCTGCTGTCCGGGCCGTGACAGTTCGTGTGTCGTTCAGAAAGCGCATCAAAACGCCATCATAGAAGATTTGACAGACAAGCCGTGCTATTGTGACCATGCCTGTCTGAAACTCGGTGATTGCTGTCCTGATTTCCGAGAGACTTGTGGAGGTATGTATTTTGTTTATGTAATGTTATAATTATACTGTGACAGCCCGGTTGGCTTTGTGGTTAGTGACCCTGACTTTCAAGCCAAGGGTTCGAATTTGTATGCATGAATATGCCTGTTTGTTCTGTGTCTGGATGTTAATATCTATCTTTAAGAGTATGTATTTAAAAGTATTATATGTAGTATATCAGCTATCTGGTTACCATAACACAAGCCCACTTTGAAGCTTACTTTGGAATCAGATTGGCCGTGTATGGAAAATGTCCCTGGATATTTATTATTTATTATAACTTTATCATAAATTAAAATAATAGGCTGTTGGTGTAATGCCTACGTTACATTTTTTAAATTTTCATAACCATTTGACAGACCAATATCATACCTTCGATTCAATACGTATAAGGTTTTATATTCTCTCTGGCTACTAGCAAAAACAAAATATATAATTCGAATGCATACCGTGGCGGAATTTAAAAGAAAATCCCTTTTGATCCCACACGACCGCTTCACGGCATGATCTGGATCCAATTACGGTACACGGGTACGGTACGATTATGTTTTTGTTTAATCTTTGTTCTTTTATTTAAATTATGAAATTGGAAAACTCTTTCGTTTTTTTTAAACATTTATTTCTTTATCTATATTTAATAGCTGTTTTGTTTTATATTCAAAATCGTCTTTATCGTTTTCTTTTGGGAAATTATTTCTTGATATTTAATCTACCTTCGGAACTTCACACCTATATTATATTAGACTTAGTTTGCGGCACATCCCCGTTTTTGCAACATTTTTAATTGATTCTTCACTCCTTTTGTCCGTAGCGTGATAATATAGCCTTCCACGATAAATTAGCTATCTAACACTGAAGGGATTTTTCAAATTGGACCTTTCATTCCTGAGATTAACGCGTGTAAAAACAAACTCCTTAGCCTAGGTATAGAGATGTAAATACCAAATACGTATTATATGTAACAGTTCGTACTGAAAAAAAGGTATAATTTTACCGCGAAGTAATAACATCGACTAATCCCTCCTGTAATACAGTCTGAGCCGCCCTCCCAGCCCTCTCAGCCCTCCCTTTGCATACACTGGTGTTATGAATGACGCCTCTCATAACAATTTTTTTTTTAAACATTTAATTTGCAGACTACAAGCATGTACAAAAGCGTTGATATTCTCGGCATTCATTTTTCAAATTTGAATCGAGGATAGGTCTAACTGTTTTTGTTAGTGTGTCGTAAATTATGAAACTACTCTCGTACTATATCATTTGTTATTATTCCATTATTTATAATCTACGAAATTTACGTTTGTAAATAATTTTTGTATGTATGATATAGCAGACAAATGTATATATATATATGCATTAAATTTTATATATTAAAAAATCGCATAAATTACTAGTTAAAAGTAGAATGAAGCTCGAACTTAGGCGATTTACAATAATTTTATTTCTAGATAGAAAAATAATAAACACAGGTCTATAGGATTTATAGACAGCTATCCCCATCTTAATTAGCTATATTATTAATAAGTATTTATTAAATTAAAGTTTATTTAATTCGTTTAAAGTAATACTATACGCGAATGTACAATAAATGGAATGAATCCTTGCGCAAGATTACATTTTAATAACGTTTTTAATATCGGCCGAGTGTCCCGCGACATTCTACGAATGATACCCGAGATTCATGTTAACGTATTTAATTTTTTTCATTACATTTTTCCTTGACTTTACACAGTTAAAGAGTATTTTTTATGATGGATTCGTCATCAAACAAAATGTCTTGTTGCTTCGTGATTGGATCGCTTTGGTACCTTGATCTTTAAATAATAATAATAATCATGCAATTAGAAGAAGGTGAAATAGATCCTCATAGCCAAAACACACACACATAAAACACAACACACGCTACATTTACTTGGCTGCCAAGAGCTGAGAAATAAAAACACCAAACAAAAATAATAATAATCCTTTATTTCAGGCAACTAGGCCCATATTATAAATTATTAATTAAATGGTGATTAGATACTTGAGTAAGACAATATGTGTGGTTATTCTGTGGAGTTCCTTTTTTAGGGTTCCGTAAACTATGAACCTTTATAGTTTCGCCATGTCCGTCCGTCCCGTCCGTCCATCCGTTGTCGTCGTTTAAAAACTAGCTGTGCTGTGCCTGTGATTTCGTCCGCCTAGAATAGTGATTTTGGATGGCAGTTTTTCGATTTTTAAATTGGCATAACTTTTTCTTATGAACCGATTGATATGTAACAAACAGCCCGGTGGGCTTTGTGGTTAGTGACCCTGACTCTCAAGCCGCGGGTCGTGGGTTCGACCCAGGACAAACATTTGTATGCATGAATATGTCTGTTTGTCATGTGTCTGGATGTTATATCTATATAAGTATGTATTTAAAAGTAGTAGGTATATGTAGTATATCAGCTATCTGGTTACCATATCACAAGCTTGCTTAGTTTAGAACCAGATTGGCCGTGTGTGAAAAATGTCCCAGAATATTTAAGTATTTAGAATATTTATTTATTTAAACAATATCAAGTGAAGCAATTGTGGTACAATATACGTATTAATAGAACCACATCTAAATCGGATAAGCCGTTTCTGAGATTAGCGTGAACAAATGCACAGACAAAAATTGTAATAATCATTGTTTTGGGTGCTATTTGCGTTGATAAAGATTCCATTAATATTTTCTCATATACCTTCTATGTACACACAGCAATCCGTATAGATTGATGATGATCTGTGTATGTCCTAGATCATTCAAAAATACGTCTAATAATATATAGGTGTTTTTAATTACATAAACTATAGCCTGAATTCAGTCTAAGTTGTATATACAAAAGGTTCACAATCGAAAACCAATTAATTATATGTTCTTACTCCGCCTTTACTAAGTTATCTGGGTCCCCAAATGTCGAAGATCGACTTAGTTCTGAGTTATATATAGCTATTGTATTATATACTCTATGTATTAAAAATTAGAGTCTAATATAAACTGGGGAAAGGACCTTCCTCTGTTGAGAGCCCTCTGCGCTCATAGAAACAGTCCGCGTAAGGGTGTAAAAGTAGTATTAATAAAAATATATAATGTTTTACCTAAATTCTCTATTTCTTACTAAAATTATTTTATAAAACTTAAATTACCTTTCTATTTATACATTTTAATATGTCTTTATACTAATAACGAACATTGTTGGTTCATATATAAAGTTTGGTCTTGGAAAGGAACCAAACAAGAGTAAAACAGAAAAAAAAAACATTTACTTCACCTTAGGCACTAGTAAAAAACCTTAAAAGACCTCAAACTTCACTAAAAGCAACAAAGTAAGGTACAGCGATTTTTTTTTTAATTACTTCACCGAAAATTTCCTAGACACATTAATTCGGCCATTGTCGTGTTAAGTCGAACCGAGTCTATGTACCCTAATGAGGGAGAGAAAAAATGTGAGAGAAAGAGAAAAAAAATGTGGAATAGTTCAGACGCCATTGTTTGTCCGCCATGAAATATTGCCTTCATTACTGTCGCGCACTTTCATAAAGTATAAAAGCTTAGTTAATTTCGAAATGAAATTGAATACCTAAAAGAGAGGCAGATAGGAATATTGTGGTTGTGATTTAAAGTATATTTTTTGTTATGTCTAAATAATTTTAACTTTAAAATGTTGAGATCTCTAATTATAAAAGAAAGTCGTGTTAGTTACACTATTTATAACTCAATAACGGCTGAACCGACTTGGCTGAAAATTGGTGGGGTAGCTCAGAACCAGGAGAGGGACAAAGGATACTTTTTATCCCGGGAAAATTGAAAATCCCGGGGAAAGCTGGTAAAACCGTGGGGAGCCACTAGTTACTTTTATAGTGCAAAATTGTCTAATCATGTGTACATATTCAGAAGAAAGTTAGTATAAATAGAGTATTAGGTAACTTAACAACGTATTTTATAAAATATATTAACAGTAATACCTACAAATTCCCACTCATTAACAAATGTCCAAAAAAGGTTGAGGTTCTGTATTTTTTTTCCACCTCATTCGAAATTTTAAAGATGGCGAATAGGCTTACCCCGATCATCTCCGAAAAATCCCGAACGACTAGAAGACTATTCCGTCTTTAAGTAAAGCCTTACTTTACCACAATTTTACCACTTTAACCGCTGATATGGTCATAGGTAAGCAAACAAATCTTAAACGATTAAATTCCATCATAAATTCGTCATACTTCAAATGTGCTGACTTTATATTCCTTATCTAATACAAACACGACGGCGATTTCGCTCTCCGCAGCCTCCATCTCATTTCATTTTCTAGTAATAGAAAGGGACAGACCAAACAACCGCTTCTGAAACGTCATCAAGCTATACAGAATTGGAACTGTGATAGCAAAAGTGCACCGTGCCGTGCCGAAATACGAAGGTACCTTAGTGAAAGCACGTACAAGTAATGAACGGCCATGTTGATTTAGGCGGGTTATCCTGGTTACGATCTCGCCCGGGTACCCGGATGTTATGACAATGTGTATTAAGATTTTGTCGTTGTCCGGTTTAATTTTGTTTGACGTTTTGACATGATGATACTGTATTTTATATGCGTAAATAGCTGATCCAAAATAGTGCTGATATATAAGATTTACTAAAATTGTGAATAACAAATGGAGGCGGAGTTAAAAATATTCTTTACGACCTTCGAGGCTTCAATTCGAAAGAGTTTGATAACAAACACGTGAGTTTTAGGTATATGTTGCAAAAATATATAGGTAATATGATGTAAAACTGTTTTGACGTGACAACGTCTTATAAATTGGTTTGCCGGGTGACACTTCAAGAAACTGCGTTACGCTCCGCTCACGTAACGTGACGTTATGTTTTAAATTGTTACTATTATTTCATCCTTCTTCCTACTATACGAATGAATATTCACATTAAAATTATTTTACCACTCAAAGTCGTTGTCACGTAAAACTTTCGCCCGTATACCGACTTTACAGGCAACCAATTTTTTTAATTTAGATTTCTTTTTAGTCTCCAATTACCTAATGGCTTATATTACTAACAAGACACAGAACGAACATTTACATCCATTTACGCAAATACGAGAAATCGAAGCCACGACAAATCGGTCACGTAACCAACCTTCTATCTCCAACACTTTAATAATCATGTTACAAAAAAAATCTCTATGTAACATCATTGCATTTTTCATAACACTTAAAGTGTTAGCGTTTATAAAATAAGGCCGGAGGTACTATGAAACAATTTTCCTGACAATTTCCACCCCGTGCCTCGCGCCCCTTAATTTGTTGGGGTGGAAAAAACCCCAGTTCTTTATTTAGCACCCCGCCTTGGAAGCGTCTATGTATAATAGAGCTCTAGTCTAGTGCTAGTGTGGTGTTCTTGTCGAATGTGAAACCGACAGTTAATGTTGCTATTGTAAAAAAATTTAAATGCATTTATGTTATGGAATGTTTTTTAAAGTATTATTTAGTTTTGGTATCGAAAATAGGATTTATGGAATGTGCTATAGTAGTTAAATCTGCTTGTTAGTTTTGATTAAAATGCCACTTTTATTAAGGTAAAAGAAACAATCTAACAAATGCAACATTTCAAGTTAAATGTCACACTTTTAAAAATAACCGAATAATAATTTCGAAATATAAAATAGTCGGAAACCGCAATTGAAAATGTGACCCATTTTCGGTTGCGGTTTCGGTTGCGATCCCATCACTAAAATGAAATTTCATAACGCTACACTACTGTAAGGAATTCTTCAACAACGATGAATGGCAAAAATATTTTATGAACAAATGAAATGGTTGGGGCATCAGCTGGGTACTACGATTTCTTTACCACTAAAGGTTTTTGGTAGAAAAAAATACCATTCTTACATTTTCATAAGGCCCTAGTTATGAAAAATGAGGATGAATACCTTTTTATATAAATTGTGGGACACCTGTGCGCTGAATGTACCTTGTTATGTTATATGTAAAGAGATTTATATCTTAGTAAATTCTACTATCATTTACTAAGATTACCTTCTTAATAAAATTTTTATCATTTGTTTTATATAATATTGAAAATAATAAATAAATAATTCTATTAGATTCAATTAGATTATACGTACATACCTACTATTTATTATATGTTACCTACGGAAGAGCGAAACCTCCTATGACAGGTATTTCATACTTAAAAGGAGGTTTCAAATAATTATTGTGCTGTGTATGTATTTTGTTAATGAATAAATGATTTGATTTGATTTGATTAAATTTAAAAAATCTAATTAATTTTTCCGATAAAAAAGACCGTGAAGGTTTGTCTTGTTTGACAGATTTTTTTTAATTTATTGTCTTTGGTCTATACTCTTTATTTCCTTAGTAATGCTTTATGCACGGCCAACCAGATTCCCAATTAAGCGAAGCTCGTACTATGGTTACCAAATAGCTGATGTAATCTACAAAATAAATTTAAGTTTCAAGTACCTAGTTATTTGTAAAGTTTGCAAATGAGCCATTTTACTAATGCGTTCGGCGCAACTTTACTTTGTGAGTGTTCAAACGTGACTTGAATTATAATACAACTTGACATTGGCAAAATTAAGTTCGAATAAGCTACAGATTTCACGGAGCCGTGGTGGCTCAGGAGCCGTTGCTCAGTTGGGAACGCACCGACTCACGATCATGAGGGTGACGGTTCAAATCCCTGGCCCGTACCTCTGAGTTCATAAAAAAAACTTACGTACGGATTCACACCACTGGCTTTCGGTGAAGGAAAACATCGTGAGGAAACCGGCATGCCTGAGATGTCACAATTAAAGGCATGTGAAGTCCGCCAATCCGCACTAGGCCCGCGTGGTGGACTATGGCCTAAAACCCCTCGATGTTAGGGGAGGCTCGAGCTCCTCGGTGGAGGTGTATATGAGCTGTTGATGAAGCTACAGATTTGGTTGCCAGTCGTAAAAACAACAAGTAATGTGTGACCATTCGTAAATAAATTTGAATTGAAACCATTTGGAATTGAAGCCAGGAAAATCCTTTCCGTATAAAAACTTCTTACTTATAAATATCAAATTCATTTCGTTGCAATTGATGCAACTTTCTTTAGTTCAAAAGTTCTGTAGGTATTGGATTTGAATGTAGGTGGTGTAATATAAAACGATTCGATAAAATAACTATTATTAGATATAACCGTACATATTATTTATCAAGTGAATCACTTGATAATGCAACAAATATAGGGAAATATTATTAAAAGAACTTTCTGACTGGATGGTTGGCTTTGAAATTACCCGACCTTCAAGCCCTAGTTGTCGATTGATTTCCACCCGGAACAGATATTTCTTTATATACATTTAAAACTATGTCCGTCTACGAATTTTAATAATCCTATTTATATTATAAAGCTGCCTCTGCGCGGTTTTACCCTCGTAGTTCCCGTCCCGTGGGAATACAGGGATAAAATATAGCCAATGTTACTCAGTGATAATCTTTCTAATGAAAAAATAATTATTAAAATCGGTCCTGTACTTTTTGAGTTTATTCGTTACACACAAAAATACATATCTTTATAATATTATATAGTGTAGAAGTCTAAAAATGCGAAACTTTATTAGCAGATGTTTTCTGCTCAGTTAGCAATCAGATTGACAATATAGGAATAATGTTCGAAAATTCTAATTAGATATTATTAAAATATAGAAAGCTTACAGAATCGCATCAAGATGTTTGACCGGGATAAAGTGGAAAATCGTATCTTGGAACTAAATTCGTTCGAATAGAGAGTTTCATTGGAAACTGCGAGCGGGGTGGAACGTGAGTCTACCAGGTACCTAGTTCCGTACCTTGATATAGAAGTTTCCCTTATTTATTGACGGTCGGAAAATCTTTCAGAGTCCACTTTGAAAATTTAAAAGCCTCAGATTTATGCTTCACTTTTAGTTGTTGAAATATTTTTAGGTTTTGTATAAAATGGCGTGTTTCTGTTATTGATATAATGGTTAATATCGCACTAATATTATTAAGGACGAAAGTTTGTGAGTGTGTATGTTTGTTACTTCTTCACGTCTAAACGGTTGGAGCGATATTAATAAAATTTGGTATGGAGTTAGTTGACACCCTGGATTAACACATAGGCTACTTTTTATCACGGGAAAGTTAAAGATCCCCCGGGAATGCGGGTGAAATCGCAGGGCAGAAGCTACGTGTACGATGACCTTGTATAGTTTGATATTGTTTTATGTTTATTTGTTGAAATACATTTAAGATTATTTAAGACTAGCTGCCTCCCCGCGGTTTTACCCGCGTAGTTCCCGTTCCCGTGGGAATACAGGGATAAAATATAGCCTATGTAACTCGGGGATAATGTAGCTTTCCAAAGGTGAAAGAATTTTTGAAATCGGTCCAGTAGTTTTGGAGCCTATTCATTACAAACAAACAAACAAACAAACAAATCTTTCCTCTTTATAATATTAGTATAGATGTTGAAAAAAATGCTCTGCCAACAGTGCGAGCCGGGACGGGTAGCTAGTAAGGAAAAATACACATGGCATATCTGGACAAAATATTTCATTAGAACCTAAAGTAAAAAAAACCAAGAATTTTCACCGGTTATTTGTCTTCAAATAAAGAATTTGATGACTGCTATTTGCTCAGAAATTACATGAAATATTCACCTTATACTTCAGTCCCTGAACGTCACAGCGACGGTGGGGATAAAGGTAAGAACATACTATAGTAGTTGGTATAAAAAATGACATTAAAAAATGCACTACATGATACTTTTAAATAATGTTGTCATATATAAGTTGGTACAGTTCTTTAAAATTATTTAAAAATTCAATTAAATGGTATAATCATCTATTTATTAATAAATTGCCGTGGTGGGTCAGTTGGGAACGCACTGACTCACAATCATGAGGGTGCCGGTTCAAATCCCTGGCCCGCATCTCTGAGTTTATAAAAAAAAAAAACTTACGTACGGTTTCACACCACTGGCTTTCAGTGAAGGAAAACATCGTGAGGAAACCAGCATGCCTGAGATGTCACAATCAAAAGCATGTGTAGTCTGCCAATCCGCACTAGGCCCGCGTGGTGGACTATGGCCTACACCCCTTCGATGTTAGGGGAGGCTTAAGCTCCTCGGTGGAGACGTATATGAGCTAAAGATGACTATAGAAACGGAGTCTGGGGAAAAGTGTTGTGTGTTCTTGGCCTTATAGGTAAATTCCCCTCATAGAGATGATTCCCCTGAACAATGGGGAAATTTGTCTTTTAAAAGCCACTGTTGAATTTAAAATTCTAATTTGTCCCTTTTGTTGATATGTTAGATAAAGAAATGTTTGATCTTTTATCTTTTGATGTTACTTGATCTTCTTTTAAAAGGTAATCCGTCCGGCTTACTTTTAATGTTTAATTAGAATGTTCAAGGCTTAGTTGATTGTTTAACGAGTTTATTAGTATACAAACATTTTTTAAATGAATATGTCTGTTTGTCCTGTGTCTGGATGTAAATCCTACTAATATTATAAATTTGTAAGAATGTATATAGGATATATGTTATTCTTTCACGCCAGAACGGCTGAAGAGATCGCTGTGAAATTTGGCACAAAGTTAGAATATGTTCTGGATTATCACATATGATAATTGTATCCCAGGAATATTTAAGATCCCTAGTAATAATAATCCATTAGTAATCTACATTAGTATGTATTTAAAAAGTAGTATATCAGCTATCTGGTTACCATAACACAAGCTCTTCTTGGTTCAGATTAGACTGACAACTGACAGCCGGTTAGATTTGTGGATAATGACCCTGACTTTCAAGCCGCCGGTCTTTGGTTCGAACTTCACCCAGGTCAAACATTTATATGAAAAAGTCCTAGGATATTTATTTATTGTCGTGTGTGAGAATTATCACATGATATGCTTTCATTTTAATGAGAATAAATCTTGCGAAAAGAGTTTACATTCTCCTATCCACTCACACTCGAGATGGCGAGTATTTCAGCCCATTTACAGCAATGGCTACCATTTATTTTTATGTTGGCTATAAGGGCTATTGTCGTTTCTGGCTTTGACGAAATTCTTGTGTACTTTAACTTGATATGTTCTGTTTTAGTGCACATAGACCTGAGATTACTTAGATTACTGAAACTGTAACTTAAGCCGTCTACGGTATTTATACTGATATTATTTTTTATTTATTTATTGAGGAACAAACAGCGATAATAATACATATAGATACATTCACAATATATAACGCAAAAGCCAATGTTTCTACATTCAGATATGTACAACTTATTATATCCTAATACATACATAAAAGTTACATACATACAAAGTTCAAGAAGTTTAGATATTGCTAATTTGGTGTTTAAAATATTATGAAATTTAATTGATTGACTGAACAGTCTGAACGGACCATATACTTAGTAAAAATATTACTTTTTAATATATATTTGTAACAAATAGACATGTTAATGTAAATATTTATTCTGCATAATTTTCAATCAGTTTTGAGAAATTTACGTAGTTAATTATCCTATATTGACTGCTCTTAAGCCCTTTTTACTTACTCTCATCTCGTCTTCTGCAGCGATGCTTGTAGTGCCGAAATATTGAAAACTAAACAAAAACCAATCAAAGTATAATCTCCATGTTTCACGTTTGTAATTAACCTATTAAACCTTTATGTCTGAACAAAAAAATGTCCAATTAGCGACAAGGTAATAGGGATTGAACCGCAGCACCCCTGCGTCCGTCCCGTCTAATTATTCAAGTTAATTGAAGTTTTGTTTGTGCCACCCCTAGCCAGGGATGCTCCACTTCGCTCCAACCTTTTCGAGATTGGGGTAAATACTTTGCAAATTAAACAGATTCATCGTATTTTTCATTATGTACATGAAATATGGTTATTAAAGGTGCCGTTTTGTTTATTAAACGATTCCTTTATTAAGTATATTTTTGCGGAATCAGAGTCAGAAATAGAATTCATTTTGAAGAGGGATTTCGGAGGTTTGGGTGTGGAATAAATAGCTGTCGAATATTTTTAGGTATGCCTAATAAAGAACAAAATTTAATTGACTGAAAAAATATTTTATCTATGCTATGATATTTACGTAAAGTGTCCAAAAAGTCGCCATCTTGAAAATAAAAACATTCAAATCGTTTTTTTTTAACACTACTAGATACAAAAACTATTGTTATTTAAATAAAACTTAATATTTAAGTAATACATTAGCCAAAACACGTTTCTACGGCTAGTTTAAAAGCTTTTTTTTTTATAAATACACAGGTGCGAACTTAAAGAAGTTGATACAAATTCAAGCTTTTAAAGATTTTTTGTTTAAAAAAAAATGGAGTCAATCTTTCAGAAGTAAATGGAGTAACACATTTTGGCAGACATTACTCATTTACATTGCTAATTGTGTAGAAGAGTGTCGTTTTAATGCGATTTCCCATTCAAAGCCTTTGATTGTGTTGCCAGCATTAAATATCTTAATTAGGCCCGTGGTCGAATTGTAGGCCTATTTGTGTTTAATGTTGTTGAAGGATTTGCAAGTTGGACGGCGTTGTGAGGACTTCGCAGGTAATTAGGACTTTTAAGATTTTATTTGACTGTAAGTTTTCGTTCAAGTTTTAGCAATGTACATTTATTTGTTATTTATGGTTCCGTAGTTAATTACGAACCCTTATAGTTTTGCTATGTCCGTCCATCCGTCTTTACTACAAATTGTTACATCTCTATATATAAAACAAAGTCCCCGCCGCCTCTGTCTGTACGAACGCGATGAACAAAAAAACTACTGAACAGATTTTCATGCGGTTTTCACCAAATTAAGGAGTATTTTATGGGGAGGGTTTGTTGTATAATACATCAATTTGGACCCGGTAGGTGGCGCTGGTGCGCAGAACGAAGTCTGCCGGGTCCGCTAGTAGGTATCATATACAAAGTAGACACATAATTACGTACAAAGTATATACTAATTAGGTACCATGGCCTGATATCGTGGCAGAAAATTTGTGTGTCCACATAATCATGTGTACATTACCTAATATCCTACATAACCGTACATAAGAGGTGACCATAAAATTAAGGATTTCAGAGAAAATTTACATAATGATGCCAGGAATTTAATGAAGGTTTAAAATACACCCATAGGCATGCTCCATCCTAGGTTTCATAAAATGTCATCACCAGCTCATATACGTCTCCACTGAGGAGCTCGAGCCTCCCCTAACATCGAGGCCATAGTCCACCACGCGCGCCTAGTGCGGATTGGCGGACTTCATATGCCTTTAATTGTGATATCTAGGGCATGCAGGTTTCCTCACAATGTTTTTCTTTATCGAAACCCAGTGATCTCCGCGCGGTTTCACCCGCGTAGTTCCCGTCCCTGTGGGAATACAGGGATAAAACATAGCTTCTGTTACTCTCTGATATTGTAGTTTCGCAATGGTGAAAGATTTTTTGAAATCGGCACAGTAATTTTTGAGTTTATTCATTACACCCCAAAATAAAAATAAAAAGTTCTCATTATAATATTAGTGTAATTAATATATTTAGAAAAATCACAAACTACAAAAGTCCTAAAACATTATAAAAGTACCCATATAATGTCCTAGAACCCATATAAAGTTTGGTTACACTAATAGCAATCTCGTTAATACACACCATATTGCAAGGTAGAGATGTCCATGCTTTGTGCATACAGTCTGTGTTAAATATTTGTATAAGGATTCAAGTGCATATTCTGTTAATGGATTGAAGATAATTGATTGACATAGATTGATGAAATAAGGGTGTTTGGTTGTTTGCTTGATTGTTGATATTGCTATTAATATATAACTTATGTCCCGTGGCTTTGCCTTTCTTAAGATATGTCAGGATGTATGATGGTGGTGCATACGAAAAAAATGAGATAATCTGAATTTTTTTTCTATTATTTTTTCGTATTTTTAATAAGCTGTTGTATAGAATATCCAACAATTATGCAGTCATTTTGAGTTATAGATGGTGTAACTAATACGAATTTTATATTATATGAATATTAGGTATTTAATCTGAAAATTTTATGATATCGTCCAAGTACATTGTACGAAGCGAGCGTCGTAGCGATCTACGAGATTATTCGTAGCCGTTTATACAAAGTTCGTAGCTTTTTCGATTATGACTAATTCTCCTCGCGAATTTAATAAATATCTTTATAAATTACTAGCTGCCTCCGCGCGGTTTCACCCGCGTAGTTCCCGTTCCCGTGGGCATACAGGGATAAAATATAACCTATGTTACTCAGTGATAATGTAGCTTTCTAATAAAAAATAATTATTTAAATCGGTAAAGTACTTTTTGAGTTTATTCGTTACATACAAAAATACAAATATTTCCTCTTTATAATATTAGTGTAGATGTTACATATAATGTATTATAGCTTTCCATAGTTGATAGAGGTTATAAAATCGGTTGTAACAAAAAAATATATGTATAATTAGCTGTATTTCACTCTTTAACGTTTAAAATAGTAACTTATAAATAAATAAAATCGACAAAGAATAACAAACCATACAGTACTAGCATATTGGTAATAATATAGGCACATATCTTCCATTTTATTATAGTATGGTAATCGCTTGAGTGGGCAACCCCGTGTCCCTTCGGGTTGATTTCACGCCTGGCAACACCTCAGTTCCTCCTTGACCCATAGAATTCGATTCTGTAGGAATACAAAAGAATATATCATATTATTAACTGTAACTGTCCTTTGGTATATTTTCACGATAAAGATTATATAATACTTTTGTATTTCTCCTTTTTTATACGGATATTGAGGGTATATTGTCAACAATGGCTTACAGACATTCAATTTAGAGCTTTAATTCTTATGCAATTAGAGCAGCTTTTATAATGGCATTAAAAATAAATGACTAATAGCTAGCCAATATTCGTAGTCATTATTATAAAATCCGTTTCAAAGACCATATTTAAATAACTATGTGAGCCTAAGCATTTATCAAATGTCATATTATTACGACATTATATGACATGGTCTTGTGGTCTGTTACTTTTCCCTACTGGGGTATTGATTCCCATGGCATTTTATGTTATGAGTAGCCATGTAGATGTTTTAATAAAGCAAAGAGTCTAATCATCGAGAGAACGCGGGTGAAACCGCAAGGCAAAAGCTAGCGTTTATATCTATACTAGCGGACCCGGCAGTCTTCGTTCTGCCCACCAGCGCCACCTACCGGGTCCAAATTGATGTATTATACATAAAAACCTTCCCCATGAAATACTTCGTAATTTGGTGAAAGCTGCATGAAAATCTGTTCAGTAGTTGCGTTCAGACAGTCAGACAGAGGCGATGGGAACTTTGTTTTATATATACAGCCCGGTTGGCTTTGTGGTTAGTGACCCTGACTCTCAAGCCGCGGGTCGTGGCCACCTGGGTTTGAATTCGACCCAGGACAAACATTTGTATGCATGAATATGTCTGTTTGCCCTGCCTGGATGTAAATATCTTTATAAGTATGTATTTAAAAATAGTATATGTAGTATACCATCACCTCACTTTGAAGCTTATTTTGGAATCAGATTGGCCGTGTGTGAAAAATGTCCCAGGATATTTATATTTATATATAGATAGAGAGAGGTTCTAATACTAAGACCTTAATTCCACTGAAGATACGTTAAGCCCAACATGACATGTGGAGTGTATTGTCACCGTCTCTCAGGGTACCTTCATCACTAATCCAGGGTTAACAAACACACGTACATGACCTTTGCCCGACCTGGTAATCGAACCTTGTACATTACCAATGACGTAGTAAGAACTGAATTGGTTGATACCACTTAACTCGTAGTTTCCTGCGCGTTCCCACAGGTAGGTATACAGGAATAAAATATAGCCTATGTTACTCCATGATACTGAATTTTCATTGAAAATCCATCAAATGAAAAAAAAATCGGAGTAGTGGTTTAAAGGTGATAGCGTAACAAACAAAAAATATATACTTATATTCGTACTTGTAATATTAGGATAAAATATGGAGATGAAAACATAAATTAAAAGACAATATCTGTTAATGTTATATTATAAAGAGGTATTTTCTTTTTTGTTTCTACTAAATAGGCGCCAAAACTATTGGTTCCAATAAAAACATTTAGTGTAATATAAGATAGACTTATCGAGAAAGGCTATAAACTATATAGGTACCATATTGCATAAACGGGAAATTTATGACGTAGACGAAGTATCGCAGATCAGCTAGTATATAAATAAATATACAAATTCCCTTTGAACGAAAAACAATATCACTCAAAGCCAAACCGAACTCATTATAAAATAACATCAGCGTATCTTCACACAAAAGAAACCTGATTATTATTACACCCTTTGTACCTATTCTATAACATAAACTTCAAGCTCAACGGTCCCTTACATCACACCTCTCACGCGATACTGTAGTTAACGATAGAGACAAAATATAAAGGCAATAGTAATAATATCCTGGGACATTTTTCACACACGGTCAATCTGATTCCAAAGTTGGCTTCAAATGAAACTTGTGTTATGGTAACCAGATAGCTGATATACTACATATAATACTTTTTAAATACATACATATTATAGATATTTACATCCAGACACAGAACAAACAGACATATTCATGCATACAAATGTTTGTCCTGGGTGGGATTCGAACCCACGACCCGCGGCTTGAAAGTCAGGGTCACTAACCACAAAGCCAACCGGGCTGTCGATTTATTGAATCTTCGAGCTTGTAAAAGGGTTCTGAATCGAATAGCACCGTCTCAAGGGGTGTTATGTATGTCGCCGTAAAATTGTAAAAAGTATTAGGTTATAATCCTCGCGAGGTTGTGAACTGTGGAATGATTGTGGACCGAAACTGTTTACAACTAACAATAAAGCGTATAACGGTTTCTAAAATTACCTACTTATAACTTAGCACTTCTAAGTCTAGATTCAGGTTGGCCATTTATAAATAATCGCCATCAATCTCAATATTCAATCAATCAGTATTCATTGAATCTAGATTTATTTATACCTTTTTAACCGACTTCCCAAAAAGAAGGAGGTTCTCAATTCGGCCGGTTTTTTAATTTTTTTTAATTTAATAATATTGGTTTGTGTTACTTACTAGTGGCTCCCCGCGGTTTCACCTGCGTTCCCGGGGATCTTCAATTTTCAAGAGATAAAAAAAGATAAAGATAAAGATTTTTTTATTTGCACAGTACCTATCCTATGTCTGTCTCCTGGTTCTAAGCTACCTCCCCACCAATTTTTAGCCAAATCGTTTCAGCCGTGCTTGAGTTATAAATAGTGTAACTAACACGACTTTCTATTATATATATGTATAGATAGATATAGATATAATACGTTAGGTACATGTAGTAAATGCAGTACCAGTTAAATGTTCAAACAATTTCAATTAATTAAGAGTTCATCAATACGGGACCGTATCTAAAACTCGTCGCCAACAAGCGTTCACGTGCGGTCGTCCATTGATTAGACGAAGCTTTGTCGTCCAACAACCAATTAATTGGAATCCAACTGGAATTTCAAATTCGCTGTTTAACCACACAATGCAGTTCAATTATGTAAGGTAATTGTAAGCTGGAACATTATTCCTGCTTCTGGTTAAAAAAATATTTATTTCTCAATTTTCTCTTAAACGAGATACCAAAGTTACAAACTTAATATACTTAAATACAGTAAACAGTCCAGAGTTGCAAAAGTACTATTAAAATGTTATATATATATATTTATTTAACTTTATTTTAAATCAGATACAGGTATCCATATAATGTTATTAATAGACTTATTACCTATGTTAGTTACACACAAATTTGATAATCTATAATGCGGGTACGTTAAAAATATAAAGTATATACACATCGGCCGGCGTTCGTGTCGTGCGATCTCCGAGCTGTGCTGAGCTGAGCTGTGCTGAGCTGAGCTGCACTTCGCACTGTTATCGCGATTAGTATATTGCAGGAAATAGTGAAGTTTGTAGAGTGGCTGGATGTATGGGTCTTTGGTTTCTCTTCTAGAAAAACCTTGGCACACCAATCACATACATTCTGGATTAACATATGTGACACATTTTATCCAGGGAAATTTTAAATGTCCCGGAAATGGAGGTACAACCGCAGGGCTAAGCTCTAGAACAAATTATACTACATATTGTGTAACTTATACATTATTGTGGTACATTTTTGTAAGAATTTAATATATCACGCCATATTCCGTCTTTGTACTTCCCACGCAAGGTTCTAATTCGACTACAATCTGAGGTTTCATCGGTAACTTGGTCAAATCCAATTTGGCTTGAAAATTAAACGCATTTTCTTCTTCAAATAAATGATACCTACTTTGTTACAAATTTGTGTATGGAAGTTTATTTATACCTAAGGCAAGTTTTTACATAATATATACAGATAGTTAAGAAAAATACGTACTTTAATGGATTCTGATTATTTGGTTTACTGCACACGCTTTCAAATAAATTTGTACTATATTTAATTTATTAATATACTATTTTGAAGCACCGTATTTATAACCGTTATTTATAACAAATACAAATACATTTATGAATTTTATTCCTTTCTTTTTTTTTGTAAATATATTAATGAATTCTATTCATTGGACTTATGCCACTTCAGTGTGTAGTCCACCTGTAATGTGTGGAGATATGGCGGCATTCAGAAGTGATAAATTGCCTCTCACCTCCATTTTATAGGCCATTAAACCTCTTTACTATCGGTTCTAGAATATTCCGGATGGTTATGACCTTAGGTACTATTATTATATTGATAACATGAGTAAGATAATACAGCTTAAAAAAAATAAGTTTTCATCTGCCCAGATTACGATAGGTATAGGTACCTATGAATCATGAAAGTACTAAATGTGCTCATATTTGTTTCATGATTTTTATGTTAAAATTGTATAGAATCGTAATAGAATAGTATAGAATCTAATATCTATTTTTGATACCCCTAAGTGATTACGGGAACGGGAACTACGCGGGGTGGCAGCTAGTATAGGTATGATATTAATTTAAATAAGCCATCTGAGGCTAACTTCGGACCTTCTAGTCCATAAAAACGTAGGTAGGTAGGGTAGGAATAATAAGATAATAAAAAAAAGCAATTTTTGTTCAAATATTAATTTACCTGTTTGTAACACTACTGAAACATTATTTTTTAAACATCCATCCATACTCACAATTTTTCGCATTTATAATATTGGTATGGTATATAATTATAGTATTATTATATTATAGTAGTATTAGTAGTTATTATATTATAGTATATAATTGGTAAATCGGTATCTACTAAAATTGAGTGAACCATTTTATTTGAATGTGTATATTGCAAATTGGTTATAAATAAATATTTGTCAATTATATTATAGGCCTATTCAAAATAAACATGTAAACAAGTCTCAATAATTTTATTTGTACATACATTTCTTCGGAACATCCTTTTATTGTGAATAAAACGTTGTTGGCAACATTTATCTTGCGGAATGATGAATGACCGAAATTCGTGTGTCATGTCCGACCTTGTGAGAGAACTCAATCGTCCGGAAACGTGGAAACGTTATTTACTCGTGTGCTCTTACTTTGGTACTTAATTATTACGAACAGTTATTTTAAAGGTATTTGATTTAATACAATACATTTTTTTATATAATTATATTAGTTTTAGTCGTATATATTAAATGAAAATTACATGAATTCAGTTGGAAAAACAAAATAACGATAAAACCTTACAATGCAAAATATCCTTTATGTACAAAATTATACTCGTATACTGTTTTAACTTATTTATTGTACAAAGAATATATAAAAAAAAACTCACGGATCATATTCACCTATTTATTAAGTCTACAAAAACCTCGTACTTTATTACCTGATTAGTACTTTCTGAGATTAGCGCTATCAAGCCAACAAACAAACTCTTCTCCTTTATAATATTAGTATAGATTTAGTACCTGAGTACCTAGTATCTAACATCAAAGAGCCTGTCCAGGAACAGCTACTTAGTATGTTACCTTACGAACTACTAAAATAACCCACTGTTGTCTTAGTTAAAGATATTTTTATACACCCTGCTCAATCTTAATAATTGTTCGATATTCGAACTCCCATTCCAATAAAACCTTTATTTTTACAAGTACCCTACCATTAATCTCACAATGACATCCACAGTGATAGACTGCGTGGTCTCCGGCTGGGGTGCGTGGTCGGAGTGCGACACCGCGTGCGGCTCCGGCAGCATGGAGCGGAGCCGCAGGGTGGTGCAGGCAGCTGCTCACGGCGGCAGGCACTGCCCCTCTTTGGTGCAGCGGCGAGCCTGCCAGGAACACCATGGCTGCTCTGCTGATAGCGATGTGCCGTTGCGAGGTAAGTGAAGCTGCAGGGTGTTGCAGGGCGTAGCTCATAATTGCAGGCACTGCCTCTCATTAGTGTAGCGACGCGCCTGTCAAGAACACCATGGCTGCTCTGCCGATAGTGACGTCCCGTTGCGAGGTATGTGCTTAATATAGCTGCAGGGTGGTGCAGCGAGTAGCTCATGATTGCAGGCACTGCCTCTCATTAGTACAGCGACGTACCTGCCAATAACAGCATGGCTGCTCTGCTGATAGCGATGTACCGTTGCGAGGTATGTGTTTAATATAGCTGCAGGGTTTGGCAGGGAGTAGCTTATGGTGGAAGGCACTGCCCCTCGTAAATGCAGCGATGTGCCTGCCAAGAACACCATGGCTGCTCTGCCGATAGTGACGTCGACGTGAAGTATTATAAAGAGAAACGTCTCTATTTTTGTGTATACTTGTGTATAATGAATAAACTCCAAAACTACTATGTCGTATTCAAAAGATCTTTCACCATTGGAAAGCTACATTATCAGGAAGTAACATAGGCTATATTTTCTCCCTGTATTTCCACGCGAACGGGAACGGGTGGTGCAGGGTAATGATAATGGCACTGCGCCTTTTTCACGTCTCCTTCAAATCTATCCATCCGTTTGGAAAATTAGTATGGGGTTCTTCAAGAGATGAGTGATCAGATTTTTGCAGGGTCGGCGACGCGTGAGCGACGCCCCTGATGTTGCGCGCGTCCATTGGCTACGGTAACCGCTTATCATCAGGTGGGACCGTATGCCTGTTTGCCACCTTTGTGGTATAAAAATATAATAGCTAAACTTAATTTTTTAATCATCTAACCTTTTTGATTATCGTTTAAAGCTCGTAAATAGCTACATTGCTCATGTATTTTTGTTACAGAGGAATCAGCAATGATCCTGCCCGGAGGCCTGAGCCGCCACTCCAACGAGACCGTGGACATCCGCAAGAACCTTCGCCTGCGGAACCCTGATGACCCTGAATCCAACTCGCATAGAGAGTATGTACTATATATATTATTATTTTCTGTCCAAAATTCTACTACGATCAATAATAAATATCCTTGTTTAAATAAAGAGAAAAAGCACAATTTTTGTCCTAAGTGGGAGTCGAACTAACCGGCGGCTTGATACACCAACAACCCCTGAAATCCAATCCCAAATATTTACATTTAATGCCGTAAATACCTGTACCATATTTTTAGTCCGTGTACGGGTGTAAAAGCCATCTGAGGCCAACACCTAGTCCATGAAAAAGGACCATATTTTGCGTATTTCCACGTAAATTCCTAATATTCCATCAAGGACACCGGAAAAACACCGTAACATCTTCCGGAAAAAAGTTGCTAAAACACCCATTTCCTCGAACATAAATTGTCGCTTGAAAAACATTCTGTTTCCTTCCCTTATTGTTGTATGTTTCAATTTCGCGATGTATTGACCGGAAATGGTTTCAGGTACTGTGCCCAGTACGCAGTGACTAAGGTGTCGAAGGCTTGCCATGCTGACTCCGACTATAAGGCTCTGAGAGAAGGTTGGTTTTCAATTGACGTAAAGTTTTTGTAGAAACGCTATGACAAACAGCGAGTGTATGGCAGTGAAGGCCGGTAATTCTCGAATGCGGTTTTATTTTAAATTTGGTACGTTCTACTCTTTTATAGCCATTAAACATTTTGCAGTTCGTAATTATTTTTTAAAAGCAGTTAATGGTTTAAACTTTAAAGCATTGGTTGACTTAAAGTTGTGCATGGTATTGCCATACTTAGAGCTGATAGAAAAAAGCTATTTAAATATTTATCATCGTCATCAACAACTCATATACGTCTCCACCGAGGAGCTCATGCTTCCCCTAACAACGAGGGGGTTTAGGCCATAGTCCACCACGCGGGCCTAATGCGGATTGGCGGACTTTACATGCCTTTAATTGTGACATCTCGGGTATGCAGGTTTCTTCACGATGTTTTCCTTCACCGAATTAAGCCAGTGGTGTGAATCCGTACATACGTTTTTAAACTCAGAGGTCCACGGTCCACGGGCCTAGGGTTTGACCTGCACCCTCATGATCGTGAGTCGGCGCGTTCCCAACTGAGCCACCACGGCACCTTCATATTATAATAAGATCGATATTCAACAGCCTTTTTTGACCCCAGGTGCGACGGTCTGCGTCCTATGCGAGACGACGGCTCTCAGACGCGATCTCAAATGGCGGTGCAGCGGTCACGGCGTGGCGGGACACACGACACGCTTCTACGCGCTCGTCGCCCCGCACTGTCACGGGAAATGGACGCGCGGGGAACATAACCTAGATAAGAAGAGCGAGTGTTGCACTAAACCGGATTTTATTTTTGTTTAAATGCAGAACGGCTATAAAAAAAATTGTTGTAGGTTCAATAAAAGGTTGAGTTCAATTTTGAATTTGTTTTAAATTTAATTTGGATTTTGTAATAGGAATGTTGTTTAATTGAATTTGGAATTTGTAACATCAATGTTATTAAATTGAATTTGGAATTTGTAACATGAATGTTATTAAATTGAATTTGGAATTTGTAACATGAATGTTATTAAATTGAATTTGGAATTTGTGACAAGAATGTTGAGTTTTTTTGGTATTTGAATAGGTTGCATTTTATTTGGAATGATTTGTGAAGTCAAATCCTCTGTGAATGAATATATGCTGTATAAAATATAATGATGCTTTTTAAAATAGTTGATTTTATTTACAAATTAACTTTAAGGCCTTAACTTACATATTGACTATAAAATTATAAGGAACAGCAAGAAGATAGTGACAGTCATTATCATGTTATTTTTTATGTATTTTTTTGGTATAGAAACAAACATTCAATGATAGTTTTTGATTTACTTAAAAATCACTACTTAACTCTCACAAATATGTATATTAAAAATGATTTAGTATTTAGAAAAAGACTTCTTATTAACTAAGTCCTAGATTAATTTTGATAATAATTGTACGATTGAATAAATCTTAGCATGTGAATACATATCCTGAAGTATGTAAATAATAATAATGTTAAATAAAGATTTAAGTAAAAGTATTTTTCATTTACCTACCTACCTAGGTACGTTTAAGTCATGTTTCATATCACTCAAAGGCGTTTTATGAAAAAAGGCATAGTCATAATTATCGAATAACATTAGCATTACCTACTTAGTTTGGAAGAAAATATATCTACTTTAGGTACTTATTATAAAAACAAATAATACTTAGTATAAATGGATGCTGATAAGCAATAATGTGTCAACCCACAAAAAGTCGAAAATAAACGTTTTGATATATTTTTATAATGCATAGCGTACCTATTTAACATTCTACAAAAAGTGTTTCAAGTCATCTAAATCATAAAAGTCTATAAAAAATGGATTATATCATGCAAAAAGTCGTAAATCACATAGACATTATAATCATTAAACGCCATTTTCACAAAATCAAGTTTATGAGGGTTAACAAAAAATCTATCTTTTTGTCATCAGAATCAGATTGGCCGTGTGTGAAAAATGTCCCAGGATATTTATTTATTTATTTTAAGGAAACATCATGGCGGGCGCTTAGTGTCACTTAAAATTACCCCAAATATATACAAACAGGCCACTATTTCTATTTTCAATGTTGATTCTTATCACAGTCGGGGTGTGAAGGTGATCCAATATACATGCAAATGTGTGTGATATGTATACTAACAAATTGTGTTTGGCGCCGACGCGATGTGGGGACATGTATTGTCTATACAAAATAAGTAAATGTAATTTTGAAAAATCTAAAACAACTTTGAAAAACATTTCGATTTGGAAACAGGAACATATGAAATTTATTTTCTGAAATAAATAAGCATCACTACATAGTATAAAACAAAGTCGCTATCCACTATCTGTCTGTCCCTATGTATGCTTAGATCTTTAAAACTACGCACCGGATTTTGATGCGGTTTTGTTAATAGATAGAGTGATTCTTAAGGAAGGTTTTTATGTATAAATCATTACGCTATGACGAATAGGAGCGGAGCGTCAATCAAAACTGTTGCAAAACCGGGCAAGTGACGCTAACGAAGTTGCGTAATAATAAATAAACAAATTTTAATATGGTTATTTTAAATTTGAACATGTATCTTAAAACTAGCAGTATAAAATCCTATAACACTTGCAAATAATGTAGCTTTCTATTGGTGAAATAATTATTCAGTTCGGTCCAGTAGTTACGGAGTCTACAAACAAACAAAAAATCAAATCTTTAATTAAATATTACGTCGCATATTTACAATTGAAATACCTACTAAAATATCCGAGTCAGTATATTTCATAGCAAGGCGTACATAAAATATTATTAATATATACACCTGGCGCATATATTAAAAATAATAATAAATTAAATCGTCAATCTCCCAAAATTTTCATCTCGAAAATACCTGAGTTCACAAATATTATGCTCACAAATATGAGGTACCCGTAAACCGCCACAGTTCAACTATATTCAGTAGCCGAATTCATCTTGGACTATCAAAAAAATGTAAAATTTTCCATTTGAATTTAACTTATATGTTAATATTTGATTAGGATGTACCTAGTAACTTTAAAAATATAGATCAGTTTAGTGGTATTGAGGTTTAGCTTAGTGATACGAATTCAATGAAGAGTTAAAAGTTTCTTTATAGAAAACTTTTTCCATTGAAAAACCTTTTAAAATAAATAGACGATAGATATTCTGTTCAAAAATAGAGTATTATTTTGCTTTAAATTATGTAAAGTTTACACAACGTAAATAGGTATCTGCTGGGCTTAGAAATGTGTATAAATTGTTAAAAAACAAAATTACTACTATCCTTTACCGGTTAACTAATATTATAATGGAAACACCACGCAAGCTAAGTCTTAAAACAGACTATAAAACTGTCTCTAACATACAGTTCTATAACATTCTGTGTACACCCGACATTGTCGACTATGGGGCGTGTGGGGAAATTTTAAATTTATGCAAATAAATCGTGTGACGTACCTCTAAATGTGAAATTTTCCTTACCCTCGAACAATTCTGATTGTGAAGGCACTGGGAAGTTCCAAGTTTGGGCTTTTTGTAACTCACAACTAAGTTATGTACGCAATAATTAAATGTGAGTTTATCGTGATATTTAAGCGACAGATTGTTTTGAGAGTTAGATATTTACCGCTTAGTTTACGTAGTACATTTTGTTGGACAGGGTTTTGGACTTATATTGCTTGATCTTACACTAACATACATTCCTGACTTATAAACTACGGGTGTTCGAATCTTAACTATTTAATCTATTTATGCATGAGTATTTAAAATTATGTACATATTTAGAAGTAGCTCTGCTTAATTTAGAATCAGATTGGTCATGTCGTGTGTGACCTAGAATATTTATTTATTTCGATGTTTTGTACCTACTACTTTCATTATTTTACTTTTTCCGTGGCTTCGGTCCCGTGTTGTAAATAAACTTTAGTTAAATTAATCTAGTTCTTTATCAAATTTCACCAATTACAACTAGTTTTATTCCAAAGGATGCTTAAGCACGATACTACCATATTTAATTAGCAAGATATATCTTAGGCATATAATCCTTATACATCTTCACAGTGTCATACCGTAAGAACCCATCTAATATAATAAATTATAACGCATTTGATAATGATCGTTTGTCAGACGTCGCGACGACATCTGGCAAGCATATTAATGACATATACTTAATATTATTATTAATATATTATAACATCTGGGTGTATAGCATAATACTTATATCACTAGTGATCCGCCCCGGCTTCTCTTGAGTAGCTCAAAATAAATATCAACTCTTGTTAACTAGCTAGTTTCCGCGACTTCGTTTGCTGCAGCGTTATTATTTTGTGTAGCTAATGTCTTAACTATTTTCTCATCAGAAGGTGGCTAATAGTCACGTAAACATTAAGACAGTTATGGAAGTCGTTTACTATAAATCAAGAATTTCTATTACTGATATTTATTTTCTTAATCTTACTTATACAACTCCAGACTGTACATAATACTAAAGAGAAAAAAAAACACCTCGATATTTTGTGTTAACTGTTTATCTAGTATGTTGCCATCCTTACTGACATGTTTTATTTATCGAGGGTTGCCACAATCAAGGCTGAATTAATTCCACGGTGAATTGAATTGAAATCACTCATGAATCTTTTCCGTTGTAACCTTCTAGTAAATGTTGATTGGCACAGGTCATGGTCGATACAGCCAGCACAAGTATATGGAACTAGTGTCTCCCGGCGGTTTTACCTGCGTTCCTGGGATCTTTATTATCCCGGGATAAAAAGTAGCCTCTGTATTTTTCCAGGTAAACTGTGTGCAGAGGATTTCTTACATAATGAAGAATAATTGTATAAGATTATCTAAGGAAAAACTAATACAGGTAAATTTAGGAACCAAATTTAATTACTAACAAAACTAATAACTAATAACTATTACTATAGTTTAAGTAGGTATTATAATAGTATGTAAGCAAACTAACTTAATCTAATCAAATTTCTTGTATTATTAGCTGTAAGAAATAAAACGCATTTTTATTTTTATTTTATATAAACTATCTGTGTTCCAAATTTCATTCAGTCCCCTTCATTAGGTTTTGTTTGAAAGAGTAACAAACATCCATCCATCCATAGATCCATACTCACAAACTTTCGCATTTATACTATATACTAGCGGACCCGGCAGACTTCGTTCTGCCCACCAACGCCACCTACCGGGTCCAAATTGATGTATTATACATAAAAACCTTCCCCATGAAATACTCCGTAATTTGGTGAAAACCGCATGAAAATCTGTTCAGTAGTTTTTGTTTTCATCGCGTTCAGAGAAGCAGCGGGGACTTTGTTTTATATATATAGAAGAAGTGGGATTCCTTTCTGCTTTAAATTCAGTCCCAGATTGGAGATTCCAATATATTAGATTAAATAGCCACTTCTAACAGTCACACTTAAGTACAGGAAATTTCAGCAAAGTTTCAGCTAAGTCCAGACTTGGAAGTACTTATACTAGTTCTACTGTACGACTTGGACTAGTGACTTGTAGAGTGACGTATGTGGCTATCTGAATGATATAATCTTAAGGAAAGCAGTTCAGTCACGCCAAGAACTTAGGTGAATAATAATAATAAAAATATACTGGGACATTTTTCACACACGGTCAATCTGATTCCTAATTAAGCATCAAAGTGAGCTTGTGTTATGGTAACCAGATAGCTGATATACTACATATATTATACTACTTTTAAATACATACTTATATAGATATTTACATCCAGACACAGGACAAACAGAAATATTCATGCATACAAATGTTTGTCCTGGGTGGGATTCGAACCCACGACGGTCACTAACCACAAAGTCAACTGGGTTGTCAAATGAAATGAATGAACGTAATTTCAAGAAAATTATAAAACAAAATAGGTTTCCGCTGTCTGTCCCTATGCCTTCTTAAATCTTTAAAACTACGCAACGGATTATGATGCAGTTTTTTTGAATATATAGGGTGATTCAAGAGGAAGGTTTTTATATACAATACATGCATAATATGTAAGAGAAACACTGACAATTTTGGAGTGTTCTAATGTGATGTATAAGCATTGCACCCGTGCGAAGCTGGGGCGGGTCGTTAGTTGCAGTATAAAACAATGACGCTGTGAGCCGTATACGCGGAGATCTTTTAAACTACGCAAAGGATTTTGATGTGTTTTACATTAATAGATAAAGTGATTCAAGAGGAAAGTATATAGGTATACTTAGTTTAATATTGTTTTGTGATAATGTAGAATGATCATGATACCTACTAGGTATTATAAGCGTGTGAAGTCGACGTCGCTTGATCTAACGTATTTACCTTTTTAATTAAATTGAAATTGGAAATGGAAAGGAGGGAAAATTGATACAAAATTTTCAAAAACTGTCGAATTGAATACCTCCTTCCTTTTATTTGACTTTGGTCAAAAAAGTAAAAGGTAAGCAATGCATAAAGTCGCTAACTTTAGTTAGGGATCCCCAAAAGTTACTTTATGCAAACACCAATGTTAAATATGTATTTGTTGACCGTACACTCTGGTTCCGTACAAAGGGATAGTCTGGATTAGTACAGATTTATACTACACTAGTCTACTATGAATATATAGATGTAGTATATAACAGCCCAGTTGGCTTTGTGGTTAGTCACCTTGACTTTCAAGCCGCGGGTCGTGGATTCGGATCCCATCCAGGACAAACATTTGTATGCATGAATATGTCTATTTGTCCTGTGTCTGGATGTAAATATCCATAATATATATGTATTTAAAAGTATTATACGTAGTATATAAGCTATCTGGTAACCATAACACAAGCTCACTTTGAGGCTTACTTTGGAATCAGATTGGCCGTGTGTGAAAAGTGTCCCAGGATATTTATTTAAATATAGATGTTGTACAAACTAGCTACTGCAGTTGTTAATAAATCTGATATTATTTTATCAAGTAAGCAGATGAATGGATGGTCTGCTTACTTTTCCCGGAAAAAGTAACATAAAATTGTAGATTAATATAGGTAGCTACCTACCTAATGAAAATATAGTATGAATATTTTTACACAAGCATATGAATATGTTTTCTTTGCTATTTTTTGTAGATCTAAATTATACATATATATTTTTCGCGAGGCTTCCGGCGACTGGGACTGCAATAAACTGGGACCGCGGTCCCACTTGCCGGATCCTTTAAATTTAAATATTTTTCTTCCGGCGACTGGGACCGCCATAGGTACTAAGCTAAAACGTCTGACTTTGTACTTTAATATAAAATATTATTGGGTATGCTTTATTAAAATAAATTTACCAAAACTTCCTTATAATTCGCCAATGATTTATTGATTAATCCTCTTTTCGTTTAGGTTCATTTATGTGCCTTAATAGCTTATCCAACCATATCCAAAAATAGTTCACCACAAACTATAACTATAAGTGTCTTCGAAACGTAAATTGACAACAATTACTGAGGAAAATTGTTTAAAAGCCAAGTTAACGTCGCTGCTGCAAAGTTGCGTCAAATGTTACAATTCTTGCAGTACAATTATGTATGTCATCGGTGACATTTGACCGCGGCTTCATGCTCTGTCCTTTTCGTTTACTAAGGTATTAAGTGAGAGGTCCGATGCTCAGGCGGTGCGATCCGCTAGTCTATGTAGGTAGTATTCTAGCCGCGAATCCGTCGTGTGAACAAAAGGACAGGCCGACCAAATTGCTGTAACTAATTACTTGAATGCGCCACTGGGAAGATTGGAGTAATCTGGTGCTCGACAGCAATTTCGGGTTCGGTAAGCGGATAGGTTTTATTATACCTAGGTATTTAAAGAAAAATAAAATTGGTAGGTCTTTTGGTAAGGAAGGTGTTAGCTTCAGATGACGTTTACACCCGTACGTAAACTACCTAATTGTTCCCTGGTAAAGTTATCTTGTAGGTACATATATTTATTTAGTATATTCTATTGGAGTGCCAAGTTTCATATTAATCCATTATGTAATTATTTCGTAATAGAGTTACAGACATACACAAATCCATCTGCACAAAGTTATAATTTTAAGATGACATAAAAATTGGAAAGAAATACAATTTTAACTTCTATAGACTACGGACTTAAAACAAATACTTTAATAACTATTCTTATACTATAGTTACAGTCTTTTATTCTGACTAGTTGACCAGATTTTTGGAACGTAGTTCCATATCGCGCGTTGTGAAAGGGGGCTAGACGGAAAAAAATCTTACAAAAAGTTGTCACGACACATTTCCGAGCGGGGCCGAGCGTGGCCGAGCTTTGCCGAGCGGCGCGTTGCCAAGGCGCGGCCTTCTAGTTTCGCGCGCACTATACTACCTACTACTTGATGTGCGTACAAAAAATATTGTAACTTAAAAAATATATATTACAATTCCTTTACTAATTAATCGAATCCCAAATCGGGACAGAAGTTCCTTAAATTAGCGCGTTCAACGAAACAAACTCTTCAGCTTTATAATATACCTATAGATTTTTTTAAGATGGAAAATAAAACCTCTTTTGTGACTACAATACTTGTAGCGAGCATTACTCGTGTCCCTCAATCCGGATTCATGTAAATTAAGATTTTATTCTTACTTTGTGGAATTTGTAGCCCTTTTATCTTTTACATTTGTATAGCTTGTTTTTAGCTTAAGATTCAGGTTTTAATTGACTAAAAGGGTGTCCGAGACTTCGGGAGAACTAAGTGCCTTTGATACTTGGCCTCTTTTTAAATTGATTGTTGTAGTGCAAAACCTTTGAGTGCCTAATTGCTAGGATACTCGGAAGAATCATCTTGAGTAAGCGTTTTTGGTGTATATATAAAACTAGGCTGCCTCCGCGCGGTTTTACCCGTATAGTTCCCGTTCCCGTAGGAATAAAAATAAAAATATAAAATGTTTTATTGATTCTCAAACAAATATTTACATCGCAAAATTGAGGGAACCCCGGTAAGTTATGGGGATACTTGTGATGGGGTTACCTCGCAACTTCCCCTGGGTTACATTAACAGTGAGAGGAATAAGAGGATAAAATATGTTATTCCCTGATAATGCAGCTTTCAAAATTTATAAGTAGACTAGTTTACCAGTGCTTCTACGTCTGCGTGACATAGGGAATTTCCCCGTTATTGTAACATTTTTCATTATGCTTCCGCTCTTATCGGTCAAAGCGTGATGCTGTATAGCCTTCAGCCTTCGTCTATAAATATTTTTTCAATTAAGGATCAGTAAGTTGTTTCTGAGAGTAGCGCGTTCAAACAAGTAAATTTAATTTTTAGCTTTATAATTCGTATAGATATAATATAATATATTCCTTCTTCATTTAGGTATATATTGTTACTCTTTACATTACGTAGAGATTTATTTTGGTAATCGGTTAAAATACATATTTATATATTTAAAATGCATCTTATTTCCGTACATCATAAAGAAACATACAATTAAATTTTACTATCAACATTTACACGCAATTCCCTTAGCTTTAATTACGTAGGGTCCCCTAGGGGTCTGTTTCCATTTTGACAGAACCCCGACCTTTGGTCAGCTCCGGGCCAATTCGGTAAAGTAAAACTGGACGATCTTCCAGCGCTGCTTATATGCTGTGTCTCTTTCTATCACTACCCAGAAACGTGAGAAGTCCAATGCCGCTGCTGCTCGCTGATGAAGTAAGTATTAGAATACACACGCTGTTTTGAGGAGAGAATTTACTGTCACAAGATTGCTTTAAAATGTTGCGTTTTGATGTAGGTTTAAATAAAACTGTATGTGTAATGAATAGTTAAGCCGTTTGTGTAATGCCGGTTGACTGTTAACATGGGATAATGGTACACAAAGGGAAAGATATGGGTCTATCTATACTAATATATAAAGCTGAAGACTTTGTTTACTTGAACGCGCTAATCTCAAGAACTACTGGTCCGATTTGAAAAATTATTTCAGTGTTAGATAGCCTATGTATCGAAGAAGGTTATAGGCTATATATCATCACGCTAAGACGAATAGGAGCGGAGCATCAGTCAAATATAGCAAAAGGAAGTGACGCTTATGAAGTTGCGCGGGTCATTAATCTACATAAAACTATACCAAAAATTAGGGCCATGTGATATGCCTAACGTTATCAGAGTGCTAATTTCGGTTACCATTGCATTTTCTATAAAAAATTGGTACCGTATTAAAATCTGTTAGCTTTAAGGTAGATAGGGAATATTTGTAGATTGGAAAAAATAGCGCTGATATCAAACCACTTTGTTTTTCAAGTGAAAAGTAAGCGAAATGTGCAGAATGGAAAAACTTGAAGTGACCATTTCTACTCGATTCACTTGGAATCTGATCATTCCTGTGGAAATCGAGAATGGGACCGAGAATCGGGAAAATTGTCCCGTACAATGGTGAGGGAAAATTTTGAGGCTACTGGATTGGCTTTTTAAGACGATTGGATTATAGAAAATAAAGTTTGCTCCATGTCTTGTTAATGTCTGAAATCTTATGGGGTACATTTTCATTTTCAGGCAGCTCAATATTTTATTTATTAATCGGAGCTTAGGAAAATGTGCAACAGTTTAAGTTTTTTTTTTAATTATGTTATTATCACGTTTTTTATGAGTTTTTGTTGTAAATATAGATAAGATAGTTACTGTGAATTATAAATAAACATTCAATAAATTTTAACCTGAAAACGTATTGAAAAAATATGCAGTATTTTAGGTTTATTTACCTACCATTATATACCATGTCATCCGTTTCATAAGCTTACAAGAATAAGAATTAAAAAAAAAGTTATTTTAAGAACTTTTTTTTAAACACATACCGCATATTTGTAGATTTATTAATACTTAGAAGGTATGTATCTCATCTTATCACCTGCCATATTTTGAATTAAGACCATCGACCATTTTAACCAAAGAGTCAACCTTCTGTCAAAATTTCAAGCCTGTTTTTGACTGTACCAATCATAGTTTTTCAAAAATATGTCTGTAGTAACGTTTGTCTATGCGTACTCCTTTAGTTTCTCCCTAAAGTCTGCACATGATAGGACCAGTAAACCCTGAGGATTGTAACCAATGTCACAGTTATTATTATTTACGACCCCTCGTGGGCCGGTCGGGGATAGCGAAGAAAGTGTGTCTTGTGTTTTTGGATGTGGTGTTTTCTACGCACCAGTAGAACTAAATAAATTTCTATTGATACCGAATTCTAGTATATAGTTTATACTTTCAAGTTACTTCTTTTTTTAGTATTTTGTTATCTGTTAAAACTAATAACTACTGTTATAATGCTTATATACCTACTATTTACAAGCAAAAACATAGTAACACAGGCAAATAGGCCTCAAAATATAAAGTACTTATAAGCTGTGAATACCGTGAATAATAGTAATACCCTACTAATGATATAAATGCGAAGGTAACTCTGTCCATTACGCTAAACCAGTCAACAGGATTGTAATGAAATATAGATAGGTACAGGTCGTGAGTTCGAATCCCACCCAGGACAAACATTTGTATGCATGAATATGACTGTTTGTTTTGTGTCTGGATTTTAATATCTATATAAGTATGTATTTAAAAGTAGTCTGGTTACCAAATCACAAGCTCTGCTTAGTTTGAAATTAGATTTGACGCGTGTGAAAAATGTCCCAGGACAAATCAATCAATCAATCGACAAACCCAGGTATTGCAGTCTCTTCTCAGCAAAAACAACCTTCCGAACCGAGCATTAGAGTCGATTTTTCATAATGTGTGCTTGTAAAGGCCTAATATTTTTGCAAGTTTATTTGGAGGTTTATTAGGTTATTTAATTAGAAATATGAATATTTATTCTATAAATAAGTTTATTTTTACTTATAATTCACAAGCCTGGCTCATCGCCGGAAGGTTGCTTGCCTCTCGGTCTTCTATAGATTATATTTTGGGGAGTGTGCGAGGGAACTGTTTGACCTGATTCCACCATCACCTTTTTTCCACCGAACTGCTAGAGGCCGGGAGAGGTTCCACCCTTACGTAGTTGACATCCCGCATAATCGGACACAACGTTTCGCTTCCTCATTTATTATGCGAACTGCAAAGGAGTGGAATACGCTCCCGGCGTCTATTTTTCCTGACTCTTACAATCTGGTTTCCTTCAAGGCTAGAGTGAATAGGCATTTTCTGGGCAAGCGTGTAACATCTTAGGCTTCGACGTCGCTCATGCCAGAGCGTGTCTGAAGCCAAACGTAAGCTCATTTAATTAAAAAAAAATTGAATTAATAAATTTCATATTCTTTTCATGTACTACCACCTCAACCCCTAATTAGTAAGTGCCTTCCTCCACGTTGCGCAATCACTATAGATTTGCGAATGTATCGCACGTAACGTCGTGTCGGCCATGTTTGATTTATCACCAGCGTGTTAAATGTGCCATGTACCGGCTCGGGTAGGCTCTGGAAACTTCTGGAACTTTCCTTTAGTTTCCATACACGCTATTGTATTGTACTGTCGTCATATAATAAAGTGTAGGAAGATTTTTCGATACCTTGTAATCTTCTGTAAGATTTGGTAAAGGTTTGTTTAAACGTAATCTGTTGCAGAATAAGTACTTACTAAGTAAATGGGAATAAACATAGATGATTTAAATATCAAAAGGTGAGATTCTTAATTTTTTTTTGTAACTCACTAAGTAACACAAAAATATTGTCAGTGAGACCAATTCCTTAAAATGTATAAATTAAAATTTGTTTTGGAAAGAATAATTATTTACTGTTTTTTTTTCTTTATTTTTTAAAGAGCAGAATGCACACTCCAACGTCAAACAAATTAACATTTTTGGAAAAAGATATTTCTTTCCACTTCATTCCGGACCCACTCAATTATTTACTTATTTTATTTCAGAATTGGACTCTGATGTACAAATCGTATATTAGCTGACTTATTTATGTTGCTAACTGTACAATAATAAAGATATTGAAATATAACTTTCAACTTAAATGGGTAATTCTCTCAGGTACAGCGGTTCTGTAACATAACTTGTACATTGAGTTTCAGTAAAGGGTAGAAGGGTCCAGAGAAATTACAGACATATACCTACAACTTAACTAGCTTCCGCCCCGCGGTTTCACCCACGTAGCTCTCTTTTCCGTAGGAATACAGGGATGAAACCTGTAACCTTTCTCGATAAATGGACTATTTAACACTGAAATATTTTTTCAAATCTGACCTGTAGTTCCCGAGATTAGCGCGTTCAACTAAACAAACAAGCAAATTCTTCAGCTTCAAGTCCCAACAATAACGCATTTAGTAACATATTAAAGTTAACTTAATCTCAACAACGCATGCCAACAACGGTGACTACTCTGTAAGGCAATATCATAATAGATTTATAAACGTCTATCTCTTTCGTTTAATAAGATGTTAGGTGAGACAGCTAAATAGGTTACATTTGATTTTTTTATGTATCTGTTTGTATCGAAAAGGCTCCGATACTTTGAAACTTTGTCAGATAACTCATTTATCGAAGAAGGTCGGCTATATAATATCACTCTACGACCACTAGGAGCGGAGTATTGAAAATATTGTAAAAAAACAGGAAAGACATGACGCAGACCAAGCAGCATAGCTAGTCTTAAATGGGAAAGTTTCTGAGTATGGATGTATGGATAAATGGGTGGATGTTTGTTCCTCTTTCACGCAAAAGCTATTGAACGGATTTAAATTAAATTAAATTAAAAAGTCTAGGGCCTGAGAAAGGATATAGGCAATTTTTTATCCCGGGAAAATGGAAGAAACCCCGGGAACGCGGGTGAAATTTTATATAAAACAATACACTATTCTTATACCTTTAGACAATTAGTCTTCCCGCCGCAGACGCAGCTGCGGGCGAGAGCTGTGCCTAGGTACACCCCGTACATCATACAAGTCTCATAATTAATTTAATATGTCTACAGAGAAATTAGCAAGTTTCTAAGCCTATTAAATAGACCATTTAAATCCCTGAAGATCCACTTGTTGCTAAGTTCCTCACGCAGATATTATTACGCTTTAGGCATAATTTTCAAAGCCACATCTTAGCTACGTTAGGAAGCTCCGTAACTTTGTTTATTAAGAATTCATTGTTGGTTTAAGCTTTTAAGCGGTGTCTTGATAGGTTATTCACTTACTTTTATGTTATTTACTTTATCTATAAACTGTAACTGTAAATTTGTGTCTATAAATGCGATGTTATTTATGTTTGGTCGACAGAACAGCTATTTGGATGAATCTTGGCACATGTTTAGAATATGCTTTGAAAGAACGCGTTTTTAGAGCAGATATTATTATATTATTATGTCATTCCATTTCAAATTACCCCACCTTGCACTACACAACTTAATGAGAAACAAAATACCTTATCTAATAAAATGTACATTAAAAAGTCACTTACTTTACAGAATAACGGGCTTCATTCATATTCGTAACTGCAAGTTCGTAACCAGTTACAAGAGAAGAATTTTTTTTCGCTGTTTCGTAACTAGTTGTGAGAGAAGAATTATTATTCCATTTTGGTAACTCATGTTTCGTAACCAGTTACAAAAGAAGATTTCTTTTTCTCTTTTTGGTAACCAGTTGCGAGAGAAGAATTATTATTCCACTTTTGTAGATCAAATTATTTCCATTTTGTAACCATATAGTTTCCATTAGTACTATATAAAGTAAATAACATCGAAACAATCAATAGTGTTGGCAAAGCCCGCGGTGTTGAGTGACTTTTTTTCTCTTTATTTTGTGACTGGTCGGGTATGTTTAGTTATTAACGTGGACGACGGCTGGGGTTTTTAAGAATCTATTCTTACAGCTTTATTGAAAACATTTCAAATTTCAACATTTATTTGACACTAGTGGTTCCCCGCGGTTTCACTCGCGTTCCCGAGGGATCTTACTTTTTCCCGGGATAAAAAGTCCGTCTCTTGGTTCAAAGCTACCTCCCGACCAATAAGAGTAAGCCGGTATGCGACACATTCCAGTTTCGTAACTACCAAAAATTTACAAAATGGAATAATAATTCTTCTCTCACAACTAGTTACGAAACAGCGAAAAAAAATTCTTCTCTTGTAACTGGTTACGAACTTGCAGTTACGAATATGGATGAAGCTGAATAACGTACCTAGCTGTTACTCATAAAAATTGTAGAAAAACTGAAAAAATATAGAATAAATTACTTCGGACAGCTTATAAAATTCCTACGTAGGTACTCCATACTTAAGTTACACAACTTGTATTTATTTCCCGGTGTTTCCGGGCCACTGAATCGTTATACCCTTTATATTCCAGCTTTTGTACCATCAAGATTAGCCGCAAAGTGAGATTGAATAAATGAATGCGAATAATTAATGATCCACGATCACGTTAGTCGACATTTTCGTCGTAGTGTTGCCAGGCGAGAGAAAAATCCCGGGTTCCCGGGAATTGTTTGAACAGAACGCGGGATTATTATGTTGAGTGTCGAGCGTTTATCCCGGCACGTGTTGGCCACTTGTCTCGCTTTTGTTTTATTTGCTGCAACCATTCCACATTCCAGCTGTAACGTACGCTCTGCTGGTTTCATTTCATTGCATTTTTTATCTTTATTTTCATTTAGTGCTTAAACTGCACCACTTTATCTGTATACTGAATGAACATCATTTGTACCATTTTACTTAATCCTGATGACAGACTAATACGACAGCATAATCCCACAAGGCAACACTCCAATCATATCACCACAAACATACCTATATTCTAGTACAAAGGCTACATACATGTGATAGACAACTAATTTCCGGGATTGTGGAACCGGGACTCGGTCCGGGATCCCGCACCTGTCCACACTATTCACGTCAAACACTGATTTCAATCCGATTGGCCGCTTTGATTCGGAGCCAATATTTTATGCCGCTTCATCCCTTCATTGCTGACTGAAATCTGAATGGCGGGATTTGATAGGTACAATTTGACCGGATGTATAATCATTTTAAAGCTTCGTATAGATCTGGATAGTATCGATTTTCCTCTTAGCTTTAACTAGTCTCCGAATGTATTTCTATACTAATATATAAAGCTGAAGAGATGTTTGAACGCACTAATCTTAGGAACTACTGGTCTGATTTTAAAATTATTTCAGCGTTAAATAGACCATTTATCGAGGAAAGCTATAGGAATTATATCGTTAAGCTACGACGAATAGGAGCGGAGCATCAATCGCAAATGTTGCAAAAACGGGCTATTGACGCCAACGAAGTTGCGCGGGCGGGTCATACTAGATAGGTATAGGTATATTTATAGGAATAAACCTTACTTACCTACATCAGATGCCATAGCAAAGCTCTCCTTATTTTGCAAGCATTTGTTTAAATTCTGTATTCTAAAAAAAAACTACTTAAACTAACAACTCAATTTATATAATTTATCGTAGATACTAATATTATAATTGAGTATAATTGAGGATCTATGTTTGTTACTCTTTCACTCAAAAACTACTGAATGAAACAAATGAAATTTGGAACACAGTTTATAACCTGTATAATAATATAATTAACACAAATTTATCCCGGGAACTCGAGTGAAACTGCGATGAGTCACTAGTTTAATAATAAATAAAATGACCATCGGATGTATTTTTATTGATCTTGTAAAAATAAAGGAACGGCATACCATACTACATAGTTTCTAAGTAAAGTATCGCTGGAGGGCTGACTACGAAAGTTGATAAGTTAAAGGTAGGGAAACCTTTTCGCTTGATTCAATATCTTGGTAAAAAAAACTATAGGAACAAACCCTTAGATGATTAACATACTTCTACATATGAGAGGTTTCTACACTAATACCTATAATATTATAAAGAGGAAATATTTGATATTTTGTTTGTTTATATTGAATAGGGCCCGAAACTACTGGTTCAATAAAAAAAACAGTTTTACATAGCTTTTTTTCGAGATAGGCTGTATGTATTATAAAATCACGCTATGACCAATAGAAGGGGAGCAACAATAAAGTCTATTGCAAGAGAAGAGAAAAAAGCTACTATATATGAATAAAAACAATAATTTGTGTAAATAAAAATCATATATTTCAATAACCCCATTATAACCTAGGTATACAATTCAATCACTATAAATAGGAAAATCACAATTGTTTACGATTACTGAAACTCACTTATATATTCTTATACTGTGTACCAAACTAATAGAACTATTTCGTTACCCAAAATTAACTAAAATTCAAAACCTTGTTAAACTTAATTTTATATGCGGATGATTATTTGGTTTGGTACTGGTGTCCCTTTGACATTAAAATTACAATTAACAACTAAATAAATTATGGCTTAATTTAAATATATTTATTATACGACCAACTTATATGTAGGAATACAAACTTACACAGTAATAATATGCATCCCTGTAAATCCTAAACCGCACAGAATAAATAGGAGATAAATCTTTCGTTCAATAAATTAGTTGAGATACATATCTTAGGCTTCGACTTGACGTTGGGTTTCAACAATATTAGTTACTGTATTCTGTATAGTTTTACCACCAGATCCATCGCTCTCTGATATAACCCTGTTTATAATATTGGCACAATCTTTGTTCTCAACGATACTGACGTGATTACCTTCCAAATAATGCACGGTTAGATCGCTTTCCGTATATTTATCGAGACCATAGTTTTCTTCGCAGACGACGAACGGCGGATTCTCCTTAGGACGGAGGAGGATGATGGGAGACTTTAGTTTCTTGATGTTCTTTGTATCATAGTTAAGAACGACTTTGAGACGGTCAAAGCAGGCAGTGGCGATGGCTGCAATGAATTTATTTGAATACTTCCCTTGAACAGGGGACATGCTGATTGCGTACTGTACTCTTTCTTCGTACGATTCAATTTCGTCGAGTTTCTGCATCAGAGACTTGGTGACGTCATTGTTGGGAGCGATGATGTCGATTGTGTGACAGAGGAGATTGTTTTGGAGTTGAGTGTCGTTCTTGAAGGTAATAGTCATTGTTAAGATGGAGTAAAGGAAGTCGGGGGCACCGTCCATGCAGAAGACTGTTCCTTTGAGGCCTAAGGAAATAATAATATATGAGACGATGATTTTGAAACTTAGAGAACTAATAGAACTTCATACAAGCGTTGATGATTATAGTGATGTAGTAGAATTAAGAAGATAAAGTTCTACCCAATCTAGCTAATGATATTTACATAGATAAAGTAACAAAAGAAACATACCTTCACTTTCCAATCGTGCAGCCAGTTCCAATATGAGTAATGATCCAAAACTGTAGCCGAGCAGCCAGAATGGTGCACCTGGAGCCAGACGTGATCTCACCGACTGTGAAAAAACAATTAACATGAAGGAAGCTGAGTTTTTGGTTCTTGTACGTCCCTGTGAACTTATACATAAACTAAATGGGGTATCGAATGGTCATAAGTAAGCTATATAAATTAGTGTTAGTATATTGATGATATCATTGAAATATATTTCTATAGAATCTACTTATTGACAAGAGATCATGCTTATTATGTATTTGCTCCATTTACAAGTGTTATCATTTTAGTTATTCACCTATATTAAAATTTTGGCTACGCGTTTGGTTTTGTCGCTGCCGGTCGTGGGTTAAAATTCCACACAGGACAAATATTTATGTACATGAACATGTTTGTTGATTCTGGTTGCAAATAACTATGTAAGTATGTATTTACAAGTAGTATGTCAGCTATCTGGTTATCATAACACAAGCTCTGCCATGTGTGAAATCCATTTTACACAAAAAATCAAGTAAGCTATATTTCCTTTTCAACTCTCACCTGGTGAAGCCTAGTGACCATCTGCTCCAAGTTCTCATTCTTATGTTCTGTGCCCAACTGCAGTACGCAAACCTTGATCTTCAGTCTGCGGCAGAGTGGTTCTAGCGCCGCTGCACAACCTTCGACACCAGGCAACATGAACATCACCCGTTCCATCACGTGGATTGCTTCTTCACCCTGTAAATGGATAAACGGGGTAGTAAGGGTACTTTAATATACACTAGCTTGGGTTCTTCCATGCTATTCTACCATGCATATGAATGATAAATGTTAACAACAAGGACTTATGATTAATCTCAAACTCTAATGCTCGGTTCGCAAGGTTGGTCTTGTTGAGAAGAGCCGGCAATAAACTTAGTAATTTTTTGTTATTTTACATTATAATTTTTCCTGCGCTTGCGAATGGAGGAGGAGGCTTATGTCGAGTAATGGACTCCAAAGAGCTGATGATGATGATTAACTTTACTTTTCCAATGTACACCTTGAGTATAAACGTTTCTTTTCTCATATCAATGGTTTTGGAGATTACTTTTGTAATTATGCTGTTAATTGCTAGTTAATATTGGCACAGTATACTGATCTTTTTGAGTTTAATTTCCTTACCTCCACACCATCAGTGACCATAGTGGGCATATACACGAATGGTTCAGACACTGTGTTCTCATCACCGAAGTTCCTCATGAAGACTCGGAGGCCAGCGGTGCCTTCGACGCCAGCTGGACGAGCTGCGGACGTGGACGCTGCTGCTTCACGCTGCGCTGTCAGTTCAACTAGCCTATTAAGAACATAATAAAAAAAAGAAATTAAAAATTATATCCTGGGACATTTTTCAGAAATCATAAACAGGTAGGTAAGCAAATTAATGTTTCACCTGGCGAATGTCAATGTCCTGATATCTTGAGCTGTGAGGAAGATCTCGAACTCTCTCTCAAGAGTCTGTTTGATTTCAACAGCCATCATACTGTCCATACCAAGCTCGGCTAGGGATACTTGTTGAGACACCGTCTTCAAGTCCTTGATACCTGATCAATGATAAATTTCATGTAACTGTTTCTATATATAATAAAATGTATATTAATAAATTTTCAATTTGAAACATAGCATCCAAAGAAACATAATGACTTGAAAATATTTGAAGTTATACATGCATTAAACATACTGTAAAATTGATATGTAAAGAGCCTTCAAGTCTGTACATTTAAATGTGAACCTTATGCCTCTTAACTTAATGTTTTTTTAAATAATTTTAAATTCTTACCCATAATTTGGGCAACAGCATCAACAATATTTCCGCAGCCAGAACCACCGGCCTTCTTTTCAGCGACGACGATGGAGGAGACAATGGCAGCGTCCTGCTTCAAGAACTTGTCCAAAGCTAGGAGACACGAGGAGATCCTCTGCTGGAGAGTACCACCGATCTCTAGTTGGACATCATCGTCTTGCATGTCTGCTACTAGACCCACCTAGAGTTAAATAAAATCATGACTTAATTATTTAGTTGGTAAAATCGCGAACGGTGTAAAAACGGTATAGCGTTGTTAGGGATCACAGCTTACCAAATATTTTTTAAATTTCATGATATAAATAACGGCTTTCATCAGTAGATACTGAGATTATTTTGTATATCTATATTTTAGCACTTTACTAAATCCTATGTGTTAATTATTTGTGTATGATTTTCACCTATACGAATATCAACGCCATACATCATCAATGTACATAGTCTTATCTCATTTATATAAGTACAATCTTCCATATATTGTTTTTTTTTTTTTTAAATCACTTACGTCACCAACGGCACCCCACTGCACAGCCAGGGCAGGTAGCCCAAGCTTCTTCCTCCATTCGCAGATCCTCTCCATCACAGAGTTGGATAAGCCGTAGTTGGTCTGACCGGCGTTACCACGACCGCAAGACACCGATGAGAATACAACGAAGTCCCTGTAGACCACCATTTTATTTTATTTAATGATTTAGGAGATGATAAAGATTTTATTGCAGATTCTAAAAGTGTATGAAATGCTGATAGTTAAACGACACTAAGATTAAAATGTGATGCTATTGTTGAAGATGTTTGGCTAGAAATATACATGTCTTCTAGAATAATAAATATCCTGGATATTTTTTTTACACATGGCGAATCAGATTACAAACTACAGCAGTTCGAATGTCGGGGTCGCTAATAAAGCTAACTGACAGGCAAACAATAAAAGCAATTTCGATGAATTTACTTAATATTGCAATACATAAAAGCGAATACGATACTTTCTTAAAATAATAACCACGGTGTGATCAATTTACTTACTTCAATGTAGGACAAAGTTTCCTTGACAACTTGTCCAAATGCATAGTAGCTAGAGCTTTGGGTCCAAATGATGTCTTGAACGTTTCAGGTGTTTGATTTTGGAATATGGAATCTTTTAGAATGACAGCAAGGTTGAAAATTGCATCTACTTCTCCCATAGCATTGGCCATCTTGAGCATTTCTTCGCAGCCTGATTCGGTGGTGATGTCATGGGTTGAGATCTGAACTTCAGCACCGTATCCTGCCCACGCCCTATAAAAATATCGTTTATTATTTTAGCTCTAACTTCTATCTTCTATTTACATTCACTAATAAGCAAGTAATTTGAGGTAAACGTTGATTCATCAAAATATTTGACAGCCTAGTTAGAACACTTTTATACCACCTTCCATATAGAACATTCCATGTGCAATAAATGGTATATTTAAATAGCCTACGTTGGAAGGGAGACTCTAGTTCCACCAGTGGAGTCGTATATGAGCTGATGGTGATGATTTAAAACTCTCTTTTATATAAGTAACATACCTCAGTCTTGTTGACTGGTATCCATTGGTGATTCCTCGGCGGGAAGTGAGCACAATTTTCCTGGCACCTCTCAAGATGAGCCAATCGGCTAACTCCAAGCCGAAACCTCCGAGACCACCGACCACAACGTATACACGTGTCTCGTGACACATGTACCTGTAATTATTCATGTGAATTAGGAAAAAAATCTAAATAAATAGAATATAATTTCTACTGTTCTGTTTAGTAGACTATAAAATTTCTTTATGTATAGTAAATGCCACGACCTTTCTATAAGGATGGACTTATAAAACTCAAAATAAAAGAAAGGCTGAAGCTCGGAAGTTAGCCCACATTCTAATCAGAAGAATCGGCAAATACCTCATATATATTTTTTTAATTATCTAACTAAGACTACATAATATTTCTATATCTCAACCGTTAAATTATAATATCCCAAATAAAATAATAGTCATACCTTGGGACAGCATCCACAGGTAACGCAACCGGTTTTATGGGTCTATTACTGCGTTCCTCATCACGAATCTTGACGATAACCTTTCCAATATGTTTACCGGCTGCCATGTAACGGAATGCTGTCTCCACATCATCCTTCTCGAATGTGCAGTAAGTGAGCGGTCTGACTGCTCCACTCTCAATACCACTAAGTAGGAGTTCTTGCAATTGCTGTAGATGGAAATTTCACCGTAAGCACACATTACTTTTTAATAGCTATATTTGATTTTGTAATGAAATAACTTGTTTATCTAGATGTCATGGAGGAGACAACTTGGATTTTTGTGAACTCATGAGTGGAGGGGAGGAAAAAATGTGGTTTATTCTATACTATTATAAATTATTATAAAAGAAGCCGTGGTGGCTCAGTTGGGAACGCACCGACTCACGATCATGAGGGTGCCGGTTCAAATCCCTGGCCCGTACCTCTGAGTTTATAAAAACTTACGTACGGATTCACACCACTGGTTTTCGGTGAAGGAAAACATCGTGAGGAAACCTGCATGCCCGAGATGTCACAATTAAAGGCATGTGAAGTCCGCCAATCCGCACTAGGCCCGCGTGGTGGACTATGGCCTAAACCCCTTCGATGTTAGGGGAGGCTCGAGCTCCTCGGTGGAGACGTAGGTATATGAGCTGTCGATGATGATGATGATGATGATTATAAATAGTTAACAGGATATAACTGGATTGACTGTAGTTTGCTACAATAAGATTGTGGCAATTTTATTAAATTTAATACAAAATTTAATGAATACACTTTTAGATGATGATTTCGATACAAATAAGTATTTATTTAAGTCAAGTTACCTTTCTGAATTCAAAGCTCTGATCGAAGATGTAGTCCAACATGATGCCGTGGAATGATGTTTCTTTCAAGAAGAAGTACATTCCAATTGGGGTGTTATTGCTGATATCGAATTTACCGATTTCAAGGAAACGACCGCGGTATGCGAGACACCTTACTGAAGCCTGTGAGAAAAAATATACAATTATAACTTGCATTGACTACATTTAAATAAAAAAAATGGCAGTATAAATGTGTTGGTAACCGCAAAACTTCAGAACATATGGTACGATTTGGAATATTTTTGGTATTAAAATATTTTTAATAGTACAAATGAAGTTCATAAGGAATAATATGAAACTAAATTATATAGATTCTGGGAACGTAGGTAAATTCGCGAGCTGGCAGGTAGTATTTGGTAGTAAATATCAAACATGAGTCAAAATAAGACAATGCTTCATTAAAAAGTCCTTCAATTTAATATTCTTTTATGTTGATGATACATTAATTGAGGGGTAGAATTTCGAAGAATGAGGATGAATATTAGAAGATTTTTTTCTTTTAAATACCTGTAGTTTTTCATCTGATAAGGAGTTGAGCACCAAATCCACACCTTTACCGTTTGTCTCTCTGCGGATCATATCTTCGAAGGATGCGTCACGAGAGTTACCGATATGGCTGTCTGAAAAAGAACCTCAAATATTAATATCTGATAATTTTAATAAGAGTGAAAGCATTCTGCTTATAAAACAGGGAACTCCTTTGCTCGATAAATTGGCATTTCACAAATATAAAAGAAAACGTCCTGCGGAATATTAAAGTTTTGCAACGTTTTTCTCTTTTCATAATTGTATGGCATTACGAAATGTTCCCAATATTAATGTGCTGTTTCAAATTATAAACCTCTACGCATCAAAGTAATCCAGTGATTCTCAAAGTAAACTTACTCTTCAACTGAGGGAAGAGCTTTTTGATGAAAGCTCTCTTCTCAGCTGTGCCGACTGTGGTGAAGACTTCGCAGCCGAAGTGCAAGGCGACGTTGATGGCGGCCTGACCGACACCACCGGACCCGGCGTGGATGAGGATCGATTCACCACGTTGCATTTGACCAACCATGATCTAGATGAGGTTATTTATAAGATTATTGTTACTTCCTGTCAAGACGTGTCATCTAGAATACCGATAGGTAATTTACTAACTAAATATTTACGGCAATGCTATGAATAAAGTACCTATGAATAAAGTAAATATGTAAATATAAGTATAAGTAAATATGAATAAAGTAATAAAATAAAGAACCCAGACCTCTATGGTTACATGTTCACGCAACGCCTTACATCGTGCCAGGTGGAGAGGCATAGCAAAAGAGAGGTGGTGAACAAAAAATGACACGCAGCCATTATACAACCACGACACCCTGTCAAGAGTGTACGACTCAGAAGAAGATGAATAAAGTATTCGGTACCTCCATGCGTTCCCGAAATAAAGAGGCTTGACGAACAACATAGGTAGTGATCCCATAAGGGTTCAGTGATTTGTGGTACGGTACCCTAAATATTGGACTCTTATATAACCTCAACATCATCTTCTTTGCTCTTTATTACTAAGGATTGGCTTTGTTCGTCATGTCCTACCATTCCATTTGATTACTAATTGCTTCACTCTTAAATCTTCATTTATACAATCATACCATACTTTCTTACCTTCTAACATATAACGTCAAAACATCAATCTATCATTTTGTGTAAAACAAAGATATCTTTCCAAGAGCAGGGCTTTTATAAGAATGATATTGAAAACATAAATAAAATTTACCATAGCATAGTACACAGTTCCATAAGCTACTGGCACAGTTGCTGCCTCTTCAAAACTCCACTCATCAGGTATACTCCACATGAGGGCTCTGTCGCCTTCAACTACGTTGGCCATACCACTATTCCTGACCATACCCATTACACGAGAGCCGCTGTAAAAAACAACATATTATTTTTACCTTTAAAGAAGTTTTTAACTATATTAAGTGAAAGCTGAAACTAGCTCCGTTAGATAAAAAGAAATAAGTAACTAAAGAATTGTTAGGATTTGGCTGTAACGCCCAGTTCTAAAGGACATTGATAAATAAATATTTATTAAGGCCACAAGTTTTATCGTAAAGATGACTACAATCATTCACAGCTTGACATCGGCACCTAATAAAAATAACTCCTTAATTACTCCATAATAAAAATAGACATTTAAAATCATCGAGCATGTAACCAATAGAGTAGAACTGTTAACAGTTTTGTTAGAAAACAAAATACGCCAAAACGCTGCGCCGGCCCCTGTGTTCTGATTGGCCGACTCAAGGTCAAGTGTTGCACTAGACGTACAAGCAGGTCTCTTATTGGTCGGGTACTGTTTTAGTTCGAGTGTGGCTTGTTAGTTATACGTGACAAATCATTGATGCGTTGCTAAACAAATGGCTCACTATTGCTACTCTATTGGTTACATGCTCGATGTTTAAAATGAATTACGCAGTTAATTTCTGAATCCAATTGTCGTTTCAGTTTAGTGATTCTCATGAAAAAAATACCATAAATTAGAAATGTAGGTATATAAAAATTAAAATGACCACTAAGTATTACTAAATTACTCACTTAATAGTTTTTCCTACAATTTCGAAGCCTTGTACGCACTCCTGCGCAAGTCGGCCGCGGGCGACGGCGTCGACTGTCACGCGCCCCGTAGCTGTCATGACGTCACGGAAGTTTAGAGCTGAACAGTACACCTAAGGGTAAAAGTTATATTAATAAATTAGTTTCCACCCCGTGGTTTCGCCCGCGTAGTTCCTTTTCCCGTAGGAATACAGGGATAAACTATAGCCTATAAACATTCTCGATAAATGGGCTATCTAACACTGAAGTAATTTTTAAAATTGAACCAGTAGTTCCTGAGATAAGTGCGTTCAATCAAACAAACAAACTCTTTGGCTTTATAATATTAGTATCTTGGGACATTTTTCACACATGGCCAAACCAAGCAGAGCTTGTATTATGGTAACCAGATGTCTGAAATGCCCACTACTTTTAAAAAGGTACATATTCACATCCTGGTACAGAACAAACACACATGTTCACACATGTCTTGGGTGGAAACTAAACCAACGATCGGTGCGGCTTGAAAGCCAGCCGGCCACTCAAGTGTTTGTGTATTGCGTAAAATATAGCAAAATGGAAGTCAGGTAATAATGCTAAAACAGAAGTAACTTACATGGACGAGAATTCTTTCAGGATTAGAGAAGGTTTGATTCTCTCTGATCGGTCCTTCGATCCACCTCATAGACGACAAGTCACCGATAGTGAGGGTGTTGACGTAGGCATGGTTGGCTCGAACCGTGTCCAAATCACCAAGCAACAAATGACGGTAGGTACCCCATTTACCCTAAAAGAACATTAATATCTATGATGTAATCTTCATAACCATATATTAAACCTAGTTCTTAAATAAAAGGGTTTTTTTATGACTACATATGATTATTATTCAAGCTTATATATGTATTAAAAGATATACAACTTTATCCATGCAATTTAGAACTTACATCTTGATAAACATTAAGCGCCAAGTCCTTATCCAGTTGCTCTTCATAGAATTCCAAATCAGGATTGAACGGAGGTGCTGACGGATCAGAAATAAGTAGACCGTATACAATTTCACCACCAGGCTCTTTCCTCAGACAATTAACTAGACCTAGGAGACCATTGATAGACTCATCTTGAGTGTACAGGACTACTTTTTGACCTTCCTTGATCTCTTCTTTAACTTTGTCAATCCAGGAGAATGTGTCGTCTGAAGCCAGAATCTTCACGAATTTGGCTGGTCTGGCACCAACTCGCTTCCTCAACATGACCAAGTATTCTGATCCGGTGTCGTATATGGTGACAATATCATATTTGTCAGCATATTGTTTGGGGTCAGGGCGTTCCTTTTCCCGGCTGATGACGAAGCATTTGTCGCGAAGGGTTGCTACTGCTTGTTGGAGAACCTTCGAAAATGAAATTTAATGTTAACTTTGTTTAACATCCAAATTTGTAAACACTTAATTATAATGCTTATTTATTGGTTCAGAACTTACATCAGGTCTCTGAAGAAGGTTAGCTCCGATGAATATAATAGCATTAGATTCACCGGCTAGTTTCTTGTTTTCAACAGTTATGTTTGAGGGCATCTCAATAGGGTCTTCAGATATCAATAGGAGCTCGGCTTGAACTAGAGGCAGGTCTCCCAACATATCAGCAACCTTTTCAATTAGAGGTTGTAGACCATTCTTCTTATATTCTTCGTCTACTAATTCGATGCTCTTTACTTTGTATGTTTGAATATTTTCCAGGATCAGTTGGATGTTACAACGGAGGACATCTTCTTCCTGAAATATAAATATTTTCTTTAAAAGGAGTAGAGTGTAAGATAGTTAATAACAATATTAAACGCTTATATTTGGGAGGGTATATGGACGGAGGTACACATTTACGTAAAAATATACCGATAGAATATGATCAAGGTACACATAAATTTACTTTTTATATCACTAAGAATGCAGGAAAAAATATATGGTCGGCATTTAGTCATTTATGTGCTGTGTGTGTGTATCCCAAACTATTTTATTTATGTTACCTTCATCTTGCTGTTTTCAAAGTTAGCAATAAACTCGTTCTTCTCAAGAACAGGTACACCCAGAGGTACCTTTCTTGAAATAGGAGTAGCGTGCAGTCCACGGATTTCTACACCACCGGCCCTGTTAGAAAAGTAACGTTAATATCTTCAAAGTTCAGCAAATGAAGAGAATCTCCCACAATGAAGTATCAATTAGTATTTTCTAACCCATTAATTGCACTCGCAATTACAATGACAAAATAATTATTTGGCATAATTCCAAATCAAGTAGCGTAGAGTTAATTAGCGGTAAAAACAGCTAACGATGATAGTTAAATCCAGTTTTAAATACTGAATTCATATTATGAAAGCAATTCAAGACGATTATAGAAAGAGTGAGACAACTGACATGTTATCTCTATCCAATCAATCTTACCTGATAACATCAACATCAGGATACACGCGAAGTTCAAAGGAATTCCTCGTGGAATCTGGATTCATTTTAGAGATGGCATTATAATGGATGTTGGCATCGATGCAGAGCTTCTCGATTCTGGTCGGCACGAAGAGTCCACGGGTGTCTTGGCCAATGATCTTGAGCTGGAGCATGCAGTCCATGAATGTTACCCAGTTGTTGACCCAGGCGACGCGGCCGCGGGTACCCTCGACGTTGCAGCCAATAATACCACGGAAGAGACCACTGTAGAATAGAATATACCTAGTTAGTAAATATAATTGCGGATTTTTTCACATGGGCAATCTGATTCCAAATCAGAGTACGTGTATGAAGGTAACAAGGTAGCTAGTGTATAACATTACCATATTTAAATACCTACATACTTTTGATTGCATATAAAAAACTACAAAACAATAAAAAACTTATACCTATCTATGGTGACAACAATTTATACAGCTACTAATAAAAAAAAATGTTTTTCTTTTGGTCATTATTTGGGTTATATATGTAGATATCTCAATAAATAAAACAATGAGAATCATTCGAATATTTTGTGGACACTTCAAAACTGCACCTTAAACAAGGCATGACTCTAATATTCATTGTCAATGGAACTCAAGACAGACGATCAAATACGTTGTTATTATAGTAACATACATACCTGTATTGATAACCTCTAAGACGCAGCTCCTTGTAGAAGTCCTTAGTGAGCATGTGCTTGATGTTAGGTCCACTGCTCTCCGGCATAGCTGGTAGTACGCGGTAGTCCTGGCCGACATTTTTCTTGGCGTAAATACGGCCTGTTACGATGGATGCTCCACTTTCAACGATCTGGATAAAAAAGAGTACACTTTTAATACATATTTCGATATCAAAAATATCAATTTTGACAACTTTTGACCTGCAACCCTGGGGCATTAACTTTTTTATTTATAAGATCCTCATTCAGATTTAAACGAATGTTTCAAGACCAAAAATAGACAAAGTCGTCCAACTGTTGTCGAGTTTTGGACTAGCGGCGACGCAAATAGACACATTTAGTCTATTTTCGTCTCTGTTATATTTCTAAAATTAATTGCTATTCAAGCCAAATGTTTTATGTTAAAATTTCCATTAACGATTTATAAGCTTAAACAATTACAATTTTTGAGTCAAATCTCACCTCAAAGTTACCACTGCCTTTCTGGATCATGATGATAAACTCCAAGTTTCCATCCTTAGGAATGTTGGTGGCCCTCTGGAATCGAACGTTCTCGAAGACCACGGATACTTCAGTGTAGAGCTCTCCCATCATCATGCCGAGGGTCTCCCACACGAGGACCAGGTAACCGGTAGCCGGGTATAAGTTACGACCTGTGATTGTAGAACAAGTTCTATATCTTGGGCGTTATAGCTTATTTTGGAATGACTAGATTGTAAGTTTTATCAGGCGTCTAGGTACTAACCAGTCCACAGAACAGAACTAGGTATGTATCTAGTTTTTTTGACTAGGTTTTAACTATTTAGGGTACTCTATGAATGTTATCTGATTTTGTAATGGCTTCCAAAATTTTATGTAGAAGAGGGAGATTTCTAAATGGTATTTTAAGTGTCTGGATAAAATGTTTTTTTTTTAAAGGACTAGAAGGTGTTAGCCTCAGTTGGCTTTTACACCCTTACGCGGACTGTTTCTGTTTCTTCTATAAAACCGAAAAGGATAAAACGTTTGCGTAGCTATTTAGCAATGCCTATTTTTGACTGGCAAAGTAGTAGATGTGATGTAGTAAGTCTTATTGATTGAGTTAAGTCAGCTGTCTCACTCTATTATAGATACTCATAAAATTACCCATAGAAATATTATTAGCTTCATTTTCTTACCATCAACAACGTGACCAGCCATGTATTCGCTGTCCTCATCGACTATAGACATCCGGACAGTCCTCTCACCAGACTTCATCTTCTCCTGGGCCTTGTATGACGTCACATACCTAAAATTTGGAACAGTATTAATGTAAAATGTACTTACAGTTAAAACTAGACTTTAATGTCTAATTGCCTCTGTCTACTTCTTAACTTAGATCTCTTAGTGATTATTTAAAGGTCGAGGTAAATTGCTCGCTTAGATTAGTAAGTGAACATTAATATTCGTGCTTAAGATTTAAGTACTTAGGTTACCTATTTCCAGAACAATTCTAGGTCAGATATAATATTTTTTTTTTATCAAAAATATCACCTCTTTCTGACAATAAAACGTTGTGGTACGTTTTATGTATCGAAACTGATATATAAAGCTGAAGAGTTTGTTTTTTGAAGGCGCTAATCTCAGAAACTACTAGTCCGATTTGAAAAAGTAAAGTGTCGATAGCCCATTTAATGAGGAAGTCGAAAGGCTATACCTATATCATCACGCTACGATGAATAGGAGCGGAGCATCAATCAAAAATTTTGCCAAAACGGGCAAGAGACGCTAACGAAGTTGCGCGGCTAAACTAGTGCTATAATAAAACTCATTAATATAGTATTCATTATAACGACTAAAGAGGTTTTAAAAACCTATCGATGAGACACTTTCCATAATCAGAAAAATTTAATTTAAAGTGCCTATCTAATGTACCTAAAGGCCTCATCCCCAATTTGAAAAATGCCTGCGCAAGCATCCCTATATTGCAGTCAATGAACAAAGTGGCTGCTATAGATCAGCCTTAGGCCATTTGTTTGTGGCCGACTGACTGATGGCCCACAATTAATATCGGACGGCTCTTTATTGCATTCGAAGTTTTACCATTTTCGAGCGGGGTATGTGGGTAAATACGCAATTTTGCAGCCTTCTCATGTGAACAAGGGAAAAAGAATGTTAAGCTGAAGCTGAATTTAGAACGTAATAACTTGCGTTGGTTATTATATTATAAATTGTTTTAGGTGATTTATGATATGGTTTTAGATTTTTTTTATGTTTTTAGACATCTTTGTGTACCTACTGCCAGCTTTATTTTTACTATACAGTTTGTAGTATATAAATAATCTACTTTAAACTTATATCACCTATTTATAAATGCGAAAGTTTGTATGTATTTCAGGCTGCAACCACTAAAGATATTTAGACAAAAATTGGCACATACATGGAATATGTTCTGGATTAACGTATAGGATGCTTATTTCCCGGGGAATACGCAATTTTCCCGGGAATTTTAACAAAAGCTAGGAGGGGAGGAAGTTTAAATAGGTGGCTTACCAATCCTCACTGTGTTCCCATTCAACTAAGTGAGCCAGCATCGGAGTACCCAGGGAGACTGGGAACGGTATATGCGGGTAAATGTTCGCTAGGTGCGGGTTCAGACCCGACTCGTACAATCTGTTGAAGACGAAAATTGTTTGGAACAAGAAAACACTTTATTGTACATGAAATTACATAAAAACAGCTATTAAAACGTAAGTGGAATTTTGTAAATTAGATAGAATTTACTATTGTACATCAAATAAATCAATCTTGAGATTTTTACAGGTTCGGCAACGCGTGAGTGACGCCACTGGTGTTGCAAGCGTCCATAGGCTACGGTAACCGCGTGTCATCAGGTGGGACAAAAAAACCACAGTAGAACTTGAAAACTAAATGCACAAGTGGCAGTCTTATCGCTGAAATGCGGTTTCTTCCTAATAAACGTAGGATGGATTGGAATTAAGAATAGAATCATTCTTTACGACAATTTTCTCTGATTTGAAAGCAGGCTTGAATCTAATCGTTTCAGTGCCCATATAAGGATGTAATTTTTTTTTTTCAGTAGCTAATGAACAGGATATGAAATTTACTCAAAAATTTAGTATAAATCATGTTATGATGTTAAACAAGTTAGTTTTGACAGTGAAATTTGAGTCTTAATTAAAACTTTAAGCAGTTTATTTTCTATTCACGTTTCTGTTGGGCAGGTGTTTGGTTTCAGTTAGTGCTAAAGACTTTACTTGGAAGAAATTTTTGAAAGTAAATAGGGATAAATCCAACTAATATTATGTATTTAGCGAACTTTTTTATGTATGTACGTTCCTACGCGATTTAAACCGCGGGGCTGAGGCTAGTTTAATTATAAATAGATTTTTATCATGTTGAAAGAGTCCATGTCGTATATTGCAATTTCACATATTAAATTAAAAACATAATAATTATAGGACAAAATTCCAATTTTTAAAATAGTTAAAAGCCAGCCTTATGAAACAAACTGTGCAACTTAAAATCTCATGTGGTAACAGGATCAAAAACCTTTACAACCTATTCTGTTACTGTAATTTTAACCTTATCATAACCTTTTAGAGTTTAAAACAGGTTACTATACTCACTTGCCCAACGCATTGAACAACACTTGTACATTATCCGCATGGTTCTTCTGTGTTAGAGGTATGTTCACGACGTCCTTCTTGAGGGAGCGGCGCAGGATGGCCTGGAGGAGGCCGTGGGGGGCAATCTCGATGGTGATCGCGTTGTGATGGATCAGACGGGAGGACTCTTCGAAGAGGACTGGGCTCTGAGGGGCAATGGTCATTTTTAGACAAGTGTATATACAAGCAAATGTAAATAAAAGTAAACAGTCAAATTAAGAATCTCCTCCTTGTTTTTGAAGTCATAAATATTTGCCTTAAGTGAGAACCGAAGTCTAACTACCAAGGCAATCTCGATTTTTCGATCGAATTTATAATTTTTGTCCAGTAGGCATCTGATTTTATATTTAAGTTTTTTTTAGGTTATATCAACAACAAATAATCAAAACCATAAAGCTCTTATATTACAATTAATATAATATATTTTATAAATTAAATATTTACTAATGAACAATAACAATACGACAATTTAATTAATGAATAAGAATTTATAAATTTATGCATTATTATACCCCACTTTTCTATACCCCGCGGGGCATAGTACTCAATTGCAGGTATTGTTGTGCCCCACAAGAAACTACTGCTATGTAGAATAAACAAACATAAGTCATATTTTGACTTAATATACTGCTTCATCTAATGTATAAAAAGCAGTGATGGATTAACCCTTAAACAAACTAAGCAATTGCCTAGGGCATCACGTCTGAGGGGCACCAGAAGAAGCACAAAAAAAATCCAAGCTTAGGGCATCACATCTCACTCTCACGTCCGAACTCACGTCTCAAATACCGATTCAAGTTGATATAAGGATAGGGGGCCCATTAGCGTGGATTGCTTATACAAGAAGTCTTAATCCGTCAGTGATAAAAAGACTTACACAAATTACAAAATACATACAAAAATATTATCTTACCAATAGGTTGTTTGTGTGGTATTCAGCCGATGAAAATTCAGCTCTCGCATCCTTCCATAAAGCTTGGGGCAATGAAGTGCAGATCCATTTCTCAGAACGAGCCTTGGGCGATTGGATCACTTCAGACAGGTATTTTAGTAGTTTCGGACCTAATTAGAAAAAATAAATTCAAATTATTATTTTGGAAACATAGCTTTTTTTAATGGCCAGTGATACTCTAATAAAGTCAAGTGGTATAGTCTAATAAAGATATTGTATTATTTATTCATATATATGCTTATTTTTAAACAAGTAGGTACCTATATATAATTTCCAGTTTTTTTCTTGAATTCCGAATAACCTAATATTTTTAACTATTAAATTACAATATCAAAATTATGTTTAAAAAAAAGTGGCCAGTTCTTACTGTTAATACTTTTTTAAGTTCAAATAAGATTTTATTTTAGTTCTAAAACTTCGATTGGCTTTTTCTTCGAATCACTAGTTAAAAAAAGCGATAGATATTGAGCTTTAGATAAATTTAATTTTTAATCATTCCTTTGCTAAAGTCAAAGAGGTTTTAATAAGCTACCGTATTGTTAACATCCTTTAATATTAATTAAGTTCCTTTCAGCGGATATTATTTTCATAATCTGAGGGTAGACTTATCTCAATTTGATTGTCAGAACAATTAACATTTAATCGTTAACTTTTGAGTACATGACAAGCTGTTTGCCTTCATGGACTTAAAAAATCCGTCTAAGTGCGAGTCGAACTTCCATATGAAGGGTTCCGCTACATGGTGAAGAGATTTTTACAGGGTCGGCAACGCTTGACGGCACTGCACTGGTGTTGCAAGCGTCCATAAACTACGGTAACTGCTTCCCATCAGGTGGGATCCTATGCCTGTTTGCCACCTTGGTGGTATTAAAATTCTAACCTAAAATCGCACGTTTTAGCCCCTTATACCAAGCCATATATGGACACAAATAATTATGAATTATTTCTCGCCTAACGAAAAACTTACTTAGATTTGATACTAAAATTCTTCGAGTACGAGAGCCCCCTTTAATATTATTTGTTGTTATAGCAGCTATAGATTATACATTTTGTGTAAATTCCAATAGTCTACCTATTACAGATCATCATATAGACAGTAGAGGCTTAGTAATAGGTTGGTAACCCGATACGGAACCCTAAAAAGTATCACGACGCTATTACCGGTAAGTGCAAATAAATGGATGGCTTTAACTTGACACTGACAAAAGCATCTCAGATCGCTTAGATATTAATCTTACGCAGGTGGCGCAGGTGGCCAGCTGCCAGGACTGGACTGCACTGCAGGAGGTATTTTGGCCAAGTTCCCACCGATGCGGTGGTCATGGCAATTTAGTATGGTACTTACTAGGTAAAATTAAAATTATTTTCAGATTTATGATAGAATTAGCTGACCGTCTGCGTCTCCTTCGTCATAGAGCTAGTATTTTTTTTAAACGGTTTGTCCAATGCGACCCTGGTCACCACAGTAATGTGCCTATTTTAATCCGAGCTATATCGAGCTGAACCGTGCAACTTTGTCAGCGATTCTTTTCCTGTTTTGCAGAAAAAAACAATCATGCTCAGCTCCTATTGGTCGTAGTGTAGCGTTATATAGCATATAGACTTCCTCGATAAATGCTGTACCTATTTATGACCAAAATATTGTTTTAATTCGGACCAGTAGTGTCTGATATTAGTGCGTTCAAGGGTAGAATATATTAAGTCTCTAAGTAAAATTTTGTTTATAGTCGAATTGTTTAGAATTTATTCCCTCTCAAACTGTTATTTTAAAATAAATATTTGAAGTAGTCTTACGTAAATAACTTGCGAGATGTAGTCTCAACCGGCTAAGTAAATAAATAATGAGCCTTGTCTGAATATAAAGCAGACTAAAACGTAGCGTACTCATATCTTTCTTAAACGTTATTAATATTTTGTCAAATCTGAAATTGTTGGTCGTCTATCTTTTCAGGTAACGAAAGTTTGACGTAAAGAAATATCACCATCGTTTATAAAGTTTTAAGGGTAGATATATTTTATTTTTATGTTATATAACTTATATTTCTACCTACACAAAAATATTGTCAGTGATTAGTTGCTGACTTTATTTCTGGCGTCTGACTATTCGTAAGAGAATAAAAAAATATATTATACTTGCATCCGCCATGCAGTGTTAGATTGCCCATTTATTGAGGAAGGCTAAAAGCTATATTTTATCCCTGTATTCCTACGGAAAAGGGAACTACGCGGCTGAAACCGTGGGGCGAAAGGAAGTATATAATATAAGTAGGGATTACATATAACTTACCAGCTTCAGCGATATATTTGGAGTGGTAAGCGATGTTGGAACAAGGAACCTCCTTGGCAAAGATATTCTGCGCCGTCAGCTTGGCGACGAAGTTCTTCATCACGTCAGCTGGACCGGAGATGGTGCTAGAGTCAGGACCGTTGTGGCAGGCCACCTCGATCTCTGGTGGGCACATGGTCTTGATCTGGTGGGAAGAAAAAAGGCAAGATGCAATATAGCTGGTCATTTAACACAAGCTCACTTTGAAGCTTACTTTGGAATCTTTGGATATTTATTATTTTGGATTATAGGAATATGCAGTGATAAAAATAAAGTTGGATTCAAAAGAAAATTGTTATCAGCTGCCATAACCAAGCAAAGCATTTTATATTCTCGATATGTAGTAGAAAATATACATACTTTAAAATTATGTGAGCGAAATGAAATAAATGTAGGTAAAAAGATAATTAATATTACATACACAGTTTATAAACTCTATATTCTCTGCAATCTCCTTCAATAACACTTAAACAACTTTCATTTAAATAAAAAAAAATTAACAAATCAAAACGGTGCTGGAGCATCTATTTATAAATACAATAACTAATGAAATACCTGGGTGTATCCAAGACCAACGGCAGCCATGGATCCCTTGATGAAGGGTGTTTCGATCGAAGCCAGACCTCTGCTGTAGGCCGACAATATCATCTGTTCTGCTGTGAAGCAGCCGTCTGCGTACGCGCATCCGAGCTCTCCTACACTGTGTCCTAGGAAAGATAAATAAAATTATAGTACACTAGTGGCTCCCCGCGGTTTCACCCGCGTACCCGGGAGGTCTTCCATTTTCCCGGGATCAAAAGTAGCCTATATGTTAATCCAGGTTATAAGCTATCTTTATTCCAAATTTCATTCAAATCCATTCAGTAGTTTTTACGTGAAAGAGTAACAAACATCCATACATACATACAAACTTTCGCCTTTATAATATACTAGTGGCTCCCCGCGGTTTCACCCGCGTTCCCGGGATAAAAAGTAGCCTATGTGTTATTCCAGAACATATTCTAGCTCTGTGCCAAATTTCAAGCAGATCCCTTCAGCCGTTGGAGCGTGAAAGAGTAACAAACATCCATACATACATACATCCATACTTACAAACTTTCGCATTTATAATATTAGTAGGAAGTAGGATTCTCAGCAAAAGCAATCTTCCCTACCGAGCATTAGAGTCGACGTTTCATAAGTGCCTGTGAAGACCTATTTAAATGAATTAAATATATTTTATTTCATTCCATAGTTAGAAACGTCCAAAGATTACCTTATAAATCATTTGGTACTTTAAGGTACTTAAATAGGACGTTGAGAATGGTTAACAAGGAAACGTCAAAAATTTCCTCCGTCATCATGTTATATCCTACAAGAGTAACATTATCAAATGATTCCTCAAGCTCTTATTAGGTATTTCAAAAGTCCATATGCGACGGTGACCACTGACCATCAGATGTCCCAGCACCATGTTTGTCAACCTACTGACATAAAAACAGTAACAGCTTATATTTTGTCAATTAAATCTTACCAATTATGAAGTCAGGTTCAATTCCAACAGTCTTCAAGATGTCAGTGAGACCGATCTGAACAGCAGCGATACCGATGAAGGAGTTCAGTATGTTGTCGTAGATTTTGGGGTCTGGATGTGTGATGATCTTGGTCAAGTTGATGCCTTTAGGCTCTAAGGCTTTGTGGCACCTGTCAAAGAAGATAAAATGTTAATAATCTGCGTGAAAATAGAGTAAAACAAAACTGCTAATTTGATAATTGAATAGAGAAACTTAACAACAAGAGAATGTGGTTGGTTGGACTCCATTTACCTTTGTATCTTGTAAGTTAGTTAGTTTAATAAATGATAATGATCACATTAAACGAGGTACATTATAACTATAGACAAGCAATATGGCCCATAGGTACACGTATAACTGCTTTAAACCAATAATATAAGTAAAGCAATAACAAAAAAGAATAATAATCGTCTTAAACCTTGCATTAAAATGTAGTCAAAAGAATAATAGTCTCTCAAAAAGCTTGTTCTACAATTTAAAAAACATACTTTTCAATGGCAGCAGCGAAGACCGGGATCCTCATCAGCTCAGCAGCCATGCCGGCCCATTGGGAGCCCATCCCGGAGTACACGAACCACACCGGCCGACGGACCCCGGAGAAGTACTGGACATCACGAGCTAGCGAGACGCTCTTGGTTGGGGTTGATCCTGGAAAGAATGATAAAGCTGTCAATTGTTGACTCGAAATAGTCCATATGATGATGGGTTTCCTTTGGACGGTTAGAAAAAAACGATTGAAAATTAAGATTGTTTGCTTGCTTGACGCGCTAATCTTAGAAACTACTGGTTATTGTATTGTAGTGTTAGATAGCCCATTTATCGAGGAAGTTTGTGGGCTATATATCATTACGCTACGACCAATAGGAGCGGAGCATCAATCAAAAATGTTGCAAAAACGGGCAACAAAATTGCGCGGGTCAACTAGTTAATAGACAAATCCTTACCAAGCAAAGAATATCCCCTAACAACATGACCAGTGATGTCATCGTCATGGACGGAGTGAAGGAGACGGATCAGCTCGGCGTCCACTGTCCTGGACTCCAGGTCATCGAGGATCTTGGCCACGGCGGATTCTGTACGTCCTGAGACGCAGACGAGACGTGGTAGATCGTCTGTTGGTATACCGTTGTTGACCTAGGAGAAAATGAATGTAATTTTAGGAGCATATTTTGATATATGACAAGGCAAAACCGATCGTTAGAGTCTGACTATTCATAACTTCTTGTAAACGCCTATTTGAATAAAAACATTTTTAATTTTGATTTCAATTGTATTGTGCAAGTTTCGCTGAATTTGGGAACTGTCTGATAGTATCAGATACCATCATAATAGGTAATATCAAAGTTTTTATATAAATGGAAATGTATAAACACCCAGATATATGGGAGTCGTATCCACTCACCTTGGCATGTCAGTCAGGGATTATTAGCAAACTGTCTTAATTGACTCTTCAAATAGAAATATAAGATATCGGCTTAAATCCTTTATAGCTCTTTTGAAACTAAAAGACTTACCTTCGGTCTAGCAACATCTTTCAGCAGAACATGAGCATTGGCTCCTCCGAAACCGAAACTGTTGATGCCTGACATTCCTCGTGCCCAGGGCTGCTTGTCAGTGATGACCTGGAGACGACCCGTGGCGAGGGCGTCCACACCTTCTCGGGCCACGTTGTAGTTTAGGTTAGGAGGGATGTACCCGGTGCTGTATGCTATACACATCTGGAAATTAACATTTTATTAGCCATAATTTACCTTTGGATGGTCAAGGTTGGAGTGGAATGATCAATTTAGAAGTGAACCATTATTATATACTGCTAAGTTTTCGACATGCAAGATCCAGTTATGTTAATTTAGTAATAGGGTGTTTTCTTCTTGTCACATTCATTGTCTTTTTCTAGCATTATGTAATGTATACCTACTGTTAAAATTGACATAATACATATCAACATCTTAAATACTTGGATTTTTTAAAGGTTAGTTCTTAACGACTAGAATGATTATATACGAATCCATCCATTTTCATATTAAAATAGATTGGTACTATGAACTAGTAAATAGGTCCAAATTATAGACAGCAGAAACAAGTCTGTTTAGTTTCCAAAAATCAGTAGATAAACCTGAGATGATGAATGTAGATTTATCCTCACTCCTTAGCGAAAGTTACATGGGTATACAAAGAATGATGCCTTTGCTTACCTTGGCAATAGAGCAGAGTCCAGAGGCGGGCTCACTATGCCCCAGGTTGGACTTGATGGAACCAATAAGGAGTGGCTCAGAGCGACCAGTGCAAAAGATCTCATCAATAGCTAGCAGCTCCTCAGGATCTCCTACCCTGGTACCTGTAAGGAATGAGGAATTTAAGCTTTGGAGACTTTAGAGATAAATGTTTTATCGAAAAGTTTTATAATTCGCAATGTTGGTGATTCTAAATTTTAATTCAGTCCAGGCATATCTTAAATGTTAGCAACATGACTAAAACATGTTTAAAAGTTATTCTTGAAACACATGTCTTGAGTTATGATTAAAATTACCTATCCAGCTCATACAACATGAGATGTTAAGGAAATTTTTAAACCTTTTTTGTAACCTATTTAATACTAGTGCAGCAACCGGCAGATTCATCCGTACCCGGGAGATCTTCTATTTTCCCGGAATAAAAAGTATCTTATGTCCTTTTTCATGCTTTAGGCTATCTGTGTTCCGAATTTCATTTAAATCGGGTCAGTAGGTTTAAAGTGAAAGCGAGACAGATAGAACTACTTTCGCGTTTATAATATTAGTAAGGATAAATAAAAATTCCGGGACAATCACACACGGTCAATCAGATTGCAAACTAAGTAGAGCTTTTATAGTGATAAACTATAATCAAATACAAATGTATATGTTCTTATTTTATACCCAGACAGGCTTGTCTTAGCTAGTAATTGAACCTAAACACAAAACCAAACGGACTGTCGATAAAAGACAGAAAAGAGTTCTCTAGTCGCGATATAACGAGACAATTTAAAATGGATCCCAACATTTCTCCACTATTCGTAGTTCAAACGGGGTGAAAACAGGTTGGTAACAAACAAAACTAATTGTCAGAGGTTATGCAACCATGATGGCTGCAACGGGTACAGCTTCATTAAGCTTCAAACGCGAATAAGTGCGCTGCAGCGGTGTAAAGGTGCATTTCTAGAGTAACTCGCGATGAATGTCAAGTCTGCTTTAGACCCAATTAATAATATGTATTAGAATCTCTTATTTGTCCAAGTTTTTTTTTAAAAGTCTGACTTGAATATGATACTATGTTTAATTAGTGGTTCCCCGCGGTTTCGCCCGCATCGCCGGTTATCGGGGAGGCTATAAACTATTTGTGTTCAAAATGTCATCCAAATCCATTCAGTTATTTGCATGAAAGAGCAACAAACATCTATCTATACTCAAATTTCGTATCGTATTTTCAATCTAATCCCAATTGTCTAGTTACCTTACATTATATATTTAATTATGTACTCAGTATTCAGTATAAAAATGTACGTCAAATGATTATCAAAAATATAAACGGGGCTTTAGCTGAACACAATATTTTTCAGCTTTACAGCGCTGCAAGTGTTGTCAAAACAGCGCCTTTATCAAAGTTCTTTGTGCTATAAACAATGGTGCTAACTCGACGTTGAAAGCTGTACGCTTTAATTTTATGTCAGTCCTCTCTGTTTTTTCGAACCATTTTTCAACGCCCTCAATTTTACTGTTTCATGAAAAAATAGCAACGAGGTAAATGTTAAAGGCATCTTTTGATACTACAAGAAAATAATTAAAACCTTCTTTACTAGATTGCAATAAATATACCTAAGTTTACGTATGATTGTCTTTTTAACTGATGACCTAATACTTTGCACCAACTGGTAGCAAGTATTTATATCAGCTACGTCACCACTTACATGGACAAAGTATTTAGATATTGAACATACCTGTTCCATGAGCCTCGACGAACTCCAAGGTAGATGGTGGAACGGAACACTCCTCGTAGAACTCGCTGAGCAGCAGTTTCTGAATGTGACCAGCGGGGTAGGTGATACCCTGTTCCTTGTAACCATCGCAGTTGGTCTTTGCGTGGAGAAGTTGGGCGTAGACCCTGGGGAGAAGGGAGATATTAATAAGATAATAATAAGATGATTATAGTCACTTATTAATCCTATGACAAGCTTTAGTTGTAATGACGATGATGTGAAGGAAAATATACCTGTCTAGCTAACATATTTTTAAGTAAAAATGAGTCATGAATATTTCTTGAAATTCTTTTAGAGGCAGTTTTAATATGTTAACCACTTTCTGTCAGCATCACTTATACAGCGTGTTATGTGGTAAGCATTATCACTTTCTAGTAATTACAGTATATGGGTAACTAAATTGCTAATTATGCTATCTTAATCAAAACCCCGGTTTTTGATAAACTATTTACTTCTAGATTCTGCTAGATCACTACATACCTTCTAGAATCTTTGGCCTTTTGCAAGAAGCAGACGACGATGGCCTCTGAACGGGCATATCCGTTGGCGCTGTTATCGAAACTCTTGCATCTGCCATCGGGTGATAACACTCCCAGACTGGAACAAAATTTTTCATAAATACATTGTATACTGGGACAACATAAGAAGGATCTTATGAGTAAGAAGGATCTACAATAAGAACTGTTTTCCAATGCCACTATTGATTATAACAATTTAGTTTAACCTGCAAACTAAAGCATAAAATAATAAAGAAGTTGTCCATTAGTCTATAGTTATTGCGTCAAAGTAGATCCATTTTCAAATAAGACGTGTGCGAGAAACTTCACGGTTGAACTTTTAGTTCGAACACAAATTTAATTCAAACAGTTTGAAATCAATTATAGCTCCTCGACAGTAAATAAAATAACGCTTTCTAGAAAACAAAATGAAACATTTGAAGCTGCAGTTTGTGAAAATCCAGAGGTTTGCAGAAATTTCCAATTAGCTAACACATTTGTAGACTGTATTCTATTCAACCGAAGTTACTCTTGTTCTGAACAATATAGAGGTACTTGTTCGTAAATTGTCTTGCATTTTAGAATGCAGTTGCCTTATACAAGACGCTTCTAGACAATATACCAGCAAACCTAATTTATCCGTGTTTGGTACAAAGGCTATTCTTTATACCATTATAATGTATTCTCTGTTTGAACAAGGTTTTTCGTTTTAGTCATATACTTACTTAGGTAGATATTGGATTATTTTATTTTAAGATCAAACCTTGAAGTATTAAAATGAATTTACTAGATAATTATGTGATTTAAAAAATATATGTATGTACGTATAATAATTCCGCTAAATGAATTTTGTCACTCCTGAGTCAATTTGTTATGAAAAATATTGAATTATTTAAAAAAATATATTGCCTATTTTGGCAAATATCGCGTTTGAATAAAAATATAGTTGAGACTAATATATAAGAATTTACTTAAAGTTAAGCACTATGGTAAATGACCCAATGGCCATGGTTTAAGAAAAAGAAAACAGGTTTTTGTGAAATATTACCAAAATTGTGAAAGTTTCAGCACTGAATATAGTGAAACTGTAAAGTCCAGTCCTTATTTAATATTTTTAATGTGTTGCGCGTGAGATACGGCAAAGCTGGATTCAATTAATTTAACAAATAAAAAGTGTAGTTTTGTGACCCAGTCTTGGCCAGGGAAAATCCATTCATGGCCGCCCCAGTCTTAGTCTTAGTTTATCTTTATTTTATGGCTAACACATCAAACAAAACAAATTTTGATTTTAATTAAGCAATACTATTTTACAAGTGAAACTTTCTGCTCACCGCCTTAACGATTTCCTTAAGAAAAGCCGTCGTTGTCAATTTCAAATCACCTTACACTTTGTATTCGCGCATATTTGTACATGTAACTGACTGAATTCAATAAAACGTTAAACTTAGATAGTTCGATGTCTAAAGTCTATGTCACAGTGATCCCAATGTAAAAACATTCGCTCATGTCCGAATTCTAGATGTTTCTTTTAATGTTTGGCCATTACTGGTACCGTGGCCACGACTGGTACACTTACGATAATTATGTCATATTTAGCTCATAAAGAAGATTCAAATGAGGTTCTATCACATACATTATCATTTCCATGATGACCTAAATATAATAGCTAGAACTTACCGGGAGAACTGCAGGGAGACATAAGGATGCAGGCACAAGTTGGACCCTCCAACAATGGCAGCGTCGCAGTGGCCATCCCTGATTGCCCTGAAGGCATGCTCCAAGGCATAGAGGGAACTCGAACAGGCGGAGTCCACGGTGTATGACGGACCGGTCACGCCAAGCCAGTAGGATATTCTGTTGGCTAACATCGCGCGGGAGCATCTGTTGATGAAGAATCAGTGATGTAGATTGTGGTATCATTATCAGCTCACATGTCATACTACCTGCCTTCCACCCGTGTAGTTCCCGTTCCCGTAGGAATACGGGGATAAAATATAGTCTATGTTCACCGGATAGGTCAAGTAGTTTCGGAGCCTTTTCAATTTAAACATACAAAAAGACAATGAAATCTTTCTTCTTTATACTATTAGTGCAGATACGCTGCCATGGACAACAAGGGGGCTTAGACTAAAGTTCACAACGCGGGGACTAGCGGACTTCACATTCCTTTGACTGTGGCATCTCGGGTATGCAAGTTCCTCACGATATTTTTCTTCAATGAAAGCCAGTGTGAATCCGTGTGTAAGTTTTAAACTCAGAGGCGTGATCTAGAGTCAATGTATTAGTCACCACAGTATATATTTTAGTTACCTACTATTTATAAAAAAAAGTTACACACGAAAGCATAGGTAAAGGTCATAAGACAAGACAGTCGAAAATTAATGCATCGTGTTTCCATTTTAATAATTTGCTAGTTACCGTTAAAGATTGCTATACTTTCAGACAGTTAAATAGGTGGGACATAAATACATAACATAAAATAAATAAGTTGTCCTGGGAAAAGGGTATTACTTGCTTCTTGCCTTCGTGCAACCAATTACACGAATGAACTATATATAGGTATATAACCACAAAAAGGGGACTTTTTGTTTCAGATACCTAATCCTGGCTTTTCCGGTCAGAACCAGAACAGGGAAAGGTCAATACCTCCTGATTGGAATGTAATCAATTACACGGTTCAATGAACTTTGGAGGGTGCGGAAAACGCAGGCACTCAAATAAAATTGCTAGGGTAATTTCCATTATCAATTCTATACAGAAATACGAGTTTTGTGATAGGTTTATTCAATTTGTTCCCTATTACTTCTTTTTAAATACTATGTAAAAATAGATATATCCCTCGATAGTTTTTGCAAATGTAACCCTGTCAGTTTGTTACGTTTTCATACTTAAAACGATGAATTATATGAGAATTTATAAAGATATTGTATCTACCATAAATGAAAGACATAGGTAGTCAAAATTGTACTTTAAAAGAAACAAAATCGTGGGCACTAGCTAGTAATTTATGTTTGAAAGGCACTTATGCAGTAAAAATCACATGAACTTTCAATAGTTTATGCCATGTCAAAATTGACTTTCTTGCATACATAATTCAGTAAATTTACCCTAAAAGATTACAAAAATAATTACTAATTAGAATGTCCAGTATACCTAATATAATTACAGTTGCAAATAAAACCGCAATAAAACTTTTCGCTCAAATAAATGACAATTAAAACTTGTCTCGAAGCTACAACCATCGCTGCATCCCCTCAACTCACTAAACATAAAGTTAAATAGTTTAGTAACTCGATAAAGGCGAACAATGAATCACCACGAAGGATAGTGCACTTTTATTGTTGAGACAGAAAAGGACGCAAGATGAATAGACTCTAGATCTTTAACGATGAGAGAGAGGGAAGATTTGTTATTTAGCACTGTACTGTTAGTTGGAAAAGAAAGTTAAAAAAAATACTAAAATTTGGAAATTGAAAGAGGAATGTAATGATCTTTTGTTTATACTGAACTAGCTGCCTCCCCGCGGTTTTACCCGCGTAGTTCCCGTTCCCGTGGGAATACAGGGATAAAATATAGCCTATGTTACTCGGGGATAATGTAGCTTTCCAAAAGTGAAAGAATTTATGAAATCGGTCCAGTAGTTTCGGAGCCTATTCATTACAAACAAACAAACAAACAAACAAACAAACAAACAAACAAATCTTTCCTCTTTATAATATTAGTATAGATATACTTACCCTGAAGTTACTGGACTAATCTGAATTATTTGCTAATGGAAAGCTTTATTATAAGGGAGTAGCAAAGATTATATTTTATCCCCGCATTATTACGGCAACGGGAACAGCATGGGTGAAACTGCAGAGCACGGCTTGTAGTATTGTTATATGTTATGCTCATAGACCGAAAACGTTTATTGAGTAAAGAAATAGCTCAGATATTTTTCAGATGTCCTGCAATAGTAGGTTTTAGTTATTTAGTATAAAATATTTTTGACTAGGAATGTATCGGAAATCTTTGAGCGTAATTTTTACCAACTTTTAGACGTCTTATTATTATTTTTCTTTCAGTATATAAGCAAAACTTACCCGGTAATACCGAATCCGTTGACCTGCATCTTCTCGTAGAACCATGTCTTCTCGGATTCGGAGAAGCAAGCACCGATGAAAACACCAGTCTTCGTGTCGCGAAGTTCCTTCGGATTCACACCTGGTGGAGAAGTGAAGAAGTGAAGAACATATGATTTATAGTTTGATGTCATGCCGGTTCTTCTCCACTCGCAGAACCGGTGGAAACTTAAGGAGACTTCTATATATATAAAACAAAGTCCCCGCCGCCTTCATGTGGTTTTCACCAAATTACGGAGTATTTCATGGGGAAGGTTTTTATGTATAATACATCAATTTTAACCCGGTAGATGGCGCTGGTGGGCAGAGCGATGTCTGCCGGGTCCGCTAGTATAATATAAATTTAGAGCTTAAGGACGGTATATACTTCATTGTGAGTATTGTTAGTTACTCTTTTACTCGACAACGGCTGAAGGGTTTTAAAAGTATTAGGTTTGGCAACTACAAAAGAATATGTACTGGAGAGATTTTGACTTTTCCTTTGAAAATTATTATTTTACCCTTTTGCACAATAATAAAGCCTATAAAATAACAATAATGATTGACGTAGGTCACTATTTACGAACTCATTTCCTAATTCCGTATCCACTTTCTAGGTAATGTTATGTATTTAAAATATTGATACATCCTCTTAAGCTTGCTATTAAATGAGAATGTTATTCCATCGTTATTAATTAACCCCTTAAAATTCAATTAATATTAAAATCAATTTTCCACTTTATCCTCAAATAATTACATAACAGACGCACTCAAAATATATTAGAAATTCATAAATTCAGCTAAAATTATGGAATAAACACTTGAAAATTCTATTTACTTCTATTGTTCTCTATATTATAGAGTTGCCGATACACGTAATTACATTATATCGATAATCTGAAAATTTTTGAAAGTATCGATTTTTATAAATTAATTCGGAACTATCAATAATATGTAGGTAATTATTTAAAATACAACAATATTTCGAATAAAAAGCATCTAGACTAAACGGCTTTCATTTTATTTATAAAACCGGTATATTTAAATGTTGCCTAATATTTTATGATAACTAAAAGTAAATACACGAGAAAAACAAAAAAAAAATTATGAAATTATCATTTTTCTTTCCATTCATTATTAATTAAAAAAAACACAAGATTTTACCTACCTTTTTACCTATTTATCCTGTACAAAAGAGTATTTTTTATTATTCACGCAATTCAGGGAATGCATATCGATAAAAATAACTCGATAACATACACCCAGCCCTAGTGCCCTTTTCTGCTAACGCGATTCCCTCTCAATATTCCATTAAAACATAAGTGCTCGAGATTTCGGTATGTTTTTCCCCTTTTGAATAATTCACGAGAGACGCACGATAATCTATATATTAACGCATTTATTAACGACTTATCATATTACTAGTAATTTTGTATTAAATACTATGGTATTTAACGAAACTGGTAAGAGAAACTATATCTATTTTTAAGTATGTAACGAATAAACTTCAAAACTACTGGTTTAAAATATCTTTCGCCGATATATAGCTGCATTATCTGGGAGTGATAAACTGGGAAAGTATTTAGGTACCTACAATTTGCAAATATTTTGTACAGAAGGTCTGATTTTTTTTATTATTGAACACAGTATTCTATGACTGATAATTTCGTTTTAAAAAGTTCAACCATAAAAAAGCGTTACACAATTCGATATCCCAACCGCGTCTCCATTCCACCTACAAAGCTAAGACAATATTCGTCAAAGCAATTAAGTTTGTGGTTATCAAATCTTTTATTCGTTTTGTCTGGTACCTACTAATCAGGGCACATCGTCCGGTCTTGGCGTTCGAGGCAACTTTGAATGTGAAATGAACAAAATTTGACTTCCAGCCGCCTCTCTCTAACTCTCTCTCTCTTTCTCGCAGTTGTCCACCAAGCCAATTTCATATTTCATTGCCGGCCCCACGACCGCTGTCTCCCTCTATGGGTACACCAAACCGTCAATGTATTATGAAATTTGCTCGGTGGACAACTGCTAGAAAGAGAGAGAGTTACACAATAAGGGGGCAGAACCCTCTAGAATCGTCGTAAAGGCAATATTGAGTTATAATTACTCACTGTGTAAAAGTTTTAATGGATTCACTGATAACACGACTTCCGTGGATTGAAACAACGTTACAGTGTTTTTTGAGTGTTGCCCACTTTGATATTTAAAATATAACTGTTTTTAGTAGACCCTGGCTCTATGGTTGTTACGAAGGCTATATATATTTTTTTTAATTTAGAACCACTCCTTTCGCGCGTTATCGCAATATCGTTTAAAATTAAAGGCTCAATACAGCTTGAGTTTTAGCATTCCTTGGCCAATGTTTTTGTAGTGACCAACCAGTATGTGTGTTTATTTTGTATTATATAATTTTTCATAATTCATATTTATTAATTTATATAATGTATATATATTATTTGTAATGTTTAGATATAATTTTTATGTAAGTAACGTTCAATTTATTTTTATATAAAATCACGTAGGTGAAGCCGGGCGCACCAACTTGTATTAGAAAAGCAAACTTGTGCGGTGTGGCGTACGCGCAAGAATGCCGTCCGCCATCTTCATTTTGTCATTGCGATGTATTCAACTAGCCGTTAGATCAGTCGCGCTAACGCTCCGACGGCGAAGCTACGCTTGTCTTTGCTTGTACCTACCTACTGTTAGCTTACGTATAGTTTTGGCTTGCAAATTACCTTTAATTTTCGTTTCTCTGGTGTCTGTCTCTTTTATAAACTTATTGCTTGTGCGCGTCCTCTATGAACTATCGTCTGTGTCTGTGTAAAATATATGTGTGGAGTTCAATACATGTTACTGAAGAATTTCTGCTGTTTATATTCATACCCCTTATAGACCTCCGCCATATAATTGGTGACCCCGATTTGCCAAGATTGGCTGAACACATCAAGAACATAAGACAATGAACAGAACAAAAGTGCCCGCGACCGTTGAGGATTCGAATACAACGGAAACTTCCTGTACACTCGGCAACACAGTAGCAGATGGAGACAGCAAGTTATTTAAAGTTGGAGTGAGAATTCCTGCTTTTTGGCCTGAAGATCCGGCATTATGGTTTGCCCAAATAGAAGGACAATTTGTTATATCAGGTATTACGGCAGATACAACCAAATTCTATTACGTCGTGGCTCAGCTAGACCACCAGTACGCTACTGAAGTAAAAGACGTAATAACATCGCCGCCAGCTGATAATAAATACAATAAATTGAAAACTGAGTTGATTAAACGCCTGTCCGCTTCGCAGGAAAAGAAGGTAAAGCAACTTTTAGTACACGAAGAACTCGGTGACAGAAAACCGTCACAATTTCTTCGCCACCTACGTACACTCGCGGGATCGACCGTTCCAGACACTTTCTTAGGAACTTTATGGTCAAGCCGATTACCACACAATATTCAGACCGTAATCGCATCACAGCCAGATTTACCTTTGGAATCAATTGCCGAATTAGCTGATAAGGTTTATGAGATTGCCCCGTCAACACCGTCTGTCGCAAACCTGGATACAAACTCCAACAGTACGATGACGCAAATGGTACAACAGATAGCAGAACTCACACGACAAGTTGCTTCACTACAAGGTCAGGTACACTCTTCACGATCCTTATCTCGATCATCGTCTCGTGATAGAAGGCCGGGTAGATTTAATAGCCGACACCGATCACAGTCCAGGCAACGCAACGATTCATACTGCTGGTATCATAACCGGTTTGGAAATAAAGCACATAAATGTTTCACTCCATGCAGTTTTTCGTCATCGGGAAACTCCGACGGCAGCCGGAAGTAGCGGCCAACGACTGCCCAAACATACCAGGTCGCTTATTCGTAACGGACCGCCATACAAAAATTCAATTTCTCGTGGACACTGGATCGGATCTGTGTGTGTACCCACGTTCAATGTTAAACCAGCGGCGGGGCAAAACAGACTATCAATTATTTGCTGCAAATGGTTCTCCTATTTCAACATACGGATGGATTCACCTACAACTTAATATAGGACTACGTCGCGTTTTTAAATGGAGATTTGTCGTGGCTGAGGTATCAAAGCCAATTATCGGTGCTGATTTTATTATATTTTATAATCTTCTTATTGATATGAAGAACCACCGTTTGATTGACAGCCTCACATCACTCTCGACGGCAGCAACCGCAGCAAAGAAAGCAGCAACGGGTATCGCATCAGTCAAAGCCGTTTCCGGTGATACAAAGTATCATGAATTGTTGCGTGAGTACCCTAATATTACTCGACCAGCTGGAACTCAACGAGATATTAAACATAATACCGTACATCATATACGCACTACACCTGGTCCACCAGTTTCTTCTCGACCCCGTCGACTACCTCCGGACAGGACCAAAATTGCTCAGAAAGAATTCGAAGACATGCTCGCGAATGGGACTGCGCGGCGTTCCGATAGCCCATGGTCATCACCACTGCACCTTGCACCTAAAAAGGATAACGGCTGGCGTCCATGCGGTGACTATCGCGCTCTTAATGATCGGACTATACCCGATAAATACCCTATTCGCCACATACAAGATTTCGCACATCAATTATCAGGAAGCACAATATTTTCAAAAGTTGATTTAGTGAAAGCATACAATCAAATACCAGTATATTCTGAGGACATTTGTAAGACAGCAATCACAACCCCATTTGGTCTTTTCGAATTTCAATATATGACATTTGGATTGCGAAATGCGGCACAAACTTTCCAGAGGTTTATTGACGAGGTACTAAGAGGTCTGCCATTTTGCTATGGATTTTTAGATGACATCTTAATCTATTCGGAATCCGAAGCACAACATAATCACCACCTTCGTCAGCTATTCCAGCGCTTGAGTGACTACAGCATGCTTATTAACATGTCTAAATGTGAATTCGGACGAGCCAATATCACATTCTTAGGACACGAAGTGTCGGCAGATGGCATCCGTCCTCTCCCTGATAAAGTTCAGGCACTACAGGAGTATCCAGTACCTTGCACGGTGAAAGAGTTACGCGGATTTTTAGGCATGTATAATTTCTACCGGCGATTTATTCCAGAGGCAGCAAAACATCAATCGCCACTGAATGTTCTGTTAAATGGCCCGAAGAAAAAAGGAACGCAGAGCATCACACTTACCCCTGAAATGCAGGAAGCTTTCGAAGCCTGCAAATCAAGCCTTTCTGACGCAGTCATGCTTGCTCATCCAGATTCGAATGCTGAGTTAGCCATCCACACTGATGCATCGGATAGCTCGATTGGAGCAGCTCTGCAGCAACGTGTACACAACACCTGGAAACCATTGGCATTTTTTTCCCGTCGCCTGACAACAGCTCAGAAAAAGTACAGTCCATATGACCGCGAGCTGTTAGCCATTTATGACGCCATTCGCTATTTTAGGCATATGGTTGAAGCCAGATCTTTTACTGTTTATACAGATCACAAGCCGTTAACGTTTGTCTTCATCAACAATCGGGAAAAATGCTCACCAAGACAATTTCGCTACTTAGACTTCATATCACAGTTTACTACTGATATCCGTTACGTAGCGGGAAAAGAAAACGTGGTAGCGGATGCCTTGTCAAGAATTGAAACTATTACGGATCCGATTGACTACCACAATATAGCACTGTCCCAGGATACAGACCCGGAATTGCAAGAGCTGCTACAAAAAGGTTCTGCACTAAAGTTACAGAAGATCTTGATTCCCGAATCGAGTAAACATATTTACTGTGACACATCAGGCTCACGACCTCGCCCATATATTACTACAGCCTTTAGAAAAACAGTTTTCGACGCTCTCCATGGCTTGAGTCACCCAGGAGCAAAGGCGACTATAAAACTAGTAACCGAGAGGTTCGTTTGGCCTGGCGTAAAAAGAGATTGCCGAGAATGGGCCAAACTATGTCAAGATTGTCAGAGATGCAAAATTACTCGGCATACTCATTCACCCATCTCATCTTTCCCTACTCCTTCCCAAAGATTTTCCCACGTCCACATGGACATTGTGGGACCCTTACCACTATCTTTTAATTACAGATACTGCCTCACCGTCATCGACCGCTTCACCCGATGGCCTGAGGCGTACCCGTTGTGTGAGATCACCGCTGAGTCCTGCGCCCGCACCTTCATCACTGGCTGGGTATCACGATTTGGTTGCCCACAAACCATAACAACCGACAGGGGTAGACAGTTCGAATGCCAACTCTTTCGCACTATGACTGCCCTACTCGGTACACAACATCGTCCTACGACGTCGTATCACCCTGCCTGCAACGGAATGGTAGAACGCTTACACCGTCAACTAAAAGCAGCGATCATGTGCCAGTCCAGTAACAGTTGGACTGAGGTACTTCCTCTAGTTTTGCTCGGCGTCCGCAGCGCGTGGAAAGAGGATATCAAGGCATCAGCAGCTGAACTCGTCTACGGGGAGCCGCTCCGACTTCCTGGAGAGTTCTTGGCACCATCCAAAGACATCACACCTGACGTCACCGAATTCACGGCACGACTTCGTCTTCACATGGCGAAACTTGCTCCTGAACCCGGAAGCAGACATGGGCAGAAAACTTTCTACATACCTAAAGATTTGCCCGCTGCAGACTACGTATTCCTTCGTCAAGATGCATCACGCCGATCTTTAGAGCCTCCTTACACTGGACCCTACAAAGTTCTAGAACGAGGGAATAAGACTTATAGGCTGGCTATTATGAATAAAGAGAGTACAGTCTCAATAGACAGACTTAAGCCAGCCTACGTGATCAAAGATGACAACATTACTGGTACCGCCATCAGCGTTCGACCAGATGATCCTGTAAGACATACAAGATCGGGTCGCGTAGTACGCTTCCCTGACCACTATCGACCTTAGCAAGCATCGGTCTCAGCAGGGGGGTAGTGTAGTGACCAACCAGTATGTGTGTTTATTTTGTATTATATAATTTTTCATAATTCATATTTATTAATTTATATAATGTATATATATTATTTGTAATGTTTAGATATAATTTTTATGTAAGTAACGTTCAATTTATTTTTATATAAAATCACGTAGGTGAAGCCGGGCGCACCAACTTGTATTAGAAAAGCAAACTTGTGCGGTGTGGCGTACGCGCAAGAATGCCGTCCGCCATCTTCATTTTGTCATTGCGATGTATTCAACTAGCCGTTAGATCAGTCGCGCTAACGCTCCGACGGCGAAGCTACGCTTGTCTTTGCTTGTACCTACCTACTGTTAGCTTACGTATAGTTTTGGCTTGCAAATTACCTTTAATTTTCGTTTCTCTGGTGTCTGTCTCTTTTATAAACTTATTGCTTGTGCGCGTCCTCTATGAACTATCGTCTGTGTCTGTGTAAAATATATGTGTGGAGTTCAATACATGTTACTGAAGAATTTCTGCTGTTTATATTCATACCCCTTATAGACCTCCGCCATATTTTTTTACAATACCTAGTTTACTTTAAAATTTAGAGGTTAAAACTATCGACTACAGTTTGTAGCCTAAACTTATACCATAAATATCTACGAGCAACTTAATCTACAACTTATATTATAAAGAGGAAAATTTTGTGATGAATAAGCTAAAAAAAACCACTGTGTCAATTTCAAAAATTCTTTCACCGTTGCAAAGCTACATTATCAGGGAGTAACATAGGCTATATTTAATCCGTATATTCCCAACGGAACGCGGGTGAAACCGCGCGGAGGGAGCTAGTTTATTTATTAAGCCAATTAGTTAATCTCATAATCTCGTCGGATTCCGAATGAATTCTGTCAAATGTCCTGATTGTATCATCTAACGAAGTAAGGGATTTGTCACATCTTTAGGGAATTCCCAACATTACGACTCGGAATTAGAAAGGTATTTTGTTAATGTATATATGCTTTTATGTAATCTCTTCGCTCTGATTCCGCTTATGGGTGAGTTAGTCCTCATTCGCATGAGAGTTTTTTTAACGTACGTTAAAAAAGCGTTCTGTAAGCCCATGTGTTATTTCAGAAGATTCCAGCCGTTCAGCCGTTATTGCAGTGAAAGGGTAATATACATACATCCGAGCATTCAGTCTCACAAAATAACGCTTTTACAATATTAAAAATATAATATATATATATATATATTAATAAAAGAAAATATTACTAGGATATAACTAAAGCTAATAAGCAATTTGAATGTGATTAAAACTTCTGACGCATTTATTAAAGGATTGAAATGATTAATAATATCTTTATAAAACGAGGAAAATTATATAATAGTACTTAAACAGAGCGAAAAAAAATACAAACTGAACATTTTCAAAGTAAATTATCCCCCGAGCAACGCTCACTTAATCTTAATTTAATGTATATTGGATTTTTTTAATACCTCCCGCCAACAATAATAATATTTCAACATTTTCATCGTTTAACTAAGCCAAAGATTTATTTAAAGGAGTTTTTATTTACATAATAAATATAACTTTTTGCTTAAATTACTTAATTGATAACAGATCTGATTAGATATCATGGCATTTTTTTCACACTAAGCAGAGCTTGTGCTTATGATACTAGAAAGCTAATATACTACGTATACTTATAATAATTAGTAAGTATTATTATATATTTCATAAGTATATTTCATTATTTATTTACTTAAATTTGAATTTTATTTATTTTTTACAGCCAGATATACCTATTACCTTCGAGGCATTGGCATTACCACTATTTAAAACAGTGTTATTTAAATGTCACTTTACCCACATAAATTTCATTTAGACATAGCAAAAGTTAAGAATTACTAAATAACATTGCAACAAAAGGACTACTTTAGCACTAGGCTCCTGGCCTCATAAAAAACATCATAAAAAAAACAGTTCTTTTTTTTAACATACCTGCATCAATGACAGCTTCATAAGCCTTTTCCAGTAGAATCCTGCACATAGGGTCCATGGTATGTGCCTGCTTGTAATGGACACCGAAGAAGGAAGCGTCGAATTTGTTCACATTGTTAATCTTGCCGGTTCTCTGCGGGATCTCAGGATGGGCCAGCTTCCATCGACGGCTGTCCCCTGAGATTAAATCCACCTGTTGATATGAAACGGTCAATGTATTAATAAGTTGCTTTTGCTATCGAAAGAGAGAGAGCTTCGAGAGTTTTTATTGTGATTTTTTACGAGCTGAATTTCATAATTGAGTTTTTTTTATGGTTTAATTAAGATATTAATGTTTAATTTATGCTATTCTACATAATGTGTATCGATTATTTACTCAGGTATTAGAGTAAAAACAAATATATGTTATTCGGTAATTTCAGATTACCTATTTGCGAATTTAGCCTACACTTAACCTTAAAAAAAGTCGCTTAGAAATTTATTTAAAAACAAAACTTACTTATTACCCGATTTTTAAATTAATTCTGAATCACCTATTGACTTATTTATACTTATAATGGAGTAATTGGTTTTATACTTATAAGCTCACCTAAATTAATAAATATCCTGGGACATTTTTCACACACGGTCAATCTGATTCCAAAGTAAGCTTCAAAGTGACCTTATGTTATGGTAACCAGATACCCGATATACCTACTACGTTTTAAATACATACTTATAAAGATATTTACCTTATTAAATAGATTCTCCTGCAGATGTACAACGGAGTCAGAATCTGGGAAGTATCCTGATACTCCTGAGATGAGGACCTCGTCCCCAGGTGGAGGATGGGAGAGCCGGTGCCCTGATGTCAGCCTGTCCTCAGCTACTGTTGTTGGTGCCATCTAGTGGACAAAAATAAAACTTTTTTGAACTCAAACTTAATATGAAACTGTCGCGTTTTCTAGCTGGTGCCTGTTTATTTACCTACTAGCTGCCTCCGCGCGGTTTCACCCGCGTAGTTCCCGTTCCCGAAGGAATTCAGGGATAAAATATTGCCTGTGACACTCATAAATAACGAAGCTTTCTATTGATGAAAGATTTTTTCGAACAAACAATTAAATCTTTTCTCTTTATAATATTAGTAGGTATAGATATCTTTCTCAAGTAGACCAATGTATCTTCATGCCAGAGTTTGAACAGTTTCAAAGATAAGGTTTTCTATTATTTTTGAAATTCTCGTAACAATGATATAGTATTGAATCTGAATTCAGAATTATACCTATTTGGTATAAAACACAAAATTCTGTTACATTTTTTTTTTATGATTAACTAATCAGTTATATGAATAATAATGTCACCTTATTACGTACGAGGCTTATACACAAACAATTTGTTTCTTTATTATAATTTATTGTTATTCGCGTACATTTACATTGTTATTGAAATCGAGGAATGTTTATTGTGTCTATGCATTTTAATTAAAAAAAACGTTAGGAAATTATATTATTCTTCCATTTCATTCTAGAAAATGTGACCTCTATACAACGTTTTTTTTTATTAAACATCTTATTATAAATATGTAAATAATGTAAATAAATATCCTGGGACATTATTTTTCATACGAAAAAACTGATTCGAGCTTGTCTTATGGTCACCAGATTATAGTACATATCTATATACTATATAAAACAAAGTCCCCCCCACCTCTGTCTGTCTGTCTGAACGCGATGAACACAAAAAATACTGAACAGATTTTCATGCGATTTTCACCAAATTAAGGAGTATTTCGTGGGGAAGGTTTTTATGTATAATACATAAATTTGGACCCGGTAGGTGGCGCTGGTGGGCAGAACGAGGTCTGCCGAGTCCGCTAGTACAATATATACCTACTATTAAGCGTACATTCTTGTATAGACTAGCAAGTACCTACTACTTAAGTAGAACTTAAAAATGATCTTATCTGTTATTTTTGTAAAATAAAAAGTGTTTTTACATGCTTTATTTATTTGTTAACGAACAATAATGTCATGTAAAGGTCGGATTCAACTTGATCAAAACATTACATTAAATTGATTAAAAAGATTCTCATGACATTTAATGATATTAAAAGCACAAAAGAACTTATCCCAAAGAGAGCTTTATGAGATAACTTTTACTTACGAAATTAATCTGTAGTAATCAAATTATATTTATAGGGAAGCAACAAAATAGCAAGTAAGCTGAGTTGGTTTTTAAGTAATATAAATAAACAGACCGACTGTTTATTTTGGTTGACTTTAAGGTATTAATTTTTTTCCTTAGATTTTTTTCCACTAACCTAGTATTACGAGTAGGTATGTCCCTTCAGCGATACCATCTAACATAATTTTTATCTTTAAAATGCTAAGAAATATAGATTTAGATTGTTAATGGAAATTTGGTAAGATACTAGAACATTATAGAGAAACTGAAATTTGATTAAAACTTGGAAAACATGTCATGAATTTTGGTAAATTAATATAATTATTCTGGCACTTAAATTTTATACCGAAGTGTTTAATTGAATCGATACTCAACAGAATGTCTGCATATTAAAAAGGCAATAAAGTAACATTGGCATTCGATGGATAAATATCTTCCCCTATAAGTCTTTATATGCTTCATTTCTATGTCAATATCATGGTCTGAAACGTTAACATACGTAAAATAGTGACCCTCCTGTCACTGTTTCACATTACAATGCCAGGAAACTGCATTTATTCCATTGTATTTAACCACTCTATTATACATTGAATAATTATATTGAATAACATTACCATCGATATAAGTATTTGTTTTAATGATATTTATATATTACTAGTTGAACGCAACTTTGTTAGCGTCACAAGCCCGTTTTTGCAACATTTTTTATTGATGCTCCGCTCCTATTCGTTGTATTGTGATGATATATATTCTATAGCCTTTTCCGTTAAATGTTCAATCTAAGACTGCAAGAATTCTTCAAATTGGACCGGTAGTTTCTGAGAGAAGTGCGTTCTACCAAAAAATAAAACAGCTTTATAGAAGGATAGATTTCGTTTTTTATTTACCTAATGAATAAATAAAATTATGATTTCACTGATCCATCTATGTAACGTACTACCCTATCCTATAGTCTTAATAATATTTATCAATGCAAAAGTTTGTGAGGTTGTATGGATGTTTGATACTCTTTCATACAAGAAAGGTAAAATAATTCAATAAAACATGCCACACTAATTGTATTCTAGATTAATACAAAATAGGTGGAGGTCAGTTAGTACCTAATATTATAGACACAAAAGTTTGTGGGTATGGATGTATGCTTGTTGATATGCTATAATATGTTTTAGGTAGGTACTTTACGAAATAATAGTTTGTTTTGTTACTTCAGTTGTCTAGTTTCTAAACTACTTTTATTTGTGGTCCTGGTGATCTGCAACTCAGGTTTTACCTAAAGCGGACACCAGTTCCTAAAAATAGTATTATTTTTACTTTATGTACCTACATGCATAAAATAAAAAGAAACTGTAATAGTCCTAAGAGAAAATGTATTTAGATTGTAAGCCTATAAACTTAATATGATTCAGAAATCAGGTACATCAATAGTCTAAAATTTACCTATAGTAACACATTCATTTTACACAATCATTTGATTTAAATGAAACCCCGAGGCAAAGGAATGTAACATAAAAATGTGTGTAACGTCGAGCCTTCCCTAACAACGAGGGGGTTTAGGCCATAGCCCACCACGCGGGCCTAGTGCGGCGGCGGACTTCGCATGCCTTTAATTGTGACATATCGAGCATGGAGGTTTCCTCACGATGTTTTGCCGAAAGCCAGTGGTGTGAATCCGTACGTATGTTTTTATGAAAGTGGGGTTTGACCCTGCACCCTCATGATCGTGAGTCGATGCGTACCACCTTGCTCTAGCTCCTCGGTGGAGACGTATACGAGCTGATAATAATGATATTTACGTTGTAAATAGGCGCAAAATGTTTACGTTACCTTTCGTAAACTGCTTTGTATTTAAATGAATAACAAATATTTGTAAAAAGCTAATGACGTACAAACACCTGTATTTATTAACAAATTAATCCAGTTATATTCATTGTCATTTTAAATTTATGTTAATTAACTGTTGGCCTCTGAATTTATTTAAAGTTCATCAACTATTTCAATATGTTTTTGGTTATATATATTATAATACGGTATATATTCGATTCGTTAATTATATGGAAACGTGAACTGTTATATATTCAGCGTGTGCTGAGGTCACGTGTTACTTGCATATAATATGATCTTCTTTTATTTTACAGTTGGAAAAACTAGAAAAACATAGCTTTTGAATATAAAAATATTCTAATTAAATATGTAACCTTTTCGGTTCTTAATTTCACCACAATCTTTAGGCAAAAAAAATAGTGGTAAAAATTTAAATTTAGATTTTTAAGGCAGTTACCACATCTTGCCAACAGGTGCTTCCAAATAAGGTTTTGAACTGAGCAAAGTAGGTAAATATATCACAGTTGCACCCGCGTTCCGGTGATCTTCAAATTTCCCAGACTAAAAAATAGCCAATATGCTACTCCAGGTTTTAAACTAACTGCGTTCCAAATTTCACTCAAATCCGTTCTTGCGTTAAAGAGTTCCAAATATCCATCCATCTATACCTACTCACAAACTTTCACATTTATAATATTATTATTATTATTTTTATATTTTTATTATATTGACAGCCCGGTTGGCTTTGTGGTTAGTGACCCTGACTTTCAAGCCGCGGGTCGTGGGTTCGATTCCCACCCAGGACAAACATTCGTATGCATGAATATGTCTGTTTGTCCTGTGTCTGGATGTAAATATCTATATAAGTATGTATTTAAAAGTAGTATATGTAGTATATCAGCTATCTGGTTACCATAGCACAAGCTCACTTTGATGCTTAATTTGGAATCAGATTGGCCGTGTGTGTAAAAAAAAAAAAAAAAAAAAAAAGTAGGAAATATCTTTATAATGGTTTGCAGTTAGTTGTTTGTGTGATTTATTTGTATAATTTAAACTAGATTAAAAGTTAAAGATATTTAAATGATATTGGTCGTATACTCGTAGCAATAGGTATACCTAGTTATAAATTTTGGTTTGTAGGTACTTGACATTATATGAAATATTGCATTAATTTATGATACGACTATGTTCATAAAATTACATGAAATCTTTTTCAAAATACCTACAATAAAATTGTTTTAAATGCGACTTCCTTATATATTAGATAATCATTTAAACTATAGTTCACTCCATAGTTTTACCCGCTAACTTGATGGATCTAATATCCTAGAATACACTATTACGTTAGTAATATAAAGTAAAATATAATTCAAATCAAAATCAAATAAAAACATTTTTTATTCCTATAGGCCTTTACAAGCACTTATGAATAGTCACTATTAATGCTCGGTTCTGAAAGTTGTTTTTACTGAGAAGAGCCGGCAATTGTTTTTTATAGAAACATTTTGTTTACATAGCATTATATTTATATAGGCAAGCCGTTGGGAACGCACCGACTCACGATCATGAGGGTGCAGGTTCAAACCCCTGGCCCGTACCTCTGAGTTTATAAAAACTTACGCACGGATTCACACCACTGGCTTTCGGTGAAGGAAAACATCGTGAGGAAACCTGCATGCCCGAGATGTCACAATTAAAGGCATGTGAAGTCATCACGCGCTTAGTGCGTGTGGTCGACTATGGCTTCAAACCCCCTCGATGTTAGGGGAGGCTCGAGCTCCTCGGTGGAGACGTATAGGAGCTGATGATGATGATTACATAGTTAAATGAATAGTAAAAAATACTTTCATACTTAATTAACAGAATAACTTTATTAGGTTATTCTGTTACCTATAAGATAAGTCCCGAAAAATGTCTTACTTTTGTTAAAATAAAATTCAAGCTTAGATAAGTCTTCATGGTTAATGTAAAAGAACATTCAAAATGTATGTAGGTACATACCACGATTTTGTGTAGCAATATTATTTTAAGTACCCTACAAATTATGTTTAAATACATATGTTTATTTTCGATGGGACTTGAAAATTCGGCTATAGGTAAACATCAAATTACGAAAATATGAAACTATTAGAAAAATCACAACACAGTCTATAATAAAAAGTACTTGTTACGACTATACTAATATTATAAAGAGGAAAGATTTGTTTGTTTGTTTGTTTGTTTGTTTGTAATGAATAGGCTTTGAAACTACTGGACCGATTTCAAAAATTCTTTCACCTTTGGAAAGCTACATTATCCCCGAGTAACATAGGCTATATTTTATCCCTGTATTCCCACGGGAACGGGAACTACGCGGGTAAAACCGCGCGGGGGCAGCTAGTATTTTATATACTTACAGTGAATAATGTTATAATCTACATCTACACTAATATTATAAAGAGGAAAGATTTGTATTTTTGTACGTAACGAATGAACTCAAAAAGTACTGGACCGTTTTTTAAATTCTTTCACCATTCGAAAGCTAGCATTATCCACGAGTAACATAGGCTATATTGTATCCCTGTATTCCCACGGGAACGGGAACTACGCCGGCAAAACCGCGCGGAGGCAGCTAGTCTTAAATAAACCCCTTACTCTTACCGCAGTCGGTTAAATTTCACAATCCACACTTCACGAAAAAAAACAATCGTAAATAAAAAAGTAATACCATAAATAAGCACATACCTTTAAAATGGTTTAATATATTCCCAGTAGAACAATGTTGTATGCAAATCGTTGAGGCGGGACTCGAACCTGGTACGTGGACACCGGCGGGCAACCACTACTCGTCTGGGCTATTTGACCCTAAGTTCCTTGTTTATAAAACGTATAATTTAAAAATGTAATTTATATGGAGTGTTCTTTAAAACGTATACAATAGTATACATATATTTTTACTAATTCCTGCTGCACGGCTTCCTGCGGTTTCACCCGCGTACTTCTTCCATTACCTTCCATTTTCCAATTACATTTTTAAATTGGTTGACAGTTTCCTTATGTATGGCCTGATTCGCACGAGAGTTTTTTTACCAGTCGGTAAAAAAAACGTTCAAATACAACAAATGCATTCCCATGTAGAATAGAATAGAATAGAATAGAATAGAATAGAATAGAATAGAATAGAATAGAATAGAATAGAATAGAATAGAATAGAATAGAATAGAATAGAATAGAATAGAATAGAATAGAATAGAATAGAATAGAATAGAATAGAATAGAATAGAATAGAATAGAATAGAATAGAATAGAATAGAATAGAATAGAATAGAATAGAATAGAATAGAATAGAATAGAATAGAATAGAATAGAATAGAATAGAATAGAATAGAATAGAATAGAATAGAATAGAATAGAATAGAATAGAATAGAATAGAATAGAATAGAATAGAATAGAATAGAATAGAATAGAATAGAATAGAATAGAATAGAATAGAATAGAATAGAATAGAATAGAATAGAATAGAATAGAATAGAATAGAATAGAATAGAATAGAATAGAATAGAATAGAATAGAATAGAATAGAATAGAATAGAATAGAATAGAATAGAATAGAATAGAATAGAATAGAATAGAATAGAATAGAATAGAATAGAATAGAATAGAATAGAATAGAATAGAATAGAATAGAATAGAATAGAATAGAATAGAATAGAATAGAATAGAATAGAATAGAATAGAATAGAATAGAATAGAATAGAATAGAATAGAATAGAATAGAATAGAATAGAATAGAATAGAATAGAATAGAATAGAATAGAATAGAATAGAATAGAATAGAATAGAATAGAATAGAATAGAATAGAATAGAATAGAATAGAATAGAATAGAATAGAATAGAATAGAATAGAATAGAATAGAATAGAATAGAATAGAATAGAATAGAATAGAATAGAATAGAATAGAATAGAATAGAATAGAATAGAATAGAATAGAATAGAATAGAATAGAATAGAATAGAATAGAATAGAATAGAATAGAATAGAATAGAATAGAATAGAATAGAATAGAATAGAATAGAATAGAATAGAATAGAATAGAATAGAATAGAATAGAATAGAATAGAATAGAATAGAATATAATTATTATCATTTTTTTTTATGTACTTACCCATATGTTCACACAACAGCGGTGTTACATTTTCCACTTTAGGCGTTGGAAATAGAGCATATTATGGTACTTGGGAATGCATTTTTTGTGTATGAAAAAAGCTCTCGTGCCAATGAGGGCTAAAGCTGTCACAAACTAGTCAACTATTTTCTTATAAAATTTAAATATTTATTTTTCCACTTATTCATCCCAAATTGCAGTACCATTCAGGTAATATACAATCGTAGATATAGACGCACAGAGAGGATTAATATATATTATTAACTAGTTGACCCGGCAGACTTCGTACTGCCCCAATCTATACTTCAATACTAATATCATAAAGCGGTAGAGTTTCTTTGTTTGCTTGAACCGCTAATCTCAGAAACTACTTTCCCAGCAAGTATTCCATTTTTCTCACCTTTTAAACCTTCCCTGGACCCACACGAACATTTCAAAACCAAGGAAAGATAAATCAGTTCAACCGTTCTCGACTTTTTATGAGACTAACGAACAGCAATTCATTTTTATATATAAAGAAGATAGATATTATATACATATAGAAATTTTAATATACAATGTTCAAACTTGTGATTACCAAAGTTCTTAAGCCTATCGATGAAACAACAGTCACGTACGGAAGGCAAATATAAACAGATTTGCCGTAAAATAATCAAACACCTTACACATTCGATGCAGACAAACATAAAAGTATTTAGCACTAGTGGCTCCCCGCGGTTTCACCCTCTTTAATTTTCCCGAGATAAAAAGTAGCATATGTGTCAATCCAGGTTACAAAGTGTCTCTTCAAATTTATAAAGTGCAGTAGTTTTTGCGTGAAAGAGTAACAAACATCCAAACATCCTCACAAACTTTAGCATTTATAATATTAGTAGAAAGATACACAAATTTGAGTAAAATGAACACTCTGTGTTTGGAAAATTTTATTCAACATTGTTGTACTTTATTTGTAAAATAGTTTTTATCCAAATGTCTGGGTATTACTGTGACAGAAAAACATCCCACTAATATTATAAATGCAAAAGTTGTGTTTGTTACTCTTTCACGCCGAACGGCTGAAGGGATCACAATGAGATTACTAAATTAATACTTTTAACCCAGGGAAAATTGTAGTCTTAGGAATTATTTAGTTCGCCATGGGAAATCTCCCATTCCATTCGCCAGGGCTGCAATAGATCGCAATTGGTTTACCTACATTAAGATAAGAACCAACAAATCTATAAGTCTAAACCATAAACATTTTTCTCTAAAAGATATAATTTATATGGGGTGTTATACCTAGGTATTTTGGTGGTATTCAATAACATACATTACTTTATATCCCGGAAAAAAATACCCGGAAACAAGAGTATGTTTTCAAGCGTCCATAGGCTACGGTAACCACTTCCCATCAGTTGGGACCGTATGTCCGTTTGCCACCTTTGTGGTATAAAAAGACAGGGGTGAACCCGCGTGTCACAGCTTCAAATTACTTTATAAAAATAGTTAGCAATCTTCCAAATCGAGTGTTAGTGTCTGGAGCCATTAAAATATTAATTTTCACTGTAATTTTCATAAAAAAATAGTCACTAAAACCGGTCAGTTGCCTCAAATCCGATAACCAAATATTATCCACAACAATTACAGCACATTCAAGTCTTTGTTTGTAAATTAGGTGTTTTCAGAATGGCCGAGTTGATAGGATCCCCTGACCCTAGCCAATGACTTCAATTATCATAACACTACAGTCCTCTATCGGAGACTTAATTTTTAGGTAAACGTAAAAAGAAAAACTTGAAATTTTTTCTCGAACGTAATCTAAATAAGGTATCCATACTCATTTTATAAATGCGAAAGTAACTCTGTCTATCTGTTACGCTTTCACGCTAAAACTACTGAACCGATTTATATGAAATTTGGTACACAGATAATCCAGAGCCTGAGAAAGGACATAGGCTACTTTTTATCCCGGGAAAATTGAATATCCCCCGGGAACGAACAAAGCCGGGCGAAGCCGCGGGAAGCCACTATTACCTATATAAATAACGTTTTCGTGGATTAGCAGTGAAAATCTTCTTGTTCAGTGTCTAATAAGTATGTATTTAAAAGTAAAATACATTATTTTTTATACCACGACGGTGGCAAACAGGCCTGCGGCCCACCTGATGGAAAGCGGTAGTAGATTCTTTAACTATCCCGGGATAAAAATAGGCTATGTGCCATTCCAGAACATACTCTAAGTCTGTGGCAAACATTATCCAGAACTGTGGAGCCGTCGTTTCGAGACATCCATACAATCTAACAAACTTCGTATATATAATCACATAGTTGGATTTTGATAGTAATCTAAGATAAAAAGTAGCCTATGTCCTTTCTCAGGCTCTAGGCTATCTGTGTACCAAATTTAATTTAATTCGGTTCATTAGTTTTAGCGTGAAAGCGAGTCAGACAGACAGACAGAGTCTCTTTCGCATTTATAGTATTAGTTAGGCTGGATAAGTACATGTACATGCAGTATGGTAACTATCTGGTTACCATAGTACAAGCTCTGCTTAATTTGGATTAAATTGGCCTATGTAAAAAACGGCTAAGCTATTTATTTTAACACTTGTTTATAAAGCGGCAGGATCAACCTTCTAACTTTAAGTTTTCCATGCAATTCTGTAAGTTCTATAAAAAAATGTAGACTAATCACAATGCTCCATCCCTTTCGTTCACTACGCAATAACATGAGAGATCCGATCTCCAACGCCGAATTTCCGATGAAATTTGTATGGAATACCAGCGCAGGTAAAATGTCTTAGCTGATTTATTGCCTTCTAGTTTGACAATAAACACATTGATTGATTTATGTTGGAGGGTTTCACATAGTTTTGCTAATTTACAGGCTTCTACAGTAACTTATTAGCGATTTGTTAAGTGTAAACAACTTTTGACGCAGTTAAGTTCGCTTTGAACCTGAAAAATAATATTAAATTATTTCAGACAACTTTGTGTTTTAGAAATTGTGTAATGTAATTATGCTACTGTTTATTTTGTATTTACTTTGTCTTCAATACGAATGTTTAGTGTATGCTAAACTGCGTAACTTCGTCCCCATTTCTGGAACGTTTTTCATTGATGCTATGCTCCTATTGGTCGTACCTTTATGTTATATATTGTAAAGCCTTCTTTGATAAATTGCACCTTCGTTTCAAGTCTTTAACTCATCTAGACATACTTTAATTAAACATAGTGAAACTGAAAAAGAATTACAAATTCTATTTAGGTACTTAATAATTTTATCTATACTAATACCTATAATAAAGAGGAAATATTGTATTTTTGTTTGTAGCAAATAAACATACAAACTACTGGACTGTTTGAATTTTTCTTTTACCAATAGAAAGCTTGATTATTAGGGAGTAATTAAGGCTATATTTTATTCCCGTATTCCTACGAGAACGGAAACTACGCGGGTGAAACCGTGCGGAGGTAGCTAGTCCAACAAAGATTTTAGACCCATGCGGCCATCACTCAGTAGTCCTAGACTTTAATTAATAAAATAATAGGATTAATATAATGGAGATTACGAGAACGCCAATTAGCAAAGAGATGTAGGCAAAGTCAGCTTTCATTTTAATGTCCTAATTAAGTAATAACGAACTAAGTACTTTTATTAACATAACCATTGCCATCAGAAGCCAGACTTCGTGGTTACAGTCATAAAGGTTAATGACCTTAGACGCGTCCTGACAGAATATAGGACAATGTCAATGACCTAGCATCTAGACTACCAATGTTCCATAATAAGTAATTTAAAAGTAAATATCCTGGGACATTTTTCACACACGGCCAATCGGATTCCAAAGTACCTAAGCTTCAAAGTGAGCTTATGTTATGGCATCGAGCATGTAACCAATAGAGTAGCAATAGTGAGCCATTTGTTTAGCAACGCATCAATGATTTGTTACGTATAACCGGTATAACTAACAAACCACGCTCGAACTAAAACAGTACCCGACCAATAAGAGACCTGTGTGTACGTCTAGTGCAACACTTGACCTTGAGTCGGCCAATCAGAACACAGGGGCCGGCGCAGCGTTTTGGCGTATTTTGTTTTTTTCTAACAAAACAGTTAACAGTTCTACTCTATTGGTTACATGCTCGATGTGTTATGGTAACCAGATAGCTAATATATCGTAAGTGTACCAGTCGTGGCCACTGTACCAGTAATGGCCAAAAATTGAAAGAAACATCTAGAATTCGGAAATGAGCGAATGTTTTTACATTGGGATCACTGTGACATAGACTTTAGACATCGAACTATCTAAGTTTAACGTTTTATTGAATTCAGTCAGTTACATGTACAAATATGCGCGAATACAAAGTGTAAGGTGATTTGAAATTGACAATGACGGCTTTTCTTAAGGAAATCGTTCAGGCGGTGAGCAGAAAGTTTCACTTGTAAAATAGTACTGCTTAATAAAATCAAAATTAGTGTTGTTTCATGTGTGAGCCATAAAATAAAGATAAACTAAGACTAAGACTGGGGTATCCATTAATGGATTTTCCCTGGCCAAGACTGGGTCACAAAACTACAACTTTTATTTGTTAAATTAATTGAATCCAGCTTTGCCGTATCTCACGCGCAACACATTACAAATATTAAATAAGGACTGGACTTAACAGTTTCACTATATTCAGTGCTGAAACTTTCACAATTTTGGCAATATTTCACAAAAACCTGTTTTTTTTTTCTTAAACTGGCCACCATTGGGTCATTTACCATACTACATACCTATAATACGTTTTAAATACTTACATATTTTAAATATTTACATATTACAATACAAGTTTGCCCTGGGTGGGATTCGAAACCACGATTGGCGGCTTGAGAGTCAGGGTTAGTGACCCTGACTCTACCACAAAGCCAACCGGTATCGACTTGGTAAAAATTGTTGTTCAAAGAAATCAATTAGCGATTTAGTGGTGTTACCTTTATGTTTTGAAACCCATTTATTTATTACTCCCATTAATGATTGAATGATGGTAGGAAAGATTATATCTGTCTAGAAAATATCTATAGAGTTTAATTTTGAGTAAATGCCATCAATATATATAAAACAAAGTCCCCGCCGCCTCTGTCTGTCTGAACGCGATGAACACAAAAACTACTGAACAGATTTTCATGCGGTTTTCACCAAATTACGGAGTATTTCATGGGGAAGGTTTTTATGTATAATACATCAATTTGGACCCGGTAGTTGGCGGTGGTGGGCAGAACGAAGTCTGCTGGGACCGCTAGTTCTTTATATACCTTGTGGCTCCCCGCGGTTGCATAATTATTTACTAAACATTTTAACCTTAAAGTATTTTAGGTAAGGTAGGATAAACATATACTAAATTATATTAAATTTATTAGTAGTAGCATAATATACGTTGTGTTTATTGATCTATTTACATGTTGTTACAATGTAATCCGTAATTTGTTATTCCGGATCTTGGTTGAGAGCTTCCGAAATTAAATCGTTCCGGAACATCTTAACGGCTTCCGGAGATAAAGCATTTCTAATACTGAAAACGAGGCAAGCCTGAAATAGCTATGTTGAAGTAATATTTAATTTACGTGATAACTAATACTTAAAGAAATCTGAAAGAACGCTCATCGTAGGGTATATTAAATGCATGAAAAAGTCTAAATTAAGTTTGGGACTGGAATCAGGAATATTATATACAATTTAATATATATGTTTGTTTCAATGAAAATAACTTTGTAACTTAAAATAAGCTATAACAGTCTTAGTGTTAATATAGAATGGTAAAATGAATACATATGGTTTTTCAAATAGTCCTTTACAGGCACTTATGAAACGACAACTCCAATGCTCGGTTCGGAAGGTTGCTTTTGCTAAGAAGAGCCGACAATAAACTCAGCAATTAGTCTTTTCAAACACAAGATTTTTACAATAATAATAATGTTAAGTAGTCCTGCTAGAACGAGCGCTATACCCAAGCCTCGTCATCTATACTAATATTATAAAGAGGAAAACTTTGTTTGGTTGTAATGAATAGGCTCAAAAACTACTGGACCGTTTTGAAAAATTCTTTCACCAATCGAAAGCTACGTTATCCACTAGTAACATAGGCTATATTTTATCCCTGTATTCCCACGAAAACGTGGAGGCAGCTAGTCTTTGATAAATGGTCTATTTGTATTTATATTTGTAATGAATAAACTTAAAAACTACTGGACAAACTGAATAATTCTTTCACCAATAAAAAGCTAGATTATCAGGGAGTGACATAGGCTATATTTTATCCTCGTATTCATTCAGGAACGTGAACTACGCGGGTGAAACCGCGCGGAGGTAGCGACTAAGTAATATATGTATAGATTGCCTTAGTATTTCATTTCGAGTTTCATTTAGTCGTCAACTGTGGCGATGGCAATTATATATACAAGTATGCATGGAAATTTATGCAGCAACCATTTGGTAGTCTAATATAGTTTGTCACAAACACGCTTCCGATGATTTAATTTATTAGCGACGAACGTTATTTAATGTTAACTTTATATTTTTCACTTACGGCATTTTGTTTTTTTGAAAATAAATATTGGCTGTTTTAAGTATTCATTGACTCGGCTAGTACATGTCCTTAACAATCCGTAGTTAACGATGTTGGTTTCACAATTGTATAATTTTATATGTATACTACTATCTTAATAAGTTAAATGTTTGTTGATTCTCAAAAAAAAAATAGCTATAGTATGTAATGTAATAAGTAAATATAGCTTGTGATATATGAACCAAACAGTTATTTTACTTACATCATATACCTATATAAAATTCTTGTGTCACAATGTTAGTTACCAACTCCTCCGAAACGGCTTTACCGATTATTATGAAATTTTATATGCATATTCAGTAGGTCTGAGAATCGGCTACTATCTATTTTTCATACCCCTAAGTGATCACGGGAACGGGAACTACGCGGGTGAAACCGTGGGGCGGCAGCTAGTACTTATATAGATATTTACATCCATACAGAAAAAACCTGTTCATGCTACAAAGTTTTGAGTGGGAAAGTCAGGGTCTCTAACCACAAAGCTCAGTGTACCTAATGTTATCTTTGGTTAAGAGTAGTTGCTGAGTTTATTGCCGGCTCTTCTCAGCAAGGGCAACCTTCCGAACCGGGCGTTAGAGTCTGACTATTCATAAGTGCTTGTGAAGGCCTATTTAAATAAAAACTTTTCATCAATTTTTTTATTCATTTTCAGCCAGTGTTGCGGTAATCAAAAATCATCAACATCTATTTATTTTAACAAGCTAGCCATTGTATTCAGAATTCTACTTCATATAATTAAACTAGTGGATCCGGCAGACTTCGTTCTGCCCATCCGCCACCTACCGGGTCCAAATTGATGTTTTATACATAAAAACCTTCCCCATGAAATACTCTATAATTTGGTGAAAACTGCATGAAAATCTGTTTAGTAGTTTTTGTGTTTATCGCGTTCAGACAGACAGACAGATGCGGCGGGGACTTTGTTTTATATATATAGGTATATGGATGTAGCCAGATGACATAAATTGATAAAAAAATACATACATTAATGGATATAATTTGACAGAAATACGTTTGCTTCTCGCAATAACACAATAGAATTACTGTTATGCATTTTAAAGTCCGACTAACAGGAATTATTCAAATATACTGTTAAAGAATAATTTATGTAGTGTTTCATGAAAAATAGATTAGTATTATACATTTTTTTTACAAAAAACGTACGTATTTATATACTACTAGCTTCCTCCCCGCGTTGTTCTCGTTCCCGTTGGAATACAGGGATAAAATATAGCCTATGAAATTTACAAATAACGTAGATTTTAATTGGTGAAAAAATTAATCGGTCCAGTAGTTTTGAAGCTAATTCATAACAAGTAAACATAAAATCTAGACTTTCCTCTTTATAATATACTAGTGGCTCCCCGCGGTTTCATCCGCATACCCGGGACATCTTAAATTTTTCCGGGATAAAAAGCAGCCTATGTCCTTTCTCAGACTCTGGATTATCTGTGTACCAAATTTAATTTTAATCGGTTCTGTCTTAGCGTGAATGCGAGACAGACAGAGTAACTTTCGCATTTATAATATTAGAATATATGTATAGACAACCTAACATAAGTATTTACTTAAGGACTATATAAAAGTCAATATATAAAAAGTTGGAGGCAAAAATGTTATCGCAGCGCCTACGGATGTAAATGATCATATTCAGATACCGTAGCACTTTCGTAGACGCGCTACGTCGTAGCGTTCGTAGCTAATATCATTTATCTACACTTATATATAGAGAACTGATTTGTATATATTTTTGTCATGACCTACTTGGCTATTATCCATACTAATATAATAAATGCGAAAGTAACTCTGTCTGTCTGTTACGCTTTCACGCTAAAACTACTGAACCAATTTAAATGAAATTTGGTACACATATAATCCAGAGCCTGAGAAAGGACAAAGAATACTTTTATCCCGGGAAAATTGAAGATCCCCGGGTACGCGGGCGAAGCCGCGGGGAGCCACTAGTAGGTCATAAAATTTTCGTAAAAGAGACTTATGAAAAAGTATTATAGTCATCCCCTTGGGAATGCAGGTGAATTCGCTTGTCAAAAGCTAGTAACAGACAAACATAAAACACCAGTTATCTGAATAGGAGGACAAAAAACGCTTAAATTTTCCAAAAGCAAATATTCGAGGACATTTTTAACAATATCCAATCTGATATCAAACTGAGCTGAACATGTACATAGTATGGTAGCCAGATAGCTGATATAAAAACACTTTAAAATATATACTTTTTCTTTTTTTCCCGGGACATTTTTCACACTCGGCCAATCTGATTCCAAACTAAGCAGAGCTTGTAATATTTGTAACCAGATAGCTGATATACTACAAATACTACTTTTAAATACATACTTACATAGCCGGCTCTTCCCAGCAAAAGCATCCTTCCGAACCGACGTTTCATAAGTGCCTGTGAAGGCCTATTTGAGATAATAAATATATTTCATTTCATTTCAGATAATTACATCCAGACACAGAATAAACAGACATATTCATGCATACAAATGATTGTCCTGGTTGGAATTCGAGCCTACGACCAGCGACTTGAAAGTCAGGGTCACTAACCACAAAGCCGGTCTGTCTTTAAAGTATTACAATACCTGGTTATTAAAAGGATGAAAATAGCGAACATTTTTGCCAAAAATAGGTACATGTAAGTAATCTGCCAAAGAAAAATTGCATGTTGGGAATTTTGTAAGGTATTTCGCTTCCCCTCAATATGGTTCACGAAGAATTTAACTTTGACAATATCCCAGAGACTTTGTCGAATATGTTTGACAGTAGCTTTTAACCGACTTTAATTAAAATGCTTAATGAAAGAAAATTGGTGAACGGAGCCTTGTTCACGCACTGTGCGGGGGAAACGTGGCGGTAATGATCTACTAATATTATAAATGCCAAAGTTTATGTGAATGTATCAATGTATGTTTTATTCTATGGTGCCAGAACGAGCGAAAAGATACCGATGAAATTTGGCACAAAGTTAGAATATGTTCTAGCATAACGCATTATAGACTAAAAAGTAGTCTATAATGTGTGTCTCGTGTTATCTTGTGAAAATTTATGATATCTCGGGAGCCGCGGGGAGCCACTAGTAAATACCTAGTTTTCACACACGGTCATGCACGGTCAAGGTCAAGTGCTTGTGCTATGGTAACTAAATAGCTTATATACTACATATATTTTAAATAAACACTTATAAACTATTAGCTTCGATATACTTTGAAAATTTTCTTATCGTCTATTCTGTATCAAATTTCTTTCTTTTATTTACAGGTGTGTTAATATAGTACACAATTCTGCCAATGTCAGGGTGTTTGAAAATAAACGATTGAAATGGCACGGTCGATTCTGTTGTTAGCGAGAAAGTATAACAGACAGACAGACAGTTACAATAACTTACTTATTAATAGCTATAATGTTTAATCGCCGCGTTTATCTATCACAGTGCGTGGTATAACAATGTATTTGGAAATTTCACTTGAACGTCGCCGTGTCGCGTCGCGTCGTGACGCTCATTTCGTTCCATTTAGCGTCAATTTATGGTTCTTCATAAAACCTGAATACCAACATTTTCACCCTCATTTTGTATGTATTACATAATAATGTCATTACGATATTGCCTTAAATGTTTGTTCGGGCCTTTTATACTGTGAGATAAAGTGATTCCACAGCAGAAATGTGATTTTGATGCTACATAGGTACAGCTTTAGTACCGTATACTAGATGTTTGAAGGATCAAGATCTGTTGTACCTACTTCGTAGTAATGTCATTGATATCATCACTAAGTATGCTATTAAAAAATGGTGTCCCTTTTCTGTTTTTGAATCTGCAGTAAAAAAAAATATCTTTAGCCAAAAAATTGTTGAAATGTTTTTTTATGTAGTAGATATTTATCGAGTGACTATTGCCGAGTTTTAGTGGAAGCAATCAAAATTGGAGAAGACAAAATGTGATCATTACATATCACTTCATAACATAAAAATAACACATAATTAAACATTTGTTTATCTATAAAATCTAACCATTCAATTCTAACTAATATTATAAATGCGAAATTCTGTCTATCTTGCTTTCACGCTAAAGCTACCGATCCGATTTAAATGAAACTTGGTACACAAAAAGTCTAGACCCTCAGAAAGCTCATAGGCTACTTTTTATCCCGGGAAAATGGAACATCTCCCGGGTACACGGGGAGCCACTAGTGATTTATAAAAACGTCGACGACATAAATACTCACTTCCACATTCATTATGTAAAACAACTTCATAATGAAAATTGCTATCACACATTCCAGCTTTCCACCACTCGAGCTTAAACAAAGCTGGATAATAAATATAAACCTTCTGAGGATTAATTAACACGCCTTCAGCTTGTCAATAGTGGAATTGAATTATCGGGTAAAGCGTAGTGTGTAGAAGCTATAAGCTATGTAAGCTATAGGAATCGGGCGCCGTTCGAGCTATTCGAGCAGTGAAGCGAAGTCGCACAGAAAACTACCGTAATGAGTGAGAGTTTGGGAGCTACGAAATGTTTGTCGAGATTCATTTGGTTTAAAACTAGCGGTGATAGTGTTGCATGCCTTCTTGGTAACATAATATTATTGGTAGGTAAATAATTGTTTCACTTATGAGGATACTAAAAGTGAAAGGAATTTGTATTTCATGCTGATTTATTTACTTAGCTTGTTAAGAATAAAATAAGATCTATGTCCATTCCCAAGTTATATAATTTTATTGCATGATTTGAAAGCACTTATTTACATTATTTATTCCATCGAGTTTCGTTATTCAACTGTGTAAAAATCATGCCAGTTTGACAGTCAAAGTTTACATATCCATAACAATGTACTACTTTATGTTTATTTATTTTTTAATCAAATGAGCTTAATTTTATCTTCAGACACTCTGACATAAGCGACGTCGAAGCCTCAGATGTTACACCATTTGCCAGTAATATGATACGAAGGATTATAACTTTAAGGAACAAAAATATGCTCACTCTACGAATTCTAAAAAACCGTAGGAAACTCTGCGTTACGTAAAATATAGGCAACCATTGACTCCTCGGTGTTTATTGAACTAATTTAGTTTCGTACAGGTCCTTTGATTGTATCCGTTCTGACAATTTGTTGCGAAGCCAAAGTGTTTTCGACAACATTCTGTATTGAGGGGTAATGTATTTTGAACTTTATGCACTAACCTTTTTAGGTTGTTAACTGTGTATTTTCCGTAACATTTGGGTCTAGGAGAACGTTAGAATATTCTCTTCTCCACTTTGATGGAAATAGTGACTGTACTCAGAAGCATAGTTCTGCTAATTTCCCGTCAAATATCATTCAACATTAGCTCATATACGTCTCCATTGCAGGAGCAGAAGGTGAGGCGATACTTTCGCCATTGAGCCACCACGGCTCTTAGATATCTTCTAGGTTTCCAATTCCAATTTGTTGTTAATGGCTCCATCGTATTACCGATGACTCTGATCTACTAGGTTTATTGGATGCAATTCAAGCAGTGTAAACTGAATTATTCTTATGTCAAAAGACGTCAGAATGTGACGTTTGACAAGAAAACAGAAGACGAATGTATAATATTAATTTACGCAAAGAGTTTTAATATCAAAAATCTAAGTAAATGGATATAGGTAATGTGAGAGATTGCATTGAATATTTCTATTAACGCTGTAGACACCTACCTATATGTCACTAATGATGCGACGTAAAAATTTATAATTAAATAATAATTATTATTTTTAACGCTCTGCATGGCAGTCGTTGGGAGAGGCCGTTGTTCAGCAGTGGACGTCGTACGGCTGATATGATGATGATGATGAATTTTATTATGTTCTATATGCTAACTGCGTATGAAATAAATAACATTTGTATAAAATATTTTTTCAGGTAATAAATGCTATGTATCTTGAAATTTAGTTTACAAACTAGCCACGACTAATAGACAGTCCAGTCCAGGCCAGTCCAGTCCAGTCCACCTAGAACTACTTGTAAGCGTGAAACTTAACGCAAACTCCATCTACCGTGAATCATACCAGTAACTAACCAACTAATGATCGAGAGTTACGAGCTATTTACTAACTTAGTCTTCGACGCCATATTGAAATTAGGGAGGTGGAGTAGTCGATAAGTTAACATCGATAAGCGGATTTTATTTATGGTCAAAATGGCGAATATCTACCTGTCAGTATTTTGTATGTCTTACGTAGTCTATTAGATAGAGACATGATTTGAAATGTTTTTTTTTAATATAGCATTAGTTACTTTAAGTTGAATTGAAGAGTGGTGTCCGACACAATTAATTACACATTTTTTTCTATGATTTTCATAGCCAAATTTCTATACATTCTATAGATCTAAATGTCACGCTTTCAAGGCAATAAAGAAAATATGTATAGTGGTAAGAAGTTAGTTACGTGACTTATCTACTCAATTCATTAAGGGCTTTTCCGCAAATACGTCACTCAAGTATGCCTGGTAAATAAAAATATGGTAAATAAAGAAATAAAATATATTTTGAATGGGACATTAATGTCGAAAGTTCAATGTCGATATAAGTATCGGTACCTAGATGCATTTCAACTCCTCCCTAGCATAGCATCCCTCCAAATATAATTCTTCTGTCTGAGAGGTATCAGTTATTTAAGTCCTGTCTCCCAAGAAATGATGCAAAGTATACCTTTCACGAAGAAGATAAAGTTCAGAATGCAATGTACAATTTGGCTCATAGTTATTTCACATCCCTTTCTTACACTTACGCGGAAATGTAAAATGACCCTTACCTATTGAATTATTTACCACAGAATAAGGAATCACTAGTTTTAGTGGAAACAACATCTTGAGTAAGACAGCTGAAGCCGATTTTTTCACGAATATATCTATATAAATAAAACAAAGTCCCCGCCGCCTCTGTCTGTGTGTCCGAACGCGATGAACACAAAAACTACTGAACAGATTTTCATGCGGTTTTCAACAAATTACGTTATTTGAGTATGGAGAAGGTTTTTGTGTATAATACATCAATTTGGACCCGATAGGTGGTGCTGGTGGGCAGAACAAAGTCTGCCGGGTCCGCTAGTTTTTATTGAGTTAAAAGTCAGAGTTGCCAACGATAATGGCAATAAAACAGTAATAGATTATTTTATTATATCTATTATAATATATATCAGTGTATTTTCCATTATTTTTAATACTTATTATCCTATTCCGAACAAAGACAAATCCCAGAACACAAAAATCATAAAAAATTGTTTCTCCGTTCTCGAGTTATAAATGTTAAAACTAACACGACTTTTTTTATACTAGGGGCTCCCCGCGGTTTCACCCGCGTACCCGGGAGATCTTCCATTTTCTCGGGATAAAAAGGAGCCTATATCCTTTCTCAAGCTCCAGACTACTTGTGTACCAAATTTCATTTAAATCGGTTCATTAGTTTTTTCGTGAAAGCGAGTAACTCTGTCTGAGTTACTTTCGCATTTATAATATTAGTCAGAATTTAATTCTAAACCGTAATTTATGTAATAACGGGAAAATGCCCGAGAAAATGCTTTAGAATATTTAATATGGTAAAATGTGAAATGCATTTACCGTAAGTTAATTATTAAATTAACCGTATCTCCCGGCGGTTCTCATGTAATATTTATAACAGTACAGCAAACACATTTCATACCGTATTTATTACTTAATTACATTAATATTAGTAGGTGTAAGTTATTTAAAATGTTTTGTACTTACGTAGAATATGTTTGCCATATATTTTATGTTGAGAAGATTTTACAGCTTTTGATATGATGGAAGATTAAATGTTGCGACTTTTTTCATAGAAGATTTATTAGTAGTTATAATAATTGTACATTTAAAAACACTATACCTATTAATCTTTGTAGTATTTTAGGTGTAACTTAATGTATTTTTAAATAGTAAATAAATAAATTTACAAAATATTTTCACACTATTTTATCTCTAAATTCGAAATTAAAAAATATCACTTTAAACTTTCAGTCGAAAAAAAACACCAAAGTATCTTCCTTAAAATTTACAAAAATAAACACCGGAACTTAACGTCAAAGGCAGATTACAAGATTTAAACAATGTTTTACGAGAATTTAAATAACAAAATATCGCAGACTTTGAAATCAATTTCACCCCAAAAAATCAATCATCATCATCGTCTTGCCCTTATCCCACCTTACGTGGGGTCGGCACAACATGTCTTCTTCTTCCATTCTCCTCTGTCAGTCGTCATCTCAGCACTCACTCCTTTCTTACTCATGTCATCTTTCACACAGTCCATACATCTTTTCTTTGGTCTACCTCTGCTAATATATCCATCCACTCAAAAATCAATAATAATCAAAAATCAATCCCACCTCTCCTGCTTACATGTACCTACCATGATACTTACAAAGGAGTATTTTTTAGACCACAGAGGTGGCAAACAGGCATACGGCCCATCTGATGACAAGCGGTTACCGTTACCTATGCTGACGCTTGCAACACCAGGGACGTCACTCAGGCCTCATTCGCACGAGAGTTTTTTTAACGGACGTTAAAAAAGCTTTCAAATACAACAAATGTATTCCCAAGTGCATGTTCACACGTTTTCAAAACGCGACGCTTTTTTATCGAGCAGTGTTGTATTTTCAATTTTGGGCGTTGGAAATAGAGCATATTATGGTACTTGGAAATGCATTTAATTTTGCTGTATTTGAACGCTTTTTTAACGCCCGTTAAAAACACTCGCATGCCAATGAGGCCTTACAAAGGAGTATTTTTTTATACCACACAGGTGGCAAACAGGCATACGGTCCCACCTGATAAGAAGCGGTTACTGTAGCCTATGGACGCTTGCAACACCAGAGGCGTCACTCACGCGTGTTTTTAGATGTCAATGACGGACATGTCAAGGCTTTGCTAAAATACATACATTCAAATTATTAACAATATAGAAGTAGAATTCAAAATAAACAGCAAATAATGTAAATACAAATGAATTACACTGGTCAACAGTGATTTTGTTGCCTTTGATATAAGATTGATTTTGGATATTAATGCTCACAATTTATGAAACTATCATTGATTTTGTAAGATTTGGTCTCGTTTCTTTTTAAGATCTTACTTTTACACTGTATTTTAACATAAGATATGCAAACGCCGGTCGTGGGTTCGAATCCCACCCAGGACAAACATTTGTATGCCTGTTTGTTCTGTGTCTGGATGTAATTATCTTTATAAGTTTGTATTTAAAGTAATATATGTAGTATATCAGCTATCTGGTTACCATATTACAAGCTCTGCTTAGTTTGGAATCAGATTGGCCGTGTGTGAAAAATTACCCAAGATATAGGTATATATTATTATATAAAAATCATGAAAAAAAATCATGAGCACATTCAGTACTTTCAGGAATATATTCGTTATCTTGGCAGTTAAAAACATTAAACTTTTGCCATGATTTCCAGGGCAACAATTTATTTGTATAGCTGTATTATATCTAAATAATATGATAATGCAGACAAAAAAATACACAGAAATTGAGAGTGGTATAAAACATGATACAAAATCGAGAAGTTCTATTATGTCATTTAATCTAAGGGGTACTAAAGGAAGTCCTGAGGGTACTAAAGATATGGTGGCGAGGATGTGGCCAGTGGTTGCTGCAGTTGGGGTACTAGAAGTGGTTGTTGGGGTTGTACTGCTAACCTTATTTTTGGTGTTTAAAGACCACTATATGAAAATGTATCAATCTCAAGGTATGAGGGTTTTATGGTTCTACTAGTGGCTCCTCACGGCTTCGCCCGCATTCCCGGGGGATCTTAAATTTTTCCGGGTTAAAAAGTAGCCTATGTCCTTTCTCAGGCTCTGGATTATCTGGGTACCAAATTTTATTTAAATCAGTTCAGTAGTTTTAGCGTGAAATCGAAATAGACAGACAGAGTTACTTTCGCATTTATGATATTAGTATGGATAGCAAGCCGCGTTAAACGCACAGTGCACACATGCCATTACACTAGTGTTGTCGTGTTTTTGCCCTTATTTTTGTTTGTGAAGTAAATCTTTAGTATATCGAGTTTTAAAAGTAAAATATTAAGTACAAAAACTTTTTATACCTACTCCTTTCACATTTATTTATTACATACTAGCGAACTCGGTAGACTTCGTTCTGCCCACCAACACCACCTACCGGGTCCAAATTGATGTATTATACATAAAAACTTTCCCCATGAAATACTCCGTAATTTGGTGAAAACTGTTGTTTGTGTGTCCATCGCGTTCAGACAGACAAACAGACACAGACTTTGTTTTATATATATAGATTATTTTGATGCATCCATTTTAGTTTGTTTTTTTTTTCAGCAATATCTTTAATGTTTTTTGGTGGAGTAACTGCATTAATTATCTCCGGTATAACGTTACTTATAGCCTTGATTCAGGATCAACGGAGAATTATGTGGGTATGTAGTTTAATCAGTAACTACCATAATCAAGTAGGATCCATTGATCTCCACAATTATAGTAAAATTTCTTGAAGACTTTATTGTGACTATTTATTGATTCTCTATGAATACCTATGTAGAATTCTATTTTAGATAATGCAACTTTTTCTCCCTCAGTTTACCTTTACGACTATTGTTTTTTTAGTTTACGACATTTGGCTATTAATGTTATATTATGTTTTTATATCGTTAAATAAAGGTACGCATAGCTGTAAGTTTTCTTTAGTGTTTTAAAAGAAATTGTTAAAAAAACATTGTTATGTTTGTGATTTTATTTTCAGTTCTACATCTTAACATCGGCTTGCCTCTGTATTTACATATTCATACTATCTGTATTGAAGATACATTTTTCACTGATTATTTTGGAGAAAGGTAAAACAATATATCAATTTACCCAATATTTTTTTCCCCTTACAGAAATAAATAGATTTTGCGTTATATTCTAGACTTCATGACCTTAATTGACTAAATATTATGGCTTTGACTTTGACAACGTAATTTATATAAAGGTCAGTTATTTATAGGGACCTTATTTTAGGTCAAAAGCGGTTTCTACGTAGGTGAGTGTCCTTTGCGGCGTTTCTCATCGAAAGAGAGGCTTAAAAATTAAGTATAGGTACTTTAAAGTGAATCTTCGTGATAGCAAAGTAAATTTGACCTAAATGGATGTATGGATGGATGTTTGTTACTTATATAATTAAAGAATGGCTACTAAACAAATCATTCAGATTCCTTACATAGTTAAGATAGATTTACAGTACATATTCTACTTTTATACTAGGAAAATAGGACATAGGGGGGAAACCGCGTGACGAAAGCTAGTAATCAATTTATTTTTTAATTTAAGCTAGATCATTGAGCTTTAATTATTTTCATAATATTGAAAATGAATACAACTTTTTTACAATTTTTAAATCATAATTAATATTAAAACCTATCCGTAAATATAATAAGACTAATATTATAAAGGCGAAAGTTTGTGAGTGTGTATGTTTGTTACTTCTACACGTCTTAATGGCTGGAGCTATTTTAATAAAATATAGTAGGTATAGAGTTAGCTGACACCCTGGATTAACACAGGCTACATATTATTACTTATTTTTATCCTGGGAATATTGAAAATATCCCGGGAACGCGGATTATTTATACTCATCAAATCTGATACCTAATTTAGCTCCGCAGCAGTACATACCTACCTACTATGGAAACATAATAGCTTATCTATCTTAAAGCACATTCTCTAATAAAATTTGCATATGCTATGTTTCATGAACCATCCGCGTTATATGAACGTTGTAATACAGTAACGTACCAGCAACTCGCTATGAACAAACACTTTTTGCTGAGCCCAGCGTGTGTCGCCGGGGTATTAACATTACTCGGATCCGGTGAGAATATTTACCATATTAATTAAAACTATAAATCTTAACTACTATAATAAAGAGGAAAGATTTCTTGGTCGTTTTTTTGCATAGAATAGGGTACGAAACTACAGGACTGATAGGATAATTATTTCACCAATCACGTAGATACTAATTTTAGAAATGCGAATATATGTTAATAAAATTGTTACTTAACTGATTATGTTGAAAAGTTTTGCTTTTAATTTTGAGGGAAAAACGTCTACGCCCTTAATATGGGAATCAAAATAAAGAACATAAAGATTAGACAACCATAAAGTGTCACTATACGCAGTAATACAAGTTTTTGTTTAAAGCTTTAGGTAACTTAATAATAAACTTTAGGTATCTTAATAATAAACTTTAGGTACTTAATAATAAACTTTAGGTACTTAATAATAAAAATGTCCTGGGATTTCATACAAAGACGAACATTTGCAATGGTAACCGAATAACTGATACCTACTTATACTACTTTTAAATACATAGTTATATTTTTTTTCTTTTTAACAATTGTTTTATTTTTCTTTCAGTGATCTACTTCGTAGGTAACATTACAGTGTTTACATATTACAATTTGAGGTTTATTCATCCAATCATATTTAACTGTGGACCGTAGCAGTGTATGAAGACATAATAAATTGATATACAACCCTAATATTTTAATTTCCTTACCTATACGCGTTACCTTTCAGCCCAATTCTAATGAGTGATAAACTAAAGCTAATCTATTAATCTATTTGCTATTATATAAACTGCATTATCAACTGCGAAAATATTTTTTTTTTTGCCTTAAGAAGAATGATTAAATAAATACCTATATAAGATTAGATTAAAATAATCAAGTGCTAATTAAATATAGCTAAATAAGAGTTTGACAGGATGTTATTTTATGTTTATTAACTTTTAATCATTTGGTTAAATAAATGAAAAAAAGATGCAACAAAAGAAAAATGTTGTTGTTAAAACATATTTTTACGTTTTGAGGATGAAAAATAAAACGTTTTCAGGTGTCGTTCTGAGCAATCTACGTTGCAAAATTCGATGCATTTATAATATTAGTAGGAAGAACATTTGTTTGCATTTACTGGAAAAGCTTAATACATTGATTCTGTAGACTAAAAAACCTGGACATGCAATAAATATGAGTAGTACAAAAATACTAAGGTTTGCGATGCGAGAATCGCACAAAAAATAATTTTACTCGACTTAGTTACACCAAAGACAGGGTTAAGTTTTAGTCGTACATTTAGGATTTTAACTAAATAATTATAACCATATTTTTGCGCTTTGTTCTGGGTTATTTTGATAACTAGTGGCTCCACGCGGTGTCAGACGAGTTCCCGCCATAAAAGTGCCTATGTGTTAATCCAGATTATCGACTATCTGAGTTCTAAATTTAATCCAAATCCGTTGAGTACCTAGTTTTTGCTTGATAGTAACAAACATTCACACTCACCAACTCACATTTACACACACAGTAAATCTTTAACAATACCTGTTCACGTCTAGAGGCTTGCAGGTCTGAGTTTGGTACATTTAATAACTAATTATGCACTCCACGTATAAATGTAGCCTCCACTTCAATTATGCAGGTCGGGGCTACAGGCTACAGCAGGGGATCCCAAACTTTCAAAATTTTCCTAGTTCCGGTAGACCCCCCCCCCCCCCCCTTATTTTTTGGCCGTTCCCACATTATAGATATATAGATAACACTTTTACACCAAAAGACAAAACAGATATATATGAATACGGAAGTTTTTACAATCTGCCCACATTAAAGTAACTACGAGTAGGTGAACTCAAACCAACATTTTAGTTCTTCACTATCGAAACCAGATAAATGTTCGTGGACCCCCGCTTACGCATTGTGGACCCCTGGCAAGTCTCTCGTGGACCCCTAGAGGTCCACCTGGACCACTTTGAGAATCACTGGGCTACAGGATAAAGGATACAAGCTACATCACAGTAGCACCGGTACTCGCATAATTTTAGTGCCACGAACCCCACGAATGTATATCTAGGGAATTTACAATGTTTTCCACCGCACCGTTGCGGTGAAAGTGGATATTCTGTGTGCTCATATACGTATAAGGATATCTATGCTTTAAGCATGTAGAAGTAGTGTTTAAAATGTAGCAGCCGAGATTTGGAACTAGATATCCGATTTTGTAAAGCTATACTGTGATAAAAATATTAATTATATTCGCACCTGTAAATTTACGTAATTATATACTGGTATATTTTTTGTATTAATTACTTGAAATTTCAAGGCTAACACACAGAATCAAAACAAAATTCGATACTTTTAATATGAAGCGAAGATACCTTATCAATTATTTGTTTCAACAAACTTACCTACATTATAGCATATAGGTACTTACTTTAAATATATAACCAGCTTAATATTTATGAATAAATAGTTTTAGACCATCTGCAAACGACCACAGTTGGAACTACTTATAGTTACTATGGCAGAATCTTATAGCAACTTTATCCTATAATGAATGATTTTTAAATCTATTTACCACTTGGAAAATATTACTAGATAATCATACTTTACTTACAGATGGAAGAGACGAAATGACGAAACGAATGAAAAGACAAACCACGTTTCAATTTTGAATCCACACTGTCTTCCAGAAAACAAATTCTCCAAATAATTATATTTTTATAAACATTTTCCCCGAATTTAATTCACTCGACATAGCAATAACGCTTTCTGGATATTATATTTACTCGTTTACATAAAATTGCGGGTATATTTTTTATGATAATACGACATTTTCTTTATTTGCGCACGAACACGCTCACGGTACCGGAGAATTAATCAAGGGAACATGAAAAATATGAAATATATCATGCATTTCATTTTGTATTGTTAAGTTAAATAAAAAGAGGATAGAAGATAATTGTTTAAGGGAAAATGTACGAGAGAAAAGAAAACAGCAGATTTATACTAATATTATAAAGCCGAAGAGTTTGTTTGGTTAACGCGCGACGAGCACCATATCGCATATACGTCTGCTCGGCCTACCGAGCACGGCATCAAAATTACGGTCGTGTCCTCCACCGACCATCGTCAGCTTACAAAAATTCTCCGCGAACGTAGTGTGCCTTTCCACACTTACGCCCTCCCCGAGGAGAAAGCCCTCCGCGTAGTAATCCGTGGCGTCCCAAAAGAGATTAGCACGGACGACGTAAAGACCTCCCTTCAGGAGCAGTCCCTCCCCGTCATGAGTGTACACCGCATGTACAAGGGCCGCGCTGGCCTCCCGTACAACATGGTGATCGTCGCCCTCGAGCCGAACGCGGCGGCGAAAGCCATTTTCAAAATCCGTACAGTGTGCCATCTATCGGGCATACATGTAGAGCCTCCGCGCAAAAATAATTATCCGTCTCAGTGCCACAGGTGCCAATTGTACGGGCACTCGTCGCGCAACTGTTACGCCACACCCAGGTGCGTCAAATGCCTGGGTGACCACGGCACTCCGGAGTGCCCTCGACCCAAAGAAATTTCGGAGCAAACCGAGAAACCCGCGTGCGTCCTGTGCCAAACGGTAGGGCACACGGCCAACTACCGGGGCTGCTCGAAAGCCCCACGTCCGAAACCGCGTACCGCGATCCCACCCCTGATGAGGCGCCCACTTGTCCTCGCGAACGGTGAGGTAGTTCTCGCCCCGCAGCGTCCGTCCCCGTGGACGAAGGTCAATTACGACCGCAACTTCCCGGCCACAGTGGCGAAAACAGCAAGCGCACCTTCAGTGCCAAAGGTGCCGTCGGCGGCACCTATCGCGACGCCCGCCCCCGCTCCCAAGCCTTCTGCTTGGGAAAAACCCCTAATTCCGCGGCCCTTAATCGCGCCCACACCAATCAAACCCCGCGAAACGCCGGTTAAACCCCGCGAAATCCCCGCGCCCGTCGTAAACAACTCACAGTGCGAAGATACGGACTTCGCACTGGTCGAGAGATTCGTCAACTCGATTGATTTTGACGAAATAGAAAACTTTGCGGATCAGATCCGCAAAAATGAGGGCAACGGTATGGCCCTCGCGTTAGTAGCTATGCGATTCCGGAAAGTCGCACAATCGTTAGCGTCATTTAAAATCAACGTATAATGGATAATACATCTGTAACGTGTAGAGTCAAACCCAGATCCCTAATAGTAGGCTACTTCAATGCCAACGGCATTGCAGGTCAACGCGAGGAGATAGCAATCTTCCTCCGGGACCATCAGATAGACGTGTTACTTGTTCAGGAGACCTTTTTGAAACCCTCGCACAGGGAACCTAGAATTGCGAACTACTGCGTGGTACGTAACGATAGGCTAGATTCCGCCCTAGGCGGGACCCTGATCTACTACAGAAGGTCCTTGCACTGTACGCCGCTCGATCCTCCTCCCAACCTCCAGTACATTGAGGCGTCGGTATGTCGGCTCGGCATGACCGGTCATGATTCGATCACATTAGTGTCCGCGTATCTATCTCCGACTTCTACCCGTTCGTCGCTCCGGAGCGACTTAGAGTTAATTTTTAGTCTCGGTAGCTCTGTCATAGTGGCGGGCGACCTTAACGCAAAGAATACCATCTGGAATTGCGTCGCATCGAATTCCAGAGGTAGACTCCTTGAAACTCTTTTAGTGCCGTTAAACATAGATTTGATAGCGCCCCTCGAACCGACTCATTTTCCCGGGAACTTAGACCATAGACCAGACATATTAGATGTTGTACTGTTACAAAATGTGAACTTACGTTTGCACGGCATAACAGTACATCATGAATTAAATTCCGACCACCGACCTGTGATCTTAGAATTCATGCCGCGAGTAGGTGCCCCCGATCCAGGTCGACCCTCTCCCACCAAAATTTCGACGGACTGGGCTAGGCTAGGCGAAAGCCTCAAGTCAACCTCGTCCGTTCACTTAGATAAAATTCCCGATAATATCGTCACCGCGGACGACGTAACAGGCGCAATCGACTGCCTAACAGATCACGTGCAATCGTTAGTTAACGATTGCTCACGGACAGTGCCGGACACGAGCGATCGTAAATGGCAAATGCCCGATGACATACGTGAACTGATTAGGCGGAAGAACGCAGTCAAGCACGTGGACGATCGTCGTCCGATGATACATGTCCGGGCTCATCTGCGCGCTCTCCAACGGGTCATCAAGGACCGCGTGGACGAGTGGCGTCAGACGAGTTGGGACCGTACCCTCGACGACCTCGAACCATCACATCAAGCCTTCTGGCAGTTATCGCGTAAATTTACTAAGAATACGGTAGTCCCGGTACCTCCCCTCTCGCGTCCAAACCAACCTCTCGCGTTTGAAAGTGACGAAAAATCCGAATGCCTCGCCGACAGCCTGGCGCTTCAATGTACTCCTAGTTCTCTCCCGGTCGACCCGCGTCACGAGGAGATGGTTAATTCAGAATTAGAACGGAGAGCTTCACTCCCGCTAACTCAGCCTTCCGCTGAGCCATCAGTAGCCACAGTAGTCGACGCCGATGAGGTAACGGAGCCCATACCCCCCGTGACCCCTGAGGAGGTCGAATCTATCGTCAAGAACTTGCACCCGAGGAAAGCCCCGGGGCCAGATAAAATCACCAATAAGGTGATCAAGTTATTCCCAGCCACTCTTATAGTGCTTTTAACATCTATTTTTAACGCTGCCCTCTCTTGTAATTTATTTCCCCAACAGTGGAAGGAAGCCACCGTGATAGGCATTCACAAGCCCGGCAAACCTAGATCCGAGCCCTCCAGTTATCGCCCCATAAGTCTGCTCAACGTCATGGGCAAGATTTATGAGAGGCTTCTCTATATTAGACTCAAAGCCTTTGTAGACGCAAATAAGCTCATTCCTGACGAACAGTTTGGTTTTCGAACCAAACATTCGTGTGTTCAACAAGTCCATCGTATTGTCGAACACGTCTCAAGTAAATTCATGCGCGGTCAGAAAACAGGTATGCTCCTCTTCGACGTGGCGAAGGCATTCGACAAGGTGTGGCACGAAGGCTTAATTTATAAGCTCTACACCATGGGTGTCCCACCTAGACTCGTGACCATCTTACGAGACTTTCTGTCGAACCGCCAATTTCGCTACCGAGTCGAGGGCGTTCTGTCTTCCCCTCACCCTATACGTGCCGGAGTCCCTCAGGGTTCGGTACTTTCCCCCCTATTATTCACGCTATTCACCAGCGATATGCCCAGGTTAGATAAATTCACTAACTTAGCCCTTTTTGCGGATGACACCGCTATATTTTGCTCAGGCACTAGCCCTCAGACTATAACTCGTAAACTCCAACGTGCAGCCAACGCACTAGGCGCTTGGTTCCGCAAATGGAGAATAGAAATAAACCCCTCCAAAAGTCAGGCAATTCTCTTTCGCAGACCCACCGGTCGTGGTAGTCGCTCTAGAGACCCCCCCTCGACACCAGTAACGCTTTTCGGCGAATCGATCCCCTGGGGTAGGTCAGCCAAGTACCTGGGCGTAACCCTTGACGATAGATTGGGCTTCCGGCCACACATAAAGGCGGTACGCGCGCGTGCCGCCTTTGTGATGGGTCGGCTCCATTATCTCCTCAATTCAATATCTAAGCTTTCGTTAAAATGTAAAGTTAGACTCTATACCGCGTGTATTCGTCCAATTATGACGTACGCTAGTACGGTCTTCGCTCAGGCTTCTCCTACGCGCTTAAAGCCACTTCAAGTTTTACAGAACCGGTTCATGCGTAAAATCACGGGTGCCCCGTGGTACGTTCGCAACGTCGACTTACACGTCGACTTAAAATTGCCGACCATCAGGCAATTCATGAAACGGGCCTCTCGTCGCTATTTCGATTCCGCCGTTAACAGCAGTAACCCGTTAATCGTGCAAGCTGCTAGCTACACGCTATCCCGTATATCCAGCGTACGCAGACCAAGGATCGTCCTTGCCGAGTCTGACGACGATACTACCAAAATTCAAGACCAGCTTGCAGCCGGTAACTCAGCTCGCGATACACAACCCCACACTAATACACAAATCCGATTCCGTCCTCGCCGGCGAGGACCGTCGCGACGTCCCACCCAGTCTCGTCTTGTTAGTGCGGCCCGTGCCGCAGCAACGACCCAGTCCGCTCCCTAAATAATCATGCCAAGTGAGTCCCCACTTCCCCCAGTGACGCCCTGAGCCGAGGCACGGTCCCGCAGGGGACACCCTCAGCGCTGTCGCTTAAACTTTCCTTCGGTTGAGAGCCATCTGCGCTCACCGAAAAAGTCCGCGTAACGGTGTAAAAGCCATCTGAGGCTGTCACCTTCTAGTCCATTCAAAAAAAAAAAAAAAAAAAAAATGGTTAACGCGCTAATCTTAGGAACTATTAATTCGAATTGAAAAATATTGATCAGTATTGGCTAGCTCATTTATTGAGGAAGGCCATATGCAACATCACGCTACGACGAATAGGACCGGAGCATCAATCATAAATGTTGCAAAAACGGGGAAGTCTCGCTAATGAAGTTGCGCGGGTCAACTAGTAAAAAATAACATACCTATGTATATCGTGCATTTAATTTTGTAGTAACTTAAATAAGGCAGGATAATTGTTTAAAAGAAAAATGTACAAACAAAGAGAAAAGAAACAGTAGATTTTTATCATAAAAGACTTAAATCTTGATATCGAAATAGATTCCATTTCAGGCGAATGTTTCCGACGTAATGACGATGTGAATTTCAGGAATGGTTGAAGACCGCCCTAGCTTGCCTTGGTTTAATTCAGTAAGGTAAACTCGTACCTAGACGATGTTTCAATGCGGGTTTATGCTCTGTCTCTGTCTGTTACTACGTTACGACGTGAGAAGGATGCTGTTGAAGACTTTGGCAATAAAGTTTGTATTAGAGAAAGCACAGTCTGGACAGGAGTGGCCGGGACACCGGCCGAATTCTGAAAATATCTAGAATTGTTACTAGTCTGTCCGTTACATAGGAAATGTTTGGGATTTTATTCATAACTAGCTGACCCGGCAGACTTCGTACTGCCCCAATCTATACTTCATTTTATTTAGAAAACGTCTGTATAGGATAAAGAACGAACTGTTTAGGGTGTTCCCGGCAATTATAACATATTTCTCACCTTTTAAACCTTCCCTGGACCCCCACGAACATTTCAAGACCAAGGAATGATACTCAGTTCAACAGTTCTCGAGTTTTTGTGAGACTAACGAACAGCAATTCATTTTTATATATATAGACTAGTGGCTCCACGCGGTTTCACCCGCGTTCCCGGGGCTCTTCTACTTTCCTGGGATAAAAAGTAGCCTATGTCGTTTCTCAGTTTCTAAACTATCTGTGTACCAAATTTCATTTAAATCGGTTGGGTATTTTTAGCGTGAAAGCGAGACTGACAGACAGAGTCACTTTCGCATTTATGTATTAGTATAATTTTTTGCTAGATATAATTTTGTACCTACTTAGTTAGAATATCTACCGCCGTGTGAATAAGTCCAAAATGCATCCGCTTTCACAATAGTTTAATGGATTACGAAAGTACCTATAGCTTAGGTATATTATCACTATAATGACATATTATAAAACAAAGTCACTTTCCGCTGTCTGGCCCTATGTCTTCTTAAATCTTTAAAACTACGCCACGGATTTTGATGCTATTTTTTTAATAGATAGAGTGATTAAAGAGGAAGGTTTTTATATACAATACATGCATAATATGTTAGAGAAACACTGTCAATTTTGGAGGCTTCTAATGCGATGTATAAGCATTGCACTCGTGCGAAGCTGGGGTGGGTCGCTAGTAGATATGTAGTTATAAATAAACAAACCCACACTATAAAGTGATGTGGCATGTACACAATTGGGATTACATAAGTTTGCAATATAAACACATACCTACCTACTTCACTAGTGTAGTAGAGCTAGTGTAAAGCATACAATTAAATCTATTGTCATAATATAGTGCTTTGTTTCGATTGCATGTTCTATTCTAACTAATCCTCCTAATATTATAAATATATATACTAACACTAATATCTATATATATAAAAGAAAGTCATGTTAGTTACAGTCTTTATAACTCAAGAACGGCTGAATTGATTCGGCTGATAATTGGTGCGGAGGTAGCTTAGAACCAGGGTTGGACATTGGATACTTTTTATCCCGGGAAAATTGAAGATCCCCGGGAACGCGGGTGAAACCGCGGGGACCCGTTGTTCTACACTAATATTATGAAGAGGAAAGATTTGTATTTTTGTATGTAACGAATAAACTCAAAAGTACTGAACCGATTTTAGTAGTTCTTTTTTCATTCGAAAGCTACATTATCATTGAGTAACATAGGCTATAATTTATCCCTGTATTCTTACGGGAACGGGAACTACGCAGCAGGAAGCAGGGAGGCAGCTAGTATATTATAAGTGCGAAAGTTTGTGAGTATGGATGTTTGTTACTCTTTCACGCCAAAACGACTGATGGGGTCTGCTGATCATAGGATACTTTTTATCCCAGGGAAAATCAAGATGTGAAAGGAAACCGCTAGTGATAAATATATCAAGAAAGTAAACTATAGTAACGACATAGTGAACGTTAGTTCAATGAATAGGGGGTGTTTTGAAAAGCGGTTCGCACACGTAGCTCTGTGTATGCCATCATTAAGAAACAAGAATTGACACGCTGTATACGGCAGTGGTTAAATACATAGACTAAGGAGCTCATAGAAATGTATAGAGCAGTCTTTTCAAAAGTTTCCATGCTAACTTTTTAATTACTAAAGACAGGTAGTGATTATTTTTGCCTAAAAATGTTGCTGGATTTTGAAGGTGTAAGAACATGGATTAAAAAAGTTGTTGGTTTTCCATAAATACTAACTTATATTTTAAATGCGAAAGTTACTATGTCTGCCTGTCTGTCTATCACATATATCTAGTTATGCTAGGCTACTATTTATCCCTGGAAAACGGAAGATCCAAGGTACACGGTGAAAACCGCGGGGAGCCACTTGTTTTAAATAAAAAATTATGTTTAGTTACATATATTCAGACTCATTTACTATGATTGCTAATATATAACATACATAAAATATATGAAGCTATTTAAAGCCTGACCAGAAAAAAAATATTAAGGGATCCACTACCGATGGTTATCTAAACTCATTTCAGTTCACTCACTCAGTTATTAATATGCCGAGTGTTGATTTCAATAATTATGTCACCATTGGACAGCTACATTTTTCTTCTTTTTCTTCCTGCCCTAAGCAGGGTCGACACAACATGTGTTTTTCTTCCAAACCTCTCTGTCCGTCGTCATTTCAGTCATTTCAGCTACATTATCAGGCTATATTTTATTCCAACAGGAACGGGCACTACTCGGGTGGAACCGCGTGGAGGCAGCTAGTTATTAATATGTTGCTATCCTATCTATAATATTGTATTGTGTATGGACGTAAACCTAAAGGAATATTTGCAGAGTAAGCGAGGGTAGGTTATTGAATTTACACACGTCGTTTTGTAGCTTATCAACGTGTCACGTTGTACGTATTCGGATATATCCGCAGTCTGCACGTCTGTACACAACACTATATCCGAAACATGTTTCTGCTGATCGGCATTTTCAAAGGCTTTTAGGATCTAGTCAATATTATGTCAGTAATAATAATGCTACGGGTTTTCATTCGAGTAACTTATTGCTTGAGATATTTTAGACTGATTCACTAATATAATAAAGCTGATAAGTTTGTTTGTTTGATCGCGCAAATCTTAAGAACTACTAGTTCGATAAAAAAAATATTATAGCATATTTATCGTAGAAGGCTATGGACTATATAACATCACGCTACGACCAATAGGAGCGGCGCAACGTGGACGAAATTGTCTTGTTGAACTATTCTTATATTTTTTTGGCGCACATAAGTACTTAGGTACTTGTGTTAAAAAACAGACATTTTAGATTTCGTATATCTAATCTTTACTGTTTCAAATATAATTAACAAGCTTCTGCCCGCGACTTCGTCCCCGTGGAATAGTTTCTTTGGGCTAACGCTAACTTTAGCCCACGACTTCGTTTACGTAGAAGTTTGGCATCTCGCAAAGCTTACTGTGGCCACCGCACTTCCCCCTCATGACTACCAGCCAGGCAGCAGTACCTACTTGATCATTATTTCGCTGCGTTGTCATTTGAGAACTGCGATATCTCCTTAAATATTAATTAAAATATGATATAAATTATTATTTATTATTTTATTTGGTGTTTGCATGCATTATAGTCCGATAATCTCCTTTATCCAGGGTAAGAATTTTGCCAGATCAGTAAAGATGATGTACTGGTGTGGGTCGCATCGGATCTCGCCGGATCCGACGCCAGGGGAAAGGGAGACAAGACCACGGAGGTACCAAGTGTCTTTCAATTTGAAGACCATTCCTCCACCACTGTCTCCCGTGCATACTGATGTTCCTGGAAACAATTGTATATTTACATAGATGTTTCACGGTTTGTTTATAGAGTAATTTCGCCTCACAGTTTGACCCATGTCCCAGAGAATCATTTTAATATATTTTTTGAATTTGAACCAAAAGTAAACTAAAACAGAATTGCTCTTTAGTAACTTTTTTGGGATATTTTACCTGACTATGCTAATAGGGTTATATTACCTATATATTAAATACTCTCAAAATAAATTACTTTGGTCATCTACATTTGGATGTTTTATATTTTCTTCAAATTATTATTTTATACACTAGCTGATCGGATCAACATATAGATGATAAATGGGCTATCTGACACGAACATAATTATATTAGAAATTCAAACTAACCAAAGCGTTTTCAATACAAACAGTTCCATTAACAATATCTATGTTATTTGTGCATGAACATATCTCTTTGAACTTATATATCGTAGGGATTAAATTAAAGTTACTACATATTACAACTAACCATTTTTGTAGCCAGCGCAGTAAGTATACGAAGAGGTGTATCTAACGTAGAAGCCAATATTCGTGCCAGACCGCAGACATGTCTCCTGCTGCACCACCGGCATCTCGGCCCATCTGAGGTCCTCAGTAAGGGCCCCAGTTTCATCAGAGCCCCAACCTACAACCTGGACCGAAGGGCTAAGAATGAAAGTGAATTTCGAACCGTACTTTGGTTGTTTTGATCGTCATAAGTGTCTGGAGGCCTAAACTGAATGATTGGCTTTATATTTTTATAATATATAGTAGTTATTTACGTATACCTATTTCCCAAAGTACATAAGTTAAAACTATATAATGTAATATTTTTATTCTTTGTACATTATTAAGTGTGATGTTACTGCAACTAGCATTAGCAAACAAACTAAAGCGATTTAAATAAATATAGGAACTTTATAAGGTAATTAAATGACTTCACTTCCCCGTTTTTATAACATTTTTCATTGATGCTCCGCTCCTATTGTATGTAGTGTAATGATATATAGCCTAAAATGGCGATAAATGGGCTATCTAACACTGAAATAACTTTTCAAATCTGACCAGCAGTTCCTGAGAACGGCGCGTTCAAGTAAGCAAACAAAATCGTTAGCTTTAAATACTAAGTATAGACTACACTGTTGGAGCGCGCCGTCATAAGGCGCCAGCGCGGGCTGCGCGGGCGCGCGGGCTGCGCGGGTCGGAGGGCGCGCGGGCCGGGGCTCTGCGTCGGTCCGCCACTTACCGCTACGCCACCGACGACATTGCGCGTTAACATTGTTTCTTTCGGTTCATTATAATTATTTATACAGTCCACTAGTTTAATTTAATAGTCCCTATATAGGACCCTAACAGGCACGGTCTTATAACAATTATCTCTTACCGATCCCACTATATCGTTTCCAATGACATATTTCAGATCAGTCTGATCTTCAGGCCAGAGGCATGCTGGTGTGATAAGGCTCGAGAACTGCACAGCCTCTTCCAGTTCCAAAATGGCTAAATCGTGACTGTGCGATGATGTCTTGTCATACTCCGGATGTCTGGTTATCTTCTTCACCTGTTAACATATAATCCATATTAATATTATAAATGCGAAATTGACTTGTCTGTCTGTCTGTCTTGCTCTCACGGTAAAACTATTGAATCGATTAAAATGAAATTTGGTACACAGATACTTTAGAGCCTGAGAAAGGACATAGGTTACTTTTTATCCCGGGAAATGGAAGATCCCCCGGGAACGTGGGTGAAACCGCGAGGAGCCACTAGTATACCATAAGTTTCCTTGCTAGAACCCTTGGCTTTCAAGCTGTTTTAAATTGCCAGTTCTATGAGGAGGCGTTGTAGTGGCAGTGAGGCTTAGGTATTACAAATGTCCATAGGTGGATTTGGCGGTGACCACTTACCGTCAGATGTACCGTCTACCTGCTTGTCAACTTATGGATATATGTTATACTAGTGGCTCCCCGCGGTTTCACCCGCGTACCCGGGAGGTCTTCCATTTTCCCGGGATAAAAAGTAGCCTATATGTTAATCCAGGTTATAAGCTATCTTTATTCCAAATTTCATTCAAATCCATTCAGTAGTTTTTACGTGAAAGAGTAACAAACATCCATACATCCATACATCCATACTTACAAACTTTCGCCTTTATAATATTAGTAGGATGCTGCTTGTTATATTTAAATTCCACATATACTTTAAGACACCTCAGTTATCCAGATAACTTCAGTAGAGTTTGGGATCAGTATTTTTTTTATTTTTGAGGCCCTAGCTGGCTTATACCTAGTTGACTGGCTATGTGGTGAGCCTAACTTTTAAGCCGTCTCTAGGAGGTTCTAATACTACCCAGGACAAACATTTGTGCTCTTGAACATTTAGTATATCAGTATCCAAGTATTTAAAAGCAGTTTAATTAGTATATCATATGGTTAAGGGTCTGCTAAGTTCAATGAAAATATTCCAGGATATTTAAGAACCATTTTTGCGAATGATAAAGAGTACTAACGAATATTTCAGCAGTCCCATCTTTTGAGGTTCTAAGGTTGTGTTTGCCGAGGTGGACTACCCTCATATGGGGGGTGACCTCCCTCCGGCTGTTCTTGGTTGTGACGCAGTGAGCCGCTGTGATGATATGCCGGCTGGAGACCAGGGTACCACCACATATGTAACTAGATTGACCAGTCTGCAAATGGAATTATGGTAAGACCAAAGCTTCCTTTTATGATAGCATCTTGAAACTTATTTCAAGCTAAAGAACATTATTAGTAAATATTTTAGCCAGAATATCTGCCTCTTATTTTATTGCTTCTGATATTCCAAAGATCTTAATTTTTACCAGGATTTAATATAATTTAATAGTAGATTATTAAGTAAATCTTGTATCTATAGAAATGTTCTAAGCCAATAATTTGATCATACTCGAAGAATCCATATAAGCATGGATGATATAAGATAAATAGGAAAACGTACCTTTTGTCGGTGTTTATAGAGTGCAACATGCCATGGCCATTGTCCCTCTAATGTCAGCTTTCCAGACACCACCAGTGGTACGGGATTGTATACTTTACCACACACACCCTGTAGATGAAAGAAGTTCTAAGTTTTCATTTATGAAGATTGTTTTACATTACGACAAAAGCTACAGGCATTATGGTCTCCCCTGATAGACAGCGGGTTATCGTAGCCTGTACCAGCATATTTATTTATTATTTATAATTTAATCCTTGCTACCAGCATTCTTGCCACTTGAAACTTTAAAAAAATCATACTTATTATTATTTCTACGAATTAATCTAGTTTCAAGTTCCTTTAGCATAATCTAATACATTAGCTAATAGTATATCCTTGATTATTCTCCTTCTGAGATATTAACTACATCAGTAAAACTCACTTCATCAAAATTTGTCGATGGTACATATGCGCCTCCTTCAAAGTCATCATCAAAATCCTCTTCTTCATTGATGTAATCATCATTACTGGAATAAAAAAGTAACTGATTATGGAACTTGTTTATTATAGTTTTTTCTTTTGACAACATTGAAATTTAATATTGTAATATGGAACTATTAAATGGTAATAAATAAACAATAGCCTGAATTGATAGCCTGAATTACTGAGTTAGTTTATTAAAAAATTGACCTTGCTGAGTTTCTTGGCGGCTTCTCAGTTAAAAGCTGATCTTTGATCCGGTAGCTGCTTCTACTACTTTGACCTTTAAAAGTATCCTTTAACATACTAAACCTAGCTTGGAATTAATCTATTATATAAAAGCTAGTGTTCTGACATGTTGTTTAATCTTTAAGTTATCACTATGTATTATAAAACAAGCGCTTCCCGCTGTCTGTCCCTATGTCTTCTTAAATCCTTAAAACTACGCAACGGATTTTGATCCGGTATTAATAGACAGAGTGATTCAATAGTAAGGTTTTTATATACAATACATGCATAATTTATTAGAGAAACACTGTCAATTTTGGAGGTTTCTAATGTGATGTATTTATTACACCCGTGCGAAGCTGGGACGGGTCGTTCGTCAAAGTATATAGTAAACTTACTTGTTTTTAATAGTAGGTGCACGACTGGGAGGTTCGATGTCGCATACTTCTCTAGCGTTCAATTTAATTGATACCAACTTAGGAGCTCTATGATAAGGCTCATATCTGACGAATAAACGTACAGCCACTGTGTTTCCTGGCTGAATACTTATGGTACTATTCTCGATTGTGAAATGTATGTTGTCTGGTGTTGATACAGCTCCTACCCAGTTCTGAAACGTGAATAATAAAAAGATAGTTAATACTTTATTGTTCCGTTTAACCTATTGGAGGTCCAGGTCATATTGATTGGGACTTCGTGACCTTGACAGTGCAGTTTTTTTTTAAAGTATTTTAGTAATAAATATGAGGTTTTTTAATCTGTTTAAATGTAAATAATATGATATTGTTGTATTAGATCAAAGTTGGTCGTGTAAAGAGTAATCGCTAGGTTCCGAGCCGAGCATTGCTTTGCAGAGAGTGACTGTTCTAAAGTGCTTGTAAAGACTTATTTCAAGGGAAATATTTCGATGTTGCTTATGTTAGATATTTATTTATAAATATATGGAATAATATCCGGGGACATATTTCAGACACAGCCAATCTGATTGCAAACTAGTGACTGTTCTGAGTCTATTTAAGAATTTATGTATTTAAAACGGAGGTAATATATCAGCTATCTCCCTACCATAGAAATAACTCTGGCCAAATGTAAAAACATATTAATATTGCAAGTTAAATAAATGTTAATAAAAAAAACATACTCCCAGTAAATCCGCTTTAGAATCCAAGAGAATGTCCAGCTGCATCGATACTATGGCAACTTCAGTCGTCAAATTTATGACCCCATGCCATATCCCGGGTTCGCTCACTTCCTCGTACATAAACACTCCGGGACATGGAGATACAGATGTCGACTGTTCCAGGGACAAAACTGCCAGGGTATTGACCAGGAGTAAAACTGAGATCTGAAATTTGCAATGGGACCAATTTAACAAACTAAACTTTCTGATGTATTCATTAAAATTATGGAGGTTGCATGTCTAGGTCAGTTTGTCAAAACTATGATTTGTACGATAAATGTAGTAAAACCAGTTTGAAACGACGTCACTTTTGGCTTTCGTCTTATAAGTGAATAAATAAGTAGATATTATATTGACATGACTATTTACATATAACATAACTATTTTAGTCATTATCTATATGTATAATAATGAATCCCTATTTCCCTTGGTCACGGAATCACGCGTGAACGGCTGGACCGATTGGGCTAATTCTTTTTTTGTTGATTTGTCTGAAGATACATACATTATATATTAACTTTTGTAATGTTGATGCGTTTGACATAAGTGTTAGTCGCTTTCATTCAACAATATTCATAGTTATGACAGGACAACGTCTGTCGGGTAACTAGTAAGATTTATTACTTGATATTATTATTTTTAAATACTTACACTAAATACAGTTCTAGTTAACCTTTCTTCTCTTCTAGTTAATCTTTGGCAAAAAATATTCCATCATAAACAAACATACAGCTCAAAAATAATAGCGTGTGAAAAAACTACTATTTATATACCTACCTAATGTTATTATACTACTTGAGATGTTAATACGCACAGTAATTATGTACCTATATACAGTGACTGATTAACCCTTAAACAAAAGAAGCAATTGCCTAGAGCATCACGTCTGGGGAGGCACCAGAAAAAGCACAAAAAAATCCATCCTTAGGGCATCACGTTTCACTCTCACGTCACCAAAAACCGTATCAAAAATAGTTTAAAGATCGATTCTAGTTGACATAAGGATAGGGGGCCCCATGGGCGTGGATTGCTTAGGGCATCAAGAAGTCTTAATCCGTCACTGCCTATATACCTATACAATTAAAGTAGCAAAGTTTTTGTTTATCATGGTTACATCTTCGAAGTTGACTAACCGGTCCATTTAGCTTTTTGTACACAAAAACCTAGTCATAATCATAACCCTCTTATAAATAGTACTACGTATCTATTTAATATTAATTACTTGTTAGACTAGCTTTGAATTAAGTGACCGAATACAAGAACAGGATTTCATTAAAAAACAAACAGATGAACCTAAACGAAATCGCTTAACAAGTTTTTTGGGTGAATGTTGCATATATAAAATGCAACGTTTTATATAAAGGTTTAGCCAAATAGAACGAGCTTTAGTATCACTATAGGATTAATATATTTTAACTATTCATTATAGACAGCCCGGTTGGCTTTGTGGTTAGTGACCCTGACTCTCAAGCCGCGGGTCGTGGGTTCGAATCCCAACCAGGACAAACATTTGTATGCATGAATATGTCTGTTTGTCCTGTGTCTGGATGTAAAATATCTATATAAGTATGTATTTAAAAGTAGTATATGTAGTATATCAGCTATCTGGTTACCATATCACAAGCTCTGCTTAGTTTGAAATCAGATTGGCCATGTGTGAAAAAATGTCCCAGGATATTTATTATAAATAGGTATAGCAACCCGCCCCAGCTTCGCACAGGTGCAATGCTTATACATCACATTAGAAACCTTCAAAATTGGCAGTGTTTCTCTAACATATTATGCATGTATTGTATATAGAAACCTTCCTCTTGAATCACTCTATCTATATAAAAAAGCGCATCGAAATCCGTTACGTAGTTTTAAAGATTTAAGAAGACATAGGGGCAGATAACGGAAAGCGACTTTGTTTTATAATATGTAGGGATGAAGCTACATTAAAACGTATGTTTGTTACTTGTTACGTCGACATGATAGTGATATTATTTGTAATTAGCTTACCATATTTAAACTTAATTTAATATCACTTTGGTAAATCCTCGATGCTTTAAACACTCACTAATTTTAATGATATCGAGACATGTGACTCACGCGCAGTCACGCGAACAGTGAAATAATAACTAATCGACTTTAAGTCAAGGATACTCGTGTCTCGTATGACTTGTTAAAGTGCTACTACCGGATATTATATAGCGAATACAGATTTGTATCATAAAGCCACATTAGTGCCTCCTCGCGGTTTCACGGAATCTTGGATTTTCCCAGGATAAATAGTAGGTATATATATATATATGTTATTCCAGAACATATTCTAAATATGTATGTACTAAATTAGATTGAAGGAGGTAGTGCGCAACGGATTCGTCCGTTCGAAATTGGATTAGCCCGACTGGAGTAGTAGGTACCTCCACCTTACAGAAGACCGCAGCCAAATAACACTACATGTAGTGTTGTGAGTAAGGTAGCCAGAGCTCCATGAGGAGACGCTGTAGCGGCAGTGGGGGGACCAGGGATGGAGTAGCGTTGTAGGGGTATGCAGGAGTGATACCTGTTTAGCCTTTCGACGAAAAGTACATGTATATTGTGATCCCTTCAGCCGTACTGGCGTGGAATACTTAGTAACAAACATACATCCATACATCTCGGCCATGCAGGTTACGTAAGTTGTATTAAATTTAGAGGCACAGGGCAGGGATTTGAATCTTTTAATAATGTGTTTATCGAATATTTTTATTAGGTACTTACTCGATTAATTACTATACCTTTTATATTAGGTCATCATTGTCAGCTCATATACGTCTCCACCGAGGAGCTCGAGCCTCCCCTAATTATCGTGGCGTGTAGGCCATAGTCCACCACGCGGGCCTAGTGCGGATTGGCGGACTTCACATGCCTTTAATTGTGACATCTCGGGCATGCAGGTTTCCTCACGATGTATTCCTTCACCGAAAGCCAGTGGTGTGAATCATTACATAAGATTTTTTTTTTTTGTAAATTCAGAGGTACGGGCCAGGGATTTGAACCTGCACCCTCATGATCGTGAGTCGGGGCGTTCCCAACTGAGCCACCACGGCTCTTATATTAGGTACTTTTATTTGTTACACTTGTGGTGGGAAAAAAATGAAAAATCAATGGCAAAATAATTCCTAGGACTTTGTTCATTTATTTATTTTAACATTCTCGCAATCGTCAATAAAGCCGATTAAAGTTCATGTCGTTTTTTGAAATCGGTCTCACCGTCGATGCCAAGAGAGTTACAAAATAAGGGTATATTAAAAAACTGTATGTTACATCTTCTCTGGGGCAATTATACCGATAAATTCCCAGCATATGGCAATACCAGCGTCTGTGTACATCTCGATCGACCATTTTGTTTTCCCATATTCCAGTGACGTCACCCATTGATGCTGAAGATGGTTTACGTCTACGTTGTTATCGCAATATACACCCTGGAAGCATAATTATGTTATTTGAATGCGAGACTTAACTTGGTGGATGAAGGTTGAAAATACGCTGGACATGTTTTTGTGGCACCTAGAGATAGAATTTCGGTCTTGTTGTTGCGTAAGGTCTAATGCTGATAGTGGGCTTATTCAGGACAGCCATTCGTGTACATGTCATTTCGACACCAGCTATTTATACTACGCTAAGTCCGAAATGTGTACTTTACAGGAGAGGCATATAAAGGAAAAAACGTGATAACTTTTACATTAATTAAGATATTTATTTGAAATTTGGAACCCTTCATGGTTATTTTTTTCATTATAATATCTCATATTTATTTTCCCATAATTATTTCTATTTTTCGATTTAGCGCTAGTTAGCCGAATATAGACGTAATTCTTCAAATTAATTTTACAAGTTACACACGTCTATCTTACGTTAGCGTTGTGTATTACGGGATGTCATAGTGATAAAGATGTGTTATTTTTATTGTGTTGCGATGATAATTTTTAAATAAATCATGCATTATTTGTAACCTTAGGGTTATATATATATCCGTAAAATATATTATTATAAATTCACTGGCTAAATAACTAGTTATTAAAGTTAGCTTTTTGTTAACCCGTATATACGTCTCTGGCGGATATTGTGTTAAAAGCCGCCAAATTATACATAGCGTAATATACATCGACCTGTGCCACAAGTTAACGCCTCATTTATCTTTCCGTGGAGCCTAAAATTATATTATTTTTTATAGATTCTAGATAGAATAGAGCAATATATATTATATTCAGTAATTTTGATACATAATTTAAACTAATAACGTATAAAACTAATAAGTAATCAACAGTTAATTAAATATCAATTAAGTGCTTACTTATGATTTATTGAAGATCAGATCAATCACAGTTCGATTTTGTACCTTATAATTATTTAAATCAATAAAGTACTTAATATTGTTATTCTTAAAAGAAAATGAACTCTCCTCATTATGTTCAGTTATTAAAATAATAATATTTATGTGGAAAGCAAGATGGGAGGCATTTGCTCTGCAGTGGGATACCCATAGACCCAGGCCTTAAATAAAATAGATAACAATAACGATAATACATTTCCGGAATAATATTGTTATCACAATAATATTTAAGGTTTTTGTATTTTGCTGGATTGATTTAACCAAGTTTCGTGTCTTTTTAGGGAATAAGCTCAAAAAGTGGGATAATCTAGTATTTTTAAAATATACTACATGTTTGCTTACGTTATCAATCAAAAGATAAACGATAATTATTTTCCAACAAGCCGTAGTTACCAATATAAACTATTTTAATTAACTTTGTTCTAGATAATTTTGTCATCAATAAAAAATTAAGCTAATATTGTTTCAAGAATCAAAATAAAGGAGTTCCATTCTCTATCGCACTGGTGTATACCATTCAACTGGAGAATACACTTCTCTGCATCTCGCAGTCTTTTCTATTAAAGCCGTATGTCTTTTTTTCATAAAATGGTTGCTTCTTCATCTTCTCTATCTTCATTTGAAAGAAATGAGCGGATAATAAGTATCTTCATAATATAGGAAACGATATGGTTACTGTTTTATCCCTCACGCAGTTATCTGATTATAGGTTGACTTTGTGAACTCCCTAAGATGTTAATTTGTCAAATATATTGTTTAAGCAACTGGCAGCATAGCAAACAAGCAGTCTTTTTAGCCGTTCGGTAATCACAGTATATAAGCGGGGGCTTATATACTCATCTTCGAGCTTAAGATGTAAGAGACCGACATCAGACTTTTTAGGACAATGGCATTTACTAGTTTGATACCGCAGAATAGAGACTATCATTGAAAACAGGCGAAAGTTTTAAAATTACTGGGGGTGGATATTGTCGTTACTAAATCTGTATTACTACTGGGGCTGTCATTCATGTGCAAACCTGAAAGACTTTCCTGGGCAGACATACCGATTTGATGTGGGATTGTTGTATTTTCGGTTTTTTGGTAAGAAGTCGGCTACACCGTTTGAAGATAAGAAACTATATTAGCTGTGCTGTCAGAAGGATCATCAGATACGACAGAAAACAAAAAGTCCATGCTTGTTGGACTTTATGTCAACGGAGAAGGCTAAAAAATCTCGAACTCAGGATTATTAACTTCAGCTGGTAATTTATTTGGCTACGATTCTACAAAAAAGGGTAAAATATTGTGTTAAAATTATGTTTTTTATTATCATAAAAACATGCCGATACATTAAAAATATGAATGGTGAAATTACCGTCGAAAACGAATAAATATAATTGTATTTTGACATAAGTATTTAGCTAGTAAAAGTCGCTAAGTAGCGCATTCTACAAATGAACAAATATACCTGATCGTTCTAAACTACGCTAACTAGTGTTTGCGTAGTATACACGGACTTTTATAAAAGCGCTTAAATTTAAGAAATACGTAGCGTATTACTATAATATATATTTAAATACTTTGTAATACATAATATAATCTATGCGCCCCCTCCCCGTGGACACTCCGCTAACACTAGTTGGCGTGGTTTAAATCGAGTGATTTCAAAAAGTACCTGCACTTAGCGTTTTATAAAATTTGTAACTTCGTTATTTTTGTATATTTCTTCACAATTTTTTTTTTACATATAAAAAACCTAATTCTAAGAAGCTTGGCATAAAAAAACGTTTTTGCCAAATTTCGAGTTAGCGTAGTATAAATAGCTGGTGTCGATTTGTTTGTTTTGTGTCTGTAAAGTATCGAATATACAATAAATAATTTTATAGCTCATACCCTTTCTAAAATAATTTTTCGACTCTAAACTATAGATTATCGCGTTCAAAGATTTTTTGATCAGATTACTATAGATATAATAAATAAATAATAAATATCCCGGGACATTTCTCACACACAGCCAAAATTATTCTTAACTAAGCAAAGCAAAGCATACCATGGTAACCAGATTGCTGATATAGTACATATATTACTTCTAAATACATACTTATATAGATATTAACATGCAGACACAGAACCATCGACGTATAGCGATAGACAAGAACGTTCATGTAAAACATTTGTTTAAAAACTGGTAAGAGTTAGAACTAAAGTTCGCTGCAGCGCTGTATAAAGCTGTGTCAACTAACCAAACTATTTTAAAAGATACAGCGCTAGATTGCTTAGAGTATAGTTTTCTCGCGACCAAAACGTCGTAAGCGCCGCAAATTTCATGGCGCTTACGCGTTTCGTTCAGTTAACTACACTAAGATGTCGTCCCTATAGAGTTCACACCGCAGATGTGACACATCTTTTTTACCTTCTAAACTTCATTAGAATAAAACTCGATTTCAAAATGTATTATATTAATATTAGGGGGGCCTAGTGCGGATTGGCGGACTTCACATGGCTTAAATGAGTACTCAGAGGTACGGGCCAGGGCTTGAATTAACATAAAACAATTATTCAAAATATCAAACTATCACTACTAATTAAAAACTCATTAACAATTAATCAAATTAAAACCTTTCTAAAAAAACATATCAAGTCTGTGTTCAGTTACATATTTTTACCTACAACCAGTTTTAAGGGAACATCTGCACGTTTTAGTATATGATTGTAGAATGGCGTGGTATTTAAATAGATAAATTGTTTTTCTACTCTGGAATTACGGAATTATCACCTATTAATTCACTTAAACAGGTAGTAATTTTACTTAGTTGACTACTGACTAGTTATTTTCGTCCAGGGTCTACTTTGATTCGGATTATCGTTGTTATTAACGCTGCTCCGTGCGCACCCGCACTGAATGAATGTCGAAGCCACACTAAAGTCGGGTGTGGGGACTGCAGTTCAGTTGAGTTGATAAAAGCGAGTGTTCGGAACGCCCTATCTAGTACGTAGTACATATATATCGATGCACAGAACAAACAGGCATATTCACCGATGCAAATGTTTGTCCTGGGTGGCATTGGAACCCACGACCGGCGACTTGTATCTAAATCACTAACCACTAACCACAAAGCCTCCAAAATATATATAAACGAACCGGTATGTATGTGCATTTCTTTGTATTATAGTTGAGTCCCATGACTTTGCTCATGACAGGTAGCAACATGCCCTTGCAGCTCAAGTTCATGACGACTGCGATTTTCCAAGCCCCGTTCTCCCACATGTAACTCTTGATTCTGATCTGAAACTCACACTAATATTAAAAAGGCGAATGTTTGTGAGTATATCTGTTTGTTACATCTTCACGTCTAAAGGGCTGTTTTAATAAAATTTAGTATGGAGTTAGCTGACACCCTGGATCAATACATAGCCTAGTTTTTATCCCGGGAAAATTAATTAAAAAACTGACAATGAAAATGGAAAATGATTTTTATTCAAATAAACCTTCACAAGCACTTATGAATAGTCAGACTCTATCGTTTGTCTTGCTGAGAAAAGCCGGCAATAAGCTCAGCAATTACCTATGTACTCTTTTCAAAATAAACTTGGATTTTTACATTTCAAGGAATTGCTCTTAGGTTGAAAAAATGAAATAATTAATAATGAATATAGGTATTTTTATGAAATTCAAAGGTAAGTACATACCTTCAAACGCTTATTTTCCCTTACAACTGTGAAGTTACTTTTGATGACTGTGTTGTTCCCATGTTGGATTAAATCACAGCGGTAGAGCACCGGTGGATCCTTGTCCATGGGTTTTGCCAACTTCTCGCAAGGTTTTGCTGTGTGTATGCTGAGCTTGTATGGGCCCTATAAGAAATCGTTTATTTATCTGTGTGTGTTTATCTATCTATCGTCTTCTAGCTACATCCTACTAATAGACTACAAGCCTATGGAAAAAATTAACCTGTGGAATGAACCTACGTGAATAACACATAGAAGGCTGTTACTATATCATAAAATTACTTTGAGCGCTATGCCTTTGCTATGCCTTCTAAGCAGGTTTGTTTCTTCCATGACCTAGTAGTCTATAATACATATTATAAATGTGAAAATTTATGAGAATGTTTGTTTGGATGTATATTTGTTATTATTTCACGCCGGAATGGATTGTGATGAAATTTGACACAGAGTTAGAATATAATAATAATAATATATACCTAATAGCATCTGCATAGGCTATATAGGCTAATTTTTATGTTTACCTTCTATACGTTACTAAGCCATTGATCAGATTAAGGTAAATCTGTAAATCAATTTCTGGACCAAAAAAAATTTATAGGTTATTAACATTGCAACGAATGCCAACTACAAGTAGTATAATAATAAAAATACCCTATGATTCATAAGACACTAGACTTTCTCGGTACCTAACTTTAAGTCAGAATTAAATCATTATACCTACTTAGGACATTTATTTTAGTTTTCGAAACGGGATTTCCCGGTATAAACTATACTGGTTCTATAGTTTTTCCCCAGCAAAACCTATATGGATATTCCGTAGAACAAAATATACTTATGTATGCTTATAGGTATATATTTTTACATCGTCCTAATATTGATATCTATATATATTTAAAAAAGAAAGTCATGTTAGTTACACTATTTATAACTCAAGAACGGCTGAAATGTTGTCTGAAAATTGGTGGGGAGGTAGCTTAGAACCAGGAGACGGACATAGGATACTTTTTATCTCGGGAAAATCGAAGATCCCCGGGAACGCGGGTGAAACCGCGGGGAGTCACTAGTTTTCCTTAAGCAGTGACCACTTACCATCAAGAGGACCATCTGTCTATTTGTAAAACTATTCACATAAAATACAACGGATGTAGGATATAATCCTAGTAATCCTACTAACAATATTATAAATGCCAAAGTTTGTGAGAATGTATGTATGGATGTGTAGATGTATGGATACATGGTGCATGGATAGTTGGTTTGTTAGTTTAACGCCAGAATGAATAAAGGGTTCGCTTCGAAATTTGGCACAGAGTCAGAATATGTTCTAGTATAACATAAGGCTACTAAAAAGTAGGTAGCCGTAATAGTAATCGTAGTAGTGGAAAAAGGGGTGAAACCGGGAGGGTTAAAACAAGTAAAGAATAAAATAGAAGGACTTACACGAGTAGGCTTTGCTTCTTTAGATAAGCAAAAAAATACATAATAAATCTGTAGTACAAACAGCAAACCAAAAACCTTCATGTTAACGAGCATTTGTTGGATAACTGACGCAGTTTATAATCTATTTCCTATTTCCTATTAAACAATTAAATATTCATTAGCATCAAAAATGTTTTTAAAATGTTCCCTCCCAATCACTGAACGGTTTCATGCGATATGGTACAAGTATTTTAAAATAACTGATTTGGAAGATTTTATATTTATATGTAACTATTGGCTCCACGCAGTTTCACCCGCGTACCCGGGAGATCTACCATTTTCTTCCATCTTTAAAGTAGCCCATGTCCTTTCTCAGCCTCTATGGTATATGTGTACCAAATATCATTTACATCGGTTCAGTAGTTTTAGCGTGAAAGCGAGACAGACAGACAGAGTTATTTTCGCATTTATAATATTAGTGTAGATTTTAAGTTTATCAATAAATTACTGGCTAAGCTTTCGGTCTATTCTAATGATTTATTTATTAAATTTTAAAGATAGTTTTGGTCCCCAATAGATTAACTACAAACAAGAAAGCTGCGATTTATTTATTCTTATTTTTTATTTATTAGGGGAAGGTGGGCGAATTACGGACGCGGGGGAAATACGGACTTACATTTATCTACTCTATCCCGGCCGCCAGCATCCCGGAACCACGATCACGCGTTACATTCCGCCATCTTTAGTACGTTTCAAGGTCATTGAAATTTAACATTTTTTTTGTTATTTTGATGTAATTTTTGGTATTTACTATTTTGAGTGTTATTCAACACTTATTGTGTTTACATTAAATTAATCTTTTCTGTCGAATGCGATGTTAATGATGAATAAACAGAACAACGTCTGCAATTCCCCCACCTTCACCTACAAGGTTTTAGTAGCTTCCGCCCTGCAGTTTCACCCGCGTTCCTGGGAGAGCTTCGATAAACTTTTCTAACATTTTAAGGACAAAAATAGCCAATACGATCCAGACATTCTCGATTTTGCGTAGAAGTTTTAAATCTACCTAAATATGCATGAACTAAAGCAAAAGTAAAAGTTATACTCATTAATATATCCCATACTAAGATTTTGATATACTTATTCACTGATGCCTGGTACGTGATATTTTATTGCCACCGAAAAACCTGCATTAAAATCGGTGCATTCTTTTAGGAGCTACGACGCCGCAGACATGCATATAACATAACTAATTTCATTGGGGGTTAATAAAAAGACTCATCGATATAATTTACACAATATTTATTTATGTACAACACAATAACACATATTTTACTAGCGGACCCGGCAGACTTCGTTCTGCCCATCAGTGCCACCTACCGGGTCCAAATTGATGCATCATACATAAAAACCTTCCCCATGAAATACTCCATAATTTTGTGAGAACCGCATGAAAATATTTTCAGTAGTTTTTGTGTTCATCGCGTTCAGACAGACAGAGGCGGCGGGACATTGTTTTATCTAAGTATATTATAAAAGAAAGTCGTGTTAGTTACACTATTTATAACTCAAGAACGTATAAACCGATTTGGTTCAAAATTGGTAGGGAGGTAGTTTAGAACCAGGAGATGGACATAGGATACTGTTTATCCCGGGAAAACTGAAGTTCCCCAGGTACGCGGGTAAAACCGCGGGGAGTCACTAGTATATAGATATTGTTTTAATTCTTCTCCGGCACAATAATTCCGATGAACTCCCAACAGATGGCGACACCGGCGTCTGTAAGCATCTCGATCGACCATTTTGTCTTCCCGTACTCCAGTGACGACACCCACTGGTGCTGGATGTGGTTTACGTCAACATTATTGCTTATGTAGACACCCTGGAAACAAAGAAATATCCTGGGACATTATTAACACATGGGCAATCTGTAATGAAATAAATTTATTCATTCAAATAGGCATTCATGGGCACTTATGAAACGTCGACCCTAATACTAGATTCTGAATGTTACTTTTGCAGAGAATAGCCGGCAAAAAATTAGATAAAGGTAATATACTAAGTAGAACTATGGCAACCAGATAAACATACACTATACACAGAATACAGCATACAGACAGACAAGACAGACCGGTTGGCATTGTTATTAGTGAACCTGATTTTCTACCCGCTGTGATCGTGGGTTTGAATCCCACCCAGGACAAATAACATTTGTTTCCATGAATACCTATGTCTGTTTGTTCTGTGTCTGGATGTCAATATCTATAAAATGTATGTATTTAAAAGTAGTATATCGATTCCCATACACTAGATGTTATCTAGTTTCTGCCGGCATCAAAATGAAATTTTCGTAAAAAAGTGGCGTTAGTAGGTTTGCAAATTAAGGTATCGATATGAAATATATCAGCGATCTGCTTACCATATCATGAAATACTTTCATTTACACTATGCAATAAATAAAATTAGCTAAAGTCACCTACCGGTAGAAAAGCGCATTTTTTGGAGTCATATTTGAGATTCAACGTTTGACTCATAAACGGTAGAAACATACCCTTGCAACCAACGTTCATGTTGAATAGAATTTTCCACGCTCTATTTTCCCATTTAAAACTCTTTTGTTTAATCTGGAAACATAATGCATTTATTTTTGTTTATATGATTAACACTTTCAGCTGAGCATCTGGGTATTCAAATGTTTGTTTCGCAGCGCACTATTTTCTCATCTATACTAATATTATAAAGAGGAAAGATTTGTTTGTTTGTTTGTTTGTTTGTTTGTTTGTTTGTTTGTTTGTTTGTTTGTTTGTTTGTTTGTTTGTTTGTTTGTTTGTAATGAATAGGCTCCGAAACTACTGGACCGATTTCAAAAATTCTTTCACCTTTGGAAAGCTACATTATCCCCGAGTAACATAGGCTATATTTTATCCCTGTATTCCCACGGGAACGGGAACTACGTGGGTAAAACCGCGGGGAGGCAGCTAGTACAAAATAAAGGACGATTAGTGCCTCAGCCGTTTATACACGTTCTTTGAAGAAAGACATATTTTTTACTGACGTGATTAAACGTTGTGTCAAATAGCGTTTATCAAATTTTACGTATTATAACGTTGCTCAGCTCTAAGTATTTTAACCCTTAACAACCCACAAGTGTCTTGCGGACACAATTTTGCGTTTATGTTTTCATAAAAACTAAAGTATTTATTTTTATGAATCGGCCTTTTATCTAATTTATCGCCAATGTTTTACGAATCTAAATGTGCAATGAAAATATTTTTAACATGAATAATTTATTATTTTTGGTTAATAAACTAAAACAGTACTTCATCAATCCAGAAGTGTCCCACAGACACAATAGCATTTTTGTTTGATTCGAGTGTGAAGGAAGATTGTTTTTATTTACATTTACTTATAATCTTATAGTGTCGGGTGGGCAAAAGCGGCTGCTAGACCTTTGTTTATGTTATAATATATATAAAAGTCTTTGTAATCGTATCACGTATCAGTGATCAGAAACTTTTGTATAAAGTAGTAGTGTTCGAATTATTCAAAGATATGGCTAAACGGCAACTAACACAAAGTGAAATTCAACGTGCCCTTGTTGAAAGTGACGATGAAAACATTATTGTGCGTGAGTGCGATAGTGATGATGAGAATTTTGCTGTTGACAGCTGTTCTGATAGTGAAAGTAATGTGACAGAACTAGCATCTGAAAACGATGATGAACAATTATGGAGTGAGAGTGATGATGTACCATTACAAGAATACGTCTCAAGTGACACTTATAAAGGAAGAGATGGAACAACTTGGAAATCAGAACCTGACAGGCAAAGTCGAACGCCTCGACACAACATAATTCGCGGTGGTATTCATAAGGTGATTCTTCCTCCGGGGCAAGCTATAATAGATCCGATAGACAGTTTCAGCCTATTTTTTGACGATCACGTATTAGAAATAATAGTGAAATATACCAATACTGAAGGGCTTAGAGTTTTACAAAATCGATGGAAATCAACAGACAAAATCGAAATGCAAGCATTGCTAGGTCTTTTATTGACTATAGGCGTCAATAAACAGGGAGGTGTTGATTTTAGAGAATATTGGGACCCTATCTTTGGCAATCCAATATATCGAGCTACAATGGGAAAAAATAGATTTTCTTCTTTATTACGATTCTTAAGATTCGATGACAGAAATACTAGGTCCCTGAGAAAGTCAAAAGATAAACTTGCACCTATTAGAGAATTATGGGAATACGTAAACCAAAACCTGAAAAAGCTTTATTTGCCTGGAGAAAATCTCACTATTGACGAACAGCTTGTACCTTTTCGAGGACGCGTATCATTCAAACAGTACTTACCCAGCAAACCTGATAAGTATGGTATGAAAATTTGGTGGATCTGTGACAGCAAAACTAGTTACCCCCTATTTGGTATACCATATCTCGGAAAAGAAGGACAAAACAGGGCGGAAAATTTAGCGTACAATGTAGTCAACCAGTTATGTGAACCATACTTCCGAAGTAACAGAAATGTTACTTTTGATAATTATTTCACGAGTATTGATGTCGCAAAATCTTTGGCACAAAATGGTCTTACAATAGTTGGTACATTGAGAAAAAACAAGACGTGTATACCTCCAAATTTTCAACCAAAGAAAACCCGCGATATTGAGTCTAATGTATTTGGATTTTATAAAAATATGACATTGGTCTCTTATGTACCAAAAAAGAATCGTGCTGTAATTTTGTTGTCTACGATGCATCATGGAAAGGAAGAAGATGTGAACAAAAACAACAAATCTGAAATAAACTTATACTACAACTCCACCAAGGGAGGTGTCGATACGCTGGACCAGATGGTTCATGAGTATACAGTTCGGCGTAAAACAAATAGGTGGCCAATTGCATTTTTTCAAAACATTATAGATGTTGTTGGCATTGCATCGCTTATTATATGGAAAAATAAATATCCTGATTGGAACTCACGTAAAAAAAATACACTTAGAAAACTATTTTTACGTGAAATCGCAACCGAGTTGGTAACACCTCATATACGGAGACGAAGCAAGAAAGGACTATCAAGTTACCACTTAGCAGCCATGCAAGACGTGGCAGGGTCAAATCAGGAACCTACTCAATCATCTGAACCTGCTGCGAAAAGGAAGAAGCGTTGTTATATTTGCCCTTCGAAATTATCAAGGGCTTCTAAACAGTGTTGTGATAAATGCAATCGCAATGTCTGCTCTGAACATTCTGAAAAAAAACTTATTTGTAATATCTGTAAGTAAATAAGTGAAAATATACATTACTGAAATACATTATACTGTCTTTTTCATTAAAAATATCTTTGTTTTCTTTCATCATACCTTACATTTATAAAATTAGTGCTTCTGTGTCTAGTGACTGACCAGTGGTGTCCAACAGACACTACTGGTCAGTTACGTCACAAAAGCATTCTGGATAGTTAAGGGTTAAAAGACCGATGCTATATATTGCTTAAACATTAGATAAATATTAGGAACATGAAGCTTGCATAATATTAAAAGACACATATAACAGTTTGCCTTTTACTAAAGGAAAATACTTTCAAGATTTTCCCGGACAATCTTCAATTTTCCCTGGACAAAGGTAACTCAAGAGCCAGTTCCTCATTTTCAAATTCTGTATCAAATACTAAATTTTAATCGTTTCTTCTGTTCTGGCGTGAATGCGTAACAAAGATACATGTCAACTTCCGCCCCGCGGATTCACCCGCATTTTTGGGGTTACCTTCAACTGTCCCAGGATAAAGGGTAGCCTATATTCTTCCCAAGCTCTAGTCTATGCCTGTACTAAATTACATCTAAATCGGTTGGTGGTTTTGACGTGAAAGCGTAGTTCGCATTTATGATACTACTTAAGTAGTAGGAAGATTTCACATACCTTTAAATTCCTATATTCTCTTACAACAGTAAAGTTTATATGCATTACTTTAGAGTTTCCAATAGTTTTGAAGCCACAGGAGAACAAAACTGGTGGATCCTTATCTAAGGGTTTTGATAATTTCTCACATGGTTTTGCTATATTTATGGTCATCCTGTACGGGCCCTTTAATGAAGAAAATTGTATTATATAACACAAGGTCAATCTAATTCCTAAATAGCCCCAAATAATGTCCTAAATCCCTGAGCCTGTACTTTGTTACCAGATAACTGATAACGTATAAAATATTTTCAATAAACTTCTATGGATATTATGACTATATACCTATATACTTAATATAGCCCCACGCTTTCACCCGCGTTTCCGGAAGACCTTTCACACCCAGGATAAAAGGTAGGCTATATCCTTTCCTAAGACCTATCTCTCTGTAGGTGATCTACCGAATCTACCGAAAATCATCGAAATCGCTTCAGTGGCTTAGGCGTGAAAGCATGACTAAGTTACTTTCGTTGTTTCGTTAAATAATTGACCCGAGCAAATTCGTCAGCATCACTTGCAACATTTTTTATTGATCCTCCGCTCATCGTAGCGTGGTGATATATAGCCTTCCTCGATAAATGGGCTATCTAACACTGAAATATTTTTTCAAATCGGACCAGTAGTTCCTGAGATTAGCGCGTTCAACTAAACAAACTCTTCAGCTTTTTAGTATGAGTAGGTATCTAAATTAGATATATATAAAATACAAGCTGCCTCCGCGCGGTTTTACCCGCGTAGTACCCGTTCCCGTGGGAATGCAGGGATAAAATACAGCCTATGTTACTCAGTGATAATGTAGCTTTCTAATGAAATAAGAATTATTAAAATCGGTCCAGTACTTTTTGAGTTTATTCGTTACATATAAAAATACAAATCTTTCCTCTTTATAATATTAGTGTAGACAAATTAAATAGATTAAAACTTACATATGTAGGAGCTTTTGTCTTCGTTCCTTTAGAATGACAATATCAAAAATAATGTATCTGAATAACCAATAACCAAATATAAACCTTCATTATAACAAGTATTTGCGGAAAAACGAGTGTGGCTCGCGAATTGTTTTCTATAAAACAATTAAATATGCATTATCGTAAAGTATATTATTGTACATATATCAGAAATTTTGGAAATGATATAATGCGTAATGGCACAAGTAAATAATAATAACTTAATTAATAGTAGGTATATTCATATTGTTTTTGCTTAGAAATTAATTAAAATGTTGCTGATAACTTTGCACCCTTAGATTTAAAGTCATTGAATTTGTCTGAATTAAGGAGACATTGTGATTTTAAACATTTGTTAACTAAATTCATGATATATAATGAGGCTAGTCAAAATAATTTATATTTTGATTTGTCTACGCGTAAATCGTCCCATTACATAAGTATATGTACTGAAATAATAATTAATAATCTAATGATATAAGAGACCTTGCAAATAATAATTAAACATACTGCATAGATATAAAAAAAGTAAATGAAGAAGTATTGTAGCACGATCAAATAAAGGATTTATTATTTTTATTATATACAAACATAGTTTAAATGGTAAAATGTAACGTCAATATATCTAAAAAACAATACATTATTAAAACAATTATTTTACACGTAATATTTTAATCTATTTATTTTTATTAAATCAGATACATATAAAATTTAATTATTTATGTTTTAGGTGATACAATACTCTCGAATTGCCAGCAAAAAGCTGAACCAGTTTTGGATACGATTTCAAATATCCACATAATTCTACCGTATTCCATTTCATGGATCCAGTTCTGCATGTGCTTATCCGGATCTAGGTCTTTGAACACGTATGATCCCTGAAAAAGAGGATTTAAAAAAAAAGTTATATATCCACCATCATCATCAGCCGATATACGTCTCCACCAAGGAGCACGAGCGTCCCCTAACATCGAGGGAGTTAAAGGCCATAGTCTACTACGCGGGCCTAGTGCGGATTGGCAGACTTCACATGCCTTTAAATGTGACGTCTCGGGCATGAAGGTTTCCTCACGATGTTTTCCTTCACCGAAACCTAATGGTGTATTAACGTAACTTTTTTAACATGGCACGGGCCAGGGATTTGAACCTGCACCCTCAGAGTTGTATATTGAAATCTTAGTATCCTAACTAAAATTATATATGCGAAAGTAACTCTGTCTGTCTGTCTGTAACACTTTCTCGCTGAATCTACTGAACCGAAATTTGGTACACAGATAATCCTTAGTACTTTTTATCCCGGGAAAATTGAAGATCCCCCGGGAACGCGGGCGAAGCCGCGAGGAGCCACTAGTAATACTATTAATGCGAAAGTTTGTACAAATGTATGGGTATTAGTTACTCTTTGTCGTAACGGCTGAAGGAGTCTAATCTGAGTTTCCAAAGATTTAAGTTTAATGTGAACAAGTAGGTATATTTATTTTAATACCAATACGAGTAGTATTGTTTCGAAGGAGTTTCGAAACCCTTACATAACTTAGTCACGTCCATCCGTCCATCTTTACATCTAAACATCTGTGACGCATTGTTGTCAAATATTCCAACCTTTGGAAGTTAAATCTTGCAAGTTACAATACTTGAAAACTGAGGGCTTACTCCCGAAAACGATTCGAATTTGATTTTGTTTTGATTTCAATTTTAACTCCTATTGGTTAATCCTGAACCAAAAAATTTCATCTTTAACTCCTATTGGTTAATCCCGAACTAATACGAAAAAAAATCAAGATGGCCATGGTTAAGATTGACATGTTTTCGATCGGTTACGGTGTTTGACGTTTCAGAATTATAAAATAAGTTGTGTGTTTATGGTTAGTCTCTTCAGAAATAAATAAATTTTCAATTATTTATTTATTTTTAAAACGAAATCTTTTACATTAGATGTATTTTTTTAGATTAGGTAGATTTCGTATAAATTTATCCTAGATGTGATAACTCGATCCTGAAAAAGTACCTTTTTACTGATCGTGTATTTTGACGTTTAAAGTCGTTCCCGCCATTTTATTCACAAATGTCAAATAGTGCCAGGAGTACGGATTTTTCGATTCGGTTTTGATTGTAACGAAATTCTTGATCAAAGTTAGTTCCAAAAACTGTCACCGCACGATCTAGCGCTAGAATCGCTATCAAAAATGTATGAAATGACATTTATTCGATTAGAACTCGTTTCTCGAAAGCGTCGGGAGTAAGCCCTCCGTCTATAATTTACTCGAACCACATAAAAAAAATTCAACATTATTATAAATAGATAAATGAAAAGAAATCGTCAACCTTGTGCTTTTACCCCCGTTCCCGGGGATTTCAAAATTTCCCAGAGTAATGTACTATTTCAGAACATATTCCAACTCTATGCCAATTTTCATATCGCTCCCTTTAGTCGTTTTGGCGTGAAAGAGTCACAAACTTTCATTTACTGACAACCATGGGGACCAAAATTCCTAAAATCAGGTCCTTTATTAAGCACTAGCTGCCTCCCCGCGGTTTTACCCGCGTAGTTCCCGTTCCCGTGGGAATACAGGGATAAAATATAGCCTATGTTACTCGGAGATAATGTAGCTTTCCAAAGGTGAAAGAATTTTTGAAATCGGTCCAGTAGTTTCGGAGCCTATTCATTACAAACAAACAAATCTTTCCTCTTTATAATATTAGTATAGTACTAATTTGTTGTGTTAAAAACCTATGGATCAGGCATACATATGATTTTCACTGTTATGCATCAAAAAATACCTAACCTACCAAAATATACCTAACTACCTACATGATGTTATTACCATGATTACGAGCACATAAAATCATTTTCTACTTCCGGATGCTGTTAATATGTATGAGTGAATAAGCAATATCGTGTTGTACCGTTCTAGAGGAACACTATAGAAGATTAATACACTAATAGTAAAAGTTAGAAACCGCACTCTCTCGTATAACTCGCATACGCAGACCAATATACATATTTACACACAGACAGCACAAACAGGCATGTTCGTGCACCGAATTATGTTTGTCCAGGGAATTGAACCCGCTACCGGTGGCCTGAAAGTGCAGCTAACTACGACCGATCCGTCAATTAACGATTTTCGCTAATTGAAAGAGGAAATTTATCATAAAAGTTCAAATTAAACGCGTTCAATACCAAAAGCGTTAGGAAACTTAAACTGATCCAGCCAGTAGTAAAAAACTACTAAGGTAAAAGAATAAATATGTATTTGATTCCTAAAATATATGAGTGAATGGCTTCAAAACTTAAATATTAATATTTATCAAAAAAAACCCTTAAATGTAAATACCAATGAATATCAGAAGTCACTGTAGCTAAACTTGGGTATTTAATTAAGTATTAATGCACTGTGACAAGTAGGCAAGCCACAACTTAATATTATAAATGCGAAACCAACTCGGTCTGTTTCGCTTTCACGCTAAAACTACGGAACCGATTTAAATGAAATTTGGTACACATAAAGTCTAGAGCCTAAGAAAAGACATAGGCTACTTTTTATACCGGGAAAATGGAAGATCTCCCGGGTACGAGGGTGAAATCGCAGGGAGCCACTAGTATATGAATAAGACAATACTGTAAATAAGAAATAATCGCCGGTCCCACTGACTAACTGATACTTGGGTGACTAACTGATACTGATAGGTGGGTTTAATTATATTGTGTATGTATGGTAAGCGGAAATGCGGTGGCCAGCTCCTCAGATATAAAGATGTTCTAAAAAGGCACATGAAAAGGTCCAGTATAGAGCCGTCTCGGTGGGAAATGCAAGCTTCTAAACGTCCAGAATGGAGAGCCATTGTCCAACAACAAGTATATTCATTTGAGGCTGAAAGAAAGTGTGCACTCGACAAGAAACGCGATGAGCAAAAGGCCAGACCACCAGCCGCCATAAGCTACAATTATTTTATGGTGTCCTGACTTGTGCTCAGTGCGCGCGAATACTTAAAGCGAAAATAGGATACGTCAGCCACATTCGAGCACACCAAAGGGCAAACCAATCAAGCCCACAATAAACGGAAGTCGAAATGCATCGCTATAGCCGAAACCGGAATGAATGATCATCATCATCATTGTGCATGTTTTGGTTTGCAATAAATACCTTTTCTACTTACATATATATATTTTATTACCTACCATAATAAATCCACATTTCTTCATGTCCACTTTGATGCCTAACCCTTTCACCATGACCTCCATGAGCAGGCCCTGACACCCGATGTTATTCATGATGAAATTCACATGCCATTTTCCATTCTCCCACACGTGTCTCTTAGTCTTCAACTGAAATGATATCCCTACTAACATTATAAACTAGTTGACCCGCACAACTACGTTAGTGTCACTTCCCGTTGAACAATTTTCATTATAAATATCATCAACATCGGCTCAGTGGTTTAGGCATAAAAGAGGGACAGACAGTTTCTTTTTCACTTATAATATTAGTAGTAGGGTATTGGGGAATTCTGGGGTTTAATTCGTCAGACAGTTTGTTGTAAAATAATATTCGTTAGTTTTGGAACGTAGTTCCTTATCGCGCGTTGTGAAAGGGGGCTAGACGGAAAAAATTCTTACGAAAAGTTGTCACGACACTTTGCCGAGCGGCGCGTTGCCAAGGCGCGGCCTACTAGTTCCGGGCATACTATAGTGCCTACTACTTGATGTGTGTTCAAAAAATATTATTACAACTAAAAGAAAATATATTAACATTTCCTTCACTTATTAATCGAAAGGAACTTCGTTCCTCTCAAGTTTTTTTATATAATACTAGCTGCCTCCCCGCGGTTTTACCCGCGTAGTTCCCGTTCCCGTGGGAATACAGGGATAAAATATAGACTATGTTACTCGGGGATAATGTAGCTTTCCAAAGGTGAAAGAATTTTCGAAATCGGTCCAGTAGTTTCGGAGCCTATTCATTACAAACAAACAAACAAACAAATCTTTCCTCTTTATAATATTATTAATTAATAATATAATAAATATAATAAAAAAATAATAATAAATATAATAAACATAATATAGTATAGAAGTAGGTACCTAAGTAATAAAATAAAAATACTTGTTACCTTAATATTTCTATTATCTCTATAAATAGTGACGTTCCCTTTAATCAAATTAGTGTTCGAAGCGCTAGTGTTGTAGATTTCCGACTTGAAATATATCCATGGGTTCTTGTCTATAGGTCGAGACGGTTTTTTGCATGGGTACTGTGACACTATTTTAGTTTTAAATGGTCCCTGAAATTAACAAAAAAATACATTATAACATTACTAATTTATACTTTAGGTACTAGCGGACCCGGCAGACTTCGTTCTGCCCACCAGGGCCGACTACCGGGTCCAAATTGATGTATCTATATCTATACTAATATTATAAAGAGGTAAGATTTGTTTGTTTGTAATGAATAGGCTCCGAAACTACCGGACCGATTTAAAAAATTCTTTCACCTTTGGAAAGCTACATTATCCCCAAGTAACATAGGGTATATTTTATCCCTGTATTCTCACGGGAACGGGAACTACGCGAGTAAAACCGCGCGAGGGCGGCTAGTTATACATAAAAACCTTCCCCATGAAATACTCCGTAATTTGGTGAAAGCGGCATGAAAATCTGTTCAGTAGTTTTTGTTTTCATCGCGTTCAGACAGACAGAGGCAGCGGGGACTTTGTTTTATATATGTATATAGATATAGATACTTATGGAATACATTTTGCATTGTAGAATAAGTCACTTATAATTGTTATTAACTGCCTAAAATATGGCGAGCTTTTTTCCTACTATAGTTTAAGCTGTGCTTAGTCTAAAGTAGTATTGACTGTCTGAAGTTAGCAACCTTAGTCGCGGGATCAGCTCCTATCTGGGACTAATATTTATGTGCATGTTTGTTTGTTCTGTGTCTGGATGTAAATAACTATATACGTATACATTTTTTATAAAAAAATTTTTTAATCTCAGTTGGGCTTTTTTTACACTTTTTTCCGAACCGAACAATTCAACCTAAGAAAATTTTGATCATAAAGATATACTTACAGATTTCACAGCTGTATTCACATTTGTAATTATTACAATAGATATTATTAATATAATATAAGTGAACAACACACAGGTGTCTGCCATTTTATTTATTTGCATATAGATTTCGGGTTTCCTTTTAAAATTAAAAAGCTATTCATTTTGGGATTCGGTAATCTAACATCTAAATTTGATTTAAATTGCTATGAATTAAGTTATTACTAATAATAGTTTTGATTCATATCACTAATATTAATACAGTACCTAATCCACACTAATATCTATACTGTCTGTCTGTCTGTCTGTCTGTTACGCTTTCACGCTAAAACTACTGAAGCGATTTAAATGAAATTTGGTACACATAATCCAGAGTCTGAGTTAGGACATAGACTACTTTTTATCCCAGGAAAATTGAAGATCCCCCGGGAACGCGGGTTTAGCCGCGGGGAGCCACTAGTATTATATAAATGTATTTGGTTTAGGCATGTTAGCTTCCGTAATGTCGTCTGGATTAAAATTATTCGTACTAGTTATTACTAGATATTACTTAGTTATTGAGGTTGGCTGTAGAAATATATCTCATTTTAATATATCTCAGAAACTTCGTTAGGAAAGTTACCTTTCTAAAGACACCACTTACTATTTAAACTATGTTTTTTATGTGTATTAGGTTTTTGTCAATAAATATTTTCGATTGCTTTGATCATTTAGCGGAGACGCCAAATAATTTGGAGTTTGTCAGCAAGCCCGAAGCGTTAGCTCGACTTAGCTCGATGCCAAGTTTACACATTAATCCACAATCAGAAATGTCCGGTGCAAATTGAAACTCCCTCACAGGATCTACGACAAAGGGGTTTTAGACGGTGTAACTTGCAATTTACCTGGAAACCTGGACTAGTCTGTTTGCAGTCGAATTTAACTTTGTACTGGAGTCTAAGGTATTATGACTCTAGCTCAAAGGTTTTTCGACACCGCATCTATTCTCTGTCTCTGTCTTAACTATGATTTAATATGAGAGGTCCGATGTACTGAGGCCGCGTGTTCGAAAACGAAATACAAGTGCTGTTCATAGTGCTGTCGGCGAAATTATCTCTGAATCCGCTGGAATTAAAATACGAAGTATAGCATCAATATAGATATCAACGGGGATTTTGTAGTATTCGTCCAGAGGATAAACAGCAGAAGAATATAAAGATGGATATGGCTAATGAAATAAGACTTCTAACTTAAAGTGTTAGGGTTGATAATACATTGTCGATGTTTCCGCTAGTTCCTGTTCCAAATCCTACTATGTAAATATTTTAAATGCGAAAATTTGTACGGGTATTTGTCACTCTGGCACGCCATAGCAGCTGAAGGGATTTGAATGAAATTTGGCTCAGATATAGTTTGATAATAAGCTACTTTTATATTGAAATTCGTAAAATGCGGATACTTTCGGATATCCGTTTAGCAGGTATATGGCATCCCTATTAAAAAACAAGTTGGTTTGTTTGCATAAGCTGCTGAACGTTTTTATTGATGCTAGAATTTTCTTTGAAGTATACTGTTATAGATTCAGTGAAATGGAAATATACATTTCAACAATTTCTGTAAGAATGTCGAGTTTCCGTGTTGAACGGGTCTTTGCGAATGCCATTCGTTCTTATACCTACGTATGTTCAAGTTATTTACAGAGTTTTTTTCTAGATCATTTCTTTTAACAAGTACCCGATTTTAAGAACGTTATTTTCATAGTAAAGATGTATTGTATAATGTTCCTAGAATAGGCTTCGAGTATAAAATGTGGGGTTTAGAAATACGTAGGCATATAGGTACCGTAAAGATTTGATTAAGTGAGTTACAGTCTCCTAAAAAGTTAAATTGATGTTAATAATGTTTCCGTATTAGATAATATCGAGGAAATGAGTTTCATTTCATATAAATATTATTTTAATACAGTGTATTAGAGTCATTACTTAATCGAAAATTTTAACTTTTTTCGATATGCATCATTTAAATATGATTAGCGTAAAGCATGATTAGCGGCAAATTTTACACATAAAAAGTTTACATATTTTTTTTCATACCAACATAAAACCTCATTCACAAATACCAGGTACTGGCAACCTAAACATATAAACTGTCAAACTCCACCTGTCAAGTCGCCCACAACAGCCGCCATGCCTAAAAGCACAACCGATGACTACACGAAATCTAGCGACAAAAGAGCACGAAGCGCGAGCAGTTCCGCTCATGTACCCTTACACTTTGCTGTTCACAAAGCTGGATGCCACTTCGAGAGCTGCTGCGGCGTCTGCAACCTGTTCCCGGGAGTTCTGCTGATAGCATTCTGTCAAGTGCTGATAGGAGCAGTTTTGCTGACGCTAATATTGACGCATGGGAAGCAGTATGATGATATGCATCAGACTCCTGGAACACAATGTAAGTATGGTTCGGGTGACCCTGACTTTTAAGTCGAGCACTGTCGATTTCTTTTAGAAACATTTGTGTCCATGAATATCCCTGTCTGTTGTGTCTGGATGTAAATATGTATGTACGAGGACTTAAATGTAGTATGTCGGATATTTGGTTACAATGGAACAAGAAACTCGCCCCTATCGCTACTCTCCGATATGGTTTTGAAAAAATATTTTTGACATTGGCCCACAATATTATAAAGTAATAATAATATAATAATAAAAAATATATTTATTGAAGACCAACACATATGTACATAAAAATTAAGCCCACCAAACTGCGTGGCAGTTTGTCGGCGGGAATTGCGCTTTTGTATATAATTACAATATTGGCTTATTTAATTATGATAAATAACTAATGTACCTACTTTTAGCCTCGCATTGTATTAACTAAACCTCTTAGTCTGTTTGGGTATTCCGTAAATTTGGTGATCATTAACAAAACATTTTAAAAAGGGTTTTACCGAGAGGGAATGTTAAACGTATAAAAGTTTTTAGACCTAAGTTTTGACAGAAGGTATCTCTGTCTTTTGCACTATGTTTGTCTCACTTTGGCATATGACTTTATATGTGCTAATCAAATGGACTTTATCCCGATAGACTTATGGCTTTGTTTCAGTCATGAGTATCGCAACTGGTGCCATCCTCAGCGGAGTCACTGGCGCCGGGATCCTGCTCATTATAGTGGCTCTTACTGAAAACTGCCGAGCTATGCTTGTAAGAACCTTATTTCCATTTTCATTAGGTCCTAAATCATTTATTAGAATAACGAATAAATATTTAAATTACTGTATTTAATAAATTCGGTGAAAGAAAACATCGTAAGCAAACCTGCTTGCCTGATATCACAATAAAATTAAAGCCATGTCAAGTCGGCCGTCACACTAGGCCCGCGCGGTGGACTACGGCCTAAACCCCCTCGTAGTTAGGGGAGGCTCGTGCTCCTCGGTGGAGTATATGAGCTGATGACGATGAATTGAATTTGAATTTGTATAGTCGCCATTTTGTAAAATGGCGTTGGTGCTCGTCAAATATTAAACAAGATGGCGTCGCGGTCGTTTCCTATTCATATTTTACTATTCTATTGTGTATTAGTATTTTACAATTCAAAAGTGTATCTTAAGATATTTTTTGTGATCTTAGGTGTTAGAAAGGTCTGTACCAAAGTAGCATAATCTAAGGAACCGTGAAGTCACCTGGGAATGCTGGTGAAACCGCGAAATAGTAACTAGTATTATATTGCAGGTATATTTGCTTGTGGCAACATTAGTGTGGTTGGGGTTAATGTCTCTAGCCATGACGAAGATTGGAAGAGGCTGTGTCCGATTCAAAGATGGTAAGAGTAACTTTTCAGTAGTAGGTACTATGGTTAGTTTATGGTCTACATCTCTGGCCTTTAGATTTCTATGGGTTTCCTGACATTCATGATGTAGATGGCAGATTCGATTTCCTCCTCAGACATATGTTTATTTACATTAGCATGTTTGTTTGTTCAGTAATATTAGAAGCCTTTAGTAGTATAGTAAGCCTAAATATCGTAGGATGTTTTAGATTAATATTATTCTTTTACAGCCAATCTGAATCCATTATAAGCTGAGTTTTTGTTATGTAAACAAATAGTTTATATATACTACTTTTTAATAGTTAATTTATATACAGAAATTTTTGTCCCACGTGGAAATTGATGGCACGACCAACCTCAAAGTCAAGGTCACTAACCACAAAGCCAACCAGTCAACCACAAAGCCTTCCTCAAAACCGCAGAAAATTAGATTAGCGTCAAACCTGTTTTTATGTTGCATAATCTAGAAACTATAGATATTGTAAATCTCAGCGATGTAGTGTTGTTCTTGTCCCTGTTCTTGCTGACAGCGTCTTGTTCAAGTTTCAACTTTAATCAAACAAGAACAAAGTTCAATTCCGAAAGCAATTGACCCTACCTCAATGACAAATAGCTTGCTATCTCGTTCATTTACGTATGTAATAAGTGAGAGGCCCGATGGAGTTGGCGTCGACTGAGTTTGTACTACAGTATAGAATAGCTAGTTAGGATTAAACTAGGTCTAAACTATATTGAAATTTGAGTTTACAGTTTTGCAGATGCTAAGGTTTTGGACATTGTTTCTTGCGATAAAGCGGAAAACTGGTAAATATTTAATTTCTTTAATGTTTTAAGGTCAGACAAGCAACGACTATGTCTTTGACTTTCAAGAATATCTACACTATGTACCTACTTTATATTTTGATTTTTAATTTCTTTGTCATGAATAGGCTCCGAAACTTATGGTTCATATAAATGAAAAAGTGTTATAGGTCATTTATTGAGAAAGGCTATAGGGTATATAACATAACGCTATGACCAATAGGAGCGGAGCACGAAAGGCATTGCAAAAACGGGGAGGATGTGACGAAGTTGCGTAGATCAGCTAATATAACAATATTTTTAGTTTTCTTTTGGAATTTTAAAAGCAACAACTCTTATAAGCATTATAAATAATATAGTTAAAAAAACGGCCCTCGCTACAACCGCAAAGAAAATTGCCTTTCCATAGGCTTGCGTATATTTACATAAATTTGTGCAAGTACCCTATTTCAGGTATTGTTTCTCTTGATTGGTTTTATACATGTAGCCTATTGGGGACATATTCTTGTGGGATATGGGTAGAACTGAAATTGTTTGTATGTCTGTAATAAGGTAGCACTTTAAAACGATCTGTATAAGAAATGGAAAATATTTTATTCTAATTTTCGTATTTGTTATTATTATTACTTAGTAACCGTAATCAGTAATGAAAGTATCTATTCAATTCGTCCATTATCTATTCTATAATATCAAACAAAGTCCCCACAGTCTCTGTCTGTCTGTCTGATCGTGATGAACACAAAAACTACTGAACAGATTTTCATGCTGTTTTGTGTTTGGATTGCAATCATCAATTTGGACCCGGTAGGTGGCGCTGGTGGGCAGAACGAAGTCTGCCGGGTGCGGACCCGAACTATTCTATGATTTTTTTTGTTAAATTTTATTCGTTTTGTACGACGACAATATGAATAAAACTTAATCTGTGTCTAGATTTAAATATCTAAGTATGCATTTACAAGTAGGTACTAAGTTGGTAAGTTAGTTTGGAATCAGATTGGCTGTGAGAAAAAATGTCCTAAAACATATAATATTGTAGGTAATTAATCTACTTAAAGACAATACGTATTTTTTTTCTGCAGCTCCAAAAATAAAGGATGAGCAGCACAGGCTGGCAAATTTGGCTTGTGTCAGTGGATTATTCACCTTCCTTGGTGCTGGTATGTCTGTCTTTACGTCATTATGTATTCACTAGTAGCTCCACGCAGTTTCACCCACGTTCTCGAGGATCCATATTTTCAGATTTTTCGTAGCTATTTTTTTTATTTACTTCTGATTGCAAAATTTCAGCCCCTTTCTTTTTAACAGCAAAAAACAGAGTGTTATATGTTTGAAGTTTTAGTTTGTGAATCTGTCGGTGAAACGATTTTGATGCTATATTCTTTGTTTAAAAACTAAAGTGTTAGAAAATCTGTTCAGTTGCTTCAAGATCAGATAATTACTAGTCAATTCGAAAAGCAAAAGGAAAATACTATTGGCTCGCGTCACTAAACAAAGACCACCATTTTGGTTGAAGTTTTTGTCTTTCCTATAGATATCAACAGCATATTTCTTTTTTTACAATATGTTTATAGGTATATTAAATACATACAAACGTAGAACCAACCGGCGGTGTCCCATTTTGCGTTTTCAATCACAGAAATGACGCGGCCCGTGAGTGCATTACATTAATTAAGCCGCACCACGGCTCGGCGCACCAGACTTGCTAATGTACTGTAATTTGCTCAATGTTTTTAATCCAATTTAATGTACCTAGCGTCCATTTTTGCAATGAAAACTATTTGGTGTTGTAAACGTCTAGTGCCGGATTAACCTCGTAGCAGGTGTAGCAAATGCTACGGGCTAAAGGGGACCCCGCGAATCCAAATCTGCCCACCTCCACCAAAGATACAATTTTGAGTATTTTTTTGCCAGTACCAGATCAAAGGTCCGTCAATGGTATTTGCTAAGGACCCCCCGCTTGCTTAACACTTTCAGCTGAGCATCTGGGTATTCAAATGTTTGTTCCGCGGCGCACTATTTTCTCATACAAAATAAAGGACGATTAGTGCCTCAGCGGTTTATACACGTTCTTTGAAGAAAGACATATTTTTTACTGACGTGATTAAACGTTGTGTCAAATAGCGTTTATCAAATTTTACGTATTATAACGTTGCTCAGCTCAAAGTGTTAATCCGGTACTGCAGCCTTGGAGTGCAAAATGCCAAAACAGTGTGTAAACACCATCTGAGGCTACCATTTTGTAAAAAAAATACTTCTGACAGTTGCCCAAAGCCCAAAAAACTCGTCGAAGATTACTATAGTTTTAGATAAACTCAGGAATATTAATCATTTATGTACTAAATTGTTTCAGTTTTATATTTCTTCTCGTTTGTGGTGGTATTCAGTTTTTACCATTTTCGGTACGTGCGCCGCGCGATTCTACTGCATGAGGCTGAATGCGAATGAACCTGTGCCTGCTCTTTGAATAAAACGATCTGACGCGCTTCTCTGCTTCCCGCGTCATTGCTGTTACATTTTTAAAATAAATTGTTTATTTTCTCTTACGTTAAGGGTTTTATTGGAACGTAGTTCCTTATCGCGCGTTGTGAAAGGGGGCTAGACGGAAAAAAATCTTACGAAAAGTTGTCACGACACATTTCCGAGCGGGGCCGAGCGTGGCCGAGCTTTGCCGAGCGGCGCGTTGCCAAGGCGCGGCCTACTAGTTCCGCGCGCACTATAGTACCTACTACTTGATGTGTGTACAAAAAATATTATTACAACAAAAAAAAAAATATTAATATTTCCTTCACTTATTAATCGAAAGGAACTTCGTTCCATCCGGGTGTCCCTTGGCACCTCTCAAGTTTTAATTTTTTTCTTAGAATGTATTTTTTTTCTTATTCGTAGAACTAAATATTTATTTTATTCATGTCAAAACTTTTTTTTTATTATTGTTATCTACATGTTTGTTCAGTTTCTGAACGATGTTAGTCAATGTAGCTACTGTTTTATTAATAAGACGTTTACGAACCAAAAATAACAAATCAAAGCAGTGACTATTTATTTAATAGAAATGTTACAACAACAGTTACTAAAGGAATGTTATTTTTACAACGTACAAAGGTATAAAAAGGAAGTAAACAACAAAATGACTTCCAAATACATCCCTTTCAAATAACCTTTCTCGGCGGAAATCTTGAAGGAAAATAATGACCACCTTTATCAATAAAAGAAAATAGGGATTATAAGGGTGCTTGTATAATGGGCGAGTCACAAATCTTTATCGGCGGTCCCCTATTGTGATTTATGTGGCAGTCGGCCAGTGTGCGACATGCCGATATAAGGTTTATACTTTATGGTCGCGCTGAATTAAATTTGGAACTTATAATACGTTGTTAATGTGTCTATGGTTTTGATAAGTTTTCTTTTTTTGTAGGATTTCTTTTTTGTAGGATTTCAATTGTTATTGTAATTTGGTAAGATATATTCTATAATTAATATAATTTAAACGACTAGGATGAGCGCTAATAAAATTAAATAAATATCCTAGGACATTTCAGTCATAGCAAATCTGAAATCAAACTTAGTTTGCCTGTACTAGGATAAGCTGATAGCTAATATGCTACTTAAATTTACACAATTATATCGATATTAACATCCAGATACAAAATAATTAAAAAATATTAACTAGCGAACTGCGTTGCGAACTGTGTAGGGCGTCCACCCACAAGGTGGACTGACGACCAGTCAAGGGTCGCTGGAACCCGCTGGATGCAGGCAACCTACAACCGATCTGCATGGAAGTCAATGGGAGAGGCCTATGCTCAGCAGTGGATGTCCTATGGCTCATATGATGATGAACTGCGTTGGTTAAGTAGGCAGCTATATAAATGACTAGTGGCTCCCCGCGGTTTCACCCGCGTTCCCGGGATAAAAAGTAGCCTATGTGTTATTCCAGAACATATTCAAGCTCTGTGCCAAATTTCAAGCAGATCCCTTCAGCCGTTGGAGCGTGAAAGAGTAACAAACATCCATACTTACAAACTTTCGCATTTATAATATTAGTAGGATAATTACTTATGGTAAATGACCCAATAGTGGCCAGGTTAAGAAAAAAAAACAGGTTTTTGTGAAATATTACCAAAATTGTGAAAGTTTCAGCACTGAATATAGTGAAACTGTAAAGTCCAGTCCTTATTTAATATTTGTAATGTGTTGCGCGTGAGATACGGCAAAGCTGGATTCAATTAATTTAACAAATAAAAGTTGTAGTTTTGTGACCCAGTCTTGGACAGGGAAAATTCATTAATGAATACCCCAGACTTAGTCTAAGTTTATCTTTATTTTATGGTTAACACATGAAACAAAACTAATTTTGATTTTAATTAAGCAATACTATTTCACAAGTGAAACTTTCTGCTCACCGCCTTTACGATTTCCTTAAGAAAAGCCGTCGTTGTCAATTTCAAATCACCTTACAAAAGGTATTCGCGCATATTTGTACATGTAACTGACTGAATTCAATAAAACGTTAAACTTAGATAGTTCGATGTCTAAAGTCTATGTCACAGTGATCCCAATGTAAAAACATTCGCTCATGTCCGAATTCTAGATGTTTCTTTTAATTTTTGGCCATTACTGGTACCGTGGCCACGACTAGTACCTACACCTACGATACATATTAAAATGTATATAAATACGTGATTTATCTATACTAATAATATTATAAAGAGGAAAGATTTGTTTGTTTGTTTGTTTGTTTGTTTGTTTGTAATGAATAGGCTCCGAAACTACTGGACCGATTTCAAAAATTCTTTCACCTTTGGAAAGCTACATTATCCCCGAGTAACATAGGCTATATTTTATCCCTGTATTCCCACGGGAATAGGAACTACGCGGGTAAAACCGCGGGAAAGCAGCTAGTAAGAAATAAATGTGCTTCATAAATCAATATCCCAGGATTAATTACGGCGACATCTAAACGGCCTAAAATATCGGCAATAAATAAACATTTGTGACGTCATAATATTGCGTTTGGTTTATTTATATATTTGGTTTACCAGTAATTATAACATTGGTCCATCCATACTAATATTATAAATGCGAAAGTAACTCTGTTTGTTTCTCTGTTACGCTTTCACGCTAAAATTACAGAACCGCTTTAAATGAAATTTGGTACACAGATAATCTAGAGCCTGAGAAAGTACAGCACTTACTTTCTTAGCTCTGCTTACTGCTTATCTTCTCTAATGATATAAAGAAGAAAGAATAAATTTTTTATTTGTTTGTTTGTATTGAAAAGGTTTTGAAACTTTCACTCATAAAAATATGCATCATCAGAGAGTAGCATAGGATATTTATAATCCTATTTTTTTTTGCGAAAACAGTGAAAACCGCGCGGTGGAAGCTACCAATAAATATTTACCCATTTTCAAAGTAAGATTGATCTTTATTCAAAATTTCATGAGATACGATATACATATCAAACTCATGAAATAAGAACGTAATTTTTTTATTACAAATACAGAAATATAAAAAATCATGATTTCTGAAAATTATTGACAATAAAATGACCCTTAAAAGGAAAGTAATAAGGGTTAAAATATTTATAACATTGCGGGTAGGCCCATAAAGTAGTGTGGAATTTTTCAATAGGTCTCAAAATGGCGGCAGCACATGCCTCCCTGGTTTATGACGTCATAAACAGAACATATTTCAAGTTTAGGACCAAAATTTAATATTATAACATATTGAGGAATGACCCGTTTTGTAGGATGACCATTTGTCTATTTCCCGGATATGTTTGAGATTTTTTTATTCAGTAGATTTTTGATCATTAATAGTGAGGAAACCTGCATGCCTGAGATGTCACAATTAAAGGCATGTGAAGTCCGCCAATCCGCACTAGGCCCGCGTGGTGGACTATGGCCTAGACCCCCTCGATGTTAGGGGAGGCTCGAGCTCCTCGGTGGAGACATATATGAGCTGTTGATGATGATGATGATGATGATGAATTAATCTATATATATAAAAGTCCCCGCCGCCTCTGTCTGTCTCAACGCGATGAACACGGAAACTACTCAACAGATTTTCGTGCGGTTTTCACCAAATTACGGAGTATTTTATGTATAATACATCAATTTGGACCCGGTAGGTGGCGCTGGTGGGCAGAACAAAGTCGGCCGGCTCCGCTAGTTAAAACATATAAAAAAAAATGTAACGGATCACTGTATGTATATAGAAGATATATGACAAAATATATTATTAGGGCCTTTATCAATGGGCGGATCTTTATTGTTAGATTTTTTATTGTTTCTGTTTATCTGTGCGTTTGTGCACACTATTCTCAGAAACGTACTATCCGATTTAGATGTAGCATTTCACTAACATATTATTGTAAGTTTCAATTGACATTTAGTGTTCGTTTCACGTCAATAAGTTTATAAATTAAATTGCTATGCCAATTTAAAGAAGTCAAGAACACTTCACCTTCACATTTAAACAAATGGGGTAAAAACTATATTTTAAACTTAAAATCTTATAAACTTTGTCTTTGGTACAAATAGTGCTGACAATAATCCGCGTAGCTAACGTTAACATGACGCGAAATACCTTTTGACATGTGCCAATCGGTATCAAATGTCAAATTAAGCCGATTACGATCGATGCACGATGGCCGAACTGTCCTGCGGACTCCAGCGGTATTGCTCCCGTGCCGGAACATGGTTTTGCTCGCAGACAGCAAATTTGTACATTTATTAATCTATACTAATATTATAAAGAGGAAAGATTTGTTTGTTTGTTTGTTTGTTTGTTTGTTTGTTTGTAATGAATAGGCTCCGAAACTACTGGACCGATTTCAAAAATTCTTTCACCTTTGGAAAGCTACATTATCCCCGAGTAACATAGGCTATATTTTATCCCTGTATTCCCACGGGAACGGGAACTACGCGGGTAAAACCGCGGGGAGGCAGCTAGTATCTAAGTATTTAAGTTACATAATACTAGGTTTACGCGGTTTCATCCGCGTACCCGGGAGATCTTCCATTTTCCCAGGATAAAAACTAGTAGCACCACACGGTTTTACCCGATTGGAAGATCTTCCATTTTCCCAGGATAAAAGTAGCCTATGTCCTTTCTCAGGCTTTAGACCTGGAACCAGGAACGCGGGTGAAACCGCAGGGCAGAAGCTAGTATTATATAAATAGGGGGTTTATGAAACTCTAATTAATATAATAAATTGATTCCAAACAAAGCTAATCCAAACAGAAATCACCAATTACAGATCTACGAAAGCTCTACGAAGCAGCTACGAAGATTTTTTGAAAACATTTTATTAGGAACTAATGACCCGCCCCGACTTCGCATTGGTGCATCAAAACAGTGACATAATTTACATAAAATTCTACACAAAGAAACCTCCCTCTTAAATCACTTTATCTATTGATTACATAAATAATAATAAATATCCTGGGACATTTTTCACACACGGCCCATTTGATTCCAAACTAAGCAGAGCTTGTGATATGGTATCCAGATAGCTGGTATACTATATATACTACTTTTAAATTCATACTTATATAGATATTTACATCCAGACACAGGACAAACTGACATATTCATGCATACAAATGTTTGTCCCGCGGCTTGAGGGTCACTAACCACAAAGCCAACCGGGCTGTCAAATTAAAACCGTATTAAAATCCGTTGCATAGTTTTATGTACAGTACTTGTTTAATACTACCAAAATCGTCTACGAATATGCTACGACGCTACGAATTTTTCATTTCTTTTCATGTTAATAGATTAGAAAAGGATGGATAGATTAGCGTAGCATTATTATGAGTGACACAATATGTAAACCACTATCTAATATAACATTTTGTGACGTCATTCGTGAGTGATTTATCGATAGTAGTGAATAGGGTTGCCAGGAACGGGACATTATAGATCCCGGCATATTGTCCCGGTTCCCGGTAAAATATCCCAGTAATGTTATTGACCTCCGTTCACACATTTGTTACTTGTCTAAACTCGAATAAATATCGCAGTTTAGTTCAGGAAAATTTACTGCAGTAATTTTTGTACGAAATAAATACAAAGACGATTATTAAAAAATATGTTTTTAATGATTAGTAATCTAATCTAAGAAAAAGAGTATTTTATTTTTTTAGTGACCTTAACTTTCAAGCCACCGGTAATGTTCAAATTAACCTAATAATTTCTGTGCATAAACATACATATTTAATAAAAGATTTAATGCTCTATTTATCTCTATTTTTAATTGTTTCTAAGAAATGACCCAAGTATGTATTTTATCTTATCCCTACAAAAATCCCGTTAATGAAACTTGAATCCCGGAGTGTCACATCACTAGCGGCAAGTTTAGACGAGGGATGGCGTGATGCCGTGACGATATCGCAACCAATTTACGTCTTGACAGCTCATAAGCTTATCGTTTCGAACCAAGAAGTTGCAATTCAATTCGGTAAGATTGTATGACAAACATCACGGCGTATGCTGTCCCTCTCTTTAACTATACTATCAAGTGAGAAGTCCGATGCGACAAGGCTGTACGTCGAGGAAGTCTGTATTAGAAATGGAGGCGTGATATAGTGACATGTGAATTGTAAAACCAGCTATATAACAACAGATGTAAGCGATTCCTAATTAATTTGTGCTAATGCAAGTCTATCTTAAGGGTTTACGGTTAATTTCAGCCTAGTTTTATTGGAAATTTATATTTTACTAGCTGACATACGCAACTTCGTATACGAAGATGGACGTAATCGGTAGAGTAGTTCTCAAGTTATGTAATTGTCCTGATCGAACAGCCCCATCTACCGGGTCCAATTGTAGATCTAAACCATTCTAGAGTCCCCTTGAACACACACGAAAAAAATCATGAATATTCTCCAGCTATTTTGGAGGAGTTTAGTGACATACACACGTACACAAGCAATATGTATGTATGAAGATAAGGATAATTTATCTAGTTTTGGCCCAGCGCTTTATATAATAAATAAATAAATATCCTGGGACATTTTTCAGACACGGCCAAACTGATTCCAAACTAAGCAGAGCTTGTGATGTGGTAACCAGATAGCTGATATACTACATATACTATTTTTAAATACATACTTACATAGATATTTACATCCAGACACAGGACAAACAGACATATTCATGCATACAAATATTTGTCCCTGGTGGGATTCGAACCCACGACCCGCGGCTTGAGAGTTAGGATTACTAACCACAAAGCCAACCGGGCTGTCAAATATGTAATTATATAGTAACTTGCTGACCCGGCAGACTTCGTACTGCCCCAATCTATACATCTATACTAATATTATAAAGCGGTAGAGTTTGTTTGTTTGTTTGTTTGTTTGCTTGCTTGAACGCGCTAATCTCAGAAACTACTGGTCCGATTTGAAAAATTATTTCAGTATTAGAGAGTCCATTTATTGAGGAAGGCTATAGGATATATAATATTACGCTACGACCAATAAGAGCGGAGTACCAATGAAGAATGTTTAAAAATCGGGATTTTTTTTTCCTTTTGAGAGCTTCCGCTGCGTGCGTACGTGCGTAAACGGTTTGATGTGCACGTACACCGAAAGGCTACTTTACACGTGCACATGCATAGGCTGACAGATTTCGTCCCCATCAAGCGAGGTGTGAGGCAAGGAGATACTCTCTTGTTCAAGCTCTTCAGTAATATGCTAGAAGACGTAATCAAATCTCTAGACTGGGAAGAGAGAGGAATAAATATAAATGGCACACCCATGTCGCACCTGCGTTTTAATTATGTCAAGTGAGTCCCCACTTCCCCCAGTGACGCCCTGAGCCGAGGCACGGTCCCGCAGGGGACACCCTCAGCGCTGTCGCTTAAATTTTTCCTTCGGTTGAGAGCCCTCTGCGCTCACCGAAAAAGTCCGCGTAACGGTTGTAAAAGCCATCTGAGGCCGTCACCTGCTAGTTCATTTAAAAAAAAAAAAAAACCACCTGCGTTTTGCTGACGACCTTCTACTACTATTTGAGAACGCTGATCTTCAATCTATGCTTACAGAACTACATGAAGCATCCCTGAAAGTGGGTCTACGCATCCATTACAGTGGGTAACTCCCCAATAGAACATGTAGACCACTACATCTATCTTGGACATCGTTTGTCGTTTGACCGGGAGTATCAGGTGAAGGAGATTGCTAGACGGATCCAGTTAGGTTGGGCTGCATTTGGGAAACTTGATGACATCATCCGCTCTAATATTCCTCAGTGTCTGAAGACCAATGGTGCTGAAACATCGCTTACAAAGGGCAACATGTATAAAATAATGGTTGCTCAACGCCTCGCGCCAAACGCTCAGAGCCACGGAGCGAACCATGCTGGGCATCTCACTCGTGGACCGAATATCCAACGTCGAAATACGACGTAAAACGCAAGTCGTGGATGTGGGTAAACGGATCACGGGATTAAAGTGGGGTTGGACGGGACATCTGGCAAGGCGGGATGACGGAAGATGGGCTAAAGCTATTACAGAGTGGTGGCCAAGAGAGAGACACAGGAAACCGGGTAGACCACCGCCGGCCCGGTGGGTAGACGACATTGTCCGAGCAGCGGGTAGGCAGTGGATGAGATGTAAAAAGAAAGAGGCCTATGCTCAGCAGTGGGTTATTACGGGCTGATTAGATAGATACATAGAAATAAAGTTAAATAAAAGGATGCACTCATAGATATGGTAACACAATACCTATCGCATAAATTTTTTCCGTGTTTTGAAGTGCGACAGGATGGAATATGGATTGACATATTACAGTTGGTTGTCAAACCTAATGTCAAATATTGTGATTGCGTTCAGAAGTTTTAATTGTGACTAAACTTTATATCAATCAATTTAAAAACCGACCAAATTAAAAATCAGGTATTATTACTTAGGTATTATTTTCGGAAATTAAAAAATAAATAATTTACACAAATAAAACAGTACCTGAACTTTCCAGACATTTTACAAATAATAAATTTCTGAACGCACACATTAATAGTTGTTACAGTATTTGACAGTATTGGACAACAAATGTTTGACATGTAATAAACAAATCAGCATTTATTGAAATGATTAAGTATTTATTACACACATCTCGTTTTCATTCTTTTTAGGATGTATTCTGCTATTCGGGGCGGAGACAAATCCAACGAATCAATAACCATGAAAATTGGTTCAGCAGATCTCGAGTTATAAGTGTTGAAACAAACCCGACTTTCTTTTATATATATAATATATAGATATAGATATAGATGTCATAATATGTAATTGATATAGTATATGATGGATGATTTGTAAAATACCTACAGTGATATTTATAAGAAACCTTCTAATTACTTTCTTAAAACTAAACGCCATTTCTCAACAAAGTTTCCGCTCTGAACTAAGCTATGTGAAACTAGTGAGGGGGTGAAACAAAATTATCGATATCGGCGTTTTAAAATATCGATATAGTCTATGTCATTCATTTGACATGTCAAAGAGATTCGAAAGAGCAATGTAGAGGTTTTTTTTTTATATATTTGTTTATTAGGTATTGCCAGTATGTTGATGGGCAAAGACTTAAGTTCTACCTAAGTGTTAATTAATTTATTTGTAAATATAAAAGCGTTCTATTTCAAAAAAAATGATAAAAATTACTAATGTACATCAATAACAGATTAGCCAAAAAACTAAAACAACGTGTCTTATATGTAAATATATTCTTCATATTTAATTTAATAATCTTTTTATTATGATAAGGTCATGTTGTTTAAGCGTCATGGCCACTGACGCTTTGGAGTCGTGTGTTTCCCCGAGTGTCATATGCCATGCTTCTATATCCCGGAAAAGCAGGTGAAACCCCGGGAAGTTAGTACCTTTAAATAAATTGGAACTCGATCGCTCAACTCACTCACTTAAAATACATATACTTACTTATATAAAAAACATTAATAATTATTATTTATCTACAAACACAGTTTCCCCATATTCAAAGCCCAAATCTACAATAAAGTTGTCAAACAAAGAAAACCTGTAAATCCATTTGAAACATTCAAAATTCGAACGAGCAACTAATTTCAAAACGGCAAACGAACACCGCAAACTGAACAAAGTTACTTCGGATCCGATGGCAAAGTTGCAACCTGAATCTATTACTTATTCGACCTCCCAGGGCGGACTTCTCGCTCGATATGGTAGTTAATGAAAGGGACAGAGCATAGAAGAAAGCTAAGCTAGTCATTTACTTTATAGAATTGGATTACTGTTCCTGAAATGTTGGATCAAACCCGTCACACAGTTTAACATGGATGCTACAACGTCGTCCACAGATAATAACTTCTGTCTATTTCCCATTTGATTTCTACCTACATTAGGTCCGTATGTGTAAGTAAATATTACTGACTAGCTTCCGCACCGAGGTTTTACCCACATAGTTCCCGTTTCCGTTGGAATTCAGGGATAAATATAGCCCCTTACAAATAATGTAGCTTTGTATTGGTGAAAGAATTACTCTGATCGGTCTAGTAATTTCGGAGCCTATTCATAACAAACAATCAAATCTTTCAATATTTTAATATTAGTAAAGAAGTTTAAATAATATAAATTGAATCAATATTATACTACCCTTCATTAGTTACTAGATTTTTTTTACAAGCCGATGAATTAAAAAAAACTTTCTGTTAACAAATCCTTATACATTTTGATTTTGACAGCTGTCAGAATTGTATCCAGACATAACCTGAAAATTGTCTACATAAAAATTCTACGCTAGTTACACAATAGAACAGTTTTTTTACTCTTTTCCCACAGAGTTCCTGTGAAATGTAATACGCATGCAAAAATTTGTTTCAAAACTCAGCGGTGTAGCCGACGTCAACAGATATTTTTTCAAACAACCTGCCAGAATACCTATCCATCTCTACTCTACAGTCCATGGAAATAGGTTCAAATTTCATTTTTGATGAGATTCCGGGTTGTCTGTGGATTTTTACATAGACGCCATTTTACTTTTAAATTCAATCATAGCTTTTTGGCGAATGACTGTATATTTTTGGTAATGGTATCTTTATTTTTTATATATATATATGAGTTTGATTTCTAATAGTACTACTTTTCACTATATATTGATGTGTCTATCTATATATATTTAACACATAAGAAACTAAAAAGTATGTAACATCTTAAAACCTTCTTTAAACTGCAATAAAAATAAACTATACAGACATATATTAAAATAAAATAATATTTTCCCTAAAATCAACCAAGTTATCAAGAATATCGATGCACAATTATCGATACACTTCCACAACACTATGTTAACATCACTAATCTCCAATCGAACGTTCCGAAACGAACGGAAAGCGCCTGATCAGACCGATTAGCAACCACACACGTAACTAAACATTCAATAATACACCTTAATGTACAACCATTAGAACTTATTTTCCACTCATCGAAACTTAAGAAGATTGACATTTCAGTTCATAAACTATTTTTTATTTTAAACCTTACTTTCTAGAACAATCGGTTTAAATTCAAATGCTTTTAAAACCATCTTATTTACGGATACATCTTGAAAGAAAACCATTAAAGATTGACCTCTTTTCGGTCGTTTATTTCAAAGATAAAATATAACCCGAAGGCTCAAAGCTAATTGGCCGCTCTTAATAAGGATTAAAGAATAATCCGGAACCTGCTTCGTCGTTAATTACTGATTTTAAATCTTGATGCTTAATTAAAATTTATATTCTATGCCTACTTGGTCCTCTAGGTATTTTTTTTTGACGTCTAAGATTGTTAAAAAACCTTTTCATCCCACCATCTCGGAAAGAGTATTTTTAATCTTCAATATCTGAGTGGAAAAGCCGTTTTTATTCTCTAGAGGATAAAGTAAATTGAATTTGGAACATCGTGTGCACTAAGTTTGTGAATTAAAAAAAAACATTAAACCTATTTACTGCAACCTCTATGGTGCCGAATATATCATACAACTTTTTTTTAATTTGTTAAAAACTCAGACTCGGCACCTTCTTGGTGTTCTTTTTTCAATTTGCTTTGTACGCGGTTCTTTACGCGGCATTTTTTCACGTCATTGTTAAACCTTATATTAAAAACAAGAAACTTGAAAACAAGTGAAAAAACTAAAATGAGTGATTCTAGCGACGAGGAAGTTTGCTTGACGCCAACAGAATTGACTGAAACTGTTAATAATGCGCAAATGAGCTTTCTCCCTCAACAATCACGCGAGAAGTATTTAGTCATTTCCTCGCTGAGGTGGAATGAAAAGTTACGTGTTGCACTCGAGTGCAAAGATTTGTCACCTCGTGCTCTTTTGATTCCCTCGCTAACGCTCAGGATTCTAATTTTGAATCACTCGCTGCGCTCGTGATTCAATTTTAGAATCCTTCGCTTGCTCGGTCATCAAAATTGAACACGCGGTTAAAAAGCAACTTTGCACTCTTGTATAACAAATAACTATATTTCTGAACTATACCTAATGTTCCACTACCAACACTAAACAAAACATCTTTTAGGTGCCTATTTTATACCATAGATCTAAGACATATTATATATTGAGCTATTATTATAAATTATTACAACCCATATAAAAATCTATAAAATGTGTTTTTAACACCATAAAGGCCTGTAGTAAAACTATATATTCACAGATCAACAAAACCAATTTAGAGACAGAAAGTAGAGTAGCGACATCTAGCGACACCATAGTTACGCTTATGTAATAATAGATGGCGCCACATGTAAGCAAATAATGTATAGAAATTCAAGTTCTTAGCTTATTTATTTGTCATCACCAAAAACTAGGCTATGTGGTATCCCAGAACATCTTATATTTAACTAGGTATGTTTCCAAGTTTCACCAAGATCATGGGGATCTAAAAATTTTCCGGGATAAAGAGTAGCATATACTTAAAGCTTAACTGTGTTTCAATGCTATCCAGATTCCATCCATAACAAACATCCATCCATCCAAACTTTTACATTTATAATCTTAATAGGACTCCTATTCCGCGATTTTTTATTCAATTGAAGCTGCAAGGGAAGTTGAAATTACATTGACAGACAATAGGGTTGAAAGTCCATGGGCTCCCATTAACTATGGTGACCGCTTACCATTCACCGATGATAAGCGGTCACCATCTATAAGTAACTAGAAGTACTAGGGGGGCATAGGTAAAGGGGATTTTAACCTAAAGAACATTATGTGTCAGCCAAAGTACCAGGCGTTCAGTAATTAGAGCAGTTAGTTTCTGATTTCGATTCGGCGGGGCGTACACAGTACGCGTACAACGTTGGAGTCCAATAAGGCCAGTTTTACACGGTGGAACTACGATTTTTCTCTCATAATATTTTCTTTTATTATTTATGGATTTTGTATGAATCAGTTTACTATTGCTATGGGAGCAATTATTAGTTTTAAAAATAATTATCATGTGACATTTCCTTACACATCGCCCTATCACTGAAATAATAGAGCTGATGCTACCTTTACTTATTATGTACACTAGATACACTTCCTAACATATTACAAATTAAAATATAGACATAATTTAAAAAATACATAAATTTTAATCCTGGGTGGGAATCGAATCGACAAAAAGCAGTTTGAAAGTCTCTTGAAATATATTGAATTTTCTTTTGTCTAAGGCTGAATGTTTCATTACCTTTGCCTATCCTGCTTATTAAAAACTAGCTGCCTCCCCGCGGTTTTACCCGCGTAGTTCCCGTTCCCGTGGGAATACAGGGATAAAATATAGCCTATGTTACTCGGGGATAATGTAACTTTCCAAAGGTGAAAGAATTTTTGAAATCGGTCCAGTAGTTTCGGAGCCTATTCGTTACAAACAAACAAACAAACAAACAAACAAACAAATCTTTCCTCTTTATAATATTAGTATAAGTATAGAAAACTACATAGGTACTACCTATTCTGCGTCACCTACTCGTCACCGCAAAACGTGATTACGTCACCTGTCGGCCTAATCACGAGCTAGGCCTCTTGTTAGGCCCGCGGGCCTAATGTTAGGTATCAACCGTATAATATGTAGGCCTCAGTTTTAAATTTGAAATGGAATGACCTTTTAAGGCCAAAATTACAAACGATGTGGTTTATTAATCTTCTTATTATAGTAACACACGAATAAAGCTATGTATTATTTATTTTATTTATCATTTTAAATCAGACATTTTTCCATATGGGTTAAGACTTACATACTATGTTAGTAACATTAACAGTTCTATAACTAATTAAACCTATTACTAATTTACACAGGCGAGTAGGCAACTGCATCAGCTTAATAATCTGACTATACCTAACAACAATGCGAAAGATCATTTTTATCCATATCTTCATGAAGTCTTATACTGTCTATTACATATTTGTGAATGTAATTTGTGTAGAAAGCCTTTCATATCACATCGAAAAATCAAATACAAACGCATAGTTTGTGGAGCATCCCTCGCCACCTGCTCCCGTTGCCATAGCGACGAGCTCATTAGCTCATTTCCCGCTCCTATTGTTTCCAACGGCACTCCGTGAATTTCAAATTCAAATGATTAAAAGTAAAGAGACATTATCTATGTTTATTTATATGCCAAGGGTATGTAATGATACTGTCATTACAGTAGATAAATTGTCATAGCTCATGATACAAAATGATTGTAGAATATCAGCTGGTTTAAACCGGCTTTAAAATGAGAGGAGGATGGAGGCCCTTGACAATGTTATTTTATCACCTGTATGGGGTTCTTCAAGGGAGTGAAGAGATTTTTACAGGGTCGGCAAGGCGTGAGTGACGCCCCTAGTGTTGCAAGCCTCTATAGGCTACGGTAACCGCTTTCCATCAGGCGGACTGTATACCTGTTTGCCACCTTTTTGGTATAAGAAAAAAACACGCCTATTTGATGCTTTAAAGAACACCCGAGACAACAGTACCTCCCCGCGGTTTCACCCGCGTTCCCGGGGTACCTTCTATTTTCCCGGGATGAAAAGTAGCCTATGTGTTATTCTAGAACATATTCTAACTCTGTACCGAATTTCAAGCAGATTCCTTCAGCCGTTATGGCAGTGGCGGATTTACCAGTAGGCTGAGTAGGCTGGAGCCTAGGGCGGCAGATTTTAGGGGGCGGCAAATTTGGCCCAAATTTTTTTTTTATGATAAAAAAATTAAGATATGCACAAAGGAACGTGTGACAAAAATGTTAACATTTTAGTAATGCACAGTATACTGAACACTCTTATGTCCGTAATCAGTATATAAAAGATAGTTTCTGCCCGCGACAGTTACTTTGGGCTATCGCTAACTTTCAACCTGTCTTTGTTTACGTAGAAGAATGGTCTCGCAGAGTTAATAGATGCCTGCCCGCTGGCCCAGTACATGAAGGCGCGCGCAGTACCTACTTCATCGTTATTTTGCTACGATGTTATTTTAAATTTGCGATATCTCCTAAGATATTCATTGAAATCGAATGATATACATGACAATTTTGTTTTAAATTAAATACTTGTGATGAATAACGTATTTACTTGGATAAGGATTAATATCATCTTTTTTATAACACCTTAACAAGTAATGCTTTATTTTAGAACAAATTTGGTAAGTATAAAAATATGCTGTTGCGGGCTTTTTTATTGAACTTTTGAAGGGAAACAATTCTGTCATACATTATTTTAGAGAAACTTAACCTTTTACGCAACGGACGCAGCGGAAGCTCTCAAAAGGAAAAACATACTCCCGAGTTTTAAACATTCTTCATTAGTGCTCCGGTCCTATTAGTTGTAGAGTCATGATATATAGCCTATAGCCTTTCTCGATAAATGGAGTATCTAATGCTGAAAGAACTTTTTAAATCGGATCAGTAGTTCCTGAGATTAGCGCGTTCAACCAAACAAACTCTTCCGCTTTATAATATTAGTATAGATTACTAAACGCGCTGTAAAATATATAAGTAGACCAATCTCGATAGCTTTGAAAATGGTAATAAGCGAAAAACAATAGTAGTAGGATGAAACCCGTCTTAAAATGACGAGAATATAACAAAAATCAAAGGAAAAGTAAATTACGGGCGATCTGAGGTCGGGAAGAAGGGAGGATGAGTTTTAAAGGTATAAAACGGTTAGTCTCGATTTCCGGCAAAACTACAAGTCCTTTAGAAAAAAAATTATGACAAAGTTGTAGGTAATAAAGGGATCTACAACTTTTGTATTAGCACTTTTTTCACATTACCTCAAAATTTAGTTGAAAAGTTCAAATAATCAAGTTTTTGGTTTTTTATTTTTATTTTATCCAAAAAAATTTATTTTTTCACGAAATTTGGTGAAAACTTACCTTTGTATGTCTTAAAAATACTATAATTTTTTGATTTGAAATATTTATTGGTTCGCCTTATTTTGACTAAATATCGAAAAAATATCCAAATTTTCAATCGAAATATCTCACGTCAAAATTTCAGCTTTTTTTAAAAAGTCAGCGAGTTCATTGTTCGTTGAAATATCTTCTTCCTGATAATGTAAAAAAATATATACATTACTATGGTAAATGTTCTCAGAAAATTCATAAAATTGAAACCGATTTTTGTACTTTCACTATGTAAATTATTGAGCTATTTAGTAAAATTCACACATAATTACATGAAAAACGTATTTATCAACATATTTTATGTAACATTTCATATTTTATGGTACTTTCTATGTAACATTGATATATAAAAAAATTACAAATCCACAAAACATAAATATTGCAAGAAACATGCGAAAATAGTTGTTAAAAGCTGATATTTTGACATGAGATTTTTCGATTGAAAATTAGGCTGTTTTTTCAATATTTAGTCAAAATAAGGCGAAAAAATAAATATTTCAGATCAAAAAAATTACAGTGACTTTAGGACAAACAAAGGTAAGTTCACCAAATTTTGTGAAGAACTTTTCACATAAATTTTGAGGTTATGTGAAAAAAGTGTAAATACAAAAGTTGTAGATCCCTTTATTACCTACAACTATGTCATTAATTATTTTTCTATAGGACTTGTAGTTTTGCCGGAAATCGAGACTAACCGTTTTTTACCCTTAAAGCTCACCAAACCCTGTAATTTGGTATGGTTAGTAGATATTAACAACGCCAACAAAAATTAGGAAATAAATAATATAACAAAAATAAACACATTAACTTGAATTGTTTCAAGAATGCAGTTTTTCACCTAACGTTTCTAAGCTTGGTCGAAAAACCCCAACTGACGTCAGACTTAATAGGTTTTTTTTTTATATTAATCACATAGTTATTTATAAAATAACGAGGACTAATAGACATGGTGATAATGATTGTAAATTTTCCGATAAACTAAAATAAACAATCTAATATACCTACACATTTCTAGTAATAATGGTTACCTTTAATTTTTAACTAGCCTACTTGCTAGCCCTGACATTCTACTCGTCAGTCGAAAGTTCGAATTCCAATCACGATCAAAAATTTGCATGAAATTTGTGTCTGGAATTCTCGATGTTTACCTAAATACATTGTCTTATTAGTTACTTTAGTACCGGATTCGCATTTCCCAGAAAATTTAAAGAATTTCTCCACAACACTTCCTCTTCACAACCGGTTCCAGCTATGCTGTGTCTGTGCACAGTGTTTCATATAAATACTTAGACAGTTCAACATTATGAACACAACATGTAAACAACGGCTCTGTGCCTTAATTACGTACCAACACAATTATAATTTCGATTCGAATCATCCATTGCCAACCAGATCCCCTCTCAACTTAATATTATTCGTCTCTTTCTGTCTCACCAACGTTCTAATGCTCTGTCTCTGTCTACCGGCTATCGTGAACTTGGCCTTAGATTGATTAATCATATAATTTTTCTTTTGTCAGTCGCTAGGAGACGCACGCGCATGTAAGGCGAATCTCTATCAGTTCTATGTAATAGTGCAGTTTGAGTGTTTGTTGACTTTGAAATACTTAACAATGGTAAGAAAATAATAGTATATATAGTATAATTTTATTTATAGTATAAAGTGCCCAGTGTAGTAAATGGCGTAATTTATGCTCATCAATTACCTATATGTTTATGCATCAAAGTGGTTTAAGGAAGTTAATATAGTGATTGTTTTAGTGTTGTACAGCTTTTTAGTGATACATGGTATGTGTGGTAAGCAAAATGGTGGTGGACCGGTTTATCAATATTGCAGGTTTCTACTTGGCAGGTAGGAGAGTTTTTTTTTGTATTTATTCGCAAACAAAATACAGTCAAAAACCTTACTTATATGAGGAAAAATTTGATGATATTTTATCAATTCATACGTTGTTTTGTTACTATTAAAATTTGGGTTTTTAAGAAATTTGAATAGGTTTTAGAAATAGACGTCTTTCTTACAGTTATTTATTAACCACTGTGTAGGTACTTAACTTTAAAAACAGTCCTAACCATATATATAAGTATGTTAATATAGACAAAAAATGTTGTTGTAATGTGAAATTTATACATATAAGTGAGTAATTATCATAAAAACGGATTTCATAACGGTCTCAGAACCTTATTAAGTTAAAAACTTTCAGTAACAAACGTACACAATACTTACTTACAAGAAACTGCCATTCTTAGGTAACTTCCCCGATAAGGCGATTTTTATAAGATTAATAAAATGACTAGATTCCGCCCCGAGTTTTCAGTAACCGTAGTTCCTGTTCCCGTAAGAATACAGAGATAAAATACAGATAACATTACTCCCTGATAATGTAGCTTTCTATTAGTAAAATAATTTTTAAAATCGGTGCAGTGGTTTAGGCATAACAAACACAGTCGCATACGCATTTATAATACCTACTAGTTTCCGCCAGGCACGCCGTTTCACCCCCGTTCCCGGGAGACCTTCGACTTCCCCGGAATAAAAAATAGCGTATGTCTTTTCCTGAGTTCTAGTCTATCTTCATAGCAATTTTCATGAAAATCGGTTCAATAGTTTAGGCATGAAGCGTACCATAGTTACATTTGCATTTATAAATGAGATTAGTTAGGTAGTTAGTCCATTTATATATTAGTTAATTGATCTGAGGTTAATAACACAGTTAAATGCAGGTGGAATATTCCATGTTTAGAGATAAACAACTTTTTGTTTAACTTTTTTGATGTAGTTTATTTTTAACTGTGCGACAGAGCGCTTTGATTTTATACCACAACTAGCAGCCCCGGCAGACTTCGTTCTGCACACCAGCGCCACCTACCGCGTCCAAATTGATATATTTTATACATAAAAACCTTTCCCATGAAATACTCCGTAATTTGGAGAAAACCGCATGAAAATCTGTTCTGTAGTTTTTGTGTTCATCGCGTTCAGACAGACAGACAGAGGCGGCGGGGACTTTGTTTTATATATATAGAAGGTGGCAAACAGACATACGGTCCCACCTGATGGGAAGCGGCTACCGTAGTCTATGGACGCTTGCAACACCATGATATCTATATGCCAGTGAAAGTCCCGTAAAAATCAATCCAGCCGTTTTGTAGATTAGCTGGACCAAACAGACAACCATTGGCCATATCTAAAAATGTTCCTGCCTTTACGCGGTTCCACCTGCGTAGTTCCCGTTACCGTGGTAATACGGGGATAAAATATAGCCCATGACACTCCACAATAACGTATCTTTCTATTGGTGAAATAATTTTGATAATCGGTTCAGTAGATCCAGAGATTACCCCTTACAACGTCACAAACTCACAAACGTTACCTCTTTATAATATTAGTATAGAAGACAAACACATGCACAATTTTTTTTTTCCATTTTATACTATTAGTATAGATAGATGTTTAGCAGATAAATTATATAGGTAGGTACCTACTAAGGAATATTTTGGGCTTCCTAATAAACCCTTAAACAAGGTAATTTCCGTCAAAACAGTCACAATATTAATGGGTAATTAAGATAGACATTTTGGGCTAATTGCTTATTAAAATAATTTTCCATACTAACGTTGCCCTGTGGCTTATCCTGCATTTAAAAGGGAACTATGTAATAAGTAAAGTTAAATGAAGTAACAAATAAATTATTTTATTTTAGACAGACCGGTTAGCTTTGACGTCAGTGATGATTTCAAGCCGACAGTCGTGGGTTCGAATCCCACCCAGAACAAACTTTTTTATGCATGATTATGTCTGTTTGTCCTGTGTCTACATGTAAATATAATAAGTATCTATGTATTTAAAAGTAGTATTTATATCAACTATGTGGTCACCACAGCACTAGTTTTGCTTAGTTTGGAATCAGATTCGTCGTGTGTGAAAAATGTCCCAGGATATTTTTAATTTATTGCAGATTTGCAAGTCATACATAAAATAGGTAGGTACTACTATTCTATGAAATAATCAGTCATTTTACAAGTCTTCGGAAATCATAAGGATAATATAAATAAATTAAATCATAACTAGGCTAAAATCTAGTTCAAATGAAACCACATTACCTATTGATGTGAAACCTATGTACATACATAATTAATAACTATACTTATACATATTAAGTATTCCTCATTGGCATATTCAGTAACTAGCGGCTGCCCGCAGTTTCTCCTGCGTTTCCAAGGAATCTTCCCTTTTATTGGGATAAGAAGTAGCCTATATGTTATTCTAGACCATATTCTTACGCTGTGCCGAATTTCGTTGTGATCCCTTCAACCGTTTTGGAGTGAAAGAGTTACAAACATACATTTTCCTAATCTCCTCTTCTAAGTCTTCTTCTCACAATAATCCTCCCTCTGGCGCAGTCGGGTAAAACACCGTAAAGTCCACCAATTTACAATAAAAGATAGTTAATACTTAATCATTATTTTAAACTTTCTGTTTACAAAATACCTTTTTATATAATAGAATTTTAACCCGGATTCTAATATTTAAAATTCTTCAATTTAGTAGCATTTAAATATAAATAAAACATTTAACGTCGCCGCGTCCGGTTGACCTCACTTCATAGTCACATCCCTTTCGTTTTATATAGAAAAGAAAGAGAACAAAAACTGCGGAAGACATTCGTCCTTTCACTGTTGCTAAAAAGTTGTTTATAAACTTGTATTAATGATTCTTTGAATAGCTTTACCTGTGGATCGATGACCTTTTGTATGGTTTGGTTTAACGGATAGTAAAGTTCTTTGTTTAAACAACAGTAGCACATGAGTAGATAAACGGAACAGAGGCAAAGCTTCCTAAGAACGTGCAAAATTGTTACCTATTTTAGTAGGGTTGTCACAATAAGTTAAGACAAATTAAACTAAACATTGGTTAAATAGTTTTATCATTCAGTATGATGGAATACTTTACAAATTACTTACTCTAATAATTTTCTTTTTTAACAATTTATTGTTTCTTTTAATGGTGTGATAAATTCTGAATCTAACATAGTTTTTTTAAGTAATTTAATACGTTTAAGTATTTTGTTGCCAACATTAACAATATTTATTTCAAGATCGAAATATTCCCGAAACTTTTGCTCGAGCAATTCAACAAATGCGATAAAATTATAATAAAACAAACAACGTGCGTCGTGCAGACCCTGCGATTGTCAACTGGCTGTGCCGGGGCAAACCGGTTTTTGTCAGTCTCGCCGCGTACGCGACAAGCGGCCAGTGGTCACGCACACGCGCCCCGCGTGCTTGTAGTGGTGCAACCGATTCGCGCGGTTGTATGAAGCTTTGTCTCTGTTCCGTTTATCTACTCCTGTGACAGTAGGCAAGTAGATAAGTACCTTATTTAATTAGCAATTTTTTTGTATATAACACTGCAACACACACATTAGAATCGACGTTTCATAAGTGCCTGTGAATGCCTATTTGAATAAATAGATAAATATAACAAATTACTATACTAAAATTGTAGATTAGATTTTTATTTCTGTAGCTATCACATATGTATTCAAAAACCAAAAGTAAAAGTAAATACTACGACGAATAGGACATAAAAAATTTTGTACAAACGACGTTGAGCATATCTGTCTATATGTTTGTTACTTTCTCACGCCTAAACCAATTTTAATATATTTGGGAATATATTAGAACTTAGAGGACATACCTACTCAAATAATTAAACATGTAAATAAAGGTAAATCAACTATCATATCTGCGTTACCATGGTACATGCTCTGCTTGGTGTATTACAATTAGCTGCCGCCCCGCGGTTTCACCTGCGTAGTTCCCGTTCCCGTGATCACTTAGGGGTATGAAAAATAGATAGTAGCCGATTCTCAGACCTACTGAATATGCATATAAATGTCATTAAAATCGGTCAAGCCGTTTCGGAGGAGTTTAATCACAAACACCGCGACACGGGAATTTTATATATAAGATAAGATAATAAAACTGTACTTAATATTAAAATATGAATAGTACCTACAGTTGACAACCTTAGAATACCACAAACCCACATCTCGTACATAAATCAGTGCATCAATCTATAATCTCAAACTCCTTGATTAGTGAAGACATCTAACATACTAGCGGCGAAGTAGGATTAATTACTTGTCTAATTAACTGACAGTAGAGGAAATTGTCTAATTATGCTACTAACTAGCCAACTAATCCCCACTAAGACTAGAGAACATTGTATTAACTAAAGCAAACTTCTACCGTATGCCTTGTAGCATCGGACGTCTCACGTGGCAGCTTAGTTAGTGACAGGGATAGCATATAGTGTCGAAACGTTGTAAAGCTAGTTTGCTTTACTGAATTGAACTCATGAGTTTAATCATTAAATGAAATCGTCATCGAAAATGTCATCTCTGACGCAATAAATCGTCAACATCTGCTTATATACGTCACTACTGCATGCACGAGACATAGGTCTAAAAGCCATCTAAAGCTAACGCCTTCTGGTCCATTAAAATGGGGAACTCTCCAAACAACGAGGGTTAAGTCCATAGTCCACCACGCGGGCCTAGTACGCCGGTGGACTACACATGACTGAATGTGACATCTTGGACATGTAGGTTTCCTCACGATGTTTTCCTTTACAGAAATAAATATACTGAGTCATTTTTTACACGCGGTCAATCTGATTCCAAACTAAGCAGAGCTTCTACTATAGTAACCAGCCGATATACTATTACATTTTATATTCATATTCATATTATTTATTTGCATTCCACAATAGTAATATTAAAATTAAGATGAGTTTAATTTACATTGTGGACCCTGTCGGGCACAGCAAACTACACAATAGTAACGAATAGGGAGAATCTATATATTTTTATTGAGATGTTTACACCCAGAAACCGACATGTTAGTTTTTGTCCTGGATAGGAATCGAACAGTGGTTTATAAGTCAGGGTCGCTAACCACAAAGCTAACCGGTGGGTCATAAAAATGTGAATAACCTCCCACGCACTTTTTATTCGCGTCAGTGACCAAAGTTCAAGAGTATGTACAATACAGACATACGGATAGTTTGTTATTATTGTATAAAAAATGAGTGGAATCTACGCGAGTATATTTCTATAGAATTGAGAACAAAAACTAGAAATGTTCTTATTATACGTACTTAGTTATGACAATGATTAGCGACATTCTGTTGGCACATAGTATTTATATGAGCAGGGAGGAAGTATACCTACTTCCAGAATAGTCACTACATTATAAACTAACTTTCGCTCTGTGGCTTCTCATGCGTTCCCGGGGATCTTTAATTTCCCGGGATAAAGACTATGTGCCGCTATCTGTGTCAATCTTTCAACCTTTTTGAGGTGATTGAGTCAAACATCTATCCATCCATACATTTAAATAAATAAATATCCTGGGACATTTTTCACACACGGCCAATCTAATTCCAAAGTAAGCTTCAAATGAAGTTTGTGTTATGGTAACCAGATAGCTGATATACTTACTACATATAATACTTTTAAATACATACATATTATATATATTAACATCCAGACACAGGACAAACAGACATATTCATGCATACTTACAAATGTTTGTCCTGGGTGGGATTCGTACCCACGACCCGCTTGAAAGTCAGGATCACTAACCACAAAGCCAACCGGTCTGTCAAATTCACATTTATATACTTATATCTATAATATAAGTATGATTTAAGTAGTCCACCATACTAAGTATGTTTGGTCGCCTTGGTAAATGCATTCATACCTACTAATATCATAAATGCGAAAGTAACTCTGACTGTCTCTCGCTTTCACGCTTACACTTCAGAACCGATTTAAATGAAATTTGGTACACAGATAGTCTAGAGCGTAAGAAGGGACATAAGCTACTTTTTATCCCGGGAAAATGTAATCTCCCGGGTACGCGGATGAAACCGTGACACATTTATATAATTATCAGCAATAAGAGGAGGTATCTAGAAACATTGAAATTAAGTTCGAACGCGAGTGAAACTGCGGAGAGCCACTAGTTAAATATAAAACGTAAATAACTCTTTATTTCCCTATGAATGAGAATATTGAAAAAAACTCAGCGCTTTGAGTGTAAAGCTAACTCATACCTCGAACTCGTTTGGGCTCCTGTTTGCTCTCAACCGGCACTTCAACAATTCAAGCATTAAATCCGACTAATATATAAATGAGAATGTTTGTATGAATGTATGTATGTTTGTTTGTTACTCTGTCACACCTGAACGGCTGAATGCATCGATGAAATTTGGCACAGAATTAGATGAAATATATATAGACAAGTAGACCAGCGGAATATGTAATATATCAGCTATCTGGTTACCATATTACAAGTTCTGCTTAGTTTGGAATCTGATTGGCCGTACGTGAAAAATGTCCCAGGATATTTATTTATTTATATTTCTAAAATATATGTAAAACTTTATGTAAAACAATATCATAAAGTCCCCGCCGCCTCTGTCTAAACACGATGAACACAAAAACTACTGAAAAGATTTGATTTGAGATGCGGTTTTCACCAAATTACGGAGTATTTCATGGGTTTTTATGTACAATACATAAATTTGGACCCGGTAGGTGGCGCTGGTAGGCAGAACGAAGTCTGCCGGGTCCGCTAGTATATAAAAAAAAAATAAACTCACTCCACACCGTTGTTCCCAGATCAAAGTCCTCAGCCTGCTGGTCATTGCCCTCGCCGTACCGTCACATGAACAGGACACCCCACTGTCGCCATGCCCCAACGTGTTCATGTACGAGCCCCCAGGGTCGGAGCCGGGCCGGTGGTACGGGGTCATCAACCTGTCCACAGATAGCACACTGCACTCGCTCTGGTTGAATATCGTGCTGGACTCTAAAGCTGACATTCTTGGGGTAAGTTTGACAGATTACAGCTTACAGTTTCACAGCTTACAGTTACATTGCTTACAGTTACAGATTACCTACAGTTTATTCCGAACTAATTGACTTGCGCAACTTCTTTAGCGGCACTTGCCCGTTTCTGTAACATTTTTTATTGATACTCCGCTCCTACCCATCGTAGCGTGATGATATATGACCTGTGGCCTTCCTCGATAAATGGGCTATCTGACACTGAAATCATTTTTCTAATCGGACCAGTAGTTCCTGAGATTAGCGCGTTTGATTTCCTGATCTTCTACATAGTATTGGGGTACTACTGACTACCCTAAAAAAAATGGCACCAATCATCTGCGTGATATAGCAACTGCACCTAAGAGCCTAGGTTTTGTGCTAAGCTATTTAGAACCTTATTTGTATGCGCTTAAGATTTCATAAATGAGATGGGTTAAACTGTGACATAATAGGTAATTACAATGTATTCATAGACATTAATAAATCGTAATAAACGGGTTTACCAATTGAAATTTGACTTCAAAATACCATACGATATTCCAAAAACGTTAGTTTTTTTTCTGCTTAGAAAATGTCAAGGTCCATTACATAAGGATGTATCTTCGTTTTGTTTATTTTTTAACTTGCAGAAATATTATGCAAAAGATTATGATTAATTTTATATAAAATTAAATGAAATATTTATGTAGATACTCCTATAATTTAGGAAACTGTATTATTTTTTGTGTCTCATCATTTTGTATCTAAAATATATATATTTCTTTACTAGTAATACTCTAACTAGTACATTTACAAAATAAACTGTTACTATTTAATCTTAATAAGATTGTTTAATCCTCATACTTAAACTACAATACAAACGAATTATGCTGCTAAACCTCAAAACTTCTAAAGACACTTATCAACATTGTGCTACAATCGAACTGTTCCACTAACTAGACCTTCCTCCACCCCCAGAACTGGATCGGCGATGTATCAACGACAGACAACACAGATTTCAAGATAGAAAACACTAAGATGAAGCTGCAGCCTGGCCCAGCAGTGGCAGTACGTTTCTTCGTGCAATACAACCCATTGAATAAGACTCCAAAACTCCTGGCCATAAGGCTGAATGGCAGAGAGATTTGCAATGCCAAAACACCCCACCCAACAGAACAGCTAGAGGCCACAAGTATAAGGCCTAGGCCGAGCAGCAGCACGGTTAGGCCAGATGGTAGGCCAGAGGTGAGGCCTGATATTAGGCCCCAAGATCGGCCACAAACGAGGCCAATCAACACTGGAACACGTCCTGCTGATGATAATACTAGGCCGTTTTATGTTAGGCCCGCAAATGCAAGCCCATCGGACATGTAAGTATTAATAAATAGTAATCATTTATTCAGTTGGTTAGAATTATTATTTATTGACGTGTCTTGTACAGGTTTTTTTACTAAACAACACTTTTATGACACCAATGGATATTAGTTTTAGTATTTGGTTGCTTATCTATATGCTACACTAATATTATAAAGAGAAAAGAATTGTATTTTAGTATCTATGTAACGAATTTGCATAAAAACTAATAGACTACAATACAAGCCCATGAAGAAAAATTACCGGTGATATGAACCATGAAAAACGCATAGAAGGCTGTTACTGTATCCTAAAATAACTCTGAGCACTATGCCGTCAGTTCTGAGCGGTACATGTGAGTAGGTACGTGAGTAAATGGAATTTCTTAAGTTCAACTGAGGAATAAAGATCAAATATTACTGTACCTACGTATACGTGTATATCACCGGTAATTTTTCTTCATGGGCTTGTAGTCTATAGGTACTGGACCGATTTCAAAAATTATTTTGCCTTTAGAATGCTACATTATCAGGGAGTAACATAGGGAATATTTTGTCCATTTGTTCCTACGGGAACGGGAACTACGCGGGTGAAACCGCGCGGGAGAAGCTAGTTTAATAGTAAAATAAAAATTCCAACCAATATGCACAATCTGTTTTATATAAAGTACCTAATTGTTGTATCTTTATTTACTTAACGAGATTTAAATCGAGAAAAATATTAAAACGTTATCAGGTCAAGTCTTTCTACTTTCAAATCTTTCCTAAGTTTCAAATGACATTGACAATCATCATTATTGATAGTGATTTTTATCACAATATAAATTAACAAATGTTATATGGTAACTAAAAGATATAACGCAAATGGAGTGAAATATCTGTGACAGACAAAACAATATTTAAAAACATATTTTGAACTGAATCAGAGACTGTCTAAACTGATTTTACCAACGGAAATAAGTGTTATAAGTTTAACGTGAATATTCGCAATCTATCTATATGTATTTAAGTCAAACTGTCTATGAGTCGAACAGCCTATGTCTCGAACTGTCTATGTGTCGAACAGCCTACTATGTCTCGAATGTCTTTGGGATCAGTGCTTCTGTTCTGAATGGATTGACTTGTATATGGTTTTACAGCTATAAAGATCACCAGCATTTTTCTAATCGATATCATCATCATCATCAGCTGATATAGGTACGTCTCCACAGAGGAGCTCGAGCCTCCCCTAACATCGATGGGGTTTAGGCCATTGTCCACCACGCGGGCCTAGTGCGGATTGGCGGACGTCACATAGCTTTAATTATGACATCTCGGGCAGGTTTCCTCACGATGTTTTCCTTATCCGAAAGCCTCCTGCGGCCGCTAATCTATATGGGGCTAATCGATATGGGGAATTAAACATTTCAAACTATTCATTCCATGAGCAGCGGCGGCGGCGGCGAGGTAACAGCACAAAAGGTAATTCCCGATCCGAACTCCAGACCCCACAATGGCTTCAGGCACACCACCGCTACACCGTACAGGCCGACACCATCCACTCGCCAACCGGACCCTATCGATTTTGACGTAAGGTAGGTGAAATTCAACCAGTAGCGGTTTCAGGGCTCAGTTTGGGGGGGTTTAACCCTGCTGAGATCTAAGACTGAAGAACTCAGATGCTTTTACAATTATTGAAAACCTTAGTCCCTCCCTGAATCCACTACAAACCTCATGTCATCTGAAGTCATGTCACACTACTAAAATATTTATTTCTAAATAATAATTCACACTAAAAATAATACAGCTGTAGGAATTAAACCTACCTAAATTAAGATTTAACTTGTGTTTTGTTTAATCTTTATTAAAACCAAATGCTTATTTCTAGATACCTGAATTCACAATATATCTATTATTTTAATGTTATAGTTACCTACTATATATTTGTTATTTTACAAACAAAAAGCTGGCAACAACGGCGTCCTTTTATAAAAAAAAAAACAAACGACCCATCCTATCGTGTTTTAACGGAGCAGCTTTTTGATTTCTACATGAATATACCTAAGTAGTTATGGATTTTATATTATTTATCCAAGAAACGCAGGGACTACTGCGAGACAAAGCTAGTGAAATTTAACTAATATCTGCTTTATTATTCCAGTACTGGGGATTCAGACGATCACGATGAATACTTTACGGGTGGCCAGCCCTTAATTGTCCTACCTGGTCCAGGACATAAAAAAAATCCTAATGACCGCCAGCAGGTAAGACACCCCACAATTTCTACACCCGTTACTGAAGAACAGTTATTTTTGACAGAAATATAGATATAAGTAGGAACTTAGAACTCCGCGCGTTTACACCCGCGTAGTTCCCGTTTCCGTAGGAAGACGAGGATAAAATATAGCCTATGTTACTCGCTGATAATTTTGCTTTCTATTGGTCAAAGAATTATTCAGATCGGTCAAGAAGTTTCGGAGCGTACCTACAAATAAAAAAACGAATATTTCTTCTTTATAATATTAGTATTGACATTAATTAAATAACTAGCCGTGGTAGCTCAGTTGGGAACGCACCGACTCACGATCATGAGGGTGCCGGTTCAAATCCCTGGCCCGTACCACTGAGTTTATAAAAACTTACGTACAGATTCACACCACTGGCTTTCGGTCAAGGAAAACATCGTGAGGAAACCTGCATGCCTGAGATGTCACAATTAAAGGCATGTGAAGTCCGCCAATCCGCACTAGGCCCGCGTGGTGGACTATGGCCTAAGCCCCCTCGATGTTAGGGGAGGCTCGAGCTCCTCGGTGGAGACGTATATGAGCTGTTGATGATGATGATGATGAAATAACTATCCTAATTTAATCGTGGACCAATTTTGATGTCTCACTTAAACTTTTATAAACCTATATTTCATTTCCTAAAGTCTAAAAGAGTGAGATTTAAAGTCCTATCGACAGACAACAACAAATTTACGTGTTTTCGTTATAAATACCAACAAACGTAACGATTAAAAAAAACATTAAACTCTTATGAAAACTATCAAAGAGCGTAGGTATAGGTACGAATGAACTTAAGTAAACTTATTCTTACCGAAAAAGATAAATACTTAAACTGAAAGTGACGTCGAAAAACAATAAATTTAAGTCAATCAAGTTTATCATATATCATATAGATATTATATAATAGTTTACCACAACTATTAGCAACTTTTAATGGCGGGTTTATGTTGGAAACCGATTAAAATCGATAACAGATAACCGGTAATTTGAAACAGTGCGTAGACAGACAGGTAAAGCCCCTTCTATACTTAGTCGGGTTACTGCATTTTTTAGATCCGGTTTATATTCGTAGTATATTAATTTAATATGTACATATTTACGCCTACGTTTTCGTAACAAAAGCTAGTATTTAATGACTAATATTAGCGGTTATTTTGATATTTTTAGACTCCATTACATGCTCGAATGACGTTTCGGTATTTGAAATGAGAAGTTCATTTAAAAATGACGTTTTAATTTTCATTCGAAAGATTCAACATAAAAAACATGTAGGTCATAAATAAGTACATAAAGTGCTTCCAATATTTACATAGAAAATAAGAACAAAAATAATACAGACTAAGACCTAAGCAGGTTTCCAAGAAGCAAATTTTACTGTATTGTACCCGAACGGGAACCAACGGGACCCTATTATTAAGCCTCTACTGTCTGTCCGTCTATCTGTTTGTCACCGACCTGTATCTCATATAGGTAGACAATTGAAAATTTTCACAGTAGGTACCTATATAAATTTCTATTACTGCTATAACGACAAATAAAAAAATTATACGGTGCAGATCCGACTCGCACTTGCCTGGTTTTTTGACGTGACAACGTCTTATAAATTGGTTTGCCGGGTGACACTTCAAGAAACTGCGTTACGCTCCGCTCACGTTACGTCACGTTATGTTTTAAATTGTTACTATTATTTCATCCTTCTTCCTACTATACGAATGAATATTCACATTAAAATTATTTTACCACTCAAAGTCGTTGTCACGTAAAACTTTCGCCCGTATACCGACTTTACAGGCAACCAATTTTTTTTTAAATACATTTCAAGTTGATTACCAGACACAAGTTTTGGACTACATGACATTTGGACTGCAGAATATCTGCTAAGTAAAATACACGATAACTTAACCGCACTTGTATAGATATGCACCATAAGTAGTTATTCTTTAACCGTAGTTAGAAGCATGTTGAAATACCTATATTATAACTATTTCATTTCCTCACTTGTAAGCTACGACTATTTACTATTTGCTTAAAATAAAGTTGTTAAGTTTAGTTCTGCTTTCTTGACCAACCGTCCGTGCATGGATAGCAGAGCATTTATTGTCGTTTTTATGGTAATATATATTATGTTCATAGATTATTTTAATCCGCAAATCAAGCTACTTTACTAACGGATCAAAACTACTGTCTCGTTTATGATGATAAAAAATAATGTTAAAGAAAAATGAATTTATTTAACTTTAATTACAACGTTACCTACAATATGCATACTTAGTGCAAAATATCAAAGGTTATTGTCAAAATCAATGTAGATTTTTGCAACAATATCTAATGTTTTTTTATAAGTATTTTCAGTACTTAAACAAGTAAGGGAACGTTCCTAAAACAGTACAAAAAGTTCGTCTTTGCGTAAAAAATATATGAAAACATTGAAAAACTTTCAGTTCCGGAGTCCTATTGCAAAAGTTTGTAGTATTTATACATACCTTTCCCAACTGAAACTTCGGCTTTTGATTTAAAGAAAATCTCGCGATTTTTTATTATGCACTTTTACACTTTTTCATATTTTCATCCTTTTATAAACGTACATATCTATTATATTCTATCTTTATGCGACTTCCGAAAAAGGAGGTCCTCAATTTCTACTGATCTAAACATTATTTTGTATCACCAATCTTTACCTAAACGCCTTTTAACCATAACTAGATATTTCCTTGTAGATAGACTAATTTGACTCATCCTTTCTCTCCTTACATCGCTGATCATCATTTGTTTCTCTCTTGCAGGGCGTCTGCGGAAAAGTGGTGCTGAACAACCCCATACCCCTGGTCGTGAACGGCACCCCAACATTGGAAGGTCAATGGCCGTGGCAGATAGCGCTCTACCAAACCCAGGTACGAGTATGTTTTCGGGTAACTCTTCTTAGTAAAACCAACTTTCAGAACCGAGCATTAGAGTGACTGTTCATAAGTGCTTGTAAATTCTATAAGTGGAAGAAAATGGGAGTCAACTTGTTGGTAGCATCGAAAATAGACTGTAAACTACAAGATATATAACTCCTTTTTGTGTAAGATGAAATAAAAGTCAGATAAAAGTCAAGTTGAATCCGTATCTCTTTTAAATAAAACAGTAATAGATTAATAAAGTTTAATCAAAACAAAGCCAGCTGGAAAGTGAAATATAAAATATGAATCCGACCAGACCACAACTTTTGACCACAACACTTGATTTAAGCTGTGTTAGCTAGTAAATTAATTAATTTCACTGTTGGCGACCCTGTAAAAAACTCTATATTCAAACCCTAACCTTTCGATTTCAGACAGTGGACAACAAGTACATATGCGGCGGTACCCTCGTCTCCCACCGGCACATCATCACCGCAGGCCACTGCGTCACCAGGAAGAACTCCAACCGTGTGGTCAACCATAACACCCTCACGGTCTACCTGGGCAAACACAACCTGAGGACCTCCGTCAATGGAGTCGCTGTTCGTTTTGTAAGTAGGCTTTTACATCATTTTTCTGAGCAGGAATCTGCAGTAATCTAAACTAATATTCTAATTCTAACTTGCGTTCGCAGGGATTTTTAATTTACCAGGATAATATAGGTATCCTATTTGTTATGTCAGAACATATTCTAGGTCTGTGTCGAATTTCATCGCGATTCCTTCAGCCGTTAAGGCGTGAAAGATTAACAAAAATACGTTCTGACAAACTTTCGCTTAAATATAATTAGTTTCTGTTATATATTGGAACTACTAGTTTGAATGGTGATAGTTTGAGGGATACATAATATTACGCTACGACTAATAGGAGCGGACCATCAACCAAACTATTCCCAAAATGGGAACGTGACGCAGACGAAGTTGCACGGATCAGCTATTTATTTAAAGATATGGCCACATATTCTGCGCTAAAATTCTGTCCTCTGCTAAGAAGGTTTACAAATATTCTAAAACCTGCTTTGTCAAAATTACAGGTGGAAAAAATAACAGTCCATCCGGAGTACAATGCGTCTTCGTTCAGCCGCGACCTGGCGATCTTGGAACTCCGTGAACCCGTCAAATACTCCGACTACATCAGACCAGCGTGCCTGTGGCCGGAGAACGATATCAACCTGAGCAATGTCATCGGGAAGAAAGGATCTGTGAGTTTAAAGTCTAGATTATTCATCCTCTCATTGTTTACTCATACGTCCCCAAGTAACAAAGGGTTTTCCGTGACAGGGAAACCCAGGAGCAAGAGCATCCTCTAACAACAGCTTAGGCCATTTATATTAATAATTATGATATTCTGAGAGATACTGCTAATCTGATTCCAAACCAAGAGAACTTGTGGTCAGAGAGGTTACTTATTTACTACGGTTTAGAAGACAGATTAAGAGACATACAGAAGTCTTTTACACCCGTACGCGGAATAGTCCGGTCAGCGCAGAGGGCTCTGAACTAAGATATTTCCATTTATATTCTACTTCGTCAGGACATAAATACAGGGTCAAAGTGGAAAATACACAATAATTATAATCAATCAACTTGATCGACTCCACTAAATTGATTGTTTGAGATCAGCATGTTTCAGCTCAAACGAAACGAGCCAACAGTCGGTCAATTAGTATCTCAATTAATTAGCAACTCGATTGGGAATCTGAGACCGCCCAATCAGCGGATTGGTTCCCGACGTAACTTTTGCGGCTCGTACCTATTCGGTTACATACCTATTTTATTTATAGTATAGCTGACTTTTGCAAACTTTGTTTTGCATAGTCTACGCTTTTGATTAAAAAAACGGTTCTATTAAATCTCGTTCTGTTTAAAAAAATTTGAGGTGTCAAGGGACACCCGGATGGAACGAAGTTCCTTTCGATTAATAAGTGAAGGAAATGTTAATATATTTTTTTTTTGTTGTAATAATATTTTTTGTACACACATCAAGTAGTAGGTATAGTGCGCGCGGAACTAGTAGGCCGCGCCTTGGCAACGCGCCGTACGGCAAAGCTCGGCCACGCTCGGCCCCGCTCGGGAAAGTGTCGTGACAACTTTTCGTAAGATTGTTTTCCGCCTAGCCCCCTTTCACAACGCGCGATAAGGAACTACGTTCCAATAATGCATTAAAAATAATGTTAGTATAAAGACATTTAGGAACTTAGTCTAAATTGAACCTACTTATTTACAAAGGTAAAAAGGTCAATGCTATCACCTACTTAGAATTTAGCATTCTACTGAGAATATTATGGAATAACACATTTACCTGTTTGTTTTCATTTTCTTACACAGCATGCATTCAATCAAAAATCAACTCTCTTTTCCAGGTGGTAGGGTGGGGTTTCGACGACACAGGAGTAGCTACCGAAGAGTTGAGCCTGGTCGAAATGCCCGTGGTGGACCAGGAGACCTGCATCAGGTCTTACAGCGAGTTCTTCGTGAGATTCACGTCAGAATACACATATTGTGCTGGATATAGAGATGGTAAGCTTTTGTAATTTTAACCTTATTGCGTTTGATTAAGTATCATATTTAGGTTTTATTTTTAAGATAGTGTGGAACAAAAAATGGTACCTGTATTTTATAAGAAATAAGGGCTGTATTAGGACAGGAAGGTATTTTTTATGAATTGTAGATTACCTACCTACTTACTTAGTGAATTGGGATCATATTAATTAGCTTAATGAAGACAGACAAAGTATGACAACCAAAGTCGACATGTTTATATAAGCCGACATGTCAAGTTGTAGGTATTCAAATAACTTTACAAACAGTACTCTTCCAAATTGAAATAATCGTTGTATATTGGGCCCAATTCTTAGATTGATACGGCTAAGAACTCACGAGCTCTGCTTTGGCTAAATCAACATTGTGGCTAAATTTAGCTTGGTTCTCTCCTGCAGACAGCAAGCTTGATCCTGTGCGTTACAATCCTGGTTCCGGAGTTAAACCGCCTCGTAAGTTCTTAGCCAGAGGGCAAATTGTGGTATTTCTTTATCTGTTCTTTTTGGTATTTCTTTACGGCCAGTAGATATTCATATTTGATTCCGATCCTCAGTCTTCATTTTTATAGGCAGAATGGTGAAATTGTTTTTAAGCTAATTATGCTGATAAAAAAACCTCTGACCATAATAAATAGAGGTCTACAGCTTCCTACAGAATCAAAAATCTGTTTTTTTTTTCAACTTGGCCTTCTTACCTACGAAGAGTAACACTCTAACGCTCAGTTTGCTTGCTTTTGCTGAGAAGAGCCGACAATAAACTAAGCAATTACTATTTTCGTTACGAAAATAGTCTTGTCTAGAGTTCAATAACCTTTCAGCAGGTACTTTCAAAATTTGACTACTTAGGATCGGGATTGATAAATGTTTTTGGCTGATACTCTTTAATCTTTCCTTGCACCATGTGAAACTATTATTTTATGTATTTCTTCATTATGACTGTTTAATATGAAGGTGTTCCTTGTTAGGCTATAATAGTTTTATCTTAAATACCTGTTTCCATCATGTATCGAAATACAAATGATAAATATGTTTCCTGATTAATTTAAGACTCTTTAGTTAACATACCGTACATACTTAGGTAATACGGTGAAACTCATTTTCCATAGAAAATACACAAGTATTTTCACAAAAAACATAACCCTCCTTCTGGCGCAGTTGCGTAAAAATACATCCTGGACTTACTAATCTTACTATTTCTATAAGCTTATTTTATAGGCACATATATAAAGCTTATATAAAACTTAACTTACAGGAACTCTCAATAAACGAACCGGAGTTAGGGAAAGTATGTTCAAAATTAGTTTATTCTAATTCTAACGTACTTATAAATTGCAATATGCTAGCAAAACTGCACTGAGCTAACAGAATCATAAAAATAATGCACTATGAATAATTTTAGCCAATCTAAAACGTTAACATAATAAAAATACTAATCTTATCTAAACACTACTGCAATTTTCTGATATGCACAATTTTATAACCTACATTTTTAATTCAATTTTACCTATTTTATTTTATATAATACCTACCACCTATAATTGCATGTCTTATGATGTAACATTGTGTACCATCGACCTAAGAAATGCATAATTCTATGACCACATTAGATACTTACCTTAAACTGGAGCGAGTGAGACCCCACTTCGCCCAGCGACACCCTGAGCCGAGGCACGGTTCCGCAGGGGACACCCTCAGCGCTCACCGAAACAGTCCGAGTATGGGTGTAAAAGCCATTTGAGGCTAACACCTTTTAGTCAATAAAAAAAAATATATAACTATCTATAAAAGAAGTTCAAAGAACCAGGGACATAGTTGTGATAATTATTAGATGGTCCTTCTTATAAGATATCGGGCATTAAACCATTAAAATACCACCATTAAATACATTTTAAAATATAACGGTCCTATTTTCTAACCTCTGTCGTGTACTATTTTGACAAGAGGCTGTCTCTTTCTCCCGCTGTTTGTCCCTTTCACACAATGACATTGTCAAAACGAACTATTCAAATCTCGACTACTGTGTATGTGATTTTTTTATTAATCTGTAACTTGTTCTATAGGTACATCGGTGTGCAACGGAGACAGTGGTGGCGGTATGGTCTTCAATATCCAAGGCACGTGGTTCCTCAGGGGTCTGGTCTCCCTCTCCGTGGCCAGGCAGAACGAGTACAGATGCGATCCATCACATTACGTCATATTCACAGATCTTGCAAAGTTCTTGCCATGGATAAAGCAGAATGTCTATGACTATTAGTTTTAAAATGGGCTCAGGGTAACTTATTTGGCGATCTTATGACTGCAATTCTGTTGTTCGTTACTAAAGTCTTATTAATGATTTTGTTATTTTTTTACGTAGACCGAAAGTAATGAACAAATTTTATGTAAAGTATCCTGTAATTGAAACCGTGATCATCCGAATCGAATAATTATACAATAATATCATTTGCAGCTAAATATAATTTAGTTTGACTAGCAACAGAATTGAGACCATGTGGCGTTATTTACGTTACCATAGCCCAAATTTAATGAATATGAGATGTTTGCAGCTTTTGTTATAGGTTTTAAAATTGTTGACTAAGGTACGCGTTTGATATGCGAAATTTACCCTAATTTTATGTATAGGTAGGTACTGAAAGACGATTATGTATTTTATTAATGTCACTAAAAAGCAATTTAGTTCGAACAACTTATTGTATGAAAATAACTTGCGCACATGCAGTTACAAACACAAACTTAAAGCAGCTTCGCTAGAGTACAAAAAAAAACATTTAGATAAAGCACATATCAGCTAACATATTAAACAAAAAGTCTAAAAAGGCAATGTAGGTATGTACTTGTAATCTATGTATAAACAAAAAGTCTAGGGGCAATGTACTTGATTTATAATCTATGTATATTTTTGCGTATAGCTTAAGTTTAGCTATGCACTTCAGAATTGGGACCATTGTGTCCCGAGTGGCTAACTAGGTATGTGGGCAGCTCGGGCTCGACCCAATACACAATACTTAAATAATTATTTAAATTGTGATATTTCAGCTTTGTTAGTGTGCTAGCAGCGGATTATTGTAAGTCCCATATATATTATAGACCATAAACAAATGAATTTGACAATTATTTTTGTAAGTATATATATTAAAATGCATTTTGCATTAATATTACTAATTATTAAAAATAGACTGATTGAACAATAATGTGAAAAACTATTGAAGAATATAAACATTTTGAAAGTAAGTTAAAATACCTATTGTTTTTATTTTAGACTATGTACCTATATATAAACTAGCTCCCGCGGTTTCACCCGTCTATTTTGGCACGGTGATGTGACAAGTAAAAATGGAGTCAAGTATGTAATCATTTGTCTAACAAAGCGGATTGCTACGTGGTATATCCTACTAATATTATAAATGCGATAGTTTGTGAGAATGTATGGATGTATGTTTGTTACTGTTTCACGCCAGAACGGCTGAAGGGATCGCGATGAAATATGGCACAGAATTAGAATACGTTCTGGAATAACACATAGGCTACTTTTTATTCCGGAAAAATTGAAGATCCTCTAGGAACGCGGGCAAAACCACGGAGAGCCACTAGTATAAAACAAACGTTAAATAAAAAGCCAATACACTTTTAAACATCTATAATTACAAATAAAAGAAACTTAGGCAATAACAAAAGAAATAGTCGTAGATACAAAAAAAATAGAAAAAAAAATTACAGTTAAAAAAAAAACTTACGACTCGTAAACAAGGAAAGTAAGCATAAATACATTATCAGTTCAGAGATTAAACTGCCATATACACCAAAAAGAATCGACGACAAAATAAAATCATAAGACATTTGTCACATAAAATAAAAAACTAAAAGAATCACTGCTCATTATTTCAATGGAACCTAACGCAAACCTAACTTGACAGGTTTAAAAAAAAAGTTTTTACTACCTTACATAGTGTGGACAAGACAAATTACTAAACACGCAAACTATGTACAAATCAATGAAAGAAATCCCTAACATTTTCATATCCAAAATGGTCCAAAATCCACGTTCATTTCAGCAAGTGTTTAAAAAGTTAATACACGAAGTAAAAAAAAATGTTTAAATCGCAAGCCAGCTTCGATTGTGTTTAAAAGGGCATATTAACTTTGTATTAAAATCTTGCTAAATTGAACCAGATAGCCATTGCAATAAGATTCAGGGCAAAGATAGTTACCGATTTTATGAATCTGTACCTCTATTTTAGAGTCATATAGAATGCTTTTTTAAATCGAATTTAATTTGTGTAGCCAAATTAGTAGGTAAAGGTAATAAATACAAAAATTTGACTAATTTATAAATCATGCTACATTGAAACACATTTTTAAAGAAGATGTACCTAAGTACTCGTAAGATTTGCAAAAAATATGCATTGAGAATCTCTATAATAAAATTAATTTTATATTACAAATATTGTATACCTTTCTTTGTTACGTTAATCTGTCCGAAAAAATATTAATTCATACCACAGACTATATTTCATAAATACCGTACTGCAAAAACAGAGGTACAGAAAATTTATAAATGAAAAAAAAGCATTCCAAAAAAAATACTACATCAATTTGGAAAAAAAAATTAAAAATAAAACGGAAATCTCTTGACATTTATAATCTACACATAATATATATGAAAAAAACAATCATTTATAAGGAAAATATGTTTTTGCCAATGATAAATTTGATCTGCACTATAATATACACTTTCGTTCTACGAAAATACAATCGATAAATACCTCGACTATTTTATCGATACTTCGAATAATATCGATATCTACCTATTAATATAATTTGTAAGTGTCCATATTTAGCTCATATACGTATCCATGGAGGAACTCGAGCATCCCCTAACAAAGGGGGGGTTTAGGTCATAGTCCACCAAGCGGGCCTAGCGCGGAATGGCGGACTTCACATGCCGTTAATTGTGATAACTCGGGCTATATAAACATTAAAAGTATTACTTCTATACCTTACTTTGAGATCCTGTCCAATAATCATCTATACCTAGTGGTTTTCAAAAGATGTCTATATCGACCCCTAGGAGTCATTGGCGAACAGCAAAATTAGGGGTCTAAGAGATGCTACGATTACTATAATCCTTACTAGTCTCACAGGAGTCTGTCAAAAAAATACTTAATAAAAGTAAAAATGCAATATAGACACAACAATATAATTGCCCTCACTGAAAATCTGCTTTACTTTTTAGGGGTCAGGGACCCCTAAAAAGTTAGGGTTAGCAAGGTTAAGGAAATAACATATATAAGGTAGTATTTTCAGCAAAGTCTATAATGCGTATATCTTTTGATAAAACTATAGATGACTATTTATTAAATCCTTCTTTAAAAAGCCGTAGAACAAAAGTGAATATCAGTTTCAACCTAATGCAGATATAACGTAGATAAGAGACAATAGACAACGGTAATGTGCAACATATAATCATCTCACTCGCACAGTACATACAACATAGAACTAGAATACCAAATATCTCAGTGCGAATGCGACGGAAAACCCATTCGCCTATTGGCATCACTTTCTACGTTTAAATAACAGCTAAACCCGCTACTCACCTATAATACCAAAGGTCATTGAACCGACTTAATTAACAATATCTTCCATCACAATCTCACATTCATGATACTATATACAGCGCATTGAAATATCCTCTTTGGACAGGTATATCTGATGGTTCAATATGGTACATTGCTCCTCAAAAAAACTACGTAAATATCAACTCAGAAAAATATATACTTGTCACTCTAATGCATATAAATTGACAAGGACGGCAATAGTTTTAGAAACTGTTGGGTATGCCTTCAAATGTATAGCATGACCTTTTGTTTTCGAGGGGAAAGCAGAATCTAGTCATAATGCAGTTATGGTAAAAAGAACCTTAAAATTGAATGCAAAAGGTTGGATTTTGAAAGAGCGTAACGCACAGTATTAACTTATGCAACAAGTTAAATAATTAACTACAAAGCTCAACCCAGCAATCCTAACCTATAAATATAATAAATGCGATAATATCTCTATTCCAGTATAACTAAACAGATCTTGATGAAACTTGGTTTGCATAGTTCATGAAATAGGGTACTTTGGTTACGGGAGCAAGAAAACTGATGTCAAACATATTCTCTTAAGTATGAAATAACTAAGTATATATAATCTGAATTAAAATGTACCTTACATTGTAAAACATAAGGTTGACTTTCAAATTGTACTTGATGGAAATTCAGGAACAGAAGCAGGCATTTAATGAGAAGAAATGAAAGATTATATTATGCAGATTTCCTAATATCCTATCAACAAATTGAATGAAATTTTAAATTGGAAGCAAGTATCAAATTGAACCATCCTCCACCCTCATCTCACACGAATATACAAATAGGCGTTCGATATACAAACGTCAAAACGAGTTCCATTATGAAATTAACAACCGCCATTACCAATATGGCGACGGGCCGGTTCTGCAGCGTTGCCCCTTAAAGCGGTCTTCGGGAAAACCTGGCGCCCATGGTAAGTTCCTACCTCTTACTCCACGGCCTTTACCCTGGATGTAGTTGGTATATATTCTGTTGTTCGCACACGTGGCTGGTCTGCAGCCGTTCCTCGGCGTGTTGGGGTGGCTACCAGCCTGCGTTGGCGGGGATGGGAACCCCTCCCACTGATCTGGAACCATGCAATTTCCGCATGCCCATGAGTAATCGCCTGTGGAAATTAATGAATCCGTATAATTTTACCGATTCAAAAAAATCCCACAAAAACTTAAGCGGTAGATAAATAAAAAACTAAAAGTTGCATTGCTCTAACTTTAAGCTAGGAGTCCTAAGTCACATGATAAAGCAAAATACATCATGATGAATAATTTATTTATTTATACATCACTATAATATCCTTTGGCCAGAATTTGGAAGAATGCTTTTGCGTCGTTCGTATGACCTATTTATACCATATACTTTTTTTACGACACTTTAATACAATCACAAAATACTAAATATTTTATAATTTAAATTATACTTTTGATATCGATAGAAAATATATATAATATAGCATTTTATTTATAACGAGAAACTATATATGTTATGTATAACGGATCTTTATTAAATTCAGTTGCATAGTTATTAGTGTATTTTTTTGTTAAAGTATTATAATAAAATATAACAGTAGTTAAGGCTAGAAGTTACAATTTCATAATTTCAATACTTATTAATCTCAATTCTTCACTCCGACAAGCGAAACTACAACAAATTATATTGAATACACACAATAATTTATGATATACTAATATACATTAGTGTTAATTGATAAAGGATAGGTATGTACTAAACACTATAAAAAACAGCTAAAATATATCGAGAATAATTATAATAATTGAATTCGTATCATAAGTTACGTATTATTAAGTAAAATATTTTATATCATAAGGCCAATTATAGTTTAATTTCGACGACATGAATATATATAGATCGACTGAAAAACATACACGTATAATTATTTATTTGGATATAATTTACTTGACAATAAAAAATAGACAGTAAAATTAACTTAGCAAACAATAGAACAATCATTAATTATAACACTTACTATGAACCAAATAAACAAAAGTCAAAATTACACCAAAACGCGAAATATTGGATTCAAAATCTAACTTCAAAATTTTAAAAAATAATCACCAACTTATAGCATATGCTTTTTTCCGATAACGTGCTATAATTATAATGCTTTTTTTAAATCACGCTACCAGATTGAAAGTAACACAATAGAATAAAGGTAAGCATGGAAGTCACACACATGAAACCGTATTTCCTACACATTACAATATTGAAGGCAATTCAGCCATAATAGATATACTAAATCTTTCAGTATTGTTAACAAGTTATAATATAATTTTATATTAATTTAAACATTTGAAAAAAGTAAGACAGTCAGATTGCTGAGCTATTGCCCAATGTTTCAGAGTTGGATGCTTAGTCTTTAACTTATGGTCATTTAGGTAGCTTTTATACCTGTAACTTTGCTTTTTTCTGTTTATTCGCTCGTTTTCGTTTACATCTCAGTTCAGTTAAAATCATAAAAATGGTAATCTCTATCATAACTCCCCTACAAATAATTATTACCAACACATTTATAAACAAATTCTTAGCGATAAAATGAATTAATCAAAAGATATTCAGATTATTTTTGAGAAAATAATATATTTTTTTTACTATATTTTAACAGGCATTATAACAGTTTATATTCACATCACTAACAATATTATTTCTCAAACGACAATACGTGTGACCTTAGGTAGTTACATCACTTAGTTTTTACGCATTATTTAGGCACAATTCACATTTTGGAAATCTATTATAGTTCTAGCATTCTAGACCAACTAGTTAGTGATTCAGTGAGGAAATCTGCACCTTACGAAATATTTACAAAAGATAGAGTTACAATAAATAAGGAATAATACCACTCTTTCGCCAATCTCGAGTTATTTCCTATCAGATTCAAATGTCTTATCGTTTACACTATACCAAAATACTTAATTAAATATTAATGGAAACTCATTATGATCTAACCACACTCAAGAATTCCCCACTGACTTCTTTTTGTTAAGTCTACTATTTAATAATAATAGTAAATATAATATTTTAAACTAACCTAGGAGGGGTAGATAGGTCGTGATGGGTATCGAGAAATTATTAATATTAACATATTTCTTAAATAAAAAATTATATTAAATATATTCATTCAAATACGCCTTTACGGGTATTTATGAAACGTCGACTTTAATGCTTGGTTAGGAAGTTTGATTTTGCTAACAACAACCATAACATAAATAGCAGATACTTATTTAAAGTCTTCTGAGTCAAATCATAGCCACAAACAATATGAACTTTATAAGCATAAATATAAGAACTAAATTCACAATTCCAGACACCCATCACAGAGAAACACGCATAGGAACGGGAACGGATAGTTGTTATGGGAACTTTTACAACACTCATAGACTCCGAAACAACTACTGAACATACAAATCACCATTATAATATTGTCAATGTAACGAATATAGCCGTTATGAACGCGCTTACTTATTTCTTATCAGCTTTTTTTCTTATATGCTTAAAATTTTAAGCATATCAAATTTTTTATGCTTAATATTTTAAGCATTAAAAAAGCAGATAATTTTTCTTTTTTAAGTATTGAACAGAAGCTGGAAAAGGAACAATATAAACGCGTTCATGACGACTCGATTCTTCCAAATTACCACGAAACTAACACCGATATTTTACAAACCAACTATATTTCACATCACACTTGCAATGCACGGAAATTAGAAAAAAATATATTAATATGAAAAATAACTATTCTAGGCCTATTCATCGTTATATGTATGTAGAAAGCGGATGCTTAGAAATATATTACTCGTTAAAATAAATATTCTAAGATGAGCGACTGTTAAAAGATTATTACCGTATTTATTATGCATATAATAACATGTCATATCACTAACAGAAAGCGAGTTATATTATAAATAACCATGTCAACAGATATATAATATATATGTTTATATCTTTTTTATTCTATTGAGCATATTCTGTGTATTCATAAGCCGATAAGTGCGTGCCGTCGATTATATAAAGAAATCTCTTTATAAATTCAAATTAATCTATCTATTTATATAAATCGAAAAATGAAAGTGTTGCTACGCCCAAAGTTACACATCGATTGAGCTATTTTTGATAAGCCTAAATAAAGTTCTTATAATAAAAAAATTAAATATTAAAGTAGATCCTAAATCCTAAGCTATATGTTTAAATAAACTATAAAATAATGCATATTAACTTATACTATGTTAAATTATGCAAATTTAATAAAGACATGCAGTCTCCTGAACCATGATAGACACTTCAGTAGTAAGGCAGGTTAACTTTAAACAAGATGGCGGACAGTCATAAATCCCTATTAATATAATCGACGGCACGTATTTATATAAATTAATAAATTGACGTTTGCACAACATATGTTAATGTGAATTATGGTGATTATTAAACCACCACTTTACAATATTGTCTGTGTGTGTGTACAAGGAATGGCATAATATGCTTTGAAGGGATATTAGTCTTTAGAGGGTATAAAATAAAGACGCATCTTGCTTCTGTACGCTCTGATAATGGTGCGAAGCCGGGGCATGACCCTAGTGGCTTATCTGATTCTTATTAAAGCTAAGCTCTGAACCAGATAGCTGATACACTTCATATATAGGTATTTACAAGCAGAGATTGAACAGATATGTTCATGAACACAAATGTTTGTTCTGGGTAGGATTATTCCTATTTAAAGGTCTATCTCTATACCTACGAGCAGTTCGAAAGACAGGGTATGATTTCAACCTGTCGTAAGAATTTTTTTTTTATATTTGAAGTGTCGATTATTAGGTAGCAATAGTGAATTGTATATAAAAAGACGTCCCTTCAAAGAATATTTATCAAAATTCTTCATACACGGAGAAAGCAACTCCTATCATTGTTTTAGAAGAAAGCCAACAATAACAATTGCGTTTTAATCACATCTAATTTTAGCAAAAAATAACCATCACCCATTATTTTTCTTTCAATTGAAACTGTACATTTAAATATCGAATTAAATGTATCGATTATATTAATCGATATATCAATTTTGATACTACGAGACATCTAAGACTAGAGTGTTCTAGATTTTTTTAAACGGAAGTTTTTGTGCTGAGACCGGGTCCCTTAGTTGTATTTTAAATTTAGGATAGATAGGTACAACGTTTTAATCTGTGTTGGGCTGAAATATACCTAGTTATATACTTTAGTATTCAAAATCGAATGAGTAAATTATTATTAGTTTTGGAAAACTAAAGTCATTATCGGTCCTTCGAGCCGGATAAACCAAGTTATTTAATGGGAATCGTAAAACTAGACTATTTAAGCCCAACACAAGATTTTATAGTATTATAATAATTACAGTTTAAAGACGAAATTGTATCATTCCTAGTTTAAACTTTAAACATCATTTCTCAGTCGTAGACGTCTTCATTAATATTTTTGTGAACAATTTTTGTTATAATAAGAGGTCTATTACGCACTGTTTATTATAAGAAGAGTTCTATTACGCGCTGTTTATTTCTAAATGGTCTAATATAAAATATATTTTGATCTGTAACGATTATATAAATATATTTTAAAGCTGGCAACAAAAAGTGTCCACAAAACTGGCAACACCGTTCCTTACACGCCATTCATTGTACAGGTCAAGTCTTCTCTACTATATACTTAAATTACAGAAGAAGCTTAGGATCGTAACAGTGGAGGGGGGAACTAAGCGCAAAGTAATAATATTTATATTACTTTAAATATTGCGAACTATATCTGGAATAAACACATAGTAACACACATATTCGATGTTATTTTGTCCCAAAAATCATTTCAAAATTAGGAAAATATTACTTAGAAACTAAATTAAAACTATTCGATTAATTATTCGTTCGCTTCGGGACAATCGATACAAATTCCAGATAGCCGCAACACAAAAAGTTCACTATTATAATATTTATATATTACACTACGAAACTCAAAAGTCCCACGACCGTTTATATCCGCGTATCGGATAAACGGAACTTTTTGCAGTAAAGCCCTTTTCAAAACGGGCGGTGGTGGCTCATGTAAGACGACTGATTGTAGAAGTCGCGCCTAAGGAACCTGTTGGAGGTGCCGCCGTACATTCCGTAATTGGTCGTGTAATCGTTGCGACTGTGGAGCATGTCGAGCTGGTCGAGGCTGTGATGGCGCTGGGGGACTATCGGCGCTGTTCATCCGTTTGGCAGCGTGCACAAGTTTATAGTTACATCAATTTTTGTTTATCCGAAGTTTCCATGTGGGGTACAATTTTAGACCTTAGTTGTACTACATGAATATTCATTGCTTAAATTATTCATTTCTTCTATTATAATTTGGTAAAAACACGGTTTAAGTTTATCATTGAATCCCTACAGTATGGTATAAGGCATAACATTACTAACTTTTCATAAGGCTATGGTAATTATTAAGACCATTTTTTGATGACAATGTCACTTACCTCTATTGTGATGAAAGCCGGCCGCCCACCCAGCATAATACGCCGCCTTCTGCTTACCATGCTCTTCCGCCACCTAGAATTCAAAACGGAATATTTGATCCATCTGTCATTTAAGCCGCTGTCACTTTGACATGTGTCAAAAATGCAAAGAAAATTCCTCATGAAGCAGAAATTAATATTGATGTTGTTAGGAATACATGTGGCTCTGCCTTCACCTTAGGATGGAAAACATGGTGAGGAAACCTGCATGCCCGAGATGTCACAATTAAAGGCATGTGAAGTCCGCCAATCCGTACTAGGCCTGGTGGACTAACCTAAATGCCTTTGTCCCCTCGATGTTAGGGGAAGCTCGAGCTCCTCGGTAGAGACGTATATGAGCTCATGATGACATATTTGTATTATGATCTACTAGAAGTTGAACGCTGATAATAGTGCGAGTGAGACAGACATTGTAATTGCGTCTCACTCTTACACGTCTGTCAGCTGGCTGTATTGTATCCATGGTATTTGTATGTTATGTTTGCCACTTTGAAGCTGCGTGTGTGTGTAACAGCTTCTTTAGTATATTTGGTACTTTATGTGACTGAAGCTAGAAAAAATATTGAGTATTTCTTTTCTTTGTGTATTTGATACTTTTGTGTCTGAATGCTAGAAAAATTTTTAATTGAGTACTTATAAGTTGACTAACTTAACTGACTTAATGTTTTGTATCACAGTCTACTTAAATATCTTCACAATATTATTTCATATTTTTTCTTGATTAGGGAAAATAGAATCTACAACTATGCATAATAGAATAGAGAGAAGAAAAAATCTAAATAGAAGATTTCTAACAGTTCTAGATTGATAACTAGAGAGAGATTGTTAAATATGGAAGAAATGATGTTCAAAACTCTCTTAAAACAATATCTATCTTCTTCTAAGTAATAATTGTTGAAAATCTCATTATCTCTATCTTTTTTTCCTCATTAACATTCATGTGAGCGAAAGTGAGTATACCAAAACCACAAAATGAAACCGGACTTAAAGTCAATTTATTTTAGTCATATTTTTTTTAGTTAGTAAACATCGATTACTCTCTAAATGGGCAGGGAATGTTATACTTTTTAATGTGTAGTTACTAAAAAATATATCATTGGTCTAAAAGAGACCGTACGATAAGATGTTAGGACCCATTTTCTAAGCACACTGCCACCATATTTCCTGGCCAAAAGTCAAATGCTGTTAGTTGATATTTACTAAGTCATGTGAGTAGATAGAGGTGACGCTTAAGTCTTGCCGCGTTTTGAATAACAAATTTGTATAGTAATTAACGTGTACTGTTCGGCAAAAGTAGCTACAATTGTAGCAAATATTTGTGTGCACGAATGTCTGTCTTGTATTTTAGTACCTTCACCTACTTATTACCTTAATAGTAAAATAAAAAACTAAAATCAGTCGAGCGGTTCTCTAGTGACGCTACGTTACGTTTGTCCAACACAATGTCTCAGCGTTAGACTATGATTCATAAGTACTCGTGTATAACTATTCGAATAAAAACAATTTTGAATTTTGAAATAAAAATTTCATCTTCAAATCTCCAATTACTTTCGAAATCATAGAGGCCATATATAAAAAAAAATCCAAATGAAAAAAAAACACAAAACAAAATGGTAGTATATCATTATTATCGCGAAATAAACCCAGAAAAACCAAAATGGTGGCCCAATAAAAAAATAAAATGGTGGTATATCATTGTTATCGCGAAAAATACCCAAAAAAAACCGAAAAGGTGGCCGAATAAAAAACAAAATGGTGGTACATCATTGTTATCGCGAAAAAAAACCAGAAAAACCAAAATTTTGGCCCAAAAAAAACAAAATGGTGGTAAGTATATCGCGGCCTACCACCACGTGAGGCCCCGCCCCGAGGTCCCGCCCGCGCCGCGCCTCCCGCGCCCCGCGCCGCCCGCCGGCCCCCGCGCACCCCTGCACACACATCCACACACAATTTAGACCCCACACCACACCCCCCCACACCCCCATACCCTTGCCAATAGTTTGCATGCACACACACACCTTTAACCTACCTCATCATGGATCAAATTGTATCGATTTATGAAAAAAAATGCCGCCCCTGCGATCATGAATTTGAAAAGAGTAATTGCTGAGGTTATTGCCGGGAAGATTGCTTATCCTCTGAACCGAGCATAAGAGTCATCAGTCTTTCATAAGTTCTTGTGAAGGCCTATTTGAATGAATAGATTTTATTTCATGAACCGGATAGATATCGATTAAATTGTATCGATATAAGAAAACAAAATGGCGGAAAATTCACGATGAATTACAACTCAGTAGTGGTAGGAATAAACGGTAAAGGCCAAAGGGTTGCTGACATGTTAATGGAAGTAAAAGAAATGAACTGTGTTACAGAACCGAATTAAAAGTTAAAGTTATTTGTCAATCTCAAATATCTATCTCATTTATCTAAAATAGAAACAAATACCTTTTATATCGAGTTCAGAAAATCACAATATAAAAGACTGATATGCATTTTTATAGGTGCACAGACCATTCATAAATCTCAAAATAATCATGAAAAAATAGGAAAAGTTTCCCGATTTATCTATGGTCGCAGGGCTGACACGATTTTCGACCGGCCATATTCAACAAAAACTCAGTTTTTTTTAGCCTATTTTACCGCTGTATTAAAAATCTAATTTGACCTAATCATATGCGCTCCTAACATGATTTGATGAACTCTTTACACTACAAATTATAAGTTTTTTTGTGACACAATTTTCAAATAGGATGAAGATTTTTTTTAAGATTATGAAGAAGAAGATACCTAAAGGATTTTCAGATAAAAGCTTGGACCTACAAAGTAACCCACTCAAAGCATAGGCCAAAGCGAAGATCTACCTACAAGAACTAACACCAAATTAATAGGTTTTTAGTACAGTTAAGTTATACAACGTAGTTATAGAATCGAATAAGAGATGGCGCCACTCACCTTGACGCAGAGCGGCTCGGTGCCGCCCTCTGGTATCACATTGTTTAGTGCAGCTATCGCCTCCTGCGCCTCTTCGCGTTTATCAAATCTGAATTGTACAAATGAATACACTATATTTTAAGTGCCATGTATAGTAGATAAATTTTTGTCCTCCTTAAGTGCTCAATAAGATTTCTATTTGTACATAATATAATGTATGATGATTACCAATATAATTATTAATTTGGCATAGACTTTAGAAATATACGGATCCAACGAAGGCAGACGAGCAGTCGGCCCACCTGATAGAAAGTGGTCACCGACGCCCATGGACACCGGCAATACCGGGGGTATCACCAGCGCGCTGCCTACCGTGAAGGACTCTTTTTACACCTCTTAATTTTTTTTATCTACACAAGCAGTGAGTTCTGATTTACTCGATTTACACCAATGACTTTCGAGACTATGCCTGAAAAGCTTCTCATTGGAGCTGTTCTATGAGCTGATGATTATTCTAACAGATTACCTGACGAAGGCAACACCCCGAGGCGTGCCGTTGCTCTTGTCCCTGAGTATGTGCTTTTGGACTATTCGGCCGTATTTCCCGAATATCGTCTCGAGCTGTTCTTCGGTGATGGCTCGAGGCAAATTCGTCACGTATAAGTTGGTGTCTTTTATATCTTCGCCAGATGGACGAGCGTAGGAAACCTGGAATATAATAAGAGACAAATTTTTAATCTGGACAATCTCCATTTCAATCCCCAAAAATAGCACTCCGCGAGCAAACTTCTTAGTAAAAATAGGGCCCCACTGAAAATCTGTGCTGATGGTGTCCCTCACCACAGCATATGCCGAGTGGATATCTTGCTATATTATTCCTTATTTGTATGATTATAACACTATTTTTCGTATCTTATTTTGCTTTTATTCTATTTGAAATTTATTATTTTACTCTCATAAACTGTTTTGTTTTGTTTGTTACCGTTTGTCTATACTAATATTATAAAGAGGAAAGATTTGTTTGTTTGTTTGTAACGAATAGGCTCCGAAACTACTGGACCGATTTCAAAAATTCTTTCACCTTTGGAAAGCTACATTATCCCCGAGTAACATAGGCTATATTTTATCCCTGTATTCCCACGGGAACGGGAACTACGCGGGTAAAACCGCGGGGAGGCAGCTAGTTTGTAATATACCTACTATAAATTGAAAACTTAGTAATCAATTTCTGTTTTGTGACGTCAAATAAAGAAATGTCTATTGTCTTATTAGATTATGTCTTAGCTTCGTAGCCCTTAATAAATCAAATAAAACCTTAGCCCAAGAAACCATTTTAGGAATAAAGCGTTATACCTTTAAACGTTTGTTCCTAAGCTGATATCCATTGAAAGTGTCGATTGCTCTCAGCGCGTCCTCTTCACGCGTGAAGTTGACGAACCCGAAACCGTAGCTGTATCCAGTCTGTAATACAAAAGGAAACACAGATAAAAAATATTTTATATACATATTAAATTCTCGTGTCACAATGTTAGTTACCATACTCCTCCGAAACGGCTTGACAGATTTTATGAAATTTTATATGCACATTCAGTAGGTCTGAGAATCGGCTACTATCTATTTTTGATACCCCTAAGTGATCACGGGAACGGGAACTACGCGGGTGAAACCGCGAGGCGGCATCTAGTACTATTAAAAATGGCCGTGGTGGCTCAGTTGGGAACTAACCGACTCACGATCATGAACGTGCAGGTTTAAACCCCTGGCCCGTACCTCTGAGTTTAAAAACTTATGTACGAATTCACACCACTGGCTTTCGGTGAAGGAAAACATCGTGAGGAAACTTGCATGCTCGAGATGTCACAATCAAAGGCATGTGAGGTCCGCCAATCCGCACTAGGCCCGCGTGGTGGACTATGGCCTAAGCCCCCTCGATGTTAGGGGAGGTTCAAGCTTCTTAGTGGAGTCGTATATGAGCTGAAACTTGAAAAACTAACCTTAAAATCCTTCATAACGCGACAACTCTCTATAGGTCCTATGGACATGAACATCGCGTACAGATCCTTCTCGGTCATGGTCTGCGGCAGGTAGTTGACGATCAGGTTGGTCTTGCTGTTGTCTACTCCCGCTGAGGATATGCCTCCGCCCTCGGACATGCTGCCCCAGCACCGGGCACCGGGGCCCGCCCTACCTCTGTACTGCTGTTGGATTTGCTGGAACATAATAGGTAGAAATATAGAGATAGGTTTTAGGTTTTACCTACATAGTTCCCGTTCCCGTAGGAACACGGGGATAATATAGTGAGGAATTATTCAGATCGGTCCAGTAGTTTTGGATTAGATGTAGTAGGTAGTAGATTAATATGTAGATTTATTTATTTATTTTTGTAGATAGTGCACCTATATACAGGGCCGAATTTAGAGGTCTGGAGGCCTCGGGGCAACAAAGAAGCGGAGGCTCCCCTCTTCTCAAATTATTGTCTAAATGAAATGAACAATTCTTTTCTGACGAGTTTTTCAATAAATCATTTATTGTTAATCCAAGTAGATTGTTTTAGTATTCAACAAAAACATATAAATATTATCGTAAACAAGAAATATGGGTAGTAAATTGCAATTGCTTATCTATCAGGGCCATTTGAGACTTTGATATATTACTGATTGCTTGATGAGAGTAAACACATATAGATGAATGATTTCTGTCAATATTTCGTAAACATATAAACATATATGTACAAAGTACTGTAAGTGAAAGTGAAACAGCAAATAAAAATCAAAGAAAAAGATGTTAACTAGTCTTTATTAGTCGGAATTTGGGGAAAAAAGTTCGAAGTCTTCATTGTGGGGGCCCCCGTTTGTGGAGGCCCCGGGGCTTTCGCCCCGCTTGCCCTCCCCCAAATCCGGCCCTGCCTATATAAATGGAAGCATATTTTTTTATACATACAACAAGATGATGTTTTGTTCTGGCACCTACCTACACATTCAATAGGTGTACCAACTGACCACACTTAATTAAAATCGAATGAGCCGTTATTGCGCTAGAGTTACAAACATCCGTACATTAGTAAATGATCATAATTAGTAGAATATAAGAAAAATTATAGATTCGAGCAACAATATGAGCCCATGACCACAACCTCGGAAAGGACGGAGGGCAAACAGTAGAATTTATACAATCAAAGAAACCTACCAACCAAAGTCTCTCCAGAAAAGACTTAAATATTCCCGTAGGAGTCGTTTGAAAATCTACGCGAGCAAAAACTGGACACAGCTGGCGAATACGTAATGAAACTAATAAAGCTCAAACCTCACGTAGAAAGAGTCCTAACTCATTATGCTTCGAATTTAAAGAAAAACCCCACAAAGTTACTCATTGGTAATTTAAAATACACGAAGCACGCGACCTATAAAACTGCCGTACGCTATAAAACAGAAAAAAAGTTAAGTAAAATACAGGTGACAGGGCCGGCTGAAGGACAAAGGGGTGGGCGTCCTTTCCACGACTAACGAGAGGGCCAGACGCCCCTTGACATTATCCCGAGAGCGAATAAAAACCTCTCCAAGATTACTATCATTATCTTGAGTTTCAAACGATTAGTTATGGATAAAATGTCGTATACTTAATATACGAGTTGAAAAAAGGCCACTGAAAATATTCAGGATTCTAAAACTATATGGTAATAAAGTTAAGAAGAAAATATATAAATCAATGTAGTTGTATATGTATAGAATTTCGTGAGTTTAGTATTTATAGATGAATACTTCTCAATCATTTAACATTATATTCGCTTCCATAGCACGTAATCATCAATGAGCATTGAAACTAATCCGAAGCAACCTCAAACCGGCCCTGTATAACAAATAACAATAACACCACGGCACCGCATCGTGGTCCAATGAAAACAAAAAAAACGCCAATTTAAAACAAAACAAACAAGTGCCAGTAAACTTTACAATCAAACGAAAAATGGGGCGAAACGGCCGTGACCCATAAACCTGACGGCGGCACTGGATTACCTAACTCACTTGATATTCGCTTATGATATTGTATAGTTGGATAGATGGATAGATGCGCCGTCATACCTCATTGGGATGAAATGACACTGCATTATTGCTAATCTATAGATTGAAAATTGTATCTGCTTTGAGAGATAAATTCGGTACTTTGTATGAAATGAATTGGCGACATTTAATAGAGAATTTTGTCGTATTTAGAAAAAACAAATTTTCTTTCCTTATTTGAATCAGAAAAGAATTTACAATACATTTATTGTGTCTTGTTTTCTTATTAAATAAGTTTTTTTTAGGACTTATTAACTTTTTAGTAATATTTTTTTCAGTGTTTTTTTACTCTAGTGTAAACCTCTATTTTTGAGATACGAGTTACGACAATATTGCTTTCTACCGTCGATATGTTTGCTGAAACATCGAGGAAGCTTAATCATGTCATTTTACTTATGTTTAATTAGACGATAAGCCATTTCTACGTAATATATTGCCTGTTTATTTTAATGGGACTTAGAAGGTCCTCTGATGGCTTTTACACTCTCAATGTTCAGTTCTCATTTAAAAACTTAACATCTCATATACTTTCGCATAAAAGTATTATAAAAAAATCCTCCCTTCACGTAGTACCGCTGCCGAATATGACAAGGGAACTATAGTCGGATTAATAATTCGAGTCACAGAAATGACAAGTGCAACTGTCACTGATACAAAAAAGGGTGACCCGCTACAATAGTGATGTGTGGCAGTTTTGTTCTTATAGTATCCGATACATAAATCTAGTCGAAAATCCCAAAATTTCATTTTTTTAAAACTAAATTTGAATTTAATTGAAACCAAAATTAAATAAATAAAATCGAATAAATGTTATTAATTTAATTAACCTAACATAGGCTAATCATCCAATTCTTGCTTAATTAAAAAAAAATGAATAAATGTACGAATAAATATAATTTATTTGTCCAGTACCCGTACAAATAGTCACTTCCAAAACAAAATGGGGTCCCCATAGCGTGACAAGTGATGACTATAGTTATTTCAATAGCCCAAAACAAATAATATACTATGTAATATTTAATTACCTACCGTGTATGTCTTCTGTTTTATTACCATAAATTTCATATTTTTATTTATATAAAGGCATTCTGACATTGGATAAAAAAAAGGAAACTCTAGTCGAGTTTCCTTTGTCCTTAGCCGACTTTTAGTTGTAAAATTTCGAATCTACCACAACACTATTTATTTGGGTCTAAAAAACTGCAACACTGGAAATGTCATATCTCTGCCTACAATGAATAATCTGATTATAGCAATAGGTGACTTTAACAACTGAAATGGTAACATTTAAAATGTCAGGTAACCACCATTTTCAGGTTTTGGTACTTGTTTTTAGAAACTACATTATTCTTCGTTGATTCTCTTGCCCTCCCGGGTTTTCGTGATTAAGTTACAGAACCCCTAACAAACAAATATAAATTCTTTATTAACCAAAAATAAACCTTAGAAAGAAATTACAAGGAGCATACACATATATTATTATTCTTTCAAAAATAAGGTGTTACTGTATATTTAGTACACGGAATTGCGCATTATATCTACTTAATTTCTCCCTAAGTGACCCAAAAAGGATCATATCAATTTTCCATTATATGTAATTTATTTTTAAATTATTGCTCCGATCAAAATTCTCATAATGTAATCGATATGAATAACACTAAGCTGAGAAGGGAACCGGAACTCAACTGCTGATTCCTGTATGGTTCAGTATGTACAATTTAAATCATGGCCAACCTACTTATCTACTACAACCTATTTACTAAAATGAATCGTCTGCCAAAATTTGCGATAGTTTTTTGACGCCTTTCATGCTGGCTTGCGTATGACGTCACAAAGTGAGAAAGAAGACTTGCGTCTCTTTTTCTCGTAGTAGAAACAGAAACGAGCATTAACCGAATTCCGCCATTCCACTGCCAATTCCGACAAATATAATCTGTGATACAAGTCCCAAGGGAGGTTAGCTCAAACGTCAATAACTATTCGTTTTATATTATAACTAGCTTCTATCCTGCAATTTCACCGACGTTTCCGGGAGTTTACAAAATGATTTCCCATTTTCGCTCCTTATTTGGACTGTTATGAACATTTTAAGCCCAAAAATAGCGAAATAGTCTGAGCCGTTCACGAGTTTTGACATAAGCAACACTCTTAGACATTAATTACTATATCTATTAAAAGAAGCAGCAATAGACTAGCTCCCGTCCCGCTGTTTCACTCGTTCACTAGGATTTTGATTTTTATTCGTATATCATTCTAATATTATAAAGGCGAAAGTTTGTTACTTCTTCACGTCTTAGGCTGGACAGCTTACACCTTGGATTAATACATAGGGTACTTTTTGTTCCGGAAAAATTTTGACTCCCCGGGAACGCGAGTGAAACCGCGGGGATGATATAAAAAAATATTCAGATTTAAGCCGCGACAAAACTCAACTTTATATGAAGTACACAACATGTCCCAGATAGCTAACAAAATACAGTGAACCTAGTCTCCCATTGGCGGTTGGCGGCGACAAGGGTCCCTGGCATAGTTCCAATGTAAAATGGAACTTGCCTCTTTAGCAAAGCGTTAGTTACATGGCTCATTAATAATGGATTCTCGAGGGTGACATTAGGAGGCTTTTTAAATAAGGAAAAAAAGTTGCAACTTCCAACCTTTTTTGTTGACCTTTGGTAACTGTCAGATTCACGCGCTTTAAAAAACATGCATCACAGAGTACGAAGTACCTTGTGAATTTAATTTAATTATTTCTAGATCATTATCCTGTGATATTTACTCAATTATCACATCAAAAACCAAGATACCAACATATTTACACCCATACACGGAACAAACATACATGTCTGTGCACACTTTATATGTATAACTATGTCATAAATACCAGGGTTGGTATAAAAACCACTACAACTTTACTATATGAAAAAGATTAAGATAGAGTTATGAAGTAATTTATTCGGAATATCAATTTAACCGGAATAAAAGTAGCCTACGTGTTATTCCAGAACATATTCTAACTCTGTGTCGAATTTCATCAAGATCCCTTTAGCCGTTTTATATATATAGTAGTAAAGTAGTATATATAGTTATATAATACCTATTAGTAGGATAGTAAGATTAGACTTTATATAAAGTATCAATTGCAAAACAACATTTGTAAACTGGCTGGCAGAAATGCAATTTAAAGTAAGTAGAGCTTAAATTGAAATGTAGAGTAAACATTAATATTGGCTATGTGCCAGGTAGGATGCAAGTTATTTAATTCAAATATGAGAGACATATTTTAATGTTTTTTTCAACAAACATTTCTATGCTGGTTATGCAATTTTTGGGACTCCTAAATTGGAAGAGTTAGTTAATCACTACATAGTATAAAACAAAGTTTCTCTGTCGCTATATCCCCATGTATGCTTAAATCTTTAACTACACAACGGATTTTGATACGGTTTTTTTTTTATAGATAGAGTGATTCAAGAGGAAGGTATTTATATACAATACATGCATAATATGTTAGAGAAACTATCAATTTTGGAGGTTTCTAATGTGATGTATAAACATTGGACCCGTGCGAAGCCAGGGCGGGTCACTAGTAAATAATAAATGTCTCTATTATCAAGCCACTTTGGCCAATAGCTATATTACATACATAACAAGCTGGCATCTAAATTTTGCCATGTTTTCAGTATAACCATTGTTATAAAGAGGTTTGATCACCTTAATGTACTTCTTAAAAACATAAATCAACCAAAATCAAGTGTCAGACTTACATGTAGAAATGAGCGAGTATTGTAACTCGCAAAAATAATTCAATCCAAGCCAACACTTCAATAAGAATAAATAATAATGAAAAAACTACAACCAACACATAGAAACAAATAACAAAAACTGTTAAATTGTGTTTTAAGCCAACTGGATTATATTCAATCTATATGGTCTAGATTCTAATTATGACCTGTAACTTTTTTAATGACCCCTCCTTCATTCAAGTGCACTAAAAATAGGTCACAATTCAAAATAAAGGTACCTACCTACATAGCTGGTAAAGAGAAATTGATATTGTACAAAAGTGATTAAAAAAAATGAGGGTTGTCATTTAAACCAGAATAAAGTCAAAATATTGATATGACTAATAGTTATTATAACTTAATGTAAAATTTAATCCTAAAGAGAATATTTATAAACTTAAAATCAAGTAAGTGTATGGTAAAAAAACATCTACATATGATTAAATCAATATTGAGACATACTGACATTTTTCCAATCTGGTTCCTAACTAATGTAAGAACTTGTAATATGACGATCACATAGCTGATATACATTATATACTACTTTTAACAATATAGTATAGATTTGGATACCTAACTTGAAAGCCTATGATAGCCAGTGATGGATAACCCTTAAACAAATTAAGCAATACCTGGCACCAAAAAAAAAAAAAAGATTTATTGTCGTCGCACCTCTTCCATTTCTAAGGTATGTTAGGATCTCACTATCTAATTAACAAAAAACTAGGCTTGAAGACAGATTCTAGTTGAAACAGAGTCTAGGTGAGTCTACAGGCATCAAGTAGTCGTAATCTGTCACTGATGATAGCCCACCATCATAGTAACAGGCTAATTAGTTTGTCACATGTCCATATTCATATGAAGACCACTAAATATGTACTTCTTATGCAACCAGCAACATTTAAAAAGAACCCTGTATAAACTGTAGGGTGAAAAGTAAACTATAACCTTTTTTAAAGAAATGTCAATGAACCCCAATATATTAAAATTGATAAAAACCCACAAACATCAAAGAGCAGAACAAAAAAAATGCATTAAAAGTAATATATAAGCAGCATTAAATTAGAGTATGAGGTTTTATCAATTATACAATGTACTTACATTTTCCAAGGAATTAAAACCCCTGTCCCAACTGCTGACGGGAGTTCCACCGAACAAGTAGCCCGGATATCGATCACACATTGATCCTTTTTTACATACACCTCATACAAGAAAATATCTAAACTTATGTATTATATTGAGCAAATTTTATTGTTAAGAGCTCATTTTATTATGTCTATCCTACTTTTTATCTTGATATTCAGGACCAACTTCAGTACCTGAAAAAATATATACAATGTTATAATTTTTGACAAGAAAAACCTGAACAGCCTAAGACTGGTTAATGACCCCAAAAAATGGCAATTAACCTTAAATAAGTAGTCATTTTTTATCTTATAAGTACAATTTGTAGTTTATTATTAAAGGCAAATTTAAATTAATTGTTATTACATTATTTCGATACGTTACAAATTAATGATAAAATAAACAAAACATTATTTATTGATTTTAGTTTCCGATAATTGGAACCCATACAAGCGAGACTGATTCAGAAAACCCTAGGCCACCTACGCACTGAACTGTACTGTGCCTTACAGCTTTATAAAGGTTAATGACTATAGTGCTTAATTTATGTTTAATATAAATTTAGGAAACAAAAAATAATGAAATGTAAACGGTAATGCAAAAAAAATACTGTGCTTTTAGCTTTTGACAGACAGTCCGCTCGCCTATAGAAACTTATCCGATCTGTATTTAATATATCACGAAGCGACGGTGAGGAACTTACGTTTATTATTTGCATTAACTGTATTGTTTTCAGTATTTAATTGCTTTTGTATTGTAATAGCAAATTAATTTACCACTGTGACAAGCTCTAACGACAGCTACCTATCACAAAAATCATCATAAACAATATATTTTTTTTAATATTGCCAGATTGCTATACGCGAAATTATAAAGGACCAATTACACCAGATGACTAGTAAGTACTAGTGCCAGAAAACTATTTTGACTAATTAAATCGAAAAGTTAAGCTCGCGAATATAAAAATAAAAACTCCTACGTATAGCTTAAAACAAGTTAGACATGTTTCCAAACCTGCTGTTAATTCATCTCGTTTACAGTAAAGTTGTAACAAAAAAGAAACAATTTGCTTATTGAATAATATATAATATAACAATAGTAAATCTCAATATTATGAGTTTATATGTGGGAATTTTACATTGATCCAGGCTGCCATATAATAAAACTTTTTCCATTCATCTCTATTGGCTGCAACCAATCGTCTGTACTTAGCAGTTGGCAGCACTGCTACCCGCCCCGCCATTTTGTTACAACCAGCGTTTATCAAAGTTGCATTGCGTCTGTCTTACGTGCGTAACAAAATTATTTAATGGAAACTACGAATGTGATACTTATTCCACTGTGAACAATTTGTGTGTATTATGTTTCTTAGTTATTAAGCACCTCTTAGGCAGAGTTTTAGGATTTAAATAGGTAAGTAAGTGATATTAATGTATAGTAGGTAATGGCGGCCTCCGTATGATTTTACGGAACCATCGCATTTACCTACTCATAATATAGTAACGTTTTGATTGAAATGAATGTCTTGTGCCTATTTCTCAGTCAAAATTCTTAGATATATCTGGCGTGTTTGCATATCGAAATATGTAGCATATCTGTGGTCAAAAGCTACGGTATCTATTATAGGTAAAGGTGTTTTGTCATGCTTGTGCGTGACCGAATAATAACACGCTGTCCTTTTACTACATATCGTTCCTACTGCATTTCATAGCGTATTTAACCTATCCTATCGATAGTATTTAGAGATGGATTGTCGCCCTACATAATCACTTGGTAGTTAAAAAGAGACTTTCTACTAAACAAAAAGAAAAGCCACAGTATAAAATGACTGAGTAGTAAGAGAAAGGTATAGTATACTCTCTGACTGAAACTTCCTTCCGTACTTGGCATCTTGCCCTTATTCGCACCTGGCTTCACTTTATGTATTATGATCAAAAATACGAAGCGAAATTGAGGGAATGTAGGTTAGCTTATCAAGAGTTAGAAAACCCCACTGTTCATACATACACTGTGGACTTACAATGTAATATACCTACCTACCTACTGTTATCAACTCTAGCTTGTTTTTATGTGAACATTTTATGTACCTACCCAATCCATGTTACCGCCTTTGAAATAGGTATGGTTTGTTACTACTGATAGAACCTTGAATTTAGGTTTTCATTACATATCATGATATACCAAAATAGAAGAGCATGACTAACATAGCCTAAATAAGAAGGGTGAGGAAGATGATGACAATTACATATCAGTTATTGGTAGACGGACTTAATTTAGAAAATTGTATTCTTCAACACAAGGTGAAATCACCAAGTGTTTTGCAATCTTAGCAGACATAGTTTTCCTATTACAATTAGAAATGCATTAGTAATACAAAATGCTTAAAAACCGAACAAAAACTTAAAAACCAGTCCTTTCTTTGGTATTGGGTATCATCACAAATACCGTTTATAACTAGGTATACATATATTCTATATTAAATATTGATTATAGTTTTATGGGGCTTCTAAAGTATAGTTACTTGTTGCAAGGTATTGAGTATAGAGAAAATAGTGAAGAACCCAACATTTAGCATAAATTTTATAACATACACAGTTTTACATACAGACTATTTTACTATTTACTACATCAATTACTTATTTTCCAAGATCATGTAATATATACCACTAGACTATTTTGATAGCTAGGTAGTCTAGTAGTACATATTACCTGCATAAGATTAGTAAACTATTTTGTTTTGACTTTCAAACTACTTTAATGTCACATCTCTCAACTAGTGGGCATTAGAGTGTGTAAAGAATGTCCTGGAATGTTATTGTGATAAAAAGCAATAGTTTTGTGTTTTGTTGTAAGTACTCAACAGTAACTATCAAATTCAAATAGAAAAATGGACAGGCTGTTTCATTTGTTTATAGGTAAAAACAAGACCGTCAGCGCCATGAGTGTCATCATTAGATTGCAGAATCTGCCATGGTCTGCGAATGCCCTGGACATTAGGAATTACTTTCGGGGCCTCTCAATACCTGAGGGGGGTGTTCACATCGTAGGAGGCGAGCTTGGAGATGCGTTCATTGCGTTCAGGTAGATATATGTAACATACAAGTTATGAAAAGCAATTTGGCAATATTTTCTATGAAAACATTTCATTGAAAATATTCCATCAATGCATTTATTTGATCTCACTATCAATAATATTAAGACACTATTTAAGTTAGATGTAAGTTTCGGCATATTTTTTTCTTAATAAATGCAACAGAACAAAAAAATACGTTTTTAAAAGCAACAAAACATTCTACCGATTCATGAAGAGCACTGATTTATTAGTAAGATTAAAAAGATACTCCTTAATCAGTGACAATAAAGTGTTCTAAAAAAAGTAGGTTCTACTACCTAGGTACTCGTTACTTTAGGCTGTTCCCAAAAATACCAGTCTAAATTACTTCTACATGTATAATAACTCACACATACATGGATTTTGCCTGCTGAGTCTTCATCACACAAACGGTTAGTAGATTAAGGAATGAAATATGTAAACTTGAATAGGGCTTCCTTAGGTTTTAGCTTGTTGGAGGCAACCTTGGATCAGCTGTACCCAGTAATGGTAAGTATGTATCGCAAAACTGTATTTTTAAGTTATAACCAAGGATAGTTTTAAATTCTATTCATTGAAAGCTGTTTTTATTTTTTGTTACTACTAGGTATATTTGCTTTATAGTTTACAATTTGTTTGTAGTAAATTCTGCTTCTAAAGGCTATAAGTCGATTCTCTCTCACGTACACATTTTTGATTGTCAGCTAGTGTAATTCGAAACACTTATCGGTTTCGAGGATTCAGATTTGGATTCGAAGACCCCCCCCCATGCACTAGGCAGCAAATATGATAGGCAGTGACGGATTAAGACTTCTTGATGCCCTAAGCAATCCACGCCCATGGGGCCCCCTATCCTTATGTCAACTAGAATCGGTCTTGAAACCATTTTTAGTGCGGTTTTTGGTGACGTGAGAGTTAGACGTGATGCCCTAAGGATGCATTTTTTGTGCGTCTTCTGGTGCTTCCCTAGACGTGATGCCCTAGGGAATTGCTTAATTTGTTTAAGGGTTAATCCGTCACTGATGATAGGGCTTCCATACTCCATCATATGTTCCACTGGCTACCACACCCGAGCTGCCTAGTGCACGAGGGCATTAAGGATTTTATCGTTACGTTATTACAAATATTTGTATAAAGTACAATCGTTTAAAAATCGGCTACTCTCGGGAGAAAAGATTTTGGTAATTTTAGTCGTCAATTAAAGTGAATATGATGATTTTATTTTATGAACTTTAGTTTTTTTATATTTTTATTTAGTTACTAACACCTATTCTAAATAGGGTTGTCATTAACATACTTATTATTTAACACTGTTCGTTATGTTGTTTATGCTTTCTCGTTTTACGTATAATAGTACGTATATTATTACGTATATGTATAATTATATAAGTGCGTGTCTTAGTTCATGAATAACGCTACTTTACCTCAAGGTATTTTAGGTAAAAATAATATATTTCACATGGAAATTCTGAGTATACCACTATGCAGTATTCTATCTAACTCATCACCTATTTATCTATCTATTCTAATTTCTAAATGATCTTGAATCTTAGTAGTACTTTAATATTTTGAAATTAACTCGTAAATTACCTCGATCATTTGGATATTACAAATTGATTGATTCTACGAACTAGTAACTAATTACTTGATATTTTTCCAAGTAATGTTTTCGTAACATAACAAACAATTATAGTTCTAAGCGACGCCTAATTGCGATTTAGGAAATAAATCGATTTTAATGCTACTACTCCGAATTAGAATCCCAGCTTAGTAGCAGCTTACTATGGATTGAACAGGTATAAGACGAAATGCTAACGCTGTACAAATATCAAAAACGAAAGCTTATAGAAATAAGTTAGACTCTGTTAGCGATTTCACGACCCCGTGTTCCTCCAGTAGTTTCCTGTAGCTTAAATAAAACTAGACTAGCGACCCAACCCGGCTTTTCACTCGTACAAAAAAATCCTATCATAGCTTATCTATGAAAAAATCTTCGATATGAAATACCAAGCTAATATGACGTTTATCGCTCTTTCTATTTTTGAAAACTAGCAAAATCCGTTCCGTGGTTTAGAAGTAAGCTGAGAAATTAACATGAGGCTGATTGCGACTTGTCCTCATAGTGATATGCAGTTTTATGTAAACCAAAACTTATGTGTGTGTAAAATTATTAAGGAAACCTAATATCATAAATCTAATATTATAAAAAAGAAGTATGTAATGGATAGACTCGAAAAAATATTTAACCGATTTGTAAACTTATTTCTCTTTTACATCCTACGTAATTCCGGAGAAACATTAGCATAAAAATATAGTGTCTACACAAGGGAAATCTATTTATGGCTGTCCTGACTATGTTGAGGGTTAAAAAATGTACGAATTCATCATAGGCTATTTGGATCCAATAATTATTAACAGGCAGGCAAACAGGCTAATGGATGATGTAAGTATATTCTGGACAGGTCAAATACCTATATTATCCTTAGCAGGTGTAGCTACGTGTAAAGTGTATATTGGGTGAGGCTTCCTTAATTTACATGACTATAATACCTACATATAGATTAGATATTAATGTCGCCGATATCTATTTTAGGAAACACAACACTTATCATAAAGAAATCTTTTTCAAACCGAGTGTTCCATTTTTTCCATTATTCTCTATCACTGCTCATATTTCTTAAAGCAAATTTCCAAAAAAGATGTTTTTCCCATTTGAATATTTATGGTTACTATCGTCGGCATTCGGTAAACTATATACCTCAACTGTATATATGATGACATTGTGGCTAGTCAGAGTCTATCTGTTTATTCGCTAAAACATGTTAAATACTTTTGTAGTTTTCTATCTACCCAACAGCTAAACGATCCAATACAACGCATTGGTGCGACAGAACCTCCGTAAAATGGTGCTGCTGGCCTAAGAGTCATTAAACATACAAACTTACAAAATGCTTAAATATCTAAAGACGATTCTGGCAAACGATCAAATTCATAGGATCATCATTAATTTTAATATTAGCTACGTAGACAAACAGCTTGATCAACCATGTAGGTATTATAGAAGGAAAACAAACATGACCCTAATGTGGAGCCTTGTGGTACTCTTAATAATAACTGTTAATATTTTTCATTACTTAACTTAATCCTTTCGTTTCGTATATAAATTAATATAGGTAGTACCATAATTACTGCATATACCTAAAGTGCTCGGCAAAGAAGTAGGTACTAATTTATTTATAAGTGGTATAGCTACTGTGCTCTATATAGTCAAAAGCCTTCGGACATTCTTCAAAATGGTAAAGGGGACTTACTATATGCGGCTAGTTATGACTGACATCAGTCAGTCACGCTCACACTGATAATAATCATTATGATACCGAAAACATGTGAGCTCCAACTTGTTCGTCAACTTACATTGGTCACAGATTTCTATTTTTTTAGAACGTTAAAGTATGGTAGGGTTTCCAAAAGATACAGTATATTGTTATGCTGTATGTCAGGCAACTTTACTATCTTTACAACCGACCGAATACTCCTTTCTATGAAATTTGTCACCTCAGACCAACGTCACCACACAGGTGTCAGAGGAGTGTATCAGACCTCATTGCGTACTTATAAAACAAGTAAGTAAGCACTCTGAGTCATAACTTCATAACAAATGGTCAAATATTGCATCACATAGTAGGAGTCACCATTCCTTCTAGATCACGGGATGGAGCGCTGCGTGAAATGCGTATTTCTTACTACTTCTAGAATAGCAGACACCGTATCTACATGAACGATTTAAAATAATATGACAAAAGTATTTAAGGCAATTTTCCCAATCTAATGCTATTTTTCTGAGGTATATAAGATTGAAGGAATGTCAAATATTTCTTCGAGAAACTTCATTGTCTGTATTAAATATTTTCGGTTGCAATGGTCAAATTGTGGTTAAAATTATTCATACATCCATCGTCCCACTATAATAAAATCATAGGTATTGGTACCTACTCCATCATGACCCAACATTTAAAGAACACGGCTTAGACTAATAATTTGAATAATAATAATAACAGTTCGTTATTCCTAGAAATACTGGCGGTATATTATTTAGGTATCTTATCTAAATCTTTGCTATTTCCTAAATTCTGCATTAAGGTAAGTTTGATATAGGTACTGACTGTCTCTCCTAGCTTAGACAAAGACTAAACAGATATAAAATACAAAATAATAAAAAGGTACTTTTTTGACAAAGACAATATTTTATAAACTGTGCTCTGAACTAGAATTTAACTTTAGTTTTTAACAGCCATATATATTTAGGTTTGGCGTTCCTCAGGGGCATCGAGCATGTAACCATGCTCGATGCTCAGGGGTCACTACGAATAACCCTCGCATTAAATATATGCACTCGCTATCTATAGTTAATATGTATTAAAATCACTGATAAACATTGAAAAGAACTGAAGCGATTAAAAAAACCCATAACTGACTTAATGAGAACTTATTTTTTAGGATTACTCTCTAAAAAAATCATATTTTGTGTATATACTATCTATCTGGGTTTCATTTCATAATAGATACCTTCATACTTTCTTCATGCCTGAAATCTATAACATTATTGTGTGACAAAATTATGTACTGCTAAGGTTAAATTTGATTTAAATCGAAGAGTACTTTGAAAATCGTGTAGACATCCAACATTTAGGGTAATCGTCTGGACATGTATATGTTTGAGTTGGTTCTGGGAAATGGATTCTAACATAACAGTATTATTCTTAGTAAGGCAGGGCTAGTATAGTACATTAGTTCAAACTTACGCTGTTTTCATTTACTGAGGAGTTTCTTCTTTCTCTGTAGTAGGTAATACTATCAGCATACTACCCTTATTTTGGTTTGTTGAGCTGAATGGATGGGATACTGACTAGACCTTCGTGCAACTACATTATATTAAAGTTCAGCATGTTAAAAGCCTAAACTGGTACGAGATTACGCGCATCGCTCCCACCTGTATCATCTTTATGAAGGTGATTTATAAAAATATCATGAGTCCCTGTCTATCTATATAATAAATCTGCTACTTGTGAGGAAATCTTCAAAAGGTAAATTCATCAAAACAACAACCAAGGATCGAGGAACATCAGAATAATACCGGAACCTGTGTTGAGTCAACACATAACTAATGACCAAACGTCCGCAAGCATTATAACTCTTTTCCATGTGGAGTACCTACCTACCTAACAACCCATGCCGATCATCATTCATATAAAGACAAGAAAGTCCCAGGTCGGTACCTACCTACAGAAAACACCTTACCGATTTAACATTTTTTATGTTCTACTATAAGCACCACGAACTCAATGTCTTTCAATCAGTTAAACAGTTGAAACCCAGTCTGTTGTACAGTGACGTTAGTTCTTAAGTACTTTCAAAGTTGATTGGAGAGTGGGAGCAACGAGGCTTCGGAAAACGGATCTCCACATTCTGCAAACAGATTGCATAAATGAATTATACAGTCAACTATTCACTCCTGCAGTAAACACCACTAGTCCACTGAACTCACTGGCAAGTGGAAATTTAACAATCTATATTTACATAAGTAGGTTACTGTTTATGCATAACTGGCTGATCCTTAAACTGACTTTTACCTATTTTAGAGTTTACCATACCAGACCCGGATATTTTAGTTCTGCTGCTGTATGCTGTCCAGTAGTCTAAATTGAAATCAGCCGAATACCTATTGACCCATGATTGTTGACGTACCTGTAGATACTATATGGATGACAAAACGACTTCCCGCATTCATCATCATAAGACTGAGTACTAGTGACAAAAGTATTTTCACCAACTATTTCCCCTATAACACCTCCGGTGGGGTGGTGGTTCCGGTGGGATTCTTCAACGTCTTTGCAATTAAATTTCAGAAAGCTTAGACCAATTTTATCATGAGACGCAGACGCTGGACTTGCTATATCGGCTTAAACATTCCAAAACATTTCTTTAGATGTAGGATAACGAAATAGAACTACAGCGCCATTTAACACCAGATTCAACTCTGAACAAGATTAGAATAAATAATATTTAAATTTCTTTTGGTAAAATAGACCGACAGTATGTACCTAAATATAGATCTATTTTTTATCGAGTGCAAATCAAAAACCAATTTAATGTAGCGTCTCCCACGAATTTGGAGGTTCCTATTACAGGCAAGGAATATACATATCCTGTAATCAGCAAGGATCGAGTAACGAACGAGAAGCAGAAATATTCATTCTTTTCATTTATGTCATTTAGAGTTTTAAAAGGCTTCTGACAAAGTTGATCACCAAACCCTTAATTTACCTATAGATTGCGTACCGTACATGTTTTTAAATTCTCATATCCTCAAGCTACCGATAGCACCGCTTTACATAATATTTTGTTTCCATTAGCAAGATGCACTTGTAAAGAGTGCAGATGTTTCTAGAATTAGATTATTTATTTATTTCTCTCATCACACAATTTTACATAATATAATGAGCAAGTTTTGTTAGAACAGTTCTTAAACATTATGTGAGAGACTGGTGTCTGTACTAGGCAGAGCCTGTACTCCAGGTCACCAGGCTCCAACCACACGCAAGCGATATTTTTTTTATTATTTAAACATGATATCTAAGTGCCAATATAGGCTAAAGTGGTACGCATATATTACTAATTTTAATATATAGGGCAAGATACCTTATAAGTTACCTTCACAATTTAATAGAAGAAGTCGCGAAGTATTCTGGTTTAGTGAACATTAAATATCTTCTCTTTAGCATTATTTTGGAATATACATTAATCATTTTCGAAATCTAGTGTCTTTCTACTCAAACCGTTAAAAAAACGTATTAAATTATAAGAATAATATGTTTACAGATTTCTCAAAGGCTTTTGATTAAGCTAGGCATTAAGATCTTTCACGTTTATGCTGAACAATGTGCTGGTGCAGAACTTATGACCTTGATGACATAGGTACCTATATGACTGTTAAGAGTTCTTTCTAGATACCGTAACCTTTGAATACAGTTCTTGATTTAACCTTTGTAATACTGGAGTACCGCAGGGCTCTCAATTGGGTCCGCCTGTTCTTCATATATGCTTTTTAATTTGATAAACGTTATATCTTTGATTTTTTTTATAATGTAGGTTATGTAGGTATTTCAATGCTGTGCTGTATTGGTTATTTCAATAAATGAATAAATCTAACCATGGTAAAGAATTATGTGTTATGAGAAGTTTTCTGACTTACTACAATTTCGTTAGGCTGCGTTTCCACCGAAGATGTGTTTGTTAAGAACCAATAGAATAGCTTAATTTACGTAGCCTCGCTATTTTATTGGTTTTTAATAAATATCCCTTGCTACGCATTCTCGCACGTCTCATTTGGCAACGAGTCTCGGAATATTACCTGCCCCGCGAAATATTTTCACCTGGACATTATTCTGTCCGGGAAAACAAGATGGTTGCCACTGCTTAAGGGCCTGTCCCCATCAGGACGTCGCGACGTCGTTAAAAAAGAATGCAATGGTCAAAACGACGTATCGCCGAAGTCTACTTACTAGAAAATAAAAAGATTGGGTGTACCCAGTATGTTCTTTTCGTATATTTTTTTATAAGCATCTTCTTGGCAATAGCAGGAGGAGAATACGTCTCGTGCGGTCGATATCTAGGATGGGAATGGTTGGTGCTGAAATTGTACATGGCATGATCATGTAACGTTGGACCATCGTGACGTGTATTTCACGACTCTGTAACTTACATTAACACGACACCAGTGCCGGATTAACCAAGTAGCAAATGCTACGGGCCCTGCGCAAAAAGGGGCCCCCGCGGTCCACCTTCGCCTAACCGCAACTTTTTGAGTTTCTTTACCAGTACATCAGGGCCTCTCTATAACATTTGTATGGGCCCCGCGCTTGCTTGATCCGGGACTGCACGACACGTCATGTCGACCGAGACACCGCATCGTTCCACGTTGATGACGTCGTGGCGTGCTGATGGGGACAGGTCCTAAGAACTTTTCGTCTTACTTATACGTTACGTCTTAATATTATAAATCCGAAAGTTTGTGAGTATGGATGTATGGATGTTTATTACTCTCACGCCAAAACTACTGAATGGACATGGCTGAAATTCGGAACACATAATTTATAACCTGGATTAACACGGAACCAAGGCTACTTAGTATCCCGACAAAATTGAAGATCCCCGGGATCGCGGGTAATACCGCGAGGAGCCACTAGTACAATTTAAATGCTAACTACCTACGTACGTATTACCTACAATTGCACTTGACCTAAAAATAATATATATTTCATTAAAATCCGGCATCCGATCTGAGGTTGGACAAAATAATATTACAATCTGCAGAGTACCTATTAGAGATGGGCGGTGGGAATAAACCCGAAAGGAATAAACCCGGGTTAATTCCCAAATGGGAAAGAACCGGGTGTTTATGTGGGAAGATTCCCAATGGACGGGTTTTTTCAAATGAAATGGTTTATACGATATATCTCTTAAACTATTCATTTGATTAAAAAAAATTGGTAACATTTTTTGTTGCAAATCAAATTCTCTACAACTTTGGTCCAGTAACTTTTTGTCGTAGAACTATAAATGAAAAAGTTATAAGTGAAAATGTTCAGAAACTCGAGCAAACCGTTTCTTTTTGTGGAGCGATGTATGGATGTCGAAAAGCAGTGCTGAAATGTTCTGCAGTGTGCTTTTATTGTTCTGGAGAGACTAAGAGCAACGTAATGGGGCTCTCAGAATGAATAAATAAAAATGACTTTGACGATGAACCGCCGACATTAACACCCCTTCCTTCTCCAGTTTTCACACTGATGTTCAATTCAGAAAGCTGATCAGATGCTGAGCCGCAGCTTGGTCCATCGAAAAAACTGAGGACGGAGTTCAGAAACGAACTGTGGCAAATAAATGCTAGCATACTGTTCTGCATTTACCGTTCTATGTCCTTCAAGAGGAATAGTCGCAACATGGCCAGTTTTGGAGACAAACGTAGCCACCATTTTTTTGCAACACTCCGTGAACGAACAATTTTTGTTGGCTTTACTCATTTTCGAACACTCAAACTCGAGACTGGTTTTTGTTTCGGGTTCATACGCGTATATCCAGGATTCGTCACCTGATGCGATGTTTTATATAGCATTTGAGGATCCTGTGTGTCTTTCGAAAGTTCTGACGCACCAAGTAACACGAGCCGCTTTTTGCTCTTTATAGAGCGAATGCGGTATCCATCGGGAAAACAAATATTTTACACCTAATTGTTCATGCAAGATTATTTGTATTTGACTCATCTCAATGTCTAAAGTTGCCTGAATTTCGTGGTATATCACATGTCGATCTTCTTCAATCAGCTTACGCTCAACATCAACGTTTTCTTGGGTGACTGCAGTTTTTGGACGACCTTGACGAGGATCATCACTGAACTTGATACGTCCACGTTGAAATTCAGCAAACCAGCGATGAATTGTGGTTTTGGATGGGGCTTCATCACCAAATGCAGAAATCATCCGGTCAACACACTGTTTTTGTATTTAACCACTTCGAAGATCTTCGTCTCGTTCTTGAATTTTCTCGAGTCCATTTTCTCCATTTTCTCAACGACTAAACAAGTTTGACAAAACCTTGTGACAAGACCGAGAATCGTTTTTTAAATAAATAAACGGTATTCGATTTTTAAAACCAAAGAGTTTTCAATTTAAAAGATTTTAATATGACAGGAATTGTGGAAATATTCCATTCCCATACTTTTAGTGCAGGCCTCGTAGATATTGGCTCGTCATCATCGTCATTGTCATGATCTTTGTGTTTATGAAACAGGTTCCAATTGTATGAAATAAAAGGTATTTTTGCTGCCCTGTCTGTAGTCAATCTGTTTTTTTTGCGACTATGTATATGGGCGTGCGTGCTAAACAATCGTTCTGTGGCTGCTGAAGTACAGGGAGCAGTTAGAATCCGTACTGCAACCCTACTCAGCAATTTGGAACTGCAGAGTCCTCTCGACCAAGCTACTGGGTCCATTTCGGTGACATCCTTCCATATAAATGGTCTACTCTATAAACCCTATTTAGCTCTATAATTGGATAAATCAACACCAACGACAATATTGTGCGATTGCTTAACGTCGTGTATACACTCCATCCACTTCGTGTTCTTCTTCTAATTCAATGCCTTGCTATCTTGGATCCAATAAATATGCAGCATAATGAATGGGTGTCAAATATTTATTTGTTCAGCTAATTACAGCATTTTTAAAATCTTGTTTGTGATGCTCATTTAGAATGGATATGTCCGGAAATGTCCGGATAGCCGTGGTGGCTCAGTTGGGAGCGCACCGACTCACGATCACGAGGGTGCCGGTACAAATCCCTGGCCCGTACCTCTGAGTTTATAAAAAAAACTTACATACGGATTCACACCACTGGCTTTCGGTGAAGGAAAACATCGTGAGGAAACCTGCATGCCCGAGATGTCACAATTAAAGGCATGTGAAGTCCGCCAATCCGCACTAGGCCCGCGTGATGGACTATGGCCTACACCCCTTCGGTGTTAGGGGAGGGTCGAGCTCCTCGGTGGAGACGTATATAAGCTGTTGATGATGATGATGATGTCCGGAAATGCAAAATTAAATGTGGACTTAATATCTTTGAATGCCATATAAACTTCATTTATAAGTATTTCACTGCCTTCGAGTTTGAAAATAGTATCTGTTATAGGTTCCAGTAGTTTTATACAATTTTGTACTATTAACAGATCTAATTTTTCGAAATAATTGTTAAATGTGGTCGTTTAATGAGGTATGTCGTCAATAGCAATGTCGGAAAAAGGAATGTTTTTGATTAGGGCGGTCATATAGCATTCAGCCGGGACCTTTGTTCTAAGTTAATATAACAGGTATATTGTTCTAAAAGATGTCGCAGTAAACGGCTTAGACTGTATAACGTATTTATTGAATTATGGAAATAAACAAAGTTAAATTAGCTCAAACAAGTAGTAATAGTACTTAAATAGTACGTACTATTTGATATACACATGTATCTACACATTACCTATTTGTTACATTGCTAAAAATGAAAAAACCCGAATACTTTCCCATTTGGGAATCTTCCTCGGGTTCTTTCCCTCAATCTTCCCATTTTGGGTTCTTTCCCGGGAAGAATCCCATCACTAGTACCTATAGTTGTCAGCTTTTTCTTATGTCATCTCATAGTAAAAGTCCTCAAACTGGGTATTTCCTATTTATGCGTTTTATTGTTCGTTCGATAAAAATTGTTCTATAGGTATAGATATGGCTTGCACTTCATGAAGGTTATAGCAATTGTACCTAGTAGTGTAGTACTTACTATCTTCGATTAACTTGTTGTGGCACACGTAGACGTGTATTTGAAAGAGCGTTGCTGTAATTCTATAATATTTTCAACAGAATTCCTTTTTTTTTTTGTAAATATAATAATGCCTTTGGGCTGATTCCGAAATACTTTACTAAATGTGTTTAGATATATTAAAAAAATACGAATGTATATATGTATGAATGTATGTATGTATATGTATGAATATTTTATTGTTGTCTTTGGTAGAAACTGAATATCCCAACAATAACCGGTAAAGTAGGTATCTATGTAGGTCCTGCAACCTTTTTTTTTCGTGGGGAAATCCTCATGGATACCCTGCCCCGCCTCGGGGGAGGACGGGCGGGTTATGCCGGACTCGACCGGCTAAAACCCCACGGTGGTCGCCATCAGCGCTGTAGCGGGGTCAGGGTTCTCCGTACGGAACACATACCGTGGACCCCTCCATGCGCGACGCTAAAAGCCCGTCTCGGGGGAAGCGATTGACAGCTTCCCCAGTACCCTCGCTATGCTATTGCACGATGGATCGAGACCACATCGACCCATCGTCTTCCTCGGGTTCGTCTGCTGGGCGCTCGGGACCCCCGTTCCGATCGCCCGCAAACCCCCTTGGGTTCCCCGTTCAGTCGCATTTTACGACAGGCAGGGGAGCACCGCAGCTGCTATTCTTTGCCCCAGCTACAGGGCAAGGTCCTGGTACCTATCTAACCAACATGCTTGTCGATTGAATGAAAATAAACCAACGCGTAAGCCACTTTATTTATTTATTTATTTATTTATTTCAATTGTCAACACAAACTCACAGTAATAAACCAAAACGTTTGAGTCACAACACACATACAAAACCTAAAGTACAATATAATATATACTTAAATAAACTAGGTTAGTAAAAATTTACAGATTTTAATAAAATTACAGATGTTAGTAAAAAATATATCAGTATCTGGGTACTGAGCAAGCAGAGCGTTTATGAGCGTGAGTGCATGCGCGGTGGGAGCGTACATCGCGGTATCGGTGCGCGCCGCGGGGGGCGCGAACAGGCGCCGCGAGCCCTCTCGCAAGTTTCGGCACGGTATTGCAAATATGCAATTTGATAAGCAAGCTGGATTATTAATTTTACCATTTAGCAAGAAGAAGTAGTGTACCATAAGCGCACATTTCCGACGTAATTCAAGACTATTCATTCCTACCATTCCTATAACGAATAATGTTGGATATAGATGTGGATAGAAACCGTACAGTCATTTATACAGGTAGCGTGCAAACTTTTTTTGTACTCGCTCTAGCATCACCTTATACTTCTGTTCATGCGGGTCCCAAATGACAGAGTTATACTCCAATCTACTGCGGACGAAAGCAGAATACAAAGTGATGATGGTGTCACGATCCTGTAGTCTTGAAGATTGTCGCATTACAAAGCCTAAAGATTTATTGGCGCTTATGCAAATATTGTTTATGTGCGTATTAAATGTCAATTTACTATCCAGCGTTACCCCTAAGTCCCGTATTTCCGTGACTCGTTGCATAGGCTCACCGTATATGGTATATGTATGAACGAGAGGCGCACGTGATCTAGTAAATGTTATCACTTTACACTTAGATGTGTTAAATTCTAGGCAATTGCGTTTGCCCCACTCTAAAACATTTTCTATGTCGCGTTGGAGAGCCTCACTGTCCGCAGGGGTCCCGATACCCAGAAAAAGTTTTAAATCATCCGCAAACATGAGGCACTTAGCCGTCTCAACAACACCAGGCAGGTCATTGATCATAATCAAGAAAAGAGTGGGCCCTAGCGTACTACCTTGACTCACTCCGGACAGGGTAACATAAAAATCGGAACGGTAACCTAGCAATTGTACATATTGCTGGCGATTAGAAAAGTAACTGGAAAATAATTGTAGCAGGATCGGCGTAAAGCCTATAGATGATAATTTAATTAATAGAATATCATTATGTACGCGATCAAATGCTTTTTTAAAATCGAAATATGCTGCATCCACTTGTCTACCCTGGTCCATGTTTGCTACAGTATAGTCAACAAAGTTAATATGGTTGGTGGCGGTTGACTTACCTGCGCAAAATCCATGTTGACTTTCACATAAATTGGATCGAAACTGCCCAGCAATGTAACGGTTTAATATAGATTCAAAGACCTTACCTGGCACTGAAAGAACGGCTACAGGCCTATGATTTTCGACTTTTGATTGGTTTCCATCCTTGGGTATAGGGGAAACACGGGAAATTTTCCACTCATTGGGATAATAACCTGATTTTAGTGCTAGATTAAAAATATACAGTAGTGGCTCCATAAAAGCATTTATACAATCTTTAATTATGAAAGGTGGGATATTATCAGGTCCTGGAGACGAATGAGCTTTAAGACCTTTTACCGCAAAAAGTATGTCTGTCGGTGTAATAAAATCAAGCGCTATACGCGACGAGCACATTGAGATGTTTTCCGCCCCGGCGGTGCTGGCGGCGACCCGCTCAGCGTTCTTTGCTGATAGTGTTGGTATATCAGTGAGAAAAACAGATTTAAAATATTTCGCAAATGCGTTGGCCGCCACAGTACCAGAGACTACGTTACCATCATATTCAAACTCATCATTTAGTTTCCTAGTCGACTGCTGTTCCTTAACAAATTTCCAAAAGCTTTTAGAGTCCAGTTTAATATTACTTTCAATTCGCTTAATATAATTTTTGTATGCTATATCGATAAGTTCCTTTGAAAACTGTCTATAGTATTTAAACATTTCCCGATTAAACTCACTTTTTGACTCCTTATACCGCTTATGATGAAAATAATAAATAATCTTTAGGTAATTTATTATCTCGGGTGTGAACCAAATAGGATAATGAAAGCGCGGATTAGTAGCCAACTTTTTAACCGGGACATGAGAGTTAAGGCATTCGTATATTTTATTGTAAAATAAATAAACTGCCTCATCCACATCTTTCAATAGATATAATTGCTCCCACTCTAATGAAGCAAAAGCAGCATATAAAGAATAAAAATCTGCCTTACGATAGTTCCATTGTAATGGAGCACCGGCCGCGTCCGCATCCAAGTCGGGAGGCTGAGGCGGCGCAGGTGAACCCGACCGCGGGCGCGGGCGCGGGATCTTCACACGTACCTCGAGAGTTGGATGATGCGCATCCTCGGGCACAACCGGCTCCACGTCACCGCACACACTCACACACTCGCCACTCAGATTGCTCAGCACCAGATCCAACATATTACCGTATTTGTTTGATATAACATTGTGTTGTCCTAAATTACAACAGCTCAACATACAATGGTAATGTATTTTCACATTCTGACTACAAGAATTGAGATTAAAGTCGCCCACAATCAAAACATCAAGCTTTGAATATTTCGATACTAGGTTTTCCAATACCAAAAATGTATTCAAATATTTATCATCATTGGAACTCGGAGGTATGTACACTGCACAACAGATAATTTTTTTAAACTTTAATGTCACTATTGCTATCACCAGTTCGATTTCGTTAGTGTAGCCTTCAATATCCTGCACTTGCTGGATTTTATACTGTTCACGGATGGCGAGCAACACTCCCCCCCAGCCAGCGTCTCCAGCCCGATCACGGCGTAACACTTTATAACCCACAGGGAACACCTCGGCGTCGTTGACACTGCTGATTAAGAAGGTTTCCGTGAACACAAATATATCAGCTAGTTCGTTTAGAATAGATTTTTTGCAGATATCCAGCTTCGACCTCAGACCACGAACATTTTGATAAATCAGAGTAAATGTTCTAAACTTAGAATTATTATTTCGACTGCTGCATGGGTTTGCGAAATGCATTCCGCCAAGGCTTGATGCAAACGTCTTCTGCCCAATTGCTTGCCGAGAGATATTTGTCAAAGTACTTTGAAGCTACTGAAAGTTTAAAAGAAGCATAATCTCCACGCGATTTTAAAGCCTCTGCGGAGCTAGTAGTGTCATCAGGACATATTTTGCGCAAATATTCGGTTACTTGATCAGCCGTCGTACCAGATTGCAAATAGTATAGATGTAGGTAAGATTTCCGTTCGGCAGCTAATAACATCGTCGTACCCGGGACGGCCGTACCACGGGTCGTGTTCGGAGGCGAGCGGTTAGAGTGCCGTGATTTCGCGCCTTTGCCTGGCGGCCTCGAGGCGGTGGCGTCGGCGGCCGGCGCGTTACTCGCGTTTGTCTCATCCGTTTCGCGTTCCGTGACGAGTTGTGGCACGTTCAATGAGTCCGGAGTAGGGGACATGTGACTCGATGACGTAGTCGAAGCTGCTGCGCCGACGACGGTTACGGCTCGCCCAGCTGTGCGAGCGAGAGGAGAATTATTCCCTGCTACTTTGGCGGTGCCGGTGATTGCCGACGCTGCCCGAAGCTTAGCCTGTCGTACCGATGCGCGCGGTCGCTGTTCTGTTATTGGCGATGGTTGAATGTGACTACCCTCTTCATTTTTAGATTTCGTTGTTGCATTTGGAGTATATTGATCTTCAATCAGTTTTTTAATTGTGTTATTCTGATTAATAACATGCTTCTCCAGCGACAACACTTTATCTTGAAGTGATAACACAGTCTTAGTTAACTCGCGAATAGCATTTTCGGTTGTTTGGAAAGACATAACTATTTTTGGAGAATATAAAACACGGAGCAGTATAAACACGTCTGACGCTTATCGAAGTACCCGATTGCACTTCAGAGTACGGGTCAACCCCCGCATTGACATTTACCTACTCTCACGTTACAGTTATTTGTATTTTATACTGGCCATAGCCAAAGTTATTTCCTGTATAAAATATAGAGCTATATTTCCATATACGCTATATACTTATTCACCCTAGCAGAAATTGCCATAGGCCTATATACTTCTATGGCAGTAATTCTGTAACGTATGTTATGTTAGCTTGAATCATCTTGAATCCACACTGTATCATTATGGCGGATCAAGTAATCGTGTGGCGCCATTTTGGAAGCAGATATTAGTATGCGACCTTTAGAATGGGCGCCGCTGATACATTTTGTACCAGATATTTTCTACATCTCGAAAAAAACAATCAACAAAGTAAGTAGTGAACTGAACTCTACAGAAGATTCTACTGTAGGTATCTATTTTTACCTCTCATAAATGAGACCTACGTATCTTCTGTCTTCTCCTTTTGTCCTTAACAGGCATTGATATAATTAACAGGACAGGTATCCTAAAGGTAAGCATTAGTTTAGGTATGTTCTGTAAAGGAACAGCTTACAATGAACAGAGTTGTTATCTATCTATAGAGTAGCTTAGATTAAATAGAAACACGTGGACTGAAGACACAGTAAACACGCTGCACTTGACAGCTGCACCCTTTGTTAGACTAGACACTGCTTTATACTGCGGAGAGTCCAAGTTTGATTATGTAAGGTAAAAAAAGTGTTATATACCTACAGCCTGGATACCACTGATTTTATAACATAAAAGTTGTATTATGAATGCAAGGGAGTGCATAACAATTTAGACGTTCTTCGTTCATCTGAGTATTTCGATCTGACAGATCGGTTACCTATGGCCTAAATCCCCTCGATGTTAGGGGAGGCTCCAGTTCCTCGGTGGAGACGAATATGAGCTGATGATGATGACGAGTTAAGTACCTACCTATTTACTGAGTCTATTGCGGGTTCTTTTCAGCTTATGCTTCCAAAACCGCCTGTAAAGTTTGACTTTTCGTATGTAAGACTACGATCCTACTAATATTATAAATGCGAAAGTTTGTAAGTATGGATGTATGTATGTATGGATGTTTGTTACTCTTTCACGCTCCAACGGCTGAAGGGATCTGCTTGAAATTTGGCACAGAGCTAGAATATGTTCTGGAATAACACATAGGCTACTTTTTATCCCGGGAACGCGGGTGAAACCGCGGGGAGCCACTAGTCTTATATATAATACTAGCTTCTGCCCGCGACTCCGTCCGCGTGGAATAGTTACTTTGGGCTAACGCTAACTTTTAACCCCCTTCGTTTACGTAGAAGGATGGTCTCGCAGAGCTAACTGATGACTGCACGCGCCGGCCCGGCACATAAAGGCGCGCGCAGTACAGTAGGTACTTGATCATTATTTTGCTGCAATGTTATTTCTAATTTGCGATATCTCCTAAGATATTCATTGAAATCGAATGATGTAAATGACAATTTTGTTTTAAATTTAATACTTGTGATGAACAACGTATTTAAGTATTTGGATAAAAACACCTTCACAAATAATGCTTAATTTTCAAACAAATTTGGTTAGTATAAAAATGGTCACAGTGAGCCAACCTTAACAGATAGACATATGCTATCGCGGACTTTTTTTTAGAACTTTTAAAGGGGATCAATTCCGTCATACATCATTTTAGCGTAACTTTAACCGTTTACGCAGCGTACGCAGCGGAAGCTCTCAACAGGAAAAGAAATCTCCCGATTTTGAGATATTCTTCAATGGTGCTCCGCTCCTATTGGTCATAGCGTGATGATATATAGCCTATAGCCTTCCTCGATAAATGGACTATCTATTGCTGTAAGAATTTTTCAAATCGGTCTAGTAGTTCCTGAGATTAGCGCGTTCAAGCAAACAAACAAACTCTACTCCTTTATAATATTAGTATAGATAGATCAGTGCAAATTAGCAGAGAGCTAGCATTCCTTCACGATCCTAAGTTATGGAATATAGATTTTTCTGTTTATTACCCGGGTTGTTGACAGCCCGGTTGGCTTTGTGGTTAATGACCCTGACTCTCAAGCCGCCGGTCGTGAATTCGAATCCGACCCAGGACAAACATGCATGAATATGTGTGTTTGTTCTGTGTCTGGATGTAAATATCTATATAAGTATGTATTTAAAAGTAGTATATCAGCTATCTGGTTATGATATCTGCTGAGTTTGGAATCAGATTGGCCGTGTGTGAAAACTGACCCAGGATATATATTTATTACATTAATACTGATACAGTTATAGGCGTTACGAACAGATTAGATAACTGCACCCGGTTACAAATTTGGTAACTAGGTACCATCTGAATAATCAGACATCATACCTATGTACATCTACCTATAGGTAGGTATGTAAAGAAAAGTATAATTTCCCTAATTTAAACATTGCTTCATTTCCACCCAGCCGTTGGACCCGCGTTTCCAGGATATTTTCAATTTACACGGGATAAAAGAAGCCATGAGAGCTCTGTGCCAGTAGTTCTGTCGTGACTGAGTAACAAACATCCAGCAATCCAAACATAACCCGCTAACCCGAGAGTTCTTCCATTTTCCCGGGATAAAAAGTAGGCTATGTCCTTTCTCAGGCTCTAGACTATCTGTGTACCAAATTTCATTTAAATCGGTTCAGTAGTTTTAGCGTGCAAGTGAGACAGACAGACAGAGTTACTTTTGCATTTATAATATTAGTATAGATTGGCGTAAAATGTACCGATTCTTTAGGTGATCTAATACTACAAATCTATTATAGGTATTTAGGTTTTGGTATCTAATAATCTTTATATTACTAAGCGTAAAATATTCATCAGGTGGATCGTAAATCAATCGTACGTAAATCGTAGTCATAGTGTTACGCATTTATTAAAATTTTTAAATGTAGGTGTAGGTAAGTACGACTACAGATATCAACACTGTCAAATAAAACACGAAATCAAAACCACAACGTTTTAGCGTGACAGGGTGTCGAATACAACCCCTAAAACAATTGTGAAAGTATTTATTTCTATTAATCTGTATAATTGACATATTTCAACTTAAATTACTTTACCTACACAAAACAATATTAATTAATGCCTACCATCTGCGGTTTTATTTTAAACTTTTAAAGATCTAACCGTAAAGACGGTAGAAAGTGATATTCTTTTAAACCATGTAAAGATTTGTAGCAGGTAACTATCCTTAGTTAGTAGGTAGGTATGTATGAATAGTTTAATAGGTATTTACAACTGACTATTATTTTTCATAGAATACAGCTAAATATTAAGCACTTCATTAAGGTATCTACTTGTATAGATTAATAAAATAATATATATTAAATCCTGTTGGATAAACTTCTTTATAAATTATTGTGGTCGTTATTGTCGTCCTTACATAGTCCTTTCTCTATTGTTACAGTACCGACGAAGATGCTCGCCAAGCGATGATGCTAGACTCCGGTAAGATCAAAGAGATCCAAGTCAAACTTCTACTCAGCTCCCGTTCGGAGATGCATAAGGTAATCGAGGCGGCCAGGCAGACCGTACCCATACTCAGTCTAGCGCCTATGCATACTCTCCTGCAACCCGCACCGGCCCCAGCCCCGCCCGTACAACAAATCCCCACCCCACAAGTTATCCCCACCCCCTTCTCGGCGGCTCTCGGCAACCACTCGATATCCAATTACGGAATACCCGGTTTGGGGAACCCACAGGAAATACCCCAACCGGCCGTGATCGAACCCCCCGGACCGCTAATCAGCCCAAACGCGAACACACCAAACACCGAAGAAGGGGAAGATGAGAAAACAGACACTAAACGTAAGGAGCGGCGCAGGTCTCGTACCAGGTCGAGATCTCGCGACCGGGATAGGAAGGACCGCAAGAGGGACCGCAGGGACCGCTCCCGCTCGAGGGACCGCCGGCGCCGCGACCGCAGCCGCAGCAGAGACAGGCGGGACAGGAAACGCGACAGAAAAGATCGCAGTCGCTCCAGAGATCGTTCCGACTCACGGCGGTCGCGCGACCGCAGGCCCGTCGAACGCAGGTCGCCTGGCAACTCGCAAGACTCTGTTGTCGAAGTCCCAGTTTCGGATATGCCTCTCGCACCCGCGCCGCCAACATTCGGTATGAATTCGATGGGTCAAACACCGACTCTAAAGCAGTTGATACATGGTAACGTTATGCCCAATGGTGCGTCCTTCCAGAATGAAATGACTGGAAATCGCTTCAGCGATCCCTCTATAACGGACACATACAGCAAGCTTCAGGAGCTCGGCAAGAAGCGTAATCCGAATGCGTTTCAGGGCGAACAGCAGAACGGCGCCGGCCGGGTTCAGGGTGGCAGGGGCGGCTTGGGTCGCGGTGGGGCAAATTTCCGTCGCGATGGGCGTGCTTCGCGCTTCGACAATGACCCGCTACGCGATTGTTGCGTGGCCATCAGGAACGCACCTAATCACACGAGTTACGGCGACGTTCGCAGATTTTTCCCCTTCCTTATTGACAAACACGGGATAAAAATGATTAATGATGCTTCGGGTCGACGTACTGGTAACATATTTGTACGTTTCTGCGATACGCGCTCAAAACAACTAGCGCTCCAGCGTAAGCAAAACGAGCTGAAAGGCGCTGAAGTACTCGTCGAAGAACTCGACGGCGAGTTATACGAGAATGCTGTAGACTCTTTCTTGCCATTCCGCGAGGATAATGATGATGAGGACGAGGCTCTCATAATCGCTGATGACAGCGACGTAAACTCTCCATTCAGTGTAGTCAAATTGTCAGATCTTCCCCATTTTGTCAAAGAGCACGACCTTGTCAAAGCGTTCAGTGATTTTTCCCTACTGTCGATAATGCTGAAGGATTGTCGCATCACACGCACAAAAATAGCTTTTGTCCAGTTCGTGAAACCCGAAGATGCAAGACTCGCTTTTGAGCAGCGGGAGAAGTACGTTTTCGGAAAACGTCAAGCTAAAGTCGTACCAGTAACTAATGATGAGTATGACAAAGAGAAAAATTCACAAATAGACAAGGTAACGGAGCCTACGAGACCGCCGATTTTAGAAAGTCGTCCAGAAAATGCACCGCCAAGGGATCCACGCCAGCGTCGCCAGCAGTTCGACAACGGGGCGCCTAACCCGGTCGGCCCTCCGATGCAAGGGGGGCCTCAAGGAGCGCCGTTCTTCCCGGCCCCATTCCCTCAACAGCAGGGGTTCCCAGGGCCTTTCGGAGGCCCCCAATTTGGAGCATTCCCCGGCCCGGCATCTCTAGACCCTCGCACTGCCCCGAACAATTGGGCAAATCGTCCCCCCTTTCCCAATAATCAAATGGAACAGATGCCGGGGAACGTAGTGGATGTTAAGCCAAATCCGACCAACATGGAAGACGAACCTCTAGACTGTGTTCTAATGAAGGGTCTCCCTCGGGACGCGACCGATCGGACGATCGTAACGTTTTTGTCCGACACTGGCGCAGTACCTGCCAGAATACACCTGATGCTAGACTCCAACGGCATGCCGTCCGGGGACTGCTTCTGCGAATTCCGATCGGCACAGGAGGCCAGAATGGCTGCGACGAAGCACGGCGACAATTTGGATGGATGTAGGGTAACCGTCGATCTCGTGCCTCGGAGCGTCGTAGAGGAAGCGCTGGATGGTCCCAAACAACCTGAAATGCAAGGAGGACTGCTCGGCAACGGCCCTCCACAGTTCTACGACCAGTCGATGCGCGGTGGGTTCCCTCCGCGCGGGACCGTCGGGGGGTTCAGAGGTCGCGGCGGATACGACAGGGGCAGCTTCGAACGAGGCGGTTACAATCGCGGCGGCTTCGATCAGAGTCGCGGAGGCTTCGACCAGAGTCGCGGAGGCTTCGACCAGAATCGCGGCGGTTTCGATCAGAGTCGCGGCGGTTTCGATCAGAGTCGCGGCGGCTTCGATCAGGGTCGCGGCGGCTTCGACCAGAATCGCAATATGTTCAGAGGCCGCGGCGGTTTCGATAGAGGCGGTCGTGGAGGCTTCGACCGGGGCCGAGGTCGCGGTTTCAGCAGAGGTCGGGGCGGCTTCGAGAACGGTAACATGAATCGCCCAGAAGAGGACCAGGACCCGGCGCTCGACGACTTCGGCGCCCCCGGGTGTGTTGCGTCGATGGAGAACGTACCGTTCCGCGCCACCATTGATGACATACTGAATTTCTTTGCGGAGTTTGAGTTGACGCAGGACGATGTGATCAGGAGGTACAACGAGCGCGGACAGCCGACCGGCGACGCGCGGGTCGCGTTCCGGACTCCGTTCGACGCGCAGCGGGCGGTCAAAACGAGACATATGGACATGATCCACGATAGAAGAATTAGCCTCTGTATTCTATAACACAGTGATTCAGAATCCGATTAAATGGTACAATAAAAAGACTATAAACATGTGTAAATAGTAGGTTAATGTGTGTATTATAATTATGTTAGGTTGTGTGGAGGATATTAAGTACCCACCGTTACGGGATTCGCGTAAGTGCGGTGTGAATGGCGTGTATTGCAATAGCGTATTGCAGACTTAAATAACGTAATGAATTAGAATAATTCGTCAAGTTATTAAATGTATTTTTAAAAGTAAATAAACATACTTTGAATATAATTGGACATACTTTACATATATTTTTTTGTTTTATTTCTTAAACCCTACAAGTATAAAATGTTTTACACTTATACATATTTATTCAATAGCTTCTAAATAACCCAAGCTTCGATTTAATTTAGAACCCACGTTAAATGCTAACTAAAGTACTAGATGATTAAATGGTAGGAGATCTCGAGTCATTCATTCAAACTAGTAATTATCTGTAGTAATCATAATGACTGCCTGCGTGAGCGCAGTGATTGGTCGAGAGGCTTAGACGTAGGTCAGGGATAAGCGGGATATATCCTACTAAAATATATCCTTAACAGATGTAGCAATTTGGACAACATTTTGTATGTAGCTGTATTTCAACAGGTTTCTGGAAGGTTATAAAACATTGGACCCGGTAAAGTGGCGCTGCTTTTCAGGGCAGGACATCGTCAGATGAGTCCACTAGTAGTTACATAAAAGTATATATTTTGAGGTGCTTCAATCCAAACGCTCACGTTAAGATAATAAAACAACTATTTATTTAAAATCTCTTTATTCAAGGCTCGCAACTTGCCCTGTTACTAACATTTAGTTTACGCTGAGAATTTCAATCACAACATCAATACATTAAGTTACCTGTACATTTATAAAATCGATACAGTTTAAAATCGATTGTTACATACATTATGTAAAACCCGCGAAAATAGATTATTCTCTACACTGGCTAGTAGGCAGATTAAACATTATTATGGAAGAAAGTAAACATAGCGTAGGTACTTATTTGAAATAATTTCTGTCCATCTGTGTTTTTTTCTGTATGACCAGCCTTTACATGTTAAAATGTTACTTAAATATTTGCAAGCTTAGCAATCACTAACTGAAAAGCCATTTCACAATAAGAAACATGTTATAATATTATTAGAAATAGTAAAAAAAACATGGAAAGTTTCAAAATGCATCAAAAGTTTAAGAGATCCAAACATGGTTACAATAATTTTTTACTAATTATATTTTTTTAGAGTAATCGCCCCGACCTATGTATTATATAAAAATAATTTAATATAACCTTAGGTTCAGTGAAGATAATATCAAATGGGGAACAAACCACTTAGATACTTAAAATTAAATTATATCAACGTGAAATGTGGTTTTCAACTTAATTTATCAGTGATACCTTAATAAACTTAAAATAATCATAAAATTAAAAACAGTAAGTAGTTTATTAACGCATTTTAGCTAAATTAGTGTTTTAGTGGCATTGCGCCGCGTTCGTACACGCAACGTCGAGACTAAGGGACAATAGTTTTCATTCACATATGGAAGATAAATATTATACAGGTGAAAATTCAAAACGTTCAAAATGCCTTGTAGCATATGTACAAGACATTTAAAATGAAATTAAATAATTAATACAACATTATTAACATAAATTACCACTGTATAAAACTTAATTATCATTCATTTGGAGGCATTATAAAATTCTGTTCTATAGAATATATGGAAGAATTATATATATATATACGAGTAGAAAATAGTTTATTTTATATTGAGGCAGACATTGAATAATAACTACTACCTTCGATGTTTGTCGGTTAATTTTGTAAAAGTAGTCTTTTTGTTACAAAAGTTATCAAGTTGTTTTAATTTAGAAAATTTACTACATTTAGTAACAATACACATCCAAAATATACATCATTTGTGTCGTTATGTCATACTATGAACATTTTTTTAATCATGACTAAGTGTCAAAAACGTAATGACAATTTTATTCACAGATTTTGTGGGCTTAATTTAAAGTAAAAGATTTCCTAAAAAAAAATACTATAAAAAAAAAAACAAATTGTGCAATATCATAATGTTACTCTAAAAGCAATAAATAAATAAAAAAAATGTTATCTAAATTGGTGACTACATGGTCCCTGTTGAAATTTGAATTAATTAAACTATATTCGACTATATTCATATTAATATAGAATTCAAAATATACTTTTACTACATTGTCGTTGGGTTTGAAATACCGATATTTTCACATTGACAAGGAACCGGTTATTTTTTTTTATTCCGGTTCATTACAGGTATAATATGGATATTTTTTTTATCTATTCCACAGACTGTTTAGCTAAAGATATAAGTGTTTACCGTTTTTCTTTTTATTTAGATAACTTGTTTATGTAAAGTTAAAACTGAAAGACAAACAGTCAACATGAGATAGAATATGTATTTTTATAAATGCGATCGAGAGAGCAGCATTATCAGAGCCTTTGGAAAATATCGGTATAAAGGAGATAGCAATAATTCGGTATCGAAATTTCTAAAATTGTAGTAGATGAATATATAGTTGCTTATAATTTTGTAACGACAAAAAATAAGAAAAACCAGCTTTTTTCAGTGTCAATATTGCATCATAAAGGGGTTTTTCAAGGAGTGAAGATATTGTTACAGGGTCAAAAGATTGCGCTTTGTCCCTTCCACTGCCTATATAGTTGCTCCCTTTTTTACAGGGTCGGCAACGCTTGAGTGACGCCCCTGGTGTTGCAAGCGTCCATAGGCTACGGTAACCGCTTCCCATCAGGTGGGACCGCCTGTTTGCTACCTTTGTGGTATAAATAAATGATTTTGAGGCCATTAGGTGGTGTGGAAGACAGTAGCGGATTGAGGGCAGGCTAAAAGGAACTGAGTTCTTTAGTCACCTCTGATGGGGAAGAAGAAGGTTTGAGAAGGCGATCCTAAATTCGGTACTGGAGGAAGACCAAACTATAACATTGGAATGAAGACAATGAAGTAGTGTTAAGATAAATCAACCTGTAAATGTGCATCTCATATATGGATGCTGATCAGCAATATTGTGTCAACCCACAAAAACTCAAAGGTTTTGATATATTTTTATAATGCATCACATATTTAACATTTAACAAAAGTGTTTCAAAGCCACCTTAAACATAAAAAATGGATTTATATCATAAAAAAAGTCGTGAAGCAATTTGATGCAATCTTTAGACGCAATTTTCTCAAAACTAAGTTTTTGAGGGTTAACACATTATTGCTTATCAGCATCCAAACAACGAATAACTTTAAAGCTCTCAATACAAGTAAGTGGGTACCATTTCACTATAACACTGAAAGAAAACCATTTAAAATACATAAAAATAATTATATAAAAATTACTAATTTGGCTATAAACACGAACTCAATTTGGTCCGATGTGAACTGATAAACAAAATAATGAATTGTCAAATATATAAAGATGCATTCTAAATTGTAACATATTTCTTTGAACGTAAGGTTCAGAATACATCTTTATATATTTGTTCGCCTTAAATCTAACATTGAGCTTAAAACTAGACTTTTGAACAAAAGCGGGTTCAAAAAAGTTGTTTATGAACATTGTAGTTTAAAAAAGTATTTCGGTGCTTTACGGTGTTTGTCTATATATTTTTACCTCTTTTGATACCTTGATAAAATAAGTAACCCTTTCTCAATCTCTAGGCTATATCTGTACAAAATTACATCAATATAGCTTAAGTGGTTTAGCCGTGAAAGCGGAACAGACATTGGCATGCATAATATTATAAGGTTTTACGATTTATCTATATATATAAAATTCTCGTGTCACAATGATACTTACCATACTCCTCCGAAACTTTTTATGAAGTTTTATATGCATATTCAGTAGGTCTGAGAATCGTATCTATATTTTGTACCCCTAAGTGATCACAGGAACGGGAACTACGCGGGTGAAACCGCGGGGCGGCAGCTAGTTTAAATCTAACATTCCATTTCCATAAGGCGACAAGAAGTATAAATAAATAGGCAAACACCGAACTGAGACTAAATAAAACTAAATATTCGATTGATTAAAAGATCTGTGACTATAACGGCTTAAAAATGTAGTTTACGTATAACATAAATAGGTAAAAAAACTTAGCATCATGCTGTCTCACTCACACTTATTGGCATTAACATTAGTTTTTTAAAGTAAAATGTTCATAAACAAAATTCATCTTTTCTCCAAACTTTATTGAGATGTGAAATCACTTGAATTCTGTGGTCACTTCTAAGCTGAGCGTATGTGTAGTACCAAGGAAAATCAACCTTCCGTACTGGAAATTAGAGTCGAAATTCAATTGTCACTCAGCTTAAAAATAAAGGAGGTCATTGAACTGTCACTGCTGACAGCGCACCTAGCGGACGATAGGAGAACTACAATTTATGAATTAGAAACTACTTTATTATTTGTTTTTTGGTATATATTTTGTGAAGCTACATTTGTCTTGACAAACGGCGATATAACCTCGATTGTAATATATAGCTATCTCTTTTTTATATATAGAAAAGAGCGAGGAGGAATTTCAAGATATCCGTTCTCTTTTTATCATATCAAATATGAAAGAGATAGCGATTAATGTACATTAAAATCAAAGTTATTAGGATACTTAAGCCCTCATTCGCACGTGTTCTTTTAACGCAAGTTAAAAAAGCCTTCAAATGCATTCCCATGTATATGTTCACACATCGAGCATGTAACCAATACAGTAGAACTGTTAACAGTTTTGTTAGAAAACAAAATACGCCAAAACGCTGCGCCGGCCCCTGTGTTCTGATTGGCCGACTCAAGGTCAAGTCGTACACACAGGTCTCTTATTGGTCGGGTACTGTTTTAGTTCGAGCGTGGTTTGTTAGTTATACCAGTTATACGTGACAAATCATTGATGCGTTGCTAAACAAATGGCTCACTATTGCTACTCTATTGGTTACATGCTCTATGTGTTCACACGACAGCGTTTTTAAAACGCGACGCTTTTTCATCGAGCTGTGTTGCATATTCAGCTTTGGGCGTTGGAAATAGAGCATATTATGGTACTTGAAATGCATTTGTTGTTTGAACGCTTTTTTAACGTCTGTTAAAAAAACTCTCGTGCTAAGGGCTTAAAATCAGACATCCTACAATACGATTAAAAACAACGCCATCTATCGGCAGCGACAGTCAACGACACAAACACGAAATCAAAGCAATAGCATGTGCTACTTAAATATTATTAACGACATATGACGACAGGAAGGTAAGCAGATATTTGCGCTAGGAACATAATCTGCGCAAAAACAACATTCTCAAATAATTAAGGTTCTATCATGTAGGGCCATCGATAAATCGCGTGAAAGGAATTTCATGATTTTTTGACACAAATATTTTAAACCCTTCCTAGGGGATGTCACAGTTCAATGACCGATGGGGTTATTGAACTGTGGCTTTTAACGTTGGACGTAATTAGATGGATAGTCCCTATAGAAAGTGGTCATAAGGTCAAGTTTTCAAGAGGTAAATACCTTTTTTGCTGTAACACATTACATAGTTATACTGTGACCATACTCTCTGATAGAACCTTAATAGTATAAAAAAATACGTTAGATTAAAAAAACCTGCATCTAGTCGACATGCCCCTCGGTCGGTCATATGCAACAGTAAATAATGATATAAAAATATACATATTATCCTGAATTGGGTACTATTTTTCTGTAGTAAAGTCTGCTAGTTGTTTTGAAGCATATTCCTATGTTTCTCTGAAAAAAAGATTATAATAATTATATTATTAAATAATAGTTTAATGTTACCGTCATTTACATAAATTTTTGCTGAATTAAATATTTGGTTAAATTTCTACATAAACTAGCTTCCACCTCGCGGTTTCGTTTCACTCGATGATGAAGAGTACCCTATGTGATAATCTACTAAGATAAAAGCAATATATCTATTGAGTTTTTGCGACATTGAGTAACGAACATCCAAACTTAAGCATTTATATTATAATTTATATGGAGAATAGAAAACAAAATAAAAAATCTAAATTATCTTTAAATAATAAACGATAATACCTTCAACAAATTTACTTTTTTTTCTATTTTCTGCATATTTAATGATGAAGTGTATACATACTTTTTATTTTTACCCCGATGTGGTGAACTGTGATTGGAGTTCTGAGGGCTGTCGCTCAAATCTGAGGTTGAACTCCTGATGTCTCCTTCCATCTGAAATCATGAAACACTGAAATCTTAAATACCAAATATTTTCTATATATTTACTATCTTTAACATAGTATACTAGTAATCGAAGAAATAGACTGAATCTGATAATTATTTAGTTTTACACAATTTTGAGGTTTGTATAGCTCCCCCCCTGGGCTTTCACTCGCGTTTCTATATGTCTTCTATATATATAAAACAAAGTCCCCACCCCCTCTGTCTGTCTGAACGCGATGAACACAAAAACTACTGAAAAGATTTTCATGCGGTTTTCACCAAATTACGGAGTATTTCATGGGGAAGGTTTTTATGTATAATACATCAATTTGGACCCGGTAGGTGGCGCTGGTGGGCAGAACGAAGTCTGCCGGCTCCGCTAGTGATATATAAGTTACCTGTCCAGCTTTGATAGTGATGTAAGCTATCTGTAGTATGAGCCAGGTCCAAACTATGTGGAGCACCAGCAGCAGGCACAGCAAGGAGTTGAAGATGTAGTACGCCGGGAACATGGGGAGGAGCATCGGGGCGCGGATCGACGTGCTGGAATTATACAAATAATGGTTTATTTCAGAACAAATTTAGTTAACATAATTAAACATCTGGGAAATTTTTCACGCACGGTTGATTGATTCCAAACTAAGCAGAGCTTGTGATATGGTAACCAGATAGCTGATAAACTACATATACTACATTCAATATAGGTTTATAGATAAGTACATCCAGACAGAACAAACAGACATATTCATGCATATAAATGTTTGTCCTAGGTGTGATTCGACCCACGACCGGCGGCTTGAAAGTTAGGGTCACTAACCAAAAAGCCAACTGGCTGTCAAACCCCCCATGCTTACAAGAGGGGAGGGGTAACTTTGCTTACTTTTGCTGACAAGGAGGATGGGGGGGGGGGAGATTTGTACTAAATCTGATACGTAATACTTGAACGGTCCCTTTATACTAACCTCCATATAATGTAGAAGGGGAATATCCCGACTCTAGTGGCGATCCACGACACGGTGAGCAGCAGGAACAGCGCGTCGCACACGCGCTGGAACTTGGCGTACTTGGCCGCCTTCACCGACTGCAATTTCAATACATATCCTTAAAGAATAATATGTGTTGATGTATTTAGTCTATGGAGTATGACTCTTATGTGTTAGGAGTGGAAATTATTGGAAATGTGTAGAGAAAGAGCATAGGCTACTTTTTATCCCGGGAAAATTTAAAATCCCCGGGAACGCGGGCGAACCGGCGGGGAGTCACTAGTGACAAAATAAAAGTATCTTAAGGACTTAAAGCAGTCCTTGTGCCATAGAAAGTGAAAAAAAATAAACCTTTAATATGTTACATAGGTTTTTTAATGGTCAAGTCACGTTCTTTTAGAGCAGTTCTACCATACATCCTTAGTCATATGTGGACTTGACTGGAGACCGAATGAAATGGAGATACATGACCCACAAAGCCGACCCTAAACGGATGCTGATAAGCAATAATGTGTTAACCCTTATAAACTTTGTTTTGAGAAAATGGCGTTTATGTGATTTATGACTTTTTGTATGATAAAAATCATTTTTTTTATATAATTTTATGTTTTAGACTTCAAACACTTTAGTAAAATGTTAAATACCTATAAAAATATATCAAAATCTTTGTTTTCAACTGTTTGTGGGTTGACACATTATTGCTTATCAGGGTCAACATCCAATAAGGGTTATAAAAAAGAGATACAGTACCTCAACAAAAATATCAGCGCAATCGTGTAGCAACAGGACCAGGGTGCCGATCCTGTGCATGTTGCACACCCAGCTGAAGGAGAGCAGCGCGATGGTGGCGACGTGGTGCACGAACATCTGCCAGAAGTCCTTGCGCCGCACGTCCCAGAACTGGGAGATCGTCAGCGACCAGTAGAACGCCGCAGAGATCATGTAGTACCACCACACGTCGTCTGTTATACCCTGGAATAGTATAATGTTGTGTTGCAGCTGTGTTTCTTGATGCCGAGCCGTGGTGGCTCAGTTGGAAACGCACCGACTCACGATCATGAAGGTGCAGTGCTCGTAACTCTGAGTTTATTAAAACTTACGTACGGATTCACACCACTGGCTTTCGGTGAAGGAAAACATCGTGAGGAAACCTGCATGCCCGAAAAGTCACAATTAAAGGCATGTGAAGTCCGCCAATCCGCACTAGGCCCGCGTGGTGGACTACGGCCTAGACCCCTTCGATGTTAGGGGAGGCTCGAGCTCTTCGGTGGAGACGTATATGAGCTGATGATGATGAGTGTTTCTTACTCTGTGGTCCGCGGAGCCCTAGGTGTCCGCCGTCTTAATTATAGTTTCGAGTCTTAACTACAATAAACAAACTACTAATTACTATAAACAAACACAAAAACAGAGCATTTTACGGTTCCGTACCCAAAGAGTAAAAACGGGACTCTATTACTGAGACTTCGCTGTCAAGAACGGTGATTGGTAGACAGTTGAAATTTTCACAGATGATGTATTTCTATGGCCGCTATAACAACAAAACTAAAAATAAAATTAATATTTAAGGGGGGGCATACAACCAACTTGATTTTTTTACTGTTTCTTGGATAAACATATATGTCCTTGGATAACTTGCTAGACTTTTATAAAAATATATAATAGATTCAGGCATTCGTTTGAAAAAGAATAGAGCAGTCAAAATTACCTAATGAATATGCTAATTGGTCAAAATGTACGCACACAATTAGTATAAATTACTTTTATTGTGTATGTTGATTGTTTAATTGCATCGTGTCACTTTTAAACAGCATTTTTGTTTTGAAATGCATCGAATCAGTTATTTTAACAAAAACACTTTTATATATCTCTGTCTATATGACTATATTATCGTTTACAAAGTATTGCCTACATTTTCGATCTGTCCTTTCGGTCTGGTACTATACTAAGCAGAGGTTGTATTGGTAGTATTCGGACAGCTTATATACTACTTTTAAATACATATTTCTGTAGCTACTAGCTTACTCCCCAGTATCATTCATGTAGTTCCCGTACCCGTGAGAATACAGGGATTAAATATAGGCTACGTTGCTTCCAGGCGTAAAAGGGGAAGACCAAAGAAAGAATGGTATGCTTATGTAAAGATATGAGAGAATGTGGATTTAACTGGTGACCGAATGAAATGGAGGGACATAACATACAAAGCCTAAATAGGAAAAATAAAATGTAGTTATCCTATACTGTCTTTTTTTTTAAATCTATTTAGTGGTTTATTCGCGAAAACGTAACAAACAAACTCACATCCCCAACAAAATTTAATATTTAGGCTTTATTGCTTTGCAAATAAGGTTGATTATTAACTGACCTGATGAGGATAACCAATATAACACTGGTCTATATCCCACAGCCACGGCTTGTCCCACATGATGAACATGCCGAAGGAGAAGTTGCACAGGTAGAATGTGAACTTCCACGCGTTCTCGCAGAACTTGACCAGCGTCGGGGGCTTGTCCTGGCTGCGGCGGAGGCGCCACCAGCGCTCCACCTGCCGCTCCGACATGTCCAGCTGTTTGGCGAGGCTGGACGCCTGGAAATAATAAATAAATATCCTGGGACATTTTTCACGCACGGCCAATTGTAATCCAAACTAAGCTTCAAAGTGAGCTTGTGTCATGGTAACCACATAGCTAATTTACTTCTTATACTACGTTTTAAATACATACTTATATAGATATTTGCATCCAGACACAGATCAAACAAACATATTCATGCATACAAATTATTTCAGTGTTAGTTAGCCAATTTATCGATAGGCTATATGGATGCATATAAGTAATAATGTGTCAACCCACAAAAAGAAAACAAAGGTGTTGATATATTTTTATAATGCATCACGTATTTAACATTCTATTAAAGTCTTATGTTTCAAGTCTTCTAAAACATAAAAGTATATAAAAAAATGATTTATATCATAAAATAAATTGTTAATCACATATACAACATTATCTTAAGACGCCATTTTCTCAAAACTAAGTTTAAAAGGGTTAACACATTATTGCTTATCACCATCCAAATATCGTGGGACTCCATGGATTCCAAAGTAAGCTTCAAAGTGAGTGTGTCTTATGACAACCAGATAGATGATATACTTCATATAATACTTTTAAATACATACTTATATAGATATTTACATCCATAGCTAAACCAAGTGATGAAATTACCCTGAAACCTAATAACTTCATGGCTCAAGGCGATTGTCGATGCCCCTGGTACTTGTTTCAAATGTCAAATGAAGGTTGCTTGTAGGCCAACACTATATAAAGCCTAATAATAATTTATGAGAATTCAAAGGCCTGACTAAATAACTATACTTATGTTAGAAATTATCTGAAAATGTGTGAGTACTATAATTGGTTTGGTGTGGTTATTTATTTTGGTTAGTACCTAGTTTACAAAAAATTTGGCTTATGTAGTGAAATTGTACCGGTTTTTTTACTAAGAAGATAACATCCTACTAATATTTATCAGAAATTTGGCACAGAATTATAATATTTTCTAGAGATAATATATAGGCTACCTTTTATCCCTGGAAAAATTTAGATCTCCTGGGAACGCTTGTGAAACCGCTGGGAGCCACTAGTTACACAATGAATAGACCTCATTCCAGTTTATCTTATATTATTTAAAACATGACAGTTAAATGAAAAATATTGTAATAACATTAGAGAGAAAAGTCCATAGTTTAAAATCAGATTGTAAAATTAGTTTCCGGAATATCTATTTATAGGGATAGTTGATGATTTTTGATGCAACGCAGTCGCTTCGAGCATACCTTTTCTATCATTTAACACTTCTTACATATTTATCTGACTTCGCAAGAAAGAGGGTTATGTCTTTAACCGCATACTTTACGCTACTATAGTCCGTCAGAATATTTGCTATTAATTTATGCCCAAACACATCTATTTTATCGGTAAATTTATTAGAAAATTAGATCATTTTCGAAATATTTTATTCATACTCTAATGCTCGGTTCAGAATGTTGCTTATACTAAGAAGCACCGGCAATAAGCTCAGCACTCTTTTCTAAGCCAACATAGATCTATTACAATACATATTATTATGTACATTTGTACAGCGAGGATTTTAACGCCAAAGGTATTTTCCTAACAAATAATTCGATTGGTGTTTTTTATCATTTAAAAGATAAGAGTTTCAAGTTATGTAAAAATAGTTTAAGTGAGTGATTTGACTGCTTTTCTTGTGTTCGTTGATTATTAAATAGTTATTTTGTCGGAACTCAAGGCCTTTTTATCTTACAAAACAATACACGTTTAAAGTTTTCTACATAAATATATTGTTTCAACGCTTCTTTGAATAGAGATTTCAAACAAGAATACTTTTACAAGCCCATTTGACTTTGTCTGTAAATTTTCGTACCAACAAAGTCGCTAAATAGTTAAACTTTATGTAAAAAAATATGTTTAGGGAGCGACTTATTTCACTACGGTACAGGGCAATTAAATTATCGAATAACAATGTTGTTCTATAGATACTAGACGGATCTTAAATTTTCCCGGGATAAAAGTAGCCTATGTGTTATTTAATACGCGTGTTTATGTCGCAATCAAGTTCACATCTTTACTTATACTGTTTATTATTATTATTGCGGTTGTGATGTGTTTTGTGCGTTTAAATAAATTAATAAATTCCAGAACATATTCTAACTCTGTGCCAAATTTCATCGCGATTTCTCAGCCGTTCTGACGCGAAGACTGACAAACATACATCCATACATTCTCACAAACTTTTGCATTTATAATAATAATAGTCTATGGTATGAAAACATAATCAGTTAGTTGTAGTTTGATTTCTTTGTCCTAAGTTCCGTTTCTTTATGCTATTAGTTTGTGATAAACATAAAAATGGTAATTTCAACCAACGCATAATAAAACGTTTATGTTGATTTTCTAGATCGTAAAAAATAATAGAAAATTTACGTTAATATTTGTTTTACGAATGGTTGGGAACGGACCGACTCACGATCACGATGGTACAGGTTCACCTATGGCCCGTACCTCTTAGTTTATATAAATTACGTACGGATTCACACCACTGGTTTTCGGTGAAGGAAAACATCGTGAGGAAACCTGCATTCCCCGAGATGTCACAAATAAAGGCATGTGAAGTCTCCAACCCGCACTAGGTCCGCGTGGTGGACTATGGCCTAAACCCCCTCGTTGTTAGGGGAGGCTCGTGCTCCTCGGTGGAGACGTGTGAGCTGATGATGGTTAGGACGATCAAATAGACAATACGCTTATTTTCAGAGATACAAACTGAACGTGTAGCAAATAGTAATGAAAATAAAATTGAAAAATGTTTTTTATTCAATTAGGCCTTCACAGACACTTAAGAATAGTCAAACTCTAACGCTCGGTTCGGAAGGTTGGTTTTCCTGAGAAGAGCCGGCAATAAACTCAGGAATTACTCTTTTCAAAACGTAGTATATTATATAGGTAGGCATTTAAGCTTATCTAAACTAAACTTGCTATATTAAAAAAAATAACAAACAAGAATTATCACAAGTTTTTTATAACTTGGTGTGCGATAACTTGTATCAACAGTTGCAATACGTCTGAAACCGAGTTAACTTTGAATTATTAATGCCAAAATATATTTACTAGTTTTCGGCCCGTGGTTTCACTCGCATTCTCGAAAGGTTTTACATTAAAAATGGAATAAAAAATTTGCCAATGTGCTATTCCAAAACGTATTCTTACAGAACATATTCTAACTCTGTGCCAAATTTCATCTACTTATCTTAAGCCGTTCTGCTATGAAAGAGTAGGTAACAAACAAATATCTATCTACCCATCATACTAATTGTTGCATTAAAAAACTTAGTAGAATTAGTAGAATGTGCAAAAATGTGGAATCACGTTTCCCCGATTCGTCATATCAAAATCTTCAGACATACACATGTTTTGACAGTTAATTATTATAGTCATATTTTTTTTAGCTAAGTAAATATTGTACCTTAGTGTGTTACTCACACATAATAAAAAATTAACTAGCGTCTTGCCCTGGCTTTCCACGGATGCAACATACTAATAAAGAACCAAATTACTCGCTAATTACTCTTTTTTATTGGAAAGCCAATTTAGGCAGATAGCAACTATGTTTTATACTTTGGAAAAGAGATTAGAGTTACATCAAATATTTCTTCATTATCACTCGCAAATGAACTTTAACACAAATACTATAAAGTTCGTATTTAAATAACTAATAAAAACTGTGGGCGTTTCTCTTTATCGAGTATTGTAAGTACTTATCATGTTATTTAAGTCACAAGTGTAAAGGTATAATTGCGTTAATTGGAATTTTGACGTTGTTCATTGCTTCAAAGAATCATTCTATATTAATCATTATTTCAATCTTTTTAAGATTCTTATTCCAATGGCGGCGACTAAAGACTACATTATTAATTACTCTAATTTAATAATCGGATTGTATTTTTGACTGTAACTCTAATATGTACAGTACCTGTTTAAGCCGATGCGAAACTTTATAAGCTTCCTCGAGCTTTGGATTATTGGGAGCTTTCCTCGGCCTCGTGTCTTTGATGCCGAGCGACTTGCCGAACGGTGCATACCAATATCTGAAACAAAAAGCGACGTTTTACAACAAAATCTGGTGAAGAAAGAATAAAAGTATTAGGAAATTAGACGCGGGTCTAACTTTTGATCGGACAAGTTTTAACAAATTTGACAGACCAATTGACTTTGTGGTTAGTGACTTTGAGTTTCAAGCCGCCCTGGTCGAGGATTTGAATCCCACCCAGGACAAACATTTGTACGCATGAATATGTCTGTTTGTTCTGTCAATATCTAGGTATGTATTGAACTTAGTATATGTAGCTATGTGTTACCATAACACAAGCTCACTTTGAAGCTTACTTTGGAATCCGATTGGCCGTGTGTGAAGAATATCCCAAAATGTCCTAAGATATTTATAAATGTTTACTATTACTATGGCGACACCTATTAAAATCCGATTAGTCTTGTATTAAAGTTGAACAGCCTTCGCTATCGCAGCAAAAACAATAGGTACCTCGTGAGTGACCTCATGAGAATCAAATGTCACTGTGGTCAATCTACTTCATAAACAAACGTACATATCTTGAGAGTAAGATAAAAATTAATTAAAAAAATAAATTTAATTAAAAAAAAAAGCGGTAGGTACATCATCATCGTCTTGCCCTTATCCCACCTTACGTGGGGTCGGCACAACATGTCTTCTTCTTCCATTCTCTTCTGTCAGTCGTCATCTCAGCACTCACTCCTTTTTTACTCATGTCATCTTTCACACAGTCCATCCATCTTTTCTTTGGTCTACCTCTGCTAATATATCCATACACTCCAATCCTAACATTCAAAAAGCGGTAGGTACATAGTAGGTAAATATCCTCGGATGTTTTTCGCGCGGTCAGTGATTCCGAATTTGTGTTATGGTAACCAGATAGCTGATATACTTACTACATTAAATATATAAATTTACATCCAAATATAGATTAGCAAAAGAAAAAGAAATGTACTAACTAATCTCCTTCTCTGTAGAGTACCACACAAGAAAATCTCAGATTTCCTAACATAGTTTTCCTTTGTAGAATCGTATAATGGATTTCCGCAAGGTCACGCCTGATTCCTAATTAAATCAGGAATTATCTGGTATCATCATCACCAGCTCATATGCGTCTCCACCGAGGAGCTCGAGCCTCCCCTAACATCGAGGGGGTTTAGGCCATGGTCCACCACGCGGGCCTAGTGCGGGTTGGCGGACTTCACATGCCTTTAATTGTGACATCTCGGGGATGCAGGCACGAAGTTTTCCTTCACCGAAAGCCATTGGTGTGAATCCGTACGTAAGTTTTTTATTATCTGGTTATATTATCTGGTATAATTATTATTATTATTCACGTGTAGGCCATGGGTTCGACTCCCGCTCAAAAAAATATCAATGGTAACATAATGTACATATTTAAAACCACAGCACAAGCTTTGCTTAGTTTGGCATCGTTTTGTAAATTATGTCCTTGAATATTATAGATATATGAGGACAGACAAACAGACTTATCAACGCGTAAACTACGATGGCCCTGGTATAACTAATGTCCATAGGCGGCGGTGACCTTAGGTGGACCGTCTCTATAGCGACATTAGCGACCTACTTGTCAACTTGGTAGGGATTTGAACTTATTCTGAAATCTAATAATAATAAACTAGAAATTTCAGTGTTTGTATATAAATATTTAACAGGCTGTTTGTGCTCGGTGTTGTCCAAAAAAGGTTTAAAAATAAAACCAAAGGCAGCGAAGCGTCAATATTTTTTTTGCAAAATCGAGGAAGATGTTGCGCGGAATTATATTTTCGGATATATTTAATATTAGATTTCTCTGTAAAAATCCTTAAATAAATAGAACCAAGGTTTATATTTAAACAAGGTTTCACTTTTTATCTTTAGAGGAAAAGGCCTACTGAAAACGTGTTTTAAAAATACTCGGTCACCCAAATCATATTAAATGGCAAATAAATCATTAGTGACTATGTATATCTCGATAAATCCAGTTGTAAGATAGGTACGAACCGATAAATTTACGCATGATTTTACGTAAGAGGCAATTAAAGATAATGTATATTGTCTGATAATTACAATCACTAGGCGTAGGTATGACTAATACTGCAGAATTATCTAATAATCAAAATTATAAGATACTAGCTGCCGTCGCGCAGTTTCACCCGCATAGTTCCCGTTTCCGTTGGAATACAGGTATAACATATAGCCAATGTTACTCCCTGATAATGTAGCTTTTTAATAGTGAAATAATTTATGAAATCGGCAACGTAGTTTATGAGTTTATTCATTACAAACATACACCCACACAAAAAATATTTTTTTTCCTGTTTAAAATATTAGAGATATATTAATCATGTAAAAAGAATCTTATCTACTGAAGGTTAGAACCTTTTCGTTATATAAGGAGTGTTTGATTGTCTTTTTAACGAAAACAGGAGGTTTTTAATTCGACAGTTTTTTTATGTTTCTTACTTCAGAACGTCATTTATGGTCTAAAACCCCGTTGAAATGAAATGCACACAGGTACTTTTGTAACGTCGATTCTAATGGTAGGTTCGGAAGATTGCTGGGAAGAGCCGGCAATAAACTCAGGTAGGTTGGTAGGGGAGGCTTGTGCTCCTTCTATTATAATATAATTCCTTATGAGCTAATGATGATGTAATACAATAGTCTTAAGATTGACGACCTTACTACTCTAGTCTATATTAGTTGAGATAATACTAGATTATTATTATAAATTTGTTTCTAAGACATATAGGTTCAATCCCGACTGATCGACGTTTTTTTTCTTGTATTTCTCATAATAAGTGAATTGTAAGTGAATGACTACGCGCGGGACCTAAAAGCGGTTGAAATATTTAGTAAGGATTTTCAAAATGGTTGTCATTGGTCATTCAATTCTTATAAAAGATAAAACTTAAACGTTTAACGAGCTCCCTCGAGAACGCGGTGCTCCTTGGAACGGAAGCTAAGCTATGTAAAATAATTAAGAAAAAAATATGAATAAATACCTAGATTTTTTTCAATAACAATGAAAATGAGGAAACCTACTTTCAACCTTCGTCATATTGCAACATTCTAAGGTGAGATTGGTGCCAAAGTCAGAAGCAATTTTAAACAATAATCACGACGAAACAAAAACTAGTGGAGGTGCGATGTAGGCGTACGCGGTACTAATAGCTTATAACTAATAAGATTCCCGGAGGTATCTTAAATTTTCCCGGGATAAAAGAAGACTATGTGTTACTTCGGAACATATTCTAGCTCTGTGCCAAATTTCATCACGATCTCTTAAGCCGTTCTGGCGTGAAAGACTATAATAAATCTATTCATCCATACATTCTAACCAACTTTTGCATTTATAATATTATTTGGTAGTAATACCATTTCCACCTTATTTTTACGTGTATGATTATAATACATGCAAGTAGGTTATCATAAGATAAAACAATGGTTTCAAGGCAATTTAAGTAAATTGAGACTTGCTTTATAATAATTGAAGAAATTGTTATCGCTCACAGACATTACAATGCGCCGCCCGTATGTTTCACACATGAATCTTTACAAGACAATAATCAACTGACAAGGTTTTGGTTAGTAATTCGTTTTAGGGGAAGAATTACTATAAAATAAAATTTATTTACTACTATACTAGTTATGGTTTAACTCGCATAGTTCCCGTTCCCATAGGAATGCGACTATGTCACTCCCTGATAATGTAGCTTTTTATTGGTGAAATAATTTTTGAAATTGGTCTAGTAGTTTTTAAGTTATTTGTTACAAACAAAATTACAAATCTTTCCTCATTTCAATATTAGTGCAGACAAAAAAGTACTCTTTATTTATGTAATCTATTCTAATATTACAAAGCTAAGAGTGTATTTGTAAGAGACTGGTTGAAATTGAAAAATTATTATGTTGGATAGTATTTATTTATCAAGGAAGGAAGCTGTCAAAGTTGTGCAGATGAGCTAATTATAAGTATATTTGAGATTTACAAGCATCTAGAATCTTGACCAACTAGTTTATCAATATTATGATGACTTGAAATCATCTTGTAGGGTTCATAAAATGGGCAAAATAATAGACAAACATATGCTTAAATCCTATTTATTCTATAGAACCCATGTTAGTCATATGTACTAAGGTTCAAGTCTCAGAAGGTTTATATCTCCTAAACAATTTTGTTAACACAGTAACTACTAATACAATAAAATAAAGGAAAGGCAATTTAATTTATCTTTCAATTAGGTAAATTACCTATTTAATTAGCATGCTATTATTGTCCTGTACCTATAAATAATTTTATCACATTTGGGATATATTCCTTGATATGTGATCATTTGGTTGGATCAGTTTCTCATACATGTTGCAGGAAAAACATGGGATAGGGTAGCTAGAGAAAGGAGAAGATTAGATATGAGTGACCTTTCCCACCTGGCAAACAGACATGCAAAAGTGGAACATAAGAACAATTTACGAATAATATGAAAACATATTGTCTGAATGAAATCTTAAGGATTTTGGTACTCTCCGACTGGTCTAGACCAAGTGATTTTCAGTGTGAGTAGTTTTTGTGTTCATCGCGTTCAGACAGACAGAGTTGAGGGGACTTTGTTTTATATATCTCTATAGAAGTCTATAATTAGCCTGTGAAAGTCTAAATCAGTTTTTCCCTATACTATGTTGATAAATATAAATACTATAAGTAGATACCTATATTAATTTAATGAGATAATATAATGGGACATTATTTTAACAGGTAAATTCTGTGAGATCAATTAAATAATACCTGACAGTTCCCTTACATTTCCTAACATTTACAGAACTTTACTCAGATTAGTTTTTGTAGGAAAACTCATGAATGTCTTGAAAGATGTTTAGGTTGAAGAAATCGGAAATCAAATAGTAAGTTCATTATCCTATGATATAAATAACACAATTACTTCCCACTTTTTTATTTCGCATGCATGAATAACTATAAGCGCAGGAAGCGGAAGAGATGAGTCAAGAAATAATGACGCTCTAGCCGCCTACTGCTTCAACTCAAAGAACCATCATATAAATAATTTTGCAAAGAATGTCGATGTTTAAAATTATCAATTCGAAAATAGTACTCTAGAACGGTTTATAACACTGTAGCGTTACAATTTTTCTATCGTATCGAGATCGAAAAATTGTGTTAGGTTATTACTAGGCCTTATCGTTTCTCACCTTCATGTTAATGCAAAGGTACTTACTTTTCTAGCACGTATCGTAGTAACATAAAAACCACTCCTAACGGTATAGGATAGAAAACGTGCGTGTAATCCGTGTATGCGACCGCTTTATCCGGGCCTGGCTCGATGTCTTCCCACGTAGTATTTGGAGGCAGCCATACATCTTCATTCCAAAACTTATCGAGTAATGGCCGCAACATTTTCTAACACTTTATTGATCACTTATTTTATGGTTTACAATTTAATTTGAACTGAATAAAAATAAGAACGAGAAGCTCAAACGACCGACGGCTTCATTCAGTAAAATTGACAGTTGCGTGCGGGCGGGTTAGCTTGACAGTTGTAGTGGTGCTACCAGTAAAAATATAAATTTACGCCATAGACTAATATTTGGATCAAAGGCAACTAAAATAAAATCAAGACTTATTCAGACTCATCCCTCAGACTTGTAAATATTATTTTATTCCCACAAATAGTAATATACATAAAAAGGTACATACGAAGTAATCAATTTATATAATACTATAGGCATCTGGTTGTGATACATACCTGCTCAGCTCATATGTCTGTAGTAATATAAATAAGTCAACAATACAGGTAACAGATACTGGACATACAATAAAGTGTTTTTAAAAGGAAGGTACATTTATTTTTTACCTCCTTTTAGTGATTCGTTTGCAGAATTTTCAGAACTACTCATATCAGAACTGGAACTTCGTACGTCATCGGTTTTCTGGAATAAAAACGATTATTTTATTTGGTTTATGACTTAAGTGATATTTGGGGATAATTAACTTATTTTGAAACAGTGTAAAATGTATGTATTTATTTTATATTTTTCAACAATGATTACCAACCTGCAATACTATTGCATTATAAATGACCTGAAGAAGCATCCAAGTCCATCGGAGATGCATCATGAACAGAAAACACATGAAAAAATATAAAACGACTTGAAGAGGGTATGTTAGGATCAGTCCTTTGGATACCAATTCATAATATCTGAAACGAAAAGATTTTAAACACTGTCACATTAAAAAGTTTAACTAAGGCTAACTTAAGGAGGGCAGAGCAGAGGCTCCCTCTGGATTCATTTTTTACTGTATGCCTTCTAAAATACCTACTCACCTCCAAAGGAACGAATAAGGGTAGATGTACATGCGCGTTATTAACCATACAGCCATAAATACAAAAAAGAGGCAGACAGAAGTGCGCTTGTAGTTGGCGCTCTTCAATGCTTTAATCATCTGAAAATAAATACAATAAACTTTTTAATTACTGCTTACTCAGACGTTAAGGACACCTTGCTTCATACAAAATAATATTTCTGACATAAGTTGAGACTGATTTGCTGCCAAAATAAATAATTATTTCAGGCATTCATAAAATATAGCCAATCTGATTCCAAATTAAGCACAGCATGCAACAAAAGATTTAGCTAAGGTACTCAGATAGTCAGTAGTTTTTAATAAATGAATCTTAATTTATATTTATTGTATACGTGTTTATGTTACTGGACTCCTAAACGGTTGGACAGTTGGACCGTTAATTTTTTTCTGTGTGTGTTCAAGGGGGTTCGAGAACGGATTTGATTCACAATTGGACCCGGTAGGTGGCGCTGTTCGGGCAGAACGAAGTCCTGCGGGTCCGCTAGTACCAACTTATATAAATACTAGCGGACCCGGCAGACTTCGTTCTGCCCACCAGCGCCACCTACCGGCTCCAAATTGATGTATTATACGTAAAGACCTTCCCCATGAAATACTCTTTAACTTGGTGAAAGCCGGATGGAAATCTGTTTAGTAGTTATTGTGTTCATCGCGTTCAGACAGACAAAACGGACTATGTTTTTTACATATATGTTTTGCCATGTATATTATTTGTAGGAAACATTTTTTTAGTTCAATAAAAATAATTATCTACTATAAGTATTCGGGGATGTACTTATAATCGAAAGCGTTATAAACAATAAATTAATGCTTTACCTATGTAGGGTAATAAATTAATGTAGATAATATATTTTAAATTACAATTCTTGCTAGTTATCTAAATATAAAAAATAATTATTCATATTGTAACTATCAGTTTATTAAATACGATTTATTTAATGTTACATTAACTATTAATAAATGTACTTTATTCCCAAATAAATATTTATTGAATGTAAAAAAATATTTATTATAGTTGTCTTCAAAGAAATTAAAATATGAATCTATATATATAAAAATGAATTGCTGTTCGTTAGTCTCACAAAAACTCGAGAATGGATAGACTGATTTGGCTATTTTTGGTCTTGAATTATTTGTGTAAGTACTGGGAAGGTTTAAAGCATTCAGTATTTTTATTAATTGATGCTGAAGCAGTACGAAGTTTGCCGGGTCAACTAGTAGTTAATAAATCCTTCCATCAGTGTATTGGTAAAAAACAGTGACTTAATATATTATTATGTATTGATAAGATATGTATCTATTTTCAAAATATCTGTATTTTTTTTTTTATTGAACTAAATAATATTTAATTATTTTTATTATAACTGATCGATTGATCGTTGATCGGTTATGATTATCGACCGGTGAAGGCGGAAGATAAAATGAAAATCGCGATGGTAAAATAGGGGTTGATTGTAAAGGGTTGAAAATTCAGGGTTATATGTATTTACTAATGCTGTATCATAAAAAAATTAAAAAAATTTTTTTTCAAAAATTGAAAAAAAAAAATATTTGGGGTGGCTTACCCTTAACATTTAAGGGGATGAAAAATAGATGTTGTCCGATTCTCAGACCTACCGAATATGGATACAAAATTTCATGAGAATCGGTCTAGCCGTTTCGGAGGAGTTTTACCACAAACTTCGCGACGCTAGAATTTTATATATTAGATTTATATGTGTTGAAAGAGGAATGATTTCATTGCAAAACCTCCTTTACTATGTGTGATATGATATGTGTGTGGTCGCTTACCTACTCTATGGTACCGAAATCATATAGATGAAGAAATTAAGCGGTAATTTTAATTTAAGGAATTGAAAATAGGTATATATTGTGTCTCTAAAATAAATATAGAACAATGTAATGTGTATATTTAATTGCTAATCCTGTCATATAACCAGCAATATTAAGAATTAGATTAAAACACAGAGAGCGTACCTACCTGCAATATAAACTCAGAACTTTTATGCAATGTCATCAGCATAATTCCTAGTCTGTGGTAATTGGTGATCCAACTGTATATGAGGACAGTTATCGTGATGATGTGGTGGGCGAGCATCTGCCAGTAGTCACCGCTATGAGCGTCCTTGTTGTGCGTCATAAGAGTTGCCCAGTAGAACCCGCTACAGAGCAAATAGTACCACCAAATGCTGTTTGATATACCCTGAAAATAATGTTCTTTGCAATCCTAAATGGAGACACAAATAACTAACATCTTTGGGCGTTCTTTGGACAGCGACTCGTAGTGAGTAGATAGGCTCCTAATAAGTACTGTAGACTACATATACATATACTTTTTACACACCGCCAATCTTATTCCAAACTTTGAACAAACATATTCTTGGATATAAATACTTGTCTTGGGAGAGATTCGAAGCCACAACCGATTGAAATACAGGGTCACACACAACCGACCACTCTGAACTATACGTAGGTACCTACTAAAACTTTAAAACATACTTACATGATACGGATATCCGATGTACACGTGATTTACATCCCACAACCAATCCTTGTCCCATAATATCACGCAGCCCATTAAAAAATGGCAGAAACAAAAAGTGCCTGTCCAGATGGTTTCGCAGAACTTGTCAAGTTTCCCCGGCCTGCCCTGACTGCGGCGCCGGCGCCACCACCGCTGCACTTGACGGTCTGTCATGTCCAACTGCTTAGCTAAAGCTGACACCTGAAGGGTTTTTGAAAATTAATAGTTATAGTGAGATTTTTTTAACAAACTAGGTCTTGTATCTTATCTATACTAATATTATAAAGTGGAAAACTTTGTTTGGTTGTAATGAATAGGCTCAAAAACTACTGGACCGTTTTTAACCAAATTACGGAGTATTTCATGGGGAAGGTTTTTATGTATAATACATCAATTTGGACCCGGTAGGTGACGCTGGTGGGCAGAACGAAGTCTGCCGGGTCCGCTAGTATAATATAATACAAATATTGAATATTAGTCACTCCCCGCGGTTTCATCCGCGTTCTGCATCTTAAATTTTACCGAGATAAAGATTTCGAGAATGATTTCCTATTTAACTTTTTCAAACACGTGTTATTCTACTAATATTATAAATGCGAGAGTTTGTGAGTATGGTTCAGCTTGAAATTTGGCACAGAGTTAGAATATATTCTGGAATAATATATATATAGGCTACTGTTTATTCCGCGAAAATTGAAGATCCCGGAAGAAGCAATAAAAATTAAATCATAGTTATCTAAACTAAGTAAATATTCTAGACTTGACTTACATCTTTGAGCTGTGATGAGGAGCGAAACGCAGCTTCAAGTTTCGGGATGTCTTCTGCTTTTCTCTTCTTAACATTTTCAATGCCCAACGACTTTCCGAGGGGTGTGAAACAGTACCTAAATTAGATAGACTGAAAATTAATAACTACACTTTGTTAGACTGTTTTTAAAGACAGAACTTTTACGCAGTATAATTACCTTTCCAATAAAACTCGTACACAATAAAGCGCTATCATCATAGGGAAGTGATAGAGGATGTCCTTCATTTCGGGGAACACCAATGTCTTGTCCGGTCCGTTTGTAATGTCTGCCCATGTTACGTTCGGCGGCAACCACACACGTTCGGAAAATATCCGATCATACAACCAGCGATGCATTTTAAAAGGAACCACGATCAAAATTATATATGATAATGTTTGATAAAAATAAATAACACAGAAAAGCTAGCCCACTTTGATTTTAAGTAGGTATAGATACCAGCCATCAACGGGTAGCAGAGCTACTTTGAGTTTCAGTGAAGCTTTTTATTATTTTAACTAAACTGAACGATTTATTTATTACACGAATTAAATAATACTTTTATAATTTCATTATTATGTAAGCAGCTATGTTTTGAAATGTTTATAATTCACATTAATCTTTATTAAAGAATATATGTGTTCATAAATATATTAAATGCACAACGAAATTCCGCGTTTATTAATTAAATTTACGAAAATTCGTATTTATTTTATAAAAAGATAATCGTTTTTTTTTCACCAAATTTCATAGTTTTTTTATATCTTCTTATATTATAGGTTATATTGTTATCCTACTGGGACCACTTTGCCCATTGACCAGTTTGCTTACTTTGTCTACATATATATCAAGCAATATGGACGCCCAAGCATCTAATGCCAAAACCTATAATTATCATTTTTAAAATATGATAAACATAAACATTTTTTTTAATTTTATGTAAATAAGTACCTAGGAAATAAAAATTCAACCTTGTAGTCAAATAATAAAGTCAAAGTCACATTTTACATTCGCTCGGTCTACTGAACTGAACTAAGGGAAGAAACAAACTTCGTCAATTTCCAAACAAAAATGATTATTTATAAAGCTAAATTATACCACAATAAGATATTTTAAAACCTTTCTCCAGACTAAGCACACATTTCTCCGCGCATTTACAATCAAGGTTATAGGTAAAAATTAAAAAAAAAGTCGTACATTTTTCAGTAAAGAAGGTTTAAATCATTCTTCATCAGTGAAATCATTATTTAGATTGCTCCAGTTTCGAAACATATTCATAACAAACAAACAAATTATAAAATACTAGATAGATACTATATAGAATAGAAACTAGGTATATAAAATAGGATATTAGTGTAGTTAAAACCATAGTCGCCATCTTTAAAACGCAACGGTTTTTAACACGCGGCGGGTCGCTAGCTTTGATCTGTGATATGACTAACCCTAATTTTTTTCATGTATTTTACAATTCAGAGTATGCGGATAGTATTGAATATTAAATTAATTGACAAAACTCTGACGCACGTCTCTCCGCTCTACGGAACTCACAATTTGCATAAACATGTAATGCCAAAGTAACTACATAAAAAAAAGGGAAAAAAACCCAAAAACTGTATTGTGCCACTAAAAACCTTTGTGCCTTCCAACCACTATGGATCCAAAAGAAAATGACTAAAAATAAGGGCTTTGTTAAGTATATTTTAAAATAATAAAAAATGGTGTAGAGATATTATATTGTCTGCATAAAAAAGTGAATTTATTTTTTATTTTGTTTTAGTGCTTCGTTTGTGGAACTTTCAGAACTACTATTATCAGAACCGGAACTTCTTACGTCTTCGGTTTTCTGAAATAAATTAAGTCATTTTATTATGTAGGTACCTAATACACTGATATTAGAGAATAGGTACTATAAATCCGTAGGGGCTCAGTTGGGAACGCACCGACTAACGATCATGAGGGTTAAAATTTTCAAACCCCAATATCATAAATGTTAATGTAATTCTATCAATTTCTATCTGTTACGCTTTCTCGCCGATTTTATTGAAATTGAATTGATGATCCAGATATAGATTAGAGCTTCGCAAGGGACAAAGAGTCCCTTTTACGTCGGGAAAGTTAAAGGCCCCGACGGACACGGTTGAAACCGCGGGGCGGAAGCTAGTATTATATAATTTTGATTTCTGACCTACCCGCAGTACTATTCCATTATAAGAGATCTGAAGAAGCATCCACGTCCATCGGAGATGCATCAAAAACAGCAAACACATGACAAATAATACAACGGCTTGGAGATGGTACCATATAGTTAATTCTTTGAATACCTTGTCATAATAACTGAAAAAAAGGTAATATTTATCGACCCTTTAGGGCTAGCGCTTACATACAACTTTTAGTTGAACAACTATTTTGTTGTGTATCATATGTTTAAAAGAATATATTAAAGCGCACATACAGTCAACTCGATAGTTGTTCGACAAAAAAGTCAAAAAGCTATATCGATTTGCTTTTGATTTAAAAGTTGGACAACTATCGATCAAGCGCTCAATTTGTATTGCATTGTATTGATGTGCGCAGACCATCGACTAAACAGTCGATCCGCGACTGACCGCGACTGCCAGTCTCGTATAAGCATTTGAAGCGTTGCTGAATAAAGACTGGTCGATTTGAGAAGATATAAAATCGATTGTATACGCACTTCCATCAACTAAACTGTTCAGTTGAGTAGAAATCACGAAAAGTACACAACTCGACGAAACAGTTTAGTCGATGCAACAGTTGTATGTAAGCGCTAGCCCTTAGAGTTCTGAATTATCTTTACGCTAACTTTCGGCTCATAATTTAAGTAAGAGCAACTCTTAATGACCCAGACTTTAAGCACAAATATTTGTATACATACCTAAATATGTCTTTTTGTTCTGTGTCTGGACCTAAATATCTATATAAGTATAAATTTTAAAAGTACTACTTATATCAGTTAAAGGGTTGCTATAGTACAAGTTCTGCTTAGAATGTCCGTGTGTGAAAAATGTCGCGGGATAGTTATGTATAAATTAATTTACCTCCAAATGAAATAATAAGGGTAGATATAGATGCGAGCTATTATCCATACAGGCAGTAATATCACGAACAGGCAGACAGAAGTTCGTACGTAGTTGGCTCTCCTCAATGCTTTTATAGTCTGAAACAAATTAAAAATAATCATATAACATAAGTACCTACACATACCTATATATTTATACCACAAAGGTGGCAAACAGACATGCGGTTCCAACTTATGGGAAGCAGTAACCGTAGCATATGGACGCTTGCAACACCAGGGGCGTGACTCAAAGGAAAATATTGTAAACCAGCTCCGCCAAACGATTACACCCGCGTAGTTCCCGTTCCCATAGGAATACGGAAATAAAATATATATTCAAAATCGATTCAGTAGATCTAGAGATGGCTCCTTACAAACTCCCAAACTTTATCTCTTTATAATATTAGTGAACCTATATGCGAAAAACATATCAATCTGAAAACACAAGTACATCAGTCAGTAAGTACCTGCAATAAACACTCCGAAGCCTTATGCAATGTCATCAGCATAATTCCTAGCCTGTGGTAATTGATCACCCAACTGTAAATGAGGACAAATAGCGTTATGATGTGGTGGGCGAGCATCTGCCAATAGTCGGCGTTATGTGCGTCCTTGTTATGCGTAATAATGGCTGTCCAGTAAAACCCGCTGCAGAGTAAATAGTACCACCAAATGCTATTTGTTATACCCTGGAAAAACATAAAGAAATAAACATTCTTGGACATTTACTTATCTGCCCCCTTATTGTGTTACTCTCTCTCTCTTTCTCGCAATTCCACGTCCACGCCAATTTCATTATACATTTACGGTTGGTGTACCTACGCGTAGAGGGAGACAGGTGTCGTGGGGCCGGCAATGCAATAAGAAATCGGCTTGGTGGACAATTGCGAGAAAGAGAGAGTTTCACAATAACGGGGCTGAGCTCATACTAAGCAAAGCATGAACTATGTATATCAATAAGACATCTTGGGCAGAGAACTTATACCTAAGTCCTTCACTTTAGACGTCAAGAATCATTTGTGTTTACACATTACTCAAAGATGATGACAAACTAGTGGAAATAGTTCCATGTTAACGAGAAGAGGAGGCTGCGCACTAAGGTCTCACTCTCTTGAGAACGTAAGGAACCTTACATTAAGGCACATGTACCTACATATCCATGTAAACTCTTCATACCTACTTGATATACTAGGTGCATATTATAAAAAAAACATTCATAATACTCAAATAACCTTAGCATATCAGACAATCGAAATACCTATTTAGATAAAGTGTAATAGTTATTTGTTATACAAGAGTGCAAAGTTGCTTTTTAACCGCGTGTTCAATTTTGATGACCGAGCAAGCGAAGGATTCTAAAATTGAATCACGAGCGCAGCGAGTGATTCAAAATTAGAATCCTGAGCGTTAGCGAGGGAATCAAAAGAGCACGAGGTGAAAAATCTTTGCACTCGAGTGCAACACGTAACTTTTCATTCCACCTCAGCGAGGAAATGACTAAATGCAAAAAAAAAAAACGTTTACAATCACAAGATAGGTAAAACTAAAAAAAAAAGCCCGACTAACCGAAACAAAAAATAAAAACAAACCACACGATAAATTAAAAAAAGAACACCAAGAAGGTGCCGAGTCTGAGTTTTTAACAAATTAAAAAAAAGTTGTATGATATATTCGGCACCATAGAGGTAGCAGTAAATAGGTTTAATGTTTTTTTTTAATTCACAAACTTAGTGCACACGATGTTCCAAATTCAATTTACTTTATCCTCTAGAGAATAAAAACGGCTTTTCCACTCAGATATTGAAGATTAAAAATACTCTTTCCGAGATGGTGGGATGAAAAATTAATTTACAGTCTGGGTACCTACACAGTGGTACAATTTTAAAAAACATTTCTTAAACTTACATGATAAGGATACCCAATGTACCAGGAGTCTATATTCCACCATCCCTCGTTCCATAATATCACGCAGCCCATTACAAAGTGGTAGAAACAAAAAGTGCCTGTCCAGATGGTTTCGCAGAACTTGTCAAGTTTCCCCGGCCTGCCCTGACTGCGGCGCCGGCGCCACCACCGCTGCACTTGACGGTCTGTCATGTCCAACTGCTTAGCTAAAGCTGAAACCTGGAGATTTTTTTATAATAATATTTCATCATTCTATCAGCCATAGGACGTCCACTGCTGAATAGAGGCCTCCCCCATCGATTTCCATGTAGACCGGTTTACGTTGCCTCCATCCGGCGGTTTCCAGCGACCCTTGTCAGATCGTCAGTCCACCTTGTGGGTGGACGCCCTACGCTGCGGTTGCCGATGCGCGGTCTTCACTCAAATAATAAATAAATACCTTGACACATTTCCTACAAAACCTAAACTTAGGAGGTCTTGTATTATGGCAACACTTATATATTACTGTTTTAAAAAATTGTGAGTTTAGTTAGATAGTAAAGTAGGTACCTGCATGGTTCAGTTTTGTTTAAATATTCTATAGACCATCTTCTTTGCCTCATCAAATATGTATCTTTGACTCTAGCTAATAGATTTTTCGCTTACACAATGAACATAAAATTTAAGTCACTAAAATCAAACATTAGAACACTTCACTTACATCATTAAGCTGTGATGAGGCGCGAAACGCAGCTTCAAGTTTCGGGATGTCTTCTGCTTTTCTCTTCTTAACATTTTCAATACCCAACGATTTTCCCAGGGGTGTGAAACAGTACCTATAGATATAATAAACTTATGAATTAATACCCTTTGTTTGACTCATGTTAAAAGCATCTATCTTTTAAGCAATCATGTAGTGTTTTTATTGAATTGAATGTGGATTAAATGCAGCACATAGATAAATAAAAGATATTATTTTTACCTTTCCAATAAGAGTCGTAGATAGTAAAGCGTTAGCATCATAGGGAAGTGATAGAGGATGTCCTTCATTTCGGGGAACACCAATGTCTTGTCCGGTCCGTTGGTAATGTCTGCCCATGTTACGTTCGGCGGCAACCACACGCGTTCGGAATATATCCGATCATACAACCAGCGATGCATTTTTGAGGATCCACGATCGCCGGTTGCGAATGTAAGATTATTAATGATAAATAAATAAACAAAAATGTCGGTCCAGATTAAAGGTAAACTAGTGATGCGCTCCGGCTTCGCTTGGGTAGCAGAACATATACCTACGGATTTATTTTTTTATTAACGATTGGCGCTTGCCACAAAGACTGCATGATTTTTAAATAAAATAATTGTTATATTTCTAGTAATACAATAGTTACCTAAACCTTCGTCATAAATCACTCTGTCTATTAGAGAATACTTTATAAAATCTGTTCAGTAGTTTTTGGGTTCGCAATCAGACGGACAGATAGACACGACGAGGAAATTTGTTTTATAATATAATTTGACATACATTTTTATTCATGTACCTACTTATAATGCAGTGATAGTGATAATCTCCGAAAAACACGCCACAATCTGAACTTCTGCGTCAGTAAACTGATAGGTACTGTACGACCGTAATATTGCCATTTCTTATGACCTAATTTTGAGGATCCACGATCGCCGGTTGCGAATGTAAGATTATTAATGATAAATAAATAAACAAAAATGTCGGTCCAGATTAAAGGTAAACTAGTGATGCGCTCCGGCTTCGCTTGGGTAGCAGAACATATACCTACGGATTTATTTTTTTATTAACGATTGGCGCTTGCCACAAAGACTGCATGATTTTTAAATAAAATAATTGTTATATTTCTAGTAATACAATAGTTACCTAAACCTTCGTCATAAATCACTCTGTCTATTAGAGAATACTTTATAAAATCTGTTCAGTAGTTTTTGGGTTCGCAATCAGACGGACAGATAGACACGACGAGGAAATTTGTTTTATAATATAATTTGACATACATTTTTATTCATGTACCTACTTATAATGCAGTGATAGTGATAATCTCCGAAAAACACGCCACAATCTGAACTTCTGCGTCAGTAAACTGATAGGTACTGTACGACCGTAATATTGCCATTTCTTATGACCTAATTCCTTAATTTTTTTTATCAGTAGCAACACTTTAGCAAGGAGTTAATCTATTAGTACCTTCCAGAGAGGTCAATACCCTCGTAACTTTATCATGCAGCTTTCGAAATTTTAAAGCTGCACTGGAGAGCCAGTTTCCTTTTTGTACTTAGACACATGTCTCCGCTCTACAGAAGTGTAAAGACAATTTAAATAAGTTAAATGCTTCGTAATCTTAGTCAAATAAATTAACTGATTAATAGGAGTCGCTTGCCAACACAAATTGAAATTAAAGGCATGTGAAGTCCGCCAATCCGCACTAGGCCCGCGTGGTGGATTATGGCCTAGACCCCCTCGATGTTAGGGGAGGCTCGAGCTCCTCGGTGGATACATATATGAGCTGATGATGCGAACACAAAGAAAACATAATGTTATATCTTTTATTATCCATCGTCATTTTCAACGCATACAAAAGAGAATATTTTGCAAATAAACACCTGTTTTTGCCACACGCTCTTACACATTTTTACATACAATCAGCTTCAATAACATTTATAATTGTTCCATTTTATAAGTAGTTAGTTTAGACGCAATTTCGATTTATATTTTATAATAACATACTTAGATATTACAGATAGCTACTGAAAATACTCTGCCAGAGCGCTAGTTTGTAAAACAAATAAATAAATAGTCTGGGACATTTTTGACGTGACAACGTCTTATAAATTGGTTTGCCGGGTGACACTTCAAGAAACTGCGTTACGCTCCGCTCACGTTATGCGCTCACAATGAGAGCGAGTGCAGAGAGGCACGCGTCCCTTCCACTCGGGCATGGTTAGCCCGCCTAAGAGCGAGAGAGACAGACATAAAATTATTTTACCACTCAAAGTCGTTGTCACGTAAAACTTTCGCCCGTATACCGACTTTACAGGCAACCAATTTTTTACACATGGTAATCTGATTCCAAACTAAGCAGAGCTTATGCTATGGTAAACATATAGCTGATATACTGCTTATAGCTGAAAACTTATATGGATATTTATATCCAGACACAGGACAAACAGACCTGTTCATGTACACAAATGTTTGTCCTGGATGAAAATTCAGGGTCACTAATCACAAAGCCAACAAATTGCGTATTCGCCTTAATTTCCGACAGTTTATTTTCAGTTGCGTACAAAAAATATAAAATGTAAATCAAAAATGCGACTAAGTATCCCATTAAACATAAATTCCCTTAAAATTAACAACAACCTAAGTTAATATTGCCGATATATGTACCTACCAACCCACATAATAACACTTGTTACTTAGAAGGTTAAGGGTCATTATCAAATTTCGCGCAGGTAAATTATTCCCTTAGCAGTATTATTCTTTTATAAATACATAAGCGGGTACATATATCGGCAAATTTAATAATGGTATGATAAAAAATAAATTGTGTCCACAGATAAAGTTGAAGAGGAAATGCATATAACATAGAGATCAACAAACAAATGCACCAATGATATTTATCCGGCTTTTCCACATATGGAATAAAGTCGACTTTTTGGAGTCTACTGGGGGATAAAACACCACATTAATAGCCGTACACCATAAAATTATTGTTATAATATGACAGTAATAAACAAAATAGAGTAAGAGCATATCATCAACTCTTATGGCGAGCCAACTCTGTCTTAACTTGGTCTTAAATGTATTAAAAGTGACGTATGACGGATTTTTTTAGGTTATGTTGAAACGCAAAAAAGGTTCGATAGTAAGACCTTAGTACAGAAAACAAAAACGCGTTGAATCTTTTCAATGGTTGATAAATTAATTAATTCAAATATTCATTACGTAACCAATCAATTAAGTAACCCCTTTAAAAAAAACTAATCTTCGGAAGTCCTTATCTGTCATATGACGTTCCGTGTACGCAAGAGCGAGACAGAACACTAAACCACTAAATAAGTTATACCGCGTTTATGAATGTAACAGTGTTCGACGGTTCAAAAGTTACCTAAATATTAACATCATTGTTCACCTTAACATATCGAGAAAGGCACCAAATTATCCTGATATTTTTATTTGTACAATTTCGATAATCGTTTCAATTAATTTTCCGTTTTATATATATTGCAATAAGGTTTATATTAACTTACAAAGATGACGTTAAGAACTTATTTCAAGCAAGCTTCATGATACACTGTAACTGTGCTGTGTTCAAATATGTCTAAAGTTGTCAAGATCTATATAGTCCGTTTTTACAGCACATAATATATAGATGTGTTGAAAAGAGACAAACATAGCGCGACAAAAAGGGAAACCCTCTTTTCAAAACGGACTTTGTAGATCTCGACAATTAAGCTCATTTTTAGGGCTTGAATCCGGCACTTTCCGGCAATTTCGACTTTACTACATTAGTTTTAAAATTGGTTTTCTAATGTGATGAGAAGTCTCTGATTTGGAAATACACGATATGGTAGATATAATATAAGCTAATATGCACAACACTCATAGTACAAAAAGTAAATATAACCTATATATTAGTAAATAAGGCTTTCAATACTCTCTAGTAATAACTACATAACATTTTCTATATAATTAGTTATTTAACGAAGCTTTTTTTCAACCTTTTCTACATCTCGACCTTGTGCAATATTTTTAACCTCTATGGTTCCCAAAAGTTTCCATAGAGAAATATTAAAGAATTTCGACTTTGGTAAAGGTTTTTTAAAATAATATATAAAAACAGAGCGTAATATAAGATAACAATTATTACTATTTTCACAAGCTTTAACAAGCATATTGAAATGTATTCGATACAATCGTTTTTTTATACTAAACTTTCTATAATGTGCATTTTTTTTATATAATAAACAGTAAACACTATGTGAAATGATATGGTTTCATTATTATTATTTGGTAAGTCTTTAAGTAGCCAATCACACTGATGTGGGTAGGGGAATTTGTATTCTTTGCACATGTAATAGAGTACAATTTCTTTTGTATAAAGTTATATATAACATTTTAATTTAGTTCTTATATTATAGTGATACGATTTAAAGTCATTTATATTATTCCAAGCTTTCGCATTTGGCTGAAATTTACAAAAATGTGAATCCCCCCCCCCCTCATACAGCGGTTACTCAAAAACGAACCATATTAAAAGACACTAAGTAGATAATTAATTGCATGTGCAACCGCGTACACCGCAAGCCCTCTAAAACGAAGCTATATGCTACTACTTATTTAATTTGTAATTTTGAAAGTATAACGTATTTTTAACATTATTAAATATTATTATATATTAATTACCCTTACTTAAAGAATTAGAATTATTTAAGTGTTCATTCGGATCGTAGAAGTTAATGATTTTCCCATTTTGGTATTGACTAGGAGTTTTTATTCCTTATGGTATGGTAAGAAGTGAAAAAATACCTACATTTAATATGCAGATTTCGTTTACCCTAGTAACCACTGTAAGAAATAAGATACTTTTAGAGAATAACCTCTTTGTAACGTAGTATTTTTTTTTAGTTTATTGCTAAAAATATAGAAAAGGGAGTGAAAATCATTTCATTCTAAGAACCGACAATTTAGGTCCCTACCAAGTGAAAAATACGCGAAAAACTTACGAAATAAAGGCATCATTGTTTTGCATAGTCTAAATCGATATTGATATCGATTACAAATAGTTAAAAGTGAAACTTTAATACTACGAGGAATTATTAATTTCAAACAATAATACTTTTTCTTTGCGGCAAACATTAGGAGGTAAAACACAACGTAAGTTAAATAAAAAAAACAACTATGGATAAATCAAAAACCTATCCGTATGGTCCCTGAATAAATTGTGAAAGCACTTAATTATTATTTTTAATATTAACATGCTCAAATCAATGGTTATATATTTTTGTACATGTAAAATGTACTTTTACTACAGAAGTTTTAAATACAACAAAATAATATGTAACTCGGTTTCATCGATAAATATGGACAACACTAGTTTTGGGTAATTTTTATAAACTGGTTTTTGAAATATAAACAAAATAAATTATTTAGTTTTTATTGTGATATTTTGAGATCGGAAATAAATGCATCTCTATGTAAATAGCTAACTGGCTCCCGAGGTTTTTCTCGCGTTCCCGGAGAATTTCATTTTCTCCAGGATCAAAAGTAAACTATATGTTAATTTGGAAAATAATCTTTCGGTGTGCAAGTTTCGTTTAAATCCCATTGCCAGTTTTTGTGTGAAAGAGTAAACAACATCCATCCATACAAACTTTCGCATTTATAATAGGTATTTGTAGGATTACTTAAATAATTTCAAGAAGGAAACAGACTTCTTTTTGCTCATTAATATACCAGTTTTCACATACTCAAACATTTACCGATTCCATATACCATCTATCCCTAATTTCAGTAACTAAGGCAGCATTCGAATCCAATTCTTATCCTATTAAAATTAAGGTTCACATCAAAACGACAAAAATAATTTCACGACACCAAAAAACAGACAACATTTCATAAAGTATTTTAAACATACAATATTGTAAGCTTGCGATAACACACTAATCAATATAAAGTTCTAAGTACCTTAACATATTTATAAAAAAAATCTCTATTAAGTAATTATCAATATTTTCTTCGGACATCTTTGGATATTGACAATATTTGTCAGTGCGAGAAATATACATATAAATATACTATAATTGAATATATATATGTAACGTGTATGTACGTATAAGCTACGGCGATTATGAGTTTCTTATTCACAGTAGCGGATTCAGGAGCAAGCCCAAAAGAATCAGTTGTCTAATCCTTTTAGAATTTAACTTAAAACCTATCTATAGAGGGGTTAAGCCCCTCCCAAAATCCTAAATCCGCTACTGCTCCATCGCCGCTTTAGTAAATAAGCAGAATTTCACTTTTGGTTTACTAAACTGGACTTTATATCAATTGCATAGCTTCTGTTTTTCAACACAGGCCATTTTGACGGACTAACAAAAGGTAGGCATAGTAGAGCATTTCTTGGCAGTGTTTTTTAACTTAAAGGATGCTAGTATATTAAAAATAAAATTCTGTTTATTCACCAAAAGCCGTGTGTACTTCTTAAACTATAACCTAATCTTTGAATTTAAAAAAAACCAGCTTTTTGATGCAATCTATTCATATAGATACTAAAGACTTAGGACGTGAATTGCGGGACCACAGACTAAAATATATTTGTGAAACTGACAGAAAAATCAAAACAAATAAGTATGCCATGTAAAAATGAACCTTAATCCAATAAGATAAGGTTCACATCGCATTACCATGCTATTAAGAAATAAATCATGCCTTGTCATCAGACAAAAGAAAAAAAATACTTTTGGTTTATCTAAATCCATTTAGATTTAACCTTTTGACCCCATAATACATACTTTTAGACTTATTACTAACCTTATTATAAAGCAATAAAGTATGTTTTCCCATAATCCATGGCCCCGCTATATTAATAAGTATTACAACCTCGTGTCAGAGTGTGTGTATGTGCGTGTGCGTACGCGACGCGGACTGTTGCGTACGCGGCGCGGACTGTTGCGTACACCGACACCGAGACCGTACGCACTGATGTACAGTGAGCCCTATATGTCTCTGAAAATAAGATTATCATAATGTTTTGAGTCAAAAATTCGATATAATGAAGATAATTACAATATTGATTTTTCAACAAATTTGGTGTTAATACATAAATATTGTTATAGTTGAAAAGCGTAGAAAAGTAGCATTAGCTACCGCGGTTTTACCCTTTCTCGTTTTTCGGGGAAAAAGGAATACGGAGATAAAATTGTAGTAAGTAAGTACATAAATATTATTATAGTTGCTGGGTTTTATGAAAACTTAACTAGCATTAGCTACCGCGGTGTTACCCTTTCCCGTTCCTACGGGGGAAAAGGATAACGGAAATAAAAATAACCATGTTATTTCCTAATAATATAGCTTTCCATTAGTGGAAGTATTTTAAATTTTAGTTAATTTTATTGTAAGTGTAAAACACAAACTCACATTCATAATGATATTTTTTTTGTTACGATTTTCTAAGATCATAATAAGAGTGACTGTTGTCTTGTAATGTATTAAAAATACAGTTCAATAACTTAAAGACATTAAAGGCAATAAATAATATTAACTTTTTTTTAAAAGATAATACAATTATCTTACTTTTTATTGTTGACGTGGTTCGGCGTGCTGTTGTTGGACTGGTGCGAGCTGTCGCTGATCTCAGAACTTGAACTCCTTATGTCGCCCTCCATCTGTAATGTTAGAGAAACGAAAGTTAGTTCGTAACTAAAGCACAGAATTCGATGGGTGATTTCACATGAAGGCAAGACAAGCTTTGACTATTTATACTGTGGTAATACATGTTGAATGTTTACCTGTTTAAGACAGTGCTATTATATTTTAAGTGTAGATATGTAAGAAACGAACATACAGAGTGTTATTTTTAGGGATCTTTATATATAAGGGGTTATTAGGACACTGGACCTCTTACAGGAGTCATAACCTTATATATTCTTCCTCCAAATTATTTATAAAATGTAAGATTAATATAATAATACAATACCAGCTATCTGGTTACAATAGCACAAGCTCTCCTTAGTTTGGAATCAGATAGAGCCTGGGTTGATAAATGTCCCAATATAAAAAGTATCTAATTTAGTCCCATGGGATTAAAAAAATTGGCATCCCCAAACATATTTTTAATAATAAGATTAATATCATAATGCAACGTTAAAGCTTCAATAGTTTTATAGAGATGGATGACCGTACCTGTCCAGCACTGATGGCTTTATAAGCAACCTGGAGTATGAGCCAGGTCCACACCATGTGGAGCACCAGCAGCAGGCACAGCAAGGAATTGAAGATGTAGTACGCCGGGAACATTGGGAGGAGTTGTGGCGCGCGGATCGACGTGCTGGAATATGTATGTGTAAATTATAGACCGATTTCGTGATGTGATGGCAAACAAGAGCTCGAGAGGACCTTAAGAGATTGTTTATATGATTAATAGGAAATAGAATGATTAAATTAAAGGCGTTAGGCCCGAAATGGCCAAATTCATATTATCTGGCTATCCTCCACACTTTAAGCTCTATGTATCATTGAAATAGATGTCCAGGGGACAAATAAAGACATGAGCTATCGTCAAAAACAAGGTTTCCAGTAGCAAATATATCGTTATATGAGTGACAATAATTTACAAGAAAAATATAGATATGATACTACAATAGACCTAACATATTGTGCATCTCAATAAAAAGGATAAACAAACAAAAACCAACCTCCATATAATATAGAACGGGTATATACCCAGCCGCGTGACAATCCACAACACAGTGAAAACCGCAAACACAGCATCGCAGAACTTCTGGTAATTCGCGTATTTCGCGGCTTTGGCTGCGTCTAAGAATATATCCGCACAGTCGTGGAGTAACAACACTAGGCTACCAGTCCTGTGCATGTTGCACACCCAGCTGAAGGAGAGCAGCGCGATGGTGGCGACGTGGTGCACAAACATCTGCCAGAAGTCCTTGCGCCGCACGTCCCAGAACTGGGAGATCGTCAGCGACCAGTAGAACGCCGCAGAGATCATGTAGTACCACCATATGTCGTTTGTTAGACCCTGGAACGGTTCAGACATTGGCTTATTTGTGAGGGAATTGCAGCAGGTGAATCCCAATTTGTAGTATGTCAAAAAATGTGTCACTTCCATCCTTAGACACGTTTTGATACGTGCAATCAGTCCCTAAAGATATAGGCATGGAAATGAAATTATAAATAAGATAGTCAATCAAAGGAAGTATTTAGTCTACCGTCTGATAGGTATATCAGTTTAGAACCAGCCAAAACATAACTCAGTAAAAATTTGTTCAAGTGCATGAGCTTATCTGTAAGATCTGTGTTTGGCTGTAAATACACATATACAAGTATTTAAAAAGAGTTATTGTAATACATCAGCTATCTGGTTACTATAATTAAAGTTCAGCTTGGCATCAAATTGGCCGAAGATATTTATTCATACCTGATGAGGGAACCCAATGTAACAATGGTCAATGTTCCACAGCCACTCCTTATCCCACAGTATGTAGAGGCCGTAGGAAAAATTATATAGATAGAAGGTGCACCGCCACGCGTTCTCGCAGAACTTGACCAGGGTCGAGGGTTTGTCCTGGCTGCGGCGGAGGCGCCACCAGCGCTCCACCTGCCGCTCCGACATGTCCAGCTGTTTGGCGAGGGCACATATCTGGGGAAGATATATTCCTAGCAGTCCCTTTTAAGGTATAAGTGATGTGATCGAATTTAACAGGTCTGCTTGCTTGTGAGTCGATCGATCGTGTGAATAAGTTTACAGTGCTCAAGTGTAATGTAGCTAAATGGAGATTATTTTGAGAAGCATTTCTTTTCATTGTAAGAGCTTTTTATTGGTGGAAAGTTAATAGTAGTGAAGTAAAACATGTAGGCGGGTAGGCAGTGGATGAGATTGGCACAGGACCGGAGAAAGTGGTGTAAAAAGAAGGAGATTTATGGTCAGCAGTGGGTTATTACGGGCTGATTAGATAGATAGATAGAAAACATGTGTTCTGTTCTATTGTTTTTGTTCAGATGCTTGGATTAGTGCAATTTATGTGGTAAACAGTAAGTGATGTTTGTCTGACTGGGCATGCTGCACGATAGTGTTGACATACTGTTGATTTGTCTGATTAAAAATCTAGGACGAGAAAGACCCTTAGGCAAATCAATGAGTACCAATTTCAGAGTATAATAATATACTATTTATAGCATACCTAATGAGGACAGGGACAATGGATGGACCCAAAATCTTTTTATAGTCCACATTCCTCACCAAAATTTTTTTTTGGCGTAGTGCTTCAATCGTCAAATAGGTGCAATCTTATAACAGCAATGCATGTAGCACGAGTCTCAGTTAAAAAAATAAATAACTAGTTATTCGTAAATATTAATTTTATTCCTAAAACACCGAATATCTGATAGACAAGCCAGGTGTTGTTTATTGATTTATCGCTGATAATATATTGTGTAACCCCACACTGGTTGTAACATTATCTTATCATTATCATTATCGCAAACATAGGCATTTAGTTGTACGAAATGTGAATGTATGTAGATACTAATTAAATTATTTCCGCACACCTGATATTTATCTTTAGACGTTTATACATTGACGATAAGAGGGAATCACAGTAACATGCTATTTATAAAATATGTCTATACTTTCGTCAGTAGTACTATACTTATCCTACTAATATTATAAATGCGAAAGTTTGTGTGGATATTTGTTACTCTTTCACGCCAGAACGGCTGAAGGGATCGCGATGATTAGCACAGAGCATCGAGCATGTAACCAATAGAGTAGAACTGTTAACAGTTTTGTTAGAAAACAAAATACGCCAAAACGCTGCGCCGGCCCCTGTGTTTTGATTGGCCGACTCAAGGTCAAGTGTTGCACTAGACGTACACACAGGTCTCTTATTGGTCGGGTACTGTTTTGGTTCGAGCTTGGCTTGTTAGTTATACGTGACAAATCATTGATGCGTTGCTAAACAAATGGCTCACTATTGCTACTCAATTGGTTACATGCTCGATGGCACAGAGTTACAATATGTTTTGGAGTAGCACAGAGGCTTCTTTTTATCGCTACGAAATTGAAGACCTTCTAGGAACGCGGGTGAAACCGCGAGGAACCGGGATAATTTATATCTCTGACCCGTAAAACTTCGTTAGCGTCACTTCCAGTTTTTGCAGCATTTTTCATTGATGCTTTGCTTATTAAATATTGATTGATGTTATATAGCCTAGTTCCTACGGCCTATTCCTTGATAAATAGGGTAGGTACTCAACATTTTTTTTTATTCATACCAGTAGTCCTTGAGATTACAAACAAACTTGAAGAGCTTTATAATATGAGTATAGATGAGTAAACTTTTTAAATAAACTTGACTCACATGTGCATCACGCAGCTTTTAGCTGCGCGTACCTATTCTATAAATAGTTTATGGAAAGTAAGGAAACAAATACCTACATGTCTTAAAAAAACTTGGACTTTGTACTGTGCTAACCCATATTAGCCTAACTAGATAGTAAGTGTTGTTGGCTTTGTGGTTACCCTGACTCAAGCAATCGGTCGTGGGTATGAATCCCACCAGGACAAACATTTGTTTTATATATGTATTTAAAAGTAGAATCTAACTTATCTGGTTACCATTTTTTTTTTGGGATGGGGAAATCCTACATGGATACGCCCTGGGGGTGAGCAGAAGGTTATGTGAGACTCCTACTCTCTAAAACCCCACCGTGTCCCTCGTTGCTATCAGCTGAGTACAAGGGTACGCCCAAGGCATGCGTCCTCATACCCAGCTTAACTTAAGCAGCACAAGCTCTGCTTAATTTGGAATCAGATTGGCCGTGTGTGAAGAATGTTTCTGGGTAGGTATTTATTGTAAAAAAGTAATTGTTTAAAAAGTATAATTTCCGACAAGGTCTCATTCAAAATCTTATCATTATAATCCCCATAACCAGGTATTCGTGAAACAATGGTGGTTTTCGTAGATAAAGCAACGTTATCGAAGTAACTTAGCCGCATCTGATAAGGATATTTCTTATCTACACTATATAGATTTCAATGTATAAAGTTCATTGCAAGATATTTTTTATTTAAATCAATATAAAGCATCTTGATTATATTCTGTATTAAAATACGCGAGGGCTCTCACACGGTACAGATAGATTTTGCGTTAGTCACGTTTTAAAAAAAATCCTAAAATGTCAGTGTGTAAAAGACCTAATTAAATCGCAGAATATAATATTAATAGACAACAGTTTACAAGAAAACTATCTAACAGCGACCAGAATACTCATGATTACTCATGATTACATGCTCTTAGCATCTGTCAGTTTTAAGGAGTTTTAAGGTAGAGGAGTTTTTAGGTTTTAGTTTTTAGACCAAATTGGTCAAAAAACTTGATAGGCCTAGGATATAAAATTTGCTTAACTAAATAGGCACAGTCACGAAATTGGAATATAGGGTAAGTATGGCATATATATAGGATAAATTATTTAGAGGAAAACATCATGTTTAATTATATTATCGTTATTGAGGAAATAAAAAAATACTTTAAATTTATCGACAAATATTTTGCTTATTAAATTATATCATTTTGTTGTATTTTTTTGTTTGCATATAACATACCTATTTATTGTAAAACTAAACCTTATCACAAAACAAAAATTATAAATTAAATAACCATTTAAAATTAGGTCTTATACCATACAAAATAGAATTCACATTGCATTAGACTTATTTAAGTACTTCTGGCAATGGGCCGATTATGAATCTTAGAACTCTGAAGTGGTGCACTTATATTTCAAAATTCGTTAAATTTTTTACGTTTTTGCTTAAAAAACATAACCTATTACCTTAAGAGGCTTATTGAGACTTGAAACTGAGAATCTCTATCGATAGATTTAAGTGTTTGTTCTTACAACACAAAACAAACAGATTTTGTAATTATGTATGTATATAATACAGATTCATAAGCAGCTATTTCAAATATCTTAATACATATCTTAATAATATGTCCTCCCTATACGTCCTTCCTTCCTACAAGTAATAGACATTTTTGAGTAGTCATCATCATCATTTTCCTCGTCTTATCCTGTTAAGGGTCGGCTTTGTGCGTCATGTCATTCGGTCTGCAGTCAAATCCTCATTCACTCCACATTCTCTCATGTCATCTTTTACACAATCATACCATTCCTTCTTTAGCCTCCCCCTTTTACGTCATTTTTGAGTAGTATCTAGTACAAATTATGACTCAATTTGTAGTCGTACGCATAGTCGTAGCATTAAAAAAGTGTAGCTTCATTCCAAACGAAAACATATAGAACCTATTTTAAATTCTACCAGACTTTTTAACATGCTTCAAAAAAGGTATTATTTCATCTACGTTTTTTTTTCTTCGCATTTAATGGCCTTCACCGCAGATTGATGTAAAGCGACGAAGATAAAAAAAACAAGTGAAAAGACCGTAAAAAGTTTGGGTCTACAAGTAGGTCAATAGACACCCCAAGGTCTATTTCGAGTACAGACCGTACAGTAGGTACCGATACCCGCTAATTGTGCACTCAATGAACGTTTATTGTCTCTAACATTCTGTGATTGCTTTGCCGCGTATGTAACTGTGTATAACACTTCTAGTTTTAGGGTTGCCACTTACCTAACGAGGAAATAAATATCCTGCGACCACTGAATGTCAGCTAGATGGTTGATATACTGCTTTAAAATATAAACCAACATAATTACGCCCAATATATCTCTATCGTCTATTTGTATAATTTATTTGATTTTTACGATATATTTTGTATTGGATACAAGATGTTCCAAAACACAGCAAAATTGTAACTACTTACTTAACTACAACTAACTGACAGACAAGCGCGACAAAGCCAGTAAGTTTAAGCCCGGGAGATCTTCCATTTTCCCAAGATAAAAAGTAGCCTATGTCCTTTCTCAGGCTCTAGACTTGTGAACCAAATTTTATTTAAATCGGTCCGTTTAAAGTGACAGACAGACAGGGCTACTTTCGCATTTATAATATTAGTTATGATCCTTCGCACAGGACGATAGCCTATTTTTTTTTTAAGGGACTTGAAGGTGTTAGCCTCTGATGGCTGTGACACCTTTACGCGGGCAATCGGTGAGCGCTGAGGGCTCTCAACCGTAATATATTTAAGCAACTGCGCTGAGGGTGTCCCCTGCGGGACCGTGCCTCGGCTCAGGGCGTTGCTGGGGGTGGGACTCACTGGTTTGATTATTTGGGGAATTTTATATCGGACATTTGGGAAGACGAGAGCCTAAATTACGTCACCTTATACTTATAAGAAAGAACCAGCGATCGCCAACCCTATAACGTCTAATGATCTTTATTTAACCGGAGTAATGGAAACGGGTCACGATTCTCAGCCGAGCGTGCCTCACATGAAGATCGTTCATTCATTCGATATCTCTTATCTTAGCTTCAACTTAATTGGTACACATTTTTAAAATGCACTACAGTGCAGCATATTGAATGTTTAGTTAAAAATGAACCGTATTTGGTAACTCAAACCACGGTAACTTAAAAACCTCTATAACTTCAAAAAATTATATGTTCTTATCAAATCCTCTAACATAGACTTATAATAACTGAAAACCTCTATAACTTAAAATATTTTGTGTTTCCCTTGGACTAACTTATCGAGGATCTACTGAATTTACTTAAAAATGAACCTTATTTGGAAACTAAATAAGGTTGCATTCCCATTTAATCAATGACTAGCTTCCGTCTCTTAAATAGTTCCAGGATAAAAAGTTCCTTATAGGTATATCCACTATTTCAGAACATATTCAAAATCACTAACATATCACATTCAGATCGTTCTGACGTCATTGAGTAACAAACATCCATTCATACATCCAAATTTACAACAATAGAGGTACCTATGTATTTATAGTTTTTTGATAGAATTAACTTGCCAGTTATGTTAGCTTAGTTATCGAGTTTCCAGCCGCTGTTATGCAGTTCGACTCCCACCCAGAACAAGCATTTGTGTTCATGAACATGTATGTTCTGTGTTGGGATGTAATATATATGTATATGTAAGTATGTTTTAAAAAGTAGTAGGTATATATAAATCAGCCATATGGTTTCCGTATAACAAGCTCTACTTAATTTGGAATCAAATTGGCCGTGTGCGAAAATTATCCTGCGATATTTATTATTATTTTATGTACATTATTACTATTGTTTAGCTAGTTGTTATTTTATAATAATAAATTAATTTCTATATGCTAGTAACAACGATTTCCGGGAAAAATATAAGGATAATTTGATGTTTATATAAATAGTTTTCAATATATATGTAAAAAGGAACGCAACAAACATTAGTTACATAATATTGCCGTGTGGCCCTAGTTGTCTATACTAATATTATAAAGAGGAAAGATTTGTTTGTTTGTTTGTTTGTTTGTTTGTAATGAATAGGCTTCGAAACTACTGGACCGATTTCAAAAATTCTTTTACCTTTGGAAAGCCACATTATCCCCGAGTAACATAGGCTATATTTTATCCCTGTATTCCCACGGGAACGGGAACTACGCGGGTAAAACCGCGGGGAGGCAGCTAGTTATATATATGTCAGATCAAGTGTCAAGTTTGTGATCCCGCCATTCCATCTCCGCCATTGCAAAAATATATTTTGTCACGTCGTCACTCTGAGTTTTAATATTCGCAAACAGAAAATCCCAACCATCTTCCAACAATATACGTCGTGAATAAAATGAGTCTGGTACTTCATATGCCTTTTAATCTGACATCTAGAGCATATAGGTTTCCTTCATCGAAAGCTAGAGATGAATCGGTACGTAAGTTATTAAAACTCAGAGGTAAGGGTTTTGGACTTGCACTTTCATGATTGTGTGTTCCATTAAGTCTATTTTACAATATAATTAGCTCTTATAATCAACTCTTTACATAAATAAAAAAACCTCAAAAGTCGACTGGACCGTTATGGCTGTTTTAAAGACTTTCTCTTTTTATGAAAAACATAGCGGATCTCGTGTAACGCGAGTGAAACAGCGGGACGTAAGCTAGTCGATAATTATATCAATTGATATAAGGCGCCAACCATCAAGTACATGAACAACAAATTAAATCATAGGCACAAAACACGTGCAGAGTGTTATGAACATTCAAAATTGATTTGACCTAATAAAATAGGTACCTACTAAACTCAAACGATAATTAACTTTATTAATATGACAATAGGAATTCTTTTGCCACTTTAGTTAATTCGTTACTGGTCATAGAGTAGGTATATAGACAAAAGCCCTACCATTAACTTTTAATAGTGATTCAGCTTTGGATAGGGGCAGCGACAAAGCCCTTTAAAAAGTGAATAAAAAAAACTTTGGATAGAAACATTATTCTGACAGATGTCACTTTTTCCAAAATGACTTCGTCGAATAGAATCAGATTGGTCATAGTTAAAAAATTACTATGTTTTGTTCTTTATTCATATATTTATTACATACATACATAAAATAAATTGTAACCAAAATACAAACAAAGAAACAGATTAGTAATTTAGATCTGGGTTGTAACTTAAAAATATATGTATTCAGAAAATGAAAAAAAAAATATTAATATCAAGACGAATGCGATAAATATGAATATTTATTTACTTGATTAAAATAATTAAATTAAATTCCACACTCGTCTGAGGAAACCTCAATCAAATCGGAAATGTAGCACAAATTCCACAGTAGATATAAAATGATAAAACCGTCATTATCAATAGTTCAATAAAACATTAATATAAACGTAAATTCTATTACTCACTAGTGGCTCAGCGGGGGTTTACCCGCATTTCCGGGGATCTTAAATATTCCCGTGATAAAAAGTAGCCTATGTGTTATTTCAGAACATATTCTAACTCTGAGCTTTTTTTTTTAAGGGACTTGAAGGAGTTAGCCTCTGATGGCTGTTACACCTTTACGCGGGCAATCGGTGAGCGCTGAGGGCTCTCAACCGTAGATTTAAGCAACTGCGCTGAGGGTGTCCCCTGCACGTGCGGGACCGTGCCTCGGCTCAGGGCGTTGCTCACTGGTTCTCACTGGTCTCACTGGTTTGATTATTTATGGAATTTTATATCGGACATTTAACTCTGTGCCAAATTTCATAGCGATCCGTTGAACCGTTCTGGCGTGAAAGAGTAACAAACATACATTCTCACAAAGTTTCATATTATGTAGTAGGATTACGTGTGTAAATCTTAAACGACTCAACTCAATGTACTAAAAGGAGACATAAAACGATTAAGCAAATTTTACTGAAACACTATCTTCTGTAATGTCAATATAAGGTTTATAATCTTTACACCATTGTTTAATCTTTATTAAACCATAATAAACCTAATTTCTTAATACAAAGATCTGACAGCCTTCACATTATCAGTCTAGCTGCCTCCGCGTGGTTCCACCCGCGTAGTTCCCGTTCCCGTGGGAATACGTGGATAAAATATAGCCTATGTTCACCGGAGGTAGTGTACCTTCATAATAGTGAAACAATTTTTCAAATCGGTCATGTAGTTTCGTAGCCTATTCAATACAAACAAAAAAATCAAATCTTTCCTCTTTATAATAAGTGTAGACTAGATAATTATAACTCAATCATTATCCTGAAAGCTGAAATGGATTTAATATCATAAATACCAGATTGCGTGTCGAATGAAAAGTACCATAATAATTATATGTAAGACTAGTTACTCCCTGTGGTTTCACTCCCAGGGATCTTAAATTTTATTGGGGTCAAAAGTAGCCATATGGTATTGGAGAACAAATTCTAACTATATGACAATTTTCATCGCGATCCCATCAGCCGTTCTGGCGTGAAGGAGTAACAAACAAACATCCATACATTCTCACAAACTTTCGCATTTATAATATTAGTAGGATTGATATAAATAACATTCGATTAAACGCAATGAGGGTTTCTAAAACAAATTCTGACACTAATTTCAATTTTGTACTTTCTTGCCATAGGAATGGATCATTGAATTAACATTACTTTTGGATGGGGATATTTGGCCTTTACCCAATCTGGGGACCTTACTAATTGTTAATAATAGTGTAGTTAAGAAAATAGTAAATAAAGGAATTATTGTAGTAAGATCAAATAAAGGCTTTTTTTTAATTATTATTATTATTTAGAGGTATGAAGAGGGAAATTAGCTACTTTTATTCCAGTTATCTCAATCTATATACAAACGAACTGCCGCCGGTGGTTTTGCCCACGTAGTTCCCGTTCCCGTAGGAATACGAGGATAAACTATAGCCAATGTTGCTCTCTGATAATTTAACTTTTCCCTGATGAAAGAATTATTCAGATAGGTACAGTAGTTCCCGTTCCTATTCATTACAAACAAACAAATCTTAACTTTCCTCCTCAGTGTTCATGTAGGGGGAAATAAACAATTCCCACAAAATCGGTCGATGTAATGCTATGTAATGAATTAAATATTACATCAACCTTGTAGGTTCAATATGTCCTCATCCGATCATTACTAGTTCGACCATGATAGAAAAATACGCCTTTTCATTCAAATGTACTTTATGCATTTTAAGGGATATATTTCGTGAAGACCTTTCGCCCGCGGTTTCATCCTCGTAGTTCCCGTAGGAATACCGGGGAGAATATAGCCTATGGCACTCACAAATAACGTAGCTTTCCATTGGTGAAAGAATTATTCAGATCGGTCCTGTATTTCAGAGCCTATTCATAACAAACAAATAAACATACTACCGATATTCATACAACAAGTAGATACTGTATTTTAAATGAAAAAAATATGTTTAAACCGTGAAAGTAAAAACCAGTGTCATTATTAAATTGTTTACAAGTCACTTTTTTACTTAACCTTGAACGTCCGCAGACAACGTATTTACGCTTCAAGAGCAAAGTGAAATCCTTTTATTTATATTCATTATGTAATATAAAAAGAATCCAAATAAATAGGAGTAACATACATAAAAACATGCTCGTAATAAGGGTTTTCATTTTACCATTATGTAACTAAAAACGTGGATGCCATTTTAAATATTTTCCATTATTCTCTTTAGCCTGAAGGTCTGAATATTCATGCGAACTAAGAAACGACCTCCACGATGATACCAAGATTAAATGGACTGTAAACTTGTGAAACACAGAAATCTAACACAAGGTCTAACAGTGCAGGTTTGAATCCGAAAAAGTTTACGGTAGATTAGGCAAATCTTTTAGAATTTTGCCATTATGTATTTCGTAGACGTCACACTCTGTTTGATGAAGGTTTTTGGACCAAATGTAGAGCCCTGGAAACTCCTTCAAGCATGTTAATGTAAAAGGGATTTCAAAAGAATCTCTTACTTGACCGATTTTGTATTTAATTCGTGATTCCTGGAACATCCTACTTGATATTTTAAATTCGAATGTTTGTGAAAATGTATGTGTTGATGTTGTTACGTTTTCATGCAACAACGGTTGAAGGGATCTAGATAAAAATTGGCACAGAGTTAGTTTATGTTTTGGAATAGGTAATACATAGGCTTCTCTTTATCTACTTTACATATTTTGTTATTATAATTTGTTCAATACAAAATACTGGTCCGATCTAAATGATTATTTCACCAATAGCGAGCTACAGTATCAGGGAGTAACATAGGTTATATTTTATCTCTTTTCCCACGGAAACAGGACCAGCGCGGGTGTAACCGCGGGGTGAAAGCTATTAGGCAATATTTTAGCTCTATCTGCGGTAGTAAATAAACTATGGCGACTTTCCCACATTTATCAAACGACCTTTAGAAAATGGTGCAGGCTGCTGAGTAGAATACTAATGAAGATACGAAGAAGATATGATATTCGTTTCATATTTGTAGAAATCGAGTACAATTATAAATACTGTGAAATGCGACTTAGGACACGCTTTATTAAGGGTTATTTTACAATGGCTGAGGAATTAAAAGTAAGGATAAAATCGATACCTATATCATCATCATCATCAGCCTATCCTGGTCCACTGCTGAACATAGGCCTCCTCCAGCGCACGCCATTGGGCTCGGTCCTTGGCCTTTCCCATCCAATTTTTCCCCGCCACCTTGGAGATATCGTCCGACCACCTGGCCTTAGGGCGTCCTACATCACGTTTGCCGATTCGCGGTCTCCACTCAAGAACCCGCTTACCCCAACGGTCATCGGTTCTACGGCTAATATGGCCGGCCCATTGCCACTTCAGCTTGCTTATCTTAAGGGCTATGTCGGTTACTCTGGTTCTCTGTCGGATCACCTTATTTGGTATTCGATCCTTCAGAGAGACTCCGAGCATAGCCCTTTCCATAGCCCGCTGAGCGACTTTAAAAGTATGGACCAGCCTTACCGTGAGTGTCCACGTTTCGGCTCCGTATATCATTACTGGTAGGACGCACTGATTGTAGACCTTTGTCTTTAGGCTCTGTGGTATAGGTGACGAGAAAACTCGACGCAGCTTCCCAAATGCTGCCCAGCCCAGCTGAATTCTTCTGTTTGCTTCCCTCTCGAAGTTGTTTTTACCTAATTGCAATGTTTGCCCGAGGTAAACATATTCTTGAACAACTTCGAGAGTATCGCCATTGACAACTGTCGGTTCCGGAGTAACATGTTTGTTAAACATTATCTTGGTTTTATCCAAGTTCATCCGGAGACCGATGTGTAGAGAAGATTCAGCTAGGCTGCTCAGCATCTGTTGTAACTCTTGCAACGATTCAGCCATAATGACGATGTCATCTGCAAATCGCAAGTGAGAGATGTACTCCCCGTTTATGTTGATGCCCCGTCCTCTCCAGTCAAACGTCTTAAACACATCCTCCAGCGCGTTGGAGAACAATTTTGGTGATATGACATCACCTTGTCGCACCCCTCGGCGCAGGTGGATGCGTTTCGTCTGCTGGTTCTGGATTTGGACGGTCATCGTCGCGGCTTCATACATACATCTCAACACTTGGATATATCGCCAGTCAACTTGGCATCGTTGCAGAGACTCCAGAACAGACCAGGTCTCGATGGAGTCAAAAGCCTTCTCGTAATCCACAAATGCTAAACACAGGGGCCGATTATACTCTTCGGACTTCTGTATAATCTGCCGCACTGTGTGGATGTGGTCGATGGTGCTATATCCTCCTCGAAAACCGGCCTGCTCCGGTGGCTGAAACTCGTCGAGTCTTCTCGCGAGACGGTTTGTGACGACTCTCGAAAACAGCTTATAGACATGGCTCAGGAGTGAAATGGGTCGATAATTTTTCAATAGGGTCTTGTCACCCTTCTTGAAGAAAAGAATGACCACACTCCTATGCCATGCCTCTGGAGTTCTCCCTGAGAAGAGGACAGAATTGAAAAGGACCTGAAGCTCCTTTAGGACTGGAGCTGCTCCCGCCTTTAGGAGTTCAGTCGTAATTCCATCCTCCCCAGGGGCTTTTCCATTTTTAAGCTGCCTAAGAGCCGCCGAAATCTCGTCTAGGCTGATTTCTGGCAGGTCCTCAATGAAGTGGCGGGTCAAGATACCTATATAATGTATGCATATCTATATTGATACTAGCTGCCGCCCCGCGGTTTCACCCGCGTAGTTCCCGTTCCCATGATCACTTAGGGGTATAAAAAATAGATAGTAGCCGATTCTCAGACCTACCCAATATGCACACAAAATTTCATGAGAATCGGTAAAGCCGTATCGGAGGAGTTTAATCACAAACACCGCGACACGAGAATTTTATATATTAGATAGAGTGATACGTGACAATCAATTGATTATTACCTGGGAAACCATTCCATATTCTTCTTGATGCAAACAAAATTAAATATGGTCATTCACGACAATTGGAAACTACATAGTAACAAACACGCAGTCTAGGTTTCTCTAGCTGCACTAATATAATAAAGATGAAAGTTTTGATTTCTTATTTGCTTGCGAATCGGCTCCGAAACTACTGGACCGATCTGAATATTTCCTTCACCAATGGAAAGCTAGATTATCAGGGAGTAACATAGGCTATATTTGATCCCCGTATTCGGAAGGAAACGGGAACTACGCGGGTAAATCCGATCGGAGGAAGCTGTTACTATATATAGCAATATGTTTGGACTTACTAACCCTGAGACCAATGTTTATGTAAAAGGCGGGGAAAAGCAGTAAATCCATCATTGTAAAATTGCCCGCTCATTGTTTCATATCCAAATAATATACTAGTCGCAGTTATTACCAAACACATAAAACTTTTATTACCCAAGTCAATTTGTCTGTTTGTACTATATAAAGTATTGATTTACTTTACCAAGTACCTACATATTCGTGTTTAATTTGTGTACCTACATAACATGATACTACTTTTACGTAGGTATAAAGTTTATTGATTCGAGTATGTTAAAAAACTATAAAATTATACTTTTTAACTGCTAAGACGATCATTAAATCAATTAACACTTTATTTACATTCGATTTTTTTTATAATTGAATTGATCGAATTGTTACATATTATGTGTGAGAATGTATGGATGGATGTGTGTTTGTTACTCTTATTTTTTTTTTCTAATGGACTAGAAGGTGTTAGCCTCAGATGGCTTTTACACCGTTACGCGGACTGTTTCGGTGAGCGCAGAGAACTCTCAACCGAAGGTGTTTGTTACTCTTTTACGCAACAACGGCTGAAGGGATCGCGATGAAATTTGGCACAGAGTTATACGTAATGTAATAGCAAATAGGCTTCTATTTATCCCGGGTATAGGCGGAAGCTCGTCTTCTTTGCTAAATGCTCCCAAGCTACTCGACCGATCTAAATATTTTATTTAAGCAGGATATATGAAGCAGTTGTAAACGTGTGTGAACTGTGATGATTCATATATGAGTCATTCATTAAACCCTGTCATTATGCAGAAACGGAATGACAAAATCAATGTGATTAGATAACCCCGCTATTACTAATAATGTATCAGGCAAGAAATATTATCAGTTATATTTAGATTGTGAATCATTCAGAAACTCCGCGCTACTACCTATTCTACTTGGTGATCCGGCGAACCGACCACCATCTATCTATACATATATATAAAACAAAGTCCCCGCCGCCTCTGTCTGTCTGCCTGAACGCGATGAACACAAAAACTACTGAACAGTTTTTCATGCGGTTTTCACCAAATTACGGAGTACTTCATGGGGAAGGTTTTTATGTATTTTATACAATTGATTGATTTTTAATTTTTTTCGATACAAACCTTGTCCTGCCTATAACTGGCGAAATCGGTCCAGCCGTTCCGAAGTTATGCGCGTACATACATTTCGCAGATTTATATGTAACGAAATTCTTCTACAATAATATTACAAAGAATATTTTATTTATTTTTATCAATATTTTATTTGTAACGAATAGGCTCCGAAATTATTGGGCCGATTTCTAAAATTCTTTCACTATTCGAAAGCAACATTATGAGGGTGTAACAAAGGCTAGGTATATGGTACCACCATATAACATAAGTCAAAATCCTTGATACTTTATGAAGCTGATGACTTAGTTTGGTTGAACACTCTATCCACTATATAGTTGAAATACATAGAATTTACGATAGAATTTGTAGTATTTTTATCAGCCAGTAAATCAACGTGACAGTGCAAAATGTATGCTTATAAAAGCATGAAATAGTATTTTTATGGTGCAGCTAAAGTGACGACAGCAGATTGTATGCTAAGATACGCTATCTGGACTATTGGACTATGATTCTTTAGCTCATAATAAAATTTATTGTTAGCAAATTGAGTTGTTATTACATTCTTGATGTTAACTGATATGACAAATTATTTTAATCCTCTTATGTTGATTTAACGTCACATCGAAGTCGTATTTAGTCTCTTTTTAGCGCAATATTTTCGTCCCTTTTTGACACATATGTTGCCAGATGAAGGCCATTTTAATTAAACTAATGTAATATAGATTGCGTGTTTTAAAAAAATGTTTGGGGAAAATTATGGTGCTAATAATTAGACTATTGTCATATGTTTATTTTGGCAGGTGCTGTTTATAACTATAAATAAAACATTTACCTCATCCCTGCTCAAATAGTACTGGAAAGAAAAATAGAGGAAGCACAGTTATTTAATTAATAAGCCAAAAATAGCACTAAAAACATTTTATTGGCAACACTAATAAAACGCGTACATTCGAAATTAAATTTTATTTATGTAAAATTAGGTCAGTTTATTGAATGAACCCAACCTCGGCGTTAAATTATCGACATTGTTTGAGTTGATAATTGCTTTTACTAATTGAAGCTTTTTAGCTATAAAGTTTCGTTTAAAAATGCCCTTCTATACCATTGTTGCTCAACACTAATTTGATAAAGTAAATTATATTAAAAATACCGTTTGATATTGCTAATATTTATTCGGGAATCTACGTAAAGTTACATAATTTTATATGCTTCTGCTTGATAAAATATCAAAATATCAATACCTATAGGACCTATAAGTAACGTAACTATATAATGATTCTCAAATTAAGTTAATGAAACTTTCGAGATATTTTTAAAAATGATTTAGGCATATCCGTCTCTAAAAGCAAAGTCTGCATGTCTTAAATCATCTTTAGAATTTATTGAAACTAGGTTAAGTATCTGCAAACAAACTTATGATATGCTCAGGATATTTTCAGAGTAATTAAAGATCTTAAGCATCAAAGTTGAGCGCCGTATTCACAATATTTAGGGAAGCTTTGATAAACCGCGCGGAATTACTACGATATTTTTCGATAGAAATATAATATTTATTTTTAAGGAAACCTCAGTATAAAATATACATTATTTAAATACTTTGGTATTTGTTAAATACCTAAAAGGTAACGAAAAAACCCGCCATTTCTCATCGCGGCGTAAAACCACAGAGGAGGTAATAACAGAATGATTCAAAACGAACTGCATGATATGAATTAAAATAAAATATGCACCAAAGAGGTTTGTATAACCACCAAAGAGGTTTGTATAACTATGAAGGAATAACCATAGAATAGTTTTTAATAAGTTCCTTTTCGCGCGTATGGTACCTATGATCAATTTGCTGCGCAATAGTAACGGGGGCCAGCTGAAAATCAGTGCTGTACCTTATGTGCAGCGTACACTGAGCTGGCCACCTAACTACACACAAGTTGGTCATATTGCTTCTCTTCTTAATATGTACTATCTGTGTTGATAATTTTATAAAATACACAGAGAATATATATTTTATTCAAAAAATTTTACGAATATTTTATTAAAAAATGTACTATGAAGTAATAATTTAATTATAGTATAGAGTCTGCCTGATATCAACATGGTGTTAATCAAATCAATTAAATTTTATCTATTTACAAGTATGTACTGTCATCATTATCTTTGATAGCAACCGTTTTTAGATTAAATATTACACTAACCTATTTTATAATAAGAAAAAGTGTTATTTAGTTATGGAGATATTACTGTGGCTATATTTTATATTTAATAAAGATAGTCTGACTATTAAATAGGACTTACTTTTGTAGATTTTCAACAAAGTTTTATTTAAAAATAATATGTGTGTTTTGATCCTAAATAAGTAAATGAAAATAAATATTGGTTAATTTGACACATGAAAAATATTTTATAGTAGTAGTGACTAGTACCTAATGCACTTACCATTAAACTTCAGATTTAAAAAGAAATGTTTTTTTTTTCATTTGATTACAAACCAATTATCTACTTACTCTTATCCCTGTCTTATTAAAAAGGGAAATTTTCATTAAAAATGGACCTAAATGTCTAAGTTATATTAACATAAGCATACCTGTTTATGTTTAATCTTTGGTGAAGCCTGGTATACTGCCTCGAGTTTTGGATTATTTGGTGCTTTCTTTGGTCTTGTGTTCTTAACTCCTAATGACCTTCCAAATGGCGCAAACCAGTATCTGAAACAACACTTTATTTAGATTTTTTTTATATCTTTGGACATTTTCCACACAGCCACTTTCAAACTAAGCAAAGCTTGTCCTGGGAAATACAGATAGCGAATATACTACATCTGTACTAATATTATAAAGTAGTAAAGTTTTTGAGTTTGTGATGTTGTAAGGCGTAATCGCTGGATCTATTGAAACAATTTTCAAAATTATAATAGAAAGCTATTTTAAAAACTATTTTCAATAAAATAGTTTTCTTTCCTTCTTTCTTTCTATGTTAATGTGGAGTCTCATATGGTATATATAATCTCCATATCCCCTCGAAAACGGGAAGTACACGGGTGGAACCGCGCGAAGGCAGCTATATATTTATTTTTAGTTAAATACAAAATAAAATATGGAAGTCTCTCAAGTATGTACCCCTCTGAGCTTTATCAGCTTCAATCATAATATGTATTATGGTGAGATATTAAACACAAGCCTTTACATATGCATAGAAAAATTAAATTCACACAAAGAACATTGTCTACGGCCTGCCCCATGTAAATAAATAATGCATATGTTCCTCAGACAAACAAATATCATTGTTTTATTGTATTTGTTACTCTTTAAAGAGCTTTTAAGTTATTCAAAACATTGTATGGTACTTGAATAACTTAGTACTATTGTTTAAAAGACCTTGGATGTTTCTGAAGTTTAAATTAAGGTACATATGTGTACTCCATTTTTATTACAAAAATTTTGATGTTTGTGAATGTTTTCCTTGTTTCATTATTTAGCTTGGTATTTACCTAATGTTTAAAATTAAATTACTAACTTTATTCAGAAGATGATTCAGGTAGATAATTGTTCAGAGTTTTTATATAGGTATAAAAAGATTTATACTCTATTTTTTAAAGTAACAGAAAGAAATATCAATAAAAAAATACCTGTAAGTAATGTACCTCCTATATTATTGATTTTATATATAATACGCATTTTGTTATTAATAATAGTTTTTGTTTTAAATTATTTATAAGTAGTTTCGATAAGTTTATTTATATATGTACCTATCTATTAACATAATAATAAACTATTTCATAAAATTACATTTAAAACAAAGCACTACACAATTAAAAAAAAATACTGAATGAACTAGATAAACCAGGATTTAGACTGCATCACATAGTTTAGCTTGTAAAATAACAGCAAGCGAATCAATTAGCAGATTATTTAAATAATTAATCAACCATGAATATAACTGGCATACATTCCTAGAAATTCAAACCGTTTCGGCTTAACTTACCTCTCTAGTATATTGCGGAGTACCATCAACACTAAAGCTAGGGGTAAAGGATATAATAGGTGCCTGTAATCTGAATAGACCACCGCTTTATCTGGCCCGGGAGCCAGATCTTCCCAGGTTGTATTAGGCGGAAGCCAAACATCCTCGTTCCAAAACTTATCCAACAAATACCGCACCATGACTAGCACTGATATACACAAATTTCAACTGTGTTTAATAAGGCACGGGTTTTCCGCACACGATTTTATTTTCACTGCATAAACACACCCATTTAAAACTAGCGACACAACCGTTTTGCGGGACACACAAATAGTGATTGATTTGATAATTTGACTGAATGAATAAACTGACTGAATTTTACTGGCGGTTAGACTGTCAAACTGACATAGACTTGATCTGTGTGACCAGATTTAAGTTGATAAGAAAATCGCATGGCTGTAATGAAATCTACAAAGCTGTTATGAAATGTTTGTAAATTAACACTTTATATGTATTGAATTAAACAATCTCAGCAAATTATATTTATTTATTTATTTATTTATTTATTTATTTAATATATCCAACAGCTACATACAACTTTACATGGTTAATACATTTAAAATAGTACATCCAGAGCCAATAATAGGATATCACAACATGAATATACTTATATAAGAGCAGACAGATTAAATTAACATTTACACAAGAAGGATACATTTAAAAGTATGTAGGTATGTGTATGTGTGTTTGTGTGTGTGTTTGTGTGAGTGTGTTTGTTTGTGTATGTGTGTGAGTATTTCAGTGTAAGCATCAGACCTTTTTCTTTAATAACTTTTGTAAAATTTTTGACTTAAAACTATTTTTTGTGCATGAATATATATCGATGTCGCTGAATTTCTTGTTATATAAATTCGTAACACGTGAGACAAATTCATTTTGACCGTAATTAGTGCGGCTTTGAGGAACACAAAACACTTTGTGTTCAGGTAGACGTGGGCTACGCTTAGGTATACACAACGAGAACTTCGATGTCAATGAAGGGGAGTCGAGACGAGAATTAACCACATCGTAGAGAAAGGTTAAGTCGAGAATTTCTCTTCTTACTGAGAGACTATGAATGTTATAATGAGTGCAAGCGTCTTCGTAACTAGTAAAGAACTTTTTATATTTGAAATTTAAGTGTTTAATGAAGATCCGTTGAATTCTTTCTAGTCTGTTTATATACGTGCTATATTGAGGTGTCCAAGATATGCTCCCAAATTCAAGGATGCTCCGCACATAAGCGAAGTATACCATTTTTAAGCACGAGAGATCAGAAAACGGTTTGCACACTCGCGTCAGGAATCCTAAATTTTTGTATGCTCTGTCCACAATATATGAAATATGTTCATCGAAAATCATTTTGCTGTCTAATAAAACGCCCAAGTCACGGATAACTTCCACACGTTGCAATTGTACTCCATTAATATTATACTTAAAGATTATCGGCTTAGTTTTACGAGTGAAAGTGATTTGGATGCATTTATCTGTGTTAACGCTTATTCTATTGTGCGAATAGTAAACAGCAAGCCGATTCAGGTCATCTTGAATTTTAGCGCAATCGTCTAGTGAGTTAATTTTTAGGAACACTTTCTTGTCATCTGCGTACAGTAAAAAATTTGAGTGTGTGAAGCAGGTATGTATATCGTATAAGTAAGCGTTATAGAATAATGGCCCCAAATGTGAGCCCTGTGGCACACCCGACGGTACCACCGTGAAGTCCGACTTATAGCCTCCAACTACAACAGCCTGTGTCCTATTTGAAATATACGACTTGACCCAACGGAAAAGATCGCCTTGTAATCCTAGGTTATACAATTTTTGGAGAAGTATGACGTGATCCACACGGTCGAACGCTTTTTCAAAGTCCGTGTAGATCACGTCTACTTGTGATTGACTATCCATAGATCGTAAAACGTAATTCACAAATTCGCCTAGGTTAGTGTTAACAGATCGACCTCTCAGAAAGCCATGTTGGTTATGTGTTACGTTCGAAGCAATACTAGAATAAATAAAATTGTATACAATACTTTCAAATAATTTTGATATCGTGTTCAGGATTGAGATAGGTCTATAATTAGCGACATTAGACTTTGAGCCTTTCTTATGAATTGGCACGATATGGGCTTCCTTCCAGATTTTAGGGAAGGTACCTTCGTTAATGGATCTGTTAAATAAAATTGTCAAAGGAAATGCCAGACCATCGGCGGCTTTAACTAAGAACAAGGGAGGAATATTATCACTGCCAGCTCCCTTAGCTGTGTCTAACTTACGGATGTGTTTCAAGACTAATATTTCAGTAAATTTAATAGTGTGAATATAACCGGATTCTCCTCTAGGTGGTGGCTCCAAAACATGATTATGGTATTCATCTGCCGGGTGGTTATAGACGCTATTGAAAAAATTATTAAAACCTTGACATATGTCCTCACCCTTGCTTAATTTATCTAGTCCATGTAACATAGTCTGAGGATATCCAGTATTACCCCTCGATCCTCTCATAGATCTAACGAAATTCCAAAGTTTTTTGGGATCTTTTTTTATGTTATTCTGAGTCATTTTTACATAACTATTGTAGCAGTTTGCTTGTAGTGTTTTTTGCCTAGCTCTAAGCATTGAAAATTCATCATAGTCACGTGGATTATGAAAGCGTTTCCATTTTCTATGTACTTTATACTTTTCGTTAATTAGTTTGATTAGACTAAAGTTATACCAAACGAGTGTGTGGGTTTAGTGATAGCTATGGGGACATGTAGTACAATTATATCATTTAAAATATTATAAAAAATTTGCACTACATCATCAACTGACCCTCCGCTGAGTTCCGTGTGCCAATCTATTTTGGAAAGCTTTTCATTAATTATGTTATAATTTGCTTTATGAAATTGGTATTTGATTCTATCTGATTTAGCTAAGGCCGGAACCAATATGTCATGTGCCGTCATCTCAAGAGTATTGTGAGCAGTATCTTCCTTTACTAATGGCTGTTTGCTAAGGGTGAGTTCTAAGAAAAAGTTAGAGAAACATAAATCTAAAGTATTTCCGCTAGCATTAGTATAATAATTAAATTGTTCAAGACCAAAGAGATGGAGATCGTCAATAAGTTTCTGCGCTGCTTCCTGTGTTCTTGTGTAGCCTTCATGATTAACCACCGGAAACTGGTCTTTCCACTGAATACATGGTAAGTTGAAGTCACCGACCACCATTAACAACTCGTTGGGCAAAGAATTCACAACATCGGATATTGAGCCAATAAGTCGATAGACATGTTCGTCCTGGTCGCTCCTTCCACCGCATATATACGTAAGACATATATGAAGATCGGATTGAGCTGAACCGAGTGAGGCTCGGGGAATTGTTATCCATAATGATTCGGTGGGGCGTTGACATGACCATTCTGAACGGAGTCTAGCTCCTAATGTTCGTTTTGCACATATTAGTACTCCACCTCCCACAGTTTTAGTGATGCGGTCACTACGAAATATTTCATAACGGTTGTCACACAGTTCCGCATCCAAAATACCCTCGCAAAGCCAAGATTCAGTTATTAATATAACATCGAAATTCAAATTGCAAATATTACGATAGAACTCAAGTGTCTTTGACCTAAGGCCGCGCACGTTTTGATAAAAAAAATTCAAATTATCGATAGCCATTGATAACCGTTCATTGTATTAATATATCCTGATTTATATATGGGAACGTAGAAATAATTGTTATAGTATAAGAGATGAATTCTGTATGTAATTTGTATGTATGATGAATTAGATAAGGTCTGTGTAAATAATGTTTTAAGTGTATGAGGTGAGAGTATGTAAGACACGTATTGTCTGTGTGTGGAAGTGTTACACTGATACTGCTTAGAAATTAAATAGAGGATATTAACACTAATGCCATACCAGAAGGTTGATACTAATATTATACAGACTAGTCACTTCAACTTTTGGAGAAATTCGACACCCTTTACACGGAGAGCCTCAGTACCAACATCTTTTCGCAAATATACTTGGCCGTATTTCACCCATACAAATTGGTAGTTTTTATCTTTGGCGAATTTTCGAGTGGCTGCATGTAATTTCTTTGATTCGGGGGATAGATGTTCTGAAAGATATATTCTACGGCTTTCTCCTTCAATTTCGATGTGCTTTGAGCTCAGCTTATCCGTTGCGTGAGCTTTATTGTAGCGGCTCATCGCGGAGAGAAGATCATCGCGTTGCCGAGGCGAGGATAGGCTTACTATGATGTTGCGTGGCCTGTTTGCGTCATTATTAATTTTGGCTACTCTACGGCAGGCGCGGATGTCTGTGTCCACAATCGGGGTGGACAAGACAGCGCAGACTTTTTTGAAGATGTTTATAACATTTTCATTTTTGTTCTCTGGTACGGCTTGGATTTCTAAATTATGACTTCTTGATATCTGTTCCACTGTAGATAAACGGCCATTCAAGCATTGAATTTCATTTTTCAGTTGTAATTGTTCTGATTGAAGTTGTTGAATAATGATATCCTTTTCTTTGATCTCGCTTCTTACATCCTTTAACTCGTCCATAATAAAATCTGTGGTGTGAGTAAACTCTTCTTTTACCTGGGCTATGGCGGTATTTAATTCCGCGGCAAACATGATTTTGACATCGTCTAATAAAGCAGCGCGAAAGTTCATCATGGCAGTAGACGTCGGAGATAGTTTTTGATCCAGGAGTGTACTTATGCTTTCCAAGGTCAAGGTTACAGGTTGCCTTGAGCCGGTGCCGGAAGAGGTGTGTCGCGACGGCGGCAGTTTATGCAGGCCGGGGCTAAGGCCTAGTTTAGGCGAGTTGCAAGGAGATTTCTTGTCGCGCCTGCGAGTGACGTTAATGCATGCGGGGCACTTAAGTTTCGCAAGTTGATCAGCATCAAGCTCAGCCACGTTATCTCGACTAATATTTAAGCATTGGAAGCAAAATGAAGCGTTGCAAGCGTTGCATTTCAAAAACAAATTTGCCTCTAAAAACTTCTTACAACCGGCGCAATCCATTTTCAGTACTCTCAGTAAGACAATAAGGTTTAATTTAAATGAGTATATTACTCGATGACGTTATCACTTGAGACTCAGGTGTAAATAAGTTTATGTGCCAAGCGTAGCTTAAATTCGCCGCGCGCCGGTACTGTCTCGGTGGCCGAGTGGTAACGCAGCAGTACTCACGCGCAGGGGCCGCCGGATCGAATCTCCAAGTTGTAGTTGAGGTTTTAATTCCTTTCAAAAATTTGTTGGGATTTTGACAACACCACGCGTTCACCTTCGCTCTTCCATCGACGAATCCCGCGCACCAGCAGTTCTGCGTCCCGCTTCCGCCGCCCACTGGGAGGAGCCTCTCGTAACAGAACCACAAGATAGTACGAGAGGCACCGATTTCGGCAAATTGACCAATAGCGAATTTAATTTGTGATTTAATTTAAAAATTACAGAAATAACAAATAACACGTCTGCTCAGTATTACTCATAGATGATACATTGTTATTTATTCAAAAAATATCATATTGGAACATGTTTAGAGAATTGAGTACAAAGTAGTAACTGATGGACGGGCAATGTTGCCTATAACTAAGCCTAGTATGAGTTTGTTTTCTTAGTTTCGTTGCTTTAAAAAAAATACGCGTTTTCCTGTATACCTTCCAGGCTCAGTTTCAGATAGCGTCTTTTTTGAAAAAATATGCGTTATATCCACAGTTACTCGTCACGCAATAATATCCAAAGTTTTATGGATACTCAATGAACTATAGGAAATAAAAGAAAATTTAACATGATTTATTTGAATAGATATATTCTTTTTAACAGTCAACCAAATTGAAATAACCAACAAAAAAAACAATTAACACTCGTTTAACGATGTTTCTCTTATACTTATACTTAGATCACTAAAAATGTACCAATTCATCACACCAATTCGTCATTTCATTAGCTTATCAAATACCAATAAATATGCTTGTCTGGTCAACCATCTTATGGTTAATCAGGTCACGTACATTTTTGTCATACATCTTAAAGTACTGAGTCTTTACTAGCAAACAGCACATAGGCAAAATCTTTAGCCATTTGTTGCCGGGAACAAATTCAATTAAGAAGTTCTATTATTAGAAACTATGTTTTTCCCAGTGCTCTTCAGTATCAAACAACGACTACCTTCTTCAACCAATGTAAATATTACACAAATCAAATCTTAGAAACAATCCTAAATACAAGATCAATCGATAGTAGTAATTATATAACAGGTAAATTAATTTTTCATTTAAATGCTTTTTCTTAACGATTTAAGTTCAGAACTGGATTCGCTAAAGGTACACTGTGAGATAACAAATGAACTCGAAAAATGCCAACATATTTTCACATCTTTACACAGCTTTAAAATATTCACTCTTAATATCAGGAGCATCCAGAAAAACTTTGACACCTTTCTTGTCGGTTTCTCACGACTAAATTTGGAAATTGACGTAATAATATTGACTGAGTGTTGGTTAAATGACTATGTAACTGCTCCACATATAGCAGGATACTATTCATATGCAACTGCTAATAACAGAAACCAAAATAGTGGGGTAGTGGTGTACCTAAATAATATCTGGATCGCTACAGTATCGGAACCTATAATAGAAAATGCTGATGTTCTAGCGATTAAAATACCTAAATTAGTTACCATACTCGGCATATATCGATCACCTTCGAATAAAAACCTCGAGGGGTTTTTGTCATCGCTAGAATCATACATAGCCAATAACCAACTAGAAAAATTACCCCTGATTATAGCTGGAGATTTAAATGTGAATATAATGACCAGTACTGATAGCGTCCAAAGCCTAGAATACCAATGTTTTATGGCAGAAACTGGGCTCCTGCCAGCGATAGTCCAACCAACCAGAGCCTCAGCATGTCTGGATCATATATATATAAGTACTTGTTTTGCCAAGTCTGCAATTGGTATTGTTTGTCATACTGATATTACTGATCATCACTCAGTCATGTTAGGTGTCAATCTTAATAAGCCTAAAGTGAATCGACAAAGCCGTCTTAAATTGAAAAGAGATTACGACGCTATCATGGGTGATCTGTTAGAAATTGACTGGGGTGAGGTTTACGGAGCTAAAGATGTGAATAATGCAACAAATATCTTTTCACGGAAATTACTGGACTCTATTAAAAGACACACAACAGAAATTAGAATTAGTAGGTCTAAGTATAATCTTAAACCCTGGATAACGCCGGGGCTTATGCGTTGCATGCGTCACCGTGATAAATTACATTCGCAAGCTAAAAAAGAGCCTAAAAACGAAATTCTACAACTTACTTATAAACGCTACCAAAATTTCTTTACAGGACTAATCCGAAAACTTAAAATTGAATACGAATCCAAAGAACTGAAACATAATTTAAATAATCCTATAAAGCTATGGAAATCCATTAAATCCTTTTGTAATTTAAACCCAAGAAACCAAGATTCAACCGAACTTCTATCTCTTCCTGGCACTTTAAACTCACAAAGTTCAATAGATCTTAGTAACACTCACTTTTCCACAGTTGGTCAGGAACTTGCTAGCAAAATTCTACATAATATGAATTCCAGTGAAGCTAATCTAGCAAGCTCCGTCGGAGCCAAATATACTCCTGCAGACTCTTTCTTTATGCATCCCACCGATGTACATGAAGTTGATTCACTAATAAGCCAACTACAAAATGATAAAGCCCCGGGTGTTGATGGTCTAGATAACATTCTGCTAAAACACATAAAAGTTTCCATAGTTAAACCGCTGACACATGTCTTTAATTTAAGCCTCGCGACTGGGGTCTTTCCCGCTGACTGGAAACTGGCTTTAGTTTGTCCAATACACAAGAGCGGTCTTAAAGACTCGCTGAACAACTATAGACCTATTTCGCTTCTGGGAGCTTTCTCTAAACTTCTGGAAAAGCTTGTTAATAAGCGTTTAGTTAATTTCCTCGAGTCACACCACTTAATATCCCAAAAACAATTTGGTTTCCGGAGTGGTAAATGTACGGAAGACGCTGTGTCTCTGCTTTGCTCAAAAGTGTCCACACAACTTGACAACGGGAAGTGCTGTTTGGGAATTTTCCTGGATTTAGCAAAAGCCTTCGACACTGTCTCCGTTCCGATTCTTTTGAAAAAATTAGATAATATGGGAATTCGGGGTATTGCCGGAGATTGGTTCAGAAGTTATTTGCTGGAACGGAGGCAGTGTGTGAAGATAGCAATGACCGTTAGTAGACCGCTCCCCATTACTTTTGGCGTGCCCCAAGGTAGTATATTAGGTCCCACGTTATTTAATATATATATCAATGATATTCACGACATACTTATTGAGAACGGCGAGGTCATCTGTTATGCGGATGATACTGCAGTTGTTATACATGGTTCAAATTGGAAAATGGTTTCATCCCTTGCTGAAAGTAGTATGTCGCAGATTAGTGATTGGCTCAGCAGAAACCTGCTTACTTTAAATACAGACAAAACCAAGTTCATATGTTTCCACAAAACATCTGCCTCTGCACCTCCAGAGAATAATATGAGTATTAGAATACATCATCTACAATGTACTCTTGGTAGTTCATGTAGCTGTGTGTCGATAAATAGAACTAAATTCATTAAATATTTGGGAGTGCTAATAGATGAAAATTTGAATTTTAAGAAGCATATCGAAAGTCTTTCAGCTCGTGTTAGGAAAGTGATAAATATTATGCGAAACCTACGGAACACTATATGCAGAGAACTGCTTATCACAATTTACATCGCAATGTGTCAGTCACTCATACTATATTGTATTACCTGTTGGGGAAGTGCTGCAAAAACCTTTATGATTCGAGTTGAACGAGCACAACGTTCTGTGCTTAAGGTTATGCTCAAGAAACCTTTTAGATATCCAACTGCGGACTTGTATAAACAGAGCGGTATTTTAAGTGTGCGTCAACTATTTATTTTAAAAATATCCCTTGATGCACACAAGCACTTTCGTACAACTACTAATGACATATCGAAGAGACGAGTTCATAAAATTCCTACTCCTGCAGTCAGTACTTCTTTTGCCCGACGTTTTGGTCTTTCCTTAAGGGCACACGTTTATAATAGTATTGTTAAATTCTGTGACATTAAAAATAAGTCGGTTAGAGAAGCAAAATTAATAATACATAAATGGTTGAGCACTTTGTCTTACTCTGCTACTGAAGATGTTCTCAGTATTAAAAGTTAGTTATATACTAAATCACATATGAATTATTTGACTATATTATATTTTATATATATTATTTATTATACTATATTTTAACTAGATAGATATTAAAAAAAATTGTAATTGCCTTTTTATTATTATATACTTAATTATTCAAGTATCTTTAGTTTTATATCCATTCATTTATCATCACTATAGTACATATGTTTGAAATTGTGTATGAATACGTTAATAAATTAGTTTAGTTTGTTACCATGAGACAGGACATATGCCTAGTTATAGAAATTTGTATGAGGCAATGATTCTTATCTGCAAAATTGGTTTTCACGATACAGGCCTAGCCTAGTGTGAAGATCGCTGTCAAAAATATGTATATCAAAATAAGTTTAAATAAATAAATAAATAAATAAATATTAATCAGTCATCTTATTCCCAATTTGTTTCTTCACTTAATGATGTGGTGAAGGAAGATAGCACTACTGACTTAAATGCCTTAGTAAAGTGATGGCAAGTTGGCATTTTATTAGTAGGACACTGTTTCATTATCAATCCAAAAAAATTCTCTAAGGGGTCTTGATTAAAATGACGTAGATTTAAATACTTCAAATCCATCATGTCAACACGCTTCCAAATGTCTTGAAAGGATGTTATAGTAATAATATAACCGTTTACACATCTTTCGTTTCTAAGCTTCAATAGGTTATCTGTTTTATTAACCATTAGTGTTTGTAGTTTCCTTTTATATTCAGGCCACAGTTCATGGTGAAAACTATTTTTACTTACATATTCGCGTAATCCAATAGTTATATCTGCTCTTGAGGCAGGGCCATTGGTACAATCAAATAAACGGTCAAGTTCTTCAACAACATGTGCCGTTTCCAACATTCCTTTTTCTTCTTCTACATTTTCTTCAGAATCTGCCAGTAACTTTAGAATAGCTGCCACCGTATTGCTTAGCATTTCTGCCGCAAGCTTAACCCTTAATTTAGATCTAAACTTTGGATCAATGTGTAATTTAGTAATTTTATCAAACTGAAGCAAAGTCTGATTCTTTTCCTCTACTTTAACTAAATGAGACCATTTCCCTGTTCTGTTATCGATTGTAAGTTCACCACCTTGATTGAAATTATTTCTGATTGATTTAAAAAGGTGTGGAACATCGTAGACTACAAAAATCTTATCATCATCTAATAAAAAATAGTTTGAATCCTGAGAGTTGCCACTTAATGTCTTTAGCAAGTTCAATGCACTTATATTCATTGGTCCCTGGTCGCACACGGTACATAGAACAGTGAATCCAGCCTCAGTTACTGCTTTAATTACAGATGTAATCATGACGGACACCTTCTCTGTAGCTATTGTTTCACTTACAAAATAATATGCAATGGGTTGTTTTATTTTTTTACTAACCCCTTGAAGCATGAATACTAACGCACAATCAGCAATTACTGTGGAACGTCCACCTTCTTCGCCCAAATCTTCATATCCATCCATTTGGTCCGTAGCAGAATTATATATCAGTGTTTTCGTCAGAGGTATTGTATCAAACAAGAGGACAACTAGTTTGTCTTTATCTGGTAACCTTTCAGATGTTTTTTTTAAATGCATCATTATAGTTGGATTTATACCTGGCTCCATTTCCATATTCTCCAGTGGTCCTGGACACCAGGAAACTTCAGGAGACTTCTGAATATCTAAAGCTAATTTGTTCATCCTAGTGCAGTGTGGTCTATTAGGTTTCCTTTGTTTATTTGGTCTGGATTTAAATACCGGCGATGAATTTTCTAATTGATTTACCTTCTTCTGTAGATTTCTTATTTGTGTTTGACTTATCTTTAATTTATCAAGTAATTTTCTATATGCGGATGATAAACTTTGATTTCTAGCTGAACTTGAGTCCGAGGTTCCTGAAAATGAGAATAAATAAATAAATATCCCAGGACATTTTCACACATGGCCAATCTGATTCCAAAGTAAGCAGAGTAATATGGTAACCAGATAGCTGATATACTACTTTTAAATGCATACTTATATAGATAATTACATCCAGACATTGAATTACAAACAAACATATTCATGCATACAAATGTTTGTTGAATAAGAGTTATGGGAAGCCTAAAATCCTGGTAGAAGTAGGGGGACATTGAAACTCTCTCAACTTGGTAGGGCATTTTTAGAGATATTTTATAAAGATTTTTTTTTTCTAAAGAACATACCTGGACTTTGTGAACTTCTCCGCAGATCTTGTGAAGAGGATGTTAGTGTGGTTGGTGATGGGGCTCCTGCAATTGGAATACCGCCAATTTAATATTGGAATTATAAAAAATACCTAACAAATATTGTTGAAAAATACAGGGTAGTTTTACTGGATATCGTATAAACAAGAAATGTTTTAATTAGTCAGAATTTCAATAAGAAACTTTGAGCGTCAACAATGCATGACTTAAGTCAAATCTTAATTATTTCAGAACTAACCAGCATATTGGTACAATAATAATTTAATAGAAAATTTCAAATTTTTACTAATAAGAGAATTTCTATATTTAATGATACTTACTAGGACTACATGATTGTGAATCATATGTGGGGGATGCTTCCGATGCCGACCTTGATTCTTGTGGATCAAATAATTCAAAGACAGTTTCTGAAGTTGTCGGTTCTAAAACTAAAATGATAATATCATGTTATTACTGGTAATTTAATTATCAATTTTATTCTGTAAATCTGTAAGTTCGTAAAGAAATTACATAGCATATCTGTATGGCAGTAATTGTGATCTACAATAGCACAGTCCATGGACTCATCCTTGGCTATGTGGCACGGGAATTCTTTTAATACATCTTCCGTCAATACTTTAACTGCAAGGTTAAGACGTGGAATAGCTGCTTTCCTCAATTGCGACTTTTTCTTGCTAAAATCTTTTGGTAGAAAATGTTTGCCACATATATATTTTAGTTGATGTAACTTCTCTATGGGCACATATACTAAATCCTCATTTCCTGTTGCTGCTACCCATTGTTTACATCTGCAAAGGTAAATTGGGTGTTTTATGTAAATAATCTAAGGATGATCTATAATTCTATTAACTTTTTGTGCCTGCTCGCGGGCTATAGGAAGAACCCAAGTTAGGCGGAATGCTAACTTCGTGATCTGAGATTATGATTCTATATAATTTAGCAGGATTTAGATTATTTATTTCTAACAAAACTGCTTATCTGCTTACTTCCTGCCCCGCCTAAGCAGGGACCGGAGGAGCAGAAGATTTCTAACAAAACTAATAATAAAATATAATTTACCTTACATGTTTAAACGTGTGAATATAAGGCATATCAATGATTTAAGCTTACCGATCTTCGTTCAATGGAAATTTGGCCATAAAAATCCTTTTTTTGTCTCCTGATTTACTTGTTTTTATATGGCAAATTTCGCACCGTATCATCGACATTCTTTAAGGTGGTGCAAAGATGCGGTATCCGTATATCTCCTATATTATTAGGTATACTCTTAGGTATGTCTGAACATGATACTTGGAAGTTGATGGGTATTAAATATTTATTGAAATGTAAAGATTGGTTAATAAAATGAAGTGTCTAATTTAAAAAGATTTATGTACACAACACAACCTATCACCATAGATGATACATAATAAGCCTATCACAGAATACAAATTACTCAGTACCAACACTCTAAAATACAATACAGTCAGTCCAGTGCAGTGATACCAACCAAACCAACATGCAATGTCATAGACAAGCAAGTCATAGAGAGTAAGTTTTGTTTGTGTTTGAAGCAAAGAAACTAAACCCAACCCATACCTACTGCAGATTTTCTAAATTTAAGAAATCGGATTAGTCAAAATCATGATGTGACGCATGAGCGACAGCAGAGCTTTAAAAATATATCGATTTTGATATCTGAAAATAAATATCGAAAATTGATATATCGCGGAAAAAAAAAATAGCTAATTAGTATCGATATTTTTCTGAAAAACCCATTTTTATACCTATCCCTAGTAATAACCTATCAGAGATAACCTATCAGGACAATTTGATTGAACGCTGCAATGTGTCATATGTGCGCCTAATGGGTAGTGCAGTAGCAGTATAGACATTTGCTCGAATCCCATTCGGGGACAGAACCTCTCCTCCCACCACCATCCACCGCACCTTCAGTCAAAAGCCAGCCGGTCTAGACATAAAAAGGAAGCACCACCACCTGTCTCTGTAGACGTACACCCAGTGAAGATGGAGACATCACCAGTTCACACGGCTACAGCCCCGTTGTCTAGGGCTGTGTTACCGCAGCCTGAAATGCAATACCTAGACGAGGCCAGCACCTCATCTGCTGTGACTGCAGAAGTGCAAGTCTGCGTGGAGAGGGAAGAGTTACCAGTCGTTAGTATACAGAACATAGAGGGTCTGCCCCTCGGTGAAAATAAAACAGAAAATATTTTTGCTATAATGAACTCTGAAGGCATCCAAAGTGCAGACGATATAACGAATGCTGCAGATTGGAAGAATATAACTACTAAATTACAATCTAGATCGAAAACGAGTAAAACTAAATTTTATTTGCGAGAGTACGACGCGAACAAACACTGCGGCGTGGTGACGGCCGAGAACCCCAAGCCCTGCAACAGGTCCCTCACGTGCAAGGCGCACGCGTTTTCGCTCCGGAGGATGGTGGAGGGGCGGTCGAAGCCGTTCGACACGCTGCTGGCCGAGCACCGGGCGTCGCGGACCCCGGCGTGGCGGCCGCGGCGGCGGCTGCGGCGGCGGCGGCGGTGGTCACGGCCATAGATACAACACTATATACTAGAGAAAACATACCTGGACTATGTGAACTTCTCTCCAGATCTTGTGAAGAGGATGTTAGTGTGGTTGGTGATGGGGCTCCTGCAATTGGAATACCACCAATTTAATATTGGAATTATAAAAAATACCTAACGAATATTGTTGAAAAATACAGGGTAGTTTTACTGGATATTGTATAAAAAAGAAATGTTTTAATTAGTTAGAATTTCAATAACAAACTTTGTGTGTCAACAATGCATGACTTTATAGTCAAATCTTAATTACTTCAGAACTAACCAGCATATTGCTTACAGTAATCATTTTTACAAATAAGAGAATTTCTATATTTAAAGATTCTTTCTTTGACTACAAGATTGTGTATTAAAGATTAGGGATGCCCGTTACGATACGATATATCGGAATATCGATACAACACTATATCGATATTTGATGCGATATTTTGACCATACGATACGCTTCGATATATCGCATTCTTATAAAAATATCGCATCACCGTCTCGTATCAAACTATGGCGGTGATTAATTTGTATAATTTTTAAGTTCCTATTAGATCATCACTAAACGATAATAGACAGTGCCATTGAATTGAATATATTGTTATTAGTAATAAGAGAATGATAACGTCGACAAAATTGTTTATGGAACAAGAACAGCCGGCTTTAGCCGTAATAGGTTAAATCCACAACACTTATAAAAATTATTATTTTTGCGTTGTATAAGTGCTGATCAATGGTAATTGTGTTTTTTTTTTTTTATTAAAACTTTTTTAAATACATACCTATAATTATTTGTTTCTTTTAAAAAAATAAAAGAATATAGTAAAACTACTAAAAAGATAACCCTTTGCACGATATATACTCATTATATCGCATATTAATAGAAAGGCATGCGATACGGTTACGTTACGATATATCGATACAAAGGAAATCGATAATATCGCGTATCGATACAACCAAGTTCGATACAGTTACGATGCGATATATCGATACAATACACTTTTTTGGGCATCCCTATTAAAGATTACCTTTAGTAATTCATAACATAAACAAATCCCGATTCTTGACCATAGAGGCATACATAGAGTATACAATTGCAGTATATCCAGATTAGAAAAATTAATAGCATTTAGGCCTCATACGCACGAGAGTTCGAATACATCAAATATTATTATATTATATTATATTTTTTTGGGCGGTAGGTGTGAAAAAGTACACAACGTTTTTTTTTTGTTCTCTAGTAAAATTTTATTAAAATTATTAAAACTAGTTATTGCATTACAATCTTTATGTTAAATTAAAGATCAGGACACCCTACTTGCCGGTTAGTGTTATCTCCTTGATTGATATAGCACTTCACTGTTTTTGCACTACCATTTCACTGCACTACACAATGGACAATATCAAGGAATCAGTATCTCAAATGCAGCAGCTCTTTACAAAGCAGATGGATTCCTTTCAATCACAGCTGGTAAAGTCATCTTCACCATCCACCATTGTGACTTTGACTGCAGACTTTACGGCTTTTAAGGCCTTTGTTCTTGCTGCACTACAGACACTTCAAGACCAAGTTCAGTACCTTTCCCGCAGCCTGGATAATATGGAGATGCAGAGTCGGAAGAAAATATTACTGTTCCATGGATTACCTGAGGGTCAGTTAGATGTCACAGCTTCAGTAGTACATACTGTTGTAAATCAACTCAAGGTGACGGATTTTTCTGTGGACAGCATCAGTCGCTGCCAACGAATGGGCCGTGCTACTCCAGATAAGTCCAGGCCAATCCTAGTCAAGATTCGTGACCTCTCCTTGCGTAATAAAATCTGGAGTGCTAAAGCCAGTTTAAAGGGCTCGGGAGTTACGTTGTCAGAATTCTTAACCAAAACTAGGCATGATGTCTTTATGGCGGCGCGACAGAAGTTTGGAGTGACGAAAACTTGGTCCCGGGAAGGTGCCGTGTTTGTGCTGGGTCCGGATGGAGTCCGTCATCGAGTGACCTGTGCTTCGGAATTGGACAAAATTGGTGGGCAACCCGCTAATAAGAGTCCCAAACAGCAAGTTCCAGAAGTGGCTAAAGATGTTGTGACGAAAACCAGACGTGCGGCTGCTACCAGCAGGAAATAGTGCATTTCTTACAAGTATACCTAATTTTAATTTATTGTTTTACTTCAATCAATCTATTTTTATGTGTTAAACTAACATTAGATTACTACCTCACTTTTTATTTATTTTTCACTTCACTTCACTTCTTTTGTATAATGGCACCAAATGTGTTTTTATTTATTTTTGTTTGTATCAATCAATCTGTCAGCGACAGATCGACTGACTGACTGACTGACTGTGACTGTCATACAGCAAAGAAACGTTCCGTTTCAAGGCAGTAATTTTTTTTTTCTTGTGTTATTTTAAAAATATATTTTTCCGATTTCTGTATAAGTCAATAGTTATTTAAATTGTATATTGTATTAGGTATACATTGACTGTAATATTCTCGTTTTTAATTTTTATTTATTTTTTGTGAGCACAACCGGTGGGTGAAAAGTGTTACGATACATACGCCTCGCGATTTATTCAAAATTATTCTATTTATAGATTTAGATAGGCTTATTATTATTTTTATTTAAAACTATTTTATATATATTATTTTATTCAATGTTAAACCTACTAGATAACAGCAACAGTGATAACGATGACTATTTCTCAGTTTCGTCTACTGCTAGCAGCTTAGAAGATAGTTTTTCGAGTATCCCGTCTTTATGTGATTCGCTTGAGTCTGAGTTTTCTGATGTACCTAATAATTTTAATGCTATTCATATAAACGCGCAAAGTATTCCGGCACACTTCTCCGATATGATGGCATCTTTAGATAACAAAAATATTCATGCTATTTTAGTCTCCGAATCTTGGCTTAAACCTATTCTCCCTTCAACTACTTATACTCTTCCTGGCTTTCGCCTCATACGTAATGATCGCATTGGCTCTGGTGGTGGTGGTGTGGCTATCTACTTGCGTGCACACTTTCCTTTTTCAATTATTAGCACATCTCCACAGTCATCATCATCAAACGCTGGCGAGCATCTCTTCATCGAAGTTATTTTATCAAAGATGAAAATCCTCCTCGGAGTCTATTATAGTCCGTCCTTAAGAATAGATTATTTTTCTTCCCTTGAAAATATCTTAGAAGATTTAGTCCCCTCTTACAAGCATTCCATCATCATGGGTGATTTCAACACTTGCCTCCTTAAAAAAGATACTCGCTCCTCTTCATTGCAATCTATTATCTCCTCAAACAACATGCACATTCTTTCGCTAAGTGCGACTCATCACTTTCCAAATTCATCTCCTTCTCTTCTTGATCTAATCTTTGTGTCATCGTGCCAGCATGTTGCAAAGCATGGTCAGTTTCCTGCCGATGCCTTTTCATATCACGACTTAATTTTCTTGTCATATAAGATTCGACCTCCTAAAAACAAACCTCAAATCATTCTTCAGCGTAATTTTAGTGGAATCAAGCGAGACCTTTTTGTTGAGGATGTTCAGCATATTGACTGGACACCTATACATAGTGCTGACTCAGTAGATAATAAAGTTTCTATTTTTAATTCAACTCTCACTGAACTTTATGATAAACATGCCCCTTTGAGAGCTATAAAAATTAAACACCTCCCTGCACCATGGCTCACGGACGACCTAAAATCTTTAATGCATAAAAAATCCGCAGCGAAAAGTCGTTACAAACGTCGTCCAAATGACGTCAATAAATCTAAGTACGCTCTCATACGTAACCGCTGCAATACAAAGCTTAGGGACGCTCAACGCCGCCACATTCATAAGTCCGTTGACGATGCAGATCCAGCAAAAGTTTGGAAATTTCTCAGGTCATTAGGAGTTGGTAAATCTCGTATTGATACTATTCCCAACAATCTCGACATCAATTCACTTAATATTCATTTTACCTCTTCGTCATGTATCGATGATGCATCTAAAGCTGCGACACTGCAATTTATTTCCACAATACCAACTCCTGACCATGATTCATTTATTTTTAATCAATTATCTGTGTGTGATGTTAAGAAGAGCATTTTATCGATTACATCCAATGCGGTGGGAATTGACGGTATTAGCCGGAACATGTTGATCCCAATACTTGATTTCATCCTACCTATTATTTGTCACATTATGAATTCATGTATTCAAAACAGCTTTTTTCCCACCTTGTGGAAAGAAGCTCATATTATCCCGCTACCCAAAAATCCTAACCCCAAATCCTTCTCAGAATACCGTCCCATTTCCATACTTCCATTCCTATCTAAAGTCCTAGAGCGTCTTATCCACAACCAACTTAATAGCTTCCTGACAAGACATAATTTGCTCAATCCTCTGCAATCCGGTTTCCGTCCAGGGCATAGCACAGTATCCGCGCTCCTGAAAATAACAGATGATATACGTCTCGCCATGGAAAACGGACATCTCACCGTGCTGACGCTTTTAGATTTTAGCAACGCCTTTAATACCGTAAATTTTGACATACTTCTAGCAATTCTAAGCTCTATTAACATATCTCCAACAGTTATTGACTGGTTTCATAGCTATCTGCATGGTCGGCGGCAGCGGGTGCGCCTTGAGAATTCAGTTTCTTCGTGGTGTGACATGGTAGCCGGGGTACCGCAGGGGGGCGTTTTATCTCCTCTACTCTTTGCAATTTTTATTAATTCTGTATCATCCCATATAACTATTCCTTATCACTTGTATGCTGACGATCTGCAAATTTATTGTCATGCTCCTCTCAACGATCTCTCAAGTGCTATTGAACTTTCAAATTCTAATCTTTGCCGTATAGCTGAGTGGAGCAAGGCATACGGACTCACAGTAAACCCATCAAAAACGCAGACAATAATTTTTGGTAGTGCCCGTAGGTTAGCCAATGTTAACTGGTCTGAAGTTCCAAAAGTACAGCTCAATGGGGTTACTATTCCATATAGCAGTAGTGTTAAAAATCTAGGCGTAATTATGGACCAATGTTTGACTTGGAGCCCTCAAATGGAGACCGTTAGTCGTAAATTGTTTGCCTCTGCCGGGTCCCTTAGAAGGCTTCGCAATTTTTTACCTACAGCCACTAAAGTTACGCTTGTTCAGTCTCTTCTGCTCCCTATATTGGATTATGCTGATGCCTGTTATTTAGATCTTACGGAGGAACAGCTTAATAAACTTGAGCGTCTTCAAAACTTTTGCATTAGATTTATATATGGTTTGCGCAAATATGATCACGTTTCCGAATATCGCACTAAACTCAAGTGGCTTCCTATACGTCTTCGCCGGAATTCTCACATTCTCTCCCATCTTTATACAATATTGTTCAGTCCGTCCTCCCCGCGCTATCTCAAGGAACGGTTTGATTTCCTTCTATCACTTAGGTCATCAGAAAATCTCATCTTAACAACACCTTCACATGGCAGTTCATTTTACGACAAATCGTTTACGGTTCAAGCAGTTCGCCTCTGGAATGCGTTACCTCTCGCAATAAAGCGGGCGCCTTCGGTTACTGTTTTCAAAAGTCGTGTGAAGGAACTTCTTCTCACTAAATAAGCTGTCGTTGCTTTAAGCTACTTGTACTGTTAAATAGTAGGTATTATATATGTATATTTGTATTTTTATTTTTATTATTATTATTTATTTATTTTTGGTCTGTTGTAGGTATATATATTTTTATTATATGCATTATATATAAACAATATTTAATTAACTATTTATATTTTATTATTTAATTACTTTTATTTATATATATTATATTAATATAAATTTATGTATATTTTTTTGTATTATTTATTTATTTGCTGCACCACCGTCTTTTATAGTGACCTATAATCCTTTCCATCCAACGGTTGTCTGGAAGAAATCGCTTTTAGCGATAAGACCGCCACTTGTACATTTAGTTAAGTTTTACTGTTATTTTTTTTTACTTGTTTTTTGTTATTTGGTGTACAATAAAGTGTTATCTATCTATCTATCTATCTACATTCACAAGTATATGTTCACACGACAGCGTTATTAAAACGCGACGCTTTTTTATCAAGCGGTGTTGCATATTCAACTTTGGGCGTTCGAAATAGAGCATATTATTGTACTTGGGAATACATTTGTGTATGAACACTTTTTAACGTCCGTTAAAAAACTCTCGAGTGAATGAAATTTGCTTTAGAGAAATTGTGTACAGTAGATAGATATTATAAAATATCAGTAAAACTATAGTATAAAATAATAGAAAAAAAACAGAGCTGCCAAAACAAGTAGTTGATAATATTTTTAAGGTAGCATATAGGTAGTCATTTAATAATTGCAAATTTTAAAAGGTCGTTCAAAATTACTCATTGTGGCCGTAAGAGCTGTCGTAGCCCGATGTATATGGAATTAAGTAGTAATCAAGCGCAAAGAAGTACTCCACGATTTATTATTATCATTTATTATATTATCAAGATTCCACCGATTATACATAATCGGTGTAAACTTCTCTTCTCTTGTCCACTGGCGGCAACACTGAACTCAGAAAATATATTTTGTAGAAATATATGTTCCAGTACTATTTGTATGACAGATCGACTATATTTTTATTTTGTAAGTTTTGTAACTTGCAGTTAAATAATGCACTAGTTTTATATTAATAAGGTATTTATAAAACCTGTCGTAAGGTTTATAGCACGGTGTAGTGTAGTGTAGTGTTGGTTGTATGGCGTAAAAGATAATGTTGTTTTGCCCAACGTGTGCCAATATCCTTATGGTAGAAGAAGGCCCGGTATCTGGCTTAAGATATGGGTGTAACACGTGCCCTTATGTTTATAATATCAAAAGGAAAGTGTCATCACGCACGTTCCCTAAATTAAAGGTTAGTCAGTTATAGTGTAAAATAATTTAATATAAACATTGCATCATTATTTTATTAAGTTACTTTCTGAGTCATATTTTTTCTGTTATATATTTGTTTTAGTAGTTCTTAAGTGGTTTGTTTTAATAAATTTCTAAATCGAAAAACGTTCTTTACAGGAACTTGATTATATTATGGGCGGAGCTGCCGCATGGGAGAACGTAGACTCAACAGATGCTGTTTGCCCCAAATGTGGTCATGGTAAAGCTTATTTCATGCAGCTGCAAACTCGCTCTGCCGATGAACCAATGACCACATTCTACCGTTGCTGCAATCATAAATGTGCCCACAATTGGCGTGACTAACAAATATTATATACTTTTAGTATTGACTATTTTGGTTTTTACATACATAGTATGAGGTTAATCAAAAGCTTAAGCTTAAGAAGTTATATAGTGAGAAATAAAAGTGTATCAACTATAATGAAGATTGATAAAATGGCACCCATTATCCAGTGTGTAGATGAGGTCTCAAGCTCAAAAGCGGCAGAATATTTAGCTGATGGACAAGTGATTGCAGTACCCACAGATACAATATATGGTCTTGCATGCAGCGCCAACTGCCCTGAGGCTATAAAAAAGCTTTATACTATAAAAGGAAGGGATTCCACTAAACCAGTTGCTATCTGTGTAACATATACAACTGATGTTCGCAAATGGGGGAAAGCAGACCATTTAACGGATGATTTGCTAAATAGTCTTCTACCAGGGGCGGTAACAATTGTTCTGGAAAAAACAAAACTACTTGACAATCCATACCTTAACCCGGAAACAAGTAAAATTGGAATAAGAATACCGAATAATAATTTTATCAATAGAGTAACAGAGATATTCAATATGCCTCTAGCATTGACCAGTGCTAATATTAGTAATGAACAATCAACATTGTCTGTAAAGGAATTTGAACATTTATATGGTTATTTAGGTGCTGTTTTTGATGGAGGAGTTCTGAACCATGGCTTAGATCAGAATAGAGCTGGTTCCACTGTTATAGACCTATCTAAAATTGGAATGTACAAAATCATTAGAAAAGGGGTTTCATATGAAAAAATTGTTATGGCCCTAGAGAAATTTGGTCTTACACATAGCTAAGGTGTGGTTCTGTGATTTAAATAAATATGTTAAATTTATTATTGGTTTTAATTATGGTGTAATCAAGAAAAAAATTAGTATGATTAACATTTATTATATAAATGTATTATAACAGTAACTAACATTTCAAGGATACAACTTGCAATTTTGGCAAATTGTAGTAGCTGTGTTTATCTATAACATTTAAGCTTAGAATTTGCTACACCTTTTAACTAGTTTGAATCATAAGTACAGTTCAAGTTTACTCTGGTCTAAATAAAACAGAAGAAAGACTAGTTGACAGAGATCTGGGGCTAAAAGGAAAATAAATATTGTTAACTATAGTACATACATAAACAAACAAGATCTATATAAATTGAATTTCAATTTAAATTCACCAGGCACTGTTAACTACATAGCTACATTTGTAATAAGTTATAACCCTAATATTTGCTAAACTCATTGTCACTTGCTGCCCATTACTATTTTTATACACACTAAATCCATAAGTTGATTAACACTAAAGATCTAAAATTCATTGAGCTATATGGTTGAACTGAGCGGTTTTCTGTGGTCGGGCAACTGTGTGTGTAGATTCTGCCAACGGCTTGGCGGCCAAACGATGCACAGAGCTTTAGCATTAATTAGACCTAGTGAGACTGGTCCAAAAGTGTTGCTGTCGAGCGTGTGACCAGTGTGATCTCCTTCCACCCAACAATGTCCTTCTGGAACCTTAACATACTGGCTTTTGTAACCTATGGTGCTCACGACGTCGCCTTGAAGCGCCACGACACGCTTGATGATCTTCTGATTTGGATCCTTCGGTGACGCCAACGAGATCACATCACCTCGCCCCACTTTGTAGTCTCTGACCGCCCATCGGGATAAAAATACATAGTCAGTGTTCGTCGACTCTGGATTTAACACTGGCTGCATAGAAACACCCTCGACCCTAGCCACATAACCGACGGTGTCGAGAAACGTTATACCGATAGGTAAACCGAAGATAACGGACCTGCAGAAGCTTTTGAAAAACATGAATGTGGTTTTATATGATTTTGTAACAAAAATAAGTCCGTCATAGTCGGTTTAAAACATTGATTTTACTCTTTTTTATTTAAAAAACATTTTTCAATACTACTTTGCCGAGATTAGCAATTTTTTTGACAGTACATGATATGACATTCGCAAGCAGCTGTTTAAAAAAAGTTAAGTAACGTTCAAACTCTACTAAAAACATTTGGATCGTATATCAAATTTAAACTGTAGAGCTGGCAACATTGCCTTTTAGTTTTTGTTCGTTTAGGTTTGCTTCACTATGGAAAATATAAGCGCTGTCACGTCATTCACAAATGAACGACCATAGAGTGTAGTTTCGGTCTTAACAAATACTCAAAAAAGTGTTGATGCTTTCTATAGTAAATTACAACCAACCAAACAGAAATTTTGGACATTTTATTTGTGTGTAGCGAGTATAATATCACTTAAATCAAGTTAAATAAACACATGTTTATATCAATCGGGACACGGAGAGTGCTATAAAAACAATCGTCGACAGATGGAAGTGTTCCGAGGTTCAGAAAAACTTACAATCTGCATAATCAGCTGTCAGTGAGATAGATCATCTGTCCCTGTAAATATAAAAGCTAAGACAATCACAACACGTTTTAATTCGATATGTGTAAATAATGAAGTAAACAATCAATCTACAATGTGACCCTGACAGCGCTCGCGACGGACCGCGATCTCGAGGCAGATATGGGGTAATAACCTATCAGAGGAGCGAGGCTGGTTACGCTATGGCTGGAGCCCCGTGAGGAGACGGGTGCAGTTTCATCAGGAATAACATCGATAAACACTGAAACATGTCCGGCGACTACTCGTTCTCGAAGATCGTAAGCCCGGCAAAATGTAACGAGAAGCCGTGGGACCTGTGGGTGAGTGAGATCGGGCACCTGTCGCCGCGGCGGGACGATGAGACGGCCGCGGGCGGGGAGGCGAAGGGGGCCGCCTCCCGCCGCGGGCCCGACGCGCACCCCTACAAGCAGCCGCGCTACCGCCGCGCGGGCCTCAACCGCCTCAAGCACGAGGCCATGAGCCTGCACGGCCTCTTCCCCCAAATGGACAATTTGAACGCTGCAGTGTGTCATATGTGCGGTGTCATAGTAAAGTGTAGTGCAGTATACAGACATTTGCTCGAATCCCATTCGGGGACCGAACCTCTCCTCCCACCACCATCCACCGCACCTTCAGTCAAAAGCCGGTCTAGACATAAAAAGGAAGCACCACCACCTGTCCCTGTAGATGTACACCCAGTGAAGATGGAGACATCACCAGTTCACACGGCTACAGCCCCGTTGTCTAGGGTAGTGTTACCGCAGCCTGAAATGCAATACCTAGACGAGGCCAGCACCTCATCTGCTGTGACTGCAGAAGTGCAAGTCTGCGTGGAGACGGGAGAGTTACCAGTCGTTAGTATACAGGACACAGAGGATCTGCCCCTCGGTGAAAATATAACAGATGATATTTTTGCTATAATGAACTCCGAAGGCATCCAAAGCGCAGACGATATAACAAATGCTGCAGATTGGAAGAATATTATAAGAGATATAGGAAACATGCATGAAATTAATTTTCCTAATACCACCGACCCCGCGCAACAGGATCTGTATGCACCCATGCACTCGTCGGCGTTGGCGGCGTACACGATAGCCGACACCGACTTGTCTAACATACAGTTCGCCCCCAGTACATCACCCATGTTACCACCGCCCGCGCTGGAGACCCCCCCGGTCCTCAGCACGCCGACCGCCAAGCCGCCGGCGACGCCGAGCACGCCCACTACTAAATCACAATCTAGATCGAAAACGAGTAAAACTAAATTTAATTCGCGAGAGTACGACGCGAACAAACACTGCGGCGTGGTGACGGCCGAGAACCCCAAGCCCTGCACGAGGTCCCTCACGTGCAAGGCGCACGCGTTGTCGCTCCGGAGGATGGTGGAGGGGCGGTCGAAGCCGTTCGACACGCTGCTGGCGGAGCACCGGGCGTCGCGGGACCCCGGCGTGGCGGCCGCGGCGGCGGCTGCGGCGGCGGCGGCGGCGGCGGTCGCGGCGGCCGCGGCGGCTGCGGCGGCCTGCCCCGCGCCGACCCCGGCCCCCGCCCCCGCCCCCGCCCCGGCCCCTGCTCCGCCCCCGCCCGACCACCCGCCGCTCCTAGTCAACGCGTCCATGGACCTCGCCGCCTTCCACCACCTCACCGCCGAGCAGGAGGTCAACGACATCTACGCGAGTCTGCTCAGCGTGGAGGACCCCAACTCGGTGCTGCCGGACACGTCGAGCATAACGTCGCTGCTGAGCCAGCCGCTCGCGTCCGACCCGTTCCTGATGCCGGACGACGCGGACATCCCGGCGGACGTGCCCATCCTGAGCATCGCGTCCCCCGCGGGGCCGGCGGGGCCGGGGGTCGAGGCGGGGGTGGGGGCGGGCGCGGCGCGGCTGGAGGAGCGGCCGGACGAGGGCCCGCCGCCGCTGGTGCCGGGGGACGTGTGCTGGTACGCGGCGTGCCCGAGGCCGCTCGCGCTCTGCACCTACAACGCGTCTCACGCGGGCGCCGCCATCACCTTAGGCAAAAGATTCGCGACGGTGCGGAGTAATATAAAATCGTCGCTGACGAGGTCTCAGTGCAAATCTACCGGCGGCGCGAACAATTACTATTTCAATCAAAATCCCTTGTCCCTATCGAAAACTATACATATGAACGCTAGTAAAACGAACAAGCCGGAAGTGCGCAAACTAATAGTGACGTGTAGTGGCACCAGTGGGACGAGCAAGGTGCAGCAGACGTTGAACGAGCTGTTCGGTGCGGAGGTGCGCGGGCTGAACGGGCACGCGGGGGCGGGGGCGGGGGCGGGGGTCGGGGCGGGGTTGGGGGTCGGGGCGGGGGCGGGGGTCGGCGCGGGGGTCGCGGCCGGCAAGCGGGGCGGGCCGCCGCGGCACAAGCGGCCCTCGGTGCTGGAGCTCGGCTTCTCGCTCGACCCGCTGCTCGCCGACGAGAAGTGCTGAGAACCCTATATAAGCAATCACCGGTTGTGTAGTCACATAATAATTGTATATTTATTTTTCTGGAAAGAATTGAATCGGACTCACTTTGTACGTTGTAAATTAATCACGAATTTTGTTCCCGAACGGAATTTAATCTTACGATAATGTTAAATCTCAATTTTTTTCGTCGAGAAGCGAACTAATGTTTGTATTATTTTGTATATTATTTATAAGATTTTTTAAATCGTTCCCCCGACGCGAAGTCGGTATGTGTCAATGGAGAATTAAAAAAAAATAGATTACTTTATTACAGAATGGTTGTATTTTTTCGAAATGACTTATTACTCATTGTTGATACTGAATTGAATACTGATTAAATGGCCTAGGATAAATAATGGTTTAATGTGATGAAAATTTCCATGTAAAAATATAAATACTATTAAAATAAGTCTATCCGTAATAGTAAATCGCCTCCTTTTGAGAATAAAGGCAAATACCTCAATAACTAAGACAACTTGTTTTAATTGACCGGTTAACACCTTAAAAATGTATTTGATATGTATGTAACGAACGCGGGAACTGGTTTCTGTGAGTTCCCATGACTCGACTTGTGAAATGCGAGGTGCTTTTGTCTCGTCGCCACGCACTTGCGTCGCAAGCGACTAAAAACTTTACAATTATATCCAGTTATCCACGCATAATACACCAAGTTAATAAATAATGACCAATTTATCAGCAATTTCCAAGTTAATAACCTCGTTGACTTTTCATACTTATTTGAACAATCACTAGTTGACCCCCGCAACTTCGTTAGCGTCACTTGCCCGTTTTTGTATGATGCTCCGCTCCTATTTGGCGTAGCGTGATGATGTATGCGCCTATACCCTTCCTCGACAAATGGGCCATGTAGAAGTATGCTAGCTATGTAAAATTTTGTCTAATCGAACCAGTAGTTCCTGAGATTAGCGCGTTCAAACAAACAAACAAACTCTTCAGCTTTATATATTAGTAAAAACTTTAAGAATTATAAAATCGTCTGCTACTAAGACTTTCCCTTACGAAGCTTGTCTCGCGGGGCACCCCAGTACGTTACTTTCGCTGTTATGTAGCTATCTCTCTGTTATTTAAATTGGGTTCTTCACATAAGGAAGAAAAGACGAACAAACTGATTTCCGTTTTTTGTCTTGTAAACATCTACAAGTATCTAGAGATCATTTATGTTAAAAACCCGGTTTACATCGGCTAAGTCATCGTTACTTTAAGTTGGAAAATGTTTTAAAATACTCTAAGTGGCTATATATGGCGCCTGATACAATGAAATGAAATATATTTGATGACAGCCCTATTGGCTTTGGGTTTGTGGTTAGTGGCCCTGACTCTCAAGCCCCCGTTCGTGGATTCGAATCCCACCCAGGACAAACACTTATAAGCATGGATATGTCTGTTTGTTCTGTGTCTGGATGTAAATATCTATAAAAGTATGTATTTAAAACGTAGTGCAAATGTAGGTAGGTAGGGTAGGTAGTATGTGTACGTAGTTTATCAGCTATCTGGTTACCTTAACACAAGCTCACTTTGAAGCTTACTTTGGAATCCGATTGGACGTGTGTGAAAAAATGTCCCAGGATATTATTATTAATTTAAATAGACCTTCACAGGCACTTATGAAACGTCGACTTTAACGCTCGGTTCGGAAGGTTGCATTTGACATGTAAAATGTTGTCTATGCTTGTAGGATTCGAACCCATGACGTGACATATCTAACCACTGTAACAACGGTCTAAACTCGCAAAGTGACCCTGACTTTCAAGCCGCGGGTCGTGGGTTCGAATCCCAGCCAGGACAAACATTTGTATGCATGAATATGTCTGTTTGTCCTGTGTCTGGATGTAAATATCTATATAAGTATGTATTTAAAAGTAGTATATCTCGTATATCAGCTATCTGGTTACCATAACACAAGCTCACTTTGATGCTTAATTTGGAATCATATTGGCCGTGTGTGAAAAATGTCCCAGGATATTTATTTATTTAGATATCTTATATTGTGGTAACTAAATATTTTTCACTAGCTTCCGCCCTGGGGTTTTACGCATGTAGTTTCGTTCCCGTAAGATACTGCACAAATAACGTAGCTTTCCATTAGTAAAATAAATTATTCAGATCGGTCCTGTAGTTTAGGAGCCCTCTTAACAAACAAACAAAAAATCTCATCTTTCCAAACGTAACTTTTAAGCTATTGCATAGCTTTTATCGCGGGCTCTGAGCGCGGCGACCGAATCAAGAAATTCCGTAACGAAAAAACCTAACACCCCCCACTCCGACGGGCAAGGAGGTGTGGCTTGAAGGCCGTGCATCGTCTAACGTCGTTTCAGTTCGGCAGTCTTGGACACGGCGTTGTGTGCGATTAGACGTATTGTACGACTCTATGAAACTCGCACGAATCGAGACGAGCTGCTCCGAAATCGGACGAATACGTAAGCAGCTGTTTGTGAGAAAGTATATAGGTGTATAGGTTAGGTTAGTATCTATCATCTATATACATTGTATATTATACAACCATATACAACAGTGGATAGCTGTACGCGTAAAATTTGTGGATAAAGTGTTTTAAATATGAATAAACAAAATGCATTTATTAATAAAGAAAGTGATGAAAAAATAGTGAAAGAAAATGAGTGAGTACTTTATATACATACATTTTATTATTATCACAAATGCAGTATTTTTTTTGACTTTTTTTTAAATTTATTAAATTTATATATAATCTTGCTATAAACATAACCTAAATTTTTGATATTAAAATGAGCGATCTTAAAACTAGCCCTTTTTTATACACACACACACACACATATAGTTTAAATTCTCAATTTAGATTCTCAATATATGTATATATATATATGTATATAAATGTTTATCGCGCGAAATTTGATGATCAATCTTCGAATCGAGACGAGCTGCTCCGAAATCGGACGAATACATAAGCAGCTGTTTATGAGAAAGTATATAGGTGTATATGTATTTATGTACAACAGTGAATAGCTGTACTTGTAAAATTTGTGTATAAAGTGTTTTGAATATGAATGGACAAAGTGCATTTATTATTAAAATAAATAAATAAAATTATAATTGCATAAGTTGATACAAAATGCTATGCAATGCAATAGCTTTACCGCGGCAGTCCCCGAGTGCCTCACGTAATTTTTTTTTTTATTAAAGAGAGGCGAGTAAAGGATACTAAACATACAGCCATCTCGCGAGTTTATGAGTAGTTAACTCTTTAACCGGCAGCACTCTTATAATTCAGGCACATTCAACTAAATGCAAATAATTGTATGGTTTATACCATAACAGAAAAAATCGAATGTCGATTTTCAAGGGTGATATATCGATTCAGTGAATCGACACAGTACTTCATATCGATTTAAAAAATCGATATTTTCTGCTCGAAAAATCGATTCTTCGATTAATCGATCTCAGATCGCCATCCCTATAGTAAAGTCATTTTCCCTATCCTATGCAGAGGTATCTAAATAGTTACATCAGTTTTCAGTTAAACAAGAAATAGCACCTCGTTTTAACCTAATTTGCTTCGAGTTTCACTCTCATGGTCTAACAATCCCTACTAATAGTATAAATGCGAAAGTAACCGTCTGTCTGTTACGCTTTCGAGCCAAAACCATCGAAATGATTTTAATGAAAGTAGTTGCAAATATATACGATACGATAGAGAGAGCTTGGGAAAGGACATAGGCTACTTTATATCCAGGGAAAGTTAAAGGTCTTCCAGGAAAGCGAGTAAAACCGCGGCATCAGAATATAAAATCACGCAGTTTTCTCTCTCGTAAAAATATAATAAGAAAATTACTTTATTTTTACACTGATGAAAATAAATTAAAGGGATATGACATAAAGCTGACCCTAAATAGGAAGAGGGGGGAGAAATTATGATGATCCTGATGTAAAGAAAAATATAAAACTAGGTATTTCTAAGTATCAGTTATGTCTAAGATACGTAAACGTGAGACGTGTTTACGCGGAATTTCATGATATACATAAACTACTAGCTGCCTCCGCGGATTCACCCGCGTAGTTCCCGTACCCGTAGGCATACATGGATAAAATATAGCCTCCAATGGTAAAAGAGTTTTTGAAAACAGCACAGTAGTTTTTGTGTTAATTCATTACAAACATGCAGACAAACATATTTTTGTTCCTCTTTGTAATATTTGTAGGTATAGATTACAAACTATTATCTCTATCTGGCATTCATTATACCACGAACTAATTAACCAATCTTAAGATTCTTCAATGTCCATAAAGTTTTCGGGGAACTAATTATATATAGCCTACACTATTTATATAAAAACAAATTAATTAAATACATGCGTCATAAGATAAATTACCAATAAAACAAAACCATAATTCATATTGATTTATTATTCATAACAGTTTTACTACAATAAATCATATGAAGCGTAAATAACACTGCAGTAATCAGTATAGGTCTGGAAAAAAAAACAAATTTATTAAGTAGTAATTTAGTAAGCTCTTAAGTAACAAACCCATCGAGGTCTAACGGCTCATAATGGCTGCTAGTGTGAGCGAGACGACAGTATATATCATCTCCCTCACTACATATTATAAAACAATGTCGCTTTCCGCGTCTGTCCCTATGTCTTCTTTTCTTAAATCTTTAAAACTACGCAACGGATTTTGATGCGGTTTTTAATAGATAGAGTGATTCAAGAGGAAGGTTTTTGTATACAATACATGCATTATATGTTAGAGAAACACTGTCAAATTTGGAAGTCTCTAATGTGATGTATAAGCATTGCACCCGTGCGAAGCTGGGGCGGGTGGCTAGTCTATACTAATATTATAAAGAGGAAAGATTTGTTTGTTTGTTTGTAACGAATAGGCTCCGAAACTACTGGACCGATTTCAAAAATTCTTTCACCTTTGGAAAGCTACATTATCCCCGAGTAACATAGGCTATATTTTATCCCTGTATTCCCACGGGAACGGGAACTACGCGGGTAAAACCGCGGGGAGGCAGCTAGTATTACATAAACTTCAAAATGGTTAAGCAGTTTTTGCTACAACATAATTGTTGAACTTCAGAATTGTGTATATAAAGGACTAAGGATTTTTAGGAAGTTTATCTCCACAATCTAAAGGATAGACAAATGTTTATTTTTTAAATATATATATTTTTATATCGATGAATGCATCATACTTTTATCGCACTTAACAAAATCAGTTGATAAACTTATTACAAGCTGTTTAAGTTCAATTTTAATAAGCTATAACGAGAAGTATTATTTTAAATAATTATTTCTTAGATTTTATTTTTCCTTTAGTTTTCGATTTCACTATGCCTTTGAATTGTTTTGTTGTCACCGTTTTTTTCCTGAAAACAAACATATAATTGAATTATACTGTATAGAAAAGATTATATACTAAGTCCTATTTCCTAATATTACAAACTAGGTTCTGCCCTGCAGTTTCACCTGCATTCCCAGAGAACTTAATTTTTAAGGTTAACACCATACATTAACCCATGAATTTTTTATTGCATATATATATATTTTGACAAACCGGTTGGCTTTGTGGTTAGTGACCCAGACTTCCAAATCCAAACCAGGACCAACATTTGTATGCATAAATATGTTTGTTCTGAGTCTGGATGTAAATATCTATCTCAATTTTATTATATGTTATTTTGCAATCTGTTTCTGTGAACATTTGGCATAGGTTTAGATTTTATTAATGAGCCTTGAAGGGCATTCAGTCCAGCGACATGCTCCCCTTATATATATTCCAATAGATCTCTAGGGACTTTCTTTATAACGTTTTAAATCTTTTTCAAATAAAGGTATATAATTTGTTAACTTTTTATATACTTTGTTATAAAACTTACCTCTTATTCAAATTGCTCCTAGATAACGGTAGATACGCGTAGGGATCGTGTTTGCCCTTCTTCTTGATGTCACCTTTAGCCTTCTTAGATCTGTAGTCGGTGCCTGCCGTCGATGCTATTGATGCAGCTGAGTTTAGGGGCCTGGGGATAAAATATTATTTAAATAAATATAAGTAAAGTGCCCCAGATTAATTATTATTAAACCTAGAAAATAATGATTGAAATAAGTTTCTGAGTAAGTTTGACATACTGATTGAACCGTGCAACATCGTTAGCGTCACCCGTTTTTGCAACATTTTTGTTTGATGCTCCGCTCCTATTCGCCGTAGCGTGACAATGTATAGCCTTCCTCGATAAATGGGCTATCTAACACTAAAGGGTTAGTTTGTTTGGTTGTACGCGCAAATTTTAGGAATTACTGGTCCAATTTGAGATAACTTTATTATTGAGGAAGGCTATATAATATCACGCTACGACCAATAGGAACGGAGCATCAATGAAAAACGTTGCGAAAACGGGGGAGTGACGCTAACGAAGTGCGAAACGTGGGTGTCAACTAGTTTTTTAAAAATCGATTACAGATCCAGCAGTTTTTGAGGTTCACATAAACCTTTTCTATGCCAATATCTTTCTAATATAATGATCAATGTGAAATGCACCTTATAGTTATAGCAATAAGAGCCTCACCTATGTATACCCTTCCCTCCGGCCTTGTACTTAGACGTGACAGTAGCGGTCGAAGCCCTGCTCCTGCCGGACTTGCCGCTCTTTATACTGAGAATATCATCGAAACGCCTCTTTGCACCGGTCTTCAGTAATTTAGAAGGTTTCTCTTTTCGTTCTTCATTGTCTGTAAATAAGGTTCAATTTTGAACGTCTAAATTTACTAGCTATCACAATAATGTACCAAAAAGTTTTTTTTTATATACCACGACGGTGGCAAACAGGCATGCGGCCCACCTGATGGAAAGCGGTTACCGCAGCCTATGGGCACCTACAGCACCAGAGGCATCACGGGTGCGGTGCTGACCCTTTAAAAACCTATTAACTCCTTTTTGAAGAACCCCATACTGTATCCCCCGGCGAAAACCTCAGCAGGGAGTTCATTACACAATTAGAGCGTCCGTAGGAGGAAGTTGATTACATGTTTAGCAATAGCAACCTTAGATGGGGGTATTAAAGTAGAAATTGAAAATGTCCGCCTTGACAACACATATACATATTTATTCATATATCAAAATTAATGCCAAAAATACTATTTACTTATTGTTAAACAGTATTTTGTCAAAAATGATATTGATATACTAGATAAATAACTTAGTCAATCTGATCAGCTCATGAAAAATTACTTATAAAAACTTACTCAAAATCCTAAAAACTTACTTTTCTATCGATTTATGGTAGATTACTAAGATGATTTGATTCCCTAATAAAAAAATGTTTTGTCCGGTTTGTCATCATACCTGTATCATCTGTATCGGTGTCCACATCACCGCTGGGTCTCGGTTCATCATCATCATCATCACCGTCGTCATCACCGATGATGAGTCTGCCGTCGGGCGCAGTCTTGAATCCGCCATCTTTCTTCTTCGCCTTCACTTCTACTGACTTCTGTTGTTTAGACGGATCCGTTGCTGTAATATTATGAGTTCTATATAAATAAATATCCTGGGACATTTTTCACACACGGCCAATCTGATTCCAAAGTAAGCTTCAAATGAAACTTGTGTTATGGTAACCAGATAGCTGATATACTACATATAATACTTTTAAATACATACTTATATAGATATTTACATCCAGACACAGAACAAACAGACATATTCATGCACACAAATGTTTGTCCTGGGTAGGAATTAAAGCCACACTTACAAATTACTGGACCACAACAAAAAATCGACTATTAATATATTAAACTAGCAAACCCAGCAGACTTCGTTCTGCCCATCAGCGCCACCGGGTCCAAATTGATGTATTATACATAAAAACCTTCCCCATGAAATACTCAGTAATTTGGTGAAAACCGCATGAAAATCTGAGTAGTTTTTGTGGTCATCGCGTTCAGACAGACAGACAGAGGCGGCGAGGATTTCGTTTTATATATATAGACTAGCGGACCCGGCAGACTTCGTTCTGCCCACCAGCGCGACCTACCGGGTCCAAATTGATGTATCATAAAATACTCCTTTTTTATTTTTTTGTCTTTGTCTTCAAAGAATTTAAATTATGAATAATTAATAAATCCTTCCATCAGCGTATTGGTAAGAAACAGTGACTTAATATATGTATTGATAAGATATGTATCTATTTTCAAAATATCTGTATTTTTTATTTTTATTGAACTAAATAATATTTAATTATTTTTATTATAACTGATCGATTGATCGGTTATCGACCGCTGAAGGCGGAAGATAAAATAAAAATGGCGATGGTAAAATAGGGGTTGATTGTAAAGGGTTGAAAATCAGGGTTATATGTATTTACTAATGCTGTATCATAAAAAAATTAAAAAAAATTTTTTTTTCGAAAATTTAAAAAAAAATTTTTTGTGGTGGATTACCCTTAACATTTAAGGGGATGAAAAATAGATGTTGTCCGATTCCCAGACCTACCGAATATGGATACAAAATTTCATGAGAATCGGTCAAGCCGTTTCGGAGGAGTTTTACCACAAACTCCGCGACGCTAGAATTTTATATATTAGATTATGTCTTATCTACCTGTTATCTTTCTAGAAGCGGATACATCAGCCAAGTCCACGATGTTCTCGGGGTCATCTTGAATCCAGGCCTGAGTCCTGGCCTTCTTGGCTTTAGGCCTCGGCCTCCTGTCCTCTTCCTCATCCAGATACTCCATTTCTGAGTCAGAGTCTTTGAGGATGTCTTCTAGAGTCTTTGAAGTTCCTCTAACTGCTGAGTCCATTTCAGTGTCTGAATCTTGATCCCTAAAACATATTTATTATGTGTTTTTAAAGTTTCATACTAAATACTTAATGTGTCACTTAGCAGCAAATAGACTTCAATACCCCGTTTATATTTATTTAGATGTATAAGGGATAACAATAACTAGCTGCCTCCACGCGGTTTCACCCGGGTAGTTTCCGTTCCCGTAGGAGTATAGGAATAATATAGCCTATGTTCACCGGAGATAGTGTAGCTTTTCAACAGTGAAAAAATTTTTCAAATCGGTCAAGTAGTTTTCTGGCCTATTCAATGCAAACAAACAAACAAAAAATCAAATCTTTCCTCTTTATAATATTAGTGTAGATTGGTACATAAGTAAAACAAAGCTTAGAAGGTAGTAATAGCTCTGAATAAAACCATCATCAGAAAATTAAGTAAACATCAAACATGACAACTCACCTCTGTCCATCCTTCATCCTCTTCCTCCTATTCTCCAACTTCCTCAAATTCCTCAGTCTCCGCAGCATCACTTCATCAGTTCCCGGTATGAGTTTCTCCACGGTATCCGCTCCGTACTTCCTGATCATTCTCGTGAGGAAGTACCCTATTTCTAGTCGAGAATGTCGCTTGCAGTCGTCTTGCATGGTTGATAGGGTTTTGAATATGATGGGTAAGCTACCCGCTAGAACGTCTGTAGGCAGAACTTTTGTGTATACCTGTTGAAAATAATAGAAATAATATTTATTAGTTGATTTCATAAGCTGTTTTAAATCATCATAAATATATAATAAACAAATAAAAACCCTGCTAATATTATAAGCGAAAAATTGTGAGTGTATTTGTCTGTTTGTTACTTTTTCACGAAAAGCCTATTGAATGGATTTGGATGAAATTCGGGATATAGAAATGAAATGAAATGAAATAAATTTATTAATTCAACTAGGCCTTCACAGGCACTTATGAAACGTCGACTCTAATGCTCGGTTCGGAAGGTTGCTTTTGCTGAGAAGAGCCGGCAATAAACTCAGCAATTACTCTTTTCAAAACAAGTTTTAACAATTTCTTTAACAATAATAACATTAGTCCTGATAGAACGAGCGCTATACCCATGCCTCGTCATCATTAATATAATCATTTATACTATAATAAGCTTTCTGTACCAAAGCTGACTTAACTCGTTCCTTAAATTTATTCATAGGCAATTCTAAAATATTTGTGGGGATTTTGTTATAAAACCGTGCACCAAGTCCTAAAAATGATCCTTGCACTTTCTGTAGTCTATAAGCAGATGTTACAAGTTTATGCTTATTTCTAGTATTAATGAAGTGCAAATCACAATTTTTAGCAAAAAGACTAATGTTTTGACGGACAAATATTATGTTTGCATAAATGTACTGTGATGCAACTGTGAGAATGTTAATTTCCTTAAATTTATCTCTGAGGGAAGCTCGCGAGCTTAAATTATAAATAGCACGGACTGCTCTTTTTTGCAAAATAAAAATTGTATCTATATCAGCTGCTCTGCCCCAAAGCAAGATACCATAGGACATAACACTATGAAAATAACTGAAATAGACTAATCTAGCTGTTTCTACATCCGTAAGTAGTCTGATTTTTCTAACCGCGTAAGCAGCTGAGCTGAGCTTCCCCGCAAGACATGATAGATAGTATATAAACTGGTTTAGCATATAGGTTATTTTTTAACCCAGGAAAATTGAAGATCTCCGGGGACGCAGGTGAAACCGCGGGACAGAAGCTAATAAATAAAGTGGGACATTCTTAGCAATTAGATGTTATATACATTACACACAAAGGTATATATAGATTTTTTAACAAATTTCAATTTTATCTTATTCCTTCCCCACCCGACTCACAATTTTCAATATTTAAAACTTTTTGTTAACTTTAGCCCTTATTGCACTTATGATAGATAGTACCGATATTTGCCACAATAACAAACAACCTAAGTGTAGCAATTAAGCATTATCTATCTATCTAACCTAATTTACATTTTACCTTTAGAAAACTCATAGCAGCAGCTACAATCTCCCTGCAACTGTTGAGGAGGTACTCCGCTACAAGTTCAAGTAGTTGCTGAACAGCTACCAGCCCCATGTCCTCGGAGAAAGTGTAGAGAGCCGCGGCCAGCGAGCGGAGGGTGGCCGCCACCACGCGGGGGAGGGGGGTGGATAGACCAGAGCTTAGCATTGTGATGAAAGACTGCATTCCTATGGGGTTTTTTTGGATTTGGATGATTTTTTGATCACAAAGAATTAGTTTATGATACACTAGCTGCCTCCCCGCGGTTTTACCCGCGTAGTTCCCGTTCCCGTGGGAAAACAGGGATAAAATATAGCCTATGTTACTCGGGCATAATGTAGCTTTCCAAAGGTGAAAGAATTTTTGAAATCGGTCCAGTAGTTTCGGAGCCTATTCATTACAAACAAACAAACAAACAAACAAATCTTTCCTCTTTATAATATTAGTATAGATATCGACGCTGGAAAAGAAAAATTATCCAAGCGACATCAGACTAACTTTACAGTAGCTGTTTAAAGTTGGAGTTTTCAGTGAAAAAAGTGAACTCTCGCGAACTTCAAGTAAGACGCAGAAAAATCAGGCGATTCCAACAATGTATATAACATTTTTTTTTCTTTCCAGCGTCGATATGTATATAACATATATAATAAATATCCTGGGACTTTATTACACACGGCCAATCTGATTCTAAAGTAGGCTTCAAATGAAGCTTGTGTTATGGTAACCGGATAGCTGATATACTGCATATAATACTTTTAAATATATATACATATTATAGGTATTGACATCGAGACACAGAACAAACAGACATATTCATGCATACAAATGTTTGTCCTGGGTGGCCGAACCCACGACCCGCGGCTTGAAAGTCAAGGTCACTAACCACAATGCCAACCGGGCTGTCAGAATTTTTGATCATGAAGAAGATTTTTTTTTATATATCCTGGGACATATTTCAGAAATTATTCTCCCTGTTACACTATAGTTAGTTATAAATACGAAAGTAACTCTGTCTGTCTCGCTTTCACGCAAAAACTATTCAACGAATTTGATCGAAATTTTGAACACAGATTTCAAACCCAAATTAACGTAATAAGCTACTTTTTATTCGGGAAAAATTGAAGTTCCCCGGGATACCCGACCAAATACTTTATCATAACATAATAATAGACATACCTCCTTCCTGTTCCTTCAGTACATTTCCAACACTGGTAATTAGATTGAATGCACATTGTCGACATTTAGAATTGATGTCTCGAGTGCATATCACAGACTCAGCTATCGCGCTCTTGAGTAACTTACTCTCAGCATTTAGGAACGGTGATGAACTGATAAGGTGCTCTATGCATCTAGAAATAAGGATCAAATTAGATTGCGTTATATATTGAGATAGTTTAAGGGCATTTATTCGGTTTAGGGACTAAAAGAGCACTTATGAAGCTAAAGCTCGGAAGACAGCCTGAAATTGTAACTAATATTATAAATATAGTGAATTTGTTTATTTATTCTTCCTTTTGTAAAATTACAATAATTTCATATTTATATCCGACAGCAGCGCTATAAAACCATTTTTTACCACAGGTGGGATTCAAACCCTATAGTATATAACCATGATCCATAGCTACAGAAACTCATAGGTCTTGAGCTATATAGTTCATAGCTTTGGCCCTTTTTTTAATCTTGTGACATTTTCATACATGGCCAAACTGATTTCTAACTACGAACTACTGATTGCTACCTGGTACTATAGTAACCAGATAGCTCATTTACGACACATAGATATATTTTAAATACTAATATTCGGTTTATACACACAAATGTTTGTCCTGGGATTCGAACCCACGGCCGGCTTGGAAGTACTACAAAGTCAACCTATTCCTAAAAAAGTAACATACCTTAATCTAGCAGCTTTACTACTATCAGCCACTTTATTTAGAGACGTCATCAACAACTTCCTAATCTTTTTGTAATTCGCTTTCAAGAATCCTTTGCATCCATCTTGGTCGCTCTTGAAGATTTCTTCCAATATCCTATACGCTTTCTTATGTTCCATTTCCAATAACTTAGCCTTCTCTTTGTATCTCAATTCTTTTTTCTTCTCCCCATCATCTTCCATAGCCATTCTTTCCTTTTTAGCCCTTTTAAATTTCTTTGGGTTTTCCAAAACTGTCTCGCAAAGTGGGTACACCCAGTTATCGAAAAGTTTTGCTATTTGATCGCTTGTCTGGTATAAAACTAAAAGGCGGACAATGTCTAGAATTGATTCTCTTTGGAAATGGTTGTCTACTGATGTTTCTAGTTGTTGTAACGCATTGTTGAATAATTCTTCTCGGAGAGTTTGCTCGCTTATTGTCAAATATACCTGTGTAGAAGGAAGACAGAAGACTGTTATCACGTAATTAAGTTCCAACTTTTTTAGGTATGCTGGATATTAAGACCAATAAAACGGTAGCTAAAATGTCATAAACTAGAGACACTAAGAATATTGAAGCTTATAAGTCCAGCAGATCACTTTCGAAGTCTAAGAGAGAAGAAAAACGATTATATTTGTCATCTGTAGTTACATAGATTTTATACTTGAACCTTAAAGTAAAGCAATAAGGTTTTATTTTCTTTAAGCTTACACCTTAAAAAGTAAACAACGTTATGTAAAAGGCATTATTTCTCACCTGTATAGTCTCCAATGCTGCCAACCTCTGTCCCTCAGCGCTGCTTCCCTTCGCCGGCGACATATAAACATTCAACAAAATCGGCAAATAATTCTTAGCAAACCGACCCAACTCCACTTTATCTTCTTCGCACTCAGAAGTGCAAGCGATAAGCTTCCTTAACGCTTGCATCACAGACAACCTAAACTCTGGATTATCCTTTAAAATATTACCTAAAACTCTCGCTAGAGACTTGAAACTGTCTTTGACGTCTACGGGGTTGTTACAGAAACTTGGCAATAAGGCCCAAAGTTGATTGCACAGTAGCTCGTAAGTATGGGAACCGGGTACGTCCTTAGCTTGGGTCAATTCTCTAGACCTCTTCCGGCAGAATGTAGCCATTTCTAAAATCTCCGTCGCGAAATATTTAAGGTTTGCATTAGTGATCTTTTCTTTTAGAACTGGCAATAACCAACTGCGGGTTAAGTTGATGCTTTCTGGACCATCCCTTAGGGGTATTATTTTTAATACGAATTCTGGTCCGAGAGCCTTTATGGCGCATCCCGTTGCGTATTCCACTTCTTTCTCGTTGTGGAAATTGTGACTTTCGCGACGTTCGTTCAGATTTTTTAGTAATGGTCCGAGTGTGTTTGTTACTTTTTGGTTGCCGATCTGTGGATAAAAGATAACGCTGTTAATAACTTAATGCACATGAATTTGAACCTTGTGCTATTGAGATTAAAATTCAAATTTAATTGCTTTAAGAGAAGTTTTGATAGTCCCATACTCTCTACGCAATACAGAAAAGAAGAAGTAGAATAATCAAAAAGATCCTATTTCCAAATAAAATATAAATGCGTAAGTTTGTGAGGATGTTTGTTACTCTTTCACGCAACAACGACTGAAGTGATCCGACTGAAACTTGATGCAGAATTAGGATATATTCTAGACTATTTATTCTCTAGGGAATATTATTCTTTGGATTAAGTGGCTATTTCAAGCCTTCTCAGAGCTTGTATCACTGCGACCATACTAGGTCTATTGTGATCGCCGCATTAACTAGATTTCACTGCCAAGACCTGCAGCTGTGAAAAACCGCTCTATGTTCTTGGCAGGAATTGATTTTACCTCATCTGGGTGCAATATATGTTTCTTCAGGTGGGTATTACGTTTTGGCATAAGTGGGTGACATTCACACAAAAGGTGTTTAGGTGTTTCATCCAGGGAAGAAGATCCTTATATTTACCTCAAAACAAACTGCAATGGTTAATATAACATGTCGAATGGCCTGATTAAAAGGGTTATCCAAGCCCGTACCGATGCTCTTGAAAATTCCCTCCACATGGTTCTTGTATTTGGGATAGTCTTCAGACTCTATCGCCGGTTTGACGCAGTCTATGAGTATTGCCTGTGGAAGAACAAGGATTTAGGGTTGCAATTATTATTGGGGGTGTGTTATTTTATTATCAGAAAAGGTAACTTTTTGTCATTATATTGGCCATATGTGGTCAAAATTGAGCAGATACCTCAAAAATATGAATTTTTTTCTCTATTTTAAATAACATGGGACTTATTTCCGGATTTACTTACTTCACTCACTTTTCGACGAAATATGAGCTAAATTCAATTAAATTTATAAGGATTTTCTAATATTACAACCTAACAGGTTACTGCATCAATAATATAAAATATAGACATAATGAAAATATTAATTAAAATTATTCCATTTATCATACAAAAAAAATCATTTATTACGTACAAATTCAAACGATAATGTATAAGTAGCTACCCCCTGTAACTTAAATAATTATAATTTTATGCTTATTTTCACAATATTCAAGATATGATGGTTTACCTTCAAAGCATTTGTTGATGCAGAATTGATGTCGGCAACGTCTGACAACCACAGCTCTGTCACACATATGTTCACGAATTGGAGTAGGTTCGGGACACACAGGTTTAGATCTAACCTGTACAATGAATAAGAGATGTATGGAATAAAACAAAATTGTAGTAAGAGCAAATACTAAATATAGATGTTTTCACGGTTTTTGTACATTAACAAAGTAAATTTGTATTTATAAAAATAAGATTTGTTAATTACAGAAATAGCTCTTTTAACATCAGATGTTGATGCTTATATTAAACCTATCTAAAAGTCTCACTGTTTTTCAAGTTATCTTTTTTTTTACCACAAATATGGTACATAAAAGTTATAGATTTATATGAAATACTCTACATATTCATACCATATATCCTACTAGCTTTAACCCCGCGGTTTCACTAGCTTTCCAGGGGGACCTTCGACTTTCCCGAGATTAAAATTAATTTATATAATTTCCCAAGCCGTTACCCCTTCAGGCTCAGCGCATCTTACCAGAAAATTTAACATTCTCATAAACTGCAACATTTATAATATCACTAGTGGCTCCCCGCGGTTTTATCCGCGTACCCTGAACCTTCAAGTTTCCTGTGATAAAAAGAAGCCTATGTCATGTCAGACTACCAAATTTCATTTTAATCAGTAATTTTAGCGTGAAAGACAGACAGAGTTACTTTCACATTTATAATACTAGTTAAAATTAAGTATATTACACCATCGGACACCTACTAGATCCTTACCCAGCCAAGCAGCTATATCCCTGATGCAGCACAGCAGCCCACGCTAGTACCTGCCCCGCGTCACTAGCCGGGGGCCGAGCCGCCATTAGAGCCCGTACCAACTGCACGGCGAGGCTCGCGGGCATGTTGCACGTTATATGAGATTAGGTATCCACCATCGGACACCTACTAGATCCTTACCCAGCCAAGCAGCTATATCCCTGATGCAGCACAGCAGCCCACGCTAGTACCTGCCCCGCGTCACTAGCCGGGGGCCGAGCCGCCATTAGAGCCCGTACCAACTGCACGGCGAGGCTCGCGGGCATGTTGCACGTTATATGAGATTAGGTATCCACCATCGGACACCTACTAGATCCTTACCCAGCCAAGCAGCTATATCCCTGATGCAGCACAGCAGCCCACGCTAGTACCTGCCCCGCGTCACTAGCCGGGGGCCGAGCCGCCATTAGAGCCCGTACCAACTGCACGGCGAGGCTCGCGGGCATGTTGCACGTTATATGAGATTAGGTATCCACCATCGGACACCTACTAGATCCTTACCCAGCCAAGCAGCTATATCCCTGATGCAGCACAGCAGCCCACGCTAGTACCTGCCCCGCGTCACTAGCCGGGGGCCGAGCCGCCATTAGAGCCCGTACCAACTGCACGGCGAGGCTCGCGGGCATGTTGCACGTTATATGAGATTAGGTATCCACCATCGGACACCTACTAGATCCTTACCCAGCCAAGCAGCTATATCCCTGATGCAGCACAGCAGCCCACGCTAGTACCTGCCCCGCGTCACTAGCCGGGGGCCGAGCCGCCATTAGAGCCCGTACCAACTGCACGGCGAGGCTCGCGGGCATGTTGCACGTTATATGAGATTAGGTATCCACCATCGGACACCTACTAGATCCTTACCCAGCCAAGCAGCTATATCCCTGATGCAGCACAGCAGCCCACGCTAGTACCTGCCCCGCGTCACTAGCCGGGGGCCGAGCCGCCATTAGAGCCCGTACCAACTGCACGGCGAGGCTCGCGGGCATGTTGCACGTTATATGAGATTAGGTATCCACCATCGGACACCTACTAGATCCTTACCCAGCCAAGCAGCTATATCCCTGATGCAGCACAGCAGCCCACGCTAGTACCTGCCCCGCGTCACTAGCCGGGGGCCGAGCCGCCATTAGAGCCCGTACCAACTGCACGGCGAGGCTCGCGGGCATGTTGCACGTTATATGAGATTAGGTATCCACCATCGGACACCTACTAGATCCTTACCCAGCCAAGCAGCTATATCCCTGATGCAGCACAGCAGCCCACGCTAGTACCTGCCCCGCGTCACTAGCCGGGGGCCGAGCCGCCATTAGAGCCCGTACCAACTGCACGGCGAGGCTCGCGGGCATGTTGCACGTTATATGAGATTAGGTATCCACCATCGGACACCTACTAGATCCTTACCCAGCCAAGCAGCTATATCCCTGATGCAGCACAGCAGCCCACGCTAGTACCTGCCCCGCGTCACTAGCCGGGGGCCGAGCCGCCATTAGAGCCCGTACCAACTGCACGGCGAGGCTCGCGGGCATGTTGCACGTTGCACGCTCGTGCGCGAACACGGCGTGCAACGTGTGCAAGCAACACGTCTTTATGTACACGTTGTTGTGTGTCATTAGGGAGAGTATCGCCTCGCATATTGTCTGGTTGGTAGGGAATAATAATAGCTTTAGTACAATATAGGCTACGTTTTCAGTGGACTAAGGGTATAAAATATGGCCTATTGGTAATATGACTTTTTAACGGTGAAAGTATTGTTCAGATTAGTCCAGTAGGGAGTCTTCTTTACAAAAAATAAAATCTTTCCTCATTATAATGTTAAAGTATAAATTTAAAATAGCATTTAGTAGATAATATTTTTATTGGAATATTTTATTATTAAATATTTGAGTGCAGGGGCATGTCTATTGGACAAAAGTTAACCCAGACTTTAACATATAAAAAGGAAAAACGAACAAAAATCTGTTACATATTATATCAACGAGTCTGTCATCATCAGCTCAAATACGTCTCCAATAAAGAGCACTCCCCTCCACTAACAACTATGTTCTTTAGGCCATAGTCCACACGCGAGCCTAGTGCAATCAATCAAAAATATTTTTATTCAAATAGGCCAATATGCAAAGCACTTATGAATAGTCAGACTCTAACGCTCGGTTCGGAAGGTTGGTTTTGCTGAGAAGAGCTGGCAATAAACTCAGCAATTACTCTTTTCAAAATAAACTTAGATTATAATACATTTCAAGGAATTAGTCTCACTGACAATATCTGCGTGGTGGGGAATGACATAAAAAGAAAAAACAAACTTGAGCAGACCAGCCCCCACAAGCAGCACCTGCAGATTGGGCTTCACATGCCTTAAGCCATAAACTAGTCTATGAAACATACCTTGATATTATCCTTGCTGAATACAGGTAGAATGTCCCGTAGCATTGTCAATGTATGGAGCACAGTGCGGTGTCCAGACAGTAGGGCCTCCGCTTTGATTTGTGAATGACAGAACTCCGCTACTCTGTTCGAAGCTGGATGGAGTTTTGGAACCTAAAATATTGTAGACTCTTATACATATACCAGCTGCGTCCTCGTAACTCTCGTTCCCGTGATCACTTAGGGGTATGCAAAATAGATAGTAGCCGATTCTCAGAGAATATCCTACTACTCCGAAACGGCTTTACCGATTTTTATGAAATTTTATATGAATATTCATAAAAATATTGCCGTTTCGCCACGAGAATTTTATGTATAAGATTTATAGAATATTACCTACTCACAGTTTCACCCGCGGTCAAAATCGGTTCAGTGGTTTAGGCATGACATTGTGAACAGGCAGTTATTTTCGTATTTATTTACAACAATATGAAGATGCGATTTGTCGCATTCTAAGCCGGAAAAGAAAAAAAAACTTTTTTTAACCGACTTCCCAAAAAGGAGGAGGAGGTTCTAAATTCGGCCGGTATGTTTTTTCTATGTATATACATCGATTACGTCGCGGTTAATGGACCGATTCGCGTGATTCTTTTTTTTAAAATGTAAAATCTACTTATTGGTAGGTCTTGCTTACCTAAGTTATTTTATATGTTAAAAGAGAAGATAATATAGTAGCTCAGTTACTTACTTTAGTTTTATTCTCATCTGAAGGTATCATGAAGCAGCTGCCGCGAAGTATTGATGTAAGGGCGTGTTGCGCCGCTTTGCGAACCTAAAAATAATATTAAATATTACTATATTAAAATTCACTTGTAATCTTTGGAAGAAAAATGTGTAATTTTCTGTTTTCTACACTAATATTATATAAAGAAAAGATTTTGTTTTTTTTGAGGCTCCCAAAACATTTGGTTCGAAGTAATTAAACTTTTAGTGTTAGATAGCCCATTTGTCAAATATGATGTGTATTGAAAAATATTGCAAAAACGGGCAAAATGTGATCCAGACGAAGTTACATGAATTATTTAATGCCATTTGTTATCTCAAAAGTTTTTTTGAACCAACTTTTAGATAGTAAATTCCCAATACAACAGTTTTTCTTCATATATAATATTAGTCAGCACTAACCTTTGGTTTAGAATGCAATGTGAACGCCAGTACCGAGTCAAATACCCTCATAGTAGAGGAATCACCCCATAGAGCATACTCCTGTGCCCGCAGCAGCACCGATAGGCATCCTATAGCACCTCTAAATAAAGCTCCATTCTCAGAATTTGCATTCTTCTCCAATATATCTGTGAAAACTGTGGCACAGTCGGAGAACTGTTTGCGTAGGACTGCTTGTGGTACGGCCTTGATACCCATCGATAGTAAAGTCAGCGTTGCTACTAGATTCTCTTCCACTTCTGACACTTTAAGGGTTTCCATCTGTAATAATAAAACACTGATAGGTTTTTTGTCTTAACTATTTTTAGTAAGACTAAAGGCTACTAAAAGTTTGGGTTGGTATGATTAAGCCTATTATCCGATTGTCTGTGTGTAAAAAAATGTCCCAGGATATTAATGATTATAATAATTGATTAGAATCCGCCCCACAGTTTCACATCAGTTCTTGTGGGACTTTTAACTTTCCTGCGATAAAAAGTAGCCTAAGACCTTCCCCAAGTTCTAGTCTATCTTGCTACCATATGTCAACTAAATTGTTTAGTAGTTTAGGTGTGAAAGCCTAACAGACAGAGTTACTTTCGCATTTATAATATTAGTAGGGATTAGTTTAAATAATACCTGTTTTGTAAACCGAATATATACCTATATAGACTTTATATAAATAAAATATGTATATTCAAAAAATTACCAGTGCCGCAAAATACTCAGTGGTGGATTCCTTCCCTCCCTGCTCTTTGATCACCTCAGTGACTGCCGCCAGAACAGCTAGCATCTCCTTGTGTAAGCCATTGTTAGAGTCAAACCTGTTTAGTAGCCTGTGGACAAATCATAATAATAAGATAGTAATTTAGTTAATTGTGCCTTACTTTACTTATGATAGAGATATCCATATTTCTTTGTTATTCTCAATGTATGTAAGTAGATTAATAAAAATCAGAGAGGTGATATGATTTCAAGAGATATTTAAAAAATATATTTAATCATAATTAACTTTTTGCCACCCTTAAAAATTAGAAAACCCTTTACTATATTCCCTTTTAATGTTTTAATGTTCAATTCTTATTTTAATTAAAATTTAATAATACATCTTTTTACCACCTTAGTATTAATTTCAATATTGTGAAATACAAATAAATGAAATTAATATAATGTTATATGATATTGGCATGTTATTTAAAAGTCACTTGAGAGGAGGAAGGGGTTCTTCTGACCTATGAAAATAACTACTAATCTTTAAATTACTTTAAGTATAAATGAAATCTGAATATCTGGTAATGTTTTAAATTAAGCTATGAAGCAATTTACCCATACTAACTTACTTGCTAAAACTGATATTGGAACACTGACTCCAATCTGAGGCAAATGTCTGGAATGTCTTGTACGTCCCGGACCTCATGGACCCTGAGTATTCAGTGTCTGATCCATCATCACCAGTTTTAACGGACATATTCTCAAATTCCTTTGCGATGGTCAATTCTTTTTCGGCATCCGACTTATTGTCCTTGGAGGTGTGTTTATAGGTCATCATTGCATCGTGTTTTAGGACTGCTTTCTGGGTGAGGCCAGTGCTTCCTAAAAATATAAAATATGTTAGTATAAAACTTAATATGTATATATAATATACCTTTTACCTTAGAGCCATTAAGCTGACTTAATTTTGGAAGCATATATGCAGACTTTAGATATAAATTGAGATGTTATGAACATTTTTGGTATTTTAAATAACAAATTATAAGAATAGTAGGTATTTATATGTAGCCGAATAATTTTACTTGGTTAGTCTGTTGTTTGTTTTGGTTATTTTTCTAGGTTAAATTGACTATCTCGGTATATGCTATGGAAATTTAATTAACAACTATATGTACTGTTATTGAGAGTTAAAAATACAAATAAACTATGAGAAAATTGCATACTATACCTAAATTTTCCTGAAAGAATCGTGACTTCGCCATTTCCCTGTACTTTTGGATTTTCGGGTTGGAATTGGACGACTGGCCCTTCTGCCATCGCTTACCCTTCGATTTGCCTTTTATTTTGGACCTGAATTTCCCCATGGTAACTTATTTCATATCACACTTCCAAAATAGTTCACCGCACGTGGTGATGAAGTTCTTTGATGTGAAGTTAGACACAAATCTTACAAGTTGTCAAAATGAACTGTCTACTAACAAATGTCACCAAGGCATGTTGTCCAACATTTAATAGCGAATATTTTTAAAGTATAGTAACATTTATGGAGTATTGTGCATGACCTAATTTAAATTGTATTCCACATAGACAATTCATTCACTCATTAATTGTACAACACTTATAACGTTCCATCTTACGCAGTTTGTTTTGCGAATTCAATCAAAATAATTTTAATAACAATATAATACCTGAAATGGAACGCAGTTCTACCAATATTTTTTTCTTCATTCACCTTCGTATTTCTTGTTTCATTGACGTTTTTCTTGTTTGTAAATAATAACCGCTGGAAATAGTACGCAATGTGAAATTATACACATTCCTTCACCGATTGCATATTACGTAAACGTTAGACATTGTGTGGTAATTAATTAATGCCAGTGGAATTATCATAACCTATCATACAGTTTCGACTGTTCTTTGGAGTAAATTATTTGGACTATGATACAGAAAAATGCCGCCGTTTAGAAGGAAAAAGGCTTCTAAATCGTTCCCGGTCAAAGTGTTTACGCTAGATGCTGAATTGGAGTTTAACCTTGAGGTAAATATTACTGACAAATTTGTTGTAGATTTTTTGTTATTGTTTAGGTAGTTACCTACATTGTGCCCTGAAGAATGTTAACTCAATGAACAGTATAGTGAGTCACATAATTAATGCCTTAGGTCCAGATAACATCCCATAGATATAACGGTAAGAATGGACAATAGATATATAATATAATACACTATGTAGGTATGACATGTTTTTTTTTGTTTTTATTTACATTATTGATTGTCATTTGTTATTGATATCAAACTTAACCCCTTTTAAGTTTTAGTCTGATTTTAGTATCTTGGTATAATCTTGAACCTTATGTTGTGATATCTAGGTGCAAATAAAAAAAAATCTTTTGCTTTTTTTGCTAAGTATAGCTAAAAACTTAGAAGATATTTAGTTAGCATGTTCTGAAATGATGGATAGCCCTGGCAATTTGAGATAAATAATGGGACATTTTCTAAATTATTAATAAAATATTCTTTGTCTATTGTCTTTATGCATTTTAGTAAGCATACATTATATTTCAATATGACACCTCTAAAACTATTTAAACATGTTAATTAGTATATGCATACTATGTTTAGTTAGCATGGTCACCATTATAAATGTAAACATTTACATATTTAGAATATTTATCAGTATCAGTATATGATAACAATATTCCATTAAAATCTCCCAAGTTTCTCAATTAAATTATTTTGAAATATATTATATTACAACTATTTATTTACTGAAATTATGTGATAAGCATGATGTATATTTATTTATTTTTATTAGGGAAAATAAACAATTACACAAGCAAACTACTTAAAATAGGACTTAAATCTAAATACAATGTGTATATGTGCAACTCACTACATAATCAACATTTAAAACATGTATATAGGTAGATCTACTAATATTATAAATGTGTAAGTTTGTGAGTATGGATTGGATGGATGTTCGTAACTCTTTCATGCCAATATGGCTTAAGGGATCTGTTTGAAATTTGGCACAGAGTTAGAATGTTAAGGAATAACACAGGCTACTTTTTATCCCATGAAAATTGGAGGTTCCCTGGGAACGCATGTGAAACCACGGGGAGCCATTAGTCTTATATAAATATATCTATTTATATACAATATAGGTAACATCAAAGTATATTCAGCTACAAACTATCAATTTATGATTAACAAATATCAAATAAACACACTGATTGAGGAAATTGATCCAACCACACACAGACACATTCCGCATTCCTCGGAATATTTGTAATTATTATTAATAATTAATTTACCAAGTAAATTCATGATTCCTGAAATAATTGTTTGATGTGGATAGGATAAGTTTTCTGGCCCTAATATTTTCGAGACATTTTAGCTTTCAATCTAGTTGACCTGTGCAACTTCATTAGCGTCTCTTGCCCCTTTTTTGTTGATTCTCCGCTCCTATTCGCCGTAGCGTGATAATATGTAGCCTATAGCCCTTTCGATAAATGGGCTACCTAACATTGAAAGAATTTTTCAAATCAGACCAGAATTTTCTGAGATGAGCCCATTCAAGCAAACTCGTCAGCTTTATATATTTGCATAGATAATAGTCAAATTGAGTTCATTAATTATAGAATGAATAAAAAAATGGCTACTCCTTTTTCCTTTTTTACATTACAATGGATACAGATAATTTTTTTACCTAAAATCATTGCAGTAATTATGATAATAACAATAATTAATAGAAAGTACAGGAAACAGTTGGTATGCGACATTTGATAGTGACCCAGTCGACTGATAACAATTTGCAATGCAAGTATCTAATGAATAAAACATATTCACACTAATGTTGTTATTGTAGAATACCAGAATACTTGCATACATAATTCTGTTAACATACATACATAATTGTCTGATGTTACAAACTTAGCTATTTTAGCAATTTTATGTAAAATATTGTAATAACTTCTTAAGCTCTCGCCCCGCGGTTACACCCGGTCATAAGCCTATGTCCTTTCCCAAGATCTAGTCTATAAACATAAATAGACTGATTAATTTTGATGTAATTTGGTGCAGATTAAATTTCATCAAAATTGGTTATGGCGTAAAAGCGTAACACAGAGACTAACTAACGTCCTTTTGCATTTATTATACACTAGTGCAGCCATACACAACCTTTTTTTTATAGGGGCCACAAACACGTTTCAGTCATGGTGTCGAGGGCCACAAGCAAAAATTATTTAGGTCTTCATTAAAACGTAATTCCAAGTTAACGATGTAGTAAAAAATTTTGTAACTTCAGGGGCCAATAACAAAGGGCCGCAGATTGAGTGTAGCTGCACTAGTGGCTCCCCGCGGTCTCATACGCGTTCCCGGGGGATCTTCATTTTTCCCAGCATAAAAAGTAGCCTATGTGCTAATCCAGGTTACAAACTATCCATGTTCCAAATTTCATGCAAATCCGTTCTGTTGGTTTGCGTGTAAGAGTAACAAACAAATATATATTATTATATGCATTTTCAGTGGGTCTGAGAATCGGCTACTATCTATTTTTGATACCCCTGTGATCACGGGAACGGGAACTACGGGGGGCGGCAGCTAGTATTATTATAGATTAGGATTCTCCATGAAGTTAATTTACCTAATTTGTTAACAGTGGAGGGCTACAGGGAGAGATCTCTTTGATCTAGTATGCAGGACTATCGGTTTGAGGGAGACGTGGTTCTTTGGGCTGCAGTTCGAGGACACAAAACACTTGATAAGTTGGCTGAAGCTGGATAAAAGAGGTATGTTTCTATTTAATATTAACTGTACTAGGAAATTATTAACTTTAGGGCTATTTTATTATTAAGAATTCCCCAGAAAAAAGTGTGTGTAAGTAAATACTTTTATTTAAATCTTTCCATATTCATATCGTTAAAACATCTTAAAAAACTATAACGATAATGCATGGTAAATTTTTGTTTTGACGAGACATTAGTTAAATGGCTATTACTTCTTCGCCACTTTACTTAATACTATTCGAAACCTTACTACATAGATATCAATATAAACTCACAGTTAATTTGCAATTATATCTTCGCCCACTTTGCTAATACTTTTTGAAAACTAACTACAAAGATTTTTATGTGAACTTAACACTAAACTCGCCTAAAGGTCAAAATCCATATCATTTTCAGTACAAGACCAGTGCGTCTCCCAAATGCCGGGTACAGCGTTCATGCTCCTTTGCAAGTTGTACCCTGAGGATGTGGCCGAGGAGCTGATCCAGGAGGTGACGCAGCATCTGCTCTTCCTGCAGGTGAAGCAAGCAATACTCACAATGGATATATACTGCCCGCCGGAAGCGTCTGTATTATTGGCCAGCTATGCTGTACAGGCTAAGGTAAGTTGAAAAATGTTTTGAGACGTTAGTACCTCAATATGTTTTATATACATACTTGTGGCTGTTTTCCGCGTTCCCGGGAGACCTTCAAATTTCCCGGGATATAAAGTAGCATATGTGTTAATCCAGGATGACAGCTAACTCCATACCAATTTTTATTAAAATGGTTACAATAAGATTTGTCCCTAACATATTGTAGTAAGCTTCATTTAGCATTTTGTGTTTGTTTCGTGTCAAAAATAAGGCCAATTTAAAGAATCACGAAAATAATTTGAAGATTTGATATTTAATTTGTTATTAATAGGCCCCGAAACTACTTAATCGATCCGAATAATTCTTTCACCAATACATAACTACGCTATTTGCTATATATTATAGGCTATATATCCTTGTATTCCCACGGGACCGGGAACGGTGGAAGCTAGTGAATTGTCGTGTGTTTTCCAGTACGGGGACTATGACGAGAGCGTGTACAAGCCGGGCATGCTCGCCAGCGAGGACCTGCTGCCCCAGCGGGTCATCGACCAGTACCAAATGACGCCTGAAATGTGGGAGGAACGGATCAAAATATGGTAAAAACTATATAATGTCCTATACCAAAATTTCATCAAATAAATTAAAATATCCTGGGAAGTTTTTCACACACGGCCAATCTGATTCTCAATTAAGCACAGCTTGTGATATGGTAACCAGATAGCTGATATACTTCTTTCTAAACATGCTTATAAAGATATTTACATCCATGATCCAGGCATAGAACAAACAGACATATGCATACAAATGTTTGTCCTGGGTGGGATTTGAAACCACGACCAGCTTGAAAGTCATACAATCATTACTGTTCAGACAAATACACTACACCTGGGTTACCATGGCAACCATAGTCTTCACCATAAGTGGTACTGGATTTATGTGTTACCAACATACCCATATAATGTTGCCAGGTACGCAGACCACAAGGGCATGTCCCGGGACGAGGCAGAGATGGAATACCTGAAGATAGCGCAAGACTTGGATATGTATGGAGTCAACTACTTCGCGATTAAAGTGAGCATTTTATTACCATCTTTAAATAGCACTAGATGCCGCCCCGCGGTTTCACCCGAAATAAAAAGTAGCCTATGTGGTATTCCAGAACATACTTTAACTCTGTACCAAATTTCATCCTGATCCCTTCAGCCGTTGTTGCTTAAAAGAGTAACAAACATCCACACATATTCACAAACTTTCGCCTTTATAATATTAATGTGGCTAGTGACTTTCCGCGGTTTCACCCCTGTTCCCGAGGGCCCATTTTTCCCGGGATAAAAAGTAGCCTATGTGTTATCTTCTAGAACATATTTTAACTCTGTGCCAAATTTCAAGCAGATCCCTTCAGCCGTTTTGGCTTGAGAGAGTAACAAACATCCATCCGTCCAAAAAACTCACAAATTTTGCATTTAAAATATTAGTAGGATTATTATTTATTAGCCTTGGTGGCTCAGTGGGTAACGCACCGACTCACGATCATGAGGGTGCTGTGAGTTTATAAAATCTTACGTACGGATCAGACCACTGGCTTTCGGTGAAAGAAAACATCGTGTGGAAAAACTGCATGCCCCAGATGTCACAATCAAAGGCATTTCGCATGCTTTGATTGTGACATCTGTCCGCCAATCCGCACTAGGCCCGCGTGGTGGACTATGGCCTACACCCCCTTATTGTTAGGGGTGGCTCGAGGTCCTCGGCGGAGACGTATATGACGATGATGATGATGATGATATAATTTATGTTATATTTTGTAGAACAAAAAAGACACAGAGCTGTATTTAGGAGTGACCGCGCTGGGGCTGAACATATACGAGAAGGACAACAAACTGACGCCCAAGACGACGTTCCCCTGGTCCGAGATCAAGCACATATCGTTCGACGACAAGAAGTTTGTCATCAAATTTGTGGACAAATCCGTTAATAACTTTATATTCTTCTCGCCTAAGGGCATGAATAAGTTGGTGAGTTGTTAGCTTTGAATTATTTTTGACGTGACAACGTCTTATAAATTGGTTTGCCGGGTGACACTTCAAGAAACTGCGTTACGCTCCGCTCACGTAACGTGACGTTATGTTTTAAATTGTTACTATTGACGTGACAACGTCTTATAAATTGGTTTGCCGGGTGACACTTCAAGAAACTGCGTTACGCTCCGCTCACGTAACGTGACGTTATGTTTTAAATTGTTACTATTGACGTGACAACGTCTTATAAATTGGTTTGCCGGGTGACACTTCAAGAAACTGCGTTACGCTCCGCTCACGTAACGTGACGTTATGTTTTAAATTGTTACTATTGACGTGACAACGTCTTATAAATTGGTTTGCCGGGTGACACTTCAAGAAACTGCGTTACGCTCCGCTCACGTTACGTGACGTTATGTTTTAAATTGTTACTATTATTTCATCCTTCTTCCTACTATACGAATGAATATTCACATTAAAATTATTTTACCACTCAAAGTCGTTGTCACGTAAAACTTTCGCCCGTATACCGACTTTACAGGCAACCAATTTTTTTCTTTAAGTAATATTTATATAATGAAACATCATAAAGTCAATTTTACATACTATCCAGAGTTTCTGGTTCCCAAGGATAATAAATTGTTCTGGGATAAAAGTATCCTATGGATTAATCCAGAACATAATAATCTATCCCAGTGCCAAGTTTCGTCGAAATCCTTCCCCGTAGTTGCGCAAAAATAACAAAGATTAATACAAATTCCATGGTGGTCTTGGTTTGATTTCCTCCAAGGACAAACATTTGAATGCATGAACGAACATGTCTGGACACAGAATATCTGGATATAAATATCTATATAAGTATATATTTCAAAGGGATGTGTCATTTACCTGGTTACAGTACAAGACTTGTTTAGGTTGGAATCAGATTGGCCATGTTTGAAAAATGACCCGGGATTTTGGAAATTAATCTTTATGCCAATTACTAATAAATAGTATATCTTATAGTAATGTTTTCTCAATAGATATTAGACCTATGTATCGGAAACCACGACTTGTACATGAGGAGGCGGAAACCAGACACGATGGAGGTGCAGCAGATGAAAGCGCAAGCTAAAGAAGAGAAACAGGTAAATATATATTTATTTAGAGCTTACAGAATAATTAAACTTGATGGAGGGACCTTCAAAAATAAAATTTACCAGTTAAGGATTTTTTATATGAGACTGATCTATGATTGTAATTAAAAGTTGTGAAAAACTTCGTCTTTGCTGGGGATCCAATTCCTTTGTCTTGTCTTTGGGCTGGGTGGGGTGGATATCTATATGTGAGGACATTGAAGACCGAGTTGAAAGAATAACAGACTTGGTCTGCCTGTTTTTTATTTCACATTTTTTGTCATCATGAGCTTGTTTATCCAAATATCAAATCTAGCCATTATTTGGTACAATTGGAAGTGTCTTTAAAAACTCACCCTACTAGTGAATTTGTATGCGTCATTTTGGTGGTTGCCATGGTAACCTCAGAACATGGGAGAGAAGGGGGGAGCTAATTAGGTTATTGCTAAATACTCAAGTAAACCTCTTCTTTAGTTATAGTAATCACATTTGTTGTGGTTTTTGAACCCCTCCAAAAATGGTGGTTTGTGGTGGGTTTGAACCCTCGTTCGCCCGGGCGTGTGCCGTCCCCTAACCAAACAGGCCACCCAGCCGATACTCGACCCGTCGTAAATACCCTATGTGTTCCCAGCGTCGTCAGATCGAGCGCAACAAGTTGTCCCGCGAGAAGCAGCTGCGCGCCGCCGCCGAGAGGGAACGCGCCGCGCTGGAGCAGCGCCTGCTGCACTACCAGGACGAGATACGGAGGGCTAACGATGCGCTTGTGAGATGCCAATATATATCTATTCCGTTCGCACTACATACCACACACTACCTTCTTTTTCGCGCCTAAGAAGGGGCACAACATGGGTTTTTCTTCTATTCTCTGTCAGCTGTCATTTCAGTCACCATTCCCTTCTTACACATAACACACACACAACACTCTACCATAAAAAATATGTTGAGTGGTCAAATAAGCCAATATGTAGGCGAAAATAAGAATACATATCATACATAAATCATATTATCTATCATACAATGGACAAAAATCACTAACATCTCATATCCAAACTAAAAAATGGACATACCTTTACACACACAAAACCATATATGTAATTATATTTAAAATCTCTCTTTTCTACGATTGCGTCGTTCAGCCGAAACAGTAGAATTGTCAGCAGAGAAGGGTCGTGTGGCCGAGGAGGAACCTTCCCTCCTCGCGCAGAAAGCGGCTTTTCAATCACTAACATCTGTAATACAGACTAAAAAATCCACCTTTTTAATCGAATTTAAGACACACACACACTCACAAAAATCCATATAATTGTATTAAAAACCTTCCTACAGCGTCGTTCAGAAGAAACAGCAGAGTTGCTAGCGGAGAAGGGTCGCGTGGCCGAGGAGGAAGCTTCCCTCCTCGCGCAGAAGGCAGCTGATGCAGAGAGAGACAACGCTAGGTTGCGTCTCTCCGCCATCAAGACTGAAGAAGAAAAGGTAACATCCTACTAATATTATAAATGCAAATGTTTGTGACTGTGTACCTTTGTTACTTCTTCACGTATGCTAAGGTATGTTAGGCTGGAGCGATTTTAATTAAATTTGGTATGAAGTTAGTTGACATTCTGGATTAACATATAGACAAGCTGAGATCAAAAAGTTTGCGGAATACAGAGGGAGGGCGCGAAATTAAAACCAAGTTGATTTTTCCTTTGGATATATTCTCCCTTGAGCCTAATACACTTCTCAGATCTTTCAAAAAGTTTATTTATATCTACAAAAAAAAAAAATTCTTAATACGTAGAAATAGCCGACTTCACTTCGTCATCATCGGTAAATTTTATTCCTCGAACTTCTTTGGTAATAAATAATTATCTGATGGGGTTAAATCTGGACTATAGGGAGGGCGGTTCAGTGTTCCGAACCCGCATATGTGTAGGGCAGCCATCGCAACATGACCCTTATGAACAGGTGCATTGTCCTGCACATCTCGTGTCCATTTTCCCCTTCTGGTTTTCTTAATAGCGTCTTTAAATTTTTCTAATAATGTACATATTGTAATATTGACACTTTATAATCGGCCAGTAAAAATAACCCCTGCATCCCAAAAAACCGTAGCCATAATCTTGCCGGCCGATTGCGACACTTTAAACTTCTTCAGATGTGCTGCACCTTTTTTGTGCCACTGCATGGATTCCTGCTTTGACTCAGGTTCATAGTGATGAACCCAAGTTTCGTCTCCAGTAACAATTCGGTTCATAAATTCATCTCTGTTCTCACTACATAGACTCAAAAACCCACGCCAACTTTTTCAACTGCATAGCTATCACGGTTCATGAGTTACTGCCTCATCCAGTGGCAAACAAGCGGACAGTGGAGTTCTAGTGATAGGGTACCGTTTTTACCCATTGGGTGCGGAACCCTAAAAGACCGTTGTAGATGAAGCTGCAGTGTATATGTCGAGACGAAGCCGGTCTGGGTCTCGACAAGGAGTCAATGGCCTAGGTCAAAATGCGCTAGTCAACGCGTCTCGAGTTTTTCCAGTCGCCTGTGTTTGAGCTAGCTCGGTTCTGTCAAGTTTCAATCAAAATCAAAAATATTTTTTTTCAAATAGGCCAATGTGCAAGGCAATTATGAATAGTCAGACTCTAACGTTCGGTTCGGAAGGTTGGTTTTGCTGAGAAGAGCCGGCAATAACCTTAGGTTTGGCCTTCTTTAACAAAAAAACTTTTAAACAAAAAAAAAAAAACAAAAAAAAAAAAAAAAAAAAAAAAAAGGCCTTCTTTATTTAAATTCAAAGCCTAGTCTCTTGTCGTCGGCCAGTCAGTCAGCCAGACTACCAGGTCGACTTGCAAAGGTTGGAAACGCCGCAAGAGTATATAAAAGGCGATGACGGCCGTCTCCAGGGTCTAGTCTTTTCTTGTCGGTCAGTCAGTCAGCCAGTCTACCAGGTTGGAATCGCCGCAATCTATACTAATATTATAAAGGAGTAGAGTTTGTTTGTTTGTTTGTTTGGTTGAACGCGCTAATCTCAGGAACTACTGGTCCGATTTAAAAAATTCTTTCGCCATTAGATAGTCCATTTATCGAGGAAGGCTATAGGCTATATATCATCACGCTATGACCAATAGGAGCGGAGTATCAATGAAGAATGTTTCAAAATCGGGAGATTTCTTTTTCCGTTGAGAGCTTCCGCTGCGTACGCTGCGTAAACGGTTAAAGTTACGCTAAAATGATGTATGACAGAATTGTTCCTCATCAAAAGTTCTAAAAAAAAGTCCGCGATAGCATATGTCTATCTGTTAAGGTTGGCTGACTGTGACCATTTTTATACTAACCAAATTTGTTCGAAAATTAAGCATTATTTGTGAAGGTGTTTTTATAAAGATGATATTAATCCTTATCCAAATAAATGCGTTATTCATCGCAAGTATTTAATTTTAAACAAAATTGCCTTTTACATCATTCGATTTCAATGAATATCTTAGGAGATATAGCAAAATAAAAATAACATTGCAGCAAAATAATGATCAAGTACTGTACTGCGCGCGCCTCTATGTGCCGGGCCGGCGCGTGCAGTCATCAGTTAGCTCTGCGAAACCATCCTTCTACGTAAACAAAGGGGGTTGAAAGTTAGCGTCAGCCCAAAGTTACAATTCCACGCGGACGGAGTCGCGGGCAGAAGCTAGTAGTATATAAAGACGGCGACATCCCCTCCAGGTGCAGCTGGAGCGCAAGACCCGCGAGGCGGAGTACCTGACGGCGCGGCTGGTGGAGGAGTCGGAGCGGCGCGCGGCCGAGGCGGAGCGGCTGCGCGCCGAGCTGGCGGCCGCGCGCCGCGCCGAGGCGCACGCCAAGGAGAAGCTGCTCAGCTTCCTCACCAGGACCTCCAACGGATCCCTGCCCCCGGTGAGTCAACTAACTACTGGGAACGAGCTGGCGGCCGCGCGCCGCGCCGAGGCGCACGCCAAGGAGAAGCTGCTCAGCTTCCTCACCAGGACCTCCAACGGATCCCTGCCCCCGGTGAGTCAACTAACTACTGGGAACGAGCTGGCGGCCGCGCGCCGCGCCGAGGCGCACGCCAAGGAGAAGCTGCTCAGCTTCCTCACCAGGACCTCCAACGGATCCCTGCCCCCGGTGAGTCAACTAACTACTGGGAACGAGCTGGCGGCCGCGCGCCGCGCCGAGGCGCACGCCAAGGAGAAGCTGCTCAGCTTCCTCACCAGGACCTCCAACGGATCCCTGCCCCCGGTGAGTCAACTAACTACTGGGAACGAGCTGGCGGCCGCGCGCCGCGCCGAGGCGCACGCCAAGGAGAAGCTGCTCAGCTTCCTCACCAGGACCTCCAACGGATCCCTGCCCCCGGTGAGTCAACTAACTACTGGGAACGAGCTGGCGGCCGCGCGCCGCGCCGAGGCGCACGCCAAGGAGAAGCTGCTCAGCTTCCTCACCAGGACCTCCAACGGATCCCTGCCCCCGGTGAGTCAACTAACTACTGGGAACGAGCTGGCGGCCGCGCGCCGCGCCGAGGCGCACGCCAAGGAGAAGCTGCTCAGCTTCCTCACCAGGACCTCCAACGGATCCCTGCCCCCGGTGAGTCAACTAACTACTGGGAACGAGCTGGCGGCCGCGCGCCGCGCCGAGGCGCACGCCAAGGAGAAGCTGCTCAGCTTCCTCACCAGGACCTCCAACGGATCCCTGCCCCCGGTGAGTCAACTAACTACTGGGAACGAGCTGGCGGCCGCGCGCCGCGCCGAGGCGCACGCCAAGGAGAAGCTGCTCAGCTTCCTCACCAGGACCTCCAACGGATCCCTGCCCCCGGTGAGTCAACTAACTACTGGGAACGAGCTGGCGGCCGCGCGCCGCGCCGAGGCGCACGCCAAGGAGAAGCTGCTCAGCTTCCTCACCAGGACCTCCAACGGATCCCTGCCCCCGGTGAGTCAACTAACTACTGGGAACGAGCTGGCGGCCGCGCGCCGCGCCGAGGCGCACGCCAAGGAGAAGCTGCTCAGCTTCCTCACCAGGACCTCCAACGGATCCCTGCCCCCGGTGAGTCAACTAACTACTGGGAACGAGCTGGCGGCCGCGCGCCGCGCCGAGGCGCACGCCAAGGAGAAGCTGCTCAGCTTCCTCACCAGGACCTCCAACGGATCCCTGCCCCCGGTGAGTCAACTAACTACTGGGAACGAGCTGGCGGCCGCGCGCCGCGCCGAGGCGCACGCCAAGGAGAAGCTGCTCAGCTTCCTCACCAGGACCTCCAACGGATCCCTGCCCCCGGTGAGTCAACTAACTACTGGGAACGAGCTGGCGGCCGCGCGCCGCGCCGAGGCGCACGCCAAGGAGAAGCTGCTCAGCTTCCTCACCAGGACCTCCAACGGATCCCTGCCCCCGGTGAGTCAACTAACTACTGGGAACGAGCTGGCGGCCGCGCGCCGCGCCGAGGCGCACGCCAAGGAGAAGCTGCTCAGCTTCCTCACCAGGACCTCCAACGGATCCCTGCCCCCGGTGAGTCAACTAACTACTGGGAACGAGCTGGCGGCCGCGCGCCGCGCCGAGGCGCACGCCAAGGAGAAGCTGCTCAGCTTCCTCACCAGGACCTCCAACGGATCCCTGCCCCCGGTGAGTCAACTAACTACTGGGAACGAGCTGGCGGCCGCGCGCCGCGCCGAGGCGCACGCCAAGGAGAAGCTGCTCAGCTTCCTCACCAGGACCTCCAACGGATCCCTGCCCCCGGTGAGTCAACTAACTACTGGGAACGAGCTGGCGGCCGCGCGCCGCGCCGAGGCGCACGCCAAGGAGAAGCTGCTCAGCTTCCTCACCAGGACCTCCAACGGATCCCTGCCCCCGGTGAGTCAACTAACTACTGGGAACGAGCTGGCGGCCGCGCGCCGCGCCGAGGCGCACGCCAAGGAGAAGCTGCTCAGCTTCCTCACCAGGACCTCCAACGGATCCCTGCCCCCGGTGAGTCAACTAACTACTGGGAACGAGCTGGCGGCCGCGCGCCGCGCCGAGGCGCACGCCAAGGAGAAGCTGCTCAGCTTCCTCACCAGGACCTCCAACGGATCCCTGCCCCCGGTGAGTCAACTAACTACTGGGAACGAGCTGGCGGCCGCGCGCCGCGCCGAGGCGCACGCCAAGGAGAAGCTGCTCAGCTTCCTCACCAGGACCTCCAACGGATCCCTGCCCCCGGTGAGTCAACTAACTACTGGGAACGAGCTGGCGGCCGCGCGCCGCGCCGAGGCGCACGCCAAGGAGAAGCTGCTCAGCTTCCTCACCAGGACCTCCAACGGATCCCTGCCCCCGGTGAGTCAACTAACTACTGGGAACGAGCTGGCGGCCGCGCGCCGCGCCGAGGCGCACGCCAAGGAGAAGCTGCTCAGCTTCCTCACCAGGACCTCCAACGGATCCCTGCCCCCGGTGAGTCAACTAACTACTGGGAACGAGCTGGCGGCCGCGCGCCGCGCCGAGGCGCACGCCAAGGAGAAGCTGCTCAGCTTCCTCACCAGGACCTCCAACGGATCCCTGCCCCCGGTGAGTCAACTAACTACTGGGAACGAGCTGGCGGCCGCGCGCCGCGCCGAGGCGCACGCCAAGGAGAAGCTGCTCAGCTTCCTCACCAGGACCTCCAACGGATCCCTGCCCCCGGTGAGTCAACTAACTACTGGGAACGAGCTGGCGGCCGCGCGCCGCGCCGAGGCGCACGCCAAGGAGAAGCTGCTCAGCTTCCTCACCAGGACCTCCAACGGATCCCTGCCCCCGGTGAGTCAACTAACTACTGGGAACGAGCTGGCGGCCGCGCGCCGCGCCGAGGCGCACGCCAAGGAGAAGCTGCTCAGCTTCCTCACCAGGACCTCCAACGGATCCCTGCCCCCGGTGAGTCAACTAACTACTGGGAACGAGCTGGCGGCCGCGCGCCGCGCCGAGGCGCACGCCAAGGAGAAGCTGCTCAGCTTCCTCACCAGGACCTCCAACGGATCCCTGCCCCCGGTGAGTCAACTAACTACTGGGAACGAGCTGGCGGCCGCGCGCCGCGCCGAGGCGCACGCCAAGGAGAAGCTGCTCAGCTTCCTCACCAGGACCTCCAACGGATCCCTGCCCCCGGTGAGTCAACTAACTACTGGGAACGAGCCGTCAACGGATCCCCCAAAGGAGGGTTCATTTTCCAGGAATATATAGGGCTTTGCTGTGCCTCCTGCGGACACCATGGGGGGGTTAATTTAAAAAATGACTTCCTTACGAAGATATCCAACGAATCCTTGCCCCCTGTATATATAATATATAATATATAATATATTTATTTGCCATAAAATACACACTAGAGGACACAAACAGTAGACAGAAGACAACATTTAAATGCAAAATTTTGTTGAACTCTGGTACCCAAAGTAAGATTCAACTTGTGTTATGGGTACCAGGGCCCTCGCACTTATTAATCTATTACAGAACAACTTTTCAGTGTTACGTGGTAGCGTGGCAAAGTTGTAATTATGTATTTAGTATTGTAGGTGTGTCAGTTCTATGTATAATTAAATGGATATGTAATAAATAAGTGTGTGTGTGTGTGTTTTAGTGTGTAAGTGTGTAGTGTGTTGTGTGTAGTGTGTTGTGTGTAGTGTGTAGTGTGAGGAATGCGTGTAGTGGTGGAGTGTTATGTGAGCTGTTATGGGTGTAGATTATTTATTTGTGTACGTGGTTGTTTGGTTCTTATTATAATATTGATAATTTAAGCAGGTTTTCAGTTTCATCGTAACTTTTATTCTGGAGCCAACTTGAAACCCGGTTTTTACACTCGAATCTAGTGAGGGAATAAATATTGCAATTTTTATTTATAGCATTATACAGGTGGCATCCAATTACCTTATGGTGCCGCGCAGCAAGGGAACTTAGAAATCGTTGGCTTTCACAGACTTTATGCGAACGCCTCTTTGTTGTGTAGTTTCTATCATACTCCAGAGAGCTGTGCTTCCTTAAAACTGTTCCCAAAATAAAGAGCTGTCTGACAGACAAAGTTTGACTATCATCTAGAAGCTGGGCTGTTGGATATCTAAAGGGTTTGGAATACATAACTTTAAGCACAGCTCTCTGTGCACGTTCCAATGGCAAGAGGTGTGTTTTTGCTGCTCCTCCCCAAACTGATATGCAATAGGTCAAGATAGACTGACATAGGGCACAATAAACCATCTTAAGAGTGCTGAGATCCAAAGAATAACGGAGATTTTTAAAGATGTAAATCGTTTTACGTACTCGGGCAGTAAGTAGCATAATATGGCTTTTCCAACTGATCAGATTATCAATATATACTCCAAGATATTTAACTTGGGTGGACCTAGTAAGGAGGGTACAACTACATGAAGATGTGACGTTAGAAGTTGATGGAGCGCAAGTATGGGCTTTAAGAGAAAAATGTTCTATAGGTGGTTGGGAGGATGCTGTCAGAGAAAAAGTCATATATGTAGTTTTATTAATATTTAGGGTTAGGAGATTACCCGATAACCAGTCCATTACATGCTTTAGAGCTTGTTCGGCCTCAATAAAAACCTCAGACCAGTGTTTGCCCCGGATGAGTAGCACAGTGTCATCAGCGTAAGTAAAGATGGAGCAGTTGGAGAGGGAAAGTTTGCATAAGGAATTTATATACAGAAGGAAGAGAGTGGGACCGAGAATCGAACCCTGCGGCACCCCAAAGCTTAATGGGGCTGTTTCGCTTACAAAGGAGTCGATCTTTACAACCTGTGTTCTACTACAGAGGTAATCCCTGAAGATCTGAAGAGCATGTCCACGAATGCCCATGCGTTCCATTTTCAACAACAGCTTTGGAATAGAGACAGTATCAAACGCTTTGGTAAGATCCAGGAAAATGCCCAGGCATTTTCGTTTCTTATCTAGGTTGTCAACTATTTGTTCGATAAAGGAACCCACAGCATCCTCTGTGGATTTGCCGTCCCTAAACCCAAATTGGTTTGGCGCTAGGATGCTATACCTGTTCAAAAAGTTGATGAGTCGAATATTTAGTAATTTTTCAAGTACCTTAGATAGAGCAGGTAGTACGGAAATTGGCCTGTAGTTATTTACACTGTCTCTGTTTCCGCCCTTGTAGATGGGATGGACGATAGCCCTTTTGAATGCTTTGGGGAAGATTCCACTTGACATAGAAGCATTACAAATATGAGTGATAGCCGGGACTACATATTTAGAGCATTTCTGTAGTAGCTGCGCTGGAATATCATCATACCCAGTAGCGGCGTCACCACGCAGGCCGCGGATAATTTGTTCTACTTCAGAATCATCCGTTGGCATGAGTACGAAGGAGTTGGTAATAGTGGCATCGTGTAGCGACAGTGCTGAGCTCTGTGCAGTGGAAATAAGTTTTTGTGCAAGATCATTACCTATGGTGGAGAAGTATTTGTTTACTAGGTTTACCGATGTAGTTTTATCAGGCCCTACCTTAAGGAGTTCTATTGGAGGGTTTCTGGAGTTTTCTGATTGCACAATATTTTTTATTACTTTCCAAGTAGCTCTAGGGTTGTTTTTAGCTTTTTCAAACTCATTTTTCTCATAAAGATGTTTTAATCTTTTAAGCAGTTTATTACAGAAATTACGGTATCGTAAGTACGTGAGTTTGAGGGTATAATTTTCCGGAGCAGTCTTTAGCTGTCGGCACATTGAATCTCGGTTGCGGATGCATCGTAGTAAACCATTGGTTATCCATGGCTTAAGGATTCTGCATTTTGCCGGAATAGGTCTATTTATCGAATGTTGACGTATTATATTTCCAAGGATCGAGACCAACATTTCAGCCGCCACATCAGCATCTAAGATACTTTGAATAGAGCTAAAATCGGCACGCGAGACAGCTGTATATACTGATGGATAGTCCACTTTGACGAAAGTAGTTTTACGTTTGGCAAATTTTACTTTGTTTTCAATATTTAGAAGAATTGGCGCGTGGTCAGTGATATAAGTGTCAAATATTAAAGTGACACTTTTTAATTCCGATTTAAGCAAAATATGATCTAAGCAGTTTATACCACGTGTGGGCTGATTATGAGTAGGGAGAAGACCATGAAGGGCGGCTATATTTAGGTACTCGTTTGCCTGCTGATTCAAGTGCTCAGGGACAATATTTATATTGAGATCTCCGATCAGTACAATATTTTTAATGTTAGATATAGATGTTAAAGTTTGATCCAAACCGTTCAGAAAATTATCTATGTTACGATTACAGGGTGGGCGATACATGGCGATTATAATTAGATTTATGGACTCTATTCTACATAACAAGCAATTTGTATCTAGTATATGTGGTTCAGTTATTGTATGGGATAGGAAAGACTTAACATAAATTATAATACCATCATTTTGATTCATATTGTTCGCCGTATGATAACTTATATAACCCTTAAGTGGTGGGATACTTGGTGTTTTGCTTAGCCAGCATTCAGTCAATGCAATAACTTCTGGCAGAACACGTATACTTTGCAAGAATATAACAAGTCCGTCCATGTTGCGGTTTACGCTTCGTATATTTACATGTAGTATGTTTACCGAATTACTGATACCATTTAGAATATTAGCGCATTGCTCAGGCTTACAAATATGATTCTGGGCTGTACCAATAGCGTCTAGCTCATTTGATATTGACGTTAGATCAAGCATTTTAAAATAAAAACATAACAAGCATAGAGGTTAAATGTAAAAGTTGTTTTGAAATTATTTGATAGTTTGTCACAAAGCTGTACCTTTAAAGAAAAACTTTGACTAAGGTTAAACAATTTATACCGTTTCAAGTAAGCTGTTAACTTGAGGGGTAAACAATATGCTTGATGCAAGAACCATAGCGCACACGTGATATGAGGATTTTGTTTGTACTGTGTGATTGTAAGTGTAGATTGTGGAAGTGTATAATGTGGTAATAAGTGTTTACATAATCTAAAAACAAAAATATAGAAAAATACATATCTTAAAAAACTCGGAGTCCAAAGAACAAAACACAAAATATCCATAGTTTGCCTTCCAATGTTATTATTTAACGTTTGGCAGGTTAGCCAGGCACGACGTTGAAGTAACGATGATTGAGTCCATACCCTCATTCTGGCGAAGAAAAATCTTATTGTTTTGCGACCAACAGAACTTGTAGTTATGCGCGTGAGCAAACTTACGGGCTTCGTAAAATAATTGCCGCAAGCTGTTCGGCAGGTGGTCGGCGACGTACAAGGGTTTCGGATCTCCTTTTATGCCGATGTGTACGCTATTTAGCTTATCCGTAGTAGGGCGCCCTTTATTGAATGCTCGAGTTGCGTCTAAAATCTGTTTCTTAAGGGGGACGGTGACCATCTCCGCGACGATGGGCCTATTTGAGCTCTTTTTTCCCGGCATACGATAAACGTCTCGGAGATCAGTTGATTTAACTGGGACCTGAAGAGCCTTACAAGTTTGCAATACCAAGGACGTTAGATCTTCTGCACTTTCTTTTTCACTTATTGGGATGTTTCTTATTTCAAGGCTGGAGGTGCGTGAGCTATTTTGCAGGTCAAGTACTTTCTTTTCCAGCTCCATAATATATGAGCGTTGTTCCTGCCGCTCTTTTTCAAGTTTTTGAACGGACTGTCTCATGGTCTCGTATGCTATATTAATATATTCGATGGATTTTTCAATTTCGGTATTTGTTCTTTGTATATCCTTGTTTTGCAGTTTTACCTCGTTGATATCAGACGTTAATTTATTTAATAATGTATCCTGATCACTTTTCCATGCCGTAAGTAAATCCATTATTTTATCTTCAAACACCTTGAATTCACTTTTTGGAGTGTGATCAGGGGAAAATTCTGGTCGATGACGTTTGGGTCTTGAAGTAATGTTTATATGATCAAGCTCACCTTCAGCATGTGACACATCAGGTGATGATAATACCCGCCGAGGTTCCCTGCTTGTGCTCGTAGACGGTGACCGTTGAACCCGCGGCATTGCGCTACGTTCGTAGCACACGTAGCCAGTCGCAGCCGCGCAGCAATGAGTCACGGCGCGCAGGATGCGTGAAAGTGGTTGATTTATTCGACGCCTGCGCTCACGTTACGTTGGCTCAGCGCAGCGGGCAGGCACTTCAAGCGCGGCAGTCACGGGTTCAAATCCCAGTCCGGCCAAGCTCCAATCACCGGCAGATTTCTCACGTGCGTCCGCGACGCAACACCCAAAAAAGAATCTATCCTTTTCGGAGGGCGGAGTCTAGCCGTAAGGACACCGTAGGGGTAAACGAGAATTGATTTCTAACACTTTGACCAATCGGAATTTAGCAAAATTAAATATTCGCAAAAAGTATGAGCACACGCAACACACGTCCACTTCCAGTGACACCGAACGACGAGTCCTGTAAGTAAACTACTGGGAACGAGCAGCTTCATTTGCCAGGGATGAATAGGAGTTCCTCGTGAAGATCTTCAACGAATCCCTGCCTCCTGTAAGTAGAGCAACGGAGGGTTCATTTTCCTGGAATATATAGGGCTTTGCTGTGCCTCCTGCGGACACCATGGGGGCGGCGTTTAATTTTCTCAGGATAAAAATGACTTCTTCACGAAGATATCCAATGAATCCCTGCCCCCTGTAAGTAAACTACTGGGAACAAGCCGTTTCATTTGACAGGGATAAATAGGAGTTCCTCGTGAAGATCTTCAACGGATCCCTGCCTCCTTGACCTTGCCTCCGGTGGACACTGGGGGCGTTTAATATTTCAGGGACAAATAGCACTTCCTCACGAGAATCTTCAATAAAACCTTGCCTTCTTAAATTTTTCACGAAGACCTCTAATAGCCCCTGTGAGTGTACCGGGAACGGGGAGTTTCATTTGCCAGGGATAAATAGGAGTTCCTCGTGAAGATCTTCAACGGATCCTTGGCCCCTGTGAGTAGAGCAATGGGGGATTCATTTTTCAGCGTTAAATAGGACTTTCTTCCGAAGATCTCCAACGGATCCTTGCCTCCAGTGAGTAGAGTGACGGGGAGTTCATTTTTCAGCGACCAATAGGACTTTCTCCTGAAGATCTCCAATGGATCCTTGCCCCCTGTGAGTGGACTACCGGGATAAATGGGACTTTCTCCTGAAGATCTCTTTCCCGAGATAAAAGTCTAAGTTCTATTCCAGAACATATTCTAATTCTGGCAAATTAATGCACCTAAAAATTTTCCTTACATAATGATATTTTTTACTGTAATCTATAACTCCAGTAAAATAATCATATAAAATTACAGATGTTGTATAGACGGCCAGAAAACTCCGAGAAGGACATTATGGGTGCTTACGAGATATCATCTAGCAACAGATCGTCTCAGCCGACGCAGTTGCAGAACGATATCGACTTTTACGGGACAGATTGTCGACACCAGACCGATTGGGAAAAGGTAATAACCCTGTTTTTATATAACATTTTATGACTGAACTTGTTCCCGTTTGTGTAAGAATACAGTGATAAAATATAGCCTATGACACTCACAAATAATGTAGCTTTCTATTCAGACCGGTTCATTAGTTTCGGAGCCTATAGAATAGAATAGAATAGAATAGAATAGAATTTATTTGCTAAAAGTATGGTTACATTAAGGTTACAAAAGATTTATAAGTATTGTTCATGCATACTTCACCATTAACATGGCATGCAAATCTTAATTTTTTATATAGTTACATAGTTAAAAAATAAAAAATGTCAAACATTGTACAATAATAATAGAAATAAAAATCAATTAATCAAGTAACAATGTCATTCAAATATCTATAAATTGCAAATCAAATAAATCATTAAAATCATAAATACCTTAACAAACAAAATCAAATTAAATCATATAACAATAAATAAAATCATTTCAAAAAGTCGTGCAATTTATAAAAACATTTTTCAATCAACCATGTGTACAATTTAATTTTAAACTGCCTTAATGGAAGTTCTCGAATTTCCTTTGGAATAGCATTAAAAACTTTGGCACACATAAAACTAGAATTTTTCATATAGAGAGCAGTTTTACAAGGCGGTAGAAGTATTCTCGTGGGATCTCTATTTTTTATTCTGGAATGGATTTGATCCTTATATCTATTAAACAGTTTATTGTGCTCTTTAACAAAAACCCCTGTTTGCAGAATGTAAATACACACTAAAGGTAAAACATTAACTTTTTTGAAAAGTGGCCTACATGACTCCAATGGGCCTGCTCCACATATCGCTCTAATACATTTTTTTTGGACAATAAAAGCTTTATTTATGTTAGTTGAGTTACCCCAGAGAAAAAGCCCGTACCTTAGAACTGATGCAACAAAACCATGATAGGCAATCAAAGCAGTATCCTGCGTTGATATACATCTTAGGCGCTTTAATGCAAACACAAACTTGTTTAGTTTTTTACAAACATAGTCAATTTGAGACTTCCAGTTACAGTGCTCATCCAAATAGAAGCCCAGAAATTTGTATTCTTTAACATGTTCAATTTTTTCCGCGTTACATACTGTATTAAGACATTGCTTATCATTGTTTGATTTGTAGTTATGAAAATTCATATATTTAGTTTTAGATAAGTTAATACATAGTTTGTTTGCATTCAACCATTTTTGAATAGAATCTACAGCAGAATTCACGGTTCGTTCATGATTTTCAATTTTGCTGGATACAACCAAGGATATATCATCAGCAAATAAGATACATTGGTGGTCTGTAGCAGTAGGTAAATCATTTATGTAAATAATAAATAATAATGGTCCCAAAATACTTCCTTGTGGGACACCAACAACATTATCTCTGTATGATGATTTTATTGTTGTACATTCTAGAGAGTTGTTGATGCTTTTTAACTCCACACATTGTCTTCTATCAGATAGGTAACTTTCAATCCATTTAAGAGGGTTACCTCTAATACCATACTTCTCACACTTTGTTAATAAGATTCCATGATCTACAACGTCAAATGCTTTGCTCATATCAAAAAATACAACTGAAACTGGAATGCCCTTATCAACACTTTCAGTGACTTTGCGTATCAATGAAAAAGCTGCTAGAGAGGTACATTTATTTTTTTGGAAACCGTTTTGTTCTTCGGCTATTATATTATATTTATTTAAAAAATCAACAATTCTACGATGCATCACTTTTTCAAATAATTTAGCAAAAACAGGTATGAGCGTGATAGGACGATAATTACTAAGTTCCTGTTTGTTTTCTTTCTTATAAAGCGGTTTTACTATGGATATTTTTAGTCTTTCTGGAAAAACTCCTTCTGACAGAGACATATTTACTACATATTTTAGAACTGGAGCTATGGCATAAGCCGATTGCTTTATAATTTGCGTCGATATTCCATCAAAACCGGTCGATGTTGTGTTGTTAAGTGATAAAATTACTCCAATTATTTCACTCTCACTTACAGGTTTTAAAAATAAACTTGAACTTGTATTCTCTATTTTGCTTGTATAACATAAATCCTGTTGTGCCTCGGTATTTTTATTTTTCGTTATATCAATAAAATAATTATTAAAAGCATTTGCAATTTCAGTATAATCAGTAAGAATTTTCCCATTTAAATTAATTGATTCGATATTTTCAGTTTGATTTAAGCTACCGATTTTATTTTTTATTATATTCCATGTAGCACGGCTTTTATTTTTGGCAGTTGACAGGATAAAAGAGTTCATATTCATTTGTGATTTATTTATACACTGCCTTAAAACCGAACTATATTTTTGAAGGTGTAATTTAGCATCTTGTGTTTTTAATTTGTAGTATCGGTGTCTTAGAATTCTTTTTTTTCGACATGATTTTTTAATTCCCTTGGTTATCCATTTTGGAGACTTGGGTTTAATAGATATTTTTCTTTTTTTGATCGGAAAACACAAATCATAAAATAACACAAAAATGTCATGAAAGCTTTCAAATGCTTTGTTTACATTTTGCTCCTCAAGTATATATCAGAAACTAAAAACTCAAATCTTTCCTCTTTATAAAACTAGTATAGATTTCTTATATTGTATTGAGTGACCTTGACTTTCAAGCTGCCGGTCGTGGGTTCGAATCCCACCTAGGAACTATATTTGTATACATGAACATGTCTGTTCTGTGTCTGGATGTAATTATCTAGATAATCACAAGCTCTGCTTAGTTTGAAATCAGATGGGCCTTGTGTGAAAAATGACCCAGGATATTATTTTTTTATTTTACTCTTTTCAGTCATCAACGGTGCCTTCAAGTCTCTTCCCCTCTACTTGTTCCTTACCGGCGGAGTTGGGGGGCGAAGGCCTACAGAATGGAGTGACGCCCGCCACGGAGGCCGAGCTCAACTCGTACCAGCTGGTGCCTGACGAGTCAGACCCTCATATACACCGGCTGTCGTTGGAGATCGAGAAAGAGAGGTGAGATGTGGTACTGCTCTAACAATAAGATGGATGATGCTGAATATAAATTGGATTATAAATATAGGATGTAGTAAATATAGGATGGATAACTCAAAAAATATTATTAAATCTTAAATTGAGAATAATGATAAACATTAAATAAATTCTTTAATGAGAAGGAAAACCCACGTCATAAATAACTATCCTAATAATAAAAAGTTAGTTTAAGTACAAGTATATAATCAAATAGAACCGTAAGACGAATATTTTTTTTGTTTTTTAAAATTACATAGGTTATTTCCTTGGCATGGCTTGGCGGTTAGATTTGAATCCCATCCAGGACAAATATAGTTGCGCGCGCTAGTTTGTTGTAAGCCACTATGTAAAAAATGCCCCACAATATTAATTCTCAACCATTTACACATTCCCCCCCAGAGTGGAGTACCTAGCGAAATCCAAGCACTTACAGCAGCAATTAGACGAGCTCCGTTGCGAGTTCTCCGTACTCCGAGTGGAGACTCCTACCACAGCGGCCCTGGACAGGCTGCACGAGGCCCAGGCCAAGGCTGGAGACAACAAATACTCAACCCTTAGGAAATTGAAACAGGGCTCCACTAAAACCAGAGTAGCCTTCTACGAAGAACTTTAAGGTACCTATGTCTCTTTCCGATGTGTGAAGTTGTGTGTATGAATGAATGAGACGTATGACTGGGTACATGTGCCTTTAACTTCGCTCTTATGCAAGCTAGTTAAAGTTGCAAATAAAACTTTTAGTTAAAACTGTTTTTTTTATGTGGTCCTTCGAGCCGGTCTTCAGTTTTTGGACTGACTGACTAAAATATATAGTCATATATATATAGACCATCTCCTATTGTCAAAATGTGACAATTAAAAATACTGTACTAGTTAGAATTATATATTTTAAGGATAATGTTTATATTTTTTATAATCTATGTAATTATTACTTTCAGTAAAACCAATTAACGTTATATTATATATGATAATCACAAATGTCGCACAAAATGGTGATTTTATGACAATACAAATTAGTTATAAGGATTTTAGGTTCATTTGCCTTTTCATAATACTACCACTAAAGGTAGGTTACGTTTTATAGGGGGAGTTTATCTTGTCATTCAAATTTAGACTTTAAATTGTGTGATTTAAAGTACAATTTAAATTGGAGATATAATTACTGTAGGCTTGCGAACCGGTGAAATAAAAAAATACTTTAATGCGTATGATTTAGAGCTTAAATTTGAATGGCACTTTGAAATATCAGCCCAGCTGTTAATGTCCATAATATTAGATATATTATTTGAGAAATTTAACATGTATATTATATTATATACATACATCTTAAGTATGAATAAAAAGAGAAAAATATTTATAAAAAAATCCCAAAATGTTTACCACATTGTAAATATATAGTTATTCTTTTTATTTTATTCCCCGACGGACCACTATACCTAAAAGAAAGCTAAATTTAGACCTTTAAATTAACTTTTTTTACCTTAATGCATATTATATAGCGTTTTTAGTAGTAAATATATCATCAAAGTATAGATGAAATTATTTTGCTACAATTTCCTAAATCAGTTATCAAGCATAATAAGTATATAGTTTTTTATATATTGGCGAGCATTCTTATACATATATATTAATGTATAAACAACGACAGTTTTCGCCCTCTTTTCTTCTGTAAGCGTGTTTTTTTTTTTTTTTTTTTTATACCATATTTTTATATATACAAGGGTGGCAAACAGGCATACGGTCCCACCTGATGGGAAGCGGTTACCGTAGCCTTTGTTTCATATGGTAATATAATATTTTGTAAATACAATCTATTTTAGACGCTTTTTTTATCAAATTGTAACAACTGATCTCTGAAATCTTTATCAACCGATTTCTAAAGAAATACATTAGTTTATTTCATTACAAAATTAAAATATTACCCAAAGCTTTTTCGACTGATAAATATATTGTTTATTTATGTTATTGACGCTTAGTCCTTTTAAGATCTGGATAGATTTCTTTTCAAATTTTGTATGAGTAGTTTAGGTTTTTGATGTTATTTTTATTTATTTTGAACTAATAATAACATGAGGTGGTAGACCATTCAGCTCCCTAATTGTAACTCTCTTGGGATCGTCGATTAAGCCGATTTTATAATACACTAGCTGCCTCCGCGTGGTTTTACTCACGTACTTCCCGTTCCCGTGGGGATAAAGGGATAAAGTATAGCCTATGTTACTACCTGATAATGTAGCTTTCTAATAGTGAAAGATTTTTTGAAATCGGAACAGTAGTTTTGAGTTTATTCATTACATATATACACATACACAAAAAAAACATCCTCTTTATATTATATTAGTCTAGCTAAATTCTAGATTGACAGTTTTGTGGGCCCGTAGAGATAGACAGCATTCATGGGGCCCGCAATGTAAAAAGAAATCGACTTGATCGACTGTAAGTGACTGTAAGGCGATTGTAAGTTACACAATTAAGGGGCTGAACCGCCTGTAGGCACTTTTTTGACATCTCCCTTTCTCAAAGATATGTTGTGCCAATACAGTTCAAATGTAACCAGACCATTCTATGATGTACCTTCGTATATTTAACTTGTGTAAGTCATGTATAGTTATTTAATCAATTGTGGTCCCTAAGCCTTTGTTTGTAAGGTACATTTTTTATTGTTGTGTCGTTAAATTCTCTTTGTCACATGAGTTTACTGATATTTTGTTTGAAATTCATTGTACGATAAAATAAAATTGCATTGATAATGTTTTCTCAAACTGTTTTAGAACAAAATATGATTTAGTAAAACTTAGGTTTAAAAAAAATGAATTTTTCTAACGCTATAAAACAAAAAGAGAAACAGCTTTAAAAAAAACATACTAATTTACTCTCAATTTGTGTCACTACATGAACCTACTAATATTACAAATGTCAGTTTGTGAGAATGTATCGATGTATGTGTGTTACTCTTTCACGCCAGAACGGCTGAAGGTATCGCGATGAAATTTGGCACAGAGTTAGAATATGTTCTAAAATAACACATAGGCTACTTTTTATCCCGGGAAAATTGAAGATCCCATTAAGTAAATAATAAAATATTAGTAAATTCATGTGATTAGGCATATTTGTAAGCCTATATAAAAACCTTGTCATATACCGTATTTATTTAGGTTATATAAATAAGTTGAAATGAACAATAGGAACGTAAAGTACACTTGAGAATCAATGTACTATAATATTTTAGTGGAATGTCCTCATATGTCGTAAATTTGGTCCGATGTGATGATAAATGTGATGTTTACTAAAGGCAAATACAACTTTTTCATATGAAATTTAGTACTTAGTGATTTTCAAACATTTTTGTTGTGTTTAGGCAGCTGCAGTTTATATGGATTGTATTTAAAGACAGTTGTCTTATAGGTAAATGGTGGGTTTAGTACAAAAACAATTGCCATGGTTTTATTTATTGATGTCTTTCAGACATATTTGGAAGCACTTAAAATTAATTGGTTTAATTTTGACTTCATATGACTTGTAACATCACTCAAGCAAATTAGAGTTAAATTCAATGAAATTGAGTGTTAAAGTTTAAGCTATAACCCATTGAAAGCTTAAGTTGCTGTTACAATTTATACCTAGAGTTAATATTTCAAGCGCCTTTAAAGGCTTAACTGAATTTTACATGAAGGGAAATGAAGCAATATTATTAAGTCAACCCCTTAACAAAATCTCGTACCACTTTATTACATGATATAGGTAATTGTTATAATAAAAGTATTATGAAATATTTTTTAAATTAAAATACAAATTTGGTAAATGTTAATTATGTGCCTTTAACAGTGATAATAAAAGTTGTAAACTTGCCTTTAGTTCGTATGTGCCTATAATGTGATTGTAATGAATTGTAACAATGTTTACCGTGTATACGTGCCTTGTAAGTTATATTTAGACGCTGTATTTTGTAAATATATTTATAGACAATTTTATGTTTTGTTTTATTTAAACTTTTCGAAAATTATTAAATTCTAGCTGACCCGATGAACTTAGTTCCGCCATATTTTCTAAAATTGAATGTTTTTTTTTATACAAACCTTGCTTAAATTAACACACAAAAAAAAATAGCGATTCATTTCACAGATTTATATATATAGATAGATAGATGTCGTTACGCTTTCGAAGTTACATGGAAGAGTTTATTGGCCTTTGCAGTATTTTTCGTATAGATTAATAAACTGCTCAGTTGGGTAGTAGTTAACAGACTCAGGCTGGTTGTCGGTTCGATTCCCAACCACGACAAATACTTGTCTTATTGACAAGTATGTTTGTTCAGTCTGGGTATAAAGTCCATATAGTACGAGAGCCCACGACCAAAATTTTTGTCTCATAGCAATACGGCCAAAACCGCATCAAATCGATAGATACGATTATCCTGAACTCGAAAATACCAATATCAGACATTTTCCGCGTAGCGTTTGATCTGACCGAATTTTCAAAATTGTCAAAGAATTTTACCGAACTGCATCATAGCAATATATCTGATTTGCAGACTGTAGTTGAATGATAGTTCTGAGATACCGGAAACATATTTTTCAGACGTTAGTGGTGTAGCGCAAACGCGTAAAATCACTTAAAAAGTTAAAAAATGAGACAAAAAAAATGTCTCATAGCAATACGTCTGAAAATCTTTTTTATTAGTAAATTTTGGTTATTTGATGCGAACAACACAATTTTCAGACGGAAATGTGAACGCATTAAATTTTGAGACCGTTTTGAAAATGTTAACAAATTTTACCGATCGGTATCATAGCAATATGTCTGAAAATTGTTGGACATGATAAACTAAGTTGTCCACATGTGCAAAAAATTTATATCAGACAAATTAAGTGTAGCACCTTCTCTATCAGAGTCTGATAGTGATGATATCGAAAAGTTGTCTGATAATCAGACAACTTTTCGATATCATTTAAAAATCGTATTGAGGCATCTTGAATTTTCTGTTACAAACCAATGAATACGTTGCGACCCTGAATTTATTAGATGATAATTAACAAAGAATTTACCCGAAACCGTAACATTGAAGTTGAAGGACTGAAATAAATCGCACAAAAGGAAACTGGGATGAAGTTGAAACAAAAAACGGTTTATTCAAAGTTACAAAATATTCTCGTATTCAATCGCACACCTTTTCCATATAAACGCGTTAGTGCGAAAAAGACAGTTGTCCCACGTTCTGGCAGTACTGCCTCGAAACGTTATTTTCGTTTTTGGGAGTATATGCTACACTTCAAGTGTCTGAAAACAGGTTTTTGGTAATCATGGCAGCAATACGAAAAGTTGAAAAAAAAAATTATCCGTATTGCTATGATACAGGTCGGCTATGTTTGTTGACATTTTCAAAAATGCGCTCAGGCTATATGCTACGCGCAAAATGTCTGAAAACAAACTTTTTCGTAATACAATTATAAAATCTATGTACATTTTCACTGTCAGACGTATTGCTATAATACCGACTGTCTTTTTTTTTTGACACAGCAGAAATGGCCTCCCACGCAGTTGCTACACTTTCGACCGTTACTACACACCTAGTCGGGTTCAGAATCATACAATCTAACGATTTTATAGGGTTTTTGCCGTATTGCTATGAGACATGGTTTTGGTCGTGGGCTCTCTAACTAATAAGTTACCATAAGTATATTATGATTATTGGAAGTTCAATAGAAAAATACAAATCGATGTACAAATAAAAATACAAGAATAACATACAACATGGCATTTAATTTCAAAAATATACACCACAATCTTATAACAATTATAACTATACAAACATAATTATGCATAATGTAATATGTACAGTCTAACATTGGTTAGGAATGAGCCTTTATGAACAAAATAAATATATTGATGATTACTTAAATGTTCATTGGAGATATAGGAAATACCTTCATGCTTTATATTTTTCTGATTTAATTTAAGTGTCTCAAATTTGTTTTTTGCTTGATTAATTATATAAAAATTGCATCCAAGGTCATGATGGTCCAATCGCAATAGAGATAAATCAATTTCTTCGCGAAATAATATATACAAGAGGCACATTATTATTTTGTTGTTGATAAAATTATTTTATATATAGATTTATCCACTTCTTGCAAATAATTGTGATTCTTTGTAAATTTTACAAGTGAGCAATAAATAATAAATGCTATACAATTAAATATGCTGTTATCTGGGAGTTGTAAATCGTTGCAATAATTGGAGATCAACATAAACTCTTGATACACGTGAAGTGAAAAAATAATTTATGCATTTTAAATTATAGGTACACTGAAAATATCGCCGAAAACGTGTTTACTGAAGTATAAAACAAATATACCCAGGTGTCCAAATAAATTACTTATATTTGCTTTGTAATACTATGATCGAAACTAAGCATTGTATTTAGCCACGAAATAGTAAATCACCAATAATAATCACAATCGGCATACCATTCTAGTTTTGTACATAAGGACAATTTTAGCGTGTACACAAATTGTGCAAAAAAGCGTACTTAGTTCAACCAAGCTTCAGTGAACATTATCACAGCTTCAAGGCTTATTGTAGAGCCTTCTATAACTGGCTCCGCTGCTGTCACAAAACTCATTCATGATTATTCTGCATAGGAATAAATGGAAGACAACTATCAGTGCTATGATTGAAATCCAAAATAGAGGATTTAGGCCTCCTAAACTGTGACCATGTTTATGTAACGCTATCACATGGTGTTCATGCGCAGGGGCTTCCGCTACCTCCTTAACGTGTATAGCATGCCTCAGATCCTCCATATGTTGCTTGTCAGCGGTAACATATAATATAGCTGTCAACGGCTCTGTTAGTTTAACGGGGAAATATTTTCTATATGGTCCCAATTGTACAGGTGAGTCCAAGCAGCCCGCATCGCAAGCGTAGTATGTCTTGTCGGAGCGGTCAAGAGCAACAAATATAGCTGCCTTATTGTCCTCTTGAAGGATAACACTTATATTAACATGTGTCATGTTACCGTAGTTGAGACGACGGAACAAAAAGTCCCTGTGTAACTTTGACGGGTGAATATTGTACTCTAAATGTTGGTTACTGAAACGTAAACTACCAAAACTCAGTATCATCGCTTGATTCACTCCACTTGCACCAGCTTTAAGGAGTTTATGACAGCCCTGTTTTTCTAATGTAAGAAGCCACACACTGGCGACGGCATTCAAATTCTCCAGGGAATTTAATGGTTTCCATAGATTAAATGCATCCAATGTTGAATGTCCTTCATAACAACCTTCTGAGTATGTCAAAGACCTCAGTATGTCGGCTTTAGTGCCTGGCTTTATGTGTTCTTCATGTTCCAAACTACGTACTTGTGATAGAATTGTATATATTGTGGCATTTATTCGATCACCATTAATGACTCCCTCGGCTTTTGAGTCTGAAATATAGAAACCAGTATACCAGAGACCTTGCCATACTCTAGCGTGATTCTCCCTCAAATTTCTTACTGCTATTCTGTCACCGGTCATTGCTATGACCTTTTCCATTTCTGCTATAGCTTTTTTTTCCACTATATCTTTCTGTTTTGCGTAATCAGCCTTTTTTATTGGATGACTGTATTGAACAGTTGTTAAAATAAGTATGTCAAGTCCATCTCTGGCCTCGACTTGAATAGTGTTGCTCAATTTTCGGCTAACAACAGCGGCAGCTAAAACATTATCAGAATCTGGTATGGGAATCATACCGGTAACAACCTCATACTCTTTAGTGTCAACCCCTTGATGCAATTTTATGGTCTGTTTAACTGATGTTGGCCAGTCAGATATTCTAGGTGTAGACATATGTAACGCCTTTCCTTTATTGGTTGGGTTATTAACCCAGATTTCTTGTACAAATAGAGAAGGTATAGTTCTATGTGCATAGTACTGGTAAGATACATGTAACCCTGTGTTACTGCACTGAAATCTATTTACAATGCCTTTTTTATAGTCTACAACAGTAAACTCTTTCATTTCATAGTCATCTATGATGTATAGAGGGTGATAGTAAACAGGTAGTGATAATGATCTCCCATATTTGATATTTAGGTGTGAATCATGTTCTAATGTCAGGCCTAGTATACCATTTCCAATATAAGGCACATAGTTATTACCTAATGTTGATAAAGTTGCTGAGGTTTCCTGCCTCAAGTATGCATCGTAATCATTTAGAGCATTTTGGAAGGGGTTCAAAAAGTTTTTCTGACAAACATTTTGATGACCGCTTGAACTGTCTGTACTGTAAAACCAGTTCATCAACGACGGCCCGAGGTATGTCAATAGAAGTATGAGGACTAATATAATTATTACCAGCTTCTTCCTCGTCATCGGCCCATCGGCGAATCGGTTGATACGCCTCAAAACATCTCCGGCACGGCGGCTCATTTCGCTGATATCAGTTCTTACTCTTTCCATCACAGTTTAGTCTTTCTAATAACAAATCTCCTCGCTGTAGCTTGATGCAGCTGACTTGCTTGTCTTCAAGTGTAATCAGTTACTGTCATGGTACTCGAAATGCATGTTGCTTTCTGACTTGGTATTTCGAAATCAAGAAATTTCAGAATTCAGAAAACAAAATATCACTTGACTTTTGTGGACAGATAACACAGCGACCGACTGACACTGTGACACATACATTACATACACAGGTAAAATATTTTTATTGCTCACATAATGACAGTGACGTAGAGATAGATTAAAAAATTGGTTGCCTGTAAAGTCGGTATACGGGCGAAAGTTTTACGTGACAACGACTTTGAGTGGTAAAATAATTTTAATGTGAATATTCATTCGTATAGTAGGAAGAAGGATGAAATAATAGTAACAATTTAAAACATAACGTCACGTAACGTGAGCGGAGCGTAACGCAGTTTCTTGAAGTGTCACCCGGCAAACCAATTTATAAGACGTTGTCATGTCAAAAAATAAAATACTATCTCCGAAGGATTGGATTGAATTGTTGTGTTTAATTAATTAATCGACTTTTCAATGATTGAACTGAATTATGGAATTATGGAGAATTGTAATGAGATACAACAGTTTTTTATACTCATTTTTGTTTTTATTTAATGATTGATATTATCCTCTATCTCTATATACAATATTTATTTATTTATTTGCTGCACATACAATTTAAGTATACACATCCCTACGAATGAACGAACTAATTCAATTCTTTTAACTTAGTGCTTTTTTAGCGCACAGACCACAGATAGATATGTTATAGCGGGAAATTTAAAAGTTGAATTGTGTGCGCTTGTTATCTCGTCGCGTTTGTTGATTTCGTGTTGCATGAATCGGTTTGTTCTATTTATATAAGTTTATGTAACTATCGAGAAATGTTCAAGCCTTTACCTTTAGGTAGGTAGGCAGGTAGTCGTTCATTGTTAGAGCTAATAAAAACCTTTTGAACGAAAATTAGTGCCGGTCAAACTCACTTCTAAATTGCTTATCTAATATTATCTAGTAAAATGGATGGCTTATGTAGCTAGAGGCCTAGTGCCATAAGATGGTCCTAGACCATGGCCTAGGATCTACTCTTTTTTTACTAGAGCATATTCACGTCGATAAGAAAGACGAAGGTGGTAAGAAATGTTGATTCTGAAACGACGCTCAATTCTGTTTGCAATGGGGCTAAAGAGTATAATAAATAAAAAACATATCGAAATTAATATTAATTTGTTTATTGTCTAAAATATTATTGTTGCTACTATGATTAAAATAAATATTGTAAATTTTCAAAAATTGTATAATTTATTAAAAAGCACCAATATATAGTATAATTATAGTGTAAATAATTACCTGTGAATGATAATTCAGTTCATTTAATTATTATTATGTATATTCTAACAAAATAAATTCGTAAATTTATATTTAGTTATTGCTTAGTTAGGTACTATATTACAACCCATTTTGTATAGGAATATTCAAAAGTTTATAACAAAACGGATAATTCATTTTCTTTATAAAGAGAAAAAGATATAAATAGAAATTTGTTAGAATAGGAATGCTCTAAATTTTGCAGTAATTTTAAAAATTATAGAAAAAAATATGTTCCACATAGAACCTCCTCCTTGTTGGAGTTGGTTAAAAATAGACTTTAACACTATTGAAATAAAGTTCCCAATAGCATTATGGAATGTAGAAATAGGCCACAAATTTATAACAGATTAATACTGAATGTTATAATAACTAAACTCGTATGTATAAGAACATGGAAGAGATCTGGAGAATTTCAATAAATATCAATAATTTTGTAAACCTAATAATTAATATATAACAACGCAGAAAGTGTACACATAATCAATAACATATTTATAACAAAAGACTTTTCGAGATACAATAAGAATAGTGAAATATTTCGATAGCCTAATTTGCAAACCTAATAACTCCACATTTTTTTATTTCATTTTCATCTAGAATCGCCCGTATCAAAATTAAATTTTTAACAAAAAGTGGAGTTATTAGGTTTGCAAATTAGGCTATCGATTTGCGTAAAGATAAATGAACATTCTGAATAATCCATTCCAAAAATATACTATTCATCATTAAATTTGTAAAATTGGACTTTAATTTACCTATATTTTAGGTCCAAAATAGAATAATTCCAAAAATAATAAATTTTATAAATCGATAGTGATTCTGTTTTCTGCAAAATCCTCAGAACTCTATGATAATCATGTTATTTTCACTGGACACAAAAATGTATGTAATATGACATATTTTTTCATCACAGTACCTTTACTTTTAGGAATATTACGTCCTTTTTTAACTTAAACTTATATTTAACTTGTTATTTCTGTTGAAAATCTTATTGAAAATAATATCCTTATAATAAATCGGATCTATCGGAACTCTCGCTCTTACGTTGCATTAAAAAAGAGGAGGGAGAATGCTACAAATATTGTAGAAGAGAAAGTTTATGAGGACGGATGTATGTTACTCTCTCACTCAATATCAGCTAGTAGGATTTATAAGAAACTTGCCATACATATAGAATATGTTTTTGATTAAAAAATAGGACGCATTTTAAAAAGGAAAATTGCAGATTGCCCGAGACCGCAATCTATAAATAACTCTAAGCTAACTAAAATCTATGAAGGGCAGAAGTAACTTTACTTAAAAATATCTAGTAACAAAGATTCCATTTTATTTTAATAGACCATAATTTTTTTTATTTGTGGTCAGAAAAATGTTCCAATAAATCCGATTTTAACTTCCCTAATATTGTATAGTCTATTCCACATAACAAGTCTAGATTATTCATTTAACATAAATACCGTCGGATCAATATGTAACTTAACACGAAAGGAATAAAGTTTATTTCACTTTACGTCATATGGAATAGATAAATTAATCTAGATTGACGATTCATGCTAATATCACTAAGGTGTACATAATATAGGGTGGTATTACATTTATCAAATATCTTGGTCCTCCGACTTCACCAAATGTATTGGCAGTTGGCAACACCGATATTTGATCAAATATTAATGACATTTAATTAAAAATGGCTCCAAACAAGATATCGTGGACGTGTTTTGATTTTTAACTTTTTTATTAATAACATTATGATAATACCACCACATGAAGACGCAATAGGAGAACATAAAAATGCTCCATGTTCCTCCATTTTCTTAACACTACGCAACATATTGGACAGTGTAATGCGTCCTTCAAAGAAATTTATACAAATATTGAACATCATAATTGGACAAAGATATTTGATAAGTGTAATACTCATAGATCAATGTTTGCCTCTCGCTTCCACTTAGGCTTGGTCTCGCTCCCTCCAATCGCGGTCGGATCGCAGCAAAACTATGTCTTCTTCTGAGTCTGTCTCAGATGGGGGTAACTCTTCTTCGTCGAAGTACGGTTTGCGTACTATTTCTGTTGTGAACATAGGATATTAAACTTTATTGTGTGTAGTAAAAGTTTAATTTGAAATGTGTTTTTGTGACAGCGCATAATATTATATACATAGTGCCAAAAAGGGATGAGCGTAGTCAAAACCAGAAACAAAATACTGTGAATACAGGCATGTAATAATATATTTTTGCAACATTTTTTATTGATGCTCCGCTCCTATTTATCGTAGCGTGATGATATATAGCCAATGGCCTTTCTCGATAACTGAACTATCTAACACTGAAAAAAAGCGTCGTAGGGGTATGCAGGAGTGATACCTGTTTAGCCCTTCACAAAAAGAACATTACGCTTTGTCCCTTTTTTATAGGGTTGGCAACTGTTCGGCTCCTGGTGTTGCCAGCGTTCATAGGCTACGGTAACCGCTTCCCATCAGGTGGGACCGTATGCCACAAAAAGGCTTTACAACATTATACGTACCATAGTTAGTTTCATCACAAAGCGGGCGCTTGTCGTCCGAGGGTATTTGTGTGAAGAGGTACTCTCGGCGCGCGTCCCGGGTGCGCTCGCGGCAACTGAAGCACCACGCGCCCAGGGTCACTAACCCCACACCGACTACACCTGAAATGGAAATATTTGTTATAGTCACATGATTATTTATACAATTACAATCCGCACTTGTGTGCGTGCATGTTCACACCGTTCCCACATATTCATTATCTATACTAATATTATAAAGAGGAAAGATTTGTTTGTTTGTTTGTTTGTAACGAATAGGCTCCGAAACTACTGGACCGATTTCAAAAATTCTTTCACCTTTGGAAAGCTACATTATCCCCGAGTAGCATAGGCTATATTTTATCTCTGTATTCCCACGGGAACGGGAACTACGCGGGTAAAACCGCGCGGAGGCAGCTAGTTTAATATAAGTTTAATATTTTCCATAAATTGCCATAACATATAGTATTTACTAACTTTCTGAATGTAACTAATAATAATTCTATTACGTACTAGCGTCCACCCACAAATAACATAATATGTACCAAACAATAATTATTATTCAGATCGGTACAGTAGTAAGGTTCATTTGATAATTAACAGCAATATAGCAAAATCGATTCTAATCCGTAAACATATTGATATATTAAAAAGTAAATAAAAAGTAATTGAATATAGAAAAAGTAGTACAACAGACAACTTTTACCATTAAAATACCTTAGTACTTTGTCTATGACATTTTATCCGATGCTCATCTCTGGAACACGAGTGAAACCACAGCCTAAAGCTAGTAAATAAATAATTGTAACTCACCGGCCAACATGACGAAGACAAGTCTCGGCATCCCAAACACGTTGTCGTCAGTCTCCAGCTTGAACAGTATGTTCGGAGTCAGCTTCTCTTTGTCGTTTACCTGGTTATTGATAAATTATATATTAATACTAGCGACCCACCCCGGCTTCGCACGGATGCAATGCTTATACATCACATTAGAAACCTTCAAAATTAACAGTGTTTGAATATGACGTAGGCTACTTTTTATCCCGGGAAAATTGAAGTTTCCCCGGGAACGCAGGTGAAAGTGCCGTGAGCTAGACAGACATAATTAAATTTACTAACTCTATTTTACGACTTTTAGAAGGATTGAGGGATCTCTAGAATCCTCACTAATATTAAAAATACGAAAGTAACTCTGTCTGTCTGTCGCGATTTCACGCTAAAGCTAGTGAACCGATTTAAATTAAATCTGGTACAGAGATAGTCTCGAAAAATTTTATCCCGAAAAAATTTAAAATCCACTGGAGAGCCACTAGTCTATACTAATATTATAAAGAGGAAAGATTTGTTTGTTTGTTTGTAATGAATAGGCTCCGAAACTACTGGACCGATTTCAAAAATTCTTTCACCTTTGGAAAGCTACATTATCCCCGAGTAACATAGGCTATATTTTATCCCTGTATTCCCACGGGAACGGGAACTACGTGGGTAAAACCGCGCGGAGGCAGCTAGTATTAAACAAGTCAAATAAAGAAATATAATTAAAATAAAGCCTACCGTCACATGCTTCTGTTTACTAATATACCCGTCGGCTGCAGTAGTTAATACCACTTCTTTGCCCTTGTAGGCGATGGGCAAGGAAACTAGGAAGCGCCCGTTCGCATCGCTCGAGTTGTGAGCGACCAGTAATGTGGAGCCGATAGGACGGACTGTTATGTTTGCTTCCTTTAGTGGGTTACTCCCGCGGTCGAGGGCAAGACCTGGTGAAAATAATAATAATCATCATCATCAGCATCATCATCAACAGCTCATATACGTCTCCACGCTCAGAGCTCGAGCCTCCCCTAACATCGAGGGGGTTTAGGCCATAGTCCACCACGCGGGCCTAGTGCGGATTGGCGGACTTCACATGCCTTTAATTGTGACAATATCGGGCATGCAGGTTTCCTCACGATGTTTTCCTTCACCGAAAGCCAGTGGTGTGAATCCGTACGTAAGTTTTTTATAAGCTCAGAGGTACAAGCCAGGGATTTGAACCGGCACTCTCATGATCGTGAGTCGGTGCGTTCCCAACTGAGCCACCACGGCTTCCTTCGAAAATAATAATAGATACATTTAATTCCACCTCTATAATTCACCGGTTCAATTCTGAGTCGACAAACAGGGCATGAAAATGTCTGATATGTATATAACAAGCATTGATCGTGGTCGATGTCAAGGTCAAACAGAATAATTAATATTTTGCCGATAGTCCACGAGCGAAAAGTAGCGTTATATTCTATATTTTTAAAACAAAGTCCTCGCCGCCTCTGTCTGTCTGTCTGAACGCGATGAACCCAAAAACCACTGAACAGATTTTCATGCGGTTATCACCAAATTACGGAGTATTTGGGGAAGGTTTTTATGTATAATACATGAAAGATAGGATAAGAATGAGATAGCAATACTTTTGTTTCAACTTTTACCAATCATTCCCATACATTCATATCTTTCACGCACGGTAACGTCATATAGCCCATAGAATATAATAAAGATTACCAGTGACATAGACAAAGTTGGGGTCTTCATCGATGACGAGCTCCTCGAACTGTCCACCGGGGAGGCTGTCGGCGTTCACCCGGTGCATTATTATGTTCTGCTCCTTCAGGACACCGTCTACTACCAGCCAGTTGAGCATCTGTGGTTTAAGAATAGCTTTTTATGGAATGTAAAATATTATTTTTTTGAGTCTATGGCTCGCTTCGCTTAGTTTAGAATCGGATGACTGTGTCTACAGAATTGAATCAATAGGATATTACCGCTGGGTGAGATTGAAGCTTGATTTAGTTTTCATCATAAAACCACACTAAAAACATGACACGCCCTAAATATTTTTTATTTTTTATTTGGCATCCAATAAAATTGCTATATAAATATCAAAATAGATTCAGTATGTGCGAATTGTACTCGCCAACTAGGCCGCGGCCATATTGAAATAATAAAATTTCTGCTCAATCGTATAACAAGAAATGGTCATAATTGTTTACTACTACACTACTTTGACATATAGGTACATTCGCTCCACCTGATGGTTAGAGCTTACCTTTGGACATCCAAGGAAATTTTCGACCTTATATACAAAAGTTTAGGGTCGAAAATTTAAAGTCAAAAGGGGCTTTAGGGTCGCAAAATTGAAGTTAAAAGCTTTATGGGGGGTTTTTTTTAGTAATTAGCATTATAATAGGGTAGAACACCCACCTGATCCTTATAATTATGACAGCGAACGATCACATGGTAGTCTCCAGGAGGTAGTAGCACACGGTAATGCGCCGCGTTGGGCGACACGCGGAGTTGCCGCTGTACCCCCGTCACCGCCACAGTAGCAGCTCTCATTGGCTGCCCTTGCTCATTCTTTATGTACCCCACCACACCTAGCATGATCAAAATCACAAAAAAATATATTCAAACAGGCCCTCCCTCATTGTTAGGGAAAGCTCGAGCTCCTCGGTGGAGACGTATATGAGCTGATGATGAGGCCTTTACAAGCACTTATGAATAGTCACTCTTAATGCTCGGTTTTGAAAGTTGTTTTTACTGACAAGAGCCGGCAATAAACTCAGTAATTACTCCTTTCAAAACCAACTTAGATCTACAATAGTGATTTTGACAAAACGTAGCAAGCATTTCACTGCCAAGGGTTTTTTTCTAACAAAACATACAGAAAGAAATAAAAAGCCGTGATATACTCTTTTGTACCATTTTGGGATCTCAAATTTCTTTGCGATTTATTTGTCTTTTGGGCTGTCTTTAATAAAGTATTGTTAATTACTATTTCACTCGCTATTAACCCGACCTATATCGTCGCATAAAATATACTCCAAACTAACATTTATAGACAATATTTACAATAAAACTCACCCGTATTGACCAATTCCACAAACTTCATGATCCCCTTAAGATTATTCCTCCATACCCATCCAATCTCCTGTTCCGCGGGCATCTTACAACAACTGAGGCCTACAGACACTATCGGAGTATTGAACCTTTCACACAACAAATCTATCAAATCCCCATGTACAGGATTAACATTCGTCGGAGCACACTCAAACTTATCGCTCGGAGTTCTGTTATCTTGATACTTTTGGGCGAACTGCTCGTAAATGTGCTTAGACAATTCCGGATACGACACATCCTCTGTCCCCGAAGATAACTCCAAAACAAGATCGTATTTCTCAGAATCCAAAAGATTGATAAACAATTTCTCTCTAGTATAATTCGATAGGGGATTCAAATTTTTCTTTGTCAAATAATTGTAGAGACTGTCGCCGAATTCTTCTTCTATGGGATCGATTTCACATTTGTTTGTTCCATCGTATTGTTTCAGAACTTTGTCGTATAAGGTGTCTAAGTTCGGTATGAAGTGTAAGACGGCCTTTTCTAATAGGCCTTTGTGGATAGGTTCGCCGATTGTGTAAGCTGTGGCGATGTGGCGAGCGAAGTTTAAGAGCATTTCTTGCCCGAGCGGTTCGGATCCGTAGAAGCTGCTTATAATTGCGATGTGGAATTTGGTCTCTTCTGGGGAACCATCCTGGGAAATCCAGATGTTTAATTACATTGCATATAATATGGAAGTCAGTAATAGTTATTTAGGTATTTAGACAAGGTTTTTAGCAGGGTGTCTTTTAAATTGGTAGCTTCAGAAGATATGTCGTTCTTAGGTCCCTTCCAGGCCCTAAGTTGTGATATACTTTTAAATCACTAGATGAACATTGATTTAGTTTTATTTAAGTAAGATATATATGTAAGCTTTGTGTTCAATCATCTAACATATTACATATATATTTACAGATTCACAGGAGTTTTCTTGGAAGAAAATTAGCAACACTTTTCAGATAGTGAGAATGTCTATGCTCTAAAAGTTAGTTAGTAATTGATAATAGTCCTTAGAGCCTAATTAAAAAACGAAGCTACAAAATACCTGATCAGTAATCTTGAGCTGATGAAACTTCGATGTGAGAAGACTATCGCCAGCTCTGAACTCTGCAATGTTGGGATAGTTGTTCTCAAGGTCGGCAAGGGCTGCGTACATCTCCAACGGCTTGTGGTAGCGAGTGTTGATTATATTGTCCAATACCCTGAAATAATTTGCGATAAATAGATATTGATATAAGTGCGGAGTTTGGGTCTGCCACCATACCTACAAGCCAATATACCAGCGTGAAGCAGTACCTAATGCATTTATACAAATATGTTTAAACAAATATAAGCTTCCTAGCGAGCGGGAAGAAAGGAAATGTGCTTCATATATTATATTACGTTTAATTATTATTATACTTACGTTTAAGGTGTATAATTCAGTTTAATATCCTTCGGAGTATCATTGAGTTTGGTGTCGTGAGTTTGAAGTTAGATAACTTTTAGACATAGACAGTGAAAATCTGATATTGCTAATGTCTAAAGGCAGTGATTATGTACTTACCATCAGGAGGATTAAACTAAGATATAAAATGTATTTTAAAGTACATATATATACATACATACAAATATTAACCAAAACATTAAATATGTTTTATTGACAGACCAATATTACAGACGTTTATTTTTAATGGAAAATTAGGGCTTTAATTTAATCCTAAATTGCTCAATTAAGGATTAAATCTATGTACCTCTTCATACGACGAAAGACAAATATATACATACAGGTTACACAAAATTGGCTATTTCTGTCCCTTCTAGGTTTGGACTTTGGAGTGCTTTCCATATCAACACTTACTTTGGTGGGATTGTAGATAAAATATATATGTATTAAGTTAAAGTGATCTAAGATTAGTTTGGTGCAAAAAAGGACTACAGTTTTTAGTAAAAGCAGACAGTCAGTACAACAAACAATAAATAATGTGCAAAATATTTATTATTAAATTGAGTATTATAGTGTAATAAGTACAAAAATAAATTGGTTACATACAATACTTATAAGTAATATTAAAGAATATAAAATAAAGATTAGAGGCAGACTGAGATTTGTTTGATTAATTTATGGATGTAAATTTTTAGGAACTGTAGATTTTATTGAAATAAAAAATGGTATTGTAACTATTAAGGGGTAATTGACAACAAGTCAATATAAAGGGAAATCATTTATATGTTGATATTTAATGAGTAATATTTAAAACTATTAAAACTTATGTTCATTATTCGGTAGTAATAAGGTCTGTTTATATCCTGGGTAAATATGAGATTCTTTAGAACAATTAATAGGACTCTAAGTTAGCCTAAGCTAGTTGAAATTTAAGTTAACTTCAAGCTGTTACAGCTAATAACAATAAATGGCTATGGACTGATTAGAATGTTTTTTTATTATTTATATAGAGGTTTTCACAGGGCTATATTAAATATATTAAGTTATTTTATAGACGGAAAAAACTGTATAAGTATTGTATACCTATAAAATATAGATCTTAAGTTTAGGATTGTTATCCAAAATAATATGAAATATTGTAAAAATAACTAATTGCATATATAATAATATCACAGAACGTATGTAGGATCTAAAGGACTTATAATAAAAGATTCAGAACTGTTATTTCTAGCATCAACAAGCTATTTGGAGTCAAGCTAAAATGTATCTTATTCCGGCTGAAATTCAGTTGATTTTCCTTTACCTTAAACATTCTGTGATACTTAAAGCATAGAAATAGCATACACAAAACATAGAGCATAACTAGGTTGTTCTCAAAAAAGTGGCTTTGTAACCTGCCGGACAGTTTTTTGTGGAAATGTGTGATTTTTTTTAAGTTTTTCTATTTTATTTGCACAGTATGTTCCGTAAAGAGACTTTTCACGCAAAGGCCGAGTAATATTAAAAAAAACAGAAGTAACACATTTACTACAAAATTGGATAATAACATCTGTTTCTCAAAAACCTGACATTTCCAAAACCTAAGAGGTAATATAAAACACTAAACAGTTTATATATGCATTCTATACCATTGAAATTTATCTTTTTATATTATGAAATTTGACTCCATTATGGCAAAAATGGTACCGCACGACTTTTTTGAGAAGAGCCCAACTACATAAACACAGTCCGTTATCAAAGCAGTATCGTCATTATTATTATTGCGACGTGCAGAAGGTCGTCGTGTGACTCACCGGAAGTCGTAGGCTGATGACCAGTGTTGGGGGTCGTCCGCCATTAGGGTGAAGTTGACGCTCACCGATCCTGTCTCTGGCACCGTCACCAGCTCCGTTACGGATTCGTATCTGGAAACGTGGTGGATTGGTTAATTGAACTCTATTGCTTATGTGAGAGAGCTTAAAATAAATGGCATAGCTTTGTATTAAAAAGATTTTTAACCGTTATATTATGTACATCCATAACTGATGAGTTAGTAATTATATCTTAGATTGACAAGCAAATATGATTGAGAATTGATTCCATATACACTTTCCTTTACTAAAATTATTATTAATGAGAATAAGTTTTTTTAATAATACTCTGTAGAGTATTAGAGTATTCTTTTATTTTAGTTAAATTTAACAAAAGAAATACAGTGCTTTGTTGAATTCTGGTACCCAAAGTAAGATTTAACTTGTGTTATGGGTACCACTTTAAGAATGATAGTGAAGAATAAACCTTAACGCTTCACGATACGATTGATTTATATCATTTATCCAGTTCATCGCAGGTTTAATAGATAAAACTTGGCAATCAAATTTATTTTTCTTTAATAAACTGTAAATACCTAATTCACCTTTCATACCTCCTAATACATCATTTTCCAAAAGTTTTAAAGAACTATGACGATAAAACTTGTATAGTATCCTCACCCGTCTTTACTCGCTGTAACATTGTACGTGTTAGGTTCTAGCAGCCGCCAGTAGTCGCCGTCGCGAGCCGAGCGGGTCCCGTGGTGGATGCCCTCCACAGTAATCGTCACGTTGGCTAGAGGATGCCCTATGTGGCTGTGGACGAAGCCGTGGACACCTGTATGTACCTGCAAGTTATAATACAATAATATAGATATGTAGAGAAAACTTGATTGGTTAGAAAGTGGATATAATAAAAAATATACTGGAAAAGTGCTGATAGTATATTTCTGAACGGATTTTCTTAAAATATAGCCATAAAATGTCGCGGGATATTTATGTATTACTAGTGGCTACTCGCGGTTTCACCCGCGTTCCCGGGGGAGCCTGAGAAAGGACAAAGGCTACCTTTTATCCCGGGAAAATGGAAGATCTCCCGGGTACGCGGTCGAAACCGCGGGGAGCCACTAGTTGTAAATAACCTACCTGTTCCATATAAGTTATGAGAGCGTCCTTATTATCCTCCCAGTATGTGGGCAAGTCAGATGCTGGTGGGAACTTGTGGCAGCCCAGCTCTAGAGTCAACTCCATGTCGTTTGTGTGCAGGTAGTTCCAGTCTTGCATGCCTCCAGATAGGACGTACCTGGGATATAGTTATTAAATGTTAAAGCTCCATCTATCGGTGACGGTGGTGACTTGCGATATTTTGCCGCTAGATGGCGTTGAAATACAATACATACAAGTAGAACATGATTATTTATTTATTTTATTTTATAAGGAAGACCATCAGTTAGTTTATCATTGATTAAAATCTATATGACTATTAGTCTGATACTTCGCCATTTTCGGTTATTCGGCAGCTTGACAAAACATTATTTAACAAGAGGACATGAAGGATATAGATACGTTTTTTTGCGGGAAAAGTTTAGATGTGGGATTAGCGTGAGAGAAACCGCGGAAAACTGACGTTTACATCAATAAATACAAACAAATAAGTTTAAAGGCTTAAGTTACCTAATATACTGTTTTATTAGCCTTATGATCATAGTAGCATCTCACCATTTAGCGCCATTCGTTATACCCCCTGGGAATGTTTCTCTTGAACGCTTGCATGGTTGACCCAAGTGCATTTTGTGGTGAGCCTGAAAAAATGCATGTAAATCATTATATTTACGATCCTACTAAATCATTTCATTATTTTATACATATTAACCATTGTTGTTAAAAAGCATTTAATATTCTCAAGATAATGAAGTTTTATAAAAATTCATAATAATCACAGTAGAGGCTAGTTTTCTATAAATTAACAACAGGCTTGAAATTATTACTAGTTTGTTTTGATATGAGTCATTGATATTTATATCTTTTATTTTTGACTTTGAAAAATTTTTTGAGAAATTTGACTTGGGGGCCTTGTACCTGAAAATGTGATATTTATGTTGAATATCCCAAGATGGTCTTTAGTTCTTTTACTTTTCTGAGAAATTTGTATCCTTAACCCAAAAACGGTCTTACGACAAATTTTTCAAATCACTCACATCTGAGTAGACGTGGGCGAGATGCATGAACACTGGGTTGTCTGGTGCGAGGTACTCCTTCCCGCTCAGCATGCCAGGGTTGTTGTCATACGGGTAGTTGGCGACGAGAGCACCGCCATGCAAGTTGGCTGACAGCACAAATGGTAGTGATAAAGACCAGGCCATCACCGCTTTTGTCTCTGGCTCGGGTATTTCATTGTCCTGAAAATAAGGGCATCTTTATATAAATATTAGTGGCTGCCGCGGTTTCATCCGCGTAGTTCCCGTTCCCTTGATCACTTAGGGGTATTAAAGGGTAATAAAAATCGGTAAAGCCGTTTCGGAGGAGTATGGTAACTAACATTGTGACACGAGAATTTTATATATAAGATATAAGTGGCTCCCCGCGGTTACGCCCGCGTACCCGGGAGATCTTCCATTTTTCCGGGATAAAAAGTAGCCTATGTCCTTTCTCAGGCTTATATATATTTAGACTATCTGTGTACCAAATTTCATTTAAATCGGTTCTGTAGTTTTAGCGTGAAAGCGAGACAGACAGACAAACAGATAAACAGACAGAGTTACTTTCGCATTTTTAATATTAGTTAGGATTCTGTGTGTTTGTTATAAAACTCCTATAAAATGGACCGATTGCTTGGCTTGATAATTTTTTATTGTGTGCATATTTCAATAGGTTTCTGTATGGTTTGAAAATATAATTAAAGACCCGGTAGGTGGCGCTTGTCGGCAGAACGAAGTCTGCCGAGTCCGCTAATACCCTATAAAGACTCAGGTTTCTTTTAGTGTCATGCATTGAAAGCCAACTGTGTAGTTAAAAATTCTTATTTACATACAAACCTCCTTATGATTATGTTATGTTATAAAAATCAGTATCTGTTAGTATTATTTATTAAAATACTAGTGGCTCCTCGCAGTTTCACCCGCGTTCCCGGGGATCTTCAATTTTCCCGGGATAAAAAGTATCCTATGTCCGTCTCCTGGTTCTAAGCTTCCTCCCCACCAATTTTCGGACAGATAAGTTCAGCCATTCTTGAGTTATAAATAGTGAAACTAACACAACTTTCTTTAATATAATATAGATATACATAATATTACCTTATTTTCTCCAAATTGGTCCGGGAAATTTCGGTTCAGATCTACATTGTGCGCGTTCGCCCTTCCTATATTACCGCTGTATTCACCTGTTAAAAGTACAATAACGTAACATAAAAACGTTCGTTGTAGTTACGTTTCATATGAACTGGCCGTTCTTTATTGAAATAGAAATATTTATTTGCATAAATTTGTGTAGGTACATAGATGTTTTACATTTTTGTATGTAGGATGGAGAATAATTGTATATTTAAAAGAAGTATATCAGCTTTTTATTACCATAGTACAAGTTCTGTTTCGAACGGACCCGTATGTAAAAAGGTAAATTATATGTATATAAATTTTTTATAGATATAAAATATATATTATACGTAGTACTAGCTCTGCTTAGTTCCTGTAAGGAATAAAATATCCTAGATTATGATGTCATAAAACGATACCTTAATTTGCAAACATAATAACTCCCCTTTTTCACGAAAATTTAATTTTGATACCCGCAGAGGATTTGGATTTTAAAAAAAAGTGGAGTTATTAGGTTTGCAAATTAAGGTATCAAAAAGATCCTCACCAACAATGCTCTTCTCATAACCGTCGGGGTTCATGGTCGGCATCAGGTGTATCCTGGTGGTGTTCATCAGCCGTTGGATCCTCTCATCACCACGAGTGTACTCCTGGCAGAGGTACTTGGCGAGGAGTAGGAGCAGTTCCCGACCGACCACCTCGTTCCCGTGCATGTTGGCTACGTACTTGAACTCGGGTTTGCCTGTTGGTGCGAATGATTGTGAGTTGGGAATAGAGTAAAACGGTTTTTGAACGTATTTTGTACTTCATTTAAAAAAACGTAGGGTAACTGTTCTAAGTAACTAAGTCTAGCTATTAAAAAACATTATTTTGTTAAAAATGCATGCACGCTTCGTCACTAGACGACAATTGTTTGTTCACACAGTAAGTTGTAAACATTTTTCTCATAGCAGTGAACTGTAATTGTTTCTTTTGAGAATAAATATTCTTTAAACCTTTAAACCTAACTGTTTTTACAGTATATAACGTAGTTCCGACAGTATGTATTAATTAGGTATAAATTAATAAAGGATTAACCGCTTAAACTTTAAAGTGACGTTCTTTGAGATGAACGTTATGAACTTTAGTATATCAAATTACATGTTTCTAATTTCTTTGGTCCCATTCATCATGTCAAATAGCGACCATAGATGACTATTTTACTAGATCTTTTGGTCTGCAATATTACTGTTTTATAATGTAAGGAAGAACATAACAATATGCCTTTCCTGCAACTCTACAAAAAAAGTACCTATATGAATGCCAAATCTGTCACTAAACAAAAGAATAAATTGTAGTACATAAAAACATTCACTTTCGACTTTTGTAACAAACAGTATTATTTACCTATTTGCGTTTTCCTTCGTTTTTTCTTCACATCCCAACACCACAAAGATACCAGCTTCTCCAAAATATTGAAAACACTTACCAGGGTAATGTTTGCCAGGATTCCTGGTGACCTCCAAAACGTATAGGTCCCGCCCCTCCACCGACTTCCCGATGCTGGTGAGCTGGGTTATACTGGGGTACTCCTCGTGAAGGTCCTGGAGGAACTTCTCCAGCTCTTGGAAGTTATGGTGGACGTAATCCTCTGCGGAAATACCGTCGATGTCGTGACGCTTCCACCTGCTATGCTCTGGAGATTTGCCCCCTTGTATAATTTTGATGCTTTTTTATTACCCATTTGAATTTTTTGTCTTAAATTGTTTTTTTTTTTTCATTCACGCATGATTAGGTGTAAAAATAGCGTTGTACTTTGTGACTTGGTTTATGAAAATCAATGAAAACTGTTTATTTTCAAAGCCATGCAACGTAATGTTTTGGTATGTAGCAAGAAATAAAGGTTTTTTGAATATGACTTTTATATGAACACACTGAACTGTACAGTTGCTTTAAAATTGCATTATTGTTTGATCCATGCATTATTTTACAGCTATTCTTACATTTGTATTTACATGACAAAGTACTACTCTACAGAAAGCATAGACAGAAAATAGGTATAGGAAAACAGGGCAAATCAACAGAGCTTAACAGGAGTAAAAAAAGACCAAAACCAACCAACCAAAGGTAAAATTAAAAAAACAAAACAAAAAGCCCACAGATAGTGTGCGAAAAGATACATTGATAAACGCTTAAATATCATTTCTGTGGCTACACTGATGGAATATCCCAAAACCGCCAATAATTTTTATGAAAAACTAAGTTTTTTTTACAAATCAAAGAAAATCCAAATAAATTCATGTGTAAGTTTATATTTACTTATTCAAATAACCACTTACAACTATGTATTGAGAGAAAATTTACTCTATTACTACGTATTTTACAAAGTATATTTAAAGAAGAATATATTTATTGCGTTTTTCAATGAATCTTTGCGCGAGAGGTGTTAGTCAATTGAAACAATGAAAATGTTACTTGACAAAAGTGACTTTTATTCATAACCCTACGACAATAAGAAATATGCTCGATTATATACAATTTATAGCTTAAATAATGTATTTTCAATGTTGATATAATAAAAATTGATGCAGATTTATATAAATAAATAATTTCTCAACATGATTTTAACCTGTAATACAAATTAAACTGCCTTTGAATTTACTTCTCTTGTTATAGTTACAAATCAGTTATTACGTATGGGACTTAATTTCATAATTTGAGAACATAGATTCACATATATAACTGAGATTATTTTTGTAAACAAAATATATCAATAGCGTGGTACCTTTTATGAATAAATCACTAACACACATTCGTATATCTAATTTAAAAATCACAACGCATTTTCTAAAAATTATGAAGTCTAATAAAAAAGACTATAATTGTATACCAATTATTACTAACAATAAATAGTTTTTAAAAATGAGATCCAATTAGGAATAATTTTTTCACAATTTTTCTATGTACATTTGGCACAGTCTAATTGATTATTTTAATACTACAAAATATAAAGTAAGGTTAGTAAAGGTCCCAAAAAAAGTTAATAATTGTTTATTGCTTTACAATATACCAACCGCGTTGTTATTTACAGTACATATTAAGTATATTTTAATACTTTTAGAATTTCTAACCAGTTTAATTAACTTCAAAATCTATATATAGGCCCACCAAAGTAACAAACTATATGATTTATCCATTATTTTTAAATAAGGGCTACGTTATTTTGTGTAATAATTTGAATAAGATATTCGATTTATTAAATACAATCACAGTAAATTTAAATATGGAAACAATATATTAGCTGCCATTTTTTAAAGCTATATATAAAATGTTATTATTAATTAGCGAGAAATTTCATAGGTATATCACCTTTTTAAAATATAATAATTTTACGTAAATTTAAAATACTCAATTTAAAGAACAATTATTGATGCGAATTAACAACGTATAAAGAAGTTAGTTGTTAAAACATTTAGATTATATTTATAACACATAAAATTTACTACAGGTGAAGGTAGATTTAAATTTAATTACAATGACAATACATTGTTCAATTTAGCTGTAATTTCATAAATAAAATATAATTTAGACTCCATTAATTTATCATACCCATTATGATGATGTGATTTGTACATTCCCAAAGAATATACAAAGCTTAATTGAACGAGTATTGAAAAATTTTCCCATCTAGTAAGAAAAACTTCAAAATAAAAAGTTGTCCCCGCACCAAAGTATTGTGTTTTAATATACCATCAAAGTTTAAATTACATATTTATTAGACTAAAATGTTGATGTAAAATTACAGTCTTTACGATTGTGCGTCTCGCTTGTTCACATACGGCTATCCTTTTCACGTCTCTTTTGAGATAGCGAATTTCAAAGTAATCTAACAATCAATGGTATATCATACACATAAAGTTATTGACAGAAAGCATAGAAGCAGTTAATTATTTATATATTTGTTCTATTGTCACTGGTATAGATTAGTCAATATGCTTACATGAATCTTGCTTCAGGCTAATCTAGCATTTTACCTTAAGTACCTAATTACATGCCTAAAAAGAGAGGTCTGAGCATTTTTATCAATTGACGTTATAAATTCTTCGTCTTTACTTATTATTTCTTTGTGTATTTTCATGCAAATCCTTGGCATTGATCATATTTACTAGCATTTCATATAATAAATAATCCATCTCATTTTATATTGAACTCAAACGTCCTATAATATCTTATCATTCTCGTACTCATTTACTAAACTCCACATGATACTTATATTTGTGACCCGTTTTTTAATTCCTTACTTGTAAAATTTTCTAAGCCTATCAATATCTTTTTGAGGCCTGAAAAAACCCAAAACTATATCCACTACAGAATTTCTACAGTTATTCACAATATTCCGTCTCATATAACAGTTTTAGAGTCGACGAAACTGCCAAATCCCATCTAGATTTTTATCGATATTCTGACCCTCTTCACCTAACAGTTTTAGAGCCTGAGAGATTCCTCCATACGTAAAAAAAATAAAGCCCATATCCATTACCAAATAATAACAATATTCTCAGGATTCTTCTTCACCTAATACTACCACTCACCTACAAGTTTTAGAGGCCAAAGGTTTCTCATTCTCTAAAAGTTTTAAGAGCCCGCAAGATACCCAAATACTTCCTCACCTACCACTAACGTTTTTGGGGCTACAACCATTACCAAGGACTGACAAATATTCCCAAGATACCTCCTTAAAATTTTGAGCCAGCAAGATTCCCAAAGACCATCACCAATTTACACTTAAGCCTCGACAATGAACACCAGTAATAGATTGACAAGCATGACAGAGGCGTGAGTGAGGACCGCCACGGCCGAGTTGTCGTGTCGCAAGTACTCCGGAGACTTACCAGAGCTGAGGGTTCGCGGGCGCCGGTGGACGGTGAAGTTCAAGGAAACCTGTGAGGTTTGGTTCTCGGGGATCGTTGTTAAGATCGCCGGCGGGGTGGAATAGCTGAAAATCAATTGTGGACGTCTTTTTGTGGCTCGAGAAAGGAGTTACTTGTTTTGGTGGTCGAGAAATACGCTTTGCCTTTAATATTTTTCAGAGATGATTCTGAAGATATCTTTTTGTAGAAATGTCACTTAAATGGTAACTTCTAAACCGATGGTAGCATTAATACTTTTGCTATTTAAATGGCACACAAGTGCCCTCTTAGGGGTATCCCTCGATTAAGAACTAAAGTGGGCAAACTTTAACCTGATTATGTGGCGTACTAAAAATAAATTTTTTAACTTACCCAGAGGCAACTGCTGTAATATTGTACTGTCCAGGAAGTAACATTCGCCAGAAGAAACCGTCTTCAGTCGTACGCACCGTGTGTTGGTTACCTTCCACTTTTATTTGTGCATTCTGAAATGAACTGTATTGTTTAGCAATATGGCTGCATTTGAAGCGTATGCAAATGTTTTTTACATGTTCTAGAAAGCGACATATTCCCGAGTGCCGCAGGCTTTTTTTATCACGGGAAATTTATATTCCCTGTTGAAAAACAAGGCAATAGAAACATTTTTGACTTCAATGTAGTGGGGTGAAATTGTTTATTGCATTCAGTATATAACAAGTTGATTGACACTTCATTCATCAAAATCTGATAAGTAAATTCGTAAAATTAATGTTTAGATATAATAAATGTATATAAGCTATCTGGTTACCATAGCACGAGCTCTGCTTATTTTGAAATTGGATTGACCGAGTGTGAAAAACGACTTAGGGAAAAAAATCCTTTCAAAAATCTAATAAAACAATAAAATACTTTACCGGAACGGGCTCCCCAGTTTCATCCACAACGATACCCTTCACGCCGATGTGCGATTGTTCAATGAAGGCGAGTAGCGGGTCCTTGTTAGTGCGCCAGTACTGGGGCAAGTCGCTCGCCGGTGGGAACTTGCAGCAAGACAGTTCGAATGTCACTTCAAAACTATTCGTGTGTATGTAGTTGTAGTCTTGCATGCCACCTGGTTAATATACATATTGTTGAAATTCAGAATGAATATTATTTCATAAATTTTATATATTTTATTTCATATTTCACAAAGGCCGGGTCCGGAAGTTTGGTCTTGCTGAAAAGAGCAAGCAATAAACCCAGCAATTACTCATTACGCAAACAAACTTAAATTTAAGGATTCAAGGATTTGGTCTCACTGACAATATTTGTGTTGGAGAATATAGAACGCAAATAAAAAAAATACAATATAAAGTTAATAAAAATATGTATAAAATTGGTTGACGATTTTCGAGGCATAAAAAGTATCCTATATGTTAATCCTGAACATTAAATAAATAATATTCTTTCAGTATCCAAATCCTCCCAGTTGTTGCTTGAAGGAGTAATAACCACCCAAACTTCGCTTCGCTTTTATAATATTAGCAGGATAGGGTTGTACTATATGTAATTAGATATGACAAAAACCCTCTTTTATAAATGAAAATGTCGCGAAAACAACCGTTTTCTTAATGAAAATGATTAATTAAGTATAGTACCTTGTACAGAATACCAGTTAGCGCCATTAGTGATGCCTCCGGGGAAGGTTTCGGGTGCGCATGCGTTTCCTTCGCGCATGACCGTGTGCCGCGACGCGTACACGGTGGCTAAGTGTTTGAACAACAGGTCGTCGGGGGTTCGACTCTCTTCGCAACAGTCCTTGCCAGATCTAGAATGAAAAAGTAATATTTATTTAGTTTTTAAGCAGCTCTATACGTCTCCACCGAGGAGTACGAGCCACCCCTAACAATGAGGGTTTAATTAAGGTCATAGTTTTATATAATCGTGGTATTGACATTTAATTATGGTAAATGATAAAGTGTTGCCTGTCACAAAATTAATCTATAGAGCCGCTTTAAATTCAAAGCTGAATCAAGATGTATGTACTTGTATTCCTAAGTAGGATATGTACCAAGTAAGTAATCTGGTTATAGTTTAGCCATATGAGAAAAATTGCCTAGTATGATTTATAAATCAAACAAATAAAAGGGTACCTAATAGAAAAAGCTGTTTTTATTTAAATTTGCAACAAAAAACTAGTTTAAAACGCGATCGTGGAAAAATCTCAACAAAAACGATCTATTACCTATCTAAATTTAATATTATATAAAAAAATTCGCTAAATTAGAAAATATCAGTCGGCATGCGTCAGTGAAAGTGCAAAATTTAATTGATCGACGAAACGACACAGATTTACTCACTTGAATATTCACTGACTGGTTGTGAACTAAATAGTTTATTAAACGAGTTTCATTGAAAACGTGTTATTGAATAAAATTGTTAATAATGTTATACAACAATTTGAACACTGGTAACCAGTGAGCGTATATTTTAACAATGGTGTGTACATGCATAACGAATTAACTGACGTTTACCTACATTTCCGATGAACCTATAAACATCTCTTATAGGAGAATAGATAGAATCCCACCCAGGACAAAAATTTGTATGCTTGAATATGTCTGTATTTCTGTGTCTGGAATTATCTATTTAACCAAGTATTTAAAAGTTGTATATCAGCTATCTGGTTACCATATCACCAGCACTGCTTAGTTTGGAATCAGATTGGCTATGTGTAATGTGTGACATCCCCTCCCTAAGACGAATTATGAGAGACAAGAGGTATTTTTTTGCAAATTAAGTAGTTTAACTTTAACATGAAATTGATATATTAACACTACTTCAAAAACTGGCAGTTGATAATAAATGACTGGAAGTATAATAATTGAGTTCAAATTCTCTTTAAGATTAATACTTCACTAAAGTTATAATCAAGCTCGACGATATTTTATCTCTCACCCTAATTTTTTTTAATTAAACCTGCACTGAATTAAAAACTACTCCCTACACAATAAAAGCAGTTTTTCCTCACTTCAAATCATCGTACGGATAGCTAGCCACTATGGCTCCACCGTGGAGGTTCCCAGACAGCACGAACTGCTTGTTCTTGATCCACTTCATCAGGGCGAGGGTCTCAGGCTGACGGTTGCCGTACAGGTACTCATCATCATTGGCGCGTTCCTTGTCGAACTGGTCAGGGAAGTTTCGGTTGAGGTCCACGCCTTTAGCGTTGTTCCGACCTTCGTAGTATTTGAGGGACTCGCATTCGCCTTCCTGGAACAGAAAATGTACTATTTTTGAGTTAAGGTATATAACGGAATGTTTGAACATGATTTTTACCTCTGGAAAAACGTTGGATGAATTAAAAACTTTGTATAAAATAATAACGTCAATCAAATAACAGAATCGTTGACAATGCAATAGGTAGGTAATTTAAATAGCTTTTTTTTTCCTCATTTTATTTCTTACCTACATTAACTTGTTTTTTTATTAACTAGACATGTAGACAGCCCGGTTGGCTTTGCGGTTAGTGACCCTGACATTCAAGCCGAGGGTCGTGGGTTCGAATCCCATGCAGGACAAACATTTGTATGCATGAATATGTCTGTTTGTTCTGTGTCTGGATGTAAATATCTATAATATGTAATATGTATGTATTTTAAAGTACGAGTATTATATGTAGTATATCAGCGATCTGGTTTCCATAACACAAGTTTCATTTGTAGCTTACTTTGGAATCAGATTGGCCGTGTGTGATAAATGTCCCAGGATATTTATTTCTTTCTGATTAACTTTAATTAGAAAGCCTGTAGGTATCATATAATATTTCTAGAATAAGTTTAATGTGAATAGAAAAGTGTGCCTCTAATATTTAAATTATCTAAAAAAAATCCGAAATCTGGTATCACATAACATGTCCGTAACCCGCGTAGCGTGTCGATAACAAGGTCACCCATTACCGACATCATTATAAATGACGCATTTTATTTAGATAAAATCCATATATATGCATAGATATTAGGTATATACCGGAATAGTTTCGTTTAGGTAAATTAATTCTATGAAGAGAATTCTGTGTTAGAGGATTTTTAATGGCTGAATAGGATGCTTAATTCTACGTAAGATCACCTTAATTATTCATACAATGCTTTCTTTTAATTTCATTATTTTATACAAAGTATTTCATATTTGCCGGGTCGCTGGAACCCGCTGGATGCAGGCAACCTACAACCGGTCTGCATGGAAGTCAATGGGGGAGGCCTATGTTCAGCAGTGGACGTCCTATGGCTGAGATGATGATGATGATTTCATATTTTATCGATAGTCTTGAAGTTTAGGTAATTAATGGTATTTTAATAATAATATTTTTTTTATTTGTAGGATAACAATGTTCTTGTTTGATGATTTTGTTAGGAGATAAATCATTGTTTTCTTTATTATATGTACCTACATATTAAATTTTAATATGCAATTAGGTCTATGATTTCCTCTTCCAAGACCAACTGAAACTGTTCTCAAAATCCAAGTAAACAAAATATTATGACAGACCGGTTGACTTTGAAATTAGTAACTTTTTCTGACTTTCAAGCCATCGGTTGTTTGCATTCCACCTAGGACAAATGTTTCATTAAGTCTGTTTGTTCTGCGTCTGATTGTAAATATCTATGTAAGTAGGTATGTATTTAAAAGTGTAGTTTATCAGCTATCTAGTTACCATAGCACAAGCTCTGTTGAGTTAGGAATAAGATTGGCTTGCGGGGCCGGCGTCGCGGACACGGCGGAACATACGCGCGAGGAGTGTCCCGCTTAGGCAACTCCTCGCACCGCCTTGTCCGCGACGGTCGGCGCAGACCTCTCGCTGCCGGCCCTCATCAGGGCCATGGTGGGCAGCGAGGAGGCCTGGGAGGCGGCCGCAACCTTCTGCGGCCAAGTCATGTCGCAGAAGGAGGCGGCGGAGCGGGTGAGAGAGGACGACGTCAACTCTCTCCCGCTTCGCCGCCGCAGGCGCGGTAGGCGGCGTCTGGCCTTCGCGGGCCGGTTGCCGCCGTAACGCCGGGGACCGGGACGGCGGATCGGGGGATCCGCCGTCCACGCCTACGGTCCCATGCCGGAGATGCCCATTTGTTCCATGGGCATCTCCGGTGAAGTTGAGAGGGGGGCGGGACTCGCATGCGTTTTCGCATCGTGAGTCCCGCCCCCCCGAGACGGGCTCGGCCTCCAGTTGTTTTTGGGAGGCCGAGCAGCGCCGGCGGGGCATGCGGTTGTAAGGCTTACGCGTGTCCCGCAGCCCCGCCACACGGCGCCCAGGCGTCAATGGAACCCCAGGGGTTTAGTGGGTAGGCACCGGCACCTTCTGTGCCGGTGAGTCTCCACATAACCCGGCGGCTCCCCCCGGAGCTGCCGGGTATCCTATGAGGATTCCCCTGGGAAATCAAAATAAAAAAAAAAAAGGAATAAGATTGGCTGTGTGTGATCAATTTATTTATCTAATTTTTATCCACTGTTCAGGAGAATTAAGTAACAAACATATGATTAAACATTTTATAAAATACTAGTTGACCCGCGCAACTTCGTTAGCGTCACTTGCACGTTTTTGCAACAGTTTTGATTGATGCTCCGCTCCTATTCGTCATAGCGTAATGATTTACCTATACATAAAAACCTTCCTTAAGAATCACTCTATCTATTTAAAGAAACCGCATCAAAATCCGTTGCGTAGTTTTAAAGATCTAAGCATACATAAGGACAGACAGACGGCGGATAGCGACTTTGTTTTATACTATGTATGTAATGATGCTGTGTCAGACGACGTCACTTATCTCAATATGGGGACTTTTATTAGATAACGGGATTTTACAAACAACTAGTAATTTCAACCTAGTTTTTAATGTGAGATATGAATGTTAAGGATCAATGTGTTACTGTAAACATGTCGGATAACTTTGTTTGGTCTTGAAATTACCAAGTCTCGACTAGCTCCTGTTTGTTACATTTGAAATGTAAATTTAATTATACTGTAAGAAGTCTTTTCATTTACACCAATATTATAAAAAGGAAAGATCTGTTTTGAAAAGGTTCCGAAATTTGGAGTCTCATGGTCGCCGGTCGACAAGCCGGTTGGCTTCTTGGTTAGTGACCCTGACTTTAAAGCCGCCGGTCTTTAGTTTGAATCCCACCAAAGACAAATATTTGTATGTGTGAATATGCCTGTTTGTTCTGTGTCTAAATGTAACTCTCTATATATAGTACCACAAAAGCTCTGCTTAGTTTGGAATCAGATTGGCCGTGTGTGATAATTTCCATGAATATTTAATTAATATTTGGCGCCAGAATCTGGATTCTATGACTTACAGTCTAGTTGTGCTAATGCAATGTAGACCCTTTATATTCATTATTCATTGTTGTTTTTATTTTAACAATTTTCTTGTTTACTTTGCACTTCATTTATCTGCCATGTCATTGACTTGCAATGCACTGACCTTGTATAAACTGCATCGCTTCTGTGCCACAGGTCAAGTGTCATGATAAACTTGTGCGATAACATAATTAATAAGGCAAACTTCTTAAAGGGTAGTATGAAAGAAGCTCTTGTTAAATGTGATTAAAAGGTTGGGTTACAGAGAGAAGCGATGAATAAAAATTATGTATAAAGTTGTTTTTTATTAACACGAATGTCACATACCTTCAGGTATACCCTAGGTTTTTTAAGCTTTGAGAATTAAATTAATGATTTAAGTACATTGAATTGATTTGCACATAGACTATATTATTTTTATTTGATAAATAGTAGGTACCAATAGTTAACTAAGTTCATAATAAAAAATTGTTTCTTCTTAATAACAAGATGTGGAGTATGATTTCATAATGAGACAGATTAATAAATAAATCAGATATTAATAAAACATGGATGGACAATTCTCAAGGTCATTATTGTAAACTTAAATATTGACTTTTTGTTTATTTATATAACAATGAAATCAGTTTTTGTATAGTCACAAAACTGTAGTGAAAGGTAACAAATGTACAAACTAGGGCCTTGAATTATCTGTGCTTTTACACAGGTCGATATAGGGTACTATTGTGAAGGAATTTGTATTTAAATAGGTAAATTTTCAGATAATTTTGAATGGTACATAGTAATAATCATATACAAATGGTGTTTAATGTAGTTTTTTATTGTGTTAGGACCTGTGGTTTTGATCAACATGTTAATACCTTTCTAACTGGTACTTATAACTGTAGACATAAAAATGAATAGGTACATTTTTTTAAATTAAATCTAGATAATTCATATTTTATCTATAGTCTTGCAGCTCTACTTAAAAGCTATGTTAGCTAGCTTAGTTTGCTAAACGGTAAATACTTCTTTTAAATATTCAACTTAATATTATTTTATATGGAATATTTTTGGTAAAATTATTTCAAAGTAATTTTTTTATTATTGAATCTTAATATATTTCACTTTTGGTTACAAATGAATATATTCATAACATAATTAATTTTCCTCTTATGACTATGAAATACCCAGAACAGGTATTCCTAAGTATTTTCCTGTATGACGAGTTATCAATAGCAAATAAGAAATTATTAAAACATACATACTGGTCTTCAAATAACAAGATTTTATACCTAAACATAACAATACTTATTAATGATGTAAGAAAGCTATGTATACACGTGTGTGTCATTAGTACCGTGTAGTGTATGTGTTAGTAGGTACACACCAATATAAGCAGTTATACATGACCAATAGGTACTTGTATTGGATTTTGTTGTTATAACTGTACTGTCTGTAATACTTTATCTAGATATATTCTCTTACCTGACTTTTCTCATACCCATCAGGATTCAAGGACGGCATCAAGTGTATATCTGTTGTGTTCACGAGCTTCGTAACCCTTTCATTCTTTCCGTAGTTCAGAAGCAAATATTGACCTAAGAAAATCATCAGCTGGCGGCCAATGGACTCGTCACCGTGCATGTTGGCCACATATTTGAACGCCGGCCGGTCAGGGTGTTCATTTTTGATGTCCTCGCTTATTCGAAGTACTAGTAAATCCCGTCCTTCAACAGACTTTCCGATCGAGTAAACTTTGACAAGTTCCGGGTATTCGGTTACGAGTTTGTCGAATAACTCCACCGTATTGTTGTATGGTGTGTATTTCGGGGTCGTTAGGAACGATTCGTCATCTTCTTCGATAGATCGTGACACGCACTCATTGATAAATAAAGAAAACAGCACTAATATACACGTGTGAAAGTATAAGCCCATGTTTGCGTGATACACGGGCGGACGGTTATCCAACTAAAAGGATTTAACTAAAAATGTAAACAATATTCAATCACAGTAAACATTGTACGTTATCACGATGTTTTAATGTAAATTAATTACAGTTAGATAGCAAATAAAGTGTTTGTTGAATCACTCCCGAGTCGGACAGCTGACTGACAGCAAGATAAAGACTGTGCTACCACCTTATAAATAGATTTTGCCTAACCATTTAAGATGAATTAAAATTGTTTTTATTGGTAAATGCTTAAAACTAAATAATATTATTAAAATATAGAATAATGATGAAATATTGTAATTGGTAAATAAAATAATAAAATTAATAAATAAATTAGTATTTTACATTATCATAGTTTTTATGGAAAGTTCTATGAGCAGAGTTTTGCGGTAAATTAATGATAGTGAATTTTACTTAAGTGCAATATACAACACGTAAGTAAGAGCAAAATCGATTCTTATTGAATTTTATAAATCTTTAAAGGTTTAATTATTACTCAATAGCATTTGTTGAATTGTTCCCGTAGAAGGGGGAACCTTTTTTGCAGGCAACATTTATGTTCTACCTACTGTCACTTTTGACGTTGACGTGTCACAAATCACGACACGATTCATTCTACGCAATGATCTATGAAACAGAAACTACATTATTCTTAAACGAAACCTTTGTTGACTTTATAATATAGTTAACCAATCCATTAAAGATATTTTGTGTATTTCGAATACAGAAAAGGTGTAATTATTTTTTAAGTACATTTCATAACGTAGTGATCCCTACGATTTGTCTCATTTTCTTATTACGTTAAAAATGTCTAAAAATACAAAATATACTGGAATTATGTACCTACGATGTATGTTCTTGTCATTAGCCTGTACTATGGAAAACTAGGTAACCCAATGACTAATCAACTACATAAACATTTACACCTATGCGAGTTAACACGTTTAGCTCTAACTGCATCGTTCATGCAAACATGTTTCTCTCTACAGGAATCGAGTATCAATCCACTACGTTACCGGATATAAAAAATAAGTATGAATTTGTTTTCATAAAATGCTGTTTAATTCAAATTCCAGCTTTATGCTACGTACATAATTAACAAAATCGAATGATACCTGATTAAGTAACGGTTATAAATGTATGTAATGGCAACTGTTTAGTACAGAAAGAAAAAAACACTATAAAAATAAATGGCATTTATTTTATCTTATTTGTAATACATAAATATCACAAAATAATTAACATTGTGCGCATACTCATGTTCCATATAATATTTAAATTAAATAACATAGGTACAACACAGGAACTTAATCTAGCAACATTACTTACAATTAGGCAAACATTGACAATATTAATATATATATATATATATCAATTATATACAGCCAGCATGTAACAAGTCAAATGGAGTTATTTATATGCAAACCTTTAAACTTAGATGATGGAAAATAATTACCATGTGGGTAACTGATACTTTTAAAAACATTAATTTATTCTTTTATTTAAAGCCTGGGTTGTCATACTGCGGGGCAAATGCCCCCACCCCTCTCCAATCTTCTCTGTTTAATTATTATTATATTACAGCGAGCTCCAAGGCGTGCCGCGTAGGTGACGGGGCAGGACACGGATTTGTAATGTTACACACATGTTGTAGGTATGAAGCAGTTTATGTTACAGATAGTCCGGGCCCAGTCCGGACACGGACAAGACATGTCCCGGGCACGGCTCGCACAAATATAAATCCATCTTTATAGTTGTGTGTATGTTATAAACAAATTAACGGGCATCTTGACTAAAAGGTTTGCCTATAAACAATAATCGTACTGAACCACTTAACATTTTACGTTCGATTTATTAAAAAAAAGCTTTGTATTTCGGCTAAAATAGTTTTAAAAACGGTGGTAATCAGAGTTGCCAACAATATTCAACACAAATATACCAATTTAATAATAAAATAAACACTCCATACATTATGAACACAGACACGCGGTACATGCATTTATAATACTTTTTTTACAATCCCATATAACTAAGGACTGAAGTACTTAATACATTAAAAAGCAGGTATATAAGAATAATTGGTTTATAGGTTAGAAGATGAAATATTTAAATATATGCAGCACCTTGAAGTTGTTATTAACAATTTCTTTACCTTTGTTTTTGGCGGTTTATGTCTGAATTAGGTCTCGATTTCAGTCTGAATTGAATCTTAAATCAAGAAACTTAAGCATTTGATAAAAACAATGAATTTTGAGTAAAGAGTTGTTGGTAAGGCCTTTGAGTACTCAAGTTAGGAAGTTTTTAAAAATAACTTATAATGTTAATACAAATATTTATTGGCATAAACTGAAGTATTGAAAATCAACACATAGCAGATCACTATGACATGCTTACTTACAAGTAAACTATTTGTTCCATGTAGTTTTATAAAAAGTATAGCCTATACACCAGAATAAATGCATCAAAAGTAACTATATAATGTACAATTCTGTGAAAAATTGTGATGGGTCATCGATAAAATACGCGACAAACTCCTTATTTTATGTCATGCGACGATTTCTCAACAACATACGTATGTTGTGGACCACTCTTAAAAATAAGGCACACATTAAGATATACACTAGAGTAGATAGAACACCATTATCAGAAATGGAGAATTTTGTACTTAGAGAGCAGTTAATTTAGTATTTATTACTAAGCAACATTTTATATACTCTCCCGATCATGTCTTTTACTGTTTTAAGTAAGAAACTCAATTTAACCTACACCCATCTCTTTCATCTATATATATGAAACAACTAATATTATAAAGAGGAAAGATTTGTTTGTTTGTAATGAATAGGCTCCGAAACTACTGGACCGATTTCAAAAATTCTTTCACCTTTGGAAAGCTACATTATCCCCGAGTAACATAGGCTATATTTTATCCCCGTATCCCCACGGTAAAGGGAACTACGCGGGTGAAACCGTGCGGAGGCAACTGGTATTTAATAAGATGAAAAAGAAACAAAAAAGTAACTAACATTATTTATGTTATGGATTAAAATGACGATTTTGACAGTACTAAACATATATTAGACTTTCCTTCTCTTTTCATCTCAACCTAAAAGATAGGGACAGCAATATTATTACTTTTGAATGATGTATATCTGTCTGTTTCGTTTAGCTACGTTCTCTTTCTTATTCTGATAATGGTGCATAGAGAATACAATCGTAAAATACTTAAGAATAAAGTCGAAAATACTATGGCAACACTCACATATAAATAACAAGGACGGCACAGTATAATACGATACTTCCAACAGCCAAGTGTGTAAAAAGATTTATATTTGGATGCTGATAAGCAATAATGTGTTAACCCTCATAAACTTGATTTTGAGAAAATGGCGTCTTATTGTCTATGACTTTTTTTACAATATAAATTAATTTTTTATGAACTTTTATGTTTTAGATGACTTGAAATACTTCTGTAGAATGTTAAATACGTTGTGCATTATAAAAATATATCATTTATATTTATACATATATATTTTCGACCTTTTGTGGGTTGACACATTATTGCTTATCTATTGCTGCATCCATTTTATACCTTAAATCTATATAGCAAGGTCTAAAATTGTTTGTACACCTTGTATATTTGACTGTAAATGATCAATGAAACATTTTAATACAAATTGTGCTAATATATTTCTATTTTGAGCTTCAATTTATCAATATGCTGTACAATATATACGTGTTTTATAATTAATTATACTGAACCCTAATTCTCATATACTTAAGGTTGAAAATCGTTTGGAGTTTGGCTGAATTTAAATTAACTTGTAAAGCTACTAAAGAACTAAAAGATACTTAAAACTTGCACCATACAATTTGGGGCATATCGATACCTTAATTTGCAAGCCTAATAACTCCACTTTTTGACGTGACAACGTCTTATAATTCGATAGAGCCGGCTGCACGCACGATGACTCATGCGGCGTTACCTCGCTCTGAGGCGTTCCATGTGGCGGCTTGAAGTGCAAGCGAGAGCGCGGAACGAGCGACAAAGAAGCACAATCGGCCTTTGCGTTCGGCAGCGTTCGACATCCGTCTCTCTCTTACTTGAGTGAGCGATGCAAGACGTTGTCACGTTCAACTATCGTCAGTAAACCGACTTTACAGACAACCAATTTTTTTATTTAATTTTGATACCGGCAGAATCTAGATGAGATCTAGAATCTTCCAGTTATTAGGTTTGCAAATTATGGTATCGATATTCGATTTTAAAATATGTCTCTATTCTCTATACCAGTAATATTTAGCTCTTATTTAATTGGCAGACATTAAAAAGTAACTAACAGTGAACAATAACTATTTACATACATACAATATAAGACACATTTCAAGGCATACAGTGTAAAGTCAAGGCATATTTGGTAGAACAGAAAACTTCTCAGAAACATCACTTATAGAAGTACTAATTTCATAATGGTTACCTTTTCATTTGCTAATAGAAAAGGTAATATTCCTTTATTCATAAACTAGTGGCTCCCCGCGGTTTCACCCGCGTTCCCGGGATAAAAAGTAGCCTATGTGTTATTCCAGAACATATTCTAGCTCTGTGCCAAATTTCAAGCAGATCCCTTCAGCCGTTGGAGCGTGAAAGAGTAACAAACATCCATACTTACAAACTTTCGCATTTATAATAGTAGTAGGATGAGCTGACCCGGGCAACTTCGTTAGCGTCTCTTCCCCGTTTTTCAAACATCACTAATGCTCCGCCGTGTGTGTTGAGATTGGTGCGTTCAAACAAATTGTTATTTTTTTTATACCACAATGGTGGCAAACATACGGTCCGCCTGATGGGAAGCGGTTACCGTAGCCTATGGACGCTTGCAACACTAGGAGCGTTACTCAAGCGTTATATTTTATTAACTGTTTAGTAGGTACCTCATTAACTAGTTTACAATATTTGATACCATTTTCGGTCCAACCAAGTTTTGCTTGGTCACAAGCAGAAGAAGCAAATCACATACCAATACACAAAGGAACCATAGATCAGTCAGTCAGGTTATGTCTTCGCAAACCTGGATGTCCAGAAGATGTTCGCCAGCACACCGGCGATCATCAGGGAGAGGTATATGACCACCGCCGCCCACCACAGCCTCTTCTCCCACTTTCTCTTCTCCAAGTTTCTTAGAACACCTATTCCTACTAGGAGACCTGTAATATAAGTTTTAAATTTTGGATAAAATGAAGAATGAATATTGAATATGATAAGTGTTTTTTATTCAAATAGGCTTTACAAGCACTTATAAATAGTTGAACTCTAACGCATGGATCGGGAAGGATGGTTTTTCTAAGAGCTAAGAGAGAGAGAATAAACTCAACAATTGCTCTTTAACTTAGTATTATTACTTTTTAAGGATTTCAATACTAGAAAATAAATTCCTGTTTTCTTATTGGCCACTAGCGACCTGCCCCGGCTTTGCACGGGTAGCACTATATAGCTTAAAACGTTTCTAGATATTTTCTCTTTCTGATGGTGAAAGCCATGTAAACCGTACCGTAGTTTCTGAGATTATATTATACCAAACAAACATAAACACTGACTTTTATTTACCATATTTATGGAATAAACACCTCATACTCCCCACAGCGAGAAACGAATTCATGTTTAAAAGCAACCTTCCGAACCGACCATTAGAGTCGACGTTTCATAAGTGCCTGTGAAGGCCTATTTGAATGAATAAATTTATTTCATTTCATTTCAAAAAGTCACCCTGAAAATTTTGGACCAAAAATATGGTAGGTTTGTTTACCAGCAATAGCTCCTGCCAAATGGGCCACATAGCCAATGTTCTGTTGCAGGTGCTGCCAGTATCTGTAGTACACCGCCGTGCCAATGTCCACGGCCGCCAGGAGGAGGAACACTAACAGCTGGATGATCGCGTACTCCATCTCTGACCAGTTCTGGAAATTAGAAATATCTTGTCAAAGTCTATTTGTTAGGTGGTTTGAGGGAGGGTCTTGCTGGGTTTATGAGCTGAGATAAAATAAGTAATGTTTTATTTAATTTATGGAAGTCCCGATCCCGGGGGTTTTAAAACTTTTCCGGGTTAAAAGGTAGCCTATGTTAATTATTAAGATCATGTCTCTGTACTATATATATATATATTTATAGCATACCATTACCATAAGTATTTAATGTAGTATAGAGCTACAATGTACTGCATGCAAGTGCGAAAAAAGCCAGATAAATTTAAACTTTGCGAGCGCACTGAGGTGGTTGGTCATTTGACTTTCTTATTCTTAACATAGATTATACGAATTTATAAAATACTAGTAGCTGCCCGTGGTTTCACCCGCGTACCCGGGAGATTTTCCATTATTCCGGGATAAAAATGGCTATGTCCTTTCTAACACTCTAGCTAGACTGTCTGTGTACCAAATTTCGTTTAAATCGGTTCAGTACTTTAAGCGTGAAAGCGAGACATACAGACGGACTGACAGACAGAGTTACTTTCGCATTTACAATATTATTAGTATAGATAAGTTATCATAAAAAAAACAGCATCACAAACCATGATAATAGTAGCGACATGCGCAGCGATCAGCGCATACACCCCTCCTGAAGCCCCGGCTAAGTACACCTTAGGGTCTGTGAGGCTGGTGGCGAGGGATCCGGCGGCTACCCCGGCCAGGTACACCAGGGTTACGCGCCACCATCGGTGGACCATCTCAAGTGGAACCCCGAGGAATAGCTGAACTAGTAGATTCACTATCAGGTGGATGGCTCTAGAATGGAGATGTTGGTTATGAGACTTAGGTATTCTTAGATTTTTGAGTCGATATTGCTTTGGGAAGTTGCAAATGCGTTTGCAATTGTTTGTTGGGACTCAGATAAATGCAATAATTGCCACTTTAAATAAGGTCTGTTATTGTAAGTATTTAGTAAGTAAATATCGCTCCTATTAGTCGTAGTGTGATGTTATAAATGCATCCTCAGTAATTGGGCTACGCAAAACTTCGTTAATTTTTCCCTGATTAGTGGGTTTCAAACTTTAAACCAACTAACTCTTCAGCTTTATAATATTAATATAGAAGTATTGGCTCCCCTCGCGTTCCCAGGATATCTTAAAATTTCCTTAGATTATTATTTATTTGAAGTGTTATTTCGGAACATAGTCTTAGGTACTTTGTGCCAAATTGCATCGCGATATTCGTGATCCCTTCAGCCGTTTCGGCCATACCTTACAAACACATTTATAATATAAGTACTAAGTACAAAACACTTACCCAACATGCACAAGCATGTACGTCAAGAATCTCCACGCCTCCTGTCTCTTATTCGGATTGTATATGAATATCTGTGCGATAGTCCCGGTGGCGTCGGTGCTTCCGTGGGCAGCGTCATAGCAGAACAGCACGATCTCCACGAGGGATATGAGGATCATGCAGACGGCTGGTGGCCAGCAGCTGTATTCCTCCTCGTACGTGCCGTCTGTATACGTGAAGTAGGCCTTGCTAGTTGGGGTTATGGGGGCTGTTTGACGTAACACAATAAGGGTTGGAGAAATGGGTGTAGGGAACGGATTTTGAATTGAATAATGTTAGGGTAGTTGTCATTTTTTTGGGGTAAATATAGTTGGGATTTAAATTGAGTTATTTTCCGGAGTCGGTTTAAAAGAACATTGGTTTTTTTTATAACCAAAAGGCAGATTAAAGTTTTTGGCGAATTATATTTAAATGATTTTTATCAGGACGTGGACGTTATAACAGTCGGGAAAGGGGTAAGTTGGGATAAATTGGAATAGTTTTATTTAGAAATTTTTTTTTTCCAGCATAGTTAATAAGATTTATTGCACATGTCGATATAGTTTTAAATATATGCATTGGATATAAATAGTAGTCGCCAATGTGGCAACAATAGTACAGAAATAGATCACGCAATGTCCAAGTGTCAGTGATTGTGACAGAAGCAGGACACATTAATCAATTAAAGCGCCACGTAGTGACGAAAGGGCAAATTATTGTTAATTGAGGTCCAGGAATACGGACAGAAGACAATTTCAGACGAATCCGAATGATGTTTTATGCGGTCATTTTTTATATTTATTAGGATTGGATTCGGTAAGGGTTACAAAGGACAAACATAAAACAACAAAAGGAGGAAAAAGAAAAAAAGACGTTAGTAAATAGCATGCATTTTATATCATTATAAATCGATAAGTTATTGTGATGAATTGGTATTAATGAATGGTTGTTAGCTTATTAGTCATTAGAAGCAAGAATTAGATAATAATTATTATAATAACATTATGATTTCACAATATATGTACATTTTTCTAATATATACTGGGGACTATTTACCAATTTACAACATGCGTAAATTTCAAAGGTGTAGCTTAAATAAACACGAAGTGTTAACAAGATAACGCAAATATCATTCGCCTTTAAAAATAAATTTAGTAAAGTATTTGCTATAGGAAAAGTTCGATGGCATTGGTTATTTAAATGTAAACCAACTGATTCATACATTCATATTAGCTATCTGGTACAAGTTCATGTTAGTTTGAACTCAGATTGGCCGTGTGTGAAAAATGTCCCAGAATATTTGTTGATAACTACCAGCTTCCATAGTTTCACCCGCTTTCCAGGGATCTTTACCATTTCCAGTATAAAAAGTAGCCTATGTGCTATTCTAGAACATACTCTAACTCTGTGCCAAATTTAATCCAAATCCCTTCAGCCGTTGTTGCGTGAAAGAGCTCGATATATGCTCACAAACTTTCGCATTTATAATATTCGTAGGACTTTCTATTTGTATATTTGCGTTAACTTGAAACACAGTATACACATAAACCACCACCATGATTCCTCAACCTTGACATGCAGTGACATTGTAACGGCATATTCTATATAGATACGAGCAAATCGAACATTCGATCTCATGGAGTAATTAGGACCAAGGGCATTCAGTATAACCATTTCAAATGTCATTAAATCGATATTATTGAGGGCTAAATATTACCCTATTTCTCATGCTGTGTGAATAAATACAAGTCTTTTTCTATGTAGTTTTTGGAGTTTAGATAAAAGAGTAATCGAAGAAGCATTTAAGCCATTCCAACTCTATTTATACAACTAAGAGTCAGTTGTGGTGCTTATCAGTTAATTATCCGTTTGTACGATGGGACGATAAACAAAGCATTTTAGTGACATCACAGAGTTAATCATGAAACATACAAACATACCGAAATATTCGACGACCTGTTTTATACAACTCAGTAGCTTATCCCATATTCTATAAACGTAGAGATTTTCTGTTTCGTTTTTTTTCGGTACACATACATTTCGTTTACACATTTTCATCCACATTTTGTTTGGAACACTATCAACTGTACACGGCGATTTCATTAGATCGTTATTTACATTTTAACTTAGTCTATTGTCTGTATTTATCATTTAATCACTCATAAACAAGGATAGTCGATTTCTATCAGATTTTATTGCACATTTCGTGTAAATTTCTCACATCTAATATTTATTTACATAGCTATACTAGTTTCAAAGCAACTTTTACTGCATTGAGGTCAGTACAAACGTGCACTTAGTACAGCTGAGAACGAGATACTATGGAAAAACATTGCCGGTGACTTTAGCGGTCCACGTTATGCACGGATGAGTGGGAATTGTTACATTATTATGCCATTCTTCTCTCAGCCGGTTTATTCTAATCCTACCACGTGAGTGCATATAGAAACATGTATCAAACTGGATGGACTTTATACTGCAAAATCAAATTGCTATTGGTTTTGAATGCAGTTTCTATCATGAAGAATTGAGCTATTGTATTGTAGTAGTCGAATCATTAAAGTCTCAAAGTATTAATCATAAGCGCATGTGGATAAAACAGTTCCACCACTGATATCATTGTTATTATTTTTAACATTAAATTTGATAAAAGTTCGGTTATCAGATTAAAATTTCCTCCACGTAACAATATTATGCAATACCTTGATGCGATCACAAATCAAATGATAAATGTCCAATTATTTTTAATTTGGCTAGATGTTTATCTCTCGTATAATATCGTCCTTATTTTCCTTTTACAATGAGTGACAAATTGGGACTTGATCTTTGACATTAGCCAGTATGACTCGTATATTGGGATTTTAAAACTGTACAATGACTCTGTAGCTAAGCAATAAAATATTTTGAACTCTTTCAATATGTACATAAGGATGATAAATATCAAAAGGAAAATGTTAAACACATTATTTAATATTATCCTCATATTACGGGAAAAAGGAAAAGGATTGTAAAAAAATAATAAGCCAATTATTCTCATAACCTACTTGCTGCGATTTTTTGAATTTAGCAATATTTCGAGTATTTTTGTTATTTCTAAGATTTTTTTTAAAAAGAGTATGTATATTACCACTCATTATTTATTGTCCATTTGTATAACCTTCATAATTATCACAAATGCATTGTCGTCCAACACTGACTCACGCGGATATGTCGAATCAAATTCAGTAAAAAAGAACAATACTTTTTTACTTTACATATTTTCTAACATACGCTAATTTTAGCTGCCTAACTAAAGATAAAAAATATCTTCAAATTTACGTATTTATGTGACATGTTAGGCCTTAAAAATAACGACTGCTTATTAATAACATAAACTATTATTATCCAATACTAAATCATATACATCCTTCCTTATGTCAGTTGAATTTAATAACTTCATATGGTAACTCAATGACATTGACTTTTATCAGATTGCGGGCCCTTTGATATTTCCTTTGAGTGTATTTAAACGTTATACAAACATCAAATATAACTGATAAAAAATATCGATTGGAATACGACAACGTTTAGTTTAAATATGAGTCATCTGAATCATGTTCAGATTTCAGTGGACTAACAACTATTATTTCAACGGAATGATTATTAAATAACTAGCTACCTCCACGCGGTTCCATCCGAGGGAATACAGGGATAAAATAGCCTATGTTCACCCAAGATAGTGTAGCTTCCTAACAGTGAAAGAATTTTTTGAATCGGTCACTTAGTTTCGGAGCCTATTCAATAGAAACAAAAAAACAATCGAATCTATCCTATTTATATTATTAGTGTAGATAAACCCCGCTATTTTGAATTGCAACATTGATAAATCAAGATGAAACTATGACTGCTAAATGCTATATAAATACTATGAATCTAAACTATATAGCCGATCGACAATTACATTAAATTATAAAGAAAATAAACAAAAAGAAATCTACATATATCTTTACCCACGTATTGGAGCATCCGTTTGTGTGGATGTCGTTGGACGAAGATTACGCGTAGTGTTTTCATTCTCTTGTATATGCATAACATATGTTTGAAACTGTATCCTGTTACCTACGATATTTGATTATTAAAAGTATTAATAAAATAATTGAGACACTATTAAATAAGCTAGTTTCGAGAAATGCATTTATATTTCCTTTTAATAGTCTAAATCCATGATAAAAACATAGGTACAATAGTTTTCAATAATACTCTTTGTACATTATTTCTCTTTCGCGACATAATTGAAATCTTGACAAAAAGTGTCAGTGTTCTAAAAATAGTTTAAAAAATGAAAGTCATTATTCAAAGATCGAACGCCAAGGTTGTTAGTATAACTAAGGAATTACTTTGTTACATTTTTCTTTGTATGTCCATTTTACCCGAACCGCCCCAAAAACGTTCGGAATATATTTTACAATATTTATCTGTCATCTTTTTTGGGTTCGGAGTATTATGTGTAAACGTTCTTATGACAAATTATCCAAGGTCTTTGATAAGATATTGATATTGGTATCTATAGATATTAGTGACAATCAGGGCGGGTTGGTATATCAGTCACCTTAAGTTTAGTCATACATAGTTGTTTTCAGACTAAACTAAAAGTAGGCCTTTTTCTTTTTTTTTTTTTTTTTGGTTACCCAGGGGAATCCTCATAGGATACCCGGCAGCTCCGGGGGGAGCCGCCGGGTTATGTGGAGACTCACCGGCACAGAAGGTGCCGGTGCCTACCCACTAAACCCCTGGGGTTCCATTGACGCCTCGGCGCCGTGTGGCGGGGCTGCGGGACACGCGTAAGCCTTACAACCGCATGCCCCGCCGGCGCTGCTCGGCCTCCCGAAAACACTGCTGGAGGCCGAGCCCGTCTCGGGGGGGCGGGACTCACGATGCGAAAACGCATGCGAGTCCCGCCCCCCTCTCAACTTCACCGGAGATGCCCATGGAACAAATGGGCATCTCCGGCATGGGACCGTTGGCGTGGGCGGCGGATCCCCCGATCCGCCGCCCCGGTCCCCGGCGTTACGGCGGCAACCGGCCCGCGAAGGCCTGTCGCCGCCTACCGCGCCTGCGGCGGCGAAGCGGGAGAGAGTTGACGTCGTCATCTCTCACCCGCTCCGCCGCCTCCTTCTGCGACATGACTTAGCCGAAGAAGGTTGCGGCCGCCTCCCAGGCCTCCTCGCTGCCCACCATGGCCCTGATGAGGGCCGGCAGCGAGAGGTCTGCGCCGACCGTCGCGGATAAGGCGGTGCGAGGAGTCGCCCAAGCGGGGCACTCCTCGCGCGTATGTTCCGCCGTGTCCGAGACGCCGGCCCCGCAGTGGTGGCACGTCTCCGTGGGCTCTCTGCCCGCCACCCGGCACAGGTATCGCCCGAAGCAACCGTGCCCGGTGATCACCTGTGTCAGGTGGAAGGTGAGAGCCCCGTGCTCCCGTTCGAGCCACTCCTTCAGGAGTGGTCGAACGGCGGCCACCACATCCCGGCTCGTAGCCGGGTTCTCGAGCCGGGCCGTCCACTTCCGGAGGAGAACGCCGCGAGCGTCTTCCCTCCAGCTCGCGATCTCCCGCGGATGCGGACGGCCCCCGGCCTCCTTCGCTCGCCAGTACACCGCGGCGAGCACCTCGGCTTCGAGGTCCCACGGCGGCGTACCGGCGAGCACACACGCGCCGGCGCACGACACGGTGCGATACGCTCGGGTCTAAAAGTAGGCCTCCCCTAACTCGCGCCACTTATCCCGGTCCTCCGCCCTCCTCATCCAGCCCTTCCCGGCAACCATTCGCGGGTCGTCGGACCACCGCGCCCCGGGCTGGAGGGCGTCCTACACTACGTTTGCCGAGACGCGGTCTCCACTCTAGGACTCATTTGCTCCAACGGCCACCGGTCCTACGACTGAGGTAGACATTGCCACTTGCCATTGACTCTGGTTTTAGGTTTTACCTTAAATAAAATGGCACTCAAAAAACGTATAGAAAGAGGACAGAGTATGCGACGTCTGATTACTAAACAGTCGGTTGAAATTTCGATTTGAGCAAACTTTACATAATAAATTACGCCTTACGGTTTATGTGACGCAGAGTAAAATCCTTTACCTACTTTATTTAAAGTTGACAAAGGGAAATAAGGGGTTAGGTTTATCATTTGGAAAAATCTCAATTTACTGTGAACGTTATCCAGTAAAATACTGATCATCATTCTCTCACTAGCTTCTGCCAGCGACTCCGTCCGCGTGGAATAGTTACTTTGGGCTAACGCTAACTTTATACCCTTTGTCTTCGATTACGTAGAAGGAGGGTCTCGCAGAGGTAACAGATGACTGCACGCCGCGGCCGGCCCAGCACATAAAGGCGCGCGCAGTAGGTACTTGATAATTATTTTGGTGATGATTTTTACATTTTTCTCGCGATAAAAAGTAGCCATGTGTTATTCCATATATTCTAACTCTGCGATCCCTTCAGCCGTTCCGGCGTGTATGACTAAAAAACATACATCTATACATTACTATAAACTTTCGTATTTATAATATTAGTAGGAAGTGGGATATTTAGGTACATTCGTCCTACATTGGGAATTCCCAAACTGTCAGCCATTTTTATATTTTATGTAGATTTATTATTGTGCTAGGTGAATCATTTAACGGTTAAAATAAACCACACGAAAATCTGCCACAAAGCCTTATTTGCAGCGATAGAGTATTACTGGCAATTATTACCACAAAATATTAGGTATTATATTGATGCGTCATTTGGAATTGGCAATAAACTCGCCAATTACTCTTTTCAAAACAATTATTGGCTTATTAAATACTAGTGGTTTTACCCGGTTTCACACGCATTTCCGGGGGATATTAAATTTTCTCAGGATATAGAGAACACTATGTGCAATGCATATTGTGTATATCCATCCAAACTTTCGCATTTATAATATTACGTAAGATATAATCTTATTGACATTTTTTGTGTTTGAGGAACATTCAAAACTAAATAAGTACCTACGTTTCGTCAATTGTAATATCGTGATGTGAGATGTCCATAGAGGAAAAATTCGTTGTTATTTTTCACCAGGGCCGGCCCAGGCGCACTAGGCCAAAAATCAGATGCGAAAATCCGAAATGAAATTTAGATGTAGCTATTTAAAAGACTCTACAGTGTTACTAGGTTAGTTTTTGGGATATTCGATACAAAATCTGTAAGCTATTGTTTTTTTAGGATCGGCCCAAGGGTAGAGCAAGAGAAGCGGTCGCACTAGAGGACAAAAAATCAAATTTCTAAATACCAAAATATTTTTATGGTTTTAAAAGACTTGGCAGTGTTGCTACTTATATCAGCATGGCCGTAGCTAGGGGAATAGGGAGGGGCATTGTGGGGCAATGGCCAACCTTGAAATCACAATGCCCTCCCTTAAAATACAAAAAATTACGATAAATTCTAAAAAGGAGTCAAAAAAACCTCTTTAAAAAAACAACATCATTAATTACTTTCGCCCTACCAGTAACCAAAGCTGCCCTACCTCATATTCGACCTTAGCTACAGCCCTGTATATCAGTGACGATAGAAAATCTGTTTTTAGGGCATCAAACCTATATTTACCAACTTTTTTTAAAAGGTTGCCATATACATGACATTTAGATATATTTTTTTTTTATACCACAAGGGTGGCAAACAGGCATACGGTCCCACCTGATGGGAAGCGGTAGATGGTTAAATCCGACCCAGTCTTTCACAAATTAGGAGCAGAGTTGTCAAGGCGATGTACCAACAGTACATTTCGTATGACATCAGTCCAAGAGTCACGTTTCACGATAAAGAAATAACGAAATGTGTATTGTTTCTTTAATAATGGACGGCATAGCCGATTGTTGGGTTGCGTATGATCTACACACAAACATACATACGTCTGAGTCAACAGCGAAACGTAAATAAACTTAGAATTTCTTTGGTATTTTGTTCACGTACGGTTTTATGTACTAACTTTAGCCCGTGACTTCGTTTACGAAAGATCATTATTAATTGACGAAAAAATAAAGTTACAGAGTCACTTTTTTCAGTGAAATACAAAATTAGGTAAAGTTGATGAATGATGAGTACCCAATGCGGTGATGATGATGATGATAAAGTAGCTCGGAAGACACATGATGACATGACAGCACCGTCAAAATTGCTTTTAGAAATTTTGAAAAAATAACTATACCTACTGCATGTAACTAACGGCTCATATTTTAAATTAGAACAAACGTTTATTATTTTTATATTAGGTAATTTTATAATTTTTTTTAATAAAACTAAATTAAACGTTCATATAGGAACATCACTTTACCAAAAAATCATTGGAAAAGCTTATTAGACGCGACTAAAAAGCCCTTCTTCCCTTTTCATCTTCACTAATTAGAAAAAAAAAAATTTGGCACCATAGACAATTTTATAAACCAAAAAAAAAAATCTAGCCGATTATTACATGCTGTAGGCATAAACCCGAATGGTTGAATGACAGAAGCCAATGACACGAAACATTAATTAAAAAAATAAAAGTATAAAGTACCGCTGTCGGTCGTCATCACAGCTCGGAACCCTGTCCACTGGCCTACCAAACAAAATTTGACGTTATTGCACATGTAATAGGGTACATTGTTAATTGTTGGACAAAACAGCTGAATATTACATATATTAGGTACAGTTAGGTTGCACAAAAATATTTACATGTTTAAAGGACGTTAGGAACGTGTTTTCTTGCAGTTTGCTGTTTTTGACTCGTGTTCGACTAATATAGATTTTAAAGGAAAACAATTTAGGTGTTCTACCACCATTTACTAGCAGTATATTTTAAAAACTTTATACGAAAGGAAAAAGTTATATTATAAAATTACACTGAATTACATTTAACAATATTCAATAAAATATAGACCAGTATTATTTTATTATCACTTTTGACATCGCATCAAAAAGGGAGAGCAATATCAAAAAACACTGCTATAAAAAATTCGAGTAGGATCCCTGACGAAAAAATTTGTTAAATGTAATTCAATCGAACACACGTAGAAACAAAATCACGCTAATAAATCAATTCTTATGCATAAATATTTACATACATATATATATCTCAAAATACTCTACATACAATTTTGCTTTAGCATATCATTAATATTAGTCATTCATACTTTTAATCAAGCACTTAATAGCGCATGCATAAATAAAATACAGACCTAAATCAAAATTCATAACTATTTTGAAAATACTAAAATAGGAGACTTCATTCGAAAATCCTTTAAATTTCCTATTAAATAAATTGATATAATACTCAAAGTCTTTCAAAACTACTGTAGTAGTGAAAAATGTTAAAAGTGAAAAGCAGTAGATACTGTGTCTTTTTTCAGCAATTACCTAAGTATTTATCTATATCTATACTGATACTTAATATAAAGCTGAAGAGTTTGTTTATTTGTTTGAACGCGCTAATCTCAAAAACTACTTTTACGATAACAAATATTTTTTCCGTGTTAGATAGCCCATTAATTAAGAAAGGCTAGCTAAGGCCACGCTATGACCAATAGGAGCGAAGCATAAGTAAAAGATGTTGCAAGAATGTGTAAGTGATGCTAACGAAGTTGCGCGGGTCAACTTACAGGTAATAAAATATTTGTTGTGTCTCAAAACATATTTTTTTTTTGTTGAAGAAGTAATTAAGTTATCTTCTTTATAAACTGTGGCAACGTTAACTATCAGAATATTAAAACATGCTGCTTAAGTACACAAAAGATAATCTTTAGAGGCGTTTAACGCAAACATCGTTACATACCAAAATTACCAAAGTGGAAGTTTACATAAACAGTTAAAAGCATTAAAATTAGAGTCGGTATGCACAGTTTACAAACTACAGCAAAGGAATGCTGGAATTATAACTTTTAGTAAGGTCCGCCTAACTTCATCCGCGCCACATAAGAAAAAACACATTTCATTGATGCTCCGCTCCTATTGGTCTTAGCGTATGATGTATAGCCTGCCTGCCTCGATAAATGGGCTATCTATCAATTAATTTTTCAAATCGGACCAGTAATTTCAGAAATACGCGCGTTCAAGCAAACTCTACGGCTTTATATATTAGTATAGCTTTAAGTCATATTCCGTTTTATAAGTTTTCCTTTCGAATCATACCTAAAGGTATGAAAGTGCATATATTTTATTCAAATAAAACATTATATTACGTAAAGGAAAATGCTATTTTAGCTTTTCAAAATCATTCTCCTCCTTATACCTCAGTCTGTACCATCGGCATAGATATAATAGCAGGTAGACTTCTAATATAGAGCAAACTCTTTCAATTATTTAAAGGTGAGTAGAGACCGTTGTTATGGGACGTAATGTAATTTGTTACAAAGTGTGCAGAGGAAAGGAGCACCAAGACACTCAATTTCAGGACACGGCAAAACGTAATTTTCTTGCTGCGAATGCTTCATTACGGCTTGTTACAGTCTGTACCCACCTTTATGAAATTATTTGGTTGCTTGTTTTAGGAGAAAACTAACTACAGTTGTGTAAACTAAAACCTACTTAGCACACCTAAAAATAAAAATCAAAATCCCTTACCGGTGGTATCGACGGGGCGTCGATTAGGTATGATCGAGTGGACGTATCGCGCGACAAAATGGCCGAAGACTGCTTTGAGAGCGGGATTATGCATCATCTCCACAAACTCGTTGAAGTCTAGGTAGCCGGAGTTGTCCCTGTCGGCGAGGCTCATGATCTTGTCTACCACATTGTTTGGTAAGTCGTGGTCGTACTCGCGGGATTCAATTATCTCCTTGAGCTCCACGTAGGATATGCGCCCGTCGTTGTCTTTGTCGTACTGAAAATTGAAGGGTATATTTAGTAAGTAGGCTCCTCGCGGTTTCCGCCCGGAGGGAGAACTATTTTCCCGGGATAAAAAGTAGCCTATGTCGTTTTTCAGGCTCTAGACTATCTGTGTACCAAATTTAATTTAACTCGTTTTAGCGTGAAAGCGAGACAGACAGAGTTACTTTCGCAATCTAGGTATATACATAGAACAAAGTCCCCGCCGCCTCTGTCAGCACAAAAACTACTGAACAGATTTTCATGCGATGTTCACCAAATTACGGAGTATTTCATGGGGAAGGTTTATATGTATAATACATCAAATTGGACCCGGTAGGTGGCGCTGGTGGGCAGAATGAAGTCTGCCGGGTCCGCTAGTTATAATATAAGTTAGGAATAGGATTTGTACTATCGTTGTAAACTTTTTCTAAACATTCCATCTATATTTACACAGGTCTAATTAGTTAAATTGTTATTTGTTATTGATTAATAATAATAAATATCCTGGGACATTTTTCACACATGGCCAATCGGATCGAAAGTCAGCTTCACAGTGAGCTTGTGTTATGGTAACCAGATAGCTGATATACAACATATAGGTACTACGTTTTTAAATACCTACCTACTTCTATAGATATTAACATCCATGATTGTTAGTTAAAATCTGAAATAGTCATGTAATTTTGTATATCAATTGTGTACAGTCTGTAGGTATTTTAGCTCTAGTCTACTTAGTTACAAATCAGTGGTATAATCTTCATAAATTTAACTATTCGTGTGAGCGCCTAGTGTGTTTAACCAATGAGTCAGAACTGTATCATATCTCGGCTATTTATCATGTATTTAAGTGATTGTAGATAACGCAGATTATCAGGTAACTAGCTTTCGCAGCGCGGTTTCACCCGCATAGTTTCCATTCTCATAGGATAAAATATAGCTTATGTTACTCCCTGATAATGTAGCTCTATTGGTGAAAGTGTTATTGAGATCAGTCCAGTAGAATCGGAACTAATTAATTACTAGCTCCACGCGGTTGCACCCGTCCCCTTCATCATCGTCATCTTCAATTTCCCCGGGATAGAAAGTAGCGTGTTAATCTTGGGCGCCAGCTAACTTCATAACAGATTTGATTACGTTTAGACGTGAAGAAGTAACATACATACACACAAACTTTCGCCTTTTTAAACGACTTCAAAAAGGAGGAGGTTCTCAATTCGACGGGTATGTTTTTTTTTTTTTTTTTTATGTTTGTTACCTCAGAACTTTTGACTGGGTGAAGCGATTTAAATTATTATTTTTTTATTTGAAAGCTGGTGCTTCCCGATTGGTCCCATTTCATTATCATCACGCTACGTCCAATAGGAGCGGAGCACCAATGAAGAATGTTTCAAAATCGGGAGATTTCTTTTCCCGTTTAGAGGTTCCGCTGCGTACGCTGCGTAAACGGTTAAAGTTACGCTAAAATCATGTATGACAGAATTATTCTCCTTTAAAAGATCTAAAAAAAAGTCCGCGACAGCATATGTCTATCTGTTAAGGTTGGTTCACTATAACCATTTTTATACTAACTAAATTTGTTCTAAAATAAAGCATTATTTGTGATGGTGTTTTTATAAAGATGATATTAATCCTTATCCCAATAAATACGTTATTCACCACAAGCATTTAATTTAAAACAAAATTGCCATTTACAGCATTCGATTTCAATGAATATTTTAGGAGATATCGCAAATTTTAAATAACATCGCAGCAAAATAATGATCAAGTACTTCGCGCGCCTTTAAGCGCTGCCGGCCCAGCGCTTGTGCAGTCATCAGTTCGCTCTGGGAGACCATCCTTCTACGTAAACAAAGTCACAGGTTGAAAGTTAGCGTTAGCCCAAAGTAACTATTCCACGTGGACGAAGTCGCGGGCAGAAGCTAGTTTATAAATAAATCGAATCAGCTATATTGACTTACTCGCTCATTTGTCACACACACTATATACTTACTAGCTGCCGCCCCGTGGTTTCACCCGCGTAGTTGTTCCCGTGATCACAGGGGTATGAAAAATAGATGTAGCCCGATTCTCAGACCTACCCAATATGCACACAAAATTTCATGAGAATCGGTAAAGCCGTATCGGAGGAGCTTAATCACAAACACCGCGACACGAGAATTTTATATATTAGATTAGTATAGTAGGTAGTATACTTTATAGTAGTTCCTAAGATTAGCGCGTTCAACCAAACAAACAAACCAACAAACAAGCAAACTCTTCCGCTTTATGATGTTAGTAGGTATAGATAAATAAACCATAGCACTCAGTTCAAAACTATTTTCATGTAAAGCCGCATTTTCGAGAGTCTATTTGTACGCTCATCGTAAGTCTCTTTTGTTTGAAATTGTCCTCGAAGTAGATTGCTTCTGTTGAGATAGGCATTTTTCCTTACCCATATTCAGATAAAAATCAAAAAATAAACAAAAATTTTAACAAAAAAAAAACCGACTTCAAAAAAAGAAACTATTCCTAAACAAACTAATACGCACTAAAAAGAAAAAAATAATTGTAAATTAAAATGTTTTCGTTAATAAAAAAATAAAATAAAAAATATTAGACTACTTTAAAGTCAATCAAATTATTACGATAAATATATTGTAGTTACAATTATTGTTATTTTTGGAGTCGGTGTCAGCCAAGGAAACACTACAATATACGAGAATACTATAGTAAATTCTTCGTAAAGTAAAATCTTCGCGACGAAACTCCGTGCACACTGAGGGCACGTGAGTACGCAGTTCTCATAATGATTGATATGGCAGCAGGCGGGCGAGCCTTTAACTGGTCGCGTTTGGTATCAAGGTCAGCTTTACGCTGAACCTCGAACTCGTGTACTTGGCTGTTCACCATCCTGCGCCATTCTGGTCGCTGTGCTGCCAAACATTCCCCACGAGAGGGACCTATATTGCATCTCTTCATGTGTCGCTTTTAGACATCTTTGTGCCGGAGAAAAGGACCGCCATGATTCCGTTTGCCCTTCTCCAGTTCTGAGTAGAGACATACTTACAAGCCTACGTTGGCTGACACCGACTCCAAAAATAACAATAATTGTAACTACAATATATTTATCGTAATAATTTGATTGACTTTAAAGTAGTCTAATATTTTTTATTTTATTTTTTTATTAACGAAAACATTTTAATTTACAATTATTTTTTTCTTTTTAGTGCGTATTAGTTTGTTTAGGAATAGTTTCTTTTTTTGAAGTCGGTTTTTTTTTTGTTAAAATTTTTGTTTTTACTATTAATGTGATAATAAAGTGAGGACACACTATCGCAAAGTGCTTTCGGTATTAGGTCAGGCATAGATGATGTATATAGCCTGGCATTTCTAATGCTATCTCTTTCTTTATACAAAGTTAAAAAGAGTAAGAGATACTTATGCTTCTGACGGCTTCTGTCTTGAAAACATCACTAAAGAATATAAATGTTAGTAGGGCATATTTTTGGTAAATAATTAGATGTAATGGCAGCGACCTAAGCTCTATGTATTATTTATAAATTGGAGCTTAGGAAATTACTAGTTGACCCGCGCAACTTCGTTAGCGTCACTTGCCCGTTTTTGCAACAGTTTTGATTGATGCTCCACTCCTATTCATCATAGCGTAATGATTTATACATAAAAACCTTCCTTAAGAATCACTCTATCTATTAAAAAAAATCGCATCAAAATCTGTTGCGTAGTTTTAAAGATCTAAGCATACATAGGGACAGACAGACGGCGGATAGCGACTTTGTTTTACTTTGTAGTGATGTAACAGATTAGGTATTTATTTTTTATTATTTGTATTACTATTTTATCTTACATAAATTAAGTTGTATACATAAATAGTTGTCGTAATGATAAATAAACTTCGATGATAACATTTAAAAAATAACATTATGACACGATATAAAAAAAATAACATTATGACACGATATTTAGTTAAGTTAAGGCCGTATAATGTTCTGCGGTTGTTTCGCTTGCCTTTAATATTTTTCTATTACCTACATTGTTAAAAAAAAATGTTTTACTTTTAATTTTTACTAATATAATTATAATTTTAAACGCTTTGTTTATAACTTTTGTCGTTACGTTCGATCCATGAATGATCAACTGAAATTTTTACTTGTATTTCTCTAAGTGAATTGTATTCAGTTTTTGGGAAATAAATGTCTTAAGCCATAGTTAACAGAATTGGGCCCATTAGCAAACAACTTGTTAACCAATGACCAGGATGCCTCAGTATCAATTTGAACAAACACATTCTTTGTAAACATTTTTCTTAATTACCAACCGACTCCGCAAGTTGAACTAAGATAATATGTTTGTTTTGTGGTTTACTTAGCATTATCATTCATAAGCTTAATTGAATATTATTTTAGTTTCTTGCCTTTTAGATATTTATAACTAGCTTCTGTCTCGTGGTATTTCCCGCGGAGGATTTAATATGGATGAGGCATTAATAGCGACGGGTATTATCTTAATGCCTAAAGTATCAAATTTTTTCTAAATAAATATGTAAATTAAATATTGTGATTTTTTTAGCTATATTTCCCTTCATCTAGACCCTCAAGTAAACACAGTAATATAAAAAAACACTTTCGTAAATCAGGCTATTAAGGGTTAAGAACACCAAGTAGGTACAAAGAAAAGTTTGCAGCAATTTCTACCCGATTACGGCAAAAAGGAGAGTTATGATTTTACATAAATGAAGTAGGTATAGTAAAACTATTTTTTTATATTGTTAGTAAGATAATAGGAAAACATATATTGTCAACAACACAAAGAGATTAATACTAGCTGTCTCTGCGCGGATCCGCGTAGTTCCCCATCCTGTGGGAATACGGGGATAAAATATAGCCTATGTTACTCCCTGATAATGTAGCATGCTAATGGTGAAAGAATTGTTTAAATCAGCACATTCGTTTTTGATTAGATTACACACATAAACACAAAAAAACAAATTTTCCTCTTTATAATATTAGTGTTGAATACTGAACCCCCAAACAAGTAGACAGTCGTTATTACAAATGGGGAATCACCAATGCGTTGTCAATTATGTGACTGGAATATTATTCCTTTCATAACATTTATGCGAAAAAAAAGCAGTAAATAATTATCTATAGTATTGCGGTACATCCCCGGATATCTAAACTATCCATATCCTACTAATATTATAAATGCGAAAGTTTGTGAGTATGTTTGTTACTATTTCAAGCTAAAATTACTGAACGGATTTGGATGATATTTGGAACACAGACAATTTATAACCTGGGTTAACACATAGGCTACTTTTTATCCCGGGAAAATCTCCCGGGTACGCGGGTGAAACCGCGGGGAGACACTAGTATTGTATAACTACGTACTAATACAATATGGGAAGATACGGGTGTATTGATAAGGTCACACAATATGACATCCATAGCATCTGACTCATGGGGAAGGCCCATGTTCGACAAAGGCATCTGGGTCCAACTCCAAACATTACAGTCTCACCGATCTTTGTCATAAATTAACACGATTTCGATGTAGATCAATGACCCATGTACTTACATCTCTTTCTTTTTTTATAAGATGAAAAGAAATAGAAAGCCTATTGGGTTTCGACGTAGTCGTGGGTGGAATAAATAAAACCAAACTAAGACAAAATACATTTTATGTTAAAAAATTTAGAAACTACGTATTTACTAGAGTAGGTACCTAATTGCTGAGTTTATTGCCGGCTATTCTCAACAAAACCAACCTTGCAAACCAAGTGTTAAAATCCTTTTCATACGTGCTTGCCTGGCAATTTGAATATACAACATTTTTCATTGTCATTTACCTACATGTTTAAATGTTTCGTGATATGATAACTATACAAATATTATAAAGAGGAAACTGTTAGTTGGAGCGAGGCCCCATTGGTGCGTTGCGTTGCGTTGCGTCGGGATGCGTCGACGCAGCGTCGACGCTGCGTCGTTTTCCATCCATTTTTTATGACATGCCCCATTAGACCGTTGCGTCGACGCGCGCGACGTTTCAACGGATCGACGGACAAGAGACGAAGCGGGAGGGAGGGTGATGCGCTGCGTTGACGGAGCTCCGTTGCGACGACGCACTGCGATCCACTGCTGGGTGGACTGAGACACAGCCGCGACGGCGAGCGTACCCTCTTGCGTTGCGTTGCCGCAGCGTCAACGCAACGCAGGTGTGGCATACAATGCGTTGTTCCGTTGCGACGACGCGACGCAACGCAACGCAACGCAACGCACCAATGGGGCCTCGCTCTTAGGATTCAACGAGTAATATCCGAAAGTAGGTATAGATCCTGTAACTGATGTAAAGTTACATTATTCCTGAGTGCCATGGCTATTTCAGCATTGTGACTGAAACTACACGATGGCAAGTATAAAGTCCTTACTATCTAATATATAAAATTCTCGTGTCACAGTTTTCGTTGCCATACTCCTCCGAAACGGCTTTACCGATTTTTATGAAATTTTGTGTGCATATTCAGTAGGTCTGAGAATCGGACAACATCTATTTTTCATACCCCTACGTGATCACGGGAACGGGAACTACGCGGGTGAAACCGCGGACGGCAGCTAGTATATTATAAATGTGAAACTGTCTGTCTGTTACGCCGCCTAACAGAGATAGGCTAGATCTAGGGCAAGGCAAGACTAACCTTTTTTTGTGTGTATGTTTGGAATAAAAAAACTCAAAAACTGTGCCGATTAAAAAAATTCTTCCACCATAGGAAAGCTACATTATCAGGGAGTACCATAGGCTATATGTTATCCCCGTATTCCCACAGGTACGGGAACTACGCGAGTGGAACTGCGCGAAGGCAGCTATCTTATAAAAAAACATGGTAGTCACAATGATTCCTTGAAACGATTCCAAAGTGACTGTGACTCACAGGAACCTATCAATTCGATTTGGGCATATTCAGGATACGTCTAGACACTTTAGACATCTGAGTCATTGTCTATTATTCCTGACGACAATTTGTTCCAATTTGTTATCTGACAACTATAAATGATGACTCAGATGAGTTTGTTTAAATAATGATTTTACACATAGGGATATGTATGGTGAAACATTTTCATGTCTTAAACCGCCATGTTTTCACCCATTTCAAAAAATAACCGGTAGGAATATGGGGATATCTATATATCTAAAAGAAAGGCGTGTTAGTTAGGTACACTATTTACAACACAAGAACGGCTGAACCGATTTGGCTGAAAACTGGTGAAGAGGTACCTTAGAACTAGGAGACGGACATAGAATACTTTTGATACCGAAAAATTGAAGATTCCCGGGAACGCGGGTGCAACCGCGGGGAGCCGCTAGTAATAGATGTACATAACAGATCGATCTAGTAGTTACGGAGGCTTTTGGTTACAAACAAATCTTTACTCTTTATAATATTAGTGAAGATAAAAAAAAAACTATCTGTCTTAAACATTAAAATAAAGCAATTGCAGTATTCTTGAGTGATATTAGGACAAAGTAGAGTTTATATTCTATTTTGGGTTAAGTTTCTTTAACCTTCAGAATTTCTCAAACAGGTGTAATGTCAATTATCATATTTATATCACGTTTAGCGTGTTAGTCACAAACTTGATTTGCAAACAAGGTACATAGTTATGACGAGGGTATTTGTGCGCGAGAATAAATTATAGCGCCGGGATTTTCACACTCTTTCAAGGTTTATCGTAATCAAAAAATTTATAAGAAAATATGTTATTTCCACTGTATGACACTGGGGAGAATAGGTACAGGGTATAACCCATCGATATATATGTACTACGTACTAGATAGGGCGTTCCGAACACTCGCTTTGGTCAACTCAACTGAACTGCAGTCCCCACACCCGACTTTAGTGTGGCTTCGACATTCATTCAGTGCGGGTGCGCACGGAGCAGCGTTAATAACAACGATAATCCGAATCAAAGTGGACCCTGGACGAAAATAACTAGTCAGTAGTCAATTAAGTAAAATTACTTCCTGTTTAAGTGAATTAATAGGTGATAATTTCGTAATTCCAGAGTAGAAAAACAATTTATCTATTTAAATACCACGCCATTCTACAATCATATACTAAAACGTGCAGATGTTCCCTTAAAACTGGTTGTAGGTAAAAATATGTAACTGAACACAGACTTGATATGTTTTTTTAGAAAGTGTTTTAATTTGATTAATTGTTAATGAGTTTTTAATTAGTAGTGATAGTTTGATATTTTGAATAATTGTTTTATGTTAATTCAAGCCCTGGCCCGTACCTCTGAGTACTCAATTTAAGCCATGTGAAGTCCGCCAATCCGCACTAGGCCCCCCTAATATTAATATAATACATTTTGAAATCGAGTTTTATTCTAATGAAGTTTAGTAGGTAAAAAAGATGTGTCACATCTGCGGTGTGAACTCTATAGAGACGACATCTTAGTGTAGTTAACTGAACGAAACGCGTAAGCGCCATGAAATTTGCGGCGCTTACGACGTTTTGGTCGCGAGAAAACTATACTCTAAGCAATTTAGCGCTGTAGCTTTTAAAATAGTTTGGTTAGTTGACACAGCTTTATACAGCGCTGCAGCGAACTTTAGTTCTAACTCTTACCAGTTTTTGAACAAATGTTTTACATGAACGTTCTTGTCTATCGCTAGAGTATACGTCGATGGTATAACCCAACGTAAAATTGACGATTTTATTAAAAACTAGGCTAAAGTAGGAACCAATTTTATATAGTACGTAATTAATAAATTAGTAATCGCTTCCTTCCAGGTGGGACCGTATGCGGGTTTGCCACTTTAGAGGTATAAAATTATATATTTTTACCGAGGGTTATTGAAGCTGCTGATGAGCTTGATTTATGATATCAGTGTTAGGTCCACTTCAATCTGAATATTGATATACCTATAAGTCAGGACAGTACAATTTGTTTGCTACCATGTTTTACAGCTAAATGAATATATTTACATCATATGACTTTTCTCAAAAGGCGACATTACAGAATAATAGTAGTACATAGCAACTAAAAACAATGTCCACATAAATTTTAATACATCAATGACAGGCCAATCTGTTTTTATTCTGCTCACTTGACGACAACCTATGTCTAACAAGCTCAAATACAATTATCAAACATTCACTGAGATGAAGACAATATCTGGGGAGTGTAAGTGTAAATCCATACATTTTGGCTTGTAGCCAAATATCACTACATCTGTACCGAGCAATAGTAAAAATAGAGTAATCAAAATAAATTTAAGAATAACAGAAATAATTATAATGATAAACAAAACCATTAACATTTTGTATTAGCAAAAAAAATATGATGAAGGTTAAGTTATGTAAGTCAATTTTATAAATTACATTATCATGTTTTAGTATTTTTTTATATATTTGTTTTGCCAGAGTTATCTACTTAATTTTTTTTTCTGTTTTAAGCATTAACAAAATAATTGACTCCAGAGTTATATTTCAAATAATAAAAATTATGTAGGTACCCAACAAACATTTTAGTGCTAGCGGCAGCCTTTTTTAGAGCTCTTACTGTTATTTAAGGTATATAAGAACTCCGATAGCAACCTTCGACTCTACAGTAGGGTTAGTTATGAATAATTAAACCTTCCAGAGGAATAAGAGTAATAAATAAAAAAAATATAAATCAAGACGGTAGTATGGAGTTTATCGTAACCATTGTATAACTTATTCTTATAGCTTTTAGTTGCACAAACCTATAAAAGCAATTGTAAGGTGTCTACTAACACTTACTAACGGGTGATGTTCGACTACTGGGGTAGTGAAGGTCTTGTAACACCTGAAGTCTTACTCTAATAGCTTCAAGAAGTATTAAACACTCTGAGTGATACTCAGGTGTCTACTAACACTTACTATCAACTGGTATTCTTAAAAAGAGTTAGACAAATACTTTATATCACCTAACGAGTTTTGTCGAGTCTTAAGAGTTACTAAGAAAGCTATAAGGATCTAAGAAGTGTTTATTATAAGTCCTATAGAGCTAGATTCTGCAATCCACCTTAGTATCAGTATTTAATCACTACGGGAGGAATAACAGAGATATCAGGATGCTTAAGTAATTAGAACTAAGACGCCATTTAATAAAGATATACCTACTATAAAATTGTGAAAGAAAAACCTTATTGCAATGTTCCTAGTCCAATTATTTACTTACATTGTTCATAATTTTCAATTAAAATATCTTAAGGAGGCTCCAGGAATTGATAAATAAGATAAATAAAGAAAAAAAAAATTCTGGCAGTATTTTTTTACATCACTTAATCATCAAAAGTAGTTTATTTTTAGGGCGCTTCAAAAATGAGATGAGAACTAGTATATATTGTTACCGTAAACTTACCGCCGCATGTGATTAAATCCCTATAACACCCAGTAATCTTAAACACTTTAGGTACTTACCTTAATTATTTTATTAAAACGCCATGACATGAATGCGTGCTATAAAATACTATCACTATTGACTCTAACAAGAACGTAAAACTCTGCGAAACAGTTTAAATATTTAGCGCTTTCGGTGAAATTTATTGCTACCAAAAAAGTCATTTAAGTGGTTTCCATAACTTGTTTACTACTTTAGCTTGCAGTTATACCCTGTGTATAGCTTATAAAACACTTGAAGTGGTAGTCACTGCTACTGTAGCACTGTTCTAACTCTTAATAAACACTTATTTATCACTCTCTATAACCATTAAATAGCCTCAAGCTCTCGTACGAACAGGCCCAAATCAGGGTTATAAGAGAGTTACAGAACGCTTTATCACCAAGTTGTTAGTGCCTTTACAGAACCTTGGGTTACAAAAATCCTCTTAAGCAGCTCATGTAGCCCTTATTCTTATTACCAAAATGTTAGTTGGGTACCTATTGTTTAAACCCATTTAATGAAGGAGTGTGCATGATGATCAAAAATATAATTAATACTTGTTTTGTTTTGAAAAATTGCATTGTCTCTCTTATCACAAATGGTACAGAAACCTTGGCTTTGATAACTCTACATATTATGAAGTTATTATTATTTTACAATAATGGGTTTTTACAGAAATAAATCAGATTCCGTAAATGTTAATAAAACTATACATTTTGTAAACTGATTAAATTCAAAATTTACTTACTAACCAAAGGTGAAAGGCACCTTCATATTACAGGATCACCACATTGTGAAGCTATTGAAATTATTAATAATAAATATCCTGGGACATTTTCACACACGGCCAATCTGATTCCAAAGAAAGCTTCAAATGAAGCTTGTGTTATGGTAACCAGTTAGCTGATATACTAAATTGATTCTCAAGACTTTGACATACTATTAGGAAAATAATATAGAGTCAAGAGAACTTGGTTATTGTTTCTGAATCAAGCTTATTCAACAATGATGTTGTTTATAAGGACTACAAAAAAAGGTAACTAAGTTTGTATATTAAGTAATCAGATAGTAAAAAATTCATTGTTAATTCAACATCCTTACATAACTCAGGTAAACTCTAGTGGTAAAATTGAACAGGTTTATATTCTTAAATAAGTACTATTGGTAATAAATTCGACCCATTATGTATTAAAGTTGGCGAGAAAAAACCGGTCTGCCTCCCAATGTGGAACCATACACGCAGTTATGAAAATATTGTTTGATACGTAGAGCGTAAACTATATTGATTTCGACCTAAAATTGTACAGGTGTATACAGTAAAATTAACGTATTTTTGTATTGTTTACTCACCTTGTTAAATATTCTCCGCCAATACAAATCCGATCTTGTCGGCGTAAGTGGAATAGACACATTAGTTTCTCTCTGTCCTGACATTTTCACAAAAATATTTCACGAACAAAACTGTAAATTAGTGTGGAAAGTAGCGCATCATAGCACGGTCACTTGTAGGACGCAGGAGCGGTCGAACATGTTTGAGTTAATCTAACAAGAAAGATAAGATACCGTATCCGAGAAAAGATTGATTCGTTAATATATAATTTTATTATTATTCGTGTTATTTTTTTAAAATAAAAACACGTTCGACACCTCTCGAATACCGTTAACAACTGTCAATGTCAAGTCAAGTCAAGGAAATTTATTTATTGACACGATGTTTGATAGACTTATGGACTGACAACTCTGACAAGAAGGGATATGAATGGAATTGAGTGTTACAAACCTCGAAATCTGCATAGGAGTTTCTTAGTAGGTATGAAATTATTTATTATTTCCTAATTATATAGGATAAAGTGCCCGCTTAGGTATGGCGTTCTCACATTGGACATAGTTTTAATTTTAGATGAATGACACGACACTGACAAAAGGGGGAGGAAGTTGCTCGCGTCCGTAGGATTTACCATCTTTCCCAGACCCACCCTACACGTCTCCCCCGGGTGGTGCTAAACGAGCAACAACGCCGAGCTTCGGGCGGCGGTTAACTAACCCGCTCAAGATCCAAACGATGGAGGCAGGAAATGGTCTCCTCACCCGCTGCTCTGTTGAGTCAATCTGCAGAAACGGGGACATTGGCTTAGCCGCCCGTGTCGTGAGGTAGAAAGCCTCAATAAAAATTCACCCCAATCCTACGGTGGAGACCGCGCCAAGAGGATGCATGGCTGAGGGATGTCAGTCTCGAGCGCCAACCTTGGTGAACCTGGCGAACACCATTGTACTAGCCTTCTCACAGGAATGGCGTCACCCTGTGTAGCGACCACCCTATCGTCCATACTCGTGGGAATCAAATGATATGACTGATAATAAACCCCAAAAAACTTATACCCAACAACTTTTTCACAAAGGACTCCTGGAAACAAGACCAAGGTCCTTGTCATTCAGCGGATGCATCAACATGGATAAGCAGGCCGGAAGTCAGGGAAGTAATGTAAATACTTCTCAATCAAGCCACATGCAAAACATGCAAAACAATACTTCAACAACCACCCGGACAAGTCAAAGGGACTCTTACGAACAACAGGAAAAAGAATTCTCAAACCAAGAGTGGCAGCAAGACAAAGTACCTAACAATAAACGCAGAAGGCTCGATAGCCCCACAGAAGATCAAAATAAACAAGCATCCACCAATCGGATTAACTACACAATCCCCGTGCAAAACGCTTTTGACATTCTCAGCGATGAAGATCCAAAACCTGTAAAAGAATACATACCGAAGCCTGAACCGATCTTTGTGACTGGCATTGTGGATATAACACCTCTGAGAGATCTTTTAAACAAAACGATTGAAAGAAACATGTATACCATGACGACACTAAAATCAGGACACATAATCAAACTAATGCCGGTAGACATTGTAACTTATAAAACTATAAGGGATAAACTCATCGAACAGGACATAAACCATTACACCTATAAACTCAAGAGCGAAAGGGCCTATCGGGTAGTGGTTAGGGGTCTGCACGCCTCAGAGGATATCAATATGGTTAAAGAAGATCTACAAGTAAATGGACACGAAGTTCGTCAAATAGTCAACGTATTGCATCGAACTACAAAAGAAAAACTTCCCGTCTATTACATAGACCTAGAGCCACGAGCTAATAATAAAGAAAATTTCAATGTTAAGTACATTAACTATGTCAAAGTAACGATAGAAGCACCCTACAAGAAAAAAGAGGTGTTGCAGTGTAAGAGATGTCAAAGATTTGGGCACTCGAAAAATCAATGCTTCAGACCTTTCCGATGCGTTAAATGCGGAAACGACCACCCAACGGCATCGTGCACCAAATCCCCGGAGACGGATGCTACCTGCGCTAACTGCCAAGGTAAACACCCGGCAAGCTATAAGGGCTGCAATAAATATAAACAGTACAAAGAGAAGATACTAAAAATAAAGCCTGCCAGCGAACCGTTTAAATACACACCTATGACCAAAGAACAAAGACCTAGCAATGCCGAAAGTGTTAAATCGACGTATCATCCAAGAACCAGCTATGCTGAGCAACTGAAAAACAAAAGCGACAAGCCTGCGACACAATCTAAAGTTTCCTCGTTTGAAACTAGCCAACAAGATATCACCAGTCTATTGGACACAATGTTTAATAGATTCCAAGCAATCATGAAAAACATGATGGACAGCATGATGGATCAAATGATCAAACTAATCACCCGCCTGGCTTCACCGAGGGACTAAACATCCGCATCATAACCTGGAACGCCAATGGGCTGACCGACCGACGGCTAGAGCTTGAGTTGTTCATGAAAATTGAGAAAATCGATATCGCACTTATATCGGAAACAAGACTCACTCAAAGATCACACGTAAAATTTGAAAATTACATTATCTACAGAACAGACCACCCCTCTGGTAACTCCCACGGCGGGACTGCTGTCATCGTCAAAAATAACATCAAACATTATCCGCTTGAACCTTACAAAAGGAAGGAAATACAGGCTACATCAATTAAGATACAACATAAAAACAATGACACAACACTCTCAGCAATCTACTGCCCACCTAGACATACGATAGGAGCTGACGTTTTCAGGCAATTTTTCAATGAACTGGGCCCGGTTTTTATCTGCGGAGGAGACTGGAATTCTAAACACACATATTGGGGATCTAGATTAATTAACCCAAGGGGCAGACAACTATATAAAGCCACACTAGACCTTAATCTAGAATGCGTCTCTCATGGAGAGCCAACATACTGGCCCACAGATAGCAATAAAATACCAGATCTGCTAGATTTCTACATAACAAAGAACTTTAGCCGTAACTACTTACGGATTGAAAAATGTGAGGATCTGTCGTCAGACCATACTCCAGTCATTTTGAATGTATTCAAACAAGTTGTTCCACTAGAATCACCCCATTATATCCACAGCAATAACACTAACTGGGACGTATATAGAAAAATTGTAACAAGTAATTTAATCCTAAACTACAAATTGAAAACAGTTGAAGACATCAATACTAGTATCGAAATGTTCAACAGCACAATTCACCTGGCGGCCAACGAATCTACACCAAAAAATAGAAAAACCAAGACCAGAGAAACGAAACTTCCTAGGAACATCAAGGAAAAGGTTAACGAACGGCGAGAAATGAGGAAAGAATGGCACAGAACTAGATATCCTACCGACAAAACTAAGTTTAACAAAGCAACAAAAGAGCTGAAAGAAATAATAAAAGAATACGAGAACCTTTGCCTACAAAGACACTTATCGTACCTGACCCCACATAAGGATACTAATTACTCGTTATGGCGTGTTACCAAGAAACTTAAGCGACCAAAAGAACACATCCCACCATTGCGAAGACAGGACAGAACTTGGGCTAGATCTGAAACTGAAAAAGCCACTGCATTTGCCGAACACCTGGAAAAGGTTTTTACTCCGCTACCTTGCACGGACAACAATAGAGACGAGGAAATAATAGATTACCTCCAGTCGCCAAATCAATTATGTTTCCCCCTAGAGGCAGTTAGCCCTGAATTAATGAGTGAGATTAAAGCTCTTCCATCAAAGAAAGCACCGGGCTATGACCTATTAGACTCCGTATTGCTAAACAACCTCCCTAAAAAAGGTTTAATGTACTTGGTGATGATCTTCAATGCCTGCCTGAGACTCTCCCACTACCCATTCCATTGGAAACTTGCTCAGGTTGTCATGATACTTAAACCTGGTAAACCGCCAGAAGAACCCTCGTCCTATAGACCAATTAGCCTCCTGCCATTGGTTGGCAAGTTGTTTGAAAAAATTATCCTCAATAGAATGCGTCCTCATCTAAATACCATTCTTCCTGGACATCAATTTGGATTTCGACAGCAGCACGGCACCATTGAGCAGATACATAGGTTGACAAATACCATCAGCAATACACTGGAAAACAAAAAATACTGTTCGTCTGTCTTCCTGGACATCAGTCAGGCCTTTGACAGGGTCTGGCATGCTGGACTCCTGTTTAAGTTAAAAAAATATCTGCCCCATTCTTTCTTTTTCATACTGAAAAGTTACCTAGACAAGCGTTGTTTCGAGGTAAAATTGCACAATATCACTTCAGATTTGTATGAAATCAAGTCTGGCGTTCCACAGGGGAGCATCTTGGGGCCCTTACTTTACCTCGTATTTACAGCCGACATACCAACAGATGATGACACCTTCATCGCCACATATGCTGACGACACGGCAATACTGTCAGTACACACCAATCCAGTTGTTGCATCAGCGACCCTTCAGAAACACATATGTGAAATTGAGAAATGGCTAAAGACATGGCGTATAAAGGCGAATGAGAACAAATCTGTGCAAGTCACCTTTACTCTAAGGAAAGGAAACTGTCCACCAATCACACTAAACGGTGAACAAATCCCACACGAAGATAGTGCAAAATACCTTGGCATGCACCTGGATAGAAGGTTGACTTGGCAGAAACATATCTGGAATAAAAGGAAAACCCTAGACACAAAGCTGAGAAACATGTACTGGCTGATTGGTAAAAAGTCTCAGTTAACCAATGAAAGCAAAATGCTGATATACAAAACCGTATTGAAGCCGGTTTGGACGTATGGAATAGAGCTCTGGGGAACAGCAAGCAACAGCAATATTGACATCCTGGAAAGGTTTCAGACTAAGGCTTTGAGATTCATGTTCAACATCCCTAAATGCATACACAATAAATACATCCTGCAAGATCTGAAGCTTAAAACTATAAGGCAAGAGATCGCTGCCCGTAGCACAAATTACCAAAAAAAGCTCACCAAACACGTCAACTCACTGGCTGCTGATTTATCAGGGTCCGGAAGTATTGTATACACAAGACTTAAGAGGAACAGTATTCCAAGTTTAATAAAAAGATTCCCAGCAGAATGAGTGGAATGGTCAGCGGACTATTCCACAGTGCTGCAAAGACCAAATGTATGCAGAAGAAATTCAAATAAAAGAGCAGCTAAATGTCCATGACAGATTGCTGTGATGAGCAGGATACAAAAAAAAAAAAAAAAAAAACTGACAAAAGAAATAAATGAAATGGACAACTAAGACTTTTGTATTGGTAGCACTGGCAACTCTAGTTGTCATGGTGACGATAAATCAAAAAAATGTAAATAAACAATTTCGTTCAATAGTAAAATGTAATTACTATACTTAACTGTGACGGATAAGTACTGAAAAATGAACGATTTCAATCGTTGTAATACTATATCAGGTATTTACTGGTTAAAAGAACCTGTGGAAAATATACAAATAAGGTATTGTACTCTTTGCTTAACTGAATCCTTTACTATAATATTTCTTTGGTTTCAAGGGTTCATTTTCGATTTTGGTTGTCTACAAATACATACTAGATAATCTAATTACAGATTGAAACTAAAGCCTCAAGATGGCGCAATAACTTTACCAAAATTCGAAGACTACACAAATGAATCTGATGGCGTCAGTTTAAACGTAGAGAACAACATCGACGAATGCACTTTTAAATGGCAAGAAAAAGTGTTCAGCACTTGGGAATTACAAAGATATGCAGATGTACACAACTGCATATCAGATGTTGAATTAAATTATAATGAAATAATTAAGAATTCTGATAATGTAGCCCATAAATTGTGTACATACATTCATGAGGATTATCACCTACCATTGCCAACAGAATTTACGAAAAAAAATAGTGTTTTAAATTTGAATTGGTGTTTTGAGCGTTTAAACTTGGAAGAACAATTTGGGAGGACTTTCGGAGGGAATACAGTTTCAATGAGGCATTTGTTCAAGAGTGATGAGTTTATAGATGAGGAGAATGAGGAATGGACGGCTATGCATGTTGTATATGATAACTCTGAGTATAATGAGTAAGTATTAACCCACTTGCCTGTTTTTGCAACATTTTTTATTGATGCTTCACAGTTCACTCCTATTTGTCATAGCGTGATGATGCAAAGGCCTGTAGCCTTCTTTGAAGAATTTTTCAAATCGGTACAGTAGTTCCTGAGATTAGCACATTGAAACAAACAAACTTTATATATTAGCGTGTCCGTTCTATGCTATAATTATTACATCTTTGTCTCACTTATGAATTATGAGAAAAATGCATGCACACAATACTGCTGATTTTTAACTGGAGCTTCTTTATTAGCGTTAATTTCATAAATCCATAGAAATAAATAACTGTGTAACATAATACAACAAAAAATGATACTCAAATAATTTCCAGGGACTCCCAACTCCTGTTAAAGCAGGAAGCAACACTCCTCTCTCTATATCACAATAAAGAACACAACTACCTGATCATATTGCCAAATGTTAATGATTTGGAGTTGAACCCGTATGCTGTGGAGACGACCAGTGGAGTCCTCTTGGGGTACCAATATGAAGTTGATGTGGAATTTGGGAGCATGGTGGGTGGGGATGAACTTGCGAGTCTGGTAAGTTTTTTTGTTTTCTGCGGAATAATTGTTTCGTGTTTCTTAGTTACATTTATGGGGCATCTTTGTTATTTTTCAAATGGTGTTAGTATTGTTGTTAACCCTGCGATTTGATACAGGGTGAGTTTGGTAATTAGTCTTACTCAGGGATACCAATTATACCTACCTACTATTATTATAAATGTGAAATTGACTGTGTCGGTCACAGAACTGATTTTAATAAAATTTGGGACTGGTACAGTAGAGGCTTCGGTTTCCCCCGGGAAAGGGGAAGGTAAATCAGCAGGGGAAAGCTAGTTTAAAATAACTTATTATTTGATACAAAAACTACTTTTCAGTACATACTGAACAATATTATGAAAATATACCCCAAAAATTAGTTTTTCATGGAAATTGCCTTGACCAGTGGCTCAAGTAATAATAAAGAAGTACCTAGTTACTTAGACTTTTTTTCTCATTTCATCTTATAAAATAGACTGAGACAAGAACAAATTGCTATAGTTCTTTCTCACTCTTTTCGCCCATAACCCTGTCTTGTAATGAACCTTGTTAATTATAATAGGTGAACACTAAAATTATCATGACTATTTTAATATTTACAGTTACAAAAAATGCTCAGAAAATGGGAGAAACAAAACAAGTCCTTATTAAACTTTGTGATGCCTCCGCTGGGGAAAAAACAGTGCCATGTTACCCTGGAAATACTGTCAGCCAGGGGATTTGATATGGATGATATTTACATAGAGTTTGATATAAAGGTAAATGAATATATAGTCCTAAGACCCTATTGGATTTCCATTAAGGAATATGCTAACATAAAATGCACCTTATTCCAGGTGCCTGAAGCTATACAATGCAATGGGGACGTACACGGGAGGACTCACACCAGCCAAGCCTTTAGAGCTGATGATGTGGACAAATGGACCTTTGGACATGTTATGGAACTTGTTTTGGAGCATGATGCTGGGTTAGGTAATGAAATATATTTGTCCTGTCTTAAATATGAATTTTATTTGATTAAAGGGACTGACACTTATGTCAACGCCATTAAGTAGGTACCATTATTAAGGCGGTTGGCTTTGTGGTTAGTGTTAGTCAGTTTGGAGTTAGTCAGGATGACTTACAAGCCGCCGGTCGTGGGCTCGAGTCCCACCCAGGACAAACATTTGTATTCATGAATATGTCTGTTTGTTCTGTGTCTGGATATTTAATCTATAATATGTATGTATTTAGAAATATAATAATTGTATTTAAAAGTACCTATTATAAATACACACATTGATATTATAGATATTTATGTAGTACTAGCTGCCTCCCCGCGGTTTTACCCGCGTAGTTCCCGTTCCCGTGGGAATACAGGGATAAAATATAGCCTATGTTACTCGGGGATAATGTAGCTTTCCAAAGGTGAAAGAATTTTTGAAATCGGTCCAGTAGTTTCGGAGCCTATTCATTACAAACAAACAAACAAACAAATCTTTCCTCTTTATAATATTAGTATAGATATCAGCTATCTGGTTACCATAACACAAGCTCTGCTTTGTTTGGAATCAGATGGGCCATGTGTGAAAAATGTCCCAAAATATTTATTTATCATTGTATTTTCCAATTTCAGATCCAAAACCCCTCCAAATATTCCTTGAAGTCATATCAACAGATTGGTGGGGTCGACACCGTACAGAAGGGTATAGCTATCTCCCTCTGCCCTTAGAACCCGGGAGGCACAAGAAGCAGTTGTCCTGCTCTAGGCCAGAGGAAAGGGACAGAGTACTAGCTGAGAGCAGAAGGTTCTTCGTAGGGGGATGTCATTTGATCAAGGATCTAGATGTACTGGCTAGGCCACAGTTGCAGGTAATATAAGAAAATCAACTTCAGTTAACTATAAATAAATAAATATCCTGGGACATTTTTCACACACGGCCAATCTGATTCCAAACTAAGCTTCAAAGTGAGCTTGTGCTATGGTAACCAGATAGCTTACTCAATATATACTACTTTTAAAAACACTTTGTGTTTTTGTATGTAACAAATAAACTTAAAAAAGTACTGAACGGATTTTACTTTTTCTTTTTTCATTAGAAAGCTACATTGTCACTGAGTAACATAGGCTATATTTTATCCCTGTATTCCCACGAAAACGGGCACTAAGCGGGTAAAACCGCGCGGAGGCAGCTAGTAATATGTAAAATAATAGGTATATATTTTATTTCAGGACGCAAACTTCACCTACATCCCAACAGGCACGATCGACATTCGGTGGAACATCATCACCCAAGCGAGCTCTACAGTCAGTAGACCACCAGCTCTAGGAGCCAGTACAGCATCAGCACTGCTCCTGGGCGCGGAGGCGGCCCTCACGGAGTATAGACGAGCTAGGGCTAGGTTGGCTGCTGCTACTAGGGACTTTGAGGCAGATAGTTGATCTATACTAATAGTTTAAAATTGATTTCTTTAATAAGCACTTATATGGCTTTGGAATGGGCATGAAAATGACACAAGAATGTGCCTAAATACAAACTTGCATTAAGCTGAGTTAGACGCCATTTGTCAACTTTCATGTTTTTTCTTTTTCATATAATTATGTATTTGTCTTTGTAATTTTGTGTGAAAGTGGCAATAAATTCATTAATTTATTATTAATATTACAAAGCTGAAGAGTATGTTTGTTTGAACTCAAGAAGAGAACTCAGATTGGCCTTATATGTGAAAATTTTCCCCAGGATATATTTTAAAACACTACCTACTTCGTGGTAAAATGAGAATTTTCTGATCTCTGATATAAAAGTATTATAAATTATGTACTAAGGCTCTTATAGTGTACTTATTAAAGCTACAATGTAAATATATGATAAAGATAATAATATAATTATTACTACAAAATGAAACACATTCATACATACTGATATTGTGCAAGTTTTATTTGATGGCGTCTCAAATTTTATATAATTATATAGTTTTTTTAAACAGTAAGAAAGTAAGTAATCGCTTTTTACATATTAACTAATATTACCTCATTAAAGAATCAATATTACATGAGTTTATCTTCTTGAAATATTTGACTACTTAATCTAGTGGAAAGAAATGACATGTTTGAGCTTAAACAGTCTGATAAAAGAAATTAGCTAAGTAATTTATAAACATTCTTGTTTGAATTTTCAAGTGATTTTGATGCATTAGCCCTCATTCGGAAGAGAGTTTTTTTAACGTACGGTAAAAAAGCGTTCATACCCAAAAAATACATTCCCAAGTACCATAATACGCTCTATTTCCAACGCCCAAAGTTGAAAATGCAACACAGCTCAATAAAAAAGCGTCGCGTTTGCGAATAAGGGCTTACTCTATTAATTAATGACATGGTAGCTAGCAGCAGTATGATTTTAACCTTATTTTTGACTCTTACAAATCAAATTTGTTTCCTTTTCACTTGTCATGACCTATACAAATAATGTTGCTTTAATTTTTCATATTGATCAAAGAAACCATGAATATATTAAATCAAAATTGAAGTTTGTTATCGTGGCTATTATATAATTAAGAGGTAAAGTTAGTAAGTTTAGATCTAATAATAGTAATCTCAGAGAAAGTATTTAACTTGAGTAGATTAAATTCCTAAGCATCATAGGTAATTTTTCAGGAATTCGGATCTATATAATAAAAATAGTGCTATCTATATCTGATAAAACTCTATAATTCTATATTCTCCATTCAGGCTTGTGTTTGTATGGGCTTTTCTCCTTTCTTTAACAGAAATGGGGGTTTATTTTACTTAAACTGCTAAAAACATTGGATTGCATCAAGTAAACCAGGTTGTCCTATCTCCCCCCCCTCACGACATCTCTCATTAAAGCTGTGATTGAGGCTAGTTTCCTCGCCCGCGCCAACTTCCTCGCCCTCCCCCTCGCGACCCGTTCACTCCGCGCCTCCGTCAGGGCAGCCCGAGCCGCGTGCTGGGCGCGTCTGGTAGCCTCCACTGCACTTACTTCCTGTCTGAGGAGTGTGGCCTCCCAAGTGCTGAGGGCGTTGGTTATTGCAACACGCTGGGGAAACGTTAAAATGGTGGAATATTGGTCGTGACTGATGTTAAAACTAACAGTAACAAAAAATGGATGCTTAATAGAATATCTTTTCAAAATGTCCTAATTGTTCAGAGTAAAATCTATCCATTAGGTTTCAAGATGATAAAAATCTATTGAGATGAACATATATGATATTTATGTTTTTTTTTTCTATTTAAGCATAGTAATCACATAAAGTCATATGATAACATAAAATGCACCTTATTATAGGTAACAGAAAAAATAAAATCCAACGGAAATAAGATTTAATGGTAAATAAGTAGCTCTACAGAAACTGCAAATAGTTCTAAAATAAAATTGATCGACTAAAGTTTCAAGAAACAGCCGGTACCTATTTGAGTTAGCACAGCTAACAAACGTAGCTTACAGATGGATTCTACATTCTTGTAATAAAGTTATAAAACTGAATCAAGATATAAATCTGCACATACCTGTGAAGCATCCCTAAGCATTGCATTACGGCGTCTCTTGGCTTCGTCTGCTCTCTTCTGAGCGTCGACCAACTCGAGTCGTCTCCGCCACTGATCAGCTTCACCCAAGCGCACACGTCTGTGAGCAGCGAGCTGCGCCCTAGCTTCGTCTTCCAGCGCTTTGTCGATTATTTCAGAGGCCTGTAAATTAGCAATGCATATTTAGATCATCACTTCATCATCATCTTCATATCTATACTAATATGTATTTTAAATGCGAAAGTAACTCTGTCTGAGATTTAGAAGAATGAGTGCTATCAACATACACAGCCTTGTAATTAAAGTGATTTCTTTTAGGCAATATTTAAGTGACAGGAAATTATACCTATATATAAGAATAATATATATCTATCTACTATTTACACATTTCAGATTACCTGTATCCCTACCTCCTGGAACATTTAAGCACAGACAACCTAATACTAAAGCCAGACCTTGTATAGCAAGTGCCATTGCAGTCTAAGACAACGTGATATTTATTCTTGCCCATTCTATACCTTTCTATCGTCCCTCCACGCGAGCATATCAGCACTCCGCCGCTCCTTATGCCTGATGCAGTCGAGAATCTGTCCTTGCTTCACGTGCTGATCTAAAACCGTCTGGAAGCGCTTGTACTCCAAGCGTGCGCGCTCCTGCTGCCGCTTCTCGTGAAGGTAGCGCTTGTACTGATCTGAGGTTTCAGCTTCAACCTGTAGTCATAATTAGTGTTATGATAAGACTTTCTAGTAATTAAGTTAAGAATAATGAGGGTGTGCACATATTTTATAATAAAGTCAGTTAGCAACCGACCGCTGCCTTTATAGTCTAAGATACGTAGAAGATTGACCTTCACCGATCGAGTATCCGAATGAAATGGGATTTTTATGAAATAAAATATGTTGACAAAAGTAACGTTAATGAGTTGCCTAAAAAAATCTGTTCAAGGCTATGTTGAATTAACAATTGAATAATTTTTTTTTTTCGATATTTTCACCGATGTTGTATCCGAATGAATTTAACACTAATCGAAAGTATAAAGCCTTTAGAATATGCAAGCATACGGTTGCTTATGTTTTTTTGTTCAAGAGTTTACCGTTGCCAGGTTTAAATAGGTGTATCGGAAATGATATCTTCACCGATCGAGTATCCTATTCAATTATACATCAAAATAAAGCTTATACTTTTTGCGAAACGATGGTATACGGTTGCCTACGAAAATCCGTTCAAGAGTCATGGTTGCCAGGCTTTTAAATTTATAAATTAAGGATAGTCTATCCATTAAATTCGGTGCGATAGAAGGAGACGTAGCGCAGGAGCTGCTCCCTCTACGTCAATCGTTTGAAATTTGGCGAGAGAGAGAGTCTATGCGTAGGTACCTACTATCAAATGCGACAGAAATAGACGCAGCATAGCAACTAGGCCCACCTCTTGAGACTTATCGCAGAGACCGCGCCTGCGCTGTGCGGTAACGGTAAAATGTTAGTAAATACCTACTAACCGTTATTTTGAAGCAACTGACAATATACTCTAAATGTATTTCAAATTAAAATATGATTTAACTAAAAATATAATTCAAATGTAGGTATTTAAAATAAAAATATATTTCGAACAAAAATATTTCTGGGAGTTTCTTCTTTTTGGACTCAATCGACTTATCTCCCGAAGTAATTAACACGCCGTATATTTTTTTTTGCAAATGTCTCACATTTTTGTTTGAAAGATATAGATAGTACAAAGACGACATTACAAGAGTAATTACTGAGTTTATTGCCGGCTCTTTTCAGTAAAAACTACTATCAGAACCGAGCATTAATAGTGACTATTCATAAGTGCTTTATTGAGGCCTCTTTGAATAAAAATATTTTGATATTGAAAATTTTTAGGTGTTCAATTTGATAATAATATGACTTGGAAGGCACAAGTTGGTCTAGTATGTAATAAGCTAAGTCGATATTCATACGCGTTATATAGACTTGCTGGAGTGGTCAATCGCCAAACAGTAATATCAGCATATCATGCGTATGTTACATCTACTCTGCGTTATAGTGTTATTTACTAGGGAAATTCGACGGAGCTTTCAAAGCTCAGAAGAAATGTGTCAGGTCAATATGCAAATTACAGAAAACAGATAGCTGCAAGCCATTATTTAAAGAACTTCGTTTAATGACGTTACCTTCATTACATATATATGAAATGAAATATTCTAAAGGCTTTATACTTTCGTAAATATCTTTATTCACAAGCTCTGCTTGGTTTGGAATCAGATTGGCCGTGTGTGAAAAATGTCCCAGGATATTTATTTATTTATTATTATTTATTAATTATTATTTGTAAAAAAAACATGCACTTATTTGAAACCTTCGAAAATACTCGACATATGTACGTATAAGATACGGTCAAAAGTTCATCAAACGGCACTATTTAGCAAAAATGTCGTGGGAATGGCATCCAACATACATATATAACAAGCTTCCCATACTTGTAAAAATAAAGTATAGTCACTATGTTTCATTTAAAAGGTCACTCTTCGAGTAGGTACCTTATTGATAGGACATATTATTCAATTAATGAGTACCTCACGGAAAGTACATAGTGCTATACAATTTGTATTGTAAAGCATATTAATAAATAAATAATAAATATCCTGGGACATTTTTCACACACGGCCAATCTGATTCCAAATTAAGCATCAAAGTGAGCTTGTGTTATGGTAACCAGATAGCTGATATACTACATAGAATACTTTTAAATACATACTTATATAGATATTTACATCCAGACACAGGACAAACAGACATATTCATGCATACAAATGTTTGTCCTGGGTGGGATTCGAACCCACGACCCGCGGCTTGAAAGTCAGGGTCACAAACCACAAAGCCAACCGGGCTGTCAATATTGATATAAATCTAATTAATAATTTGACATAACAATCTAGTTGAATAATAATATAATTAAATAAATTTTGCACGCCTACTCGGCATATTACAGCTGACCTCAATTATGTTATGACATCTAATGTAATGTACCTACCTGTAATGCAATAAATATCTTAGACTTTTACTTTGAAAGAAATTAAATATATTTCAAAGAAAAAAATTATAATGGAAAGAAAAATTTGGTAAATGAATTAAAAAAATTATAATCAATGAAAATATTTTGAAAATGATTCAGACAAATATAAATTTTAATAAACAAAAACATGAAATTAGAATATTTGCAAACATACTATGAATTACAAAAAAAATTAATTCATTTACCAAATTTTTCCTTTCATCATAATTTTTTTTATTTGAAATAAATTTATTTTCTTTCAAACAAAAATGTGAGACATTTGCAAAAAAAAAATATACGGGTGTTAATTACTTCGGGAGATAAGTCGATTGAGTCCAAAAAGGAGAAACTCCCAGAAATATTTTTGTTCGAATTATATTTTTATTTTAAATACCTACATTTGAATTATATTTTTATTTAAATCATATTTTAATTTGAAATACATTTAGAGTATATTGTCAGTTGCTTCAAAATAACGGTTAGTAGGTATTTACTAACATTTTACCGTTACCGCACAGCGCAGGCGCGGTCTCTGCGATAAGTCTCAAGAGGTGGGCCTAGTTGCTATGCTGCGTCTATTTCTGTCGCATTTGATAGTAGGTACCTACGCATAGACTCTCTCTCTCGCCAAATTTCAAACGATTGACGTAGAGGGAGCAGCTCCTGCGCTACGTCTCCTTCTATCGCACCGAATTTAATGGATAGACTGTCCTTAATTTATAAATTTAAAAGCCTGGCAACCATGACTCTTGAACGGATTTTCGTAGGCAACCGTATACCATCGTTTCGCAAAAAGTATAAGCTTTATTTTGATGTATAATTGAATAGGATACTCGATCGGTGAAGATATCATTTCCGATACACCTATTTAAACCTGGCAACGGTAAACTCTTGAACAAAAAAACATAAGCAACCGTATGCTTGCATATTCTAAAGGCTTTATACTTTCGATTAGTGTTAAATTCATTCGGATACAACATCGGTGAAAATATCGAAAAAAAAAAATTATTCAATTGTTAATTCAACATAGCCTTGAACAGATTTTTTTAGGCAACTCATTAACGTTACTTTTGTCAACATATTTTATTTCATAAAAAATCCATTTCATTCGGATACTCGATCGGTGAAGGTCAATCTTCTACGTATCCCGTACTATTAATGGACGTAGGTACGTTACAGTGGGCTCAGGGAATAGTCTTGAAATTCAGTCGTTCACTGACGATACCAATTTCGAAGAATTAAATAGACTACGGTAACCGCTTCCCATCAGGCGGACTGTATGCCTGTTTGCCACCATTGTGGTATAAAAAATATATATAATATTGGGATTGTACCGTATAATGTGGGTGACTTAAATTGGTGACCATATACCATGGACCATATTTGTGCTAGTAGCATTCATATTAGTTTCTTAACTCGTCTCTTTGTTGTCTTGGAAAACGCCAATAAAAAGTACCAGTACAGTAAGACCAGACACAATGGTGATAATGACAGTTTTGATGTGTATTTATATGCTTCTTGATATAATTCAGTAGCATCTCTCACCATTTCCCTCTCTTCTTTCTCCTTCTGCCACATCTTCCGGAATTGGTCGGCAAGTTTCTCCCTCTCGACATCTTCTTCCCTCTTCTTCGCCAACACCGCCAGTAGTCTCCATTCCCTCTCAGGAATTGAATCCAGGATATCACTATCGCATGTTTGGTAGTCTAGGGAACCAACCAGCTGGGATATTGAGCTTGGTACTGAAAAAGAGATGTTATTGAGGCAAATTAAAGCGCCTAAATATTAGTACATAGCAAATGTTTTGATACATATATTGCTCATAGCATTTTCCTTATTGATCATGCACTTATAAGTGAGATTGGAGGTGACTGATCGCTTCCTGGGGTCGGGCAAAGTACCTATGTACTATTACGTTTCACGCTTGGCTTTCATACATGTTGACTGTGTGCGCTTTATCTAGTTATTATAATTATATAAATTAATTCACATAAAATAAGACACTACCTCTTATTAAGTTACCCTACACGCGAAAGTTTAAATGTATCAATGTTTGTTCCTCTATCACACAATATCTACCCAATGGATTTGGATGTTATTTAGAACACATATAGTTTATAACCTGGATTAGCACATAGACCATCATGTCACGACGAATAGGAACGGAGTTACGGAGCATCAATCAAAAATGTTACAAAAACGGGCAAGTGTTGCTAATCAATTTGCGCTGGTCATTTAGTGTATATAAATATATTTATTGTAGGATTCTTACTACTATGTAGAAGGACTAGAAGGACACTTACTATTAGAATTAGGGGTCCTCCTGACTGGTGACCGCCTCCCCGGCGACGCGGCGGCAGACCGGCGGGGCGTGTCTGTTATTATTTTGTAACAAAACACCATTATATCACTTCCTCTCAAATCACAACTCACAATGAAGTGTGAGAAAATTCTTGTACGACTACTTAATAAGAAGATAATGGTCAGGACAATAGACTTTTATTTAAAAAATAATAATGTGTGTGTTAATCAAATATTATAAAATATATTCTACACATCTATCAACTATGTTTCATATTGTGGTATCAAAAGCTTAAGTTTTATTTCAATCTTTCTTTTGCCTCGTACCAAATTTTGTAATGGCAGCGAAAAGTCTAATTAAAATAATACTGCTCCAACAAATGAATACGCTTGTGTAAAAATAAAGAAATAAATTTATAAACAGTTTAGCCCTTTAACCGTGAATGCGTACCCAACTACTTATATTAATCTACTTATATTACATAATATATTAAAATGAATCCCTATTTCCCATGGGCACGGGATCACACGTGAACGACTGGACCAATTTCGCTAATTCTTTTTTAATAGTCTGTCAGGAGAAGATTCTTATGAAAGAAATAAATTAAAAGGTCACGCCGAAAGTAATAAATTTTATGAAAACTTAGCCACCATATTTACTTTTGCAATGTAACTTTATGGCATTTGACATAAGAGTCAATCGCTTTAATGCATTCAGATTCATAGTTAAAACAGAACGACGTCTGTCGGGTCAACTTGTCTCATCGATGCTCGATGACTTCTCTACACTAATAAAATATATAGTATAATAATATATATATATGATATTATAAAGAGGAAAACTTTGTTTGGTTGTAATGAATAGCTTCAAAAACTACTGGACCGTTTTTACTAATTCTTTCACCATTCGAAAGCTACATTATCCACAAGTATCATATGCTATATTTTATCCCTATATTCTCACGGGAACGGGAACTACGCCGGTAAAACCGCGCGGAGGCAGCTAGTTAGTTATATAAATAAACACCGTAATCAAATCATCTATCGATAGCTTGCAGCCGTCACGAGAATTAACACTATTCTATGCAGATTGAAGACATAATATATAGTATGTTTTATATGAGTATATACAGTACACTTTCCCACAATAACAATTAGCTGTGCACTCGATTGTATTCGACGAACCACTCTGAGATGGAAAGTAACACTATACGAATTCTGTTGGAGAGTTTTTATCGATCAAACAAGAGCCAAGGTTGGTTGTATGAAATCTTATTGTTGTGTTTTAAGACTTATTTGCTTGAGGATACAGTCGATTTTCAATTTTTTTTGGAAATTATTTTGGAATCGGTCTTTGCCATAGATTTTTGTTTTTTATAGTCAGTGGGTAAAGTATATATTTGAATAGGGAACATAATACTTAATTCTAATTGAAAAAAAAAAAAAAAAACATACCAGTCGAATTGAGAACCTCCTCCTTTTTGAAGTCGTTTAATAAATAGGCTATAAAATAAAATAACAGATTATATAATAATTAAATGTGGTTTTATGTATGTCGACAGATATTTTTTAATCTATAAATATATCAAATGCTGGTTGTAATTAAAAATGCAGCCTAAAAGGTTATTGTAATTAAAAATAATGAGCAAACGTTTTTAGAACATGGTTTGATAAATCAATAAGTGAATCACCTTGAAATGTCAATATCGAAGAGTTGTTCTCTTGACTAGGTATATATCTACCTACCCACATTGTTATTAGTTAATTGGTACGTGCAAATAATTCGAGGATGCGGGTACTTTAATATACTTAATTATAGTCAGTAAACCCAGATAAATAAACGCATTAATACTACCGAATAAAATAATGTTTTATTGAGAATGTCGTCCACAAAACTCAGTGGAGAGAACGTTATCATTGCTTATCAGTGGACAGATATCGCGCGATAGGTGCCAGTCGAATGTACACCGCAGGTCCGTGATGACGCACTCCGTCGCCGCCATGGACAAAGATAAGAAACCCATTGTTAGAAGACCCGACGTCCTCAGTAAACTCAATACGGAGAGCCTAAAGTTCATAGAACGAGGTTTACTCGGAGATCTACCTGATAGATTCAAGCCACAACCCCTTGTGCCAGTCAGAGGCCGGCCGACCGACCTGGCGGTCGCCAAACACCCGGGAATCCTGTCATCATGTCTTCCTGTAATCCCAGACTCGCCGAGCTCTGAAAAACTCACCTCCTCCGAAGATGAAAGTGTCTCGCCCCTGAAGAAAACCTTCAGCTTTCGAGACAGGTTCTCTCGAATAAGCTTCTTCGCTAAAGAGAGAGACAAACCCAAGTGGAAGACCATAGTGGAGGGCCAAGGCGAACGGCTCAGCGAGAACGTCACTCACATGCCCCTTACCCCGCAACGCAGCATCAGGAGTGAACAAGACTTCAGGAGCAATAAACGCTTCTGGTTCTTCAGACATAAGGAGATGGAGAAACGGGATAAGAACCACGTACCTATATACAAGAGGAGTAAAAGCTTCGAGTTCCTACCGAGAGCGGCTATCGACGAGGAAGAAGATGAGGAGTCTCACGGTAAAATAACAAACAACAGTCACTCTTACATCTTCGATAGTAGTAACACGATGGGAGACGCGTGGACATCCAACGAGAGTCTTGAATACATCTCGAATGTCTACTACGACAACGAAGATGGAGTATTCCTGAAGAGCATCAAAGAGTTTCCAGTATCTGAATCATCGAATAATAATTCTAGTATATCAACAGCCACCTCGGCATCCAGTGGCATCGTGACAAATATCTTCAAAACTGAATCAGTGCAAGACTTACTAGACGAGTTTGACAAAGCAGTGGAAATGTTCAGTGAGAGTTATTTAAGCGATTGTGAACCGTATACCAAGTCGCATAAGGACATACCGGTGAAGGAGAAAAGGAAGAGTTCCTCGTTTAGTACGCTGCCATCACCGAGAGTGGTACAAGTGAACAAAGTGAATGAGATTAGTGAGGATTTCAAGAACGAGTTGTCTAGAGCTTTGAGTGTGAAACGAAGTGCTGTGGTGAGTCCGAGTACGGCGCGTAGGGGTTCAGTGACGGATTGGTTCGTGTTGGACGACCAGGCCGCGGGAGAGGCGAAGGCTATAGAGTCGAATAAGTACAGGAGAGGTCAGAAGAAGGCAATCAATCGGGTGCGGAGGATGAGCTCTACTAAATATGTGAGTAGCATTTATGTGTATGGATGTTGCGGTTATTGGCTTGCGTAGTACCGGTTCGTAATAATGATTTTGTTGTGAAGAGTCTGGGGCGAATCGTATTTAATATTTTTATGGTATCTCTGACTGTTTTAATGGTCAGTTAATAGAACTAGCTATTACTAATTTGTTGAACTATAACCAATTTTGCTAACCTACAGGTGTAATTGTCAAAAAATAGTCTACCTATATTGATAGTTTAAAAAATATAAATAAATAACTAATCAGTCTTAACATTCAGCAGCTGTTTACAATCACACAGGTGACGCATAATGTATTAAAAAACCTCTATATTTAGGTGCGTTTTTTGCTTATCATCATTATTACCAATGTTCTTTTAAATTGATAATAGTACTTTAGGCAATACACATAGAGTTTTAGTTTGTTAAGTAACATATCTTACTCGAAAGCAACGCAATACATAATCTTAGGTTCCTGTAAATTAGATCGACACTGCTATCAGTTATCACACTCAGTGTGTACCTACTGATAACACTGTGTTGGTAAATGTCGTTATTTAGAAGGCGTTCGTTAACATATTCTTGGTCTTTTAGGTTTGTGTCGTGCAGATGGAACGCTTTAATAAATACATGGGGCGAATCTTATTTAATAACTTACTGCTTCAATAAATGAAGTATTTTTATAGTTTCTCCTACTAATATTATAAAAGCAAACGTTTGTGATATTGTATGGATGTCTGATACTCTTTCACACAATAACGGCTGAAGAGATCTGGATGAAATTTGACACAGAGTTAGAGTATGTTCTCGACTTTTCACACAGAGATTATCGCAGCTTCTACAAATGCTTTCGACTTGAAGTTTGGAGCCGACATCGTATTTAGATGTCGAAATATTAAAAGTTTAGAGCAGACATCGATTTTTGATAAAAAAAAATATAGATACCTAATAAATCTTATTACCTACAAAATAAAAATAGAAAGGTAACGCAAGCAGTAACTGACTGTGTGTAAAAATATTTCTAAGAAACTACGTGTATTCGACAGAGGATGTCTATCTCATCAAATTTATAGATAACATTGACATCACATCTACATGTTTCAATCATTATCAGAACATATTGTGGTCAGATTTTTATGAAGCACCAACTATTGTTCCGTTTGGAATTGATTTCCCAATCCAATTGTACGATGAAACAAAATATAATCTATTTATTCTTTTAAATAGGAATGGGCTCAATATGATGGCTCTACTTCTCAGTTCGAAAGGTTACATTAGCTGAGAAGTGCGGGTAATTAACTCAGGAATTACTCTACATGACATATTTTTAACAATATATTTTACAATAATGTAAGTTCTGCTAGAGTGAGCGCTTTACCAAAGCAACGTGATCTATACTAAGCAATATTGTTTATGATGTTTTTATGTTATTTTTTTTGGTCGCCACAAATAAACATTTATTTCATTCTTTCTAGGGAACATGTTTCAACTTTTATTTATTCATTTATTTTAATTATTATACTTTAAACAATTTTCTTTAGGATTGGGTTGTCTCTATTTTAGGCACAAAGATACATCTATACTAATATTATAAAGAGGAAAGATTTGTTTGTTTGTAATGAATAGGCTCCGAAACTACTGGACCGATTTCAAAAATTCTTTCACCTTTGGAAAGCTACATTATCCCCGAGTAACATAGGCTATATTTTATCCCTGTATTCCCACGGGAACGGGAATTACGCGGGTAAAACCGCGCGGAGGCAGCTAGTGATCGATAAAGCAATAACAAGGTACAGACTTAAACGGTTTTAGCTTAAGATTTTTCTACACAAGAAAGGAATCTGTATGTATGTTTTGTACTTTACCCTCTCTTGTAATCTGTGATTACGTTAAAGTTTATCAATACGTAAATCTACGTCAACATAACAACAGTATGGCGCGGTTTTCTTGTGCAAGGGGTTTATCTTCTTGCTAGTTGGAAAGATAATTAAGTACAATAAACCACTTTCTTAGGTAAACATCCGTCTTATTCTAACATCACAGTCATAATAGATAGGAAAGAAATGTCCTTATTTAATGTATAATAAATATCCTTGATGCATTTTGATTAGTTATAATTTAATATTTTTTTGAAGGTTAAATATCGAAAGAAACGTTTAATTATTGGTTAAGTTCTTTGGCTATGTCGTAGAGATATTTATTTAGAAAATAATGATTAAATCCCATAGTTCTTAGAGGTTATTTACATACTATGGTCGGTATATTAATAAGTTGGAGTTAATAAGTTCGAGCAAAAGAACGAATGGAAATATTTGCAGTTGAATATTTGAATTTGACAGCTGTCATCTCACAGCAAACCAAACTCGTCAACAGCCTGTCAATTTCAAATACATTTGTGCTAAAAACGTAATAAAATAAAGGATTTTACACTTTCCACTGCAGTAAATGGAATCGAGTGCTCGTAATAACTTAGATCATTAACACATCAAGCGCTAATTGTCAGCGATGTCGCCGCTTAGTGGTCCGCGGCGCTTGCGCAGGTCACAGTAAATTGTAGCATTTCTAATAATTAACCAGCTGATGTATAGATAGCTTTCCAAGGTAATTGTGTTGTTATTATTAGAGGGCAAGGCGTATCGTTTGTAAGAGAAAATGTATGAAAACGGAATGTTTTCGTTCTAATGCTTATGGGGTTCAGTTCAGGTAAATGGATGGTTTGCTTCCATAATGTGGTGGAAAATACGCCTACTTATATCGTTTTGTCTTAGTCTATTAAGTTTGTTTCTAAAGTTGACTTGGAAGGATAAAGGTTGAAACCACACTAGTGTTATAAAGGCTAAAGTTGGTAAGAGTGTATGTTTGTTACTTCTTCACGTCTAAACGGCTGAAAGGATTTTAACCAAATTTGGTATGGAGTTAGCTGACACCTTCGGATGACACATAGGCTACTTTTTATCCCGAGAAAATTGAAGATCCCCCAGGAACGTGGGTGAACAGGGCAAGTAATATATATAAATCGGACGAGTACTTTTAAGATGACCTATTAGACACAATCCTACAAACATAGCCTAATAATATTAGCATAGATACAAAAGAATATTCATTCATTCATTTAATCATTCATACTTTGTCGTTTATTGCCGGCTCTTCTCAGTAAAACTACTTTCAGAACCGAGCATTAATAGTGACTATTCTTGTGCTTGATTGAGGCCTATTTAAATACAAAAAGATTTTGATTTTGATACAAAAACCCGTACAACTTAATAGCTACTCTATAATGCGTGTCCCATAGCCTTAAGTACTTAGCAAAAGCGAAACTAAACATCTCTCGCGTGCGCACAACAGCGCACCATTCAGGCTGGAACGGTATGTCACCTTTCACCATCCGATGCGCCTGCGCTGGGTTAAGTTACAACACTATTGTTGTCTATGCTATACCGCACTATATTTGTTTATGGTTTGCATGCGAGAGGATTGTTCTCTTTGACCGGTTCGTAGAGCATCCCGGAAAGTGGAAAAGACGTTCCAGAATAAATAAATAAATATCCCGAAAATTTTTTTCATACACACGGCCAATCTGATTCTAAAGTAAGCAGAGCTAGTAATATGGTAAGTATGGTAACCAGATAGCTGATAATGGCTACGTATTTTAAGCATTCACACGTCGCGTCTGTCGGTCTGTTTGCGATTAACTCCAAAACTACTAAACGTATTTCCATGAGTTATAGCCATAGTCTAAAGTTGTTTAAAACACGTATATTTAACGATCAAACACCTCATCTGATGTGGTTGTAAACTAACTATAGTTATTTAAGATTATGAATAACCGCAGCATATTATTTGTGGTCATCGGAACACAAGTAGTGTAACCGATTGTCAATATAGAGGCAGTTTGAAATTGGCATTTTTTTATTATTTCTGATGATTTTAAGTAAGCAGACCTAATGTTCCGCTACGAAGATGATAAAGAAGGTATGTATCAATAAAAACACCATAAGGTATTATACACACATAAAAAAACACCCACAGAGCCCACTGACTGGCACAGTGGGTGGACTATGGCCTAGACCCCCTCATCGATAGGGGAGGCTCGAGCTCCTCTGGAGACGTGTATGAGCTGATGATGAGATAAAAAAACACACACACACAACTCAACAATCAATAAAAGATGGTAAATGACCCAATGGTGGCCAGTTTAAGAAAAAACAGGTTTTTGTGAAATATTACCAAAATTGTGAAAGTTTCAGCACTGAATATAGTGAAACTGTAAAGTCCAGTCCTTATTTAATATTTGTAATGTGTTGCGCGTGAGATACGGCAAAGCTGGATTCAATTAATTTAACAAATAAAAGTTGTAGTTTTGTGACCCAGTCTTGGCCAGGGAAAATCCATTAATGGATACCCCAGTCTTAGTCTTAGTTTATCTTTATTTTATGGCTCACACATGAAACAACACTAATTTTGATTTTATTAGGCAATACTATTTTACAAGTGAAACTTTCTGCTCACCGCCTGAACGATTTCCTTAAGAAAAGCCGTCATTGTCAATTTCAAATCACCTTACACTTTGTATTCGCGCATATTTGTACATGTAACTGACTGAATTCAATAAAACGTTAAACTTAGATAGTTCGATGTCTTAAGTCTATGTCACAGTGATCCCAATGTAAAAACATTCGCTCATGTCCGAATTCTAGATGTTTTTTTCAATTTTTGGCCATTACTGGTACAGTGGCCACGACTGGTACACTTACGATAACTCGAAAATGTAGTGTTTATTCCATAGATTTCTTTAGACGTAGTAATTAAACTCAAAGTAATACTATTTTGAGAAATACCTCAGAAATCTCAAGGCAATAACGTGTTCTTTGATCTAGGTGCGGTTAGCACCTAAATGGGAGTAGAGCAAATGCCATTTGATCTGCCGACCCTTCATTGACCCTAATGTTGTAATTCACACTACTCTGAATAGTGATTGAAACAATTAAACAGATTTACCGAAATATAATTACCTATTAATAATGCAAAATCTTACTTTCATTTCTAAGGTTTTTCGTTCTATGGATTTAGCAGAGAACTATTACCTATATATATTTAGGTACTCTATATTGACATTATTGTAAATACAGCTACATGAGAGGATTATATGTTTGTCCATGATGAGATCCAACCCACTGCCAAGGCCTAAATCTTACCACCTCACCAACCGGCCCATAAAAAAAATTCTATAGGTTTATAATACCAACGACGCAAAAGTTTTCTTTCCCACTTCGTGAATAATGCAAGCATTACTAAACGATTATAAAATTACCAACCGAATCGTGCAACATACTTAATTACTTTTAAACTGTTACCAATTACAAGGCTGAATGCCCCATCGGGTTTGCATCCGAATTCCTCAAAAAAAAAAGTAAGAAATGTCAATCTGACAGGTGCGTTTAATTTTACACAAAACCACAGACTGATTAGCTTTTTTTTGAATGATTAAAAACTGGCATTGGACTAACATAGTCGTAAGGTCGACACGTACGCACATAACGTGTTCTTACATTATTATTTTACACACAATTTACGCCCGATGATAATAATCTATCTCCAATCCGTAATTAAAACCAACGAGTTGTCAAAATGGACGGATAGCTTATTGGCAAGCAAAAACTATCATTTTCGAACAGATTCGATCGATCGTAGATCGAAGATAGATTGATTTTAAAGCTTCACCCAGGAAATGTAATGATATATCAATCTTAGATAGCAAAAAATGGATCAGGATTGATTATTGACATCGGGCGTTAATGGTAAATGCTCCAATTTGTCCGTCATTTTGTTACCGCAGTGTGAAGGTGAAAGTGTTACAATAAGTCAGGTGATACAGTCAGTAACGTTCGGTTATTGTTCAGTTTGCATACACACGAGAGTTTGAACAATACTGTGAAGAAAGGGGGGAATTTTTGGTAGAAATTATGAAAGTTTGATGATTTTTTTCGAGAGCCTTTTTGCTCGGTCGATTGTATCGCCTTTTTCTATATATATCTCTTATATAACGCAGTGCAAATCTATTGTTTAGGCAACACTAACAATGAAGTTTTTATTAATCGTATGAATATTTTTTTAAGGTTATCTTTTCTTACATGTTGGAAATATTTACAATTTTTTATTTATTTTATTTAAAGCCTGGGTTGTCCCACTGCAGGGCAAAGGCCTTCTTTACTATTAGAAGTTTGTATTTATAATTTATCGTCCTTATTAACTGTGTAATATTAGAACGTATTGGAAAGGAAACTATTAATTTAAAATTAAACCTAAATACAAATTAAATTGATGTTTCCTTTCGGAAATAATGAATGCCTAATTTGCATGTCTTTATTCAACATGGCAGGTAATTAAATTATAATTTTATTTAAAACATTATTTTGTGCATTTTGGGTTCAATTAAAAAACATTTTGTGTTTTAGATTACCCTGGATATTTATTTATAATCATGGAACTAGCAAGGGTACCTAATCGTTTAAGAAAGGTGAAAGATCATTTTTAACACAGAAATAAATATTTTTCATCCCACCATCTCGGAAAGAGTATTTTTAATCTTCAATATCTGAGTGGAAAAGCCGTTTTTATTCTCTAGAGGATAAAGTAAATTGAATTTGGAACATCGTGTGCACTAAGTTTGTGAATTAAAAAAAAACATTAAACCTATTTACTGCTACCTCTATGGTGCCGAATATATCATACAACTTTTTTTTAATTTGTTAAAAACTCAGACTCGGCACCTTCTTGGTGTTCTTTTTTCGATTTGCTTTGTACGCGGTTCTTTACGCGGCATTTTTTCACGTCATTGTTAAACCTTATATTAAAAACAAGACACTTGAAAACAAGTGAAAAAACTAAAATGAGTGATTCTAGCGACGAGGAAGTTTGCTTGACGCCAACAGAATTGACTGAAACTGTTAATAATGCGCAAACGTTTTTTTTTTGCATTTAGTCATTTCCTCGCTGAGGTGGAATGAAAAGTTACGTGTTGCACTCGAGTGCAAAGATTTTTCACCTCGTGCTCTTTTGATTCCCTCGCTATCGCTCAGGATTCTAATTTTGAATCACTCGCTGCGCTTGTGATTCAATTTTAGAATCCTTCGCTTGCTCGGTCATCAAAATTGAACACGCGGTTAAAAAGCAACTTTGCACTCTTGTATAACAAATAACTATTACCTAACTTACTATAGTTAGGTAATTTTTTTTTCATCCCACCATCTCGGAAAGAGTATTTTTAATCTTCAATATCTGAGTGGAAAAGCCGTTTTTATTCTCTAGAGGATAAAGTAAATTGAATTTGGAACATCGTGTGCACTAAGTTTGTGAATTAAAAAAAACATTAAACCTATTTACTGCTACCTCTATGGTGCCGAATATATCATACAACTTTTTTTTAATTTGTTAAAAACTCAGACTCGGCACCTTCTCGGTGTTCATTTTTCAATTTGCTTTGTACGCGGTTCTTTACGCGGCATTTTTTCACGTCATTGTTAAACCTTATATTAAAAACAAGAAACTTGAAAACAAGTGAAAAAACTAAAATGAGTGATTCTAGCGACGAGGAAGTTTGCTTGACGCCAACAGAATTGACTGAAACTGTTAATAATGCGCAAATGAGCTTTCTCCCTCAACAATCACGCGAGAAGTATTTAGTCATTTCCTCGCTGAGGTGGAATGAAAAGTTACGTGTTGCACTCGAGTGCAAAGATTTTTCACCTCGTGCTCTTTTGATTCCCTCGCTAACGCTCAGGATTCTAATTTTGAATCACTCGCTGCGCTCGTGATTCAATTTTAGAATCCTTCGCTTGCTCGGTCATCAAAATTGAACACGCGGTTAAAAAGCAACTTTGCACTCTTGTATAACAAATAACTATTTTATTGCATCCCCATTTTGAAGATGTGTTTAAACTACCTATTTCGTCTTGCTTCACGTCCAGGCTTTTAATTCCACGTAGTAGGATATCAGATGAGAATGATATCAATAAAATAATGTATTTGGAATGACTATTTAAAATTTTACTACATGGATTTTAAAGAGTAGGTAATTAATTATTTTCTTTCTTTCTATTTCTAAAATATGGCCTCAATTTTTTGGCGCCATGTTGAAATGTCAAAAGATCCGTAGATAAAACTGACAAGTCCAAATTGAAAATTATTTATGTTTGACTATATATTAGACTTAAAAGATTAAATGAGTTCTCTTTTAAGTTTTATTAACTCCTTCGAAATGGTGGTAAAACCGGGGGCGGAAATTGGTTAGGGGGGTGGAAGTAAATATATATATAAATATGAATCCTTATTTCCAATTCCCATGGTCATGGAAAAATAAAAGTAGATAATTAACAAGTTAGATCAATCGGGAACGCGAGTGAAACCGCGGGGTGACAGCTAGTTTCATAAAGTCTATTAATTATCTAATAATGCGTGCCATCCTAAAATACCTATAAAAACAATAAACCCAGATTATACCTAAACGTTACAAAATCATGAGGAATATTTTTCTTATCATACTTAGGTATTTTATTATTATGAGTAATTCTGTATATCAGACGCATATATAGGTATATATAGATATTACGGATCCTCCAGAAGCTGAGCTTTTAAAACTAGGTCAGGCAAGGGTCAATATTTTAGATACAATACTAGCTGCCTCACCGCGGTTTCACCCGCGTAGTTCCCGTGATCACTTAGGGGTATGAAAAATAGATAGTAAATAGCCGATTCTCAGACCTACTGTATATAAAAAATTTAAGCAGAACCGGCAAAAAATTTATTTGGGTTCTTATATTTTTGTGTATAAAAAATACCAGCAAGGAACTAAGTAGACTAGGTTAGGATATATTTTATTGAATATATAACTGTTTAGATATTTGTTTAAATGTTTATCTAACTGTTTTAAAGTATAATACAGCGCCAGTATGGCCACCAGATACATACTCACACAGCAAAATATTCTACTATTTAAATACTTTACAATACTTATACCTACATAGGCTACATACGTCATACATGCATATATTATAATGAACAAACCCACACACATAAATGGTTTGATCTTAGCAGGAATTGAATCTAATTTAATTTAGAGCCTGCACAAAACAAAAATCCGAAGTAATGCGGATTTTGCGGATGATCCTCAATTAGTTACGTATGCGGATGTCCGTAATAACACGTTAATAGTTTCACCATGTACGCACGTCCTGTCGTAAATCACATCATAATTTTTTTTATGAATAGACTGTATTACTTAGTTACGTAGTCTATAAACTATTTTAAGAATTAGTAAAGGTACTAGTTTTAGACTTTATTACTCAGTTACGTAGTCTATAAACTATTTTAAGAATTAGAATAAGTATATTAAAATAGGCCTTCACAACTTAAACGCTCGGTTCAGAGGTTGCTTTGCTGAGAAGAACCCTCAATGCAACCAAAATTGTGACTCAAATAAAATCGGTGGTAATCCTATAAAGCTGATCTAATAGTACGGGATACGTTATTGATCAATTATTGATGGACCTACACCGAACGAGTAACCGAATGAAATGGTTTTTTTTTGCATCCCTACTAAGTAATATTATAAATGCGAAAGTAACTTTTGTCTGTGTATTACGCTTTCACGTCTAAACCAGTGAACCGATTTTGATGATATTTGGTACATAGTTAGACTAGAGCATAGGACAGGATATTAGCTACCTTTTATCCCACAAAAATAGTTACCCCGGAACTCGGGCAAAACCGCGGGGAGATGCTAGTCCTACTAATATTATAAATGCGAAAATACTCTTTCACGCCAAAACGGCTGAAGGGATCTACTTGAAATTCGGGACAGAGTAAGAACATGTTCTGGAATAACACATAGGCTAATTTTTATCCCACAAAAGTAGTAGGTACTCCGGGAACTCGGGCAAAACCGCGGGGTGAAGCTAGTACATAATATGGTAATGCAACTCGTGAATGGTTCACACGAGTTGACTACACTTTCACGCGGTCTCAGTCGCACGACATTCAACTGCGTTACACGCATGCGTTGCGTTATGCGATAATCACATCACCGATTACCGGTTTGTCGGTTTGACGGTTTTCGTCGGATCGGAAACGGAAGTCGTACCCCATCCAATCCATAGTTGAAAGGTGATACGGGTAAGTCTTTTGAGACTGAATTTTAGAATGATCATGTTCGAAAGTTTTGTGTCATTTTTATTTAGTCTCGTAGGACCCAACTTAATTTAATCACAAATTTTGTAGATTTGACCTCCACATTAGGACACTTATTTTACGTTAAATGAAGTTACATATATCGAAATAGCATCGAATTAGAACATTTTGAGTTCTATACAAAATATTCTGTGTATTTCGTCCGTTAATAAGCTTTTTGTTTTACAAACCGATTAAACATTTTTATTCGAATAAAATGCCGATTAATTATCATTTATCGACAATATCAAACGGTTAATTGCATTAAATTATGCGCAACTATTGATATAGAAAAATAAATATTCAATAGCAACTGTATTTATGTAATAAAATTAGTTGTTACATGATTTTGTATCGTAATAATATTGTAATAAGGTATGTCTATACTAATATTATAAAGAGGAAAGATTTGTTTGTTTGTTTGTTTGTTTGTAATGAATAGGCTCCGAAACTACTGGACCGATTTCAAAAATTCTTTCACCTTTGGAAAGCTACATTATCCCCGAGTAACATAGGCTATATTTTATCCCTGTATTCCCACGGGAACGGGAACTACGCGGGTAAAACCGCGCGGAGGCAGCTAGTATGACATAAACTCGGTAATCGCATGCATTAATATGTCAATAAAGGTTTATATAACACCGGACATGAGTTTGATCGATGTGCGAGATAGTTATAGAGATTGTACAAAAATACATAAGATCTTTGCATATAATTTATTTAGATGAAGTGTGAAATATTACGAGTATGAAGCGTTCATATAACGTTTTAGAATGTTCAACAGTTTCTACACTTATAAATAAAACTCTTAAATGAAAAAGACGACCAAAAACAATGCATCTTCAATAAACATATGATATTTAACTAAGTAAGAAAAACAATGTAAAATTACTCCACTAGAAAAGCATTGATAGCTACATCTATATTTAATACTAGCTGCCTCCCCGCGGTTTTACCCGCGTAGTTCCCGTTCCCGTGGGAACACAGGAATAAAATATAGCCTATGTTACTCGGGGATAATGTAGCTTTCCAAAGGTGAAAGAATTTTTGAAATCGGTCCAGTAGTTTCGGAGCCTATTCGTTACAAACAAACAAACAAACAAACAAATCTTTCCTCTTTATAATATTAGTATAGATATAGACATATTATATAAAGCCGAGTTGGTTTTGTTTGTAAAAACCTAAGCAAAGAGAAGAAATAATTAATACCAGAATTCGGTTCAATACTCTATAATTATAATGATTGATGACTCCATACAGAAAGATCCAAAAAATAATAACCGGTAATACAAAGGCGTTATTCTAAAACAATAGAACGATTACTATTAATTAACATTATAATAACGCACGACTTGTTGCGTGTGCGCAGCGATACACGACACTCGCTTCGGGTTGCGACGCCATCTTTACCTACTAATATTATAAAGAGGAAGGATTTGACTTTTTGTATGTTTTTAACGTAACTACTGAACCGATCTGAACAATTCTTTCAACAAAAGAAAGCTTCGTTATTTGCGAGTGTCATGGGCTATATTTTATCCCTGTATTCCTACGGGAACGGGAACTACGCGGGTGTAACCGCGCGGTGGAACCTAAACCGCAAAAAAGATTTGATATTCTATAATGTACCTAATATATTATTATATTGTTGTTGTCTTCCTATTACGTTACATACAGACGGATGGACGGACGGACGGATTCCTAAAAACAAACACTAACTAGATGTAAAGTCCAACCGGGAGAATCAAGACAGGAAACCTAGCTATACCCAGTATTCTTGTGTCGCAACATTGATTAACAGTGTTTATCAATAGATGGCATTAGTGGGCACGTGTGTCCGGAACACGTGCGCGGGCGCATGCGGGTGTAAAGGGAGAGTCGTGTCTTGTTAAGGGGACATGTTGACGAGCGGTGCTATAAGCTGGAATTGTTTGTTTTACAGCCCTCATAATCTTAAAATATATATTTCTTGTATACATGTGTGTCACTGAACTCCTCCTAAATGGCTGGACTTGATGAGATTTTTGCGAGTGTTCAAGGGGATTCGAGAATGGTTTAGATTCACAATTTGACCCGATAGGTGGCGCTGGGTGGGCAGAACGAAGCCTGCGGGGTCCACTAGTACCTATTATAAATCAATTGTTTGTAGAGGGATAATAATATAATAACTAATAGATTATTTTCTTTATCAACCCTGGACGCATAATCAGGGGTGTAACTCTACGTGTGTCTGTGGCGTCGTATCTCTTAAACGAACGTTTAAAAGCTGATGTGATCGACTTGTTTTAGCTGTTTTAAAAAGAACGACCTGACTGCTTCAGGGGTTAAAATCTTCAATTCTTGTAATTTCCCTAACTGCTTGCTATATGAGGATTTCTAATACGCTAGTTCTTTGTTAATATACTCTCTACATTAACTAGTAGGTCATATGTTATAGCCACCGTGCGACGTGCGACGTTGTCCGCATCTAAATGAGACACCACATATATCAAGTCATTTATTAAGTTTTATAAATGCGCCGTTTTAAAAATGTTCGTTGAACTAAATTTTAATGGGTCGTTCTTGAATGGTGTTTCGTTACTGAAATATTGCTGTTTAATGTGACTATTGTCTGTGCTTTGTTATTCTATAGGAGTTACTATTAGCAGTTATTACTTGCTTTTCAAGACTTTATGTTATATTCGAATTTTTCTCAGCCTTTTCAAATTGAAGGAATGATTTATTCTCCTTTGATATATTTTTTACTAATTTTAGAACAACACAAACAAAATTCAATATAGGGCTACCTATATAAATAAAAAATATGTGATGATGGCCCGACCGATTTCAGCCGTGGCACTTTGACTCCTACTATACTCCCATTATTGGCGCTATGTCTGTCCTCTATGGGTTTCTTTCTAAACCATAGATACGTTTGTGAAGACATTTTGGTAGAGTCTCCCACAAAACTATCTAAAATCATAGTCTAAAAATACTAGCAGATAATTTCTTAAACAATAAGTATATGTGTATAAAACAAACTGTCTGTTTGAACGCGATGAAAACAAAAACTACTGAACAGATTTTCATGCGGCACCAAATTACGGAGTATTTCATAGGGAAGGTTTTTATGTATACATCAATTTGGACCCGGTAGGTGGCGCTGGTGGGCAGAACGACGTCTGCCGGGTCCGCTAGTTAGATATAAAACTGTTTTATTATGTATTACATTGGTTACGTCACAAAGATTGATCGGTAATGGTTTACGTGCTAGACCACGTATCCAATCAATTACTAATAACTTGCGGGGTTTCGACGCGACCTCTCAAATGTTAAGGACGTAGCGGTTTTATGGATTCCTCAATCCAAGTTATATCATCACTAGTGGCTCCACGTGGCTTCACCCGCTTTTCCAGGAGATCGAAAAATTTTCCCAGGTTAAAATTTTGCCTATGGGTATGTATTCTAACTCTGTGTCAAATTCCATCGCGATCATATAAGCCGTTCTGGCATGAAATTAGAGAAGGGAATATAAGTAATCTATCTAACTATCACTAGGTACATATATTACTGGTAAAACCACTGGGTCATACGATTGATATTTTGCACAAAGATTCTTTATATATTTTAATTCCTTAAAAAAAGATTTCTGGAAGATTACATAGTTAGAAATGGCTATTATGGGGAAGACTACTACAGACGTAATAAATAATAAATTAACTCAGACATTGACAAAACTTAAGCACAGACATTTTAACAATAGATTACATATGACGACAGCACAATGATTCACGATTTGTTTTTATACATACCATACATACTTATATTACAATTATCAGTACAAAATTATTTTAAATACATATTGGATGATACGGAAATGGAAGCTTATCTGCAATTAATCTGTGAGTAATATATAATACTAGTTGACCCGCGCAACTTCGTTAGCGTCACTTGCCCGTTTTTACAACATTCTTCATTGGTGCTCCGTTCCTATTTATCGTAGCATGATGATATATAGCCTATAGCCTTCCTGGATAAATGTGCTAAAGCTGAAATAATTTTTCAAATCGACCCAGTAGGGACCGAGATTAGCGCAAACGACCGATCTGAATAATTATTTCACCAATGGCAAACTACATTATCAGGGAGTAACATAGGCTATATTTTATCCCACTACTGCAGAATCTGGAGCTACACGGGTGAAACCGCAGGCGGAAGCTAGTCTATATCATTTTCGAATCAAATCTGCTGTAATCTACCAATAATGACTGCCTTTCGTCGCCTTAACTGCAGTTTTTTGTGTATCTGCGCCCGCGCAGGCCGGATGGCGTTAGACAAGGTACCGTTACGGCCATTTCGCATTGATATGTTACGTCGCACACACGTGTATATTAGGGTTGCCATATTCAAATGTTTAAATCCAGGATATGAAGGTAGAAATGCCAAAACATTTTCATTTATAATCAGGGCGCTCTATTGTGTTGTGTACTCCATCCCTGGTCCCCCCACTGCCGCTACAGCGACTCCTCATGGAGCTCTGGCTACCTTACTCACCGCAGGAACACAACACTACAAGTAGTGTTATTTGGCTGTGGTCATCTATAAGGTGGAGGTACTACCCCAGTCGGGCTGCTCCAAATTCGGAACGGACGAGTCCGTTGCGCCCTACCTCTTACAAAAATTGTTTTCAATCATTATGAGAGCTTGGACAAGCTTCTATTGACCCTTAAGAAACTCAGGACGCTACATATGAAGCATCCAGGACCACCCAGGACAACCCAAAAAGCATGATATGTCCTGGGAAAACGGAACGATTGGCAACTCTAGTGTATATTGTTTGGGCCTTGGTGACCGGGTTTCCGCTTTGTATACACTTAGAAAGCTTCGGTTGAATGCTTTTGAATCGTCTTGTATCATCATTTCACGTACCTATATGTACCTATATAGTCGTAAATTATATTGATCGAGTTCAATGTATGATTTATTTACTATTGTTTGTTAAATTAGCGTTTGTAGTCTAGTTTATTTATCGATCGGGACTTGAGAAATTGTGGGGATGGTTTCAATTCTACGTCAGTTTTAATGCACTGTAGTAGGACTTTTCATATTTTATGTGGAGTAAGTTTATCTGTTTTATGTTAGTAAAATATTTATAAGTTTATTAACTTAGTGAGGAATCCTTACTAATGTCTATCTGTCAGTCTGTCTTTTATGCTTTCACGCCAAAGCCAATGACCTGATTTTAGTGCATAGATAGACTAGACCTTGGGAAAGGATATAGGCTACCTTTTATCCTGGTAAAGTGAAATCCTTCGGGCACGCAGAGCGGAGGATAGTCATTAATATTTATTTAAAAAGAACTGTCCGCGGTTCCAACAGCGTACCTGGGAGATCTTCCATTTTCCCCGGATAAAAAGTAGTAAATGTGTACAACATTTTATTTAAATCGGCTACCTAGTTTTAGCGTGAGAGCGAGACAGACAGACAGAGTTACTTTTGCATTTATAATATAGATACATACTATTAGTCTGGGACATTAATTTTACATCAATTTCCATTCAGATGCCCATCATAGTTTTTTTTTCGACCAGGGTCGTTGCCACGCCAAGTTGATTGGCAGGTAACCTGATCACCGATCCATTGGTCACATCCTGCGCTTTGTTACATTACCAACCTCTAAAAACCCTTAAAAACATTCCTATAGCTCTTACCTCAAGGCAGTTAAGTTTTAAATCCTATGACTAGGTCATATGAGGTGCAAACGACTTTGTCAGCGGTAAATACGGTCCGGAAGTGTCGAATGTCTCGATTGTACTGCGATTTGTAGTTTTATGCTGTATTATATTTGATGATGATGTTTTTTGTGACATTTTCATGTTAATGGAACATGGTTCTTAAAATAGTCACGGTCAAAAAAACACCGACTTCAGTTTTCCCATAAAAGCGAGTCTGCCATACATAAAATCACATATTACTAGTGGCTTCCCGCTCTTTCACCCGCGTTCCCAGAGGATCTTCAATTTTCCCAGGATAAAAAATAGCATATGTGTTATTCCAAAACATATTCTAACTCTGTGCCAAATATCATCGCGATCCCTTCAGCCGTTCGTGCGTGAAAGAGTAATAAAGTACTCCATAAATTCTCACAAACTTTCGCATTTATAATATTCGGTGGATAATCTATTTCATTTCTATTGTCACTGTGTAGGTGGGATATCAATGTGTTATCATCAAAAACGATTGCAACACGATAAAGAATGATAAACAAAGTCGTTCATCAATTTCATAATGTCTTTACTTTGTCTATACTAATATTATAAAGAGGAAAGATTTGTTTGTTTGTTTGTTTGTTTGTAATGAATAGTCTCCGAAACTACTGGACCGATTTCAAAAATTCTTGCACCTTTGGAAAGCTACATTATCCCCGAGTAACATAGGCTATATTTTATCCCTGTATTCCCACGGGAACGGGAACTACGCGGGTAAAACGGCGCGGAGGCAGCTCGTATTCTATATTAGCGACCCACCCCAGCTTCGCACGGGTGCAATGCTTATACATACATCAATTTGGTATGGAGTTAGCTGACACAACGGCTACTTTTAATCCCGGGAAAATTTATGATCCCCGGAAAACGCGGGTGAAATTGCGGGGCAGAAGCTAGTAAGTACATAAAAGAGAATATGTAGGTAGGTGCTGAAAGTTTTTTTTTTCAAATAGGTTTTTACAAGCACTTAAAGCTCAAGTCTCAAGTCTAACAGTCGTTTCGGAACGATGCCTTTCTCAGAAGAGCGGGCAATGAACTCAGAAATTACGGATTCTACCTTGATCATATAAAGATAAATAATTGGATTATTGTTCGTTTGATCGGAATAACTCTTTCACCAACAAAGCTACGTTATAAGTGAGTGTCATAGGCTATTTTATCCCCATATTTCTAACTAGCTGCCTCCGCGCGGTTTTACCCGCGTAGTTCCCGTTCCCGTGGTAATACAGGGATAAAATATAGCCTATGTTACTCGGGGATAATGTAGCTTTCCAAAGGTGAAAGAATTTTTTAAATCGGTCTAGTAGTTTCGGAGCCTATTCATTACAAACAAACAAATCTTTCCTCTTTATAATATTAGTATAGACTAGCTGCCTCCCCGCGGTTTTACCCGCGTAGTTCCCGTTCCCGTGGGAATAAAGGGATAAAATATAGCCTATGTTACTCGGGGATAATGTAGCTTACCAAAGGTGAAAGAATTTTTGAAATCGGTCCAGTAGTTTCGGAGCCTATTCGTTACAAACAAACAAACAAATCTTTCCTCTTTATAATATTAGTATAGACTATACGGGCGAAGTTGCCGGATAGAAGTTATCTATATTTACCATATTGCCGTCATTATTGTCGCAAATATTACCTACAATATTCATAAACAAGTGTTGCACAGAATGGAGCATGAAGCAAACATTTGTAACATAATATCACATTACTCCACATCGGATTACGAAATGCTTGTGGTGTAATGGCCAGATCTATATTGCTACTCTATTGATGAGGGTAATCATATTGTAATATATACATACTAATCTTCTATATATATAAAATATATATAAAACAAAGTCCCCGCCGCCTCTGTCTGTCTGTCTGAACGCGATGAACACAAAAAGTAATTAACAGATTTTCATGCGGTCTTCACTAAATTACGGAGTATTTCATGGGGAAGGTTTTTATGTATACATCAATTTGGACCCGGCAGGTGGCGCTGGTGGGCAGAACGAACTCTGCTGGGTCCGCCTATAATATTTAAAAAAGCATAATATGTAGGTACCTTTAATATAAAGCTGGTGGGTTTGTTTGCTTGCACGCGCTAATATCAGGAACTACTGGTCCTTTATGAAAAAATATATCAGTGTTAGATAGCCCAATTATTTAGGAAGGGTAAAGGCTGTATATCACCACGCTACGACAAATAGGAGCGGAGCAGCAATCAAAAATGATAAATGGGCTATCTGACACTTAAATGCAATCTGGCACTTAGCAAATTGGACTAGTAGGTAGTTCTTGAGATTCGCTCGTCCAAACCAACAAATCACAAATGACCCATCCTCATGACAATGCCTACTTATATATGATTGAAATACATAAACAATGATGTCTGTACGTAATATATTCTGGATTAACACATAGCATACTTTATATCCCAAACATATTATTATATTAAAGATGCCCCGGAAACGCGGATGAAACCGAAGAACGGAAGCTAGTCACTGATATAATACAATAATTAATTAATGTAAATAGTATCAGTGTCACGCGTGTTTAATTAGACGCGATGGTGCGCAAGTGCAGCGCCAGTGAAAGCGAGCGGAAGCGACAAGATGGCGCGTGGAATATACAATAGTTTATTAAGCATATTATATGCAGTGATTATGACAGATTAACGCGACCGAATTGGAATGGTTACGCAATTAATTAGAGTAGGTATTACAAAAGTTGTGACATTTATTTTGGCCTGGTATAACGTAGAGGTTATGTCAAAGGGTTTTTGACTTTCCAATGGATATAGATTTTTGCTTAGGTACTAGAGTAGGGATTTTCCCTATCACTAGATAATGTAACGGTTGAACCTATTCAGACCAAAGAAATAAATATATATGAGATGTAGGGTAATTAATTAAGAGGTATTTAAAATTTGTTGATGGTAAAATCAAGTTTCCTTTTCTAACGCGGCAACACTGTCTCTCTGTTTCCTTATGGTTTAATTAAATCTGCTCCTCTTTAATCATGTAATAAATAGTAATAAAAAACTAATTGATAACCTCCTCTTTTATTGAAGTCAATAAAAATCAATGTTAGTCGAAATAACAAACTATTTCCCCGTGTTTGCAACATTATTCATTGATACTCCGCTCCTATAGGTCATAGCGGGATGTTTAATAGCCTGGATTATTCTTGGATAAATGGACTATCCAACATATCAATAAAACTTCAATTCGGACCATTAGTTCCTGAGATAAGCGCGTTCAAACAGACCAAGTCTATAATCTATAATCAACACCTCTATAATATTGGAATAGATTTATTAGTTATTCTTTGTTGATATTATCGACAGTGTAGGAACTAGTATCTGTCGCTTTAATTATCATACCTAGTATAATTATAATAAGTATAACAATTAAAAAAATAATCGTAACAGCGTCATAATTAGTGTTGGGTTGAGAAACATGACGAGCGGTCAGCTAACTAGTTGCGGACAAGTTACATGAATTTTAGATATAATGTCGAAGTATGCATTGCAGAGATGGGATGGCCCTTTGCATATCTATACTAATATTATAAAGAGGAAAGATTTGTTTGTTTCTTTGTTTGTAATGAATAGGCTCCGAAACTACTGGACCGATTTCAAAAATTCTTTCACCTTTGGAAAGCTACATTATTCCTGTATTCCCACGGGAACGGGAACTACGCGGGTAAAACCGCGCGGAGGCAGCTAGTCCTATATACATTATAAATATGCGAAAGTTTGAGAGTATGGATGGATGGATGTTTGTTACTCTTTAACGCCAAAAAGGCTGAAGGGCTGTTTGAAATTTGGCACAGAGTTAGAATGTGTTTTGAAATAATACATAGGCTCCTTTTCATACCAGAAAAATTAAAGGTCCGCGGGATACCGTGGGGAGCCACTTATCTAAAGGTAATAATAATATAAAGAGGAAAGATTTGATTTTTTCTTTGGAATATGCTCCGATACTGGACCGATCTGAGTAATTATTTCACCAATGGAAAGCTACGTTATTTGTGAGTGTATATTTTATCCCTGTATTCCTATGGGAACGGGAAAGACCAAAGAAAGGAAAGAGGGCTTAAAAAAAATTTGACAGTTATTATTATCAGTGTTGCCAACCCTATTAATAACAGTGTTACGTTGTCATCTCGATGTAACAACACTCGGTAACAACTCAACAACAAAATTTGTTACAATTCGCAACATTTTGAGACCTACTTTCGTGATTATTTTTAGTTTATTCGGCCGTTCGTTGTTATACTTTCCTTATATTTTGTAAGAAATGTGACTGGATTATTAGATTCACAAAATAAATATAGGTACCTACAATGGAACATAGAACCTCCTTTTTTGAAGTAAAAAATAAGCACTTGTTTTTAAAAAAGAGTTACCAAATCAGTGTTTGACTCGCACTTCTGTTTCGGGACCGTCACATTACAGATCTAATAGAGACATCAGTTTTATTGGTCATTTTAACAGTTTATATTACGAAGGTTTGCTTATTCTATGACTGCGTAAATCTGTTATGTCTATATTTAAAAAAGATCTACGATGAAAAAAGATCGCAGACGAAGATCTGCGATCGCATCGCAGTTTTTCGGCATTAGGTACCTACTACAAAATATGGTTCCTCAAAAACAGGCATATTGACAATGCTCGTACAGATTAGGTACATCAATAAGGTATAGTAATTACCTCTTGGTAGGTATAACAAGTATCCATACTGCTGGTTTGTCAACATTTTTTCCGTAAAATAATATATACAGTAAAATTGGTTTTACCCATCAAGATGGTAATCAAGTAGATTTGATAAGACGACCATCCCTTTCGCAATATGATCCATCGGTGTTCCGCGTTTCGCAAGCTAGTTTACGCCACCTTTCTCATTTGACATGTTACTGTTTGCGGTTTCGCTCGTGGAATTTAATACCTAGATATATATTTTTAGGAAGTCACACAGTTCGTCCGCGTAAGGGTGTAAAAGCCATCTGAGGCTAACACCTAGTCCATTAAAAAAAAGTATCTTATGTAATACATATTTATGGTAGGTAAATTATTATTTTACTTTACTTTTCTATATGCGAGAGAATAAGGTAGACTTCTCAATAATCCGCCTCACTTTTACAAATGCCTCTGTAACGACATTGATGAAACTTAAAATAATTTTACCGATGTTACAACATAAATCAAGCTCTATATTTGAGTTCAATTACGCTCAAAGCTCTTCTAAGCCTATATCCATCAAATAGATGTCGCCCTTTATCCCACAATCCAGATATTACGATTCCCGAAGGAGCAGAGCTATCAATAAAGTAGATAGAAATTGCGCGGTATTTAGTTCAAAGATTATAACTTTTTTTGATAGAAGAGGCTTCATTTTAAACGTTTATTTATTAACACTTTACCTATTTCGAGGCAAAATAGTTAGTCAATATTCTGAAGTTTAAATCAACCTATATACTTACTGCATAAAGCTGCAGAGTTTGTTTCTTTGCTAGAACGCGCTAATCTCAGGAACTACTGGTCTAATTTGAAAAATGTTTTCAGTGTTAGATAGCCCATTTATCGAAGAAGACTACAGGCTAAATATCATTACGCTAAGACGAATAGGAGCGGAGCATCAATAAAAAATGTGACGCTAACGAAGTTGCGGGGGTCAACTAGTAGATTTAGGTATAAACTTGTATAACGATATAAGATGTAGATATAGTCAGTATATATATCTTTACGTAAGACGTAGGAAATAATCGTATCGCGTCACAGTACAGACGAAATGGCCGCAAGAAATGGATCACGACAATAGAATGGATGCAAGAGTGCCAAAGAGTAGGTATGCCGAATGAAAAAATAATAATATTTAATTAATATTAAAAGGCGAAGAATGATTGAAAGATACACTTCAAAGTAAATAACGTAATGATTATTTAAATAATGGAATCGAACGCAGATTGCTATTTATTTAATTAATTAAAACATTAAATTGACAATAGACGTAGGTAAAATAAGTAATTAATTTTGCCTCATTGAAATGTTAACTCGAAGTCCAAGGCTGAATATTAAACGAGTAATGTTCAAGTAAAGAACAATGAAATTGATAATCAAGCAAAAACTATGCCGTTTGAAACCTTCATTTCATAACTATCGTGATGATCTTTCAAATGAATTCCCATTTCTTGCGATTGTAATTCTTATTGTATATTATTTTGTGAGTAATTATGATCGGCGAGGAGTCAACTTTCTACGCCATGTTAATCTTTGACCGTTTTAGAGCGCAGTCGTGGAACGTTAGCCAGTTTCATTCGAGCTATGGCACCGAGAGTACGTACAGTGGACGCGCGTTAGTGCTCTGTGTTTACGTAAACAGTTTCCAATTACATTACTGTGTCACGATAAATGGTTTGAGTTCAGTGCTATTGTTTGTGTACGAAATGGCTAATTTGACGCTGAGATACCTGGATGAGTTGTCGTATGTGCTGAACAGCAGGAAGCACTTGGCCAGCCAGGCGAAGGCATCGTCCGTCGGTGATCTCCTCAACGCCGAAGAGGACAGGTTCACACCGGTGGGTTCACAACATTTATTTTAGTTTATAATGTACATGACAATAGCGCAGAAAATTTTGACACAGTCAAAAGACACGAAAAGTTTATGACAGTTCATTAAAGAAGTTTGCATTGCAAATGGCTTCTGAAAATGAAAGGAATCCACGGAACCAGAAGTGAGGCATATTGAGGTCGCGACGAACGTTCGACCTTTATGCAAGTGATCGTTTTGTTTATTTGTATTTTAAATAATCATAGTAAGCACATTAGTGTTATCGCTCCCGAATGTTGTAAACATAGCTACCATACTGATTTCGAGCACAAATTATTGCTCAATGTACACGCATTAATTATTGATAAAGTCTTATTAGTCATAACTCTAGTAAGTTGAATGAAATTGTTGATACAACAGTATCTGATATCTGATGCTGAAAACAACAGGTAAAGATTCGGTTCACTGCGTCATACCTCATTCATGGGAACCAGCTCTGTGACCATTCTGGTTTTCATAATACCATTGACGAATAGTCGTGTGGTTTTAGATTTTAGATCTTATTCCAATACAGTTACGGGGGATTTAAAGTTTATCGCCATTGGAAAAACTTGTGGTATAAAAGATGGATCGATGGCTACTCGTAGAGCGCGGACTATTGTTAGAAGTTTCACTTCGTGATTTTTTTGTTTGTCTTGTAGGCAAGCGAAGTATTATAAATAACTTTTTAATAGAGAGTTAAGTTGCTAACTAAAAGTTATCATATAAATGCAATAAGGCACGATCTTTTGAAGGTCAGATAGTTATCTGGCTGTTGTATTAATTTAGATTAGAATATGGCTTAAAAAATCAAGGTCAATTATTCAGTGTAGGCCCTTATCTAGGCCAAAGTTGAAGCTACTAATTAGTAGCTAGTTTTAGTAAGAGGTTTACTTGTTTAGTGTTATAACTAACCCCACTACTATATAAATTTAAAACGATAGGTTTTAAGTTGATCCTTGGGGTACCCCTGGAAAAGGCCAGGTTTAAATTTCCTTTATGTGATGGATGACATCCTGTTCGCAATCTTTATAAGACAAATTGATTGCGACCGGATTCACATCCTTCCACTGTCGTCAATTTAATTTAAGATGTCGCCTAGAACTGGTACGAATGGCCTTTTTGACATTGCCGTGTCTATATGCATGCAGCATGAATATTTTAGAAGGTTATCGCAAGGGTCAATATTGGGACCCATACTTTTTAATCACCACATTGCTGCATCTTGCATATACGTATATCTAATTAAAATATTTAACTAATTAATAATTATAGTTTACAAATGATGATTTCTTGGCATATTAGGAAGTAGATGGTGATGTTTCTAGTTCTTAGAAACGGTTAGATATTTGTATGAGTAAATAATTTATACATTTTTTACTTGTTAGGTTTAAATAGTAACTCCGTTTCATTGTATATATTCGTTGCTATTGTGACGATATGTCACATGCATGTCTGGTTATAGCAGCTGTGTTAGGGTTGTCCAACACATAAGTTAAATTACATCGCATTTACTTGTTCTATAGGTACCTACATGTAGATTCTTTAATTTTGGTCAAGGGTACAGGATATTTTTTTATTTACTGTCTATCCCAGACTCATCTAGAGTACAACGGCAAAATGCATCCACATTTGTCTTTGTATAAATAAATAAATATCCTGAGAAACTATAGGTACCTATTATGTAAGCACGGCCAATTTGATCCCAAATTAAGTAGAGTTTGTTCTATGGTAACTAGATAGCTGATATATTACTTATATAGACATCCAAACACAGGACAAACAGACATTCATGCATAAGTGTTAGTCCTGAGTGGGTTTCGAACCCGCAACCGGTAGGTCGACGGTCAGGGTTACTATCCACAAAGCTAACAGGTCTGTCATATAGCTAGCTAAGCTAGTGGGCTTATTAAGCTACTCTGATTCACACACCTTTTATTTCAGAATTTGAATCCTACTTAAGAAAATACTAAGATATTTGTCCTAATTCACAAAAATATATTATGTCAAACTGCCTACATATGTTTATTTAGGCATGTTCTTAAAAGATGTAGGAAATTGTTATAAATGACTAATTTAATACCTACTTATTAGAATGACACATGTTATTCATATATATAAATATCAATTCCTTTAATGGATATTGGTACTGATGAGGAATTAGAAATCATAATATTATATTTTATTATTGTGCAATTTGACTAAATAATAAATACGAGAATGTTTTTAAAAAATATACTAGTGGCTCACTGGGGCTCATTCACTTTAATGGAGTATCTTCATTTTTTCCGGGATAAAAAGTATTCTATGTGTTATTCCAGAACATATTCTAACTTTGTACCATATTTCATCAAAATTGGCTCTGTGGTTTAGGCGTAAAAGCGTAACAGATATACAGTCAGAGTTAAATTCTCATCACGACACATTATAAAACAATGCCGCTTTCCGCTGTCTGTCCCTATGTCTTCTTAAATCTTTAAAACTACGCAACGGATTTTCAAGCGGCTTTTTTTAATAGATAGAGTGATTCAAGAGGAAGGTTTTTATATACAATACATGCATGTTAGAGAAACACTGACAATTTTGGAGGTTTCTAATCTGATGTATAAGCATCCGTGCGAAGCTGGGGCGGGTCGCTAGTTTCTAATATTTTAACTAGGGATTATTAATGGCGACCTATTTTTAAACATTTACACGCTTGAAATGAGTTTATATCGTCGCCCCAACATAACAAATCATATTTAATACAGTTTATTTTTGGTTCACATCATAAATGTATTAAAAGCGTGCTGCCTGGTGCTCGACCTTCACAGTTTGATTTACGTACGTATATCCTTATGCATCAAGTGACGTCACTAGTAATCATCTGATTTATTGACTTAGATTGACTGCTTGTCAGCCAATCACAGATCATATTATTTAAAAGTAGATGTTCCGCGCAACTACGTCTGCGTCAGATCTTCCTCGTTTTTGCAATATTTTCCAATGGTGCTGGCCTATAAGCCTTATGTGACGGATTAAGACTACTTAATGCCCTTAGCAATTCACTCCTGTGGCCGGCCCTATCGTTGTGTCAACTAGAATCAGTCTTTTAATCTTTACCGTCTAAAATATCATCATCTAATGAGATGAACCTAACATACCATAGAAGTGGAAGAGGTGCGACAATAATACAAAATCATAATTTATTTATTTATTTGGTACCCCCTAGACGTGGTGCCCTAGGCAATTGCTTAATTTGATTATGGGTTAATGCGTCACTGATAGCCTTCCTCATTAAATGGGTTATCTAACACTTAAATATTTTTTATTCATACTAGTATTTTCGTAGCCAAACAAACAACAATAAAATATTATCTCTTCATTATATTAGTCTAGACTACTGATCCGCCTATAAGTACTGGGTGGGTGGTAGATGGGTTACCATCCAATTAAATCACTATCTATTTTTGAAAATCGCATTAAAATCAGTTGCGTACTTTAAAAAACTAAGCGTACCTACAGAGGATAGACGACGGCGGAAGTGACTTAAGTCTTTACCCGACTGTGCCAGAAAGTGGGTTATTATATTATATAGAGATTATTATATTATTGTGAAACTTTTATATACATAATTGCGTTACCTCTTTTTAAACTTACATTAACAAACTCAATAACATTATTATTTATGGTAATGCTTTGCGGCTTTGTCACTGGTGTTTGTGTATTTTCAATTATTACCAAAAATGGTTTTTCATTGAGTATTTATATATTGTGGTTTTACAGTACCTAGCTTATAAATTAATGAATGGGTAAGTAAATTGTATTCGTGCTGCTTTTGTTTAAATTAACTCAATATTGTCATCTTAAGAATACTTGATGTATTTATTATGACACCTGCGGTTAATATTGCTCATTTAGGGCAATTTTGTAATTTTTTCACTTGTAAATATAGAGTTTGACTTAGATCGGTAAGTACCTAATATTTTTACAATTAAGAACCGGCCACCCGGGCCACCTGACGTATTTTAATAAATGAAAGGCTAACTGATTTTATTTCAAAGTAAGTAAACGATCAAATTGATATTATCACTTTTATTTACAGTATTACATGGGTCTCGGTTAAGTTAATAAATAAATGATACAATTAACTGTTGAAGACACTGTTTTTTCGTACTTTTAGTATCAAATAAACACTGAATTCTACTTGTAATTAATTTATTTTAAAATGAAGCTGTTGGATTTGCACTGCAAATCATAGAGAGTTATGTCATAGAAAGAAAATAAGAATAAGACTTGCAGGATTTCAAAAATCACTAATTTAATACAAAATACAAAACAAACCGTATGTCAAATCAATGTGATCGTAACATCCGCTAGTGAACGAATCTTGGTAAAATTGACAAACTATTTTAAACTCTATTCCATTGAGTTTAAAGCTATGCTGAGATTGTGTGTGGGTGTGTGTTTAGTAGCAGGAAACGGGGCAGAGTGACAGGATGATGGCAATTGAAACGCCCTTGTTGGAAAGATCCTGCCTCTGCGGCTGCGTATGACATTGTTACGTTTACATTGACCATGTATGACATCTCCTTCAGGGCCAGGGTTGACTTGAATCTATGCTTTAGGACCTTTTTATACCACAAAGGTGGCAAACAGGTCCACCTGATGTGGCGCAGTTACCGTAGCCTATGGACGCTTGCAACACCAGGGGCACCGGGGCCACCACATTTTAGTATTTTTTTTAATATGTAGACGTCATTTCAGAGCTCATAAATAAAATAATTGCGTTCCCAATTTGGGTTTAATCTGAGATCTTGTACGTCAATAAATATAGTCTATGGGTTTGATTATATAGTCTACTAGCTAGTGGGTCCCCGCGGTTTTACCCGCGTACCCGGGAGATCTTCCATTTTGCCGGGATAAAAAGTAGCCTATGTTCTTTCTCAGGGTCTAGACTATCTTTGTACCAAAGTTAATTTAAATCGGTGAGTAGTTTTAGCGTGAAAGCGACACAGACAGACAGATAAAGTTACTTTCGCATTTATATATTAGGATGTATCTACCTATTATGGCACTTAACTCAAAATAGCGAAGCAACTAAATTTAGAATCTACTTTAAACATTAAATATTGCTTCTATGTTAATAATTATATCTATATATACATACAAAACTAGTTATTTGTACATAAAGCAGAAACAACCATCACATTCCCTAGATTTTACCACATTGTCATTTGTTGCGGTTTACAGATTAACGCGTTTATATATTGCATTTTGTACCTAATTACTTTAAGGGTAAAGTTCAAATCATTATATTATAAAAATTATTAGATTTACATTGTATTTTTACATTATTTCCTATTCAGTTGCTGTCAGTTTCAAAATGCTCTATTAATATTTCTTATAATCAGATTATTCATTGTAGGCAGAGAAATGAAGTTTCCAGTGTTGCAGTTTTTTAGTCCCAAATAAATAGTGTTGTGGTAGATTCAAATTTTTACAACTAAAAGTCGGCTAAGGACAAAGGAAACTCGACTAGAGTTTCCTTTTTTTTTTTCAATGTCAAATTGCCTTTATAAAAATAAAAATATGTATTTTATGGTAATAAAACAGAAGACATATACGGTAGGTAATTAAATATTACATAAAATACTCTTATGTATATTATTTGTTTTGGGCTATTGGAAGAACTATAGTCATCACTTGTCACGCTATGGACCTCATTTTGTTTTGAAAGTGACTATTTGTACGGGTACTGGACAAATAAATTATATTTATTCGTACATTTATTAGGCATGAATTGGATGATTAGCCTATGTTAGGTTAATTAAATTAATAACATTTATTCGGTTTCAATTAAATTCAAATTTAGTTTAAAAAAAATGAAATTTTGGGATTTTCGACTAGATTTATGTATCGGATACTGAAAGAACAAAACTGCCGAACATCACTATTGTAGCGGGTCACCCTTTTTTGTATCAGTGACAGTTGCACTTGTCACTTCTCTGACTCGAATTATTAATCCGACTATAATATAATGTTGGCACTAGCTTCCGCCCCGCGGCTTTAAATGAAATTTGGTACACACATAGTCTAGAGCCTGAGAAAGGACATAGGCTACATTTTATCCCGGGGAAATAATAAATAAATAAATTTATTGTCACAGATATTGTACAGGAAACACTTTTACATAATGTACAAACAAGAGTTAAATTAACCAAAATAAATATAGTGCTTTGTTGAACTCCGGTACCTGGAAGATCTACCGGCCACCAGCTATCTGGTTACCATAGTATAAGCTCCGCTTAGTTTGACACCAATTTGGCCGTTTGTGAAAAAATTACCCAGAATATTTATTATTTTGCGCAGCTGGTTAGTTACGCTGACTGACACATCAAAGATTTGTCCCAAACCACGATTGGATTTGAACCAGCACCCAAATGATCTTGAGCTGCTGCACACAAAGCCACTACACCATTTTTTTTTTTATGGACTAGAAGGTGTTAGCCTCAGATGGCTTTTACACCGTTACGCGGACTTTTTCGGTGAGCGCAGAGGGCTCTCAACACCATGATACCGCATAAAACCTCATCAACATGTGAACATAATGTACCCTAAAGAATATTAAGTAAGAGATAGTTTTTATCGCAAATCTGCATGTTATACAATCATCGGATGAAACAACGGCACATTTCATGCGTGGACGCAGTAAAAAGTTAACTAGCATTCATTTTGTACCATTACAAGTTGTTTCCTTATTTGAGCTGTATTTTAATGTTTTCATAGATACCTAACTTAAGCTGCCTCCGTCATTTCACCCGCGTAGATCCCGTTCCCGTGGGAATACAGGGATAAAATAAAACCTGTGGTATACCCTGATAATGTAGCTTTCAAATGGTGAAAGAATTTTTGTTAACGCCCCAGTAGTTTCAGTGTTAATAATAATTAAATTAATCGTTTCATTCTGCTTAGATTTTTCAATAGATAGTATATTATATTCTAGACTAGTGGCGCCCCGCGGTTTCACCCGCGTTCCCGGGGATCTTAAATTTTTCCAGAATAAAAAGTATCCTATGTCCATCTCCTGATTCAAAGCTACCTCCCCACCAATTTTCAGCCAAATCGGTTCAGCCGTTCTTGAGTTATAAATAGTGTAACTAACACGACTTTCTTTTATATATATAGAAGATAAATAGTAGCGGTGTTTTTCCAGAATATATTGTAATTCTGTGCCAAAATTCATCGCAATCTCTTCAGCCGTTCTGGCCTGAAAGAGTAATATCGAAAGAAACTCTGTCTGTTACGCTTTCATGCCCCAAACTGTGAAACGATTTCCATGATATTTAAAACTAGAGCTTGGAAAGGGACAGGCTACCTTTATCCCGAAAAACTTGAAGGTCTCCCCGAGTGAAACCCCGGGAAGGAAGCTAGTCTCTGTATCACAAAATTTGCCAAATCTTTTTTACTGCCCGTAGCGGGACAAAAATACGATGTTACCACCATAAATAATAATAACAATAAAGGGCTCGCCACATTGTCGACAAAATGTAGATGTGATCGCTACAGCCAATTTATAAAATGGATTACAATAAATAAGGGAAATGCAGCGACATCAGGATTGTTTGGCACCGCTTTTGGTTATTGGATTAGGAAGTTATTGTATTATTATGGTACCGTAACACCACTGGCTTTCGGTGAAGGTAAACATCGTGAGGAAACCTGCATGCCCGAGATGTCACAATTTAAGGCATGTGAAGTCCGCCAATCCGCACTAGGCTCACGTGGTGGACCATGGCCTACACCCCCTCGATGTTAGGGGGCTCGAGCTCCTCGGTGGAGACGTATATGAGCTGATGATGAGTGTACCGTATAATGCAATGACATGTGAATGAATGAATGAATGAAACCGTTCAATGTCTCTTACTCTAATTGAAATAAATATTGGTTTAAGTCTCGTTCGTGATCTGTGGATGAAAGCAACAATGTTGCAAGACTAAATTATTGGACGTGTAAAGTAATTTTTTGTTTTTCGTAAATGGGTGGCATGACATCTTTTTATTTATAGTTATTTTCTTGAACGTGATGAATAAAAAGCTTAGTATATGCATTCTCTTTTATTATATTATCTATAACCCATTCACTCGCTTGACAGCACTGAATCATTCGCGTGGGGTGTTTCAATCAGTGTTGCCAACATAATGTAATGGGGTATTCTGCAAATAATGGAGCACTCAATCTGCAATATGCTGTCATATTAAGTTTACAACACGAATTACCACAGTTGCAGTCGTGTCATCACAGTCCGTGAGACAGTTGACAACACAATAGCTAACCGTTATCAGCTGATGTAGATTGTGGACTGTCAGATTAGGGTCACCAGCTCTGGTTGCCAGTTTTGAGGCGAGACAGGCCGAGTTCTGTTCAAAAACATATTATTTGTTACTTTTTGGTAGATATAATAAATGAAATATCCAAATAATGGTTAAATTAGTTATTTAAAAAACTAAACATAAAATATCACTACAAACATTACTTACCATAAAACGTTAGTAAATCATAAAATTGCTGTCACAATTTGGTTCGCCTAATCACGGGATAGTGAAAAAATTGTTGGTGTAATATGGGACAAATATTTGACATCTGGTAACCCTATGTACGATCCAAAACGAGTCGGTCATTCACATTTGCATTGTTTCCCAGCGAACGGCAAAAACATGTAGTTCATTGATTAATTTCGGTGCCGGGCGGTGACAGTCGGATTTAGCCTGGGAAAATCTCAATTTAAAGTTTAAAATATAAATGTAGATCGTTCGCGAAATAAATTACTCTTGTTTAAGCTTTATAGCTGTGAGTAAAAACAACGCCCTCTCAGAATTAAAAGAGCATTACTTATTAGATTTCAACCTCTCACATTTCTAATAGCAATCTAATAATAATGAGATTTTAACGTTATAAATTATTTAATTACCAACAGAAAAAAATCTCTACGTATAACAGGTAGAGATTTTTTTAAACATGACCGTACCTAATTTATCTTTTAAACCGTGTGAAGCTTTTGGCCCTCTGCAAATACCCCTTTCCGAAACGTAATTTAAAAACGTGGCAGGAACGCGTTGAATGAAATTCTTTTCAAATTAGAACATTATTTGACGCGTTATGTGTACTTATGAACATTGTTACGGTCGTTACGTATTACGTGAAAGAATTTACGTCGCCGCGCTGTCACATTTCACTCGGCTGTAAGGCATTTCTGCATAAATACAATTATCTGCACTTTCCAATACTTATTACAAATACTGGTAATGTGGAAATAGGAAATGCGACAACAAATTACTGTTTTTAACAATATAATTGAGTATAGGAAGGAAAAAACCTGTACTGTACATGCCAATCGTCCATAGATATTAAAAAAAAAGTTACCCATTGACATTGTATTTTTGACAGATCTATTTGTGACGTTCTCTGCACGGCAGTGTTTTTGCAAAGTTTAAACGTAGGGTATTTATTTTTAATAAATTTTTATGTTATGAACAAATTCCTAAGCAATTTATTATTAAAAGTAATACATTATAGCAGACGTTAACTAATTACAATTTACAAATAAAACAATGAAACCTGTGGCTCATATCGTGCATAAGGTAGAAAAATAAATAAACAAAACGCAACTGGCTGGAATAGCGTTGGTTTGCGTGTAAATATTGTTTTTATAACGTAAGCTAATAAACGTCAGCTGAGCGTCAAAAAGTACAAAGCGGACGCTGCGCTTGTCGCGTTAGAAACAAAAAGCCAACTTGTTTACTCTTGCGCCGCTTTAATGACTTCCACTGGCAGATCATAAATACAAGGAGGATAACTCGCCTCTTCGTCGCTGAGGGTAGTCATTATCTATACTATAAAGCTAAAGAGTTTGTTTGGACGTGCTAATCTCAGGTACTACTGGTCCGATTTGAAAAATTATTTCAGTGTTAAATAGTTCATTTACTGAGGAAGCCTATACCATGATCATGCTAAGACGAGCGGAGCATCAATAAAAAATGTTGCTAAAACGGGAATGTGACGCTTAAGAATATGCGCGGGTCAACTAGTATATGAGCTGATCAATAACAAGGTAGAGAGATTTAAAGGGATATTATTTGATAGTCCAGGGAGAGAGACGAACTTCTTAGCATTCCATGGATTCACCGTGCGGGTACCGGGTCCATCGTGAGACAGAGAGAGAAACTCCGAGCAGATCCCGAGACTTGTGACACTGGTGTAGGTTTAAGGGTACGTTCCATTTACGTTTATAAGTGGGTTCTTACGGAAACTGAAAAACAAAATAGTCATTGGAAAAACTTGCATCTTCATAGTCTCCTTACTTTTGTGATCTTGGTTTCCTACCGGTGTATTTATTTGCTCAGCTGCGGTCCTGATGCGTTGTTATATCTCCCTCACACGTATTGAAACTGACAGGGATGTTAGTTATGATTGCATACGCAGGTATAATGGGAAGACATTGACTTGGAGAAATAAACAGTTAGGGATAAACCTTTTTTTATGAGGACTATGCCCTTTTTGGTATTTGGACTGCTAAAAAACCAGCATTAAACTGCTCACTTACGGTTACATTAGATGCATACTCATTATTTTTTGTGAAGGTGTTTTTATAAAGATGATATTAATTCTTATCCAAATAAATACGTTATTCATCACAAGTATTTAATTTAAAACAAAATTGCCTTTTACATCATTCGATTTCAACGAATATCTTAGGAGATATCGCAAATTTAAAATAACATTGCTGCAAAATAATGATCAAGTACTGTACTGCGCGCGCCTTTATGTGCTGGGCTGGCGCGTGCAGTCATCAGTTAGCTCTGTCTGCGAGACCATCTAGGGTTGAAAGTTAGCGTTAGTCTAAAGTAACTATCCCACGCGTACGGAGTCGCGGGCAGAAGCTAGTCTTATTATAAAACCAGGTATGTTTTAGTTTACAAGTATTGGAAAAGCCCAGGTTTTAGGATAGTCCCTTCTCTCTTTATTTTATGACGTTAGATAGTGACGTATAAAATACTTTAATCGTGGGTTTTACTAGATATTAACAAACAGTATTTTGCAAAAAGAGTACTTCGGACAGCATAAAGACTAAAGTGTTTAAGCAATTATTTTTTTTGTTCTACGGATTTTGAAACACTTTTTATGTAAGCTGAACTAGAATGAGATAGTATTTAAAAGTAACAACAACAGCTATCTATTTACAATACTACAAGCTCTACTTAATTTGGAATCAGGTTTGTTGTAAAGAAATGTGCCAGGATATATATTTATTTTAGCAAATCCGTCATGTGCAAAAAATGTCCTTGTATGTTTATTTCATAAATTACCTTTAATTAGTCAACGCCATATTTCCTTACAACATTTACCTTGTATTTTTTGTCGAAATTTCCCTCTACTGCTATAGAAAACTTTAGAAAGGTTCAATCTGTAAGAACTTAATTAAAATCTTGCCAAAGAAAAATGAATGAAAGCCATTCGTAGTCGCCGTAAATTTGGAAATTAAAGATGATTCAACACTATACAAGGTTGAAATAGCATTTTGACAGATTATTTCTAAATAATAGGCTTCTATTTCGCCTCATAAATATTAAAATGTATTATTTAAATAACTTAATAAGTGGTGTGGCTTATGAAATTGTGTTAACTATTGTAAATTGAGTTACGAAAATGTTCGCGTAACGGATGCAATCGTAATATCACGTATTTTTTTGTGTTCAAGATAAGACAGGTCGGACATTCTTAGGTTTTTTCATATAGATACAGTATTTTAATAAAATTATAGATATCCAGATAAATTATACTAGTAAATTAATTATGATCAATGATAAATAGTTTCCTAGTTAAAAACCATCAATAAATAAATTCTACTGTTACATAAAAGCTTACTCGTGCTTATGTATTACAAATTCGAAGTGAAATAAATAACTTAGATATTAACATTCTCGCAAGTCACCGAGAGGCGAGCGTTTCGTATAAAATGAATCAATCATCCAAAAGCCATGAATTTAACAGTAATTTCGATACCAATCTATTTTGAGCCATATTTAGTGTACGTTTAAGTTTATTCTCATTTAAACAGTCAGATATATAGTTGTAAAGATAAAAATAGCTTGTAGGTATGTAGGGCAGACGGTTTGGCGCCGTACCAAAGTGAAATGAACCGGACACGCATATAAACTGTCTTGCAATAGGTATGCGATAGACGAAAATTAGTTTGAACTACTGTTGTTATTTATACTATGTCTATTTTGACATTTACTTAAATTCAAAACCGAAACAGTTAACCGATACATGCGGTTGCTATACTGGCGTATTTATTTGTACTGTGGCATTTTTATGTGAGAAATTGAGATTTTCAACTAAAATTTTTTGGTCATATTTTCTAATGCTAGAGTAAAAATACTACTGTAAAACATTATATAATGCTTATACAATTCATTGCAAAATATAATCCTCTCATACTCTTAATCACCGTCTTATTCTGCATTCTAATTGGTCACTCCTAACTCTCAATCAGAGCAAATGCAATTTATGGCAACATTTAGCTTGTATATACACTAGACACAAAAAGTTAGGGATATAAAAAAATATTGTAATTTTTGGGTGATTTTTAACGAGCTGTAACTTCGCGAAAAATAATCGTACAGCAAAAAAAAGAAAACCAAATTGTAGCTACAAGTGTCTAGTTTTTAGATATGACCATGATTTTTTTGTATTATGTTTGGATCTGGAGAAATACAAAGAAAAGTACCGAGGAATAAAAAAAATACAAATTTTCTGTCGTCTAAAAAAGGGCCTATGGGCTTCAAAAATGATTTTTTAATGTTTTTTGTCAAATCCTGTTTTAGGATATTTAATGCCCTTTAATTTGTTGTAATTAAAAAGCCTGTACAATGATTTACTACGGAGTTATTGTCAATCAACCTAAAAAAGAAGGTTTTAACTTTGATGATCAATAACTCTAAGGATAATGATCGTATAGGAAATCTAAGAAAGGTTTTGAAAACTACACAATATTTTCTATAATAAAACGTGAACGGCTTTTGTCGAAAACATTTTCATTCACTCAAAAACTTTGACTGAAAAAAAGGCGAAAATTTGCATAATTAAGGATATTTAGATAACATGGTATAACTTGGGATAAAATGGATGAATGAAGGATATCGTCGGTAATTTTTTAACCTTAAAGTATCCCGGAAAATCCCTGAAAAATTCAAAGCGCTGCGATTCTTATTTCTTAGTGACCCGAGGCTTTAAATTTATTGTTTTCGCTAAAATCACGTTTATAAACGATGGTTGGATTTTAATCATTTTTTCAAAGAACACATTATTTTTTTCTCAATAACCTTTATTGCTTTGATGTAAAAGATCGGTTTAATTCAAAAATTTTGGATAGAAAAAAAAAAAATTTTTTTTATTTTCTTTTTTTTTTCTTGACTTTGTGTGTGTGTGTATGTTTGTCTGTCCGTCTGTCTGTGTGTCCATCTGTAGCTATTGAAGGGTCTGCACGTATACAGGTCACAATTCAGTACCGCGTATTGCCTCTGTTTTGGGTCACTGCTCGTAAGCGCTCTCGCATGATGACAGATCATCGAATGTTTTTTTATCCTATTCGACATTTTGAAAAAAAAAGTCGATGATTTTCATCAAAGCAATAAAGATTATTGAGAAAAAAAAATGTTTTCATTGAAAAAATGATTGAAATCGAACCATCGTTCATAATGGTGTTTTTAGCGAAAACAATAAATTTAGAGCCTCGGGACACTGAGTAAGAAGCATTGCAGCGCTTTGAGTTTTTCAGGGATTTTCCGGGACACTTTAAGGTTAAAAACTAACCGACGATATCCTTCATTCATCGATTTAATCCAAAGTTATGACAAGTTATCTAAATATCCTTAATTATGCAAATTTTGGCCATTTTTTCAATCAAAGTTTTCAATTCCATAAAAATGTTTTCGACATAAGTTGTTTACGTTTTCTTATAGAAAATACTGTGTTCTTTTTAAAACCCATCTTCGATTTCCTATACGATCATTATTCTCAGAGTTATTGATTGACAAAGTTAAAAAGTTCTTTTTTCGGTTGATTGACAATAACTCCGTGATAAATCATTGTACAGGGTTTTTAACTACAACAAATTAAAGGGCATTAAATTTTCTGACAGAACATTTAACAAAAACAATAAAAAAATCATTTTTGAAGCCCATAGACCTTGTTTTCGATGACAAAAAATTAGCATTTTTTTCCCTTGGTAGTTTCCATAGAATTTCTCCAGATCCAAATATGATACAAAAAAATCAAAACCATATCCAAAAACAAGACACTTGAAGCTACAGTTTGGTTTTCTATTTTTTGCTGTGGGATTATTTTCCTCGGAGTTACAGCTCGTTGAAAATCGCCCAAAATTTTCGAATTTTATTTATATCCCTAACTTTTTGTGTCTAGTGTATAATTTTAATTAAAAAGTAAACAATATAGTTTTATTATTCATTTATACTTTTACATTTTATCGCGTATTATAAAACTGAATGTTTGGCACAAATAATAAACAAATAATATTTCTGTCGACAGTTTCTAACAGTAAAATATCAGAGTTCATAGTCGTTGTTTTTTAGGGTTCCGTACGATTTTTAACTAACGGGACCCTATTACTAAGATTTCACTGTCCGTCTGTCTGTCTGTCAACAGGCAGAATCTTTATAATCCGTATTTCTACTAATATTATGTGAATATTATGTGAATGTTTGTATGTATTTGGTACACAGATAGTTTATAACCGGGATTAGCACATAGCCAGTTTTTTATTTCGGGAAAATAGAAGATCCCGGCGAACGCGGGTGAAACCGCGGGGAGCCACTAGTAGGTTTATAGATAGACTGAATTCTGAATATGTAGTTGCGTCTTCTCTTAATGTACAACAAATAATAGAATTAAACGGGGCTCCCCTACAAAGGTAAAATGTACCTTAACGTGGTGTAGACTAGGTTAGTGGATATACCCTGTGTCTGGATGTAAATATCTATTTAAAAGTACCTATCAGCTCTATAGTTACCATACCTCTGCTTCGTTCAAAATCAAATTAGTGGTGTTTCAAAAATGTCATCAAATATTTATTGTATTATTAAAAATGTTTTACGACAGTGCGGAACCCCTGATGCGCGAGTCCAATTCGCTCTACCCAGGTTTTTTTTAAGAGTTTAAGATTTATAGCCTTCTAAAAAGTGGGTTTGAATCTTTGACCCAGCTTATAAACGATTTTTATTTCTCGATTTGTCTTAACAGTTGATTTTTCGTGGGTGTCAGACGGCCATTTTGTTATGCTGTTTGAATAATAAATCTACTTTATTTTGCTATGTCTATGTTATTGGTGTCCATATAAGTTTACTAGTTGACTCGCGCAACTTCGTTAGAGTCTCTTGCTTTTTGCAACATTTAAGTTAGAGCTCCGCTCCTATTCGTCGTAGCGTGATGATATATAGCCTTTGTCGATAAATAAGGCTATCTAACACTGAAATAATTTTTCTAATCAGACTGGTAGTTTTTGAGATTAGCTCGTTCAAACAAACTCTTCAGCTTTATATATTAAAAGTATAGATTGGGTATATAATAGTATAGATTCCTTCTGAAAATTTTATTGGTTTTTGTTTCTAAATGAAATATGTAATTGATTTATTTATTCCGACTCTCTGACAAAGTTGTAAAATGTTTCTAAATAATAATTTTAGCATGTAGTTTTAAAACATATTTATTTATAGTACTTTATATCCAAATATGTAAAATACTTAGGCCTCTTATTCTATACTTAATACCAAAATTTAAATATGATAATTTTCCTCGAAAGAATATATTTTAAGTATTAAACTTTTCAAAAGTCAAAGCCAACTTTATTAATTTTAGCCTATATACGTAGATTAATTATATTAAAATTCCGATCGATATTAATAATGACTATACTTATATTATTTAAACTGTGATAACATTGTTTGTGTTATCAATTAAACTTAATATATAACCATAACGCATAACGCATTAGTTATCGTTATCACAAACATATATATATAAACTGATAAACAGTTTTGTGTGATATTATGTCCTTCTAACATCCTTTTGATAATTCTGACGTTTCTATTAAAAATACACGTCTAAAATACAAGTTACCGCCTTGCGGTTCAGGCGCGTAGTTCCCATTCCCGGTGGAATCCGGGAATAAAGTATAGCTTATGTTACTCCCTGATAATTCGATTGGTTCTTTTCGGTTCGATTGAAGCTTTCGATTGGTGAAATATTTTTTAAAACCATGTCACTGATTTAGGTGTAAAAATTTATATTTTATTTTATTTTATTTTGGTTCGGGTTATGCTTATTAAACCCAGGTTTTTAAAAAGTACCCATATCTATCCATCCGCAAATAACGTCATATAACAAAAAAAGATCTAATATATTGGTTTTCTTCCATAGCAGCTCCCAAATATTTCATACTAGCTGCCTCCGCGCGGTTTTACCCGCGTAGTTCCCGTTCCCGTGGGAATACAGGGATCAAATATAGCCTATGTTACTCGGGGATAATGTAGCTTTCCAAAGGTGAAAGAATTTTCGAAATCGGTCCAGTAGTTTCGAAGCCTATTCATTACAAACAAACAAATCTTTCCTCTTTATAATATTAGTATAGATGTAATTAATCAGATTTTACTTCTCACTAATCTGATATTTCATTTTCATTTGAACCAAATTACCTACAATATCTCCAAAGTAATTTATTAAATTAAATTTATAAAAATAAATATTTCTATTTCACATAACTTTAGACGAGAAACCTTAAAAGTCATAGTCGCTAACTAATCCAACCGGCAAATGAGGTGACCGCTTACCATCAAGACCCCTCCGTCTGCCGACCTAAATTAAACGAGCCACCTAAATACACAGTGTCGATACATTGTGCAGACAAAGCCGGGGGCAGAGGCAAGTGATAAATGATGCGTGTTCGAAATTAAGGTTACCCGGTCATCGAATAGGTACTCATACAATGTTAAAGTATTTACACCTCAAAACTAGTTAACAATGATAAATTATCTATAATGCTAAAACAAAGACAAATAATTTTATACTAGCTGCCTCCGCGTAGTTTAGCGTAGTTTGACAGACCGGTTGGCTTTGTGGTTAGTGACCCTGACTCTCAAGTCGCCTGGTGAGTTCGAATCTGACACATGACAAACGTTTGTATCCATGAATATGTCTGTTTGTCCCGTGTCTGGATGTAAATATCTATATGAGTATGTATTTAAAAAGTAGTATATGTAGTATATCAGCTATCTGGTTACCATATCACAAGCTCTGCTTAGTTTGGAATCAGATTGGCCGTGTGTGAAAAATGTCCCAGGATATTTTATTTATCTATTAATGTAGCTTTCCAATGGTGTAATATTTTTTGAAATCGGCACTGTTGTTTTTGAGTTTATTCATTAAAACACACAGACACAAAAATACAAATGTTTCCTCTTTATAATATTAGTGTAGATGGCAGAGGAAGGCCAATGAAAGAATGCTTTGACTGTACTTATAAGATGATATGAGTATGAGAGAATGTGGAGTGAATGTGGTTGTAGAATGAGCTCCCCGTCATGGTATTCCCAATGGAGTACAGCATGGGGTTCATCACAAAGAGAGTGAAGAGATTGACAGAGTCGGCAACACGTGAGTGCCCTGGTGTTGCAAGCGTCCATAGGCTACGGTAGCCGCTTGTCATCAGGTGGGACCGTAGCCAGTTAACACCTAAACTAAGGTTTCTTTCATCGAAAAATGAAGCTCACAATAAAATTCGAGGGACGACCTTCGCCATGGCGTTCGAACTTTAGTAAAATGAGCTATCGTCGCCAAAAAAGTGGCGTAAACAAAAGCACAGACCGTGTATAGCTGAATCATCGACACACGAAATTAATGGACCTTTTACGGGGAACTATTAATCTGCGTTAGGCGGTTAGGCGTGACATTGACCTCAGAGCTCAATGTTGCCAGGAAAGTAAACATCTATTTACCAAAAAAAGTATAAAACGATGGCAGAATGGAAAACGAAAAAAATACCTGCCTAGTTATTCTACGACTAGGTGATCGGCAGATCTTCGTCAGCATCATGTTCCCCGTTTTAGCAATATTTTTCATTGATACTCCGCTCCTATTAGGAGCCTATTAAATTAATAGGAGGCTAATCACAATTATCGATTGAAACTATTGGAAGTGCTTTAAATCGATTTGATGAGATCTATGCTCTATTCTTTTATTTATGGATAAACATAAAGATCGCCGAGTCGATCGTCTTCTTCCATCCGTATCGATTTAATTGCGGAACCTTGCGCAATAGCAATAGGCAAGTGATTCCATTAACGTGTGCGAATCGTACAGCGGAACGCATCGCGTCGAGTGCGCGGGCGCAGCACTACAGGCCGGCTGGCTTTTGTAGGGTTACCAAACGATGACTTATTTATAAAATGGAGCTTTATATGTGGCTTACGTGTTTTTCTTTTTGCCTTTTCGATTTCTTAGACAACTAGTTAATTTTATTTGATTTAAATATTTATTTTAATACTCTATGTAGGTATGTATGAAATAAAATAATTTATTAGATACTAAGTTTTTGTTTTGGTATATAGATTTATGTTAATATGAATGTCTCCTGAGGGCTTACTCCCGAAAACGATTCGAATTTGATTTTGTTTTGATTTCAATTTGAACTCCTATTGGTTAATCCTGAACCAAAAAATTTCAAAATGAACTCCTATTGGTTAAAAAAAATTAAGATGGCCGCTAAGATTGACATGTATTCGATCGGTAACGGTATTTGACGTTTCAGAATTTTCTATTATGACACAACTTAATAGAAAATTGTTCGTTTCTACAGAAATAAATAAATATTGAATTCCTTATTTTTTTCTAAAACGAAATCTTGTACATTAGATGTAATTTTTTAGATTAGATAAATTTATCCTAGATGTGATAACTCGATCCTGAAAAAGTACCTTTTTACTGATCGTGTATTTTGACGTTTAAAGTCGTTCCCGCCATTCGATTCACAAATGTCTTTTAATGGCAGGAGTACGGACTTTTCGATTCGGTTTCGATTGTAACGAAATTCTTGATCGAAGTTAGTTCCAAAAAGTGTCACCGCACGATTGTGCGCTAGAATCGCTATCAAAAATGTATGAAATGACATTTATTCGATTAGAACTCGTTTCTCGAAAGCGTCGGGAGTAAGCCCTCTGGTTCTAAGCTACCTCCCTACCAATTTTCAGTCAAATCGGTTGAGCCGTTCTTGAGTTATAAATAGTGTAACTAACACGACTTTCTTTTATATTATATAGATAAAGCCAATATATTGCTAACCTGGAAGAGCTTTTAGTCTTCCTCCTGACACCCTCAGGACGCGGATAAAGTGCTCTGGAAAAAAACCGTTAATTTAATATATTTCCCAATAGTCCCCTGTCAAGGTATATCGAGATTGAATCTATCGAGAGGTCCTTTATTGATACTAGTTGGCCCGAGCAACTTTGTTAGCGTCACTTGCCCGTTTTTGCAACATTTTTATTGATGCCCCGCTCCTGTTCGTCGTACCGTGATGATATATATATACAATGATACATATATATATATATATATATATATATATATATATAGATGATGTATATGTAGTATATCAGCTATCTGGTTACCATAACACAAGCTCACTTTAAAGCTTACTTTGGAATCAGATTGGCCGTGTGTGGAAAATGTCCCAGGATATTTATTTATTTATTTACTTTTAGTGACAGCCCTATAATGAAGTGGGTAACCATTGTTCAATCTGTCTTTGACCTACCAAGGTCGGTAATTTGTAGACGGGACACGTTTTGATTTTGAGACTAGAGAAAGTGCGCTACCTAAAAAATAATCTATTTGTCAGCACCTAGTTATTATTTCTGATATATTATCCGTTCTAATAATTTGCAGTGTATGATTTTTATTCAATTTTGATCTTTTACTCTGAAATTTAATAAACGTATTTTAAGCGTCAATACTCTTAGCGACATCTAGTTGAATATAAAGACAACTCGGCAATGTAAGCTTTATTGACAATCGTAACAAAATACATCGCAGTTCAATGCTTCACCGCTAGATGGCGCTAAAACACATAAAACCAAACTGAAAAAAAAATATAAAAACACGCTACGATTATTGTATGATTATCGTACTTATGTATTTATTAATGTAACTGTAAATTTGATGATTAATTTTATTCTGTGTCTATTAATTACGTTATTTGTTGACTATCGACTGACCACCCAAATAGGTTGAGACGAAAGTAAAATGTTTTCATAACGCCACATCCTTTATAACATAATTTAACATATTATTGATTCTAATAAGCAATAGGGATGAATGAACGCCATAAATCACATCAACACGTGCCTATCGCCCGGACGTGAGCTATTTATAAAGTCTATAATTATTTTTATGAATGAATTGTTAGGATTAATCCTTTACTAACACACTTCAATTTATTTTCTTCATATGATTTATACCATTATTTATTGAACATTTGTTATTTTCAGGTAAGTACCAGTTTGAGAAGTTGATAAGTTCGAAAAATAGCGGGAGAAGAATTGTAAGTATGTTAGTTCTTTTTGTTAAGACTAGATGGCGCTGTACGTTTCTGAACATGTTAGTGTGGGGAAAAAAAATCTTGGTTTTATATCATTTTTATTGTTACAGTATTGAAAATAATATAAAAAGTAAAATCTAAATACATATGGAAACGGGACAATAAATTTCGCAATCATATTTAGATGTAAATTAAAATGTTTATTAGCAAAACAATTATTTGGACCCCTATTTGTATTTCAACGAGTTATTTATCATTATTACTGACAATATGATAGGGGTAGCTTTTATCCTTAGGTTATACGTATCTCATAATTGTTATTTTTTTAAACCTGTGAGTCTGTCAAACAAGGTGGCCATCTCTCAATCCTACTAACATTATAAATGCGAACACATATAAGTAGGTAGTAGATAGGTACATAGCTCCGGTTAAGCTAAAAAGGCGTTATGATACATCAGCCCACTGCAACCCACACTGCATAAATTAATACAAAAAATATCCATAAGAGACTCAAAAACCTTGGAGCTATAATAAGCGTTTTGAATAGCTTATCGAATACTAAACAATGACTTAGTACCTACAATATATACAATGATAAATTAATTAAGACATTATATTAGTATACTAGCTGCCTCCGCGCGGTTTTACCCACGTAGTTCCCGATCCCGTGGGAATACAGGGATAAAATATAGCCTATGTTACTCGGGGATAATGTAGCTTACCAAAGGTGAAAGAATTTTTGAAATCGGTCCAGTAGTTTCGGAGCCTATTCATTACAAACAAACAAATCTTTCCTCTTTATAATATTAGTATAGATATAGAAAACATTACCGATAGGGTAGCCGGTTCGATTCCAGGTTATATAAATATTGATTGCTCACGCATTGATAGTCGTCATGTTCTCTTTAACAGACAGACAGTTTTACATGATAAGATATTAACATTTGTTGTAAAAACTACCCGTGAGATATAGTCTGATGAAGTTATAGGAAAAACTGCATATATCATTATTTTATACAATATATCAGGCGCTATGGAAGAACCATTGATTATGAATTCAAATAGGCCTTCACAAGGTTTTTACAATTCATTTTATTATGATGTTATTCCTGCTCAATTCTTTGGTGTAATAAAGGGTTTCATAAATTATAATTACATTATATTATATAATTAGAACAATATTCATCATCATCATCATCATCATCAACAGCTCATATACGTCTCCACCGAGGAGCTCGAGCCTCCCCTAACTACGAGGGGGCTTAGGCCATAGTCCACCACGCGGGCCCCATGCGGATTGGCGGACTTCACATGCCTTTAAATAGAACAATATTACTTTAATTTAATAATTTATTATTATGATATAATTATTTAATTTATTACTTCTGTGGCAAAGAAAAACATGCATGATTCGAAGAATTTAGAAAAGTTTTAATTAATGTATGCGTATCTTTATAAGACCAAACAATATAACAAAAATCTATCAATATTCAATACATATAAAATTTAAATACATACACAAATTAAGATAAATAAAACCATAAAATAACATTTTATTAACAGAACTCTCTCTGACAGATAATTTTGGTCTATGAATAGTTTAATACTTAAGTTTTATCGATACCGCAGCTAAGAAACGTTTGTATCGATAAAATTGTTTTACGATGTATCGAATTGATGCATTCATGATGTGTGTTCGTGTGTCAGTTAAAAAAAGTCATAAAAAAGCAAGACTAGCACTGTGCTATATGCCTTAAGCAATTAACAAAGTAAATAATTTATTTAACCAATAAAGTTAAATTGGTAGAGTTCATAAAAATAGCCTTGAAAATTGAAAAATGCTTAAAAGGTATCATAAATTACAAATGTCATTGCATTTTGATTTTACAAAAATAATAAGCTTTTTTAACCATAATCTACATATATAAAACAAAGTCCCCGCCGCCTCTGTCTGTCTGTCTGAACAAAAAACTACTAAACAGATTTTCATGCGGCTTTCACCAAATTACGGAATATTTGATGGGTAAGGTTTTTATGTATAACAGGCACTTTATATTGGACCCGGTAGGTGGCGCTGGTAGGCAGAACGAAGTCTGCCGGGTCCGCTAGTTACTTTATTTATAACTCTTTACAATAATACAGTCTATGCTAGCCCTTTGCTGTTTATAGAGGGTTCTTAATCGTGCTATCTGAATCGATCGATTTTAATATTATGTAGGTGTATGCATGCGGGCAGTCGTCACGCGTGTGACCTCTATGCCGGCTGCACTTAACTTTTTTTTATTTTATTTTTTTAATGTTACCTGACGACGCCGCATTTATTTACAATTTACATACTGATTAAATGTAACTTTGCCAGTGTCAATTTCAAAATGTATCTATATAATAATGTCTGAGTTATAACATTTTATGTTATATAGAGCTAATTAGAAGAAAGCTCTTTCAGCTCTATCAGATAATATTAGATACTATAAATTCAAATGTTTTAATGATATTGAAGGGATCTAGATGAAATTTGACACAGAGTTAGAATATGTTCTGGAATAGCTACTTTGTTCTATGTATATTGACGACGATGTATGTAATTTTTTTTATTTTGTGATCAATAAATTTATATGTAAGTACCTAAGGTACAATGTAAGGGGAGGCTCGAGCTCATCGGTGGAAACGTATATGAGCTGATGATGATGAAGGACCTACCGAATAAAATACCGTTATTTTTTAAACCGTTGTATAATAATAAGACACAGTGCCCTAAGTGTACAGTCACCGGCGCGGCCAATTTAGACAATTTACAGCTGGCAATAATTACTAATTACACCCAATGGAACTCAATTAAATGCATTTTGTGGGTGCTTCTGTCTGGCAACTCTGGCACATGTTTGTTACTTCAAGACTTAGGCTTTGTTTTTAGCAATATAAATAGTTTTTGTATGGGTTTGGTTGTTAAATACATTCCAATGTAGGTTAGAACAAGGTTTTTAAACTATGAAGAAACTTAGACGGTATATGCCTTTGGGATGAGACCTGTTAGAGGATGTTAGTCCAATTTCATGCTTGTTTTCTACAAAACTAGTCTTTTTGGTACATGAAAATGTTAAATTATTTTTGTATAATAGGTATGTGTGATTTTAACATAAGTTTTTAAATGGCATAGTTTGAATTGGTATTATTGTGCTAAATTATACATATTATATAGAAGGTAAATTATTTTAAAAGAACATAACTATCTATATACCTACCTATAGGTGCGACTTATGATGTATTACATTTTACATAGAATAGAATAGAACCCACTACATACACTTACCACAGAGCTAACTTTAGTGATTAGGTACCTACTGTAATAATTGTGTTGACCGTAGACTATCCCTTTCTCACTAACACAGTAGAAAGAGAAAGCAACACACAGGCTCAAATCATAGTAATGGATGTTTCTATAATGAAAAACAAACAAATATTTCATAATGTATGTGCATGCAACAAGTCGTACTATTCATATCTTATTTTACTACCTTAAAGTAATAAAAACCATTGTCCAAATCAAATGATTTTGAATCTTATTTTAATGGAATTTGAGTTGTTTTTTTAAGGCACCTTTCGTACTGTTTCTTATGAATGAACATTGTGAAATGTTAAGCTGATATGAAAACGTTTGCAAAGCGAAATTGCTTGGAGTATTTTAAATACGTGTTTCAAGTGTCGAGAAGTTTTTTTAGTCAAGTTAGTTTCATAATAAAAAATATTATAAATGCAAAAGTTTGTGAGAATGGACGTATGGATGTATGAATGTTTTTTACACTTTCAAGCAAAATCTACTGAACGGATTTGGATGAAATTTGGAACGCAGATAAGATATATTAGGTACTGCAATAGTTTACAATGTATTTATGATCTGTCAAAATATTACTATGAAATTTTATATAATGATCGTGATATCATCTTACATAAAGTGAAAAACATCTTATATAAAGTGGTAGAGAAATAATTCAAGAATGTGTCCAAAAATAGTAAACCTTACGTAAAGCATTCTATTATGTTTTTTAATGGACTAAAGTGTAATCCATAAAAGTTACGTTAACTAGAACTCTATTTGAGAAAATCTTCATAAAGACGTTTGCAAACCACATCTGAGAATTCAGAATGAGTTTACAAGGAAGCGAAATGATTGTGAAATCCTAAAGATTTTATAGTTTTTACCTAATGTAGAAAAATAATTGGTATTAATTTAATAATAATAATAAATATCCTGGGATATTTTTCACACACGGTCAATCTGATTCCAAAGTAAGCTTCTAATGAAGCTTGTGTTATGGTCACCAGATAGCTGATATACTACATTTATACTTTTAAATACATACATATTATAGATATTTACATCCAGACAAAGGACAAACAGACATATTCATGCGAACCCACGACCCGCGGCTTGAGAGTCAGGGTCACTAACCACAAAGCCAACCGGGCTGTCAATTTAACGAAAAAAAGTCAGAAAGGAGTTTGAATATCTCTAACTAGAATATAATAGTACGGGATACGTAGAAGATTGACCTTCACCGATCGAGTATCCGAATGAAATGGATTTTTTATGAAATAAAATATGTTGACAAAAGTAACGTTAATGAGTTGCCTAAAAAAATCTGTTCAAGGCTATGTTGAATTAACAATTGAATAAATTTTTTTTTTCGATATCTTCACCGATGTTGTATCCGAATGAATTTAACACTAATCGAAAGTATAAAGCCTTTAGAATATGCAAGCATACGGTTGCTTATGTTTTTTTGTTCAAGAGTTTACCGTTGCCAGGTTTAAATAGGTGTATCGGAAATGATATCTTCACCGATCGAGTATCCTATTCAATTATACATCAAAATAAAGCTTATACTTTTTGCGAAACGATGGTATACGGTTGCCTACGAAAATCCGTTCAAGAGTCATGGTTGCCAGGCTTTTAAATTTATAAATTAAGGACAGTCTATCCATTAAATTCGGTGCGATAGAAGGAGACGTAGCGCAGGAGCTGCTCCCTCTACGTCAATCGTTTGAAATTTGGCGAGAGAGAGAGTCTATGCGTAGGTACCTACTATCAAATGCGACAGAAATAGACGCAGCATAGCAACTAGGCCCACCTCTTGAGACTTATCGCAGAGACCGCGCCTGCGCTGTGCGGTAACGGTAAAATGTTAGTAAATACCTACTAACCGTTATTTTGAAGCAACTGACAATATACTCTAAATGTATTTCAAATTAAAATATGATTTAAATAAAAATATAATTCAAATGTAGGTATTTAAAATAAAAATATATTTCGAACAAAAATATTTCTGGGAGTTTCTTCTTTTTGGACTCAATCGACTTATCTCCCGAAGTAATTAACACGCCGTATATTTTTTTTTGCAAATGTCTCACATTTTTGTTTGAAAGATATAGATAGTACAAAGACGACATTACAAGAGTAATTACTGAGTTTATTGCCGGCTCTTCTCAGTAAAAACTACTATCAGAACCGAGCATTAATAGTGACTATTCATAAGTGCTTTATTGAGGCCTCTTTGAATAAAAATATTTTGATATTGAAAATTTTTAGGTGTTCAATTTGATAATAATATGACTTGGAAGGCACAAGTTGGTCTAGTATGTAATAAGCTAAGTCGATATTCATACGCGTTATATAGACTTGCAGGAGTGGTCAATCGCCAAACAGTAATATCAGCATATCATGCGTATGTTACATCTACTCTGCGTTATAGTGTTATTTACTAGGGAAATTCGACGGAGCTTTCAAAGCTCAGAAGAAATGTGTCAGGTCAATATGCAAATTACAGAAAACAGATAGCTGCAAGCCATTATTTAAAGAACTTCGTTTAATGACGTTACCTTCATTACATATATATATGAAATGAAATATTCTAAAGGCTTTATACTTTCGTAAATATCTTTATTCACAAGCTCTGCTTAGTTTGGAATCAGATTGGCCGTGTGTGAAAAATGTCCCAGGATATTTATTTATTTATTATTATTTATTATTTATAAAAAAACATGCACTTATTTGAAACCTTCGAAAATACTCGACATATGTAGCCTGTATAAGATACGGTCAAAAGTTCATCAAACGGCACTATTTAGCAAAAATGTCGTGGGAATGGCATCCAACATACATATATAACAAGCTTCCCATACTTGTAAAAATAAAGTATAGTCACTATGTTTCATTTAAAAGGTCACTCTTCGAGTAGGTACCTTATTGATAGGACATATTATTCAATTAATGAGTACCTCACGGAAAGTACATAGTGCTATACAATTTGTATTGTAAAGCATATTAATAAATAAATAATAAATATCCTGGGACATTTTTCACACACGGCCAATCTGATTCCAAATTAAGCATCAAAGTGAGCTTGTGTTATGGTAACCAGATAGCTGATATACTACATATAATACTTTTAAATACATACTTATATAGATATTTACATCCAGACACAGGACAAACAGACATATTCATGCATACAAATGTTTGTCCTGGGTGGGATTCAAACCCACGACCCGCGGCTTGAAAGTCAGGGTCACAAACCACAAAGCCAACCGGGCTGTCAATATTGATATAAATCTAATTAATAATTTGACATAACAATCTAGTTGAATAATAATATAATTAAATAAATTTTGCACGCCTACTCGGCATATTACAGCTGACCTCAATTATGTTATGACATCTAATGTAATGTACCTACCTGTAATGCAATAAATATCTTAGACTTTTACTTTGAAAGAAATTAAATATATTTCAAAGAAAAAAATTATAATGGAAAGAAAAATTTGGTAAATGAATTAAAAAAATTATAATCAATGAAAATATTTTGAAAATGATTCAGACAAATATAAATTTTAATAAACAAAAACATGAAATTAGAATATTTGCATACATACTATGAATTACAAAAAAAATTAATTCATTTACCAAATTTTTCCTTTCATCATAATTTTTTTTATTTGAAATAAATTTATTTTCTTTCAAACAAAAATGTGAGACATTTGCAAAAAAAAAAAATATACGGGTGTTAATTACTTCGGGAGATAAGTCGATTGAGTCCAAAAAGGAGAAACTCCCAGAAATATTTTTTTTCGAATTATATTTTTATTTTAAATACCTACATTTGAATTTTATTTTTATTTAAATCATATTTTAATTTGAAATACATTTAGAGTATATTGTCAGTTGCTTCAAAATAACGGTTAGTAGGTATTTACTAACATTTTACCGTTACCGCACAGCGCAGGCGCGGTCTCTGCGATAAGTCTCAAGAGGTGGGCCTAGTTGCTATGCTGCGTCTATTTCTGTCGCATTTGATAGTAGGTACCTACGCATAGACTCTCTCTCTCGCCAAATTTCAAACGATTGACGTAGAGGGAGCAGCTCCTGCGCTACGTCTCCTTCTATCGCACCGAATTTAATGGATAGACTGTCCTTAATTTATAAATTTAAAAGCCTGGCAACCATGACTCTTGAACGGATTTTCGTAGGCAACCGTATACCATCGTTTCGCAAAAAGTATAAGCTTTATTTTGATGTATAATTGAATAGGATACTCGATCGGTGAAGATATCATTTCCGATACACCTATTTAAACCTGGCAACGGTAAACTCTTGAACAAAAAAACATAAGCAACCGTATGCTTGCATATTCTAAAGGCTTTATACTTTCGATTAGTGTTAAATTCATTCGGATACAACATCGGTGAAGATATCGAAAAAAAAAATTTATTCAATTGTTAATTCAACATAGCCTTGAACAGATTTTTTTAGGCAACTCATTAACGTTACTTTTGTCAACATATTTTATTTCATAAAAAATCCATTTCATTCGGATACTCGATCGGTGAAGGTCAATCTTCTACGTATCTTAGACTATAACCCTTTAGATTCACAAGTAAAACCGTAAAGCAATAAGTAGTTTATAAGTTAACTGACTAGTACAGGAATTTTAAAAGGTACTTTATTATTAATCATTAAATTACAATTAGACTATTAATTTGTTTAATTACACATCCCTTCATTAAGTGATTTAAAAATCCACTTAGTACAACATAATAATTTTCAATAGTAATAAATACTTGGTAAGCTAGAGTGTATGTCATAAGTAAACAACATTGTACATATAATATATTTCTATCAATAAGTAACAGGAAAATGAACGTTTACCTTACGTAAATATATGTATAACAAAATGCAACAAGTCTACAAGCAAAGATAAATATATGATTGAAAATTCAAACATTAAGTACAAAGTCATTTCTGGGAACTGGCAACACTAATTACCGAGGTCGACTCCGGTAGGGACTGACTACTATTTTGTACGTGTATCGGTTCAGATCTGTTTTAATTTATCTATTAATGCACATTGCATTTGCTTTTAGTTTTTAGTGCGGTTGCGCCATGCGCCGTGCGCCCGCGGCCCGCGCCACAGAAATAACGTACAGAATATCGGTCACACAGACTCAGTCTCAGAATGAACGCATCGATTTAATTGCCGGACGGGACGGGACGCGCGGCCCAACACTATCGTGGTGGCCGTGGAGCGCGCGGACGCTTCCGTTCAATTAAAAAAAAATCCGGGAAAAAAGCGCGCGAACTTACGACCGCGGCGGTCGACGACCGACCCGCGGGAATTCCATTTTATCAGGGTTTCATACAAACCACCATTCTATTGTGACCTTGTTTTACACCCAAAAAGTTTTAATAATTATGTGAATTCACAAATCGTGTTCATAAAGAAAAAAAAAACAGCAAACATGTCATCGCTATCGGCAAAGGTCAGCGATGGCCCCGCCGTATATAATTAGGAAGAAAACGTCTAGATAAGCAATCGCGGTCGAGTGCAAATGTCGCGGGCGATATCACAAGTCGCACAGTGCAGTGGCATACTAGTGCTACGACACAACTGGACCGTTAGTGCTGTGTGTACAATGGAGACGTCAAAGCTTGTCCCTTCGCGGAATCCCGCGCGTTGAATCATACACCGGTTATCGGTGTTTTGGGTAAGCGGCAATCATGGCGTGCGAGGCCGCAAGTTGGATTCCGAACGCCGTCGCAGCCACACTGCGCGCGGGCCGCTCCGCGGAGCCTGTCATCGCGTGGTTGACGAATATACGAGACTCGACCGAAGAGTACGATCCCCTAGTGACGGTGCGACCGCCGTCCCCACAATCCGACACCTCCAGCTCAACCGACAGCGCATTCGACGAGATCCTCTCGCTGCTCGGCAAGGAGATCTACAAACTAGACGAATATCAGAGGAACCTCGTTCCCTCCGAGAAGCAAGTGTCACTTAGTATACTCAACATATTCGACGAGTGTTTAGAACAGATGACAGACGCGAAACCAGTGGAAAACGGTGTCGAGGAGTGCAGTGATTGTGAATCTACCCTATCGAACATATCGTTCGTTACAAGTACCCCAGCTAAAGTGAGTGATATAAACAAAATATTCGACAAAGGTGAAGGTACACCGGTGCCGCCGCGCAGGACACGATTAAAAACACCGTCTACCTCCTCCTCTATTTACGACAACATGGAAGTTAAAATCGACAGCACAGTGTTGGATGTTGGAAAACACTTGGACACGGATAGCGATTCTGAAAGCACGTGTTGGAGCTACAAAGAGTGTAGTACGGACGCTGAAAATGAACTGAAAGACGCGTACGCCGCCGTATGGTCTCACTCGAGCGGCTTTCACAATTCCGACGATATACTTAAGCGAGTACTGTCGCAGCACCACGCGACCGAATCGCGATTGTCTTTCGATACGGCGCACGATTTGGTGCCTACGGAATATTCAGTGTACGCACTACACGAGGTGGGAGACCGGTGTGAGGGCACAGTAGCAGCCATGACGCCGGACAAGCCGATCGACGACGACTACGAACCGGTGCGCGACGCGCTCGCCACAGACGAAAACATTTACGAAGAGATAGAATACGGTTACAGTTTCACAGACGAGGGCTGCTCTTGTGGGGGTAGCGTTGAGGTGGAGAGTTGTTCAGTCAGTGCTAGTTCTGAGGGTGTTGGAAGGGAGAGTCCTTTGTACGCCAATTTGAGAGACCACGACGCATACGCTATACCGTCGGATGTGATTTACTGGAAGAATACGCTGTTGGATCCGTTCTACAATGATGATGAAGAAGATGAGGTGAGTTTTTAGATCTAATGGATATATTTGTAGTAATGTTGTGTTAAATGATTGTTTACATACATTTGCATGAGGAAACGGTTTGAGGAAGTCTTATTTCGTTATAAAATGCAATAAACACTGAACGTGTGGCCGCTTTTCATTCAAATGTGAGTTACTCAATTCTGTTGAGTATTAGAATTTTGAAGTTTTATCGTAAAATATTATGCGGATTTCGATAAAGGTAGCTTTCACAGTTTAAATACTTATTTTTAATCTTTATCTTCAATAATACATAAAAATAAATGATTGTTAGTTGGCTCTGATAGTGTTAGTTAGAAATCAAAAATTATTCTACTGATACATAGTCTATGATATTTATACTAATATATATAAAACTGAAGAGTTTGTGCCTTTGCTAGACCGCGCTAATCTCCGAAACTACTGGTCCTATTAGAAAAATTATTTCAGTGTTAGATAGCCCATTTATCGAGGAAGGCAATATGCTATATATCATCACGCTACGACGAATAGGAGCGGAGCATCAATAAAAAATGTAGCATGTGACGCTAATGAAGTTGCACGGGTCAACTAGTAGCTATATAAACATAAATTCCTCGGGAATGCGGGTGAAACCGCGGTTCATTAGCTAGTCATACTTATAAAAGTACCATAGACATATCCATCGACAGGAACAGTGGTGATTAATTGTTAGTTTATGGTAAGCGAGAGTTAATATTTGAATATTAATGTTAGCCCCATTATGATGCGAATTGTCGTAGGTGACGGTAGAGCAGTCGTGACAAATGAGTGAGACAACAATATGTCGTACGTATTTGCAATTTACAAGGTCCGACCTGCATGAGACGATGCTATGAATTTTAAAAGTATTCTATTCATACATTAAGGTACCTAACGCAAGTTTATAAACAATTTATTATACTAGAGTCTAGGACGTAACAGTTATAAAAAAGTCATTGTATTTGGTCACGATGCCGTGAAACGGAAAAAAAAAACATTTGACAGATGTTTTTCGAAACTAAAGAAAAAAATTGACAGCTGTTTTTTTTTTTTCGTTTTAGAATATTTGACAGCAACAATTAGCACAGAGTATTTAATTAATTTATCGGTTTATAATATTAGATTTTCTCTTTAAAATATGTAGAGTTGTAAATAAATTAATAGAAATGTCAATCATATGCGGTTTTCCGCCATTTCTTGTCATATAATGACTGTGCTGTCATTATGACCAGATTATCAGTGACTACATTACTCATCTACTATGTAAACATTTGTTGATTAATTTCTGACTCTCATCACATCATAGTCATGTTCGCAAGATCAATTGTAATTAAACACATAATAATAAATAAACAAAATAAGTATGTGTCACCTATCGTCAATATTTGCCTTCCCATAAAACTTTATGAGTAATGGCAACACTGTGTTTATGGTTTACACAGAAATTTTGATAAATAGAGAAAAATATATGTATGAGTAATTAGTAAACAATAACGCATTGTTGTTTTATTTTTATTTAATCAAACTTCAACAAACATACTGTCTAAATAACAGACTCAGTTAATTAATTTACTGAAACAATACAAAATAATTGTACAGTTAGGTACCTAAGTAGGTATATATATACTATACTTAATGATATAGATTTCTCTATTTACTAACCGTTTTAAAGTTCGTCCAGTTTTTAACTACTAAAAAGTAGGTATATACCTTCATCACCAGCTCATATACGTCTCTACCGAGGAGCTCGAGCCTCCCCCTAACATCGAGGGGGATTTTAGGCCATAGTCCACCACGCGGGCCTAGTGCGGATTGGCGCACTTCACATGCCTTTAATTGTGACATCTCGGACATGCAGGTTTCCTCACGATGTTTTCCTTCACTGAAAGCCAGTGGTGTGAACCGTACGTAAGTTTTTATAAACTCAGAGGTACGGGCCAAGGGTTTTGTTTGACCCTGCACCCTCATGATAACTTACAGTACCTAGCCTTTTTATTGCCAAAAACAATAAAAAATAATTGTCTCTATTATACAAGCAGTTAAAATAATTGCCAAAGTCGCAAACCTCTAGATAGTAGCATGTAAAATGTACATAATACAATTTTATTGGTTACGAAAAGGCCAATGTTCCATTTACTTTGTGATTTAAAAAATAACAATATTTTCTCTTAGATTCTAGCTAAATTCCTAATTGGAATTGGTTCTCATATTCTGAATGACGCAACTCAAGAAATAGCGTCATATTGACGCATCGAGCATGTAACCAATAGAGTAGAACTGTTAACAGTTTTGTTAGAAAACAAAATACGCGAAAACGCTGCGCCGGCCCCTGTGTTCTGATTGGCCGACTCAAGGTCAAGTGTTGCACTAGACGCACACACAGGTCTCTTATTGGTCGGGTACTGTTTTAGTTCGAGCGTGGTTGGTTAGTTATACCGGTCATACGTGACAAATCATTGATGCGTTGCTTAACAAATGGCTCACTATTGCTACTCTATTGGTTACATGCTCGATGTATTGACGTAACGAAATCGTTGATATTATATTGTTGACTGAAATATATTTCATCATCGTCTTGCCCTTATCCCACCTTACGTGGGGTCGGCACAACATGTCTTCTTCTTCCATTCTCCTCTGTCAGTCGTCATCTCAGCACTCACTCCTTTCTTACTCATGTCATCTTTCACACAGTCCATCCATCTTTTCTTTGGTCTACCTCTGCTAATATATGCACCCTCTTCCAATCCTAACATTCGTCTCGTCACATGACTATCATCTCTCCGCATTACATGCCCGTACCACGCTAACCTAAGCTATTACTCCTTATCTTTTCCGTCACTGGCGCTACTTTCAAACTTCCTCTAATATACGCATTCCTCACCTGAAATATATTTATTTCCCTTAATTCATTTAATTTTCAAACACACGCGTAATTTGTATTATTCCTAAAACTTTGATATCCAGGGTTTATTATTCTTATAGCTTGCGCCCCACGGTTTTACCCGTGTTCCCGGGGACTTAACTCTCCCGGGATAAAAAGTAGCCTTAATCCTTTCCCAAGCTATATCTGTGCCAAATTTCGTACCAAATCCTCGGTTCTGTGGTTTTGGCGTGAAACAGTATATTTGTTTTAAAGAGCCATTAAATTTTCATAGATAACGAAAGCGGTGCGTATTTTTTGTTTGCCAATTGCCAAGTGTTGCATGCGCGTTACATTTATTGCAATTAGTAATTGGTCTATTAGTCAAGTCGGACAGATAGCCAACTTATCTATTGTTGTGACATTGATTTTAAGGGTTGCCACTTTACTGTTTTTTTTAGGCAATTAAAAATGTCTCAAACTCTAGTAATGTTGGTACTTAAAAAAATGCAAATATTACATACATATGTTTATGAGAGTACACGGAGCATTTTTTTAAGTAATTAATGGCTTTTAAGTACATATACCAAAAATTGTATTTATTCAATTACAGCAAAATAATGTTCATTTACAGTCAAAGGCTTCATGAAATAACAAAACCATGTCTTCATGTCGTATTTGATATTTCAGGTGGTAACCCTATTCAAAGCGTTTATTTATAGCACAGTTTATCCTTATCGCCGCTAATATCGTAATTATAAACGATTATTGGCAAATTTTAAAATGGCCTATTAATTGCTTGTAGTGCATTTACATTAGTTTTCGAAACCGTATTGCTAATGTACATATTTATTGATGGATGAATAACCTAGTAATTAGGTTTCTGAACTGTCTGTTTGTCTATCAAATTGTTTATTGGCCTGAATAATGTGAATCGCCTCGGTGGTCTAGCGGTGGAATAGACTTGAGATGAGTTTGATTCCCGTGTCGGGCTAGATTACATGTTTAGAACAATGTGGGTGGACTTCTGCCTCCAAAAATAATGGTGGAAAAATAATTATCTAAGTTAAAAAGCTTTGCTGGAACTCAAAATCACAATTTGCATCCGACTGCGTCAGAAGAAGGGTTATGTAGTTTTGTAGTTGGTTTAAAATTATTAGATGCCAAATAAATACCTTAAATAAATACCTATAGATAAATATTTACGTTAAAGTAGTAAACTCTGATTACGTACTAGACATAATCTAGTCGAATCTAGTCTATAGTATTCTCGTTCCCATTATATTCACTTGGAACTATATTTTCTTCAAAACCTTCTTCTTCCAACCTAAGCAGGAGATACATGTGTTTTCCTTCAATTCCTCTCTGTCAGCCGTAATTTCAGTCATCCCTTCTTACACATTTCACAATATTATAGTAAATAAATACTATAACAAAAACACATGATACCAAACTACAATAAATCATTATTAAAGTCTCATAAAAATGTTTCGTTTTGTCTCATAAAAAAATTAATAGCAACATGATAAATTTAGTTTATCTGAATACAATGAAGCTTATCGTCGACATTAGGTAAATAATGACGAAACTATCGCATCACTGTCATTACAAATCATTAGATCACATTATTGGGTCTATGACCATCCATTTGAATACATTTGTAATGTTGATTAGAAAGAAAGAAAATAAACAGTTTCGGTTGAATGCGGCGCGGTGCAAGAAACGCGTAACACGTCTGAAAAACCCTCTGTTTGCACGCACGCTTGCTCAGTGGAATCGTTTTGTTGCAATTCCTCGTGCTGTCTTATGCTTCTGGTGTTGAAAGAACGTTGTTGTTTTAGACTTCAGTCAAGTAAGTAAAAATATGCGTAGCTTTACCAGTGACGGATTAAGACTACTGATGCCCTAAGCAATCCACGCTTATGGGCCCTCCTATCCTTGTTTCAATTAGAATCGGTCTTTAAACCTAGTTTTTTGTAAAATAAGATGATGAGATCTAACGCATCTTTGAATTGGAAGAGGTGTGACAACAATAAAAACCAAATCATAATTTTATTTTTTTGGTGCCCCCCCCCCACTCCCCCAAGACGTTATACCTTAGTTTGCTTAAGGGTTAATCAGACTCCTATCTTATCATGATTTTATGTATTACGTAGCTTTAGCCCCATGGTCGCGGCCCGCGGGTGACCATTAACTTTCCCAGGGTAAAAAGTAGCCTATGTCCTTTCCCAAGCTATAGTCTATATCCATTCCAAATTTAATGGAAATCGATTGAATGGTTAAGGCGTAAAAGCGTAAGACAGCGTTACTTATGAATTTATAATATTAGAGGAAGTAGAGACAGCAATTTTACAATTAATTTGACATTTCCAGATTTCCCCCCAAAATCCTTGTCACTGTCAGATTGCAAATGTCAATACCTACCTAAAAAGCACACTATTGTGTGTGGACTCGGGGTTTTAAATAAAGAACTGCTTCGGTGCTTCCACAGATTGTAAAATATCGCTCCTTTATATTGTTACTTCCGTTATGCAAAAATTATTTGTTGGACTATAAGTACTACTTTGTCAAGTGATGTATTGTGGCGTTGCGGCATCAGTTCCGAATCATTGGGTATGTGTGTCCAGGGACAGGATGTTTTAAACGTCTATTGACTGCTAATATGCTTGCTACTTTATGAAATTTGAATATATGAACGGTTTTCAATGTTATAGTGACTCAATATTGTATACGCTATCGTTGGGTTCATTTGTTGTAGAGAAAGAAAGCTTTGATTTTCGCCTTATGCTTTTTTATTGCTATTGATTCTTTGCTAAATAATAACAGAACGACTCTTAAACTCTACTTAAACAGAACAAGCATGCTTATAAAATTCTTAATTCTTGTTGTTTTCTGTCAATATAAATGTCATACACTCAATTTAAGCGTCAAAAACAGACACGTATCTGTCATCGTGTGACGTTTCATGTACGGAAAAGTGAGATGGCATGCTATAACTTGTCTCATCTATGAATATGAGTGTCAATGTACAAATAGCTTAATTACAATAAAGTGGTAGAGCATCGACAAATTTATCATCCATTTGGGTCACTGCTGCGCCATCTGGCACTTGGCTGCGTGATTCTGTAACTCAATAGCAGACTCTCCATGCTCTGTCCCTTTCCTTTACAACGAACCACGCGAATCAAACGATTAATATCAGCTAGGACGAAGTTTGTGCGGTACTGGATAATTGATCAATTGAATGTCTGTTCAATTGACTATTGCGTGTTAAAGTTTCTGTCATTGATATCGCCTGCCCTGTAACCAATCTGCCTGTTCAATCCAGGCCCTGAACTTACTATAAGATATCTAAGCCAGGGATAAGTATTGTCTATGTCAAATGTCATTCTCGTAGTTATGTATATTTTTTTATTTAGACAAGCCGCCTTCGCGCGATTTTACCCCCGTAGTTCCCGTTCCCGAATAGATACGGGGATGAAATGCCTATGTTATTTATGAACAACGCAGCTTTCTATTGGTGAAAGCCTTTTCGTATTTCGTATTCGGAGCCTATTCGTTACAAACGAACAAATCTTTCCTCTTTATAATATTAGTATAGATTTATATGACTGAGAAAATTTAAAAAAATACTATACAGTCTATATTCAAGGTTCTAGGTCAGATAAGACTAGAACATAACGATTTGCTTATCCCAAAACTAAACTATGTTAATTACGTATTAGAGCAGTTGTTGACAGTGACAGCAACTATCGCGCAATTTTTGTACGTATATTGCTGTCAGTGTAAAACTCTAAACAAATGAATGCGCAGGACTATGATTGAATTAGGTTTACCGTAGCTATGGATGTCATTTCGCTGATGATGATGGTAATGATTTATTTTAGCAATGTTGCCAAGTCGAGCATTTATGGCAACTAGCATTTGGTTTATTTGAAATAGAAGACGATAAAATGAGATAGAAACAGGAAAAATATATTATAATAGTTGTAATTTTTATATAGGCTGTTTAATGACGAATAAGTAAGTAGTGGTTGATTCATTTATATCTCAGATGGACCATGGCTGTCATCGACGACGCGACGTGACGTTAAATGCGGTTTTGATAATATTGTTGTTTAAACAATACTCATCCGGACACTTGTTTTTAATCTCGTTCCTGCGACTTTGTTTTCTTTTTTTTATTTACACATGATGCAATAATGAGATATTGTGGTTTTCTTGTCCAATTCTAGTTAATAAACTAGATATCGAACAATGTTAAAATTGTCTTTGAAACAAACAAGTTTGACAATTTACTTGCTTGTTAAATGTAAAATAGGTACTTATAATAGTTGACCCTTTTAGGGCATCCTACTAATATTAAAAATGCGAAAGTTTTGATGTATGGATGTATGTTTGTTACTCTTTCAAGCCAAAACAGCGGATAGGATCGCGATGATAATTTGGCACAAAGTTAGAATATGTTCTGAAATAACACATAGGCTACTTTTTGTACCAGGAAAATTTATAATCTCCAGGAAACGCGGGTGAAACTGCCGAGAGCCACTAGTATGTAAATATCGTCGAAATTAATGTACAAATTTAATAATAAAATGCTTTAGCTAATAAAATAGCATTATTATATTAAATGCTAACCAGTTGCCATATAAAAATATTGCAATAAATCAACTAGCGATGTCGCAGTGACATTTGCACAGCACATGTGCAGATTATACCGACTGATTGCTTATTTTCAAGAATAATGCGTTTTTTTTTAGTTTTTATTTTACAAATGTCGCTCGGTTGGGTTCCACGAATTTTTGATTGTTTTGTTTTTATTTTTTATGTAAATGAGGATAAAGGTTTTACCTATGTGGTAATTTTGTGGGTATATTTAGTGATTATGATTGCTAAATTGGTGCATATCATTGTAGTGGTTTACATACTTATTGATATAGGATTATTAATTAAACGTATGTAACGTATTTTATTATATACTAGTCGACCCGCGCAACTTTGTTAGCGTCACTTGCCCGTTTTTCCAACAGTTTTGATTGATGCTCCGCTCCTATTCGTCATAGCGTAATGATTTATATATAAAAACCTTTAAGAATCACTCTATCTATTAAAAAAACCGCATCAAAATCCGTTGCGTAGTTTTAAAGATCTAAGGATACATAGGGACAGAGAGACGGCTGATAGCGACTTTGTTTTATAGTATGTAGTGATTTTTATCATATAACTTAATTCGTTAAGAAACTTAGCACGTCCATCGTCATTATCATATACTTAGTACCCTTTTTAATCCAATAATTATGACAGTGTTAAGAATCGAACTCCCATACCACACATTTATGTACCTAACTACATAGTCATAATCAACAACAATACCAATTTTGTTATAAACTTGAAAAGACGCCAAGTAAACTCCAAAAAGTATATATATAAAGCCTGCCGCCAGTCACGTAGACAAACAGACAGACATACAGACGCCCTGCAAGGAGTTACACTAAATAGCTAACCATAATAGTCCTCCGATAACTAAGGTGTGCTGGCAACATTATGTATTCCACATTTGTATGTAAGGCTACGTCGAGAGTGCGAGCGATTTGGGTAGAGCGGGTAACGTCAGGCGGACGGAAGAAAAGTGCATTTTGTTGCTTTTTTTACTTAAATTGTATTTTTCAATGATAAGGTCCATTATTTTTAGTATGGCAAATAAAAAAGCAGAATTTGAGAATTGTGTGTTTTAAACTAATTAATAAATTTATCGATGTTGTTTATAATTATTGCCATGTTTTGTATATGAAGGCACCTTTGTAGGTTAAAATTGTCAATTTATCCTAACGTGCGCATAATAAATAATATACATCAAATTAAATAGACTAATATAAGTTGAAAATCCATCCCAAGTTTGTCTAAGACTAAATATGACTGAAATTTTAAAGTATATGAGCCATATTCTATATAATTTATGCAATTTTCATTCGTAAAAGCCCTCGGAGGTGTGTCAGTTATGCAAACTGTTTGGGAAAGTGTATTTACTCATTGTTTGTTTGTTTGTATGTTGAATAATATTAAGTTATATGAAACAGTTGCGGTGTTGTCATGACTACACTTAAAATAAGGATTTATTGCAGTAGTTTGCCTGGCTGTATGCGGTCAGACTTTGGTCATTATTTTCTAATACAGACTAGGTACCTATATAAAATAAGTAATGATATTTACCAGTTGGGCTACGCGAAGACAATATCATTCTGTCAAAAATCTTCAGTTTTGTTTTCTCCAGCGAGATAGGTGTATTAAAATCAAGGAAATCTATACTTAATAATTGTAAATGCGAAAATAACTCTGTCTGTTACGCTTTCACGCTAAAACTACTGAACCGATATAAATGACATTTGGGACACAGATAGCCTCGGGCCTAATAAAGGACATAGGCTTTAACCCGGGAAAATGAAAGATCGCCCGGGTACGCGGGTGAAATCGCGAGGAACCACTGTTGTTCATATTTCAAAAGATTCCACATAAAGTTTTCAATGACCCAAAAAATGCATCAGTCACTTACTCAACCGCTCGCTCTCATGGAACGCTTATCGCTACCCTCTCCCGTCGGGACCGCTTCTTTACCCAGGCATGGTTAGCGTCTTTACTAATACATTGAATACTAAGATGTCTTACTTAAGTGCTATGCAAATGTATGCACGTATTACACTAGTGTTAGCTAGGCCCTTCCTTGTTAGATAGCCTAGGCTTCCAAGATGGACGCTAATTAATAAACATGATAATTAAAGCCGGGTTTAAGCCGTGTCAGGCTTTCAATTGACGAATGATTTTGAATACAATCTGCTGCTATTTTAGTTATATATTTAAATTGGAATTCCCTGTTGATAATAAGTTATTTAGGTATGTATAATAAATAATATTCTTCATTATTATTTAAATAATATGTATTTGCGACAACTTTTGCTTTGTGGTTAGTGTCCCTGACTTTCAGGTCGTCGGTTGGTTCGAATCCCACTAAGAACAAACATTTGTTTGCATGAATATGACTGTTTGTTTGTTCTGGATGTAAATAAGTATGTATTAAAAAGTATATCAGCTATATGCTTACCATATCACGAGCTCAGCTTAGTTTAGAATCAGATTGATCGTGTGTGAAAAATGTCCCAAGATCTTTGCTTAGTTATATTATTTTAGTATGCTTGTTCGCCACCTTAGTGTTATAAAAACCTTACTACTACTACGAAAGTAGGTCGAAACTAAAAACTGATTAAATACGTAATTACTAAGATAATTAATTAGCCAAATAAAAAGCTTACTGGCGTCATTTGTCAGTGATTTTTCATGTATTTACTAGAAAGAATCTTTTAATAAGCATTTCTCCTGTTCCGCTTGCTTAGCTTAAATAAATACCTATAATAAAATAGTTTAACAATTTCAAGTCGACAAATTTAGAGATGATAGCATATGAGACTATCCACACTAATATTATAAAGAAGAAAATTTCGTGTAGGTATGTTTGTAATGAAAAAACTCAAAAACTACTTTGCCGATTTCAAAAATTATTTCACCATCAGAAAGCTACATTATCAGGGAGTAACATAGGCTATAATTTATTCCCGTATCCTTACGGTAACGCGAAATACGCGGGTGAAACCGCATGACGGAAGTGTAGCATAAAACGTAGAGCAGGGAGGTACTTACTGTTATTTTAACACAAAAATGTACTTAAATAAAGCATAGTTCCTGTAATCAAAAGAGACGTCGAAATGTACTTCGCGTTTCAAAAACGAGCTAAAATGTCTGCTCTCTACGCCGCCATTTTGTCCGCGATCGACCGTTATTGCCTTCGGACGTCAAAGAAGACATGGTCTTCATACAAATTGAGATGTTTACGTTATCTAGTTCACTTTGTATTATAGGTCTGTGTCTGTTACCAAAGTTGTATAATATCACTTTCGCTTACAAAAATTACACATTATGATTACAGTTTCACAGAGAAAACAATAGCAATGATGATCATTGTAGTCAATATGCGTGTGACACACAGACAATACAATAGTCTATATATATATGTAAGAGCAGGAAAGGTGATAGGCTGTTTCATTTGAAGATTTAAGTTTCTAAAATGAGCAGGTTTAACCTTAGACCAGAGTATGGTCTTATATTTGTTTAATAAAGGAAACATGGATTCTATAAGGATAATTTGCGCCAAAATCTTTATATTTTAACACAATATACAATAGATGTTTGTATGTCCATGTACTAACCTACAGCTGAAGATAAAAGGCCGTCTGTTTTGACGTCTTTAGGGATGTTCCCGCATAATAACTGAATATAATATCCGAAGTCTTTATTTTAATTATCCGTACAAATTTATTAGTGAAATAAGTAATGTACCGTAATATATTTATTTTACCCGCGTACCCGGGAGATCTTCCATTTTCCCGGGATAAAAAGTAACCTCAGGCTCTAGACTATATTTTTACCAAATTTCATATAAATTGGTTCTGTAGTTTTAGCGTGAAAGCGAGACTGACAGACAGAGTTACTTTCGCATTTATAATATTAGTATGGATTAATTATTATATGAATGCGAAAGTTTGAATTAATGGATGTGTGTTAGTCAATTCCGCCCGAACGTTAGAAGGTAACTCCAATATTATTGGGTCCGAGGTAGGATATGTTCTGAAATAGGACTAGGTTTTGAAATAGCTCATAGGCTTCTTTTATCCTGGGAAATCGAAATCCTATTGGGTGGGGAAGTATGGTGGAAGCTAATCTATTGAGTTTCGCAAGTTTTACATGGATATACTACTACTGTTGATGAAATCAAATAATGTTATTATAATTTGCGTCATTTAAACCTTAAAATACCGCTGTTACCATATCATTATACAATTCATACTAACCATTAAATATACATTATAAATCCATCATTCAACAGATACCTCCTTCGGCCGTAACCCCGAATATCCGCAAGCTTATATCCGCAACTCTATCGTCACGTCTCAACCCTATTCTAGCAACTAGTATATTCTGTATCACGCTTCGGTTCTTCGGAGCTTGTGTACTAAACAGCGGGACTTCCTGCATTATAAGCAAACACACGACTACTATAGTAACTCGATTATAACTCTATTGACACTCGATTTAAATCCGATTAAATTTAATAAACATGCGAGGTAGATATATTGGTAGGTATTTTGGCTGTTGGGTTTTAGATTGACGGAACGTGGTAGAGATCTATCAGATAATTTTGGTTCCGTCAGATGGTTTTACAAACATTTCTTGCGTCCATATGTTTTGTATTGTGATACTCTACTGAATCGGTTACATATAAAACGAAAGTTTAAGGGTTGGATTTAATAATAGTTTCATTAAACTACCCTACTATATGTCATGTTTGGTAACAGTAAACGTTTATGGTATTCAAATTAGGGTAGCTAATATTTGTAGCAAACTAACTCTCACTTACTAGCTCTTAGTTAAATTGCCTTGCATCTTGATGCCTTTCTGACTGGTGTTTTCTTAGTGCTTCAAAATTTCATCTCGAAATTATGTCCTTCAAACTGAAATTTTAGAGTTTCTTGGTTTTCTTAAGCATGATCAAAGTCACATCGATATACGATCGAGTTTACAAGTGAGTGAACTTTGAGTTCGAGTTCAAGTAGGTCAGGTCGGGTCAGTTATATAGGTTGTTGCTCTTTGCATAGCATATTTGATGTTGAAAACAAACCTACATACGTAAGTGATTCATAGTTAACAGTACTATACTAAAACGGTATGTGTTATCTGTGATAAGGACCTAGTGACGTCATATTGTGATAATACAGTTCGACGTAAATGAGGGTATGAAAGGAAACATTGTTTTGGAAGTTAGAAATACGCACTATGACTAGAATAGATAAATAACTTAATCCTTCTAATATTATAATTAAGCGACCCGCGCAACTTTGTTAGCGTCAGTTCAAGTGACGCCCGGTTGGCTTTGTGTTTAGTGACCCTGACTTTCAAGCCCCGGGTCGTGGGTTCGAATCCCACACAGGACAAACATTTGTATGCATGAATATGTCTGTTTGTCCTGTGTGTGGATGTAAATATCTATAAAAGTATATATTAAAAAAGTAGTATATGTAGTAATATCAGCTATCTGTTTACCATATTACAAGCTCTGCTTAGTTTGGAATCAGATTGGCCGTGTGTGAAAAAAAAATGTCCGAGGATATATTTTATTAATATGAAATTGGCAGAATGTTAAAAATGTCCTGAGATATTTATCTAAGAGATTATTTAATACGTATTCCTAAGTCTAACGTGATATTTAATATCTATCCAAGGTCCTCCTGACCACATGAATCACTCAGGAATGTATTGAAATGACGTTTTATCTTTTAAATGGAGTCACCATACATGATTAAGTCATTTTAAGGCGCCATTTCTGTTTTTTTATCTGGCTCTTGCTTTTCGAAAATATGTACGAAATTTCTAAAATAAGTAGGTATGTATTAAAAAATTGGTAGTATAAAAATATTTAAAATATAAATGAGTAAATAATAAAGTATATATACTAACTTCTGTACCTCCAGCTTAACCTGTGTTCTTGGTGGAGCTTAAATTTTCCCGAGATAAAAGATAGCCTCACCCAAATTTCTTAACACTCAGACATACAGACAGACACTTTCGCGTCTATAACATTAGTAGGGATTTAGCATATATTTAGTTCTAAGCAAGCCTAACTTGCTTTAAAATAAATTGTTAAAAACATAGTTTCAAAAGAGTAGTAACTGAGAACTGTACATACAAAAAGTTACATAGTACTAAGTACATATATCATAACCGATTCATCCATAAAGCTAAAATGCCACAGACATACTAGCAACAAATTAGGTACATTCAGGGTTTGAAACGACGAAGATTTGTCATACGAAGTCGCAGGTACAGCTTATATTAGTAAACTATAACAAATATTTCGTCACATCCCTAATTTCGGATCATAGAGTTGAAAATCAAAGGAAATTATTTATATTATGATAGATAGTAAGCGGATATCCCCACATTGAAATCTGTTTATGAAACGTCATTCAAGAATGAACTCTATAATCATATTAAGAATCAGCTGATCCGTGCAACTTCTTCTGCGTCACATCTCCCCCGATTTTGCAACATTTTCATTGATGCTCCGCTCCTATTGGTCGTAGCGTGATGTTATATATGGCTTTAAATGATAGATTTATATCTTACACGATGGTTAGCACTATAAAAAATTTATGTAGGTAATGAAATATAAAACCTTTTTTTGAAGTCAGCTAAAAATCGAATACATCTACTTTGTAATTCCTAGCCATCATTCGCACGAGAGTTTTTTTAACGACGTTAAAAAGCGTTCAAACAACAAATGCATTTCCAAGTACCATAATATGCTCTATTTCCAACGCTCAAAGTTGAGAATGCAACACTGCTTGATATCAAAGCGTCGCGTTTTAAAAACGCTGTCGTGTGAACATATACTTTGGAATGCATTTGTTGTATTTGAACGCTTTTAACGTCCGTTAAAAAAACTTTCGTGCGAATGAAGTGTAGACTATGTAGTAATGGTTTTTTGGTGTGTTGTAAAATCCGTTATAGAAAGATAACTAACAAACTTAACTAGCATTAGGGTGATACAGTTAAAATAAACATAACCATTTCAATCATAACATCTGTCAATAGAAGGGTTACAAGAAACATTTGCTCATTTAAAATAGTTGACTAGAAAAAAGAGATTCAGATTCCAGCGCCACCTACCGGATCCAAATTGATGTATTATACACTAGCTGCCTCCGCGCGGTTATACCCGCGTAGTTTCCGTTCCCGTGGGAATACAGGGAGAAAATATAGCCTATGTTACTCAGTGATAATGTAGCTTTCTAATGAAAAAAGAATTATTAAAATCGGTCCAGTACTTTAAGAGGTTATTCGTTACATACAAAAATACAATTCTTTCCTCTAGTGTAGATAAAAACCTTCCCCATGAAATACTCCGTAATTTGGTGAGGGCCGCATGAAAATCTGTTCAGTAATTTTTGTGTTCATTGCGTTCAGACAGACAGACAGACAGAGGCGGCGGGGCCTTTTATATATATAGATTTAACATGTAATTGTGCCACATCCAATTTAAATTCGTTTCGATTAATTGTCACTCATTGATGTCATTTCCTTGGCGCTCTTCCGTCTCGCTTGCTCATCGTTAATTGTACAAAGATAGAGGGAGATAGACGTATGCAATGTATGAATGAAACATTCTCATTGACTTTAAGGTCAATAAGGTGATTCAACTCATGATGCTATTTTAAGGAGAAGACTTTATAAAGTACCTTTCATTCATTCATTAGGTACGGAGCTATATTTTTATTTTTAAGAGACTAATGTTATTATTGTTAAAGAAATTGTTAAAACTTGTTTTGAAAGGAGTAATTGCTGAGTTTATTGCCGGCTCTTCTCAGCAAAAGTAACCTTCCGAACCGAGCATTAGAGTCGACGTTTCTTAAGTGCCTGTGAAGGCCTAGTTGAATTAATAAATTTATTTCATAAGCCTAGACTACAATAAAATGCAATTAAAACAGGACTAGAATATACCATTTTTCTGAAACATTAAAAACACGATCAAATACTTAATATTTTTCGTAGAAAGCTGTAAATGAATATAGTATAGAAGAGAGACCGGCGTTCCCGGGATTTTTAGTTTTCCCAAGATAAAAGTACCACATGTGTTAAAAGTTTCGTGAAAGAGAACTAACATCCACCCATGACGGGTATGGGTATGACACACAAACTTTCGCATTTATAATATTAGTAGGAAAATATTTTAGTTCAAAAGCTACCCCTTAACCGTTAAGTGTATGCACACACAATCATTTCATTCATACCCACGCTAATTCCGTATGCGTAAAAGTGATGCAAGATGTAAATTAATGGGCCAAGAAACAATAACGCTTTCATAATGATTTATATTATTATCTAAATGTTGGTACAAAGTTACTGTTCCTCGTTTGATAAGAATTGATATTTGTGCTAGTACATTTTCTAGAACACCACAAACAATACTAATATTACAAAGCTAAAGAGTTTGCTTGGTTTGGTTGAACGAGCTAATCTCAGGAACTAATGGTTCGAATTGAAAATATCTTGATTTGGTTGTTTTTTGGTATCAAAATGTTCGTAATATCCTTATTTTTGTAATGCAGAGTACCTATTACATTTCTCCGGAAACACAAGCGAAACCGCGGGCCAAATAGCTTATACTAATATTATAAAGAGGTACTTACTTAACGTTTAAGCGTTTGTGAGTTTGTTCCGTTGTAAGGGGTAATCTCTGGATCTACTGAACCAATTTTCAAAATAATTTCACCAATAGAAAGCTACGTTAATGTGGAGTGTCATAGGCTATATTTTATCCCCGTATTCCCACGGGAACGGGATCTACGCAAGTGGAAACGCGGAGGCAGCTAGTATCACTAATATTATATTTTATATCTGCCCATACATATTTTATTATGCATATTAATTGATGATGGAATGATGATGATTCATGATGTCTTATGAATGGGTGGATGGGTTTTCACCTTACTATAGGTGACGCATCCGTGACCTTGACCCGATCAGCTGAGCTGAACCGGACGTGGGTTTGATTCCCACACATGACAAACATTTAGTTTCATTCATATTTTACATAAAGAGATTTACAAAAGTTCATTTATAAACTTTAAGGTGCAAATATTAAATAAATAAATAAAATTTATCGCTCTTACTATTGGTGAAAACCGTTTAAAAATCCATCGCGGCATCGCATCGTTTAGAAGAAGTAAAGAAACATACAGACAGATAGACTTTGTTTTATAGATACCATACTAGTGGCTCCCCGCGGCTTCGCCCGCGTTCTCGGGGATCTTAAATTTTCCCGGGATAAAAAGTAGCCTATGTTCAGTTCAGTAGTTTTAGCGTGAAAGCGTAACAGACAGACAGACAGAGTTACTTTCGCATTTATAATATTAGTATGGATAGAGGTTTACAATATTTTACTTATGTACCTATTTATTATGATTCATAAATATCCGCGTTTCTATTTACTAACTAGGCTAGACAAAACTACGTTCAAGGTTTCATCAAGGTAACCACTCAAACTATTGAGTGCCAATTTAAAGTTATTTAGACACAATTGTTGTACTGCACTTATTATGCTATTTGTAGAGTTAGATACCTATATTCTTAATAAAAACTTTGTTACCGTATCGATATATAAGTTTCTTTTATCGCCATGGATTTACGCTTAAAAAACACTATACTATTTTATTGAGTGAGAGTGGTAACACTAAAGTTCATCTTGACAAAAAAAAACACAAAACACGGTCACTGAGAGAGGAGAAAATGGTTTTACTATATCTTTACCTATAAAATATATTTAAATAATCAGTATGTAGAAGTAAATACTAAAAAATCTATTAGATTATTTTCTTACAATAAAACATGGCGGATACCTGTCAAAATATAATCCAAAATGTCCGCGGCTCTTGTCGGCAAATACCTTATAGACATCGCAGTCTAAAATCGGGTTCTGGCTGTCGGCATTATTTCTTATAACAACTCTACAATTGACATTTAAATATCAGAACAGTAACATGACTAGGAAATGTCAAATATTACATAAGTACTATTAAAAGCTTGACCAAAATATGAAAGACGTCGCCATGTTGCGGCAGAATTTGGAACTAAAATATTACAAGTACTCCATTAAGAACAGTGATATATTGTACAAGTGGCGCCCTCGGTTCATGTTTTTTTTTTTGGTGGTTCTACAAGTGAAAAGGCATCGTTAGTGCAAATTGTATTATAATCGTTGATAGAGGCATAACATTATCTAAATCATGTAATAGTGGTGATGAAGCAAGTTTTTCAAGATGATTGATGCAGTTAAATATAATGAACGTTTGTTATTTAAATCATTAAATAAACTTAACACGAAAAAATGTATTTATCTTAAAATATCTGACATACAGAAAATGGCGCTGAGCTATCAAGTACCTAGTAAGTAAGTTTGTATGTTTATGACATAGTGATTTGATGTATAATTTATTAAGATTTACTGTAAATCTATACGTATATATAAAGCTGAAGAGTTTGTCTGCTTGAGCGCGCTAATCTCAACAACCAATGGTCTGATTTGAAAAAGATTTACTTCAGTGTTAGATAGCCCTAGATAGTGTTATATAGGCTATATATCATTACGCTACGACGACTAGGAGCGGAGCATAAATCAAAAATGTTGCAAAAACGGGCAAGACGCTAACGAAGTTGCGCGGGTCAACTAGTTGATAGAATTACTATGTTGTTAGGTCACTTATATTCATATAGGTACCAATAGCAGTCTAGACTAAGTTGGTATAATCTGCTTCTCCGTTAGCAGGATGTGTAATAATAAATGTGTGCTCACTGTGCTGTGTTACGTGTAACATGATCCCGGGAGGAAATCTTTCCATTTCACCCACATGTGCGATGAATGGTTGTTTTGTTTTGCATAATCAGTTTTTCTCCATACTGTAACATGCTTTGATAAACGTTATAGATAGTGGATGTGAGAAATTCTTTGATATAACTTAAATAAGGTTTTAATTTAGTAAAGAGTTTATATAAAAAAGTATGAAATACATATTTCAGTTATAGTACGAAATATATATTTCAGGTATTCATCTATTAAAAATCTATGTCGAAAAAGTATGTATAGTTTCGGATATGTTGTTGTAGTGTTTATTTTTCTTCAAACAGGCATACGGTCCCTCCTGATGGGAAGCGGTTACCGTAGCCTATAGACGCTTGCAACACCAGAGGCATTGTTATATTTAAGGAACCTTTGTGAGATTCTTGTTTTAATTTCTTGTTCTGTTTGTCCCCAGTGGATCACGCCAGAAGAATGCGCTGTGTATACCCGAGAGCAGCGCCCCCCCTTGGTGATTCCCCGCATCACGCAGTACAGGCAGCCGCGACGGGAGCCGAGGGTTCAGCATGTACAGTATACCTATCCTGAGGTACGTACCTACTACCTTTGTGGAGCTAGAAGTAGAATAATTTTATGTGTTGGTCGACAAACGAGCAGACGTATCGCCTGATGGTAAGCGATTACCGCCGCCCATGGACACCCGCAACATCAGAGGATCCACAAGTGCGTTGCCGGCCTTTTAAAAAGGAGTAGGTACGCCTCTTTCTTGAAGGTTTGATTTGATTTGAGACGTGTGGCTCTTCAGAGAGAAGCCGTTTTCCCAGGATAAAAAGTAGCCTATATGTGGATCCAGGGTGTCAGCTAACTCCATACCAAAGACGTGAAAAAGTAACAAACATACACACTCACAAATGAATTTATAATTTTAGTAGGACATTATCGCGTTTATAATATTACTTAGTAGGATAAATACTTCTCATAAGAATACACAAATCAATCATTGTTACTTGAAACTGTACTTAACATTTTAATTGGAACGGGAAACGGCACGCGGGAAAGAGAAGGCAAATTGCAGACACGAAAGTCCCAATCATAAATGGAGGTCGTCATGAGTCAAGAAACACAGTGGCGGCCATAGCTGTGTGTTAATTTATCCTATTACTCGTCGTTCATTAACTATGCGCCCGCGCATACAATGTGCTCCACGCCGATCCAATATGGCGGCGGTTGGCGAGCCAATAAAGCGCATCCGGCCGTGGTATTGATTGAATGGACGCGTTTTATTTGTATTATAACTATTATGCGGTATCATGAACACATTTTGCTGTCTTGGAGGTCTCGGTTTTTAGCTAAATAGGAAAGAAAATAATAATTAATTATTACTAAGTTAGCAACACTAGTTTCCACAGCTTTGCGTTGGCAACACCAGGTACCAATTGAGTTGCTGATTCATTAGTTTCTTTTAATGATATTATAGATTACAAGAACCTTTGGAACAAATCAAATGTTTGGTCAACGGTTAATGATTTTATTGAGTACGTACCTACCTAATTAGTGATCAAATATTAATAAATATAGTTAAGTGGCGTTGGCAGCTATGCGGTTAAATTTATTCGAGACTGGGGCTCGAAGTTTTAATTTATATGAACAATTCAAATAATAAATTCACACACCTCCAATCTGATTCCTAACTAAGCAGAGCTCATACAATGGTAACCAAATAGCTTATAACTTTTAAATTCATACTTATATAGATATTTACATAATATAGAGATACTAGAGTAGGTACTAACACTGAAATAATTTCAAGCCGGAACTGTAGTACCTGAGATTAGCACGTGCAAATAAACAAACTCTTCAGCTTTATATATTAGTAAAGATTTTTAAAGCCAATTGGCCAGTCATACATTTTTTTTATACCAAACAGGCATACAGTCCGCCTGACATGAAGCGGTTACCGCAGCCTATGGACGCTTGCAACACTAGGGGCGTTACTCACGCGTTTCCGACCCTGTAAAAATCTCTTCACATTACAGAACAATACCTTAAAAAGAGAATAAACTCAATTGGTAAAACGTAATGACTGATGATCATAAAATGCATTAAGCCAGTCTTCATATTCATAACAATCAAGCATCAAGCGTCAAGCAGCAATCAGCGGGCAGGCAATAAAGCGATAACATACGAATACACTTCCTAACCATTCGACGACCGAACCCCGATAAGGGCCCGCTAGTGTAGGGAACGTACCCTTTTCCGGTTTATCGATGTTCTGGCATATATATCGAAAATGCTGTTTATGATATTTATGTGGTAAAGTTTGCTTAGGACTGAACAGTCCATAATATTTTTGTCGATAAACTTAGGAACGTTACTTTAAATCGAGAGATGTACGAGTCTAAATGTCCCTATTACCATATTTATAAAAGCCACAAATACATATTACCTACCAATATCGTATTTTCCTTAATGATAAAATTGTAAATGACTTGATAATTGGAAGTCACAAGTCGCATTGTCCGATTGCTTCTGCTACCGAGAATTTAAAGACAATGAATTAAATAAATGCTCGTTTTCCTTTATGAACCTATAAGTTCTAGTCTTAGCCACTAGATGGCGTTATGTTGCAATTATTTTTCTTTTAGAGTTTTTTAAAGATGCCTTAATTACTGATTTTCTATTGAATATATTCTTTAAAATATCTATAAATCTATAAATATTATGGTTTTCATCAAAATTAACCTATGATTTGTTTGAAATAAAATCCACTCGACTTTTAAATAACCATATTTGGTCCAGTCTTCACATTCCCCCATATGTTTACTGCAAAATGAGTTTAAAAACTAGAAAAATAAAGTTTATTATTCAATAACATTATGTCATCATAACAAGAATCGTAATAAATGTATTTCAATTATTTACCAGCAAATTTCCTTATTCATTGCACAGTTTTGATGTACCTACAAATGTGACTAAGGCTAAGTAAATTATTGTTATTCCTCTATAGTTTTTAATACGGCAGGATTTGTTACAAACTTGTGTATAGACAAATTATATTATTGTCTATTGCTACTGCTCGGATATTTGATACGTATAGTGTTGTGACGTCTTGAAGATGCTATACGGATCTCATCTCGTATGCGGTAAAAACCGCGTTTTCAATGAGACACTTTTTAGCGTCATTTTTAATGACGTTGCTGGTGTTTTCAGACATTTTACGCACACGAATTGATTTCTTTGGTATTACCCAATTTAGCTAAGGAATTGAATTTGAATTATATTCGGTTTGAAAGTTTTTTTTTTCAGTTCAGGCCTATATAGGGTAATTATGAAGGTTGAAGCTACTAATGTTCCTACCGGCTTGAAACTTGAATTGAGCTGAGAAAAATTGAACATATTTTTTTAACCTTGAAATTTTTTTTTCACACGTATTACAATTCAGAGTTGTTTATTAGTAGTAGGCTTAAAGGCTAATTGATTCACATAAGCAACTAAAACAAAGGAAACAATTATTATTAAAAAATAATTAACAATTTTTTCGTTACTATCAAAACGAGGTAAATTACGATTTAATTACTCAATTGTGTATTTCCACATGAAATGTTGGATTGCACATAATATTTTATCGACACAGTCACAACACTACGGTGGTATCGCGTTGTTCCGCCGCCACTAGACGCACAGCTCTCTGCGACACACCCGTGTGTACACAGACGTATTCCAACTATTAATAAAGTTTTATAACGTCGATACATATTACCAACACGGTTATGTTGTGTGCCCCCAGTGTGTAAATCGTGTAAGAAATGATAACAAACTCGTACACAGTGATATTCAACAGTAAAAGTGTGGTATTTAAAAGTTATGCATGTGTTTAGATTGAAAAGAGGGAAGACATGGTTCAAGGAGGTAATTTTACATATAAATTATATTTAAACATTATGAATCAATTTATGACAGAATCCATAATATTTAAATTTAGCTACAACTTAACAGAAATGATGAGTAGGCCGTTATCTGTTTCAATAGAAAAATGTATAATTACTAGAAATATGTATTCGATGTAATTGGGTTTAAAATTGTATGACAGAGTGGTGCCATCTAGTGAGCAGTGAGGAAAATATAGTTTGTATAGCGTTATCAGACATATTGTCTGGTAGTACATAATTAAATGCATTACTGTATTCTAGTTTAGTAAACATTTAGAATGACACATTTATATATTAAACTTGCCATTACGTAGTGGTGGTCGTGGATTCGGTACCTGGGAGAGGATATACCCTCATTTAATGAAAAAGCCTTAAGAGGTAGTTCTTCTGATGTCATGATGTCTCTATTAATTAACGATTATGATGATTTAAAAACTGAATTGTCAGTCATAATGAGTTTTGATACTTATTGACAGGTCATAGACCTCAAATTCTAATACCTAGAATGATGACCTAACTAAATAAATGCAAAAGTTTGTAAGGATGTATGGATGTCTGTTACGCAATAACGGCTGATGGGATTTATAAGAAACTTAGCAAACTTATAGATTATATTCTAAATTATCACTTAAGGTACTTGTTATCCCGGGAAAATATTCCATTCTCCAGAAATGGGGCGGAAACTAGAATCTAATATTGTAAATACAAAAGTTTATGAGTATGTTTGTTACTCTTTCACGCAATAATGGCTGAATAGATTAAGACGGAACTAGACATGAACATAGATTACATTCTTAACTAGTGGCTCCCCGTGGTTTCACCCGCGTACCCGGGAGATCTTCCATTTTCCCGGGATAAAAAGTAGCCATGTCCTTTCTTAGACTCTAGATCTGTGTACCATATTTCATTTAAATTGTAATCGAAAGCGAGACAGACAGAGTTACTTTCGCATTTATAATATAAGTACCTAACTTTTTATCCCGGGAAGCTTTAAGCTCTCCCAAGAGAGTGAGAGAATCTGCGAGGCGGAAGCTAGTAGTACAAACTTAGATAAATATGACAAGTTCCTGGATCGCTTGTTAAGTCGCATTAAAGTGGTGACCTAAATATCTGTCTTGTTCATTATATGTTGGCTTTAAGTGGTCCTAATAGGGCTACCAGCCTTTTGTCTGTGCCTTTCATTTCGACCTATCCGTAGTAAGTTATATCTGCCAAATCAATCCCTACTTTAGAGAAGAGTGATTTGAAGTTTGATTTGCACATATTTTACCATTTTTACTCTAACTTTTTCTTAATCTGTTTAGAGTTTTGATACTTTTACCAACATATTAAAATATTACTATCCGTTTTTTAAATAAAGGTACCTAATTGTGGACATAAATATTGAATAAAAGTGGTTTAGGTTCAAGGTCACGTGGAACCTTTTTCTACGTATAGGTCGGTTTGTCTGTGGCTTTTATTTGTACATTAAAATTGCTTAAGTATATTTAAAGTAATATACCTTCACTAGTGACTCCTCGGGGTTTCACTCGCGTACCCGGGAGATATTCCATTTTCCCGGTATAAAAAGTAGCCTATGTAAAGGACATGGCTCAGGCTCTGGATTATCTGTGTAACAAATTTAATTTAAATCGGTTCAGTAGTTTTAGCGTGACAGTGAGAGAGACAGAGTTACTTGCATTTTTAATATTAGTATAGAATATGTACATTTCTTAAAAGTCATGGTTAGTGACCCTGACTTTCAAGCCACCGGTCGTGGGTTCGAATCCCACCCAGAACAAACATTTATGTGCATGAACATTGAACATGTCTGTGTGTTCTGCTTCTGGACGTAATTATCAATATAACTACCCAACTAACATTTTGGTAATAAGAATAAGGGCTACATGAGCTGCTTAAGAGGATTTTTGTAACCCAAGGTTCTGTAAAGGCACTAACAACTTGGTGATAAAGCGTTCTGTAACTCTCTTATAACCCTGATTTGGGCCTGTTCGTACGAGAGCTTGAGGCTATTTAATGGTTATAGAGAGTGATAAATAAGTGTTTATTAAGAGTTAGAACAGTGCTACAGTAGCAGTGACTACCACTTCAAGTGTTTTATAAGCTATACACAGGGTATAACTGCAAGCTAAAGTAGTAAACAAGTTATGGAAACCACTTAAATGACTTTTTTGGTAGCAATAAATTTCACCGAAAGCGCTAGCTATTTAAACTGTTTCGCAGAGTTTTACGTTCTTGTTAGAGTCAATAGTGATAGTATTTTATAGCACGCATTCATGTCATGGCGTTTTAATAAAATAATTAAGGTAAGTACCTAAAGTGTTTAAGATTACTGGGTGTTATAGGGATTTAATCACATGCGGCGGTAAGTTTACGGTAACAATATATACTAGTTCTCATCTCATTTTTGAAGCGCCCTAAAAATAAACTACTTTTGATAATTAAATGATGTAAAAAAATACTGCCAGAATTTTTTTTTTCTTTATTTATCTTATTTATCAATTCCTGGAGCCTCCTTAAGATATTTTAATTGAAAATTATGAACAATGTAAGTAAATAATTGGACTAGGAACATTGCAATAAGGTTTTTCTTTCACAATTTTATAGTAGGTATATCTTTATTAAATGGCGTCTTAGTTCTAATTACTTAAGCATCCTGATATCTCTGTTATTCCTCCCGTAGTGATTAAATACTGATACTAAGGTGGATTGCAGAATCTAGCTCTATAGGACTTATAATAAACACTTCTTAGATCCTTATAGCTTTCTTAGTAACTCTTAAGACTCGACAAAACTCGTTAGGTGATATAAAGTATTTGTCTAACTCTTTTTAAGAATACCAGTTGATAGTAAGTGTTAGTAGACACCTGAGTATCACTCAGAGTGTTTAATACTTCTTGAAGCTATTAGAGTAAGACTTCAGGTGTTACAAGACCTTTCACTACCCCAGTAGTCGAACATCACCCGTTAGTAAGTGTTAGTAGACACCTTACAATTGCTTTTATAGGTTTGTGCAACTAAAAGCTATAAGAATAAGTTATACAATGGTTACGATAAACTCCATACTACCGCCTTGATTTATATTTTTTTTATTTATTACTCTTATTCCTCTGGAAGGTTTAATTATTCATAACTAACCCTACTGTAGAGTCGAAGGTTGCTATCGGAGTTCTTATATACCTTAAATAACAGTAAGAGCTCTAAAAAAGGCTGCCGCTAGCACTAAAATGTTTGTTGGGTATGTATTTAAAAGTAGTATATGTAATATATCAGCTATCTGGTTACCGTAACACAAGCTCTGCTTAGTTTGGAATCAGATTGGCCGTGTTAGAAAAATGTCCCAGAATATTTATTTTTTATTGCGAATATGGTTTTGACGACCTCTAAAAGGGTTTATGCAACAATTGTCAACAAAAAATAAGGTAGGTTATATAAATTCTTTTCACATATGAAATATGTGCCATAACTAAACCAGTTAACAGGATAAAAATACTACTTTAATGTACATCATGCAATGTTCATATGATTTATTACAATTTAATTTAATAAATAAAATGTCTAATTACAAGTTTGACTCGCGCATTTAGGTTTTCAAAATAAAGGACTTTTCGTGGGACATACAATCCATTTTCTCGCGAGAACGGCTGATCTGATAGAGATAAAATTTCACACACACTTAGAATATATTCTGGAATAACATATAGACTAGTTTTTATCCTAGGAAAATTTAAGATTGGAAACGGGGATAAAACCGCGCGCCACAAATCAAATATAAACCAAAAACAAATATGATTTTAATTATATAATCCAATTAAATTGAATAGGTTAAAAATGGTTAATTAACAGACAGACACACCAATATATGTGATAAGTAATCGGTTTTCGATAATAGTAGGTACCAAATGCCTCCCACCGGATGACAGACGGCAATTAATTTTCCTCATTCACCAATCATATTATATTAAGAGTAACATCGTAATATTAGGTAATATTAAACCAGTTTAATTTTAAACTAGCTGCCTCCTTGCGGTTTTACCCGCGTAGTTCCCCTTCCCGTGGGAATAAAGGGATGAAATATAGCCTGTGCTACTCTCTGATAATGTAGCTTTCCAATGGTGTAAGAATTTTTGAAATCGGCTTAGTATTTTTTGAGTTTATTAATTACAAACATACACACACACAAGTAAAAATCCTCTTTATAATATTAGGATAGATTATACAGGATTTCCATCCTGTCAAGTTACAAGTGTAGCCATTTTGTTATTCCTAATTGTCAGAATTATACAAATCCATCCGAATGTTTATTTATTTGAATTTGATCTCCATATTCAGAGAGGTGCTCCATATACCCAGTATTTCCAGTATCTGATCACAAGAAACTATGAAGTCTGCTGTAAATTTCTTCGTTCACCTTGAATCATGCTACTCATGTCTAGTGGCTAGTTATGAGGATGATGAACAAGCAACACCTAGGCAAATGGTCACTACATTTTAGTTGCTATAGCAGAGACGTCACCAGGGCATCTTGAGTCAGTTTTTAGGTGAATGTAATTCCACCCTCAAACTGAAACTCTTTACGTAAAAAATAGGGTAGTGATTAAATGAGTCCTTCCTTCTCTTCCAGGACAACATTCCCGAACAGGGATCCCTGAGGTACTCCCGACAGTACAGCAAGCTCCACAACTGGAGCCCCACCTCCGAGAGAAGCCGGGTTGACATCGATAGGAGCTTCAGCAATGCCAACTCCAACAGCCCACCTGTCGTTCGGATCAGCCCTAGATTTGGTAAGAGATATTTATGAGCACATATTCATCTCCCAAGTTTCAATATATGATCCAAATTTAACATGTTAATGTGTAATAGTCTTTGAGTTATAAGAGGGTCTAAAGTTGCTCCAAAAGGTTCATGTACTTAATTTACTTAATGCTGCTCTCCAATTCTGTTAGTTTGAACTTGGCTTGACACGCTGTCACGTGTCTAGATATGGCTTAAGAAGATTCTTAGTACCTATTTCATGTAAACCCCTATCCTTCTAGTTCCAGTATCTAACATTGTCTAACTCCATATAATGAAAATTAAAAAGAGATGGCATCTTTAATCTTGGGTGACTAAGCTTCTTTTAAGTTATGTTATAAGGTAGCTGATTATTGCCTTAGGTAGCATCAATTTATCAAGTGGAGGAACTTTGGAACTTATAAGAAAGCTTTTGGCAGTCGAGCAAATTGAGAAACCCTTAAAAAAATACTCAAAGAAACGGTTAAAAATTTGATCGTTCCGAATTACAGGTGGATCCACAGAGAACTTGCTCATGCCAAATGTCCGTCGGCCGAACCACCTCCAGCTGCCGGCCTCCTCGTCCGGGGACAGCCTCGACGTGGAGATGCGCGACCGGGACCCGGGACACGCCAGGAGTAGGAAGTCCAGGTCGATGGTGGCGCCGAAGAACAGGATGCGATCACCGGTACCGGCTCCCAGGATGCTGATGCAACAGCCAACTGAGGTACTATTGGTGGAATTCTTGGGTCACCGTTTATACCGGATATTATGGAGACATAAAGCTTAGAAAACTACGTTACTATTTATATTAAGCTAACATTTTACTGAAGCATACAAAAGTTTTGAGGAATGTCATAAGAAAGAATGCCAACATTTTTCTGTGACTTGTTCCTATATTTGAGTATTTCTAAATGTTAGAAACTTATATATTTGTTGTGTTTTCGATCAATTCCAAATTCCAAAAAATAGATGCTGACCAAGTGCCAAATGACCTAGCATTTTTCTTACATACCTATTCATAGAAATCTTCGTCCAGACCCAAAATATATTTCATTCAATTATGCAGTTTTTACACCTGATAATAAAGTCGAAATTCCAATAATTCCAGGCATCAACAGTGAATGTAATCATGGAAGGACCGGTAAAGCGCACGAAGTTTGCAGAAAACGGCAAGAAGAGCAAAAAGAACTGGACAGAATGCTACATGACCTTGACCCAGACGGCCGTCGTCTTCTACAAAGACCTGCGGACGTACCAAGCTGCTGTAAGTATCAAGACTACATTATAAAAGAATGGAAAAATGGAAGGGGTAGGATGGTGAAAAATACTTTACGACCTATTTATTCTTAGGCCTAACAAATACGAAACATGATTCAACAAACTAATATGCAGTATTTTTTGCTACAGCTGTTGCAAGAAGCAATCTCATATTTCGAGTTTTGAAATTTTCAGTTTTTTACCAATAAGGTCGCCATTCCATTGCTTCCCAATAATTAACATTTAATGTACCGTATGGTCAAAACCCGCCTATATGAAAGGCCTTTGTCGATGATTAAGTTATCATATTAACACCCAGTTACCGATCATTTAAATGCAAGTTAGAATGGATCACTTTAATTTAGCTATTTTTAGTAGCTACCTACTACATGCTACTACCGAATCCTATAATACCTCTAACCATATCTACATAACTACGTAATTAATTGCAAGGAAAGAAACCGCAATTATATAATTTTATCTATGATCTTAACTCCCTTGGATAATTTTCCTTATTTAAGCTATTATTTAATAATGTATGTATATGTATGTGCAGAAACCAGGTACACCCCCCAGCCCGAGCGCGCGGCTGGAGCTGGCGCTGCCGCTGAGCGGCGCGCTCGTGCTGCAGGCGCTGCAGCCGCACACGCGCAGGTAACACACACTTACACCCGCTGACACATATACAGACACAGGCATATATAGAGTACTAGTATCTCCCTGCAGTTTCACCCGCGTACCCGGGAGATCTTTCACTTTAATTTCTCATTGTTCATTGAGTTGAGTTACTTTCGCATTTATAATATTAGTTCGGATCCTTCATCATTAGAAAAAACTTGGGTTTGAAATTGCTTACTTGTAAAAGTTATAAACCTGGATGGTAAAGACCAATTTTGTAGGAGAGCCTTTATAAATAAATATTAAAATATGTTGTAATGCAATATATTGAATATGAGTAATAGCTACAATAAATATATATTAAACTAAACTCCGCCAGCGTTTTATAAAACATATGAGATCAGACTTTTTTCCGGACTTTATTAACATTAACAAGGTTAACTATTTGGAAAGGCACTTTTAAACTTGAGAACCATCCTTATCCAAACTAGGACAAATGCAGTGATAACCATAAGGTATGGACACCCTACTATAAAGCAATAATAATGTCAATATTTCCAGACACATGCGTTCCCTGGTGCTGATACTGAACCATGACCAGTATCTCATACAGGACGAGTCAGAGGAAGGCTGCAAGAGGTGGCTTCAGGCCATAAGGAGTGTTATTCAGTCTTTGGTAAGATTCATTTTCGTTTAAAATAGTATTTAGTTTATCAGAAGCCACTATTTGATCGGCAGTATACAGCTAGATGATTTTAGTCTTAGTGGGTACAGAGTAGAAAGTATCTAATTCTAGACTGAGATTATGTTAGTATTACGAATTTTTGTTAGGATTACTTGCTGTTTACATGTCGATAAACTAATAAATACTACTTTAAAATGCATAGTAAATATAATGCATAAAGAGATAAGTAGTTAGAAACGTAGTTTACCAGCTATCTATCAAAGTACAAGCTCTGCTAAGTTAGAAATCACATTGGCCAAATAAAGATTCTAATTGATACTTATACCCAGATGACTATTACTAAGTAAGCTTATCGTATATAGCTTTAGTGTTGCTATAATAAAATTAATAGACACTCATATCCACAGCACCCACACCCACACCAGCACCCGATGGCTGACGGGTACCTAACTCCTCAGAACCAGAGCAGCAACACAGATCTCGAGAGCCTGAGCCGTACCCCGCCCACGGCCAGACACAAAAACAAACAAAAAGGTAAGACATGCTAGGTAACTTAACTTACACCTTTACACCCGCTGACACTTTTACACCCATTTGCACCAACGAGTTTAAACTTATACCTAATGGTACATCATGTATATCAGAAAAGGGAGACAATCGCTTTGCGGATAGTGGTGTCTGACACTCAGTTATTATGAAAGGTGTGATAAAGACGACGCTCTACAAGCCAACACTATATGTCTCTGTCCCTCTTCAGCTCGATATATTTTTACCACCGCGTTGCTGTACATGTGATGATTTAAACATCTAGTCTAAATATACCTGTCTCTCTTTCTTATTTTAAATATATATAGACCAAATTGGTTTAAACTAAGTTTAAAATTTGGTGCAAGTAGGACTAGGCTTTATCTCGGTTTAATAAATATTCGGCAATATTTGGCAGGTAAGTGAGTTCGTATTTTTTAATAAATGTTGTATTAATTCAGAGGGAAAACAATATTTATAGATTGAATACCCATTTTGTGGGTCAGAGAATCTTGAGCGTTGTGAGTATTCACATAATCTTAATAAAATTGTAAATTACATAATATAGTATGATACCTCAAAATATATACTTAGACATAGCCTTATTTCTATTTTTCACCATTTATGAATTAGTATGAACAACTGAAAACTCATGACCATTTATGGTTCGGTGCGGCGCCTGAACAGCGCCATCTAGCGGTTTGAAAACAAAAGCAATCTAATATTATATTTACCGAGTTTCTGCGTTGACCAACCAATTCCCAGGAAACTGTAAACATTAGTTTTTCCTTATATATAATAAGGTAAACTTTGACCGGTCGAGTAGGCGTTTGTTTGTTTGAATCTGTTTCATGGTCATTATTTGTATTAAATTCAGTTGACATTTATATTTTAAGGGGATAATTACTCTAGTGTATTTATAGTTTAAAAAGGATTAAGAAGAATTGTGATTTATTAGTTTAGTGTAGTTACAATGATCTGTGGATGCATATCTAACGGATATGGGAGTTTGAGTGTGTGTAAGAATTATGTTTTAACAAGTTATTTCATTTTATATGTGGGAGTGAAATCTTATGTGTGATATTTGAACCATTTCGATGGGCGATTAAAATTTCTCGTCTGCTTTTAATTGGTTTATCATTCGATCTACATTTTGGTAGTTTTAACGCAAGTATATTTTATTTAAAGCGACTTCAAAATGAAGGAAGGTTATTGTTCCTATTGTTTCCTGAATCTGACACATTTAAGAACTTTTTGTGCTTAGTGTTTAGTTACTTTTATTACAATAGATAAGACTTTATATCACTATGCTATATCCAGACAAAAAATCACCATGACGATATTTTTTTTTAAAAACGTTATGATTTCATAATCAATCTTATTGTAATAACAAGATAAAGTGTATTTTTAATATGTAAGCTAAAACTAAAACAGGGGTATGGTAGGAATAAAGTAATTTAACAAAGAGTCGTTAAAGTTAATTTAATTGATTATGTAGTTGGGCATTTATTTCATCTATTGTAGTTTGTACCAAAAATCAAATCGAGGCACTTTTTCCTTATTGACAATTTGATATGTGACTATTTATTTGTATATTATCAATTTTATAGCATCTGAAATTACATTTAATTCATAGTTTGACGTCAATTGGTCTTTGTATGCGGTTTTAATAACAAATACCTAAATGTTTTTGCAATAACAATATACAGTATATACCTATACATTATAATCATAGTTATGTACCGTAGCTTTTGTTACGATTTTTGTCTGCAAATGCGGACTCAGAACAGCGGCCTTTTCACAAAGTCATAATTGAAATATTCTGGAATAGGACTTAAGTTACATTATAATACAGGAAATAGTGAATTTCCGTGAAATCCCTGGACAAAAGATAGTATTTCATAAACATATCAAACTCTATTGAACATTGGAAATAGCCCGGAATGATAATTTAGGTCCCTTTGTTTCTACAAGGATATATAGGTACCTAAAACAATAAAGATACACCTACTATCTTTGCTTATCGCAATTAATTGTAGATATGCAATTTGTGGCGTACAGTTGGGAATCAATAAATAATTTTTTTGTTGATTATTTTGCAAGTAAAAATATAAGGGTTACTTCTAAAATAATGTTTAAGGGCAATTATCGAGAAAACATTAAAATTTTGTGCTGTGTAAAACAATTCAACTTTTTGTCTAAAATTTTTGTCCATTTAAAATTCTATTGGAATACTTTTTGTTACTTTACTACGCATCTAACATAGGATCTGAATAATATAGAAGACATGAATAATAATTTATCAACGATTAACACCGTACATATCGTTTATCTTTGCAAACAGATATCGATATTGATTAATGCCATAATCTGTCAGTCCTGTGCGAACTTCGGAAATCGGTTACTGTCTATGGAAAATGTTGACTAGAATTCTGTAGGTACTGAATATTTAACTATAAAAAGAGACATGGAATTTCAAATGATAGAAGCAGTGTCACATTATTGGATAAGTGATAGTGAAGTGATGAGTAGACCAAAGAAAAGTCCAACAGAGAAGGTGAACAGCTCGAAGCTGCACCAATCAAAGATGAGGTTCTTTGGATCGCAGAACTTTCTTCACGTTAAACGTACTAAAACTTAATTAGACTTAATATTAACGGTGTTTTTCGTATAATAGATAATTTTATTGCTCGTATGATTAAGGATTTCTTTATCTTCACAATAGAGTAAGAAAGAAAGGAAATTTATTTATTTGATAAGCACAAACAAAACATAAACGTACAAATACAATTTATGTCGATAGAGAATAGAGTTTTGTGCTCTCAATTTATGAGGAATACTTATATAATTGTTTTCTTTGTTTATAGTACGTTAAAAGTTTCACATTTCATTGTTGAATTATCTACTTTGCCAATTTTAACTTGTGCTATTTATATCCATAGTAGGTATTTACAAGACAGCAAAGCTCGAATCTGATTTTAAGTTTATAATTAGCGATGTGACAAGGATTTGTTATCTTACTTTGATATTTTGCATTCGATAGTCATTCAAAAGATAATAAAGACAATATGCACGCCATATTTGATAAATCTTTGCTTAACAATTTGGAGCACATTGCCATGTGTGTAAATTTGTGACTTATAGTAAAAATTTGTACGTATGAAACTGCATGTATTGGTGAAAATAATAGATTTGATGTTTGGGTTTCGAAAATAGCAGAATCTTCTGTTACGGTCATGTGTGTTTCTGATACCGGATCGATATTGACGTTAGCTAATCGTTGTATTAACAGAGCTATCTTTATCGCGGCCAACGCGGTATCTTATCTCATTTATCTTACATCGAATTGACGAATTCAGTGTTGGTACATCTACGTGGTAAATTAGATTGACTGTCTGAGAAACGTTACACGTTTGTGAACAATGACGCGAATGTAAAGTAGTGGTCGTTACTAAAATTAAAAGTGTATATAAATAGGTAAAGGAGTAAGATTTAGAATCTACATTTCATCGAAAAGGTAAATAGATGAAAATATAGTTTTAACTCCTGATTTATCGTTATTGTGTACGTTTTGGCCTACCAATGCCTTTTATATGTTCCTTGTGTGTTTAATATTTCTCATGATTATTTTTTATAATCAACACCTATTTATACCTACTTTTCAAATGATCATCATCAATGAACTGCTATTAGGAAAAATAAGATCACCCGTTCACAAATAACTAAAATACAAATTCGTATATATATCATTGCCTACATAAAATCCTTAAACTAAGCACGTATGCTATAAATAAAATATCTTATGTTTGAAATAAACTAATTTATATTCTGTGTCTTATTTACTTTATTTACAGATAATAATTTTTGGTCTGAATTAAAGGGTTAACATAAGCTAAGTGTACATACCAAAGAATATACAATATTAACAGAATCTTGCCTGGTTTCGGCTTTGGTATAAGTTGAATATTTTGCTGGTTCATGGGATAATTTAACATTCATGCCAACTGTTTCTCAGCCTTAATCTCTTGCTTCAACATCTGTCCTTTATCTTCCATTTATTAGTGTTTCTATAACTTGCTCTACTATGTTTCTCTTATTGATTCTTTCAGCCGGTGGTAGCAGCAACGAAGATCTAACTGACGCACCCGAAGCATCAATTCAGAAATCACACGTGAAGAGTATATTACGGAAATTCTTCGCTAAGCGCCCCCCCATGGAGGTCCTTGTCGGAAAGGGCATCTACCAAGGTTCGGAATTCAAAAAATAAACATTGGTGTTTGATGCTTTGTAAAAAATATTTGCACAAGTAGTTCTAGATGGAGGTATAAACAGTAGTTTATATTTTAACATTGTGTGGTGTTCTTAGATCTTGTTAGTGGTTAATTTAATTCACATACCAGTAGGAAGGAACATATGAGACTGTAATTTGAAAAGTTACAATCATCTGCATTGGAACATGTAATCATAGAAGTTATTCAAATAACTCATGATATCGTGTGGAATAGAATAGATAATGTTGAACTAGAAGAATAGAACAAGGTAAGTCGTAATGTAGTTTAAGCGTGCCATGTAATTTTCTATACTATTAGAATTGTAAAACAAGTATTTTTAATAATGGGTGTTTTATTTTACTTTCATTTACTCCCGCTATTCCTATGGTTAACGGTATTTAATCGTAGAAAATTATAGTAGATTTGTATTCCAAAAATTTTAACGGTGTGTTGGTTTGAAACTAACAATAACTTAGTTTTATATAAGTTTCGTCTGGTGTTATCTAGTCTGTAATTATATCTAAATAGGCATAAGTTTATGTTATATTAATGATATTTTGAATAATTTTCATAGAAACGATTAGATGACATAAGAAAGTCATCCAGGTAAAAAAATATTGATTGTAGGTAAAATATCATAATAGCATTATGTTAAGTTATTTTTGGTGATGATTATGGTTTTTTTTGGTAAATAGTTCAATTATAAATATAAAAGATATTTTGTTTTTAATACTTGAGCATTTAATTAATCGTTCTACTTCGATTTGTTAGTAACCATTACATAGTGCAAGAATTTTTTTTTGTATATTGACTTACAGGCATAATTAATCAAAAATCTCATAATAAAATTAAAATTACTTTAACGAATTGAATTTACAATGAACTGCGTGACGTTTTTTTAGTTTTATTGAAACTAACTGACGGTTCTATTATGATGAGGCTCTAAATGGTACTTTAAGTAGGTAGTTTGAAGATTTTTTTCATTGTATGGTACACTGTTGCACTCTATTTGCACTTAATCCATTCCATTTAATACTATATTTGTATACTAAACTATTTATACAACTACATAATATATGATAATTAATATATAAATCTGGATATGCATTTATATTGTCAAGTTTATAAACTTAAATAATAGTTAAGTTTATACATATACATGAATGTATTGAGAGTATTTACCTGCAATTCGTCATCTAATAGTGGTGTCTCCCTTCCTCAGATGAGCCGGTGTTCGGCCGGAAGCTGGAGGAGGTGTGCCCGCCCACCAGCCCCTTCGTGCCGGAGTTCGTCGTGAACTGCATCAGTGAGATAGAAAGCGACGAAGACAACATGTGTACCGATGGACTGTACCGAGCCAGCGGTAACTTGAGCCAAGTACAGAAGATACGGTTAGAAGTGAGTACTCCTATCAGAATTAACCTTGAAGTATGTTGTTTTTTCACCTTTGGGTTCTAATCCAATTACAAGTTCTTGTTTATGGCTCCATAGAGTCGATAATTTTGCCAGTGTCTTAGTTGTAGCGTGGGAAGAGACAATCGTTTAAAGCAAAGGCCTATTTTTTATCTATGTTAAGTTTTAGTGAAAGTACCTACTGTACTCTTCTTGAATCCTACATCTGTAGATTGAACTATGGATCATTTACTAGATACATGTATTGCAAATGTGACTTAGAATCATTGATATATGAGAGTCTAAAATAAATTGTGAAAATTCCAGATTGACCAGAACAACGTGTCAGTGATAAGCAACAACACGGACGTCCACGTGCTCACCGGCTCGCTGAAGCTGTTCTTCAGGGAGCTGAAGGAACCGCTCATACCCTGCCGCATGTTCGACAAGATTCTTGCTGCTTGCTGTAAGTATTTATTTCATATTGGCCTAGTATTTGGGTATAATTTCAAATAGAATAAAATGAAAATCTGCTAAAATTAAATTGTATAATATTGTAGGTACGAAAAATATAGATAACATAATCAAAGATTTTAATCATGATAATCATTCGTTTACAGCCATAAAACCGAAAGAAGCAAAGATTAAAGAGTTCCGGGAAATCATACAAGCTCTGCCACCGTGCAATAGAGATACACTCAAGTATCTATTGGAACATTTACTAAGGTAAATAATATAGCTATTCTTTTATCAAAAATTATCGACAGTGGCCCACCACTTCGATTTCCATACATATAATGTCCGTTTGTTAGTCAGTATGTATTTAAAAGTAGTAGGTATATCAGCTATCTGGTTACCATTAAACAAGCTATGCTGAGTTTGGAAGTGTAAAAGAAGTACAAAATAAAAATCAAGTATTTAATGATACAAATTTAAATTTCCAGGGTTACAAAGCGCAGTGAAAAGAATAGGATGCACACGGCTAACTTGGCCATAGTCTTCGGGCCGACCTTACTTTGGGCACCAGCTGAGCATCCCAACCATACAGTTCTAGTCGACTGCATACAACAGAACAATGTTGTTGATATACTACTCAACGAGTTCAATGAAATATTCACAGACGACGTAGTCAAAGGGAAGAAAAAGGCGTGACTGCACCAGCCGAAGGTTCCGGATAAACTGAACACCTGATCTATTGATTGTAGATCCATTTTATAGAAAATTACATTACATAGTTAATAATAACACATGATTTAAATAAGTACATACCGAAAGGAACTGGAAAATATAGCTATTTAGTAAATTTAGTCCAGTCATTCAAAGATTAAAAGTCAGGCTATCATCAGATAACCTCATTTAAGTAAACTCAATATTAGATCTAGGAATGTAATAAAAATGGATCGAAAACACAAGCAATAGTATCGAGAGGCCAATAAAATTTCGGAAAGTGAGCTGTGGCGGACTATATCAAGTGCGAAACGAGTGCTTACAGCATTTCGGGTACATATTGTATATTTGGACGACGTGATGACTGCGGTGGACTTGTGCAATCAAATGTGATTAAATCCTGATATCTCTGTTGATACAAAAAAATTAATGAAGTTTATCTTAAATTTCATTACAATTTGTCCAATTTGTTTTTCAAAACCACATTGTGTTGTGAACGTGAAGCAATATACAGAAAGACTGTCAGAGGCTCTAGGAATAATAATATATGAATATAAATAAAGATATATTTAGAGAGTTATATAGAAATTGTGTGATGTAGGCATTGAATTTTCGATTGAAACGTTATTTTTTGGGGCCATGTTTTGTATATAATCCGTGTCCTACATTCTAATAGTTCAGGCTTAAAGCCACGTTTTGTATTTGTGCCTTAAGCTAAATATTCATCAGAGATGATTACTTCATTTTATGTGATAATGTAGGAGTTGTTATAAGTTTAATTTTGTTGTATTAACCTTTATGTAAATATGCTTTCAAATGTGACGGTCTAGTCCTTGTATCCTATAACTGGACTTTGTTAATAACTAAATAAAATCAGATTAAAACATGCTTTTTCCCCCTTTTTAAGAATAAAATACTCAGAGTAAATGAACACCAATATAAAATATAATGTAAAATTTTGAATAAGCTAGTAACCAAAGTTTTGTATTTTTGGCTGATAGAGTAAATAAATATATTATTAATATGTATAATTATTATTGTTGTTATAGTTCTTAAATGATTATATTAACGCCAATAATGCTTGGACATAGTAAATGAGGTTACATGAAATAAAACAAATTATTTTAAATTATGCTTTTATTTTTATCCAACGCAACATTATGCAGCGAATAAAAGTACAGTGTTTCTATTCGCTAGTTACGGCTGGTCCTAAGTGAATCCATCGTTTACTATTAAGATCTCCTACCTATTGATCTAGGTATTTCAGTCAGCTTTTGGGTCACAAATAACAATACTTACCTACTTTTGGACGAAACTTGCTTGTGTCACTATCTTGTGTATAATAATTTACACTTCTTTTTTGAAAATTTCTACCTACCCATCTATTTATTTTATTTATTATTTATTCTATTTATTTTGTTTCTGTCGGTATCAGAATGTAAAAATTACAGAAAGTTGATAAATTAAGGTAGTTATCGATATTTTAAATTGACGCTGACGAAATGATGATGGGCTAAAGTTTAGAACAAAAAAAATACTAAATTTCATAATCATATTGCCGACTATCGACCTTGTAACATAAGGATGTGTATGATTTTAGTAATTTACACATTTAGATACTCAAACAGTTGTGTCGGATTTCGATCCGTACATTCCATTAGATTTGTTTACCATTATCATGAAGGCATTGCTTTCACGTAATGAACATTAAGTGCCGTGGGTGTGTTCCATACCTATCGACTATGAGGTTAATTGTACTAATTTAGTAAAAAATTTATATTATGTTTTTGTCTATATAAAAAGTCAGTTTGTCTAAATAATGTTTTATATTTTGATAATTTTCTTTTTCATGTTTGACATGCCCATGGCTAGAACGTGGAAAAAGCGTTATCTTTTTTGGCAACTATCTGTTAGACAATATCGAATATATTCAAAATCTTACTTGGAGACAGTGAAAATGGGGCTAAAACTTTCTTAAATGGAAAAAAATCAAGAATATGGTTAAAGACCTAAATTCATAAATTTGTCTAAGGGGTTACAATAAAAACACGATAAATAATGCCAGTACTGTAATTACGTAATCAAATTTTACAGAAGATAACATCTGTTGTTCAACAGTTTATCTTTTTTCATAATTTCTTACGCAGTCTTTTATATTTTTTTGCTGTACTCGATTCGGACAGATTATTCACAAAAACACATCGCAATAGGAATGTTTTTTTTTACAATAACAATATGAATCCAAACAAAACATGATGAAAACAATATTTATAATATTAGTTACACCTACTTAGTAATATTATTACATCTTAACAAATTAATTCTACTGCACATAATATTAAAAATATTCTCATGTTAGTTACTTACGAATGGTAAAAAAATAAATGACGTTAAAAAAACTTACAATTAAATCTGACAAATTAATATTGAAAGTAAAAATTACATCGTAAATATATTAGTTAAAATTTAAAATTAACATGGAATATTGCAAACAAACAATTTCATTATTCGAAGTCAAATAATATCTACAAAACATTTATGTAATTTAAAAATTAACCTAAAATTAAAACTTAACATTATGGTTGTAAAGGAAAATCAAACAGCTGTTTTTATTTACGTATAAATTCGATACTAATGTATATTTATTTTACTATTTTTGGAAGCAAATTATTTAAAAAGCAGTCATTTTCTATTGTTACTTTATTTAACTAAAGCTGTTTAGTATTTTCGTTTACATACCTATTGCGTAAAATTATTTTTCTAAAGCTACATGTAAAAAAGCTAAAATCGTCAAGCTCATATTTTTATCTTGCAATGCATCGATGGCAGGACATGATGGGAAAACAGATTTCATTAAATTATATTTGCGAAAATGAAAACAAAAAATGCAAAAACCATATAGTTACAATGGACGGTAGATTGAAGAAGTAGAATAACTATTTATTTAAAAAAAACATCGTAAAAATACGGATGGAAAAATTCGATAAATTATTATAGAAGCAGAGTTGCACTGAACTTATTCTTTCCAAGTTATTTAAAAAAAAAAATATTTGCTGAGTATCTTTCCGTTTCTTCTCAGTTTGAGGTGGACCCCCAAGCGATCCTGGAATCTAAATATTGCCACATAGCTAAAACATTAAAATTACTGCATTATTGTATAAAATAATTTTTATCATTTTTGGCTCCCATGTCTCATGTCATCGATCAATGTATTTTTGTATAAAAAAAAAAATAACAATCTACACATTTCCTACAACAACATGTTGTACAAAAATTTCCTCAGATAAATATACAAATATGTAAAAAGTGCATAAAATGTTCCAAAAATGTGTTCTCAACCACCGTTCCATATTGTTTATTCCGCCACTAATATCAATTTATATAATATATATAAATCACTAACAATGTTGCAAATAAAGAAGAATAATGCCTACTATTAATATTTATAGGACTTATTCGTCACAACTACGTACTTTTATAAGCTCTTCTCAATCATCGAATGATTAAAAAAAATATTGTGGCAGACATCTTGGTGGACACTAAAAATAAAATACTTCGTATATATTTCAAATTATAGTCTACAAGCTATCTAGAAAGCAAGTAGTTAATTAAGGTGTAGCAAATCAATTTCATGCTGAGTTTCTTCCCGGTTCTTCTCATCTCAATTATATCTGACTGAAGTAGTATTCAGTCGTGTTGACCTACAAGCCTTCTTGTACGCCACAAATGGTTTAATTTTACCCCCAATTCCTCAAATTAATGTCGTAAACAGTTATGGTGTTATATTAGCTGTAGTAAAATTGACCTTGACTCAAATGTAAGCCCTTGGGAATGTCAAAAAAAGCACAACACAAATTAATCATTTTTAGAACCCTCATGGCTCGGCACGCACAACCTTTCACTTTTCATAAGTTTCTTCACAATATACGACTATAATCAATATTGGAATAAGCTACCCTTCAAATAGCCCTTAATATCGATAAAACTTTGCAATTTACTGTTTCTATGTCTAAAGTTAACTACCCCATAAAGTTAACAGACACGTTGCGTGCAAAAGTCAGCAAATTAACTGACAATGACTATTCAAAAACTTGCAAAATTGTACTCACAAAACGAACAATCAAAAGTACGGATCGAAACACCTCAAAGTCTGCCACAATATTTCTTTTAAGTTCTCTCTTTACATAATCAAGTTATCGGTCTTGGAGTAACATTGCTTTTTTCACTTGCCTGACCTCAAATTGCTTTTTGATAACATTTTACTTACTTTTAAAATACTACGAAACGTTTGTGTTAAAATCACAAACCCACTTCAAACTAAAAGAACGACCAAAGACAAATGAATTATAGCTAGTTTTTTTTCCCTTATTAAACTTATGGTTTCTGATCTATATTTATGGTTGTGTTTACAAACAGCCACTACAACTTTAGCAGCTGTTTCTAATGATTCTGTAAATTGAAACGACTAGCTTTATTTATGTGTCTGAAAGGAACCCAAGGCGATGAGGCTTCGGCCTTGACTATGGTATGTCACGCAATATGGTAATCAGCTTGTCATCTATTAATCGTGATACACCCTCGTTTTATTGTGATTTTTGCTCATTTATTAAGCTGGAGAAAGACTTTTTTACATAGATTTATTACATCATCAATTTGTTTTTTTTTCGTATAGGCAAGTAATCAAACTGCTTTTTATCGGCTTCTTACTCAGATCATAAAACATTCTTAGATGTTTCAGATCTTTAGGAGTACCTAAGTAAATTATCTAGGAACCTTTACATGGAGTTTTACTCCCGAAGCTTTTAAACGATATCCAATCAACAAAATGTAGCGCAAACAACGCAGACACATTAATCAATTAAGCAATCTACATAATAATAGCAATGTTACTACGGCCGATCCAATTAGCCAGCCCTACATTACAACCTGTATTATTTAGTATACATTCGCGATATATCCAAGCGGGGTATCCAAGGAAAACAAAACGAATCTCTCAAAACTAATTAGGAACATTTTAATACAAAAAAACAAAGAATAAAACAACTAATCTTACAATCTAATTAACATTTCGCTTAATTCTCTCCGTAATATTAAAAGCACAATCAGTCAATGGCACCAGTGTGTATAAAACTAGTCTACGGGTGCTATATTTCGTCTGAGTCTGATCTTATAGAGTCATAGTTGGACGTTTTGCTCCTCAGCATCCTTAGGAACGAGCCAACGGCGAAGATTGTTCTTCTATGTCGATGAAATATACCCTGATACAATGCTTCACGCAACGCCTTCCTGTCGTCCGTTATAGACGGCTGCGTACTCAGCGTTATGTCCGAATGAGCCCCTATAGCCTTCTGATGCCTCAGACTGCCGTGTTTCTTCTCCAATGACTTTTGATTCGGTAGACTCATTGTAGATTCTATCGATGAATTCTTTGTTTTTCTCAAATTCAGTATCTTTTTACCGGATGATTGAGTCTCTGAGGTAGACCGAGTCGGTGCCAATTTCGATCTGTGCAAGGGATTGTTGGAACCTTCCGGATGGACCATTATTTCGACGGACTTTTGACTGATCGCGCTGGAACGCGTCAGGGTTCTTTGCGACGTGGTAGGCTCTACTTTTGGGACCATCTCGTCCTTGGGCATCGATTGCTCGCCTTCTATTGCAATCATTTTGAATGGACACTTGTATATTGTTCGTTGATTAAATTGGTTCACATCATCGGCGGTCGGGACTCATCAATGCTATCAATGGAGGGCACGGTCAAATGTATGACGACGTCTGAATTGTCGGGCAGATCGCTTCTGCCGCACCCGTCGCAACAATTACTGAATGTTATCGTTGGTACTTTAGCATCGCTGTCTATTTTGACGGTATTCAAATTTTGTGCTAAACAATCCACGCTGGCTTCGTTCGGAGAGTTCTGTCGGTCATCGGAGTTTGCGCTCATGCTCGGTGCGAGCCATTCTCCGTCGTCTCCTTTATCTACGTCTGGCGAGGGGCCGAGGTCATCGCGGCACGGGGAACAACCCTCACCGTTCACGTGTAAACCGATCAAATCGGTTAAATTAACTTTAAAGTTCTTATTACGTGTCGATTGTTTGTTTGTGTCAGTAGCTCTCACTTCGTCAGCGATTATACGGTCAGTTATGGTTTCGACTTCCTTTCTTAATGCTCGATCGTCCTCGTAAAATTCGGACAAATCCTGAAGGTTTTCGTACCAGTTTTTACCTAGTAAGCTCCCCGGTGGATCTTTGCTTTCCTCGGCGGCCGCCTGACGGTATTCGTCGATGAGAGGTCGGAGGGAGTCCTCGTGCTGCTGGAAGAGGTAGTGGTAGGCTTGACTCACTGCGTAGAGGGAGTAGGAGGAGCGAGGCCTCGGGTGCACCGATGCGGATGTGTGCGCCGCGACGCAACCGCGCCACACGTGCCTCTGCGCCCGCTCACACAGTATTGCATTAGAATTAAGAATCCTTTCAAAGTCCGACACTTGCTCGGCTTCGCTGATCTGCAACAACAGTTTGTTTTCCGTCTCCTTCCCGCAGCGTGTCTGACACAGCCTCTTGTTGTCGCCGACCTGTTTAGGAGGATTATGATACTTAGTCTTGTTTCTATCGATCGGCGTCGTATTGCATAAGTTCTGTGGCTGTTTGGAGGTTGAATGCCTAGGTTTCGGATTGTCTGCGTACTTCATAGGTATGGAGAGGGTTTGTACGGAAATGGCGCACGGTACTTTTTCGACTACTTTCCTATTTTGTTGTTTGACGACGACGTTATTGGTTTTGCAGCGACGTCGTTTGGGGTCCGTCGACTGAGGTCGGCGGTGGAAATATTGTTTGTCGGAGTATCGGGAGCGATTGGGGTCGGCGCTCCGTACGTCGCGGCCATATTTGGATCGCGGGCGTTCTGCGAGGCAGACACTTTTGGTCCTGAGTGGGAGTTCGCGGTTCTCCCTTGGGACTTCGGCCAATTTAACCGAAGGGTTGTATCGATTGTAAAGTTCGCGGGAATCGTCTGTCATGGGCGAGACGAGCGCTGGCTGTGTGCGGTCTCGGCCGACTGCTTGCGTCCGGGCCGCTCTCTCCGCCGAGTCTAGTGAGCGCAAAAAGTAATTCATCGAGGTAGCGTGCCCGTACCGATCGATCCAATTATTCCAAAACGTCGACGAAATAAAGATGCGCATAAAATTTGGCGAACGGACGACTCACGGTTGTGGTAAACGACAGTTTTATAACGTTTTCGTGATTCTTTCTGTGGCAGAGCGCGGTTTACGTAACTTTTTTGGGTTCTTGTAGGTAGGGTTACCCAGTCCACACGTGGTTAAGTGGAGCGAGAATTGAAAATGCGTGCAAAATATTATGTTGAACACGCGACACGCAGATTTACACTATAATATTGAATTCATGTTTTGTTTACTTGGGAGTTTATTAAGTTTGATGTAGCACATGGCATATAAGTACTATTAATATTATAAAGATAAGATTTTTATTGTTTATTTGTTTCTAACGAATTGGCTCCGAAATTATCATATCACCAATGGAAAGCTACATAGGCTATATTTTATCCCCATATTCCTACGGGAACGGGAGAAACCGCGCGGCGTACCTCGTCGCAACATAAATCGCATTTCTACCTGCGTAGTAAACTAAATTGACTAAAGAAATAAAAATAGACAACCCTTCTCACCTTCAGTTCAGTGCATAGACCCCGTAGTGCAAAACATTCATAAATATTGCTTTCAACTCTAGTAGATAAACCGATGCAAAATTATGATAATGCCAGTCTGTATCACAAAAGGTATCTTTTCATATAATTTTAGAGTTTAGTTTCACCTGTCATATGAATGCTCAAGTCTGGATGATATCAAAACTAAATTCAGCTCGCTTTGATTACGTTGAAATACCTTTCAAGGCATAAATTCTGTTTAGATTACTTAGATTTAAATTATTGGATGCATCCCGGAAATTGAACGTTTATTTAAATGTGACGAGATAACGATTTCTATGTATTTTGGCACACACATTAATAGATGGTTAAGGGTTACCAGCTATTTATATATAACTAGTGGCTCCCCGCCGTTTTGCCCGCCTACCCGGGATATCTTCCATTTTCCCGGGATATAAAGGAGTCTAGACTATATGTGTACCAAATTTCATATAAATCGGTTCGGTAGTTTTAGCGTGAAAGCGAGACAGACAGACAGAGTTCGCTTTCGCATTTATCATTTTAAGTATGGATTGTTAGAATATTTAAAAATACCTTCACTGGCTAGAATAGTGACGATGTTCTAAACGGCTGAATAGACATTGTCACTAGAGAAAAAAATAACGAAAAAATTTCTGAAAAACCCCTTTCGATTAAGACACCTGTTATTATGTTAAATTAAAAAAATATTTAGGTATTCAAATCAGTTCTTTTGTGTAGCGAATATTTTTTTTGTTATTAAATGGTTTCCACACGAGTTTCCTTCACCGAAGTCAAGAACTTACACAGGGTCTCTTTTGTCATATAATGGCAACACAAACGTAAATGTCAAGGTTGATCTCAATGTTGCCATGTGGAAAAATTCGAGGAAGTACAGCAACACAATAACAAGAAAAATGAAATGACGCTGTAAATACGTTCTCGAGTTTGTTTACTATCAGAAATGTAAATATAACTTTCAATGTAATACGTAGGTATGGTATGCTTTTTATTTTTATGTTCTCAGTTTATTTGCTTACGAATCTTACGATCGGTAAAAGATCTGGCTTTAGTATTTATACGGGGATGGATTTTATACTTGGCCAGATATAAATCCTTTGTTATACATTAAAAACAGATCGTCATTTGGAAGTCAAAAGTACCTAAACTCAGACTTCTTTATGCGGAAATATCATCTCAAACAAAGCAGAGCTTGTGCTTTTGTAACTAGATGGCATATATTTTAAGAACATACATACTACACATATACAGTGAAGGATAAACCCTTAAACAAATTAAGCAATTGCCTAGGGCATCACATCTGGGAGGGGCACCAAAAGAAGCACAACTTTTAGTTGACATAAGGACAGGGGGCCCCATGGGCGTGGATTACTTAGGGCATCAAGAAGTCTTAATCCGTCACTGCACCTATACACGAGACCTTAAGACTTGTTCATGGACACAAATGATTTGCCTGAGCAAGATTCGAACCTACGACCAGCGGATGCAATGTCAAGGTTGCAAACACCAAGTCATCCGTATAGTAAGATGTAGGTAAACAAAATTTGTACCATACCTAGTGAGGTTCGCATTTATAATATTAGTATAGATAAGTGAATCTATACTAATATTATAAATGCGAACGTAACTCTGTCTGCCTGTCTCGCTTTCACGCTAAAACTATACTGAACCGATTAAATTTGGCACAGTTTAGAGCCTGAGAAAGGACAAAGGTTACTTTTTATCCCGGGAAAATGATAATCTCCCGGGTACGCGGGTGAATCCGCGGGAAGCTACTAGTCATAGGATAAAGCCGTCCTGACGCTTCATATAAACAAAATACATAATATTATAAATGCTACAGTATGTGAGAATGGATGTATGAATGTTTGTTACAAATTCTCGATATAATGTCTAAAGAGATCTGGATGAATTTTGGCACAAAATTAAAATATGATTTGGAATTTTCCCCGGGAACGCATCTCTTATTCTTTCTCAAGATGTAATTTATCTCTGTACCGAATTACATATAGATCGGTTCAGTCGCTTTGACGTGAAAATGAGACAGACAGTTACTTACGCATTCATCATTATAGTAGGGATTTTGTAGAGTTGTCATGGTAAAACATTATTTAAAAGCCGGTAAAATATTTGTATGTGACTTAGACAAAGTTTAAAAGATTATCATCTCTCTAGAATAATTCAAAATTCTCAATTTCCTGTTGCAATCCCAATTAGCCATTAAATTTAGAGCAAACGGATGTTCGAGGCACCTGTTTAAACAACATACATTTCAAAACATAAATAATAATATTTATTATTAAAATAATACGTGCACGTTAACGTACGAATTCATTCCGTTTGGCTTTGTGATTTGTGACCCTGACTTTCAAAACGCCGGTCGTGGGTTCGAATCGCACACAGGATAAACATTTGTACGGATGAATATGTCTGTTTGTTATGTGTCTGGTTGTAAATATCTATATAAGTATGTATTTTAAAAGTAGTATATTATCTACGTGGTTACAGAACAAGCTCTGCTTAGTTTGGAATCAGATTGGCCGTGTGTGAAAAATGACCCAGGATATTATTTATTTTAAGGTTTGATTCCCACCCGAGATATATATGTGTGGATAAGTATGTCTGTATATCTGAATGTAAATATATATACGTACAAAATTGTATGTAGTATGCCATCAGAATAGCAGCTATGTAAGCTCTTAGCTTGGAATCAGATTGGCCATAATTAGTCACGCTATATTTTGGATATACCTACTCATCAATCATTTACTACCGAAATACCGATTTTATATCATAGTCTTACTATGTGATCTAAAAATGGGATCAAAGCATTCCTTAGTTACGTAGACGGACGTAGTGTAGCGAAATAATATTTCAAATTGATTGTAGAGTAAACACTAGGACTAATATTAGGTTATCCTAATCCTTACTAAAATTAGGTAAATTTGTCTGTCCATTCATGTTATGGGTCATCTGATCGATATAAGTTTTTAAACAGGGATAGAAAAAGACAAAGAAAATAAATATCCTGGGACACGTTGTTACTCTTTCACGCAACAACGGTTGAAGAGATCTGTATGAAATTTGGCACAGAGTTAGAATATATTCTGGAGTAGCAGATAGGCAACTTTTATTCCGGGACAACTAAAGATCTTCGGGTACCGAGTGGAATCTACTTTTCTATATTGTTCAAACAACTTTTGACCTCTAGCTAACTATTGAGCTGTAATTAAGAGATGTTCTACAGAGTACTAATACAAAAATTCAAACATCAAAAAATTGCACTAGAATTTTACAGGAGAAGCGAATCAACAAGATCCTATAAATATATCAGCCAGTATTGACCGAGTGGTATCCACTATTTATAATGCAGCACAATATTATTTTTGCGACGTCGAGTTATATATTTTGCTACCGTGTTTATGTACCGAGATTGATATTAAAATACTTTTTTTAGAATACAAAATGAGGTCGTATGTTATACGTGGAACGTTAGTAGGTGAAAGCAACATTCCATCCTTTGAACATTTTGTAATATATTTCATAATAAAAAGTAGGTAGTTACATAAAATGTTGACATTATGAAGTGATCGTTTCGAGAGGAAGGTCGTGTTACGCGGTTGAAAAAAGTTTCAGATGCGTCTTCTTTGTTTAATTTCTATATTGTGTTGTTTAACAATAAAATGTAAATTGTAAATTACAGCTACTTTTAAATACACAATAATATTCATTGAATAAAAATATCGTTGAAATAAAATTTTATTTATTTCCTTATACTGAAAATCGAATGGTCTACACGTACCTACCTACTTAAAGATTTTCGACTTTCATAAGTGCCTTTTTTGGCTAAAAAAGGATGTTTTTTTTTTTTGTAACAGCAATTTGTCATCAGTAACATAAACATCGCATAAACAAATATCTTCTAACAATGATCGATTTTGGGTGACCACTACTAAAAATTAATATTTAATAAGGTTGCTACATTAAATAACTACCTACGTGAGAATATATCCCTGCACATGAATCCTTAAATACACCCAAAATACAGTTACATGAAGTACCGCTATAAGTTTGAGACATTATTAATAATTCATGGAAACCTAAAAATACCCTGTTGACAGCACCCATATAACCCATGGAGGCCTGTCAATTAAAACTAACACGTAACCCACAGGATATAGAGCTCATATTATATTAGCAACAGAAACCGTATCTCATAAAATTGATCGATAGTTAGGAAGTGGTCAATAAGTTATCTTCTGATTCACATTTATTATGTACCTACGGATATCTGGAAATAGGCCTGTTTCATATTGTTATTGTCATCGCGCCTCAGTTTTATATGCATTAATCAGAATCTATAATTGGCTGACTGACAGACGACCGCAACATAAAAATGAGGATAGAAAAAAAATACATTTTCGACTGGTCGGCTAGCTTTGTGGTTGTGTGACCCTGAGTTGGTAGTTTGATTCTCATTCAGAACAAACTTCTGTGTGCATGAACATGTCTATTTGTTCTGTTATAGATCCTACGTAATATAAATGCGAAAGTAACTCTGCCTGTCTCGCTTTCACGCTAAAACTTCTGAACCGATTTAAATGAAATTTGGTACACAGAGCCTGAGAAAGGACATAGGCATAGGAAGATCTCCCGGGTACGGGGTCGAAACCGCGGGGAGACACTAGTGTTAATAAGTATGTATTTAATTAAGTGGTATATAATCTATCTGGTTACAGTAGCTTCGAGTGCAATCAGATAGGCTTCATGTGAACACCATTCCAGCATATTTAATTTTGGTCTAGAATAAAGATTTAACAAATGATTTTCGGGACTCGAACCCCTCCCCAAAGCGCAGAAACCATGATTGTGATTAAGAAAATGGTATTAACTTAATCTATGGCTAGGCACTAAGTTCTTACGCGTGTCCCGCAGCCCCGCCACACGGCGCCGAGGCGTCATTGGAACCCCAGGGGTTATGTGGAGACTCACCGGCACCTTCTGTGCCGGTGAGTCTCCACATAACCCGGCGGCTCCCCCCGGAGCTGCCGGGTATCCTATGAGGATTCCCCTGGGTCATCAAAAAAAAAAAAAAAAAAAAATGGCTAGGCACTAAGTTGAACCAATCACTTAATATAGAAAGGAAACCTTAGTAAGTATAAAAAACGATTCAGGAAAGACTTCGCTTAATCCTATTGAAATCCACTAAGAAACTACTTAGAGTTAATTAGAAAACTGCTAAAGATAATGTTTGTTGGATAATATAGATCAGGTTATACGGTGACGGTCTAACCCTTAAACAAATTAAGCAATTGCCTAATTGGCTCCATGGAGGGGGGGGGAGGGCAAAACCATCCTTAGGGCATCACGTCTCACTCTCACGTCACCAACAACCGCACCAAAAATGGTTTAAAGACCGATTCTAGATGACATAAGGATAGGGGCCCCCTTGAGACCGTAGGTGAAAGAAACTGAAGGGAGAAGCTAGCATTTTTATAAAAACCACAATTCTAATACGATTTCACAGAATAAAAGTGCAAAAATTTGGCGTTAAGTAAAAACACAGACAACAGACATTAACTACATACTACGACTTTGGTCTCACATAACCGTAAGGTTTATTAACATTTATAATGTAATTGTCTTGATTTGTTATGATATTTACGCCACACATTTTTGATTGATGCTCCGCTCCTATTCGCCGAAGCTTTATGATATATTAGTTATAGTCTATAACCTTCCTCGATAAATGGGCTATCCATCACTGGAAGAATTTTTCAAATCGGACCAGTAATTTCTGATATTAGCGCGTTCAAGCAAGCAAACAAACTCTTTTTAATATTAGTATAGAATAGGAGGTCATTTAAAAGTAGCGCCAGTAACAGAGAAAGTGAGGAGCTATAGGCTGTCATGGTATGGACATATAATGCGGAGGGATGAAGATCATGTTACGAGGAGAGTTATGAATGTGCAGGTAGACTGGTGTTGGAAGCGTCCATGGGCTACGGTAACCGCTTCCCATCAGGTGGGACTGTAAGTGTGGGATGCCTGCCACCTTGGTGCAATAAAAAGTAGAGGAAGATCGAAGAAAGTCCAGGATTGTGTGAGAAGGAAGTGATGACTGAAATGACGGCTGACAGAGAGGAATGGAAGAAAAACACATGTTGTGCCGACCCTGCTTAGGTGGGATTAGGGTTGCCAGGCGTCCGGATAAAGCCGGACATAGTTAGGCTTTTTGATTGCGTGTCCGGCCAAAATAGACGGTGTCCGGCCTGTCCGGCTTTTGTTAGGCTTTTTACATCTCGCAAACTGAGTCTCACAAAAATATGAATAATTATTTTTTATAGTGCAATTCAAAGAGAAAAGTATTTTTTTGATGTAAGTATTGGTTAACTTAAAGAGAAGCGGTTTTTTTTAGTTAAAACAGTCTTATTTGTTATTTCCTTAGTATAGTAGCCTGTTATTAGTTAATATCTACTACCTACTCAGAGATAGCTAACCCGCGGTGGACGGACAGACAGACATGGTTCGATTTTAATAATTTTTTCAATGAAACTTTTTTCACAATAATCTATATTGCTTTGATGAAAAAGATCAGTTCATTTCAAAAATTTCGGATAGAAAAAAATACATTCGATGTTGTGTCAACATGCGAGAGAACTTACGAGCAGTGTGAGTAGACCCTTCAAACGGCTACAGATGAACACACAGACAAACGTACAGACACACACAACCCATCGTTCATAATGGTGATTTTTGCAAAACAATAAATTTAAAGACTCGGGACATCAAAAAAAAAAGAATTGCAGCACTTTGTATTTTTCACTTTCCGGGACACTTTAGGGTAAAAAAATTACTGACGATCCTTCATTCATCCATTTTATCCAAAGTTATACCAAGTTATCTAAATATCCTTTATTATGCAAACTTTTGCCTTTCATTAAAAAGTACTTTTTTGGCTTCACTTATTGCCAGTGAAACCAAAAAAGTACTTTTTAATTTTAACAATCATTTTCACTCCGTGGCAAATCATCGTACAGGCTTCTTAATTACGACAAACTAAAGGGCATTACATTTTCTAAAAGAACATTTGACAAAAACAATAGAAAAACGAATTTTGAAGCCCCTAGTCACTTTTTTAGATGTCGAATAATTTGCATTTTTTTTTATAGAATTTCTCCAAAACCAAACATTATACAAAGTATGGTCGTATCTGAAAACTAGACACTTGAAGCTACAATTTAGTTTTCTTTTTTTGCTGTACAATAATTTTTTTCGGGAGTTATAGCTCGTTGAAAATCACCCAAAAAATCGATTTTTATTTATTTTCCTAACTTTTTGTATCTAGTGTATTATTAATTCATTAATACTGTGACAAAATCGACAATTATGTAGGGTGTCCGGCCTTTCTACCCAAATGTCCGGCCAAACTGGCTGGCCTGTCCGGCTTTTAGGTTTGGCGACCTGGCAACCCTAGGTGGGATAAGGGCAGGATGAAGAAATATGTTCCTTTAAAATACAACTGTTATAGGATTTAAGCACCCTGCACTATTTGTATGTTAGATAGAAAAAAAATTATAGATACTATTAGAAAATGTACCTAATATTGCAGTTCATAATTTTGCATATAGATTTATATTTATGTAGTTTATGTAGTATTTCCCGTATGAATTTGATAAATAATTAACTAACCCAATATGGAATCAATTGTATTTAAAATCATTTGTAAAGATATTAGATAGTTTTGTGTTGAAAACCGACTCGCGATATTTATAAAGAACACAAGTTATTTTAATTTATGTAAATCATTAATTAAAACGCGCGAGAAGATTACCATTAAATTATCATAATTTAAAACGTGTATTTTTAATGCGCAATTTAACATATTTGGAAACAACATCGCGATGTTGTTTTTGGACTGCGACGCAGATTTTTCGTTCATTCGCAATAGACCGTCTATAATTGTGTATTAATGTGAAATGCTATGACTAGCTCAAAATATCAATAAGTAAAGTAAATCACCGTGCCAGGCACTGCCACAGAACGTACGGAACCACACAAATCAATATTCACACTCTTCCGTAAACAAAAACAACATAGACATCCAACCTCCGTCGAAAACAGCTTTTCCGCCATTCATTTTTTAACCGCGAAAAAAAATTTACCCGACCGAACAACGACGGCCAATCAATCAATTAAATATACACAAAACGACGCACTTTACAATTCGATCGTATTATAATCAATCACAGTTGACCTACTTTACTTACCGGTGATCAATAGAAAAATAATATTTACGTAGAAAACACTGAAGGCACTGTTATATTTTATAGTTTGTTTTAATGTAAAAATCACACTGCCACAACGCGCATTGACCGATGGGTATGGTATTGTACAATATTATAACACTGTTGCTCGGTAAATCAATAACTTCGCCATTCTATAGCCAGCTCTGTACTGGCTGTAATATAAGGTTCAGTCTGTTAGCTCCACACCGCGTTCATTCAGCGAGTGCGGTAGTAGATAGCCAAGGCATGCGTACAGCCGTCGACTCGAGGGATACAGATGACGTGAGCGCGGGAAATGTGACGTTTTGTTTTTTTTTTGAGTCGAGATAAATGTTGCGCTGCTCTACAGCCGCGCCTTCATTGACAAACAAGAGATTTTTATAAAGTTTTTTTGAGGTTACATAAGCATTGATAAGGATTTAATATTACATCATTTATGAACCTTCTTTGTTTTTCTTTTGATGATTACAGACGTTTTGTTGCGTGGCAATTTTATTTGGATGGATGGATTGATGAAATAAGTACCTACCTATCTAATAAAAATATTTTTCATCCCACCATCTCGGAAAGAGTATTTTTAATCTTCAATATCTGAGTGGAAAAGCCGTTTTTATTCTCTAGAGGATAAAGTAAATTGAATTTGGAACATCGTGTGCACTAAGTTTGTGAATTAAAAAAAAACATTAAACCTATTTACTGCTACCTCTATGGTGCCGAATATATCATACAACTTTTTTTTAATTTGTTAAAAACTCAGACTCGGCACCTTCTTGGTGTTCTTTTTTCAATTTGCTTTGTACGCGGTTCTTTACGCGGCATTTTTTCACGTCATTGTTAAACCTTATATTAAAAACAAGAAACTTGAAAACAAGTGAAAAAACTAAAATGAGTGATTCTAGCGACGAGGAAGTTTGCTTGACGCCAACAGAATTGACTGAAACTGTTAATAATGCGCAAATGAGCTTTCTCCCTCAACAATCACGCGAGAAGTATTTAGTCATTTCCTCGCTGAGGTGGAATGAAAAGTTACGTGTTGCACTCGAGTGCAAAGATTTTTCACCTCGTGCTCTTTTGATTCCCTCGCTAACGCTCAGGATTCTAATTTTGAATCACTCGCTGCGCTCGTGATTCAATTTTAGAATCCTTCGCTTGCTCGGTCATCAAAATTGAACACGCGGTTAAAAAGCAACTTTGCACTCTTGTATAACAAATAACTATTTTTCTTGGGACATTTTTCACACACGGCCAATCTGATTCCAAACTAAGCAGAGCTTGTGATATGGTAACCAGATAGCTGTTAAACTCGTATAATACTTTTAAATACATACATAAATTATAGATATACATAATTTATAGATATAATTTGACTATATAGATAGATACATAAATCCAGCTTTTACCTTTATTTGCGGACTAGCGACTATCGCGCGGATTTACCCGTGTCTCTTGGACATTAAATCTTTCTGGGCTAAAAAGTAGGTTGTACACCAATCGGAGTGTCAAAATCAATTCGAATATCGCGTTTGCTTCCCGCAACAATTTACACTAGAAGCACAGATAGTCTAGTTAATTTGTATAGGAGCAATATAGTACGCATGCGGTGTCCAAACTAGGTCTGACTTACATAACATCGTTTTTCTGCAGTTACCCTGGATATTTCTATAATTTTTTACTTTTTACTTTCTACAGATATTTTTATTTTGTGGCTCCCCGCGATTTCACCTGCGTTCCGGGGTATCTTAAATTTTTACCCGGGATAGTAACTGTACCCACCCAACAAACATTTTAGTGCTAGCGGCAGCCTTTTTTAGAGCTCTTACTGTTATTTAAGGTATATAAGAACTCCGATAGCAACCTTCGACTCTACAGTAGGGTTAGTTATGAATAATTAAACCTTCCAGAGGAATAAGAGTAATAAATAAAAAAAATATAAATCAAGACGGTAGTATGGAGTTTATCGTAACCATTGTATAACTTATTCTTATAGCTTTTAGTTGCACAAACCTATAAAAGCAATTGTAAGGTGTCTACTAACACTTACTAACGGGTGATGTTCGACTACTGGGGTAGTGAAAGGTCTTGTAACACCTGAAGTCTTACTCTAATAGCTTCAAGAAGTATTAAACACTCTCGAGTGATACTCAGGTGTCTACTAACACTTACTATCAACTGGTATTCTTAAAAAGAGTTAGACAAATACTTTATATCACCTAACGAGTTTTGTCGAGCCTTAGGAGTTACTAAGAAAGCTATAAGGATCTAAGAAGTGTTTATTATAAGTCCTATAGAGCTAGATTCTGCAATCCACCTTAGTATCAGTATTTAATCACTACGGGAGGAATAACAGAGATATCAGGATGCTTAAGTAATTAGAACTAAGACGCCATTTAATAAAGATATACCTACTATAAAATTGTGAAAGAAAAACCTTATTGCAATGTTCCTAGTCCAATTATTTACTTACATTGTTCATAATTTTCAATTAAAATATCTTAAGGAGGCTCCAGGAATTGATAAATAAGATAAATAAAGAAAAAAATAATTCTGGCAGTATTTTTTTACATCATTTAATCATCAAAAGTAGTTTATTTTTAGGGCGCTTCAAAAATGAGATGAGAACTAGTATATATTGTTACCGTAAACTTACCGCCGCATGTGATTAAATCCCTATAACACCCAGTAATCTTAAACACTTTAGGTACTTACCTTAATTATTTTATTAAAACGCCATGACATGAATGCGTGCTATAAAATACTATCACTATTGACTCTAACAAGAACGTAAAACTCTGCGAAACAGTTTAAATATTTAGCGCTTTCGGTGAAATTTATTGCTACCAAAAAAGTCATTTAAGTGGTTTCCATAACTTGTTTACTACTTTAGCTTGCAGTTATACCCTGTGTATAGCTTATAAAACACTTGAAGTGGTAGTCACTGCTACTGTAGCACTGTTCTAACTCTTAATAAACACTTATTTATCACTCTCTATAACCATTAAATAGCCTCAAGCTCTCGTACGAACAGGCCCAAATCAGGGTTATAAGAGAGTTACAGAACGCTTTATCACCAAGTTGTTAGTGCCTTTACAGAACCTTGGGTTACAAAAATCCTCTTAAGCAGCTCATGTAGCCCTTATTCTTATTACCAAAATGTTAGTTGGGCAGTTTTATGTAGCTGTTGGATATTAAATAAATAGCTCTTGTCTATCGGTTCGGTGGTTTTGGCGTGAAAGCGTACCAGACAGACAGATAGAGATACTTTTGTATTTATAATATTAGTAGGGATTTATTTAGTTCTCCGACATTATAAAGATAATAATAACCGACCTTTTGATGCTTTTACCAATGAAAAGCCAATGCTATCATGGAGTAACATAGGCTGTGTTTTATCCCCTTTCTAAGGACACGAGCACTACGCGAGTGAAACCGCGGGGCTTAAAATAGTCTTAAATTAAATACCGTAATAAAATAAGACTAGTTTCAGTTCCGTGGTTTCACCTACGTTTCTGACAGATATATTTTATCAATAAAGAATATCCTATGTATTAATTAATCCAGATTATTTTCAATACGTGTGTCAAGTTACTTCTAACACGAACACATAAACTATCATCAATACACGCGATTTCACCCGCGTTCCTGGAGCCCTTCAATTCACCCAGAATAAGAACTACCCTAGGTACCTATATGTTATTCCAAAACATATTCTACCTCTGTGCCAAATTTCACACCAACCGTTGTTGCGTGCGTAACACACATTCATACAAACTTACATATTATATTAGTGGGATATCAGGATAAGATTTAATGGAATAAAGGCCACCAGGAAAAGAATGGCATCTCATTAAAAAGCATTAGGAGATACCAACAATTTTTATCGCTAAATACCTATTTATAATGGCGGGCATATTCAGGAAATGAAATTCTTGGCATCCTAGGTCAGTTGTCTGGCGTCGTATTATACGGCGGAATTGTATATATACCCTCGTATAAGGTTATCGACCGTCTTAGGGTGCGGTTAGGGGTGTATTTTATTTTGCACACTTATCTGCTGAGGTTGATAACCCCTTTAATGAGGTCACCGGGGTACAGCTGTAGCTATGATAAAGCGAATGTGTTCTTATTTTTAATTTCGTGTTTTAATGTAATGATTTTATGGAGTGAAAAAAGTTTTATAAGTCGTGGCGTGATGGTTTTTATTTATTTCATTAGAGTCTAGCTGCCTCCGCGCGGTTTTACCCGCGTAGTTCCCGTTCCCGTGGGAATACAGGGATAAATATAGCCTATGTTACTCAGTGATAATGTAGCTTTCTAATGAAAAAAGAATTATTAAAATCGGTCCAGTACTTTTTGAGTTTATTCGTTACAGGTGTAGAAAACAAACAATTACACAAGCAAATTAAATAAATAAGTAGTTCTTATATCTAAATACAATGTTTGTACTTGTGCAACTTACGACGTTATCCACATATTAAATTACTAGTGGCTCCCCGCGGTTTCACCCGCGTTCCCGGGATAAAAAGTAGCCTATGTGTTATTCCAGAACATATTCTAGCTCTGTGCCAAATTTCAAGCAGATCCCTTCAGCCGTTGGAGCGTGAAAGAGTAACAAACATCCATACATACAAACTTTCGCATTTATAATATTAGTAGGATATAACAAGACAGAAAATATATTTTTTTAAAAGAGAATGTTAGGCTGTTCACCACAAAACCGTGACCAGTATTCCATTAAAAAATGTAAACTATTTTAAGGTAGGTATATCAACTGTCAATCAATATCCGACAATAGATTTCCTTGGATTGTAGAAAAACTTAAAAAATCGTTGTAATTTTTAATAAATGTATTAAGGACCAAAGAAATGTATTGGGCCATCTAGGGCTTCGTGTCCTGAGAGTGACCCTCCACTATGCGGATGCTGCTGGTTCCGGTCAACCCCACACGGAAAAGAATGCCTATCTATAAATGCACAGACTTACCATTTATTAAAAAAAATACAACGATTTTTAACCATAAAATACCTACTTCGAATGGCGCCAAAGAGTCCATCACTCGGTTCAGTTCAATCAACCCTTTAAACGAGGTCACCAGGGCTGTTCTGTTCATACACAAATATAGAGCTGTCATATGTCCGGATTTACCCGGGACTCGTCCCAATTTCGATGAATAAGCGGTTACATAGAATTTGATCCAGGTTCGCGATTTGGCTATTTCGATGTACATAGATAAATCTAATGTTTTATAGGCAATCGATTTTTAGTTCCAATAGGTACCTATTGGAACGTGGCGATTGGCTCTGTAACTTATGTAAGAACTTCAATGAAAAAACGTATTTTTACAACAATTTAGTAAACATTTTAAATGCGAATGTTTATATAGATATTTGTTCCAAAATCACATCAAAACGGCTGATAGGATGTAAACAAATGAATAGCGTAGGATATGCTTTGAAATTTTTATACCGGGAAAATGGAAGAACCCTGGGAACAAGTAAGCCTATATGTATATACACGACTATAACTTTGTAGCGATAGTAGCTTGTATACCTTTGTAAAGTCCCGAAGACCGAAACTGAATAAGTACTTTGAACCTAGCCCAATCACCATCATCACCTCATATACGCCTCCACCGAGGAGCACGAGCCTCCCTTAACATCGAGGGGGTTTGGGCCATACTCCACCACGCGGGCCCAGTGCGTCTTGGGGACTTCACATGCATTTAATTGCGACATCTCGGGCATGCAGGTTTTCTCACGAAGTGTTTCCTTCACCGAAAGCCAGTGGTGTGAATCCATACAAGTTTTTTTAACTCACGAGATACGGTCAGGGTTTGAACCTGCACTCTCATGATCGTGAGTCGGAGCATTCCCCGCTGCTTTTCCAAATAGCACTTTTTTCGGTTTTGATGGAAAACCGTTATCTCAAACAGGTATGTGAAAGTTATTGCATATAATTACTTATATCCTTAACATTGCACCGTTTTTTGGACAGTTTTGTTATTATGTTACGTTTGTCTTCATGAACCTTTAAGAAGCAAATTTATTCGCTATACGTCGATAATATATTGAAATAGTTTTAATATCAATATTGTGGAATGCAAATAAATAATATGAATATATAAAAGTCAATGTTGAGATTTTTTACATAATACACTGTCATTCTGGGTGTGTGATGAAAATGAAATGAAAATGAAAAATGTTTTTTATTCAAATAGGCCTCAAGCACTTATGAATAGTCAGACTCTAACGATAAATACCTACGTACGGCGGCAATGGCGGCATAAACAAACAAAACAATAAAGCATTTACGCATTTAATTGGTAAATCGCAGGTCGCAACCCTGCTTACAAGATGTACCTAATGATCATTATCATTCGACGTTCCGAGATGAAGATGTCTCGTAGGTCAACCGTTATATCATGAAGGATTATAGCATTTTGTTGTTGTTATTTACTACAAAGTATGTGATGATTTGAAAATAGGCCTTCACAAGCACTTACGAGTCTCTAAGGGTGCGTTTCCACCAGAGATGTGCGAGGATGCGTTGCGAGGAATGTGTTTTTTAAGAACCAATAGAATCGCTTCATTGACCTAGCCTCGCTTAGTATAGCTCAATGAAGCGATTCTATTGGTTCTTAAAAACACATTCCTCGCAACGCATCCTCGCACATCTCTGGTGGAAACGCACCCTAACGCTCGGTTCGGAAGGTTAGTCTTGCTGAGAAGTGGCAATAACCTCAGCAATTACTTTAAAAGACTTTGATTTATTACATTTCAAGGATTTTCTCTCGCTGACTTTATTTGAGTGTTGGGGATTCATATCAGCTATCTGGTTACCATATCACAAGCTATGCTTAAACTACAAAATAATTATTAGTTCCTACCTATCAATTTCATAAACAACACGAACAATACTCAAATTATAGTCATATTCTGTAATTATCCCCGGATTTGTGACAACTCTTCGACAAAGTATACAAAATGGCGGATACAATGCCTCAATCAATAATTTAAATACAGGGATTATTATGTTACTTTGAGACTTGATTTAATATTTATTACAACTAATTAAACCGCAGCCGTGGTGACTCAGTTAGGAACGCACTAACACGCGATCATGAGGGTGCAGGTTCAATTCTCTGTCCCGTACCTCTGAGTTTATAAAAAAAACTTACGTACCTACACACTGGCTTTCGGTGAAGGAAAACATCGTGAGGAAACCTGTATGCCCGAGATGTCACTATTAAAGGCATGTGAAGTCCGCCAATCCGCACTAGGCCCGCGTCTTGGACAATGGCCTGCACCCTCGTCGTTAGGGGAGGTGAGCTCCTCGGTGGAAACTTATATGAGCTGATGATGATGAATTAACACGCGCAACTTCGTTAGCGTCACTTCCCCGTTTTTGCAACATTTTTCATTGATGCTTGCCTTGCCTGTAGCGTAATATATTATTTTTTCAAATCAGACCAGTCGTTTCTGAGAGAATCAAATAAGCAATTCAGCTATATATATTAGTATAGAAAAAAATATCAGGCATCTGTTGTTTTAATATTCATAACTTTACTATTCACACGTTAATTTTGTCCTAAAATAATAGGTCTTCATATTAAAATTTACTAAAATTTCCATTAAATTTAAATATTATGTATTTTACATATATGGAGCATATTAGCTTTGTTAATAAAACCCAGACATTAGTCAAATACCGTTCGACTAGACTTAATAAAATTATTCGTCGTTAACTGCCTATTTAATTATGATTTTAGATATATTATACCAGGGACTAAGGCAAAGTTATGTAATAATACTAATTACAGAGGAAAGATTTGATTTATTGTAATGAAAAGCTACCAAATCAGGGTGTAACATAGGCTAGATTTTATCCCCGCATTCCTACGGGAACGGGAACTGTTATATACTTAACAATATATGTTCACAAACTATAAGTAATATAGATATTAATCGTCGCTCCAACTCACACAGCAACAGCGACATTGCTCCGGTGTCAACTCATGAATTAAGTATCAATTCAAATCAACTAACCAGTCTGACATTCCAATAAAAAATCAATATCAAACCCGTAGGTACCTACCAAATAAACTCTGATAGAATTCTCGGAACGGAAAATCACTCTCCATTTGAATTTATGATTTTTAGGTAGATTACAATGCAACAAAGTTGTGTAAATGTCAAATCAATGTTTTTTAAATTTGTTTGTTAAGAGAGGGTATTCGTCGATGATGTACCTGATGATCTGTAGGTACCTAATTAGATAATAGAGAAATGGACTAAGAGCCCGTGGACGCCAGACCTTCGTTATTTTATAAAAGCTGAAAGTTCGTCTGCGCATGCTCCCAACAGAGGTAAGAACGATGGCCTATTATGAAGTTTGGGTCATCGTGGCTTTGGCAGCTATACGGTACTAAAGGTGTGTATAATACCGATCTAGTTTCGTCAAATTATAAAGTGTGATTTTTTGGTATTATCTTCAGAATATTATAAAAAATCACGTTATTGATTGCCAGACACTTCACATCGTGGCAACCCCTTGCCAGACACCCCTAATGTTCATGAAATTATAATTCTACTTACGTCATAGTATAAAAGCTGATTTTTATATATAATACTTAGGTAGTAATAAGATGATGTTTCCTCATCAGCCAGACATTTTTGATAGTTCCAACCCCTTGCCAGACAATGATGTAGGGTCGCTCTCACTGCACAGTTGTTATTTCTACTGCGCATGTATTAGTACATGTTTACATCAGCTAAAATAATCTTATATGCTTTCTTCAAGTATTATTAATTGAATAATTATTTTAATAATATATGTATACGCATATCTGCATTTCGTTGCTTCTATCCTACTGTAGGCGTTTAACAGAGGTTACGAACATTAAAACTTTTTTTTTACTCACTTTGTCTTCAGCTAACCTAACGTACACTTTGTTTTGTACTATAACTTTTTGTTAAATATAGTTTAAACCAACTATTTAGAGTTTTATTAAAGCTCCATTATGTCTTCGTGAGACAATATATATTTTATGTTTTAGCCGTATTAAACATCAAAAATAGACGATCGACAGCAAGCTCAAATATGTGCGTGTTTTCTTGTTTCATATACCACTAAGGTGGCAAACAGGCATACGGCCCTGATGGGAAGCAGTTACCGTAGTCTATGGACGCTGCAACACCAAGGGCGTCACTCACGCGTTGCCAACCCTGTAAAAATCTCTTCACTCCCTTCTGTGCTATACGTCCAAGACGTAAGAATAAAAGCTCAAAAAAAGCGTGCACTTTATGCAAGTAATTACTCTGCACCGAACATACCACATATATGTGTTTAGTATGTTTCGAAAGGCTAATTTCTCAAGATCTTATAGAATAGATTTATTTTTTATTTTTTGTTATATATAATTTTTAATGGGATTTTTATGAAAACTGCCAAAAAATTTAGAATATAATTAAGTTGTTTTGTTATTTGGTCTAGAAGTTGAATTTATGTTTCATTGTTTTGATTAAAATACTTATTTTCTTATTTATTAAACCTTGTTTTATTGATATATATCCATTATAAGCCAATTAGTAATACCACGGTAGATATATGAGCGTTTAAAGTGGTGTGAGCAATTTGCTCCCGCGCGCCTTTCCATGTTATAAAAATAGGCGCGCCTCCTCACGGGTTAATTAAATTTTTGAGTATTATTTATTTGGTTTTTTTTTATAATCTGTTATTGAGGGATCGCGATAGACCTTTCTCGCCATCTATCATACATATACTGTCTCGCGCTCGCTCCTACAGCGACCCTACATCATTGTCTGGCAAGGGGTTGGAACTATCAAAAATGTCTGGCTGATGAGGAAACATCATCTTATTACTACCTAAGTATTATATATAAAAATCAGCTTTTATACTATGACGTAAGTAGAATTATAATTTCATGAACATTAGGGGTGTCTGGCAAGGGGTTGCCACGATGTGAAGTGTCTGGCAATCAATAACGTGATTTTTTATAATATTCTGAAGATAATACCAAAAAATCACACTTTATAATTTGACGAAACTAGATCGGTATTATACACACCTTTAGTACCGTATAGCTGCCAAAGCCACGATGACCCAAACTTCATAATAGGCCATCGTTCTTACCTCTGTTGGGAGCATGCGCAGACGAACTTTCAGCTTTTATAAAATAACGAAGGTCTGGCGTTCACCGGCTCTTGCTCCAAAACCAAGACGCAGGCTTAAATAAAAATAGACACGCTTCTGCCCGCGACTTCATAAGCGTAGAATAGATACTTTGGGCTAACGCTAACTTTCAACCCGTGACTTATAGAAGGATGGTCTCGAAGAGCTAACAGATACCAGTGTTAAGGCTAAGAAATCGAAAGAAACAAAATGACAATGAAAAGTCAGGATAAAAGAATTAAAAGTATCTAATAACTAAAGTATCGAAAGTTAAAAGAAGAATCTATACTAATATTATAAAGCGGTAGAGTTTGTTTGCTTGAACACGCTATCTCAGTCTTTAATATACAAGTCTCTACTAAATGTGAAAGTAACCCATTCACGGCTATACTGCCTAAGGGATTTTGATGAAATTTTATGCAAATATAAACTAGAGCTTGTAAGGGGTATGGGCTACTATTTATCCCGGGAAAATAACTCGTGATATAAACAAATAAATACTTGTATTAGTAATCGAAAATAATTAATTTTAAAAAAAATTGTCATCTCAGACAACTAAATATCTACCTACAGACAAACTGCCATTAAAATGGTCTTTCCATAAATGCCGGAAGAAAAACAGTTTATGAGTCGTCATTATTTAATCCAGGGGACTAGAATAGATACCACGTGCATACACTATTATCCAATAAAGTGCAGCCGGGGAACGCTGCATCAACCGACCAAGGCCATCGTGGATTAACACAATTGTTTTTATATGTAGAGTACACCTACATGCTGAGAAATTATTATTATCTATACTAACATAAGCAATAAGTATGTAAACCTAGATTTTAATCTGCGAACAGTAAAGGATGAAATTGACTTACACAGCAACAGGCATTAAGCCAGACTAGATGAACATATTAATAAATTTGCTGCTGACCTGCAAGGCATGGGCAGTCTATGTTACTCTCGAATTAAGAGAAATAAATATACCGACAAGATTTGCAGACAGACGATGAGAATGGCATCAATGGGTGCACTACTCAGCTAAATATACATTTACTGATCAAAATCTGACAAAACATTAGATTAAATCGGAGGATACATAATAATAATAAAAAATACTCAACTATTTGTAAACACCGCATTCATGCTGAATTTAAATTTAAATGAATAAACATATTAATATTTGAATTACCTACTAAATTCATGGCTGTAGAAGCACAGGGGCTGACAGAGGCTAATCAACGAATAAATAGACTGTACACTTAAAAAAATAATTTATTTGGTCTTAAATAACCGATAACTTATAACAGAACATTATTAATAAATAAATTATAATATAACTTAGTACTAAAACATCATACCGTTGTAAACTTATAAATATGTAAATCATTATGCTTTGGAAAGTGTGTTTTTCACAATTTGGTTTAGGCAAGGTAGTTACTAAAATATGTTCTTAAATCTAACGGCGGGACTCTTATTATATACTAAAAAGGTTTATAAACTAACATTAATACATTAAAAGTTACAAAATACGATGTAAAAATAAATTAAATAAATAATAGCTTAATTAAATATGGTAGATAATGAAAGTGACCTAAGGGATTCTCATAGTTGAATAATAAAATATATAGGGCAGCAGGGTACTCCATGTTTTTGACTGACTACCCTCCAAATGAAAACTATCACCTAGCAAAATTAAATACTTCAGATTTCTACAAACTAAAATACTTCATAGCATTAAGTTTTAGACATATTTAAAAATATTTTAATAAGTGGCTCCCCACGGATTCCCCACATTACCAGATATCTTATATTTTCCCAGGATAAAAAGGAGCCAAAGTGTTCCAAAACATTTTCTAATTCTGTACCAAATTTCATTTAAATCCCTTCAGCCTTACTGAACAAACATCCACAAAAACATTTGCATTTATCTATATCTACTAATATTATAAATGCGAAAGTAACTCTGTCTGTCTGTCTTGCTTACACGCTAAAACTACCAATTTAAATGAAATTTGGAACACATATTCTAGAGCCTTATAAAAGACATAACTCTACTATTTATCCCTGGAAAATTGAAGATCTCCGGGGTACGCGTGTACCGTGGGAGCTACTAATATAGTATAAATTACATGTTCTGTTCCAGGAACTTTCTCTCATTGATACAATTTTCAAGTTCATCATGATACTTTTCGATCTTCGCGTCAAACCCTGGACTTTGGACCCCATAATCAAAACTTGTTCCTGTTATAATCTTTTCCTGAATCGTCGAATCAAAACGCACCTTCTTTCCAGGCGTATTAGTCTTATTATGTGAAACGTCTATGTTATCTACTGCTCTTTCTCTCAATGGTGTGACATTCATATTAAGCCGGGTGTTTCTTATAGTTTTAATCGTTTCATAATGGTGTTCTTCATCATCAATTTCCTCAATTTCAATCTCATCTGAATTGTCAAGATTTAAGCAAGGATTTTCGATCCCAGCTTCTTTTTCTACAACTTTTTGCTTTGGTGGTTTCCGTGGGACTTCGTAAGGGTTTAATGTGACATCGTGATTAGCTTTCTCAGTTTTGAAAGTCTTTTTCAGTGTTTTAAACACTTTCTTTGATAGCTTATTCCCAGCTTTAAGTAAGTGATGTTTTAAATCTTTCTTGTTTTCGTTTGATTCATTAGAACTGTTCACTTTGTTTTTATTTAAATTCATTATATCAATAGCACTGAATTGGGATACGTCATAGCCTAATATCTTGCTTTGTTTATTGTAATTTGTGTCTATATCATCAGCATTCTCATAAATTGGACTTTCGGATCTATAGCTATCTATATTTTCATATTCATTTTGATTTTCAATATTGATCGATTCATTTACAGTAGAAATGCTGCTGTTTGTGTCTCCGGCGAATAATCGACGAGGCATTAAGTTATTTGGTTCCATCTGTACTTCCACATCTCTATTTATCATCTCTTCGTTATATTCTAGTTCTGGTTGCATCACATTTTCTTCAAGAAAAGGATTTTGCGCCGGAATGTTAACATCTGTTATATTTAAATTGGGATCTAAGAAAGGATTTGTATTTATAACATTTCTCTTCTTTTTCGTTATTATAGTTATTGTTTTAATTTCCATAATATTACTTTCATTTAAATCATCATCTAAGTATAAGGATTGATTTGAAACATCTGGTGAATTTAATGCGAGACGGTCAATGAAGCTTAGACTTAAATTGCTAGTATTATTGATAAAAATTTGGTTTGTAACATTTGTCTGTATGTTTGTTGTATTGATGGAGAGATTTTGATCATTTGTGACATTATTAATTGTGGCTATATCCAAAGGTTTATGTTCCAATCCAGAAATACCAGAATCAAGTTCACTGTTATTGAATATTGTTGATATTTCACTGCATTCATTTTTGCTTGAATTTGAAGATCTATCTCCTTCGGGCAAGTCTGTTGCGTTAGCATATATTGGTTCGGCAGCTTCAACATTATTTTCCTCAATGGAGTTCTCATTTCTAATGTTCTTACGGACATTTTCCAATTCCCGTACGAGAAATTCGTTAACAGCGGCTTTACTTATTCCTAAATCTAAGGCGGAGTTTTCAAATGCAGCTATATCACTTTTGGTACGCTTTCTTTTCTTTATTGGGACGATTTCCATGGCGGTGTTGCACATGGGGTCTTCATTGGCAAGAAGGTCCAGGGCTGGGTTTAAGTAGACGTTTGGGCAGGGAGTCTTACGCTTGCTGTTTACGGGTTTCACTTCAAATTGGTTGTTGTCTACGCAGTCCATGGTGTGCTGAAATGAGATATTATAAACATGAGAAATCTTATAGGTATTTAATTTTTTGTGAATTTATTTATATAGTAGATATTGAGTAGGTTAATGGGAGATGGAACTGATTTACTATCAATTTATCATAAAGTAATCATTTAAATTTGTTTCAGACAAATAGAGAAGCCTTTTAATATAAATATTGCATACAAAAGTTTATGAATTTTATACTTGCGCAATGATTTTATAAACCTAAATTAATATCATAGAAACGCAATACTTTTCAATAAAATACATAACACTGTATATAAACATCACTAAGAATCCTAAACCAATTAAAAAATAATAACTATCTACTGTTGAAATCATATTTTAATTGATATTCAACTGTGGTTTTACGAAATCCTAAGAACGATATAAGAAACATTTTCATACCTTATTTTACTGAAGAACGACATGTATCTCAGTTGAAAATTACATGAAAGTACTTAAAACTTATCACTAAATAGATTATAACATATTATTTGATATAGAACAATAACTTTCATTCATAATTTTCCGTTTGTAAAATGTAAACAAAAAACGGAAGCAGGTGTTCAGGACAATACCTACGCCAGCCGCAAGTGACGGTTATTTTTAGTTTGACAGTTAATTTAGTGTTGCCATAACGGTCAAATATAATTCTACTATATAGTCTCCTTTTTATCATAAATATATTATATATAACAAAGTGAAATTTGTACGAAGAGTATTGAATAATTAAGTTAACAGTTTAAGAAAATATGTTTCCTGTACTTCAATAACATTAAGCTATTTCGACAGCTTCAACTTGCTCTGCGTAGAATTATTATTTTATGCTCTACATCTGCTGGAAGGATAGAATTTTTGGTGTCTTAGAAATTTATATGAGTTTGCGCTTAATGCATTGCAAATTTAAACTCTTGACAAAAATAGGTATAGAATGGTAAGGAAGAGGACTGTGTCTTTAAAAAAATATGATATCCGGATTGAATTTTATTAAATTAAAGTCGATTACTAGTTAAATAAAAATATATTTCTAATCTAAATCACAAATAATGGTTCTCTGAACCAATATAACACAACTAATAATAATGAAATATCACAAAAACCTTTCGGGTGGCAGCTAGTACACACATGATTTTTTTACCCACGTAGTAACAAGGATTTTTAAGTATTTAGAAAATCCCAAATTTCAAATATATATGTCATCTTTTAACGTCATATGACAGAAAGAGATGTCATTAAAACTGGGATTTACTTGCTATAAACCATCTTACGTAATGTGGGGTTTTTATAGTGCACAAAAAAATTATTACAAATTAATAAGAACATACCGCCACCTATAATAATGACTAAAAAGAAAAAGCCTTTATAAAATAAGTCAAACCAACATACTTTTCTTAGGTCCCACAATATTTGTCATTTTGGCTCACATGTCAATAGCCAAGTAAATGAAACATTCATTTTCACTGGAATGTATTTTTTTACAAAGATGATTCACACAGCTATAATCGAAGACATATACATCTAATTACTAGGGGGTAATTGATTTACTAAGTACACATTTCAGATATATTACAACGCTTGAAGCACATTTATATGAGAATAACATCTTCAAAAAATCCAGTGTATCATTTGAAATCTTATCGCGAAGGATTATATCCATAACATTGCAGCTGACTTTAAATTCGCAAATATTTATATTTGGGTAGCGGTGACCTTCAAGGGTAAATTGTAATTTTTGTTTTATTTACAATCACTTTGTAGTAACCACACAATACCTACAAAGAACTGGCATTTAAATATTTCTGCTAACAAACTAAGTTCGGCTTGCTGTATTTAAAAAAAAACGATAACTTCTCCTTTTAATATAGTAACTGGGCTTAAGTGCTTGCAAATTGGTATTTATTATTGAAGTCTCCCCGCCCCTCAGTTAATATCAGAAACTACTATAACAGTTTTTAAACATTACGTTTCCTCTAAAAGACATAATCAAGGCGGTTTATATACAAGGTCCTTACTATATTTTAATTTTATAAGGTGCAAAACAGGGGCGGAATGTATATTATATTAAGTCATGTAAATCAATTAAGTAATTTAAGTCAAAAATACGCTATAGACGATCAATTCTTAGCTTGTATCCAGCCTGTACTTATACCTACTCTAGCATTGTAATACGTTTTCTTTCCTTTAACGTGTGAACAGTTTAGCCACGAAAAATAAATGGATTTGATACGAGATTCAAACTATAAAATTAAAATCTTTACATTGTTTCACAAATCTTAGGAATATTACATTTTACTATATAATATAGTTATATGTTTTGATAACGTGCAATATATAATCAACTATTTATACGAACAAATGTGAGATATTGTGTAAATATGTTATTTTAGAATATACTTGTACTTATTCTGGACTCAATTTAGAACTTCTATGAAGTAACAAATATATCTCATACTAAGCAGGATAAATGCGATCAACCACTTAAGATAATCTTAACCTACATTATTAAGGTTTAAGGTTCAAAACCCGGAGACAGACAAATGCCTATGATACATTAAATATATTATATACTACAGGTTAAGTACATCAATCAGAAACTACTAGATTTCACCCAAAGTATGTTATACCCTCATTCGCACGAGTTTTTTTGACCGGACGTTAAAAAAACGTTCAAATACAACAAATGAACAGTATATGCTCACACGACAGCGTTTTTAAAACGCGACGCTTTTTTTTCGAGCGGTGTTGCATTTTCAACTTTGGGCGTTGGAAATAGAGCATATTATGGTACTTAGGAATGCATTTTTGTGTATGAACGCTTTTTACCGTACGTTAAAAAACTCTCGTGCGAATAAGGCTTATAGCTCGCCTAACTACTAAATTACACAGAGCAAATGCCAACTCCATTAACAGATCAGACTACTAATACGATTATTTTTTATAATATATAATAAACAAATATATCATATATGTACACATATTGATAGCGAGAAGACGTTTCTTATACATCTAATATTTTATTTACCAACCCATTATTTTCAAAACAATCACTACAAAACAAAACTAGATTACACCTTGCCAATAACTTATTAATGTTTAGTCCCCGACATTTACCATTTAAATGAATAAATATAATAAAATAATATTTCAACAGGAATATATAAGTATTATAACATAAACTAGTAATATCCTTGGCCTGTCATGTACTGTTTTCATAAAATTCTACTTAGAAACAACTATAATAATGTCTAATTACGAGAAAGAGTAATATATAAGAATATTGTACAATTTAATACACAGTTATTTTGTCCCAAAACACTAAATATTCTACATTAAGTATCTATAACTAATTCTTTTTTATGTCATTTATTATATTTTATAGTAAATTCAGAGAATAAGTCACGGTCCATTTATAGTTAAGTTTTAGAATATTTGGACATTATCTATTCTCTTTTATATACATAATACTAGGTAAGCTTGTAGCTAAAAATTTTATGATTTGTACATACCATCTATATAGTACAGCATTGAATTGACATTTTGTTAGAAAGGTATTTATTTAAGAATGCATTTACAAAAACAAAATATTACCAACTGGTAATTTCTACAGTATCTATATACTTCTATATTCTAATACAATACCAATTAAGTTATAATATTTAAGTTAATTAACCTTAATTAGGCACGTAGTCTACATACCCTAGGGTACCTCTAAAAAGTATTGCCACTATTGTACAAAAAAATCTACCAAATCCTAAATAATTGTAATTTCATTTTATTTAATGGTAGTAACTGTTATTATGTCATGTTTCAAATTTATTGATCCGATTAACGATTAAGAATTTCTTAATTTGTCTTAAGTTAGAAAAAAACTAGACTACGTACCATTAAACTACACTACGAAAAACTATTAACTTAATCAATATCTAAGTTTTTAAATGCCTTCTCCATACCCTTGTCTCTCTTCTTATCAGGTAATGCAGCGGTTCTTTGATCCTCTTCAGCTTTGAAGTAGGGCTCCAAAAGCTGTATTTGTTGGATGCATTTCTTGTGTAATGTTTGGGTGTCGGGTAAAGTGCCACCGTAGTCTGGTGGTAGACACGAACGGGGTATGACTGTTTCGTAGAACTTCTCTAGGTCTTCGGATTTGTTGTGGAATTTTAGCTGAAATTTTTAATAGTTATTAAGTTTATATGTTATGAAATATAGTTTTAAGTAAAAATATATATTAAACAATATATTCTGGTCATGAGAAAAATAAATCATGATATAAAGAATATTTATTTTAATTAATAAAACGTTTGGTTATTTAATAAAAATCTATCGATATAAGTTAATTCAACCTCTAGTAGAAAAGACTTCTTAATAACAAGTGACATAATACTTAATTATAAGTTACCCGATCGTTATTAAGAAAGGTCACCTACATCAAAAGAAATAAATCCACCTAAAAAGACGGTCATACCAAACCAATTTCCAAAGTTGAGTAATTATTATAAAACAAATAGCATCACGCAACCATGCACGAAGGTAATCTAAACGTTTTGATGTCATGGTCCGACCTTTAGCGAAAGAAACGTAGGTACAAATATTAACTAAACACTACACCATGTATAAGTATAAAGGTAGAAATCCACAGTTTATTTTTGAAGGGACTAGAAGGTCTCTTTTACAACTACGCGGTGAGCGCTGAGGGCTCTCAACCAACCGTAGTAATTTTATTTATTACTAGCTGCCTCCGCGCGGTTTTACCCGCGTAGTTCCCGTTCCCGCGGGAATACAGACATAAAATATAGCCTATGTTACTCAGTGATAATGTAGCTTTCTAATGAAAAAAGAATTATTAAAATCGGTCCAGTACTTTTTGAGTTTATTCGTTACATACAAAAATACAAATCTTTCCTCTTTATAATATTAGTATAGATAGAATAGATAAGTAGTCACGGCTAGGCTGTAGTTGTTTTAGAGAACTTGAGGTTTTCGACCATATAAATATACCTGCATAATCACCATCATCAGCTCATATACGTCTCCACCGAGGAGCACGACTCTCGGCCACCTACATAATAATTCTTTAGGCGTTAAGTTGTATAATAGAATATAATTTACTAGCTTCAGCGCCTCAAGCTTTCACCCGCTTAGTTCCCGTTCCCGTAGGAATACGGGGATAAAATATAGCCAATTACACTAACTCATAAATTGGCTTTCTATTGGAACAAGAATTTTCAAAATCAGTTCAGTACATCTTTGTTCAACTTTGCCTTTTTATAATATTGGTTCGTTCCAGTTCGGCAGTAGGTAAATGAAATTCTGAATCAAATCTCTATTACAATTTACTGAATTAGATATTAAATACGTACTTACCTATAGATATAATTAACACATAGTGTACAAACTGGTTATGTTAGATCATAAAAATTGAATGAGGTCATGGGCAAGGTCTTTACTTTATAAATTAATATTTTTATAAATATTCTCTAATCACTAAACAATAAAAAGTATCACACATATGCGACAAACATCGTCGCATATGTGTGATACTTTTTAGGCTAATTATATGACTGGCAGATAATTAAAAAATCATCCTTGATTTTTTGTTCTACTTAACAAAAAAATGTGTACAACTTTCATAAGAGCCGCGGCGCGGCATATATGAATTAAATAAAATGCAAACGAAGGTGAATGGCTAAATATAAATTTAACATGTTTATAATGACGCATAAATCCATATTTAGTCAACGAATAAATTATCATTTTTTGGTTATTTTTATTAACCTCGACGTTTGAAATTAACTTAGTCAACACCTGATTAATAACTTTTTTCATACGGTCCCACTTGATGGGAAGCGGTTACCGTAGCCTATGAACGCTTGCAACACCAGGGGCGTCACTCACGCGTTGCCGACCCTGCAAAAATCTCTTCACTCCCTTCCTGAAGAACCCCATGCTCCAACTAAAATGAGAATTAAATTATGGACTCAAGTTTTAACATACCATGTCAAAGAACTTCTTATCCATGAAGGGCCTGATGAGGATCATGAGCTTGTCGATCACTGGCTCCGTGTTGAGTACGTGTATTGCACGCATGCGCACAGGCAACGCCTCTTGCACGTACTGGAAGAACTTTTTCAATGCCCTGTAATTGTACAATTAAGATCTTAAGATTGGTACCTAATATAATAATAAAGTCACTGGCAAACTAAACGCACTAAAGTCATACTAAATCCTACTAATAGTTTGTGAGTAAGGAGGTTTCTTCCTCTTTTATGTAAAAACTACGAAACGGACTTGAAGTTTGGAAGCTCATAAGATGGATTAATACAGAGGCTCCTTTAATCACGGGAAAATTAAAGAACGCGGTAGGAACCACGGGGAGTCACTAGTGTGATTATAAATATTGGCTCTAAGTGCTCCTTTGGTAATATAATCACATGGGTTCAAAGTTCAAAGGTTCAAATCACAGCCATGACCCGTTTGGTAAATAATATAAAACTCAATTCACGATTACTAAGCTACCATCGCATAATATCACACTTCGATTCTATTTCCGTATTCACAAACTGTATCTCACAAGATTCCGATTGAATCATAAATCATGAGAGTGCTTGAATATTTCATTTAATGTTGCTCTTTTCTATCCGTAGTATCGCCTGAGGGGAGATTGTACCTATAGCAGAAGCTTTATAACCTGGCAGTCTAAAAAGGCCACTAGAGCAACATTACTGAATAAGAAATACCTTATAAACAACATTCTTCACTGTTCCCTAATAGAACTACAGAAAACCAATAATAAATTGATAATTGTTGCAGACAAATGTAGTAACATTTCTGATAATAAATTTCAATAAAAAATAGAGTAAAAATCAAAGTCTTTAACGTAGCCATTATATTGACAGACCGGTTAGCTTTGTGGTGGGTTTAAATCCAGGATGTAAATTGTATTTAAAAGTAGTATATCAGCAGTCTGGTTACAATAGCACAAGCTCTGATTAGTTTGGAATCAGATTGGTCGTGTGTGAAGAATGTCCTAGGTTAATAATAACAATCATATTAAATTAGTAAAAATATATTCTCAGATTGTGAAAAGGCGATTTTAGACCCGACCTGAAACTACTCCATTGTGCTAAAACATGATAATGCAATTAGATTCCCATTATTTAGAATACAAAAGAAACAAAATACATGAAAAGTTTAACTTTTGCAACATCACTGTTTAACAAAGCCTTGTTAGAGTTTAGAGTTTATTAGCTTCAATAGCAAGAATAATATTGATCTAGCAGTTCTAATGAAATGTGTATCTAATTTTTATCATATTTTCCAGACTATTAAAGCACTTGGTAATGCAGCGTTAATTGTACGATTCGGTAACCATAGAGCAAACATAGACATTAGAAGTAGTGTTAACATATTTTTTAAATTTTCGCGCCCTCATGTAAATTAAACTATAAATAAAAAAAATTGGTTGCCTGTAAAGTCGGTATACGGGCGAAAGTTTTACGTGACAACGACTTTGAGTGGTAAAATAATTTTAATGTGAATATTCATTCGTATAGTAGGAAGAAGGATGAAATAATAGTAACAATTTAAAACATAACGTCACGTTACGTGAGCGGAGCGTAACGCAGTTTCTTGAAGTGTCACCCGGCAAACCAATTTATAAGACGTTGTCACGTCAAAACATAACGTCACGTTACGTGAGCGGAGCGTAACGCAGTTTCTTGAAGTGCCACCCGGCAAACCAATTTATAAGACGTTGTCACGTCAATAGTAACAATTTAAAACATAACGTCACGTTACGTGAGCGGAGCGTAACGCAGTTTCTTGAAGTGTCACCCGGCAAACCAATTTATAAGACGTTGTCACGTCAAAACATAACGTCACGTTGCGTGAGCGGAGCGTAACGCAGTTTCTTGAAGTGTCACCCGGCAAACCAATTTATAAGACGTTGTCACGTCAAAACATAACGTCACGTTACGTGAGCGGAGCGTAACGCAGTTTCTTGAAGTGTCACCCGGCAAACCAATTTATAAGACGTTGTCACGTCAATATTCAGAAACTAATAAAAAGTGAAACGATATTTATAATAGCCGCATCCAAATTTTAAATCAACTAAAAAATTAAACGTTTGATGAAATAGCCTATCGCATGTTTTTTTACCTTTGTCTATCCTTTTGAAAGCTAAAAAATATAAATTCTTTATTCTACACGTTGTATACAAAATAGATCAATAATAATTCCACAAAATATGTTCAAAATTAATGCCACGATTTATTTATTAAACGACTATTAATTTGAAATACTACAAAATATTTTAATAATTTTATGTAATTCGTATATGTTATTAGTTAAAATGTCATACATATTAAAATTAAAAAACTAAATATTACATATACCTACGATATACTTTGTCATATTTTGTGGAAAATCCCAATAATTTTGAGTCACAATAAACATATTGAGGAATGTATAACTTACGATAAGCTGACCCTCGTCAGATGTCCAAATCTGACTCCGCGCATGTCAAACAGGAAAATGTAGCCTGGTTGAGGACCACGCTTCGATAGACACGCGTCTGAAACCATAAAACAGAAAACATTAATAGTTTACCAAATTGGTAGAATTCATTTTTACGCTGCAACATTAAAGATGATATTTTTTTTTTGTTTGTTACCTGACACATTTTGTTAAAGCATATCATTTCTTATTATAAATTTATATAATAAGATCGAATTAAAAAAAATTTTTCTTTTAATCGAATAATGAGCATTTTTGTACCTTTGGTTTTTGTAAGTTTGTTTGTTTTATATGCGTCTAAATAAATGTACGTATCTATTTATTTAAATCTGAGCTATTTAATTATTTAGTTTCTATGTGCATGCATACCTAATTACCTACCATTGTTCCTATATATGTGCATGCATTAAAATAACTGATGAGTTCTTGATATTTATATCCACTAGGATGCATGCAACTAAATCGAATTCTTTAGTATTTTAATTTAATTTATTGGTCACATGTTACTAGGCTAGACATTAAGAATAAATTACCCTAAAAAATAACCACCTTTGTTCTCATAATGATTTTGACAATAATAAATTAAACGTTAACCTTGATTTATTTGACTACTAGTAGCTCCCTGCGGTTTCACTCGCGTTGCCAGGGGATCTTCAATTTTCAGGGATAAAAAGTAGCCTACGTGTTAGTCCAGAACATATTCTAAATCTGTGCCAAATTTCATCGCAATTCCATCAGCCGTTCTGGCGTGACAGAGAGACAAACATACATCCATTCCATACATGGAAACTTTTGCTATTATAATATTAGTAGGATAGTAAACGCTTAGACCAGTGGCGTAACTATAGGGTGACAGGGGTGGCCAAATGCCACGGGCCCCCGACCCTAGAGGGCCCCGGCCCGAGAGGACGCATTCTCAGTATATTTTATTTAACATTGTACCTCCTGTGTATTTGATTTGTATTGAAATTGATTTTTTTTTATACCACAAAGGTGGCAAACAGGCATACAGTCCGCCTGATGGGAAGCGGTTACCGCAGCCTTGCAACACTAGGGGACGCTTGCAACACTAGGGGCGTTACTCACGCGTTATTTAGAATTGTTATTAGTGTTGGATAACTACTTATGGGGCTGTAAAGATTTTTACTGATAAGGCCTCATCAAAAAAATATTGCCACGAGCCCCAGGTGGTATAGTTACGCCACTGGCTTAGTCTTCTTTATAAAAGAGTATAGTAAAATCAATACAAAGCTATTCATAGAAAGATTATCACGTGTTGATCGGTACCGGGACTAGCGGGTAGCTTACAACTTACCTACTCGTATGGTTATTGTAACCTGTACGTTTGTTTATAACATCGACCTAACCTATCTGTATATATAAAACAAAGTCCCCGCCGCCTTTGTCTGTCTGAAAGCGATGAACACAAAAACTACTGAACAGATTTTCATGCGATTTTCACTAAATTACGGAGTATTTCATGGGAAAGGTTTTTATGTATAATACATCAATTTGGACCAGGTAGGTGGCGTAGTATTTGACAAAATAGTACAAGGATAGTATATCTTAGTTTCTAAATGGAATATCCAGATATGGTTTTAAAGTTTTAAGTAGCAATGCCAAATCACAGAACCTTGAGTTAACTCGTTTCACCATATTAATATTTAAAAATAAATGAGTAGGTATTATAAACTATGGAGAAATCAAAAAGTTCTTAAATATGGACTAAGCCTGTATTGCAAAAGTATTGCTAAATTAGTTTTCTATTGCATCATTAGTGCTGTTTTTGATAGGAACTTTAATTATTATAGATATGTTTGATTGGGTAGGTTCGAATCCCACCCAGGACAAACATTTTTATGCATGAATATTTCTGTTTGTCCTGGTATGTAAATATCTATATAAGTATGTATTTAAAACGAGGTATTCCACCAAGCGCCCCCAAATGAAGCGCACCCAGACGAAGCGCACCTAATGTATTCCACGAAGCGCCCCCGTAGGTGCGCTTCAAATGAAAAATATTAAATAATTAATTTCCTATTCCACGAAGCGCACCTAAGAATATCACTCGCATAGTGTGGTGACAAGAAATAAAAATGTCGATAGAAAAAAATATTTATTATTTAGAAGACTAACTTAATTTTCTATAATCGTTCAGTTTCATTATGTGACACAATATTTGTCATTTTTGTAATCTTAGGTACTATTTAAAATCACAGATTGTTTCATAATTATGCAATGAAACGACAAGTATCAAACACATTGTAAATATAGTTTTCCTTAGAGATCTATGTTGAAGTTTTCTTATAGCTTAGCTACCTGTTTAGTAAATAATAAAAATACTCTACTATAACATAAAAAAATCACAGATTGTTTCATAATTACAATAAAAACTTGGACAAATATCAAAAACACTTTAATTATAGTTTTCTATAGTGATCTAGGTTAGTTGATGTTGATGACCTCTAGTTTTATATAAAATCACAGACTGCTTAAAATAACTAAACACAATATTTAAGATTCTTAAATAATCCTGAAAAAATGGGCAATAAATGTAGTATATAAACTTATCAATTAAATAAATTATTGATAATCAAAATCTTAATTTCTCTAGGCAATGTCCAACTGAAATTGACTGAAACAGCCCGTGACGTCGCAATAGTGTAATGAGAACTAAGCATGTAAACAAGCTCCGGAAATGCTCGGCTAAATTCGGGTTGGCTCGGGAATTCAGTGCCGCGCGCATACGTTGACGGTTAGCCCGGTTAGACGGTTATGTATATGAACATTAAAAATTTAAAGAAAATTACAATTATTGTATCACATTATTACAATGAAATTGTTTGATGTTAGAAGTTCCGTCAACGTCTAACCGGGCTAACCGTCAACGTATGCGCGCGGTACTGAATTCCCGAGCCAACCCGAATTTAGCCTAAGGAAAACTATATTTACAATGTTTTTGATACTTGTCGTTTCATTGCATAATTATGAAACAATCTGTGATTTTAAATAGTACCTAAGATTACAAAAATGACAAATATTGTGTCACATAATGAAACTGAACGATTATAGAAAATTAAGTTAGTCTTCTAAATAATAAATATTTTTTTCTATCGACATTTTTATTTCTTGTCACCACACTATGCGAGTGATATTCTTAGGTGCGCTTCGTGGAATAGGAAATTAATTATTTAAAATTTTTCATTTGAAGCGCACCTACGGGGGCGCTTCGTGGAATACTTTAGGTGCGCTTCGTCTGGGTGCGCTTCGTTTGGGGGCGCTTGGTGGAATACCTCTTTAAAACGCAGTATATGTAGTATATCAGCTATCTGGTTACCATAACACAAGCTCACTTTGAAGCTTACTTTGGAATCCGATTGGCCGTGTGTGAAGAATGTCCCAGGATATTTTATTATTATTTTTTATAAACTAAAGTATGCTAGTTGTATTACCAGTCTATACAGGATATTAATAATATACCTACCTACATATTTGGTCTTGTTTTAATATTGTTTACAGACTTAATTTTTTTTTTTTTTTAATATATTTATTCAAAAAAAGTTATACTATTTACAATTTTAACAAAAATCGCCAAACTGTACAATCAGTTTGTTGGCGATAATGGCGTTCTTTCACATTATTTTAATACTAAATTATCTATCTACCTTAAATGTAAAAATAAAATCTATGTTAAACCTAAGTATCTATAAATATTTTTATATAATACATTTACATCTATAATACATTTTTATTTACTCAATTTTTTTGCGGTAGCAAAGATCTTGATAAGGATTTCAATGGCACATTTATGAATATACGACAAAAACTAGATTTTTGTGTTTAATTGCTTATTAGCACATGCTTCCACGTTTTAATTAAATTATTTTATGCTAGTTGACCCGGCAAACTTCGTGAGCATCACTTCCCTGTTTGCATTTTTCATTGATGCTCCGCTCCTAATAGTCCTAGCGAGCGTGCTATTTAACACTGAAAGATTTCTTCTTAACGGACCAGCCCCCTTAGCCCTTATTCGCACGAGATTTTTTTTAGCGTACGGTAAAAAAGCGTTCATACACAAAAAAAGCATTCCCAAGTACCAAAATATGCTCTATTTCCAACGCTCAAAGTTAAAATGCAACATCGCTCCATAAAAAAGCGTGGCATTTTAAAAACGCTGTCGTGTATATACATGGGAATGCATTTGTTGTATTTGAACGTTTTTTACCGTCCGTTAAAAAAACGTGCGAATGTTCCTGAGATAAGCGTCTTCAAACAAACAAACTCTTCAGCTTTATATATTAGTATAGAGTAAAAATTTACGTACTGACGTTTCTATTGTAAAAAAATATCATAAAACAGTAATATAATCTGTGAAACAGTTTTATTGTTTATTGTATTTACAATTTCAAGTTTGTTTTTCTTAATCCACTAGACGAGAACTGCGTATCAACAGCCACTTACGTCATATCGAGATGTTTTATGTAAAATAATTATGTATTACTTTTAATGATTTATTATTATCTTGTTTTATACCGGATAAATATATTTTATACAGGATTGATGGCTGATATATCTGAGGTAAAAGTTCAGAATGAAAAGATTCAGAGAATAAACAGTGGCATTGAGCAATCTATAAGCTTCTTAAGCTGTAAATATGATGAAGTAGAAAAATCTATACAAAAATTGGAAAAAGAAAGGCTTGAGCAGCAGAATTATATACTCAAACTTGAGACAAAGATTGATGACCTGCAGCAGAGCTCCCGCACATCTTGTATCGAGATTAGAAATGTTCCCGCTAAGGATAAAGAGACCTCGAGTGAATTAATATCTATTGTCCTTGAAACGTGTAAGTCCCTACAAGTTAAATTAGAACCCCCGGTCCTACGCGATGCATACAGACTGCCTGGGAAACAAGGCACCATTCATAAACGTCCTATCGTAGCTGAGTTCAACTCAGTTCTGGTAAAAAACGATGTCCTGTGTGCAGTTCGTGCCTTCAACAAAAAACGTTCTGCTACTGAGAAATTAAATACTGGACATATTGGAATAAAAGGCCAACAATCTCCAATATACGTCGCCGAATACTTAACAGCTAACACGAGAAAACTTTTTTACAATGCCCGTCTCTTTGCGAAGTCTCATAGCTATAAATACTGCTGGACATCCAATGGAAGGATTTTTCTTCGTAAGGATGAGGGCTCAAAGCCCTTTCTTGTTAGATCCGATGATTGTCTTAAATCACTTCAACATGTTACGCAAATCTAAACCAAATTTATCTTCATTTACTATATTTATATCTTATTATTTTGAAAACTGTTATGTCATTAAAAAACATGTCTATTGCCATTCCCCTTATGTGTACATTTTGAACAATGTTTTGCTTTTTGGTAACATAACCGACATAATATTTGTCTGTTATATAAGGCCTCTCTTTTTTGTACTCACTCCCCACACTTACACTTACATATACTTATACACTAACTCGTATTCATACACTCCAACAGAAAAAAATACCTTTACACTACACTTTCTTTACCATTCGCCCTTCACTGCAAGTTATTCACAGGTCTTAAGATGCATTTCTTTTTTGTTACTGCACTTTATAGCACTTTTTTATTACCGCTACTGGCATAAATTTTATGTTAAGAGACTCCTCAATTTATACCTTACTGTGTTCTGTCCGTGGTGCAACCAATTTTCTTATTGAAAATGTTGGATGATATTAATGATATATCAAACGATTTGGAATCAATTGCAGTATCTGAATCTTATATATGTACACCCGATCAGTGCTTGAAATATGTCAGTAACTCTATTACACAATTCAAAATCCTAAGCCTAAATATAAGAAGTTTAAATCGCAATTTTGATAACCTCCGAGTCCTACTATGTACATTGTCGGTGGATTGTGACGTCATAATCTTATCTGAATGTTGGTTAAGTAAGGTCACTGATTTTCCGATCCTTAACGGTTATGTACATTTTTTTACAAGAGACCTCCTAAACCAAAACGATGGAGTAGTTATTTACATGAAATCAGAAATTGACTGTGTTGTGACAGAACCTGTCTTTTCGGATGCCAATTGCCTCATCTGTAAAATAAGTAACAAACTAGCTATAATTGCTATTTATCGTCCTCCCTGCTTTCATAATATTGATAAGTTTATATCTAGTTTAAATTTAATTTTGTCGACACTAACAAATTTTGAAAACATATGTATTTTAGGTGATATTAACATAAATCTTAGTCCTGAAAGCACTGATCCACATTATGGGGTATATCTTAACTTGACAGCTTTTCACGGTTTGTTACCTGCTCATCAATTCCCGACGCGCGTTAATAGTTGTTTGGATCACGTTTTACTAAAAACCAAACTCCCCGCTGTTACTTTGGTTATACAAAGTTACATAACGGATCACACTCCCGTTCTCCTGTGTATGGAATCTATTCCCGTGAATCCTAAACCTCTTAGTTCCCGCGTCAGGATTGATTACAATGCAGTAAAGGTCGAAATTGCTAACACTGACTTTACTACTGTGATGTCTTCTGTAAATGCTAATGTAGCGGCGGATTCCTTGGTGTCGACCATTTCTTCGATTGTTAAAAAACACACCACCGTTACAATTATTGCTTCAAAAAATCGGATAATAAAACCTTGGATCACACCAGGTCTGCTCCGGTGCATCCGAAACAGGGATAACATGCATCAACAATTAAAATCTGACTCAGAAAACGCTACCCTTAGAATAATTTATATCAGATATCGGAACTTCTGTAACAAGCTTCTAAAGAATCTCAAAACAGCCTTCGAAAAGTCTGAGTTTCTGAAGGCTAAAAACGATCCCAAAGCTACATGGAACGTAATAAAAACTATCACGAATACCCATCGTAGTACTCGTTCCCCGAAGGATCTTCTGAAGTTAGATGCAAATCCAAATTCATCTATTAATCGTGTCAATAATTATTTTGTTAATATTGGGGAAAATCTTGCTTCCCAACATAATTGTTCCACTATTAGTTCATACCCTCACTTTCTGGATTCTTACAATCCAAATTCTATCGCACTGCTACCGACTGATGAGAGTGAAGTAAGTCAGATTTTGCTTCGCCTCCGAAGTAACTGTGCTGTAGGATGGGATGGAATATCATCTCAAGTACTAAAATCATCACATTCTGTGCTTGTTCCGCTTATTACCCATATCTGTAATCTATCTCTCCACACAGGTATTTTTCCACTGACCTTTAAAAAAGCAATTGTACACCCTATACACAAGAGCGGGGATAAGGACAACATTAATAACTATAGGCCTATATCAGTATTACCTGCCTTGTCTAAGATTTTAGAAAAAATCCTAAATAGAAGGTTGCTTAATTTTTTGGAATCACATAATATTCTTTCTTATAACCAATACGGTTTTCGAGCTAAAAAGTCCACTGAAGATGCTGTATCCGATTTAATCGATAGTACTGTCAAGACTCTAGACTGTAAGAATAAGTGTATAGGCATATTTCTTGACATTTCAAAGGCATTTGACACTGTATCTATCCCTGGGTTACTGAGCAAGATGGATAGAATTGGTATTCGGGGCCTGGCACTCGATATTTTTAAAGATTACCTTACAGAAAGAAAACAAAGTACGAAAATTGATTCTATTATTAGTGACGAACTATATCTAAATTTCGGCGTTCCTCAAGGCTCAATTTTGGGGCCTACCCTCTTTCTCATTTATATAAACAGTCTCTGTAAGCTTTCCCTTCCTTATTGTAGTATATTTACATATGCAGATGACACAGCGTTGCTTGTTCATGGGCCAAATTGGACTGAAACAAAATTGCGTGCCGAAACTTGTTTGCAAACAGTCATGTCTTGGCTTACTACAAACCAACTTACTCTCAACGTTAGCAAATCTTATTACTTGACCTTCTCTTTAAATTCATCCTCACAGCCCCCTCCTGATTCCTTTTATGTTAAATCCCATTCCTGTCAAAAACCATTTGTTGAAAATTGCTCGTGTCCTCCATTAAAAAAGGCTTCAAAAATTAAATACCTAGGCATTATAATTGACGAAAATCTCAACTGGAAACATCAAATTCTCACACTAACCTCACGAAGTCGTAAACTAATATATATTTTCAAAAAATTAAGACATTCCTTAGACTTTGACTCGCTCAAGATGGTCTACTTTGCCCTCTGCCAATGTATCATCCGTTACTGTATCCCAGTCTGGGGTGGAGCTCCAAAAACATCTTTCCTGCGTCTAGAAAGAGCACAAAGAGCAGTACTGAAGGTGATGTCTTGCAAACCCTTTAAGTACTCGACCAAACTCCTCTACTCTGACTGCAAGGTCCTTACTGTGAGACAACTCTTCGTGCTCCAAACCATATTGCGTAAACACTCTTCCCTTCCTTTTGATCCTAGTGTACTCACAAAGCGGCGCTCCACTTATGTATGCCCAGTCACTAAGCATAGGACTACATTGGCCAAACGTCATTTTTACGTCCTCGGAAACCAGCTATATAACACAATTAATAAACATTGCAATATTTATCCCCTCATTCGAAAAGAATGCAAATCAGTTGTCGAAAATTTTCTATTGAAACTTAATTACTTAGATACTGAAGAGCTTATTAACACCAATAATTTTAAACTCAAGTTCCCTAAATAAATTTCACAAATACACACTCACACCCACACACACCAACTCACACACACACAAACACACACACACTCACCCACACACTCACACACACACAAGGCCACTTAATTTTTATTATATTTTATTTTAATACCTACATTGTATAACTTCAGGTATTTTTATTTCACTGCTTTTTGTTATTTTTCTTTGTCTGTTGAATGTACATGTAACTGAGAGAGCACTGAGCCCTGGAACACAAGTTAATTCTTAGTCTGGGGGTCAGAGGTTCACATACCTTTTTCGCCAAATGAATGATTATGCAATAAAATTTCATTTTTTCAAAATTTCATTTTCATTTTCAAATGTTATAATGATACATTTTAACGGATCGTATGACCTTGCGTCACGTTTTTGATGTAAACTAACGCCCGATGTTAATAATCTATCTCCAATCCGTAATTAAAACCAACGAGTTGTCAAAATGGACAGCTTATTGGCAAGCAAAAACTATCATTTTCATACAGATTCGATCGATCGTAGATCGAAGATAGATTGATTTTAAAGCTTCACCCAGAAAATGGATTGATATATCAATCTTAGATAGCAAAAAATAGATCAGGATTGATTATTGACATCGGGCGTAAGTATATGAAGGGAGTTTGATTTTGTATCTGCGACTGCTCGAACGGGAGATCATACTTCCGTATATTCCTTAAGCACAAAGTTCTTTTCTTCATTGATTTTATTGTTGACAGACGTAAAAGTTTTTCAGCCAAATAAGTGCCAGAGGAAACTATAATATTAAAGTTACAATGCAACCCGGAAAAAAGTAAAAAAAAACCTTCATGAAAAATAATTTCATACATTATGTTGAATTGAAGGTATTTTATGAACATAATTATATAAAGGTTCCTGAGTTACATTAAAATTAAAATAAAGCAGAATTGTGAGATTGACTTTGCTATGCAAGCGTTACTCAATTAAAACTTTATTTTATATGCAATAAGGTATTTAATTGCCAAGCAAAAGTTTCATTTAACTTTTTTCCCTAATAGCCGGAAATATATAGTCAAATATGTTTGCTAATCATTAGCGGCACCTATTCGATGACCAATATTTATCTATATTTGTTTCGCACAAATAATATAAATAGCTCGGTAATTAAGCTGAAGTATGATTCATGTATTTATTTTTAAATTACACTTTTGTCTTTCTAAAATGGCAACATTCCAGTATATATGAGCCAATACCCGCAATTGGTTACCGCGTCCGACACGCTAAAGGTCGTGGGTTCGACTTCCAATCGGGACTATTTGTGTAAATTTAAATTTTGACACTTTGAACAATAAAACACGGAGGGATAATAACAAGAAGAATAATACATATGTGTTTTCTAGGACTGAATGTAGATATTGACTTTTTTATTAAGTAGGTACTAGTAGCTCCCCGCGGTGTCACCCGCGTTCCAATTTCGTGTTAAATTTTCCCATGATTAATGTAAGTATCTGTGTTCAAAATTTCATTCAAACCCGTTCATTAGTTTTGGTGTGAAAGGGTAATTAGCAAACATGCAACTATGAACTCTTAAACTTTCGCATTAACAAATATAAGTAGGACATTGCCTAAGCAACAATATAACATTTATATCAAAGAGATTAATAATATATAGTTAAATTATTATTATTATATCATTTGTCATTGGTTTATCAATAAATTATCATCAATCCGAAAACACATTGATTGAAAGAATTTAAGTATGTGCAAGAATACGATTATAGAGGCACTAACATCCGCCACTGTTTTACTCCACTAGTTCCAGTTCCCGAAGGAATACGGGAATAAAATATAGCCCATACTAAGTACCCTTCAAACGGGAAGGGATTTGCTTAAAACATCTATGAATACATCAAGATAGTCTTCTAAATAATATATACACAGATAGTCTAAAGCCTGAGAAAGGACATGAGCGACTTTTTATCCCGGAAAAACGGAAGATCTCCCGGGTAGGCGGGCGAAACCGTGGGAAGCCACTAGTAATAAATAAATATGCTGAGACATTATTCACATACGGGCAATCTGAGAGCTTGCTTGTACTATACCTAGTAACCAGATAGCTGATATACCTACTACATATACATACTACTTTTAATTATTTAGAAAACGTAAAATAGAACACTATCAAAATGATTCATCTGTGCATGCAAGCTACAACGAAATACCCACCAACCCATTCCTTGCATCTGTCAGAAATATCGACACTGGCAACGATAAAACAATTATCATCATCAGCTCATACACGTCTCCACCGAGGAGCTCGAGCCTCCCCTAACATCGCGAGGGGGTTTTTAGGCCAGTGCGGATTGGCGGACTTCACATGCCTTTAATAGTGACATCTCGGGCATGCAGGTTTCCTCACGATGTTTTCCTTCACCGAAAGCCAGTGGTGTGAATCCGTACGTAAGTTTTTATACACTCAGAGGTACGGGCCAAGGATTTGAATCTGCACCCTCATGATCGTGAGTCGGTGCATTCCCAAATGAGCCTGAGATGAATTAATTATTGCCATATTAAAAAAATTAATAAACAGTTGACTCACCAACAGTCATGAAGAGTAGTTTGACGCCCTGCTCCAGGTGGTATTTGGAGGGTTCAGTGTTGTGGAGCCGGTGGAAGATCACGTCGTAACCCTCGCAAGATTTGCCAGGGAGAAACGAGAATTCCCTGGGAAAAGACCGAGAAATCTTATGTTTTGAACATTTACCGGCTTGTCATTGAGAATAATTATTAAAAAAGAAACGAGAGCAAATTCAGACAAATTCTAATCATTGATTCATGACTTGTTAGCATTAATAATATACCTAAAAATAACCTTATATCAAAAGCAACAAAACCATTGTTGACCATTGTAATATAATGAAGCTAACTACAGACAATTTTATATTTTTATTTATTGTCGATTAATTATAACACTTAGCGCTCATTCGCACGAGAGTTTTTTTAACGTACGTTAAAAAAGCGTTGAAATACAACAAATGCATTCCCATATATGTTCACACGACAGCGTTTTTACGAGCGGTGTTGCATTTTCAACTTTGGGGCGTTAGGAATAGCGCATATTATGGTACTTGGAAATGCATTTTTTGTGTATGAACGCTTTTTTACCGTACGTTAAAATGTAGATTTATTAAAGATGCACGCCTGAACGGCTGACGGCTGAAGGAATCGCGATGAAAATTGGCACAGAGTTAGAATATGTTCTGTAATAACACATAGGCCATGAAATCGTGGGGATCCACTAGTTTATAATTACGATCCTCATTTTGAAATTTGCTATGATTTTTCAAACCTTCAGATATAGGTATAGGTACATAAGTAAGGTAATGTACTTATGCGTCTAAAAGCATAACACAGCGAGGCCTAAAAGGTCAGGGGTAAAGTATTTTCTCAATTTGTTTTACGACCTTCCCACAGCGCCGTTTTTAGGATGTCTCCCACCATTTTACTTAATTAAGACTGCGCCAGCTGAAACACCGAATCTCGTTTTACGAACTTCTTTATAATTCAAGGATTTTTGTTACCTGAGTGGGTACATCATTTTGTGCTTTAGTCGACATATAAAAAAAGGTTGCATTGTTTGTGAGGAGTACAATTAATTCATAAATAAATATCAGGCATTCACACACGGCCAATATGATTCCGAACTAAGCAGAGCTTGTTTGGTATGGTAACCACATAGCTGATAAACTATTAAATACATACTTATATAGATGTTTACATTAAGTTTTAATTGTTCATTTTAAAGCTAAATTATTGTTTCAACCCGTGACAATCAAACGTTTTTTTCTATTTATAATCATACATCTATTTTACTGGGTCTAGCAGTATTTATTTCAAGAGGTAAATAAAATCGTAAAAGCAATATCCCGATTATTCTTCAGATATAAGTACCAAAGAGACGTTACCTTAATTTAAAACCGACTATAAAACACGTAACGAAAGTCAATCAAAAATATCATTGTCTTAAAACAATGAAACTGCATGCATTGAGTAGTTATTGTGTTAGGATGACTCAACGGGTCCTAATTAAAAACGTACATTACTAATTTATCAGTATAAACCTTTGTTTAATTTATTACATGACTAGCTGCCTCCCCGCGGTTTTACCCGCGCAGTTCCCGTTCCCGTGGGAATACAGGGATAAAATATAGCCTATGTTACTCGGGGATAATGTAGCTTTCCAAAGGTGAAAGAATTTTTGAAATCGGTCCAGTAGTTTCGGAGCCTATTCATTACAAACAAACAAACAAATCTTTCCTCTTTATAATATAAGTATAGATTAGTATTAGTATAGATTGTATCAATTCTTTTTGTAACATGAACTTAACTAAATAACAGCAAATATGTCAAACATTATTATTAGTCTACGCGCAAATTGTCCCAAATATAATCTACACTAATATTATAAAGAGGAAAGATTAGTATTTTTGTATGTAACGAATAAACTCAAAAAGTACTGGACCGATTTTAATAATTCTTTCATCATTCAAAAGCTACATTATCCACGAGTAACATAGGCTATATTTTATCCCTGAATTCACACGGGAACGGGAATAATTTATCAATGGGAAAGTTTGTGAGTATGAATGCATGTTCGTTACTTCATCACGCAAAAACAACTGAACGGATTTCGATGAAATTTGGAACACAGATAGTTTATAACCTGGATTAATACATAGGCTACATTTTACTAAAGGAAAATTGAAGATCCCTCGGAAAAGCGGGTGAAACCCGGAGCCACTAGTTAAATATAATATTACTAGCTTCCGCCCGTGATACAGATCTTCAATTTTCCCGGCATAAAACGTAGCCTACGTGTCATTCCAGAATATATTCTAACTCTGTGCCAAATTTCATCGCGGTCCTCCAGCCTTTCTGGTGTGAAAGAGTAACAAACATCCATGCATATAATCTCAGAAAATTTCGCATTACTAGCGGAGCCGGCAGACTTCGTTCTGCCCACCAGCGCCACCTACCGGGTCCAAATTGATGTATTATACATAAAAACCTTCCCCATGAAATACTTCGTAATTTAGTGAAAACCGCATGAAAATCTGTTCTTTCTCTGCAGTTTTTGTGTTCATCGCGTTCAAACAGACTGACAGAGGCGGCGGGGACTCTGTTTTATATATATAGAAGTATAGATAGATGATTATGATGTACATGTTTCTCATCATGTTTCCATAAAAGTATGCTTACCTAATGAGTCTGAATCCTAACTTATACTATAAATGCGAAAGTAACTCTGTCTCGCTTTCAAGCTAAAACTACATAACCGATTTAAATGAAATTTGGTACACAAATACTCTACAGCCTGAGAAAGGACATAGGCTACTTTTCATCGCGGGAAAATGGAAGATCTCCCGGGTACGCGGGTAAAACCGCAAGGAGCCACTAGTTTAATATAATAGTTTTAACCTAGAGCGGTTTTCGTAGAACTTGCGTAAGCATCGTAGACAGAGTTAGTTTCTCTGTCTTCGGTAAGCATAGACTAATCAATACAGCCTTCAAGTTGTATGGTGTTGCCAAATCTGAGTCTAGTTTTAGTACCGTTGCATTTTTGGGGCCTTTAACTTGTCATAGTACAGATATAGTTTTTATACTGTCTCGCTTTCACGCTAAAACTACTGAAGCGATGTAAATGAAATTTGGAATATTCTAGAGCCTGAGAAAGGACTAAGGCTACTTTTTATCCCGGGAGAGTGGAAGATCTCCGGGTACGCGGGTGAAACCACGGGGATCCACTAGTATATTTATGATGGGGATACTACTCTTTATAGCGGGAGGGTACTTACCTCAGGGTAGTTTTTCTTCTTGGAAAATGAATGAGTTGTTAATAATAGACCCTCATAAACAAGTCAGTTTCATTCGAAAAGCAATGACGTCAAGACCAATCTAGTTACCGATCGATAGCTCTCATAAATGTTTAATACGATGACGTCATACAATCGCCTGTAAGCCGAACTTCGTTCTGAAACCTACGTCTGCAAATTTGACGTCAAAGTATACGTCTGTAAATCCATACTAATACATATTATAAATGCGAAAGTAACTCTGTCTGTTACGCTTTCACGCTAAAGCTACTAAACCGATTTAAATGAAATTTGGTACACAGATAATCCAGAGACTGAGAAAGGACATAGGCTACTTTTTATCCCGGGAAAATTGAATATCCCGGGAACGCGGGCGATGCCGCGGGGAGCCACTAGTGGAAGATATATGAGAAAAAATATGTTTGGGATGTTTATCAACGGATATAGATAACAATGATTGTTAGAATTTTATGTCTGTTTATCTGTATGTCTGTGCGTTTGTGCACGCTAATCTCAGAAACGGCTTATCCTATTTAGATGTGGTTTTCACTAATATATTGTAAGTAGTTCACTTTACACTAGTGTTGTTTCATGTTAGTCGGTTGATAAATAAAGAGTTTAATGTAAAGTGTGTGGTGACTTATTAAGACTACTTGATGCCCTAAGTAATCCACACTGTGGACTCACCTATCCTTGTTTCAACTAGAATCGGTCTTTAAACATAGTTTTTTGTAAATTACATTATGAGATCTAACGTAGGTACCTTAGAAATGGAAGAGGTGCGACAACAATAAATTATACGCGACGAACAATGAATTATAACGTGATGCCTTAAGCAACTGCTTAATTTGTTGAAGGGTTAATCCATCACTGGTGTTCAAGTGGTTTCGAGAATTACAATTGGATTCGGTAGGTGGCCCTGGTCGGGAGAACGAAGTCTGCCGGGTCCACTATCAATCCTAATCCTAACAAATATTATCCTACTAACATTATAAATGTGAAGTTAGTAAGAATATATGAATGTATGTTTCTTACTCTTTCTCTCAGAAACTGCTAAAGGTTATCTCGATGAAATTTGGCACAGAGTTAGCATATGTTCTGGAATAACTCTAAGGCTACTTTTTATCCCGGGGAAATTGAATATACCCTGGGAACGGGGGTGAAACCGCGGAACATACTGGTAAGTATATTTGAGTAGGATACCTAATTTTTCAATCAAAATGTCATACAGCAAAAGCTAATTAGGTAGGTATACCTACGTTTGACAAAAGCTCAAATATGCATACAATAAGTTGATATTGATTTGACCTACATAGTCCGTTCCACTTTGGCTTGTTTACTTAGTATTTACTAGTTGCACCCGCGGTTTTACCCACATTCACGTGGGACCTTTAAAATTCCAGAGATAGATATTTTAGAATTTTTTTATGAAACATTGACTCTAAATAAAGACAATGCGAGGAATAGGTATGTTATGTACAAAAAATATCATAAATTTACTAGTGCAGAGAATACTACGAATCTATACTAATATTATAAAGATAAAGAGTTTGTTTGTTTGTTGATTAAATACGCGAAACTAGTGATTCCATTTGAAAACATATTTTAGCTATATAGCATCACGCTACGACCAATAAGAGTGGAACATTAACAAAACATAGCAAAAACGGGGAGGATTTGACGCAAATAAAGTAGCTCGGGTCGAAAGCAAAACGAAATTACATTTCAATAAAAAAACATACACAAGGGAAATCATCCAATTTATTCACAGGAATATTAAATCAATTAAGTATTTTAGGCTCAAATCATAATTTTCTTTGCCTTATCCTATTCAGGGTCGGCTTTGTGCGTGCCTCCATTTCATTCGGTCTCCAGTCAAATCCACATTCACTCCACATTTTTAGGCTCAAATGATACCCAAAAAGGTACCTCCACCGTTAGGCATAGAAAACAAAGGCCTATAAAATGGGCAGCTTCCTGACGCCTATCAGAACTGAATATTATTATGATTAGGATAGTCAGATTATGACATCAGAGAACTATGTTCTGCCACAGATGTTGTTAAAGAATAAGGAGTATATAACCAAGTTTTCTTTTGATATGCTCTTTATTTTCACCCTACTCTATCTATACTAATATTATAAAGAGGAAAGATTTGTTTGTTTGTTTGTAATGAATAGGCTCCGAAACTACTGGACCGATTTCAAAAATTCTTTCACCTTTGGAAAGCTACATTATCCCCGAGTAACATAGGCTATATTATATCCCTGTATTCCCACGGGAACGGGAACTACGCGGGTAAAACCGCGCGGAGGCAGCTAGTAATCTATACTGATATTATAAAGCTGAAGAGTTTGTTTGTTTGGTTAAACCGTTAAACGCGCTAATCTCAGGAACTACTGGTCCGATTTGAAAAATTCTTTGCCCGCATGGTTTACTTGCATAGTTCCCCATTACATAGAAATATGGTAATAAAATATAGCCTAACTTACTCTCTGATAATGTAGATTTCCATTGATGAATGAATTATTCAGATCTGTTACGGAGCCTATACAAACAAACAAAACAAATCTTTTCTCTTCATTATATTTGTGTTGATTTAACGATAAACAGATATATATAATGTTTTTGTTCCATTTAATAGTATTTTGCATACCAAATTATTAACAAGATTGTCCAACCTTGAAAAAGACGGGTTCTGTTAAGGCTATTAGAGTGGGGCCACCTCGTGATGGGACCTTGACCGATGATGAAGCCGAGATTGGCGAAAGGGGAGACTTATCTTACTTTGTATATAACCAGCTGCCTCCGCGCGGTTTTACCCGCGTAGTTCCGGTTCCCTTTGGCATATGGGGATAAAATATAGCCTATGCTACTCCCTGATAATGTAGCTTTCCATTGGTGAAAGAACTATTCAAATTGGTCCAATATTTTTTATGTTTATTCGTCACATCCAAAAACACAAATCTTTCCTCTTTATAATATTACTTAGCATGGATGAAAAAATATTCATTCAAGTCTAATTTACACCGAAATAACAGCTAGATAACAGGTTTTGCATAGCCCTTGTCGAGAAAGGCTATAAGCTATATAACATCACGCTACGACCGAAAGGAGCGGGTCATCAATGAGATTTGTTTCAAAAACAGTGAATATGTAGCTGGCCAAGTCGCGTGGATCAGCTAGTGTAAAGATAAAGAATATACTAGCATTCTGAACTTCTGGTTACCATATTCCATGGTCTCTTCGACTTGGTTTCCCGTCTCAGGATATTTATTTATTTTAAAACACAAGCTTCTAGCAAAATTCGAAAAACCATGACATTCGCCACGGCTGTAGACTTCAAAACAAGTTATAAGATGTACCTATACCTTTTAGTACCCTTGATTATTATAAATGCGAAAATTAGTGAGTATGTATGGATGTATGTTTGTTACTCTTTCACGCCAAAACGGCTGAAGGGATCTGCTTTAAATTTGGCTCAGAGTTAGAATATGTTCTGGAATAACACATAGAGGCTACTTTTTATCCCGGAAAAATTGATGGGTGAAACCGCGGGGAGCCATTATATGTAATGAAATCTTCGAATGACGTAGGTAAAGACCGAGCAGTAACGATTTCTTAGGAACAAGTGCGCGCCAGACTCAGATCAATGTTTGTCTACCTAGATGTCCTAAGTACCTACCTTCGTTTGACTTCATACCTACTTACCTGTATTGTATATTTATCGATAACCCTACTATATAATTTAATCCTAACTAATACTATAAATGCGAATGTCAGTTTCTATGTTACGTTTTCGTATAAAGCGAATAAAGAAAGTTAAGTTACATTATCAATATCAGGCAATATTTTATTAACACAAAATTAATTCATCCTTTCAAATTAGCAGTAAGACAAGCAAAATTAGTTTTTAAATTTATTTTCAATAAACAAAATTTCTATGATACTGCTACTAATATTATAAACGCGCATGAATGGATGTTTGTTCATCTGTCACGCATAAACTACACAACCAATTTAGTTGAAATTTTAAACACGCTATGCCGGGAAAATTAAGATCTCCCTGGAACGCGGGTGACGCCACGGAGAGCCACTAGTCTATATATAATAAATTAATGAACCAGTTTAATACAATAACACGAAACCTGTTTGTATTGTAATTAAACAGGATCTTGGCATGTTTTACAGCAATATAGGTAATAAGTATTTACTTTTAATGACACAATTGCCAGCAATTACATACAAACTTCAACAATCATTATTTATTATCGGAGAAAAATATCCTGGGACATTTTTACACATGGCCAATCTGATTGAGAGCTTGTGATATAGAAATCTTTAACAAATAGCTAATATACTACATTTAAATACACTTATATTATAGATACTAGTTTCCGGCTCACCCGCGTGCCGGGGAACCTTGAATTTCCCAGGGATAAAAAGTAGCCAATGTGCTATTTCAGAACATATTCTAACTCAGTGCCAAATTTAATCCAAATCCTATTAGCTGTTGTTCTGTGAAAGAGTAACAAACTTGTATCCATACTCACAAACATTCGCATTTATAATATTTAGTAGGCTTTATATCAGGGACACAGAACAGACAGTCATGTTCATGATTATATACTTCATTGCCTAAAAAATATATTATTACTGATTCTGATCTCAGCAAATGTAAACTTCTTAGACAAGTGTTAGTTTAATAATTCACAAGTCCTTGTGAGGGCTATTTGAATTATAATATTTATTTTCATTGATTGAGTACTTGGCTGTTACAAAGATATTGTCATGTGCTCTAAAGTATGACTGTGTTAGTTATATCCTTTAATAAAACCTCTAAATGGTATTTATTATTTTCAATAAAAACAATTCAAATATCCTGGGACATTCTCTTTTATGCAAAGCCAATCTGATTCCAAAACAGAGCTTGTGTTATTGTCACCAGATAGCTGATATACTACTTTTAAATAGATATTTATAACCAGAGACAGAACCAAAACATGTCTATGCTCATAAATGTTTGACCTTGGTGGGAGTCAATTTCATAATCAGCGACTGTAAAGTCAGGGCTCAACCACAAAAACAATCAATCTATCGTCTATGCTTTTTCTTTTGTTTAAATTTTTTCTGCTTTGTGAGTTGAGGTAGAGGTTTTAGAGTAGAGGTAGGTATGCATAAAACCTATTTGGCTGAGCTCTGAGGCAAATAGTAAAGTTTATTTGCACAACTGTTTACAAAAACTCTTGAGTTATAATAAAAACATAAATAATAATAATCCTGGGACTTTATTATTATACGCAAACAATGCAACAATTGGTTATAATTTAATTTAATTATGCAAATGTTGTTTGTTGATTAAGCATCTAATTAAGTTACTTAGTAGATACTTATTTGCATATAAATAATAATTAATTATCTTGAGAATGGCTGGAGCAATGTGTATTTTTTTTGTATAAATAAAAACACTAGGTACCCTGTATGGCGATACTTTTAACTCTTTAAATTTATAATGCCAATGTTGGTTAAATATTCAAATAATAATAAAAATATTACCGACCAAATTTATGTGGTGGCGGTATTGCATAGATCAGAAATTTAATTAATATATAATATATTAAGTGAAGGTTGAAAAATTATATGTCCATATAATTTCATAACAATATACTCGTTTTAAATAGGTACTTTATTAAATATAATATTGATACTTCCTTCTGCCACATATAAATATTGATATAATCAGATTAATGTCAAGGATTTTTAACATAATAAACTAACAAGAATCTACACGAATGAAAATAAATATAGCATATTAAGTCCACTCGTAGACCAATATATTTATTTTAATAAAAAAAACACTTACAGCGCGTCCAGAGACGTCTTCAAGTTTTCATCAGCATTGAGAAGGCGATTATCGAAAAATTCCGGTGCATTTTTTCTACACGCATAATATTTCTCTATACATATCTTCGTTCGGTCCATTTCCCCGTAACACGCATTGTAAAATAATAATAATTGTTTATCCGTTAGATCCTTGGGCACATATTTAGTTTTATCCAATTTTTGCGTCCATTCCCTTAATTCGTTAATATCGTCTTGAGAAAATTTATCCATGGAAGCCGTAGCCTCGTCATAATCGAACTCTAACTCTACAGGCATTGTGATCTAAAACTAATTTTAATATTTATTCTTAACAAATACGATTTATAGTTAATTTTACAACACACGCAACTCCGATTGCAACAATTTGACAACTGGTAAAAATTCATAAAAATATCGCGCTGTCAGACAGAATGTCAGATCGTTATGGTGCTGCCAACACGTAATATAAACTTCTACTAAATGCTAATGATTTTAATAAATATCCGAAATTAAAATTACCTCAAAGAAACATAGATGTTTTATATAACAAATATTTTTCAGAGCCATCGAGATCAATAATGTTAATTCTAAGCCGTTACTTGATTATTATTATTGATAATATTAAACCAAGTATCTGTTATTCGTCTTCAAATTGTACGGCGCAAATTAATATGCAATGGATTCCGACTCATCGTAAGAGCTCATCTATTTAGATCAAATTCAATCAATCAATTAAATATGAACTGTATGGTCAATTATGTTTCAGAGAGTCAAATATTGTTATAATAACGAAAAGAGATAGATTGAAGCTATTTTGGAAACTATACTGGAGAATCGTAATAATATTGGTTACTCCATTTATATTATTACCTATAGCTTTTATTGGAAGTAATAATGTAAGTATCAAAAACCTTTCATTTCCAATCACTCCAACACTAATTAATTTGAAATAAAATTAAAATCGGATTTATATTCCTTCATATTCCTCAATTCCAAACTACTAGTGCCATCTATCGGCGAAAGTTATAACTAACTCTAACCTGACTCATCTTTTACAGGCGTACAAAAGTTTCTACATATTTTTGCTCACCAGCATTTACTGGATCTTTGACGTCATGCACCCCAGCGTGACGTCACTAGTTCCCGTCGCTATGTTCTCAGTGATGGGCATTACAGACCATGGCTTTTTAAGTGAAGTTAGTATCTAAATTTAATCCACTCGCATCTCAAACTATGATTTTGATTATGCACGTTGAAAGCTATAACTAAGTTACAGAGACTTTAAAGTACTTTAAGGTACAAATAGTTTACAAAATAAATATATATGAATCGTTATAAAGTATTAACAAAGTAAGTAGCCTAAACTTACCTAATGGCACGTTACTTATAGTATCGTTAAATCGTTTAAAATGATTCACATCAAAAACACCATTGAACGAACACCCATTCTCAGGCAGATTAATTTATCCTCATATTAAACCTTCTAGATTTACGTTCGCAATGAACTCCTAAACTGCGCCGGCGTGATGATGATCATGATAGCCATGGAGTACAGCCAAGTTCACAGGAGGGTAGCGCTGAAATTACTGCTTATATTTGGGTGTTCACATTACAGGTATGTACAGTTGCACTTGTGAAGTCCGCCAATCCGCACTAGGCCCGCGTGGTGGACTATGGCCTAGACCCCCTCGATGTTAGGGGAGGCTCGAGCTCCTCTGTGGAGACGTATATAAGCTGATGATGATGATGAATGACAGTTGCACTTTGACTTAAATAAGTAAAAAAAACGGTGAAGAGCGTGTTAGGACACGCGCAGTGTAGGGTTCCTTAGCTAGATTGACAAAATTCAATACTTTTAGTAAACATATACTTACATTTTCAATATTAAGATGGCAACGAAATGTTTAAAAGTCGTATTCGGTTAATTTTTGGATCTTTTTTACTTGGCCGACTATTATAACCTGTGAAGCCAACTTAACCGTGATAATTTTCTATTTAAATTCATATATATAGCTACTACTAGCATGTTTTTTTTTAACATATCTACAAACTATACAAAAGTGATTTTAACAATAATAATAATAATAATCATTTATTTGCTTTCATGTGTACATAAGATGTCAAATTACAATATAGCATGGTCACATAAGCCAGTATTATAGGCATGCAAATACAAATAAATTTGAGAAAGAGAGCTCTATATAAAATGTCAATCTCAATTAATAATAAATGTAATCTAATGTCAACGAACTAATATCTAAGCTTAAATTAAATTCCTTCTATTTTTTTGGTTTGGTTTCAGATTAAGCTTCATGTTATTCTTCACGTGCATGTTCATATCGATGTGGGTGTCCAATACCATGACCTGTGGTCTGATGCTGCCGTTGGTGAAAGCCATCCTCACAGAACTTCAAAAGGTATGGTGGTTATATGGAAACATTCTTCATTGGTGCTCCGCTCCTATTAGTCGCAGCGTGATGATATATAGCCCATAACCTTCCTCGATAATTTTTTTTTTTTCCTTATTCTGGGACCACAAGTAATGATCCCAGCTAATATTACAATCTAGCCTTAGTATTAGGCTAATGAGTAATTTAAATTTGGCTTAATCTTCTATTTCACTATAAAAACTAAGAATGTGTCCATCAACACTTTTCTTATTGTCTCTATTAAGGGGAAGTCACTTTGTTCATGTGTTCTATAATATTAGCACTTGCACTAAGTTTAACTGTTTAAAACTATTACACTACACTAGCTCAAAAGGTTTAGTCCTTTTGAGTCTTCTCACAATGTCTGTGTGATCGAGGAGTGTATTGCCTCAACGTTCACATGGTGGAGAAGTCTTTTCTGGTGAGCCTCTGCATACTTTGTGATCACTTGGTTCACAAAGCTTATTTTTAAGTACGATGAAGGTCATCATTTCTAATGCACCAGGGAGCATTTACTATTTCTCTTAAAACCTTATTTTGGAATCGTTGTATAATCGAAACATTGCTTTGTTTGGTGCAGCCCCACAGCTGAATACCATAAGTCCATACTGGCATTAGGACTTGTCTGTATAGTAGTAATTTGTTGCGTGTTGACAGCGCGGAATGTTTACCAAGCAGCCAATACATTTGTTTATATCGTAAATCTAATTCGGTTTTTTCCTTTTGACGTGACAACGTCTTATAAATTGGTTTGCCGGGTGACACTTCAAGAAACTGCGTTACGCTCCGCTCACGTTACGTCACGTTATGTTTTAAATTGTTACTATTATTTCATCCTTCTTCCTACTATACGAATGAATATCACATTAAAATTATTTTACCACTCAAAGTCGTTGTCACGTAAAACTTTCGCCCGTATACCGACTTTACAGGCAACCAATTTTTTATTTTTTGATATGAGCTTTCCAGCGTAATTTGACGTCAAGGGTCATCCCGAGATATTTAGCTGTATTTTCATACGGTACTTCTTTATCGTTAACTAGCTGCCTCCACGCGGTTTTACCCACATAGTTCCCGTTCCCGTGGGAATACAGGGATAAAATATAGCCTATGTTACTCGGGGATAATGTAGCTTTCCAAAGGTGAAAGAATTTTTGAAATCGGTCCAGTAGTTTCGGAGCCTATTCATTACAAACAAACAAACAAATCTTTCCTCTTTATAATATTAGTATAGATATACCTAAACTGGCCAATACTGATGCTTTTGATTGCTGAAGTCTATATGAATAGATTTGGATTCGTTCACCTTTATTCTCCATTTTTTTGTCCATTACCTGACCTTGACCTGGTTTATAGCTATTTGGGCGTTCTCTGTTGCCTCTTTATAAGTACTTCCTATGGACATTATTGCAGTATCATCGGTGAAGGTCGCTAAAGTGTTATTTTCTGGATGTGGGATGTCACAGGTATACAACAAGTACAGGACTGGGCCTAAAACACTTCCTTGTGGCACACCAGCTTTAATTTCCTTCAGCTCAGAGTAGGCATCATTTTGTCTTATTCTAAATAATCTGTTGGAGATATATAATTCTGAGATATCAGCAAGATGTTTTGGTAATTTTTTTCTTAGTTTATGGATGAGACCTGCATGCCAGACCTTGTCAAAAGCTTGTGCTACACCTAGGAAAATAGTAGAGCACACTTTTTTGTCTTCAAGAGTTTGTTCAATGGTGTTTATAATTCTATGCACTTGATCTATGGTTGAGTGCTTTTCTCGAAACCCAAACTGGTGGTCCGGTATGAGATTTTTGCTTTCTATGATTGGTTTTAATCTTTTAAGCAATAGCTTCCTCGATAAATGGACTATCTAATACTGAAATAATTTTTGAAATCGGACCTGTAGTTCCTGAGATTAACGCGTTCAAGCAAACAAACTCTTCCGCTCTATAACATAGATATACATTCAGATAAGCCTTTACAGGCGGCACTTATGAAATGTATTTTAATAATAATAGTTTCTTTAACATTTTTGTATTCATGTTAAAACCATAAAATATAATGGTGGTATTACTTAAGTGTTAAAATTATTGTCATGAGTGGAAATCGAACTGACGATTTTGCTAGTGAGATGTTTGCAATCTAATTTGTTACCGATTTTATATACCTACGTTTTAAATATCTTTTTTATAATAATTCGGTGTGTATAGACATATTTAAAACTGCTCTTTCCAGATGGGAATCTTAGAAATATATCACACAATAGGAAAATCAACACAGAAATCGAACCGACATGAGCAAAGGTACATAAACCTGCAAATTGTCAATTAATTACCGACCTTATGTACCTTAATTTATAGCATATTTCATTTTACAGAGTTCCAAGACCGACGGACTTCACAGTGTTTTATTTTCTCGGAATAGCATATTCTGCATCAATAGGTAATAAATTGAAGGCAAACATGTAAATCAATAAATAAAATAAATATTAAGGTTAGAAGTAGACGACACTGTGAGGTTGCATAGGCTGAGTTAAACTCATATATACGGAATCGATGCAACGGCAGATTCTAGAAATTGTTATTTTAAATTTTTTGCAATGGGCTAAAAGTGTTAGCCTCAGATGGCTTTAACACCCTTACTCGGACTGTTTCGGTGAGCGCAGAGGGCACTCAATCGAGAAACGTGTCAAAATATATAATATCTTTGCAGGTGGAATGGCAACTCTGATGGGGAGCCAAGCAAATCAGTTATTCAAGGTTTATTGTGAAATGTGAGCGAAAAATAATCTACTTCCACATTCTACACTAATACCTATATTTAAAAATTTTTGCTTGTTTGGAACTGTCTCCGAAACTACTCGACCAATCTGAATAATTCTTTCACCAATATAAAGCTACGTCATCAAGAAGTAACATAGACTATATTCTATTCCAGTATTTCTATGGAAACATGATGTAGGCTGGTTAAACCGCTAAACGAGAACTAGTTTTGTTTGATATGACTCTATAGTAACATAAGATTCGACGCCTCTCAAAAATCATTTTCAGGATCTTTCCAATGGGTCCCAAAATTGAATTCCCACACTTCATGCTGCTCAACTTACCAGGAGTGCTGGTGATGGAGACTCTTCTATACATGTGGATGAACTTCTACTTCCTAGGCATGTTCAGGGCTCAGAGTGAGATAGCGTTACAAATAGGAATGTCAGAGGAGGAGGCACGATATATTAACACTTTGCTGGCGACGCAATATCATCAGATGGGCAGGGTTAAGTTTCATGAAGTTGTAAGTTCTTTTAGTTACCTATTTAACCTAAAGCAGGTGATAGATTAACTGAAATAACCATACATATATCTAGTGATAATGTAGCCAAGTACACCGACACTAAAGTATTCCTACATTAGTTTGCTTAGGTAGGTAGTTATCATATGTCAAACCAAGTTCTCTGTAGTATTAAAACAAGCCGAAGAGTTGAGAGCCTTCTCCAACTTTTAAGAAGTCGGTAAAAAAGCACACCATTCCATGTCACTCGTTCTTGTCTTGTCCCAAAAATAAGTTCCACAAACTACCTATTTAGGTACTTTTGACGTTCTCGTCAATTTTCCTGGAATATAAAGTAGCTTATGTGTTATTCCAGAGCATATTCTAAATGTGCCAAATATCATCCAGATCTCTTCAGCCGTTCTGGCGTGAAAGAGTAATAAACATCCATACATCCTGACAAACTGTCACAATTATAATATTAGTTCACAAAACTAATATAGTTGAAGATGAGTCACTCAGTTATTTTCAACAGATAGTAGGCTGTATAGTTATTGTAACATTATTGTTGCAAGCGACCACCAGCACGGCGCATATAGAAAATTATGGATTTGACAATCACAAGTATGTTATCATCAATGTAAGCAATTTATCATCAGCTCATATACGCATGGAGGGGCTTTTTGGGCTGCAGCCCAGGGCCCCGTGGATACAAAGGGCCCAGAGCCCTTAATAATAAAATAAACATCTTTTCCTTATTTCTTGACAAAATATCAATCCGAGGATTAATTAGTCAGGCCCCAGGTAGTTTTAGCCCAAGGCCCCACTTACTCACAGTCCGCCCCTGCATATACGTTTCCACCGAGGAGTTCGAGCCTCCCCTAACTATGAGGGGGTATAGGCTCACGCGGACCTAGTGCGGATTGGCGGACTTCACATGGCTTTAATTGTGACATCTCAGACATGCAGGGTTTCACGATGTTTTCTTTTACCAAACCCAGAGAATCCGTACGTAAGTTTTTAAACTCACCAACAAACCTGCACCCGATCGTGACTCAGCATTTCCAGCTGAGCCACCACGGCATTTATCAATGAAATAATAACTTAGGTACTTCTTTTCTGAAACTGTATTTACTTTTAACTCTTTCAGGCACTTGAGGGTATCGTCTTCTTGCATGATATGTGTTATACTATTGTTTATAATGCCGACAAAGCTTACTTTCCTGCGAATATTTCAGAAACATTCAGGTAAATCGAGTAGTTTCTCAACAACCTCTATTTACACTTTTTGATGTGTTAATGTCGCTAACTGCACCTTTTATAGGTTATTTTTATGTGAGTTAATTTTGGTTAATGATTTTACAGACTCAAATCCCAAACCATTACCAAATGCACCGAGTAAAGCTTGTTTAAATTGGAATTTGGTGAAGAACAACCTACATTGGAGTGTATTATTTATTATATGTAAGTAGAAAGACAATTGTATAATAAAAACTCTATAAGTAAGCAGTTCACTAACTTTATTGACTATAAAAGTCCAAGAAACAGACAAACTCGTCTCTATGATACTACTACTTCAAAGTATTTAAATAATATAGCATAGGTACACTTCCGTTATATAGTACTAGTGGCTCCCCGGGGTTTCACCAGCGTGCCCGGGAGATCTTCCATTTTCCCGGCATAGAAAGTAGCCTATGCCCATTCTCAGGCTCTAGACTATCTGTGTACCAAATCTCATTTCAATCAGATTAGTAGTTTCAGCGTGAAAGCGAGACAGACAGAAAGACAGAGTTACTTTCACACTTAAAATATTTATTAGGTTTCGAATCGCTATAAATTTAAATATATATACACGCGTAACATATATAAATAGTAATATACAAACATGACAATAACTATTCGAACAAACCTGGTCAAAAAGCTGAGACATAAGGATTTTAAGTATTTGTTTTTCCCTTGGTCCAAGGTGGCAGCGGAGCAGTCTTCGAATCCCTGAAAGACTCACAAATGCTGAAGGAGTTTGAGAAGTTCCTGCTCATCTTCCACGGCTGGCCACCGACTGCCTTCGTGCTGGTCGTAATTGTTGTCTGCAAGATTATCACAGAATTCGCTTCTAATTCGTGTGTCGTTTATTGTATACTGCCGAGTATAGCTAAAGTGGTTAGTATTAAGAAAGATAGATATGTAGATAGATAACACTAGGTTGGAGGTTTCTAATGCGATGTATATAAACATTGCACCCGTGCGAAGTTTATAATAGGATTTTTAATGATACAGAGTATATTATGTGACATAAATCCTCACTACCTGATGATGGCTGCGACCCTGGCTAGCTCGCTGCCCTTCCACCTGGTGGCTGGCACGCCGGTCAACTCGCTAGTGTGTGCTTATGTTCACATACCACCTTGGAAAATGGTAAGATACCTTACCACTAAACTCTATGATTAAATTACCGGTTTGGCTGTTTCATTACAGCAAGCTCTGCTTAGTTGGAAATCAAATTGGCCGTGTCTGAAAAATATCCCGGAATATTTATTTATTAATATTTTCATCGACTTTGTTTTATACCACAAAGGTGGCAAACAGGCACACGGTCCCACATGTTACCGTAGCCTATGGACTCTTGCAACACCAGGGGCGTCACTCGCGCGTTGCCGACACTCTAAAAATCTCTTCACTCCCTTTTGGAGAACTCTGTACCGAATAGCCCCATAGGCGTGGATTGCTTAGGGCATCAAGAATCTTAATCCGTCACTGCCTGTAAGTACTCCATTAGGAATACCAACGACTACCCTGATGCTTAAAGTCCTTCCTCTGCAGATGTACGCCGGCCTGGGCCCCACCGTGATAGCGATTCTTGTAACCTGGTTCACCGTCGCCGTGTGGTCTATAGCCGTGTGGACGGACATCAACATAGACCCTGAATGGGCTAACGTTAATATATTTACCAAAACTGTTACATAACTTGTGTTTTATTTATTCACTTCCTAGGTGGCTGGTAGCATAGTCATCGGAAGACCTCTACTGAAAATGGGCCTATATTCCCCCATTGATAATTGTGTAATAAGGTCTTCATGGCAATGTAATGAAACACTAATCACATTTATTGGTACTATATGTTTATCTATTAACTCCCCTCCCCATTTGAAGAACCCCATACTGTATTCCCCGGCGATAACTTAATCAATCATAACCACTCAATAATAGACGTTAAAAAAACAATATTTATATAGTTTCAACATATTTATTATACAATACAACTGACAATCCATCACGCTATATACAAACACGAGCACAACACACATTTTGGCCACGTGTATACACACCATAAAATTTGTGACAAAAAATAACAATCACAACCCTTCTTTACTTGAATGAGGAGTTTCACATCAATATATTTAACTTAACGAGATATTGTAAGTCCGTTTTGACAGGTATACCCAGGGGTGTAGCTATAGTCGAATTTGAGGTAGGGCAGCATTGGTTACTGGCAGGGCGGAAGTACAAAAAAATATCATAATAATTGATCTGCCCTCGAAGCACGGGCTCCTAAGCACCATGTGTGATACATAGAATGGATTCTATAGACAAACAATTTATCTCAGTTTTTGGTATTTTTAAAGTACCTAGAGCATTATGATTTTAAGGTAGGGCATTGCCCCTCAGTCCCCCCCTAGCTACGACCATGGGTATACCTATGCTAGAGAGAGATGACACATGGTTCTGTTTCTGTCAAAAGAGGCTTTAAATCTCGACAACTTTACAAGTCTAGCGGTTCTGAGTTCCTGCGGCGTGGTGAATAGGTTCGTTTTGACAGTACCAAAAAGAGACACTCCACTATATTAGTGGACAAAAGAGACACCCTCTTGTCAAAACAAGTCTTATATAAGTAAATATCCCGGGTCATTTTTTTAGGGCAATCTGATCAAAGCTAAGTTTGAAATCAGATGATAACCTACGTTTAAATACATAGGTACTTATGATCCAAAACGAACCCACGACCGGCTTTAAAGTTAGAGTCACTAACCAACCCGCCAGTAATTATCTAGTTTAGCTTTATCCTGCGTCGTCACTTGCAGAAACCTTAGTTTTACATTGACTACAGATGATATACTACATCGTATTACGATTAAAATTATGCGTTTCGGCATTTCTCGAATGTTGAAACGGAAATATAATCGCTGGTGAAGTGCAAGCGAGACAGATAACTTTAACCGTAGTACCTTATATTCATACTATATATGCACTTTCAAAGAGGTCTATAGTTGTATCCTACTAATATAATACAAGTTATACATTGTCCTTCTCAGAACAATATATTAAAAGCAGTAGAAACCGCGGAATCTATATTTACTAATAGGTACATTTATTGCTCCTCATGCTGAAACTGTAAATTCAGTGTTCAAGATCTGATAACCGGTTTTGACCTTTCATATATATCCTCGTGTGAAAGAGAGATACATAGTGGGAAGAGCACAGACTCTTGTCAAAATGGGTCATGTGACAGAAGTAATAGGTAAGCTATCTAAAATCTTTGGATAGATTTAATTTTTGACAGGAGTTTTTATACAAATGGAGTAAATTTTTCGCTAAAGTATTAAAAATATAGTCACAAGTAGTATTGTATTGCATTTTGCAACAGCTTTTATTATTATTTTAAATTGTCGTTGTACCTTTATAGACTATCGAATAATTTACCCAAAACTTGAAGTCAAAAATAAATATCAATCAAAAGATCTTGAATAGAAAATAGCATATTAGCTTGGTAGTTACAGATCTCGAAAACTAGGACACGATCATCTTGTGCATTATTTCTTGTCCCAAATCCTAAATACTTATAAATAAACACCGCGCTGAGTAAATTCACCATTTTGCATCACTCGCTCAATCCCAAAGGGTTATATCCACAGACTAAGATCCAACTAGACAACGTAAGTACCTCAATTTGTATGAAGACCAACCGCGTCACTTTTACATTGACGTCCAAAGGCAATAACGGTCGATCGCAGACTAAACGCTCACACGCACGAGAGTTTTTTTTAACGGGCGTTAAAAAGGCTTTCAAATACAATAAATGCATTCCCAAGAACATGTTTACACGGCAGCGTTTTTAGAACGCGACGCTTTTTTATCGAGCGGTGTTGCATTTTCAATTTTGGGCCCATTATGGTACTTGGGAATGCATTTGTTGTATGTGAACGCTTAAAGGCTGTTAAAAAAAGTCTCGTGCGAATGGGGCCTAAATGACGGCGTAGAGAGCAGACATTTTTGCTGCTTTTTGACACGCGAAGTTCATAGACTTGCGAAGTCTAGTTAGATAGGTCTGCGGTTTCAAATCACAATTAAAGTGATCACAGATTATAGGCATGATAGAAATGAAGCTATTGATCCATTACTATTTGGTACCTGTCTTCGGGTAAATACTTAAAATTAATCTGATTCTGACGTAAACAAATCTATACGCATCTCTATCATATTGAGTAGGAGGAAAAGAGAAAAGTAATGAATTTAATTTAGTCTTTTCAAATTGGTGATATTGGTCAGTGTGGATTAAAATCAAGTTTAAATCTGAGGTGTGAACAAAAGCACTTCCTCGCTCTTTTCAACGTTTACAAAAGAAAGAGATAAATAGATATTGAAGATTTTTGCTGAATCGAGACTTGTGTATTTCCCAAAAACAGATTACCTTCGCGAATGCACTATAAAAACTATGTATCAAATGATTAATTAATACATTATTATATACCAATAAAGATTTAGAAAGTTTTTGTTCATATTTTTACAGATATAATTATCAAAAATGTATATAAATTATTATTTTTTATTTAATTAGTATAATGTTCAAAAATATTGCATGGTTTACACTGGTTAACCTATATATATATATATACAAGGCACGGATATATAGCGATTATGAACCGTCACGACCGAACATTAAGGTTGAAAATCCGTTTGCAAATGTTCTAGAAGAGCTTTTACTCTATGCTGTTTTACTAACTGCTGCACCTTGGATTTTCAACCTTAATGCATATAGAAAGTTCGTTGCGTACCATTTTTATATGTAAATACACAAAAATATAATTATTTGCTATTGGAATTATAAAAGGCGTCTACTATCACAATTAATGAAACTTTCATACGACCACTAACGTCAGTTAATTATATACCTTATTTTATCGACATAAAGTAAATTTTTGCTTGTGATTGAAAATGAAATGTCCAAACGTTGTCCAAACGTTGTCCAAACTACGTTTAAAAATACGAGGGGAAAAAGACTTTAAATCTATGAAAAAGATATATAATCAACTGATAACTGTTAGGGAATAAAATAAATATATAGTTAAATCAATTTTGATATTTACTACATGGAAATACGGTTAAAACTCAAATTTAATTTCGATACAATTTATAAAGAAATATGCCTAAAACCATAGATAATATTTTTAAATAACAAAAAATAAAAATATTCGTACCTTTTACACTCTCAAGTATACAATAAAAATATCAGATCAATATATTAAAATTATTTATTCTAGGAACATCCCCGCATTGTCTCGCATCTCCCTCTCTCTTACTTTGTGTAAGTGAGACGCACATAGCGTGCTGATGCGGACAATTAGCTCAAACCTTACGACCGTTATCCACCAAAGTTATTACAAAACTTTTACTGTAAAAAATCTTCCAAATGCACTCTTAAATATTTCTTTAAACAATATACCTTATTTTTGGTGGATAAAGTCCAGCTTCCAAAGATACAGAATTTTTATCTCGACACAATGGAAACTCAACCTTATAACAACATTGTTAAAATCCCTTATTCCTTACCGTTGCTTCTTACACTAAAATTTTAATAATACATTTCTATAAACACTGTTACTATTATTATTATCGAGTAATTTCTTCACCCGCAATAATCCGCTATTATATTAAAGCCTAACCAAAAATAAAGTTGCCATATTGCGGAAAAATATGGAACTAAAATGTTTATATGGACTTTGTATGGAGCTGTCTTATGAGACAGTGGCGCCCTCTTTTCGTTACTCTTTAATTTAGGGTTAGGCATTTACTGGTAATACAAAATACACTGAATATATATATAAATGCTTTTAAATGGGACATAGAAAGACAGACTCGATATAAGAAATAAATCGGTTAGATTTAAATTATATGACAAAATTGACAGTCGATAAGACCTTACAGTTTTTGAACTAAAATAAATGCAGTACTTAAACTTGTTTTTGTAAATTCTGTATAAAACTGTGTACATTTCGAAATGCATGATTATTTTTAAAGTCAAATTAAAATAAATAAAATTTACAATATTAAACTATACATAATATTTAAGCTAAAAAACTAATGATTTGTTAATTTTCAATGACACTATTACCGTCCGGTAATTTAAAACTAAATTGACAGGTGCGAAAGAGATAGATATATGTGTAAGCGAGATGGAGATAGTGACGTGAGACTCTTAGTAAATTTGGCTCATATTTTCTTGAATCTTACTATTATCATAAATGCTAAAGTTTGTTACTCTGAAAGACTCTATGAAATTTGGAACACTCTATCCTATTTATTACTTGGATATACACATGACTACTTTTTATCCCGGGAAAATTTAAGATCCTCCGCAGGTGCAACCGCGGGGAGCCACTAGTAGGTCATATAAATGTATGAGTCAAATCATTTGCAATTTTCTTAGTAACATCCACACTTTTGGTCACAACAAAATCGCTGAAACACATTACCAAAATCAGTACCTGTTAATTTAATTTAAAACTAGGACTATATGAATGACTAAGTACATACAAATTGTTTGTTTGGCATGATTCGTATTAACAATAAAAATAGAAAACTATCGCAATCTTCCACAGTGTACCCACCTTATCCTTAAGGCGCTATAGCACCAAAAACAGCACCTTATATTAATTTAACCCCTACCACTATTTAACTCTTAACAAAGGGTAAATAATCACAGGAGAACACACCTTTAGCGACTTCGGCTAATAATGTTGCGTTTTGGGTAAACTTTGGTATCGTACAATTGAAATTTGAAAGAGGTAGTGAATTGTATGGGATGTTACAGTTTAGAGTAACATTATTCGCGAGAAAAGAGAGTGTGTTGTTTTGGGGATTAGTGAGGGGAACGTCGGCTAGTGGGGGGAAAATTACCGATCCCCATGTGGGGTACGACCCCCATACTAATAGTGTTGTGATGATCTTAGGGCCTATACCGCCGACAGCCTGTGGACAAAGAAATTATTATCTAACTACCATTTTGATGTGTGAATTAGTAAATATGCATAGTAATTGCAACACTAATATTAAAGTATCCGTTCGATCCATGAAAGATCAACTAAATTTTTAACTTGTATTTCTCATAATAAGTGAATTGTATTCTGTTTTTGGGAAATAAATGTCTTAAACCATATAAGTACTAATATTCTTAATTATAATAATTAAGGATACCATTTGAAAAAATACTAGTTTATTTGACAAATATCAAAAAACCTTTCCAAATAAATAGTTTCTTAACGATTTTTTCATGAAATATATATAAAAGAAAATTAAAGCATAATTTTTTTAATTATTAAATTTATTTCTCCAGTAAAGTTAAGTTTTTTTTGTTTATGTAAAGAAACTAACAAGTTTCTTTACTTATTTTTTGCTATATAAAAAGCTGTACTTTTTACTATATAAAAGCCGTGGTGGCTCAGTTGAGAACGCACGGGGAGGCTCGAGCTCCTCGGTGAAGATGTATATGAGGTGATGATGATGAAATACAAGCAGTAGTACAGTAGTACATACCATTTTAGAGGTGGGTATGTGTGCAACCCCGGCGACGATGGCATTGGGCGGAGTCCCCACCGGCATGTGGAAAGCCATGGAGCACGCCAGCGAGGCCGGTACCATCAGGTAGCGCGGGTCCATCTTCAGCACTCGAGCCTGGGACCCGTCAAGTTAATAAATACAACGAAATCCTCGTCACCAATAACGATATTGATATTTTAAATTCAAAACTGTGAGTTCCGAAGGCAATTAAAAATTACTCTGTTTTAAGTATCTTTTTTGTGTTTTAGTTTTTTTATATTTATTTTTTTGTCTTAATATCTTTTTAAACACTTTTTATCTCGTTAAACACTATGGGGGGCGGGGGGTCTTTGCTTTGCTTATTTTGAATGACATGGGGGGGTCTAGATTATGATTACGTCATCGGTACTTATTTACTTTTTTATGGCAACCCACACATTGTCTTTGCTTGAAAACAAATCGCATTTTCGGGGATTTCCAAAAATAATGCATACGTTTTGGCACTAGCACTTAGAACAGTAATTGAAAATGATTACTTTAGGGGGGAGGGGTAAGAGCTTCGCTTACTTTGCTGACAAGGGGGATTGGAGGGGGGGGGGGGTAAATAATTGTACCTATGATTTAAAAATAACAGATAACATACCATATTAGCGAGTACGGGCAGTATAAGGTTAGCAATGGCAACGTTGCTTGTAAACTCTGTGATGAACTGCGTGACCAGCACCACGACCAGCAGGACTGCAGCGTGGGGCATTCCTTGCAGTCCCTCCAGGGAGGCTCCGATCATGGAGGACAGGCCCGTGGCCTTGCTGCCCTCGGCTAGGGCGAAACCACCGCCTGGGACACCACAAATGTTAATATGTACCCTACTTATATTATAAATACGAAAGTTTGTGAGTATGGATTTAAATAAAATTTGGTACACAGATAGTATACAGCCTAAGGAAGGACATAGGCTACTTTATATCACGGAATAATTTAAGATCCCCCGGAAATGTGGGTCAAACCGCAGGGAGTCACTAGTATATATTGCGACAGACTAGTTGGCTTTGTGACCCCGACTTTCAAGCCGCCGATTGTGGGTTGTCCCACCTTTGTCCCACCCAGGACAAGCATTTCTATGCATGACAATGCAATGAAATGGTTTGAAATTCAAAGTTAACAACAAAGTTAATCAATAACAGAAAAAATCAGTAAATAGGCAAAAATATAGATGTATCCTGCGACAGAAGTACTTATATAAAACTAATAATGTATATGCATGGCAAGACTAACCAAGTAAGAAGAGGAGTCCCCATGGAATCTTCTCCTTCAGTATGTTCCACGTGACAATGCCTGGTGAGGGTTTGGACGCTGCCAACTCCTCATCTGTGAATAACATAAAATATTTTAAACTGCATATTTAGTACTCTTAGAGCACAGTTTATGCGATTTTAATGGTCTTTTGGTCGTTCTCAATGTTCCATATTATGATGATAGTCCACGTGCGAATAGACCCGTTGTATAATGTATCAATCATGAATTAAGTTAAAAAAACGTTAAAAAGTTACACCAGGGGCATGCAGGTTTTCTCTCAATGTTTTCCTTCACCGAAAAGCCAGTGGTGTGAATCCGTACCTAAGTTTTTTATCAACTAAGAGGTATGGGCTGGTTTGAACCTGCCTCATGATCGTGAGTCGGTGGGTTCCCCACTGAGTCACCACGGCTGGTCAGAGCACTTGTATATAAATACTTACATGATGATGATGATGAGAAGAACTTGACAAAGTCCACAGACATTGGCAGAATGAACATCATCACAACAATGAACATAGATGTGACACCATCTTTAACTTTCCTGAAAAAATATAGAAAAATTAATATAACAATGGAACTATTTTGCAAGAATATGAAACATAACCTATTTTCTTTGGGAATATTATGTGGATCTGCCGACCCTGTAAAAATCGTGGTCAGTGGCGGACTAAGCCCGACAGAGGTATGGGGCGGCAAAGCTGAATGAGGTCCCCAGCTTCAAAAATATTAATACCTTGCTGCCTCCCCGCGGTTTTACCCGCGTAGTTCCCGTTCCCGTGGGAATACAGGGATAAAATATAGCCTATGTTACTCGGGGATAATGTAGCTTTCCAAAGGTGAAAGAATTTTTGAAATCGGTCCAGTAGTTTCGGAGCCTATTCATTACAAAATTAGTATAGATAAAAGAAAATATATTCAACTAGCGGACCCGGCTGACTTCGTTCTGCCCACCAGCGCCACCTACCGGCTCCAAATTGATGTATTATACATAAAAACCTTCCCCATGAAATACTTCGTAATTTGGTAATAACCGCATGAAAATCTGTTTAGTAGTTTTTGTGTTCATCGCGTTCAGATCGACAGACAGAGGCGGCGGGGACTTTGTTTTATATATATAGATTGGTTTCATGGCCTCATAAGTTCGTTCAGTCTTCTTTAGGATTTGATCCGGGGAACGGGGAGGCATTTAGAGGGCCAAGACCGGAGCCCCTTCCGCCCCCTGGTTAGTCCGCCACTGATCGTGGTAAAACAAAAATAAATAAAGAAGAAGTATTCTTACATGGTGGTGAGGACATCAGCCCAGCCCGGCATGAAGCCAGGCTTGCGGAATATGTACAGGAACACGGCCACGATGAATAGTAGACCTGATGCCTGGAATTGAGAAAAAGTTTCTTTAAAATCCTACTAATATTATAAATGCGAAGGTTTGGGAGAATTTACGGGTGTATTATGTTACTCTTTCACGACAGAACGCCTGAAGGGATAACGATTAAATTTGGCACAGTGTTAGAATATGTTTGGCATAGTATATAGGTTGCTTTTTATGCCGGGAAAATTGATGATCCTCCGAGAACGCGGGTGAAACCGCGGGGTGTTCTAAACTAGCTTTTGTCCTGCTGTTCCACACACGTAGTTCCCGTTCCCGTAGGAATACGGGGACAAAATATAGCCTATGTTACTCCCTGATAATGTAGCTTTCCGTTGTAAATAATTTTACATATCGATCCAGTAGGTTTAATAGCTTCATTTATTCTGTTGCCTATTTAGTAGTGTTTTCTATTCTATTCTGGTTTTGAAGCCTATTCAATAGAAACTTTTACTTCTTTATAATTTTAGTATAGAAAATTTTAATTGGTAATATGGGTTGCAAATATCACATACGAATGTTTTCTTACTATATTTTTATTCTTTATGACCTTGAAATGCTTTTAATAGACTGTATATCAAAACGAAATGTCTTTTAAAACAGACCCTATACATTGCCACATTAGCACACAGATACAATCAATATATTCCTATATTTATTGTCAATTATTTCTAGTAACAAAATTGTAATTCACCTTTTCGTGGAAAGTGACAGGTCCCAGATTCCTGTACTGCTCCTTGATCACCTTCATGGTGGTGAAGGAACCAGACGACGCCAAGTTCACCTTCTTAGCCGCTTCACTTTTCGGCCTGTCACATACAATAAATAGTTCACTTTATGTAAGCGATCTATACATGTTGACATGTTAATAATATTATTTTTCGTTTTTTATTATTTTGATTGTTTAGAAATGCAGAAATTGAATTATAATATTTTATTAGTCTTGTTAGTTTTAACTCTAATTATAATTGCATGCCTACTTTGCATAAGGCGAAAGATGTAGCTCTAAAACTCACACCTTAACACCATAATGTACCTTGTTTCAGCAATAAATGGTTATATTCTATTCTACAATGAGCAGTAGAGGTTCACTGACAAGAAAATACAATTTAAAATCAAATATACATAAAGTTACAAAAAAGACAAAACGCAAAGAACAAAAATTTGCTTGTGACGTCAGCACCGAATCATTCAAAACTACATCGAGCATGTAACCAATAGAGTAGAACTGTTAACAGTTTTGTTAAAAAACAAAATACGCCAAAACGCTGCGCCGGCCCCTGTGTTCTGATTGGCCGACTCAAGGTCAAGTGTTGCACTAGACGTACACACAGGTCTCTTATTGGTCGGGTACTGTTTTAGTTCGAGCGTGGCTTGTTAGTTATACGTGACAAAGCATTGATGCGTTGCTAAACAAATGGCTCACTATTGCTACTCTATTGGTTACATGCTCGATGCAAAACTAGCTATTAAAGCGATGTTAAAAGAAATAAATAAATATCCTCAGCCGGTAATAATCTCAGCTATTACATATTTTTGAAACAAAATCACGACTATTACAAATTTTGATCTTAGGTGTTAATATTTGGATTGTAGGGTGATGTAGGGTCATGAACTGTATTAAGGGTGGTGTAGGGTAGCCAATGACGGATTAAGACTACTTGATGCCCTAAGCAATCGACCCTTGTGGGCCCACCTGTCCTTGTTTCAACTAGAATCGGTCTTTAAACCTAGTTTTTTGTAAAATAAATAAGATGAGATCTAACATACCTTAGAAATGGAAGAGGTGGTTTTTTTTGGTGCCCCACAGACGTGATGCCCTAGGCCAGGGGTGGCCAACTTTTGTGGAGAAGAGTCGCGATCGACATATTTCTTAGATAGGGGGGGTGTTTATGTAATGTTTTTTTTATACAAACAATGATTGTTGCAAGCTCTATGATTACTAGAAACTTAACTAGATACTAGAACGTACTAGAAACGTAAGGCAGTAAATGATTATTATGGAACTTGTAAGTGATCGACAAAAAGTGGTTCGCGATCGACCAAAATTAGTCTCGCGATCGCTATCGACTTGTTGGCCACCCCTGCCCTAGGCAATTGCTTAATTTGTTAAAAGATTAATCCGTTACTAGGTATAGTAAATTAATGTGACATACCTGAACATGCCCATAAAGGTGACCTGTAGCGCGAGCCACACGAGCAGCTGCATGGCGAGCATGGGCGGCGTGCTGTACGCCATGAACCAGAAGAAATTCACCGAGCTGGCGTACTCGGGGAACTCGCTGGTAAACACACATATAATATAATACTAGCTGTAACTTCCCATGCTTCGCTGTGACTGATGCAATAATTAGATAAAAATAATCCTTGATGCGGGATTATATATCATTCTAAAATTTCAGCTCGATCGGTGCAGAACTTTTTGAGCTAATAAAATAAAGTATTAAAGTTCATACAACACACAGGGGAAAACATTAAGCCAAAGTTAAGTGGCACTCCACTTAACTTTGGCTTAAGGTTTTTTTTCATATCGCGAAGTCCGACGGTAGGTTATTAATTAACCGACGATTAATTAGCAGGTATGAGGCTGTATTGTATTGTTTTGTATTGTTTTGTATTGTTTTGTATTGTTTTGTATTGTTTTGTATTGTTTTGTATTGTTTTGTATTGTTTTGTATTGTTTTGTATTGTTTTGTATTGTTTTGTATTGTTTTGTATTGTTTTGTATTGTTTTGTATTGTTTTGTATTGTTTTGTATTGTTTTGTATTGTATTGTTTTGTATTGTTATGTATTGTATAGTATACTAACGAGTCGAAGATCCCCTTGAAGGCGGAGTTGGTGGCCGTGCCGACCAGCGTGCCGCAACCGCCCAGCGTGGACGCGTACGCGATGCTCAGGTAGTAGCACACCGTGATGTCGCTGGGACGGGGGGCACTGGGGAACACACACATGTATATTAATTAATATCCTAATCTATAAATCGCCTCTTTACAAAAACAACAAGAAAAAAAACCTTTTTTTTATTTTTGATATTTAAAACCGCGATATTGAATTTTATTTTCTACAAAAACACGTCATTTTAAAATTGTTTTCCTACAGTAAAAATACCAATATAATAGAAGAATTTATCAACGCTTAAATGTTTAAAATTGCTCTCCTGTAAAGTCGTGGTTTAAAAATATCACGTTGTTATTGTAAAGAAGCGATATATAAAAGAAAGTCGTGTTAGTTACACTATTTATAACTCAAGAACGGCTGAACCCACATGGCTGAAAATTGGTGGGGAGGTAGCTTAGAACCAAGACAGGGACATAGGATACTTTTTATCCCGGGAAAATTGAAGATCCCCGAGAACGCGGGTGAAACCGCGGGAAGTCACTATTAGTATATAAATGACAGAGTAAAGAGATAACAGACTAATATATAAAAAGAAACATATCATATCAATTTTCCCTACATATTATTATAAACGAAAGTATCTCTGTCTAGGCTGTCTGCCTAGCTTTCCCCTAAAATTCCCGTAAAAAATAGTGTTATAAACTATATTTAAACTACATTTAAGTTAAAATTGTTCTAAGACCAAGAGCTTTCCAATTTGGAAGCAAGTTACAGACATTAAAAGTAGATGTTAAGGCCATAAACTCACTCTTCCTCTTGATTTTTATTCGCCGGCTTCACTTCCTTCCCGTTCTCCGGTAGTGCATTCTTCTTCCTGTTCAAATAAACGTCGCCTAGGCCTTGCTGTAAATATACAATATACAAACTTTAATATGACCAAGTAAGACTATATTTTGCAAGCATATATAATATAATATCTAGTTTCAAGAAGGTTGGCACATATATTAGGTAAAATACCTATAGCTAAGAAAATTGCATCTCACAGAAAAACGCTAGCACTTAAATAGCACAAAAATACCTCAATTTTTGTGAAGACCAACGAAAGAACCAAAGTGAATTGTCACTTTTGACTTCCGAAGGCAAAAACGGTCTATTGTGGACTAAATGAGGTTATTAGAAGCAGACATTTTTACTGCTTTTTGACATGCGAAACTTATTTAGATTAAAGGTAGGTTGCTTACACTATTTCTGATTTTTCTCTAATTGTTTTGTCATATAGTGTAAGCCATAAATTATATATCTATTTGGACCATAAACTGTAGACATTTTTTGTTTTTTTTTAATCCTTACCTGTTCTAACACTTCCAAAATGGCTTCAACGATTGGTACCATCATGGTTGTTGCAGCGGCGTTGGACACCCACATAGATATGAACATCGTTACAAACGTTAGACCAAAGTTCAACCTGAAAAGTAATAAAAAAACATTAAAAACGTCAATTTTCACAAACCATGTATATTTATGTGCCAAAAAGAGACGCATATAGTGCGAGGAACAGAGACAACATTAATAGAGATCATGGTGAGTAGAACATGTAACTATTTCAATAAATATACCCATTTTTCTCACACGGTCAATCTGATTCGCCAGTCGTGGCTTCGAATCCCATATAGGACAAACATTTGCATAAACATGTGTTCATTATGTGTCAAAATGTAAATATCCTTTTAAGTATGTATTTAAAAGTATAACAGCTATCTGGTCACCATATCACAAGCTCTGCTTAGTTTGGAACCAGAATGGCCGTGTATGAAAAATGTCCCAGGATATTTATATTATAAGTTAGAACCTCACCTCCTATGGGAACACCCAACAACCTGAACAGTCCACAAAGCCACCCTCTTCGGCAACTTCGAGTGCTGAACTCCTGCTGCTATCATCAGTCCACCCATGAACATCATGTTGGTTTCCTTCATGTACGCTGCACATGTCCTGTCGGAGTCTAGGATGCCCATGGTTGGGAACAGGACTATGGGCAGCATGGATGTGACGGGCAAGGGAAGCAGTTCTAGCACCCAGTAGATCGCCATGATGAGGACCACGTACATGCATCTGTAGGCCTGTTTTACACAAACTTATATAAATTTGCGAAGAAGTAACTAGCGTCCCTACTAATATGATAAATGCGAAAGTAACTCTGTCTGTAATTTATGAAATTAGGTATAGAAATAGAATAATGCTTGGAAAGGACATACGCTATTTTTTATCCCGGAAAACTTGAAATTCCCCCGGAAACGCTGGTTCGCGCGCATTGCTAATTTAAATAAAGTGATCACCAAAAAACTCATTTACATAAACTTATTTCTAACTCATCAGACCTCTGAACTTTAACAGAATTTAAAAATGTACCTACTCATTGCCGTGCATTATTAATTTAAATACTATTCTATCTGAAATGAATCACTCTTTGGGAAATGGAAACATAAAATCTTAATGATCTTCCAAGCCGAACTACTAAGTACTACAGGAAGAACAATCCATTCGTCTAAAGCCTTTCCTTCTTTATTACCGAAATCGTTTAATCTAAATTATCGAAGTAACTTATGTTCTAAACTTACCGCACCAGAGTTCAAAATCGGTATGGGCAGCAATATCAGGGGCGTGAACACCACGATCACAGATTTCCAGTAAATAGACATGAAGAGGCTGATGCGCTGCCATAGTGTCGCGCTAGATCTACTTCTGGAAAAGAAATAGGTCGTGCCGCTGCAACAGAAGACAAACACACACGTTAAACGACCTGCGAGTGCCCGGGAAGCTGCTAGCTGGAAAACAAATTTAGCACAAATGTAGCAAATTAATATAAACATGAAATGATCGTGTGGGATTAATCAAGCATTGAGCCGTGTTGGCTCAGTGGGTAACGCTCCGACTAACGATCATAACGGTGCAGGGTCAAACCCCGGCCCGTACCTCTGAGTTTTAGAAAAAAATTATGTACGGATTCACACCACTGGCTTTCGGTGAAGGAAAACATCGTAAGGAAACCTGCATGCCTGAGACGTCACAATCAAAGTCATTTGAAGTCCGCCAATGCACACTAGGCCCGCGTGGTGGACTATGGCCTACACCCCCTCATTGATAGGGGAAGCTCGAGCTCCTCGGTGGAGACGTGTATGAGCTGATGATGAATCAAGCAAGGCCTTAGCAGATTCTATTGAAGCATCAGCCCATGTACGTCTCCAGTGAGGAGCTCGAACCTCCTCGAATAAAAAGGAGTTTTAGGCCATAGTTCACATCACGCGCGTCTAGTGCGGATTGACGAACCATTAATCTAGGGAAAATGATTGAGATATTTTTGTGATATTTCTATTGAAAATAATTAATTATTGAGGTTTACTGTAAAACTTTAATACTGCATTCAAATTCTTTAAATTGAGAAGACAACTGTAGCTATGAAATAGTGAGATTTTGTATTTTAATATAAGGTACTATAGGCGGATCTTACACCTATTCGTTGGCTTGCATAACAAAAAAAATGTGCCTATTCATTATTGGTTTACAAAACATAATATTTGTCGAGGAATATCTAATATATAAAATTCTCGTGTCGCGGTGTTTGTGATTATACTCCTCCGATACGGCTTTACCGATTCTCATGAAATTTTGTGTGCATATTGGGTAGGTCTGAGAATCGGCTACTATCTATTTTTCATACCCCTGTGATCACGGGAACGGGAACTACGCGGGTGAAACCGCGGGGCGGCAGCTAGTAATTTATAATGATGGAAGAACTAGCACTAGTGCTTTTAGTTTATTTAATATGCAAATAAATAATAGTTAGTGATAAAATAAGCCTAAATAATAATAAATAGCACCTAAAATAAGAGGCTTGACTACTTGCAAATCATAGACACTTACAAAACCTCTTTTTTATAGGGCTACAGGTCTTTTAAATGTGTGTTCATTCTGAAAGTTGTCTTACAGGCTGTAAGAAAAATTATTTGTACAGATATTAAGCTTAATTAATGAAAATAAAAGAAAATTTAATTAATAAACAGATACCAAACTTTTGTAAACTTGTTCTTACATTAATAATTATTATGGTCATGTATGCCTTTATTATAATTATTATTAGTATACTGTGATTATCGCAAACCTAAGTAGTTTTTTGATAGTTACTATTAAAATTGTATGTACTTATGTTCAATATGTTATATTAGGTAGATAAATACATATATGCATTATATTTGAATATAGGCACTTAAGGTAGGTAGTCAATAAATTATATAGATTCCTTTATGTGAAAATTAAATTGTTTTGAGAAATCTAATAAATTATATTGTTCTGTCTTTAAGAAAGTCACCTAACTTTAACTTTTAACTGCACAGGTCTTCTTAATAATTAAGGTATATTTTATTCCTCATAAATACAACATAGGTAAATATATTGATATTTTAAAAGTTTTTTAACTATATTATATTTATGTATTTAGATATCATCAGACATCAGGCATTTGTAAATTGCATTGTGTAGATCTTTTGGATACATGATGGTTAAGTAGTCTTAATGACAAGAAGCTATATTAATTTTTAATTATTCTAATACTATAGAAAAGAGGACTTTACCCAGTTGTAGGAAATATTATATTATTTAATAATGATGATGGTCACATATTTTACTGATACTTCTTGTGTATTCCAACATAAAGATGTAGAAAATATAAAATTTAATTTATTCATATACAATAGCCATTTATTGAACCTCAATGTACACCCAAAATAAATTCAAATAAGTTGCGACAATAATACAACTTTTTAATATTTCATATTTGCCAGAAGAAATAAGAAATGTAGGTAAAAAGTAAATTTGCTTACTTGTTCTCCTCCCCTACGCCGTTTTCTACAGCAATCGGCTGGGCTTGAGACATCGTGTTTTATTTATGTTTCTTCAATAATAGAAAAATATTTTGTTTAATTTCCGCAGTCCCTCACATTCTTGACACAATCTGAAACAAAATACAATAACATTAAAAAAATATAGTTTTATAAGAAAAAATCTCAATTATCACATACTTTTTTATTCAGATCAGCTTTTTACCAAATTAATGTGAAATTGTTTTCAAACAAAACGTAAAATCGCGAATATTGAAATCGATTTATTGACTTGACATTTGACAATGACAGAATAGAGAAATGACGCGCCGCGCCGATACCATGAAAAAACATTGCTACCAACTTAATCATACGTAGATTCTACATTATTCATATTTATATCCCATAACTTCCTTGTATAGAGTTAATTAAAATCTTAAATGTACTTCAATGATTAACGTTAAAAATCAATAGATACTATGGTTGTAGAACAGTTATTTAATAAAATTTTATAGTGGCACCCATGAAACATAACATACCATAGACTACGAACAAAGCTGCAGAAGTACCAACATTCATACTATTTATGTCAATGTCACTGTGTTGTAAACAAACGGAACAGCTGAGATAATTTTCATTAAAATTTCCTTTTCTATAACCTTTTCTAATCTGATTATTGTAATTTACCCAAAATTAGACTTATAGTTTGTTTATGTGACGTGAAATCTTCAAAATGGCTGAAAAAGAAGTAAAACATGATCGGGAAGGTAAGTCACTTCTTGTTGTGTTTTAAGTTTCATTTATTCGGTTTATAATGTTGATTTATATTGTTTGGTTATATTTATCTTTCACGATAGCTACTAAGGCCTCAACAAGTTACTTTCTGACTCCATTTTCCTTGTCGGTTTAATTTCTTGGGTCTGTTTATGGCAAAGTAAAATTCGAAAATATGTAAACAATTTATCGTATTTATTAGTATAATGAAGTCTCTAGCTCTTAAAATCGACGTGAATTCATAAATAAATCATCCTTTTAAATATTTTAGATGCAATGTCTGTTAAAAATCTTGTAAATTGTTGTTGGGAAACATAACCTCAAAATTATTATTTCATTACAACAGAGCTAAGGGATTACTACAAAGTAAATAATTCTTTATCTTTGTCATAAAGATGCTATGTGAATAAGTTTATCAATACTTATTTTACTCTGGTGACACTACAGGGCACAACTTATAGTATGATATGATACATCACTAGCCAAATTCATGAATTTTTCTATATTTAGGGGTTAATAGTAAGTAAGTACTACTGACATTTATACATTATATCTACAACTTCTATATTTTTTCATAATGTATCTGTATTAAATATAATCATTCTAGTTTCCATTACACAAGCTTGGCTTAGTTTGTGATCAGTTTACTGCGTAAATAACATCATGAGAAAATATTTTTAAATTCTAAAAGGACATTCACAATGTACCCCTCAAACACCTCAATCTCCAAACTACGTCTTCATTATATCAGTACAGGGGCTTCTTAACCAACCAATTTAAGTAAATAGCCACTAATTTATTTCTAGATGTTCCGACTGTTTACAATAATAGGTCAAGTCTCAAAGACATACTTGTCAATGAAGATGCATTACGCTTGTTTAAGTTATAATGATTGCACCAAGTGGCCATGAACATGAGTCTCAGATGGACCCAACACTGTATTATATTACAATAACAAAGACGCAATATACCTATATACAGATATACCTATTGATACTCATATTATAAAGAGGAATTATTTGTATTTTTGTATGTAACAAATAAACTTAAAAACTGCTGGACCGATCTGAATAATTCTTTCACCAGTGGAAAGATAGATTATCAGGGAGTAACATATCGTCCCTTAGCTTACAACACCGCCTAAGTCATTTTTACCAACTTTTCAGGAGACAACAAAATCTGTTTATTTTAAAAGGCCACCCGCCTTGCGAGCTGATACTACTTTTTGAATTAAAGCCTCTTATTGACTGAAATCTATATCATGTGACCCGTGGTTCGACGCGCAATGAGCAGCTCTATCCAATGGCATTAAAATGTAGAAACTGCAAATTTTCGACTTGAGCAGTGTTGTAAGCTAAGGGACTACATATATGATATATTTTATCCCTGTTATATTTCCTATGGAAAAATGAAAAAAATACCTACGCGCGAAGGTAGCTTGTTGTTTACATAGGTATAAATGAGCATTACTTCAAGAATTTTAGTGACTGATATTTAACCACAAATATTGTTTACATTTTAAATGAAGTAAGTTCTGGATTCAGTATGCTTAGATATTTTAAACTATGCAACTGATTTCTTCAATAATAGACGGAATCGCTCCAGGAAGGCTTATATGTTGATTTTTTGGTAATTTGTGGACAAGGATGCTTTGCTAACTGTGCAAAGCCGGTATTCTTATAAAAAGGTCTTGACTCATTAGTCACTTTGCTAGACCAATCCAATATAAACCTACCAAGTACCTAATAATATTTAAAAGTATGTCGTTAAAATTCAATTATCCACCAGAATATTTTATCACTGTTGTATCTTAAAACGCATATACAGTAGATTACCTAACCCTGAACTGGTGACGTCATCAATGAAACAAAAATGGCGACAATATTGCAGTAAATTGATACAAATGATACCAGCAAAGAATCTGTTTACTACGTCTCAATTATGTCTCGTTTAAATTGATTGAGTGGGACAATAATATGACCTAAAAACATTGTACCTAATTTACTACAAGTATATTTCTAACTAGTGGCTCCCCGTGACTTCACCTGCGTTCCCGGGGATCTTCAATTATCTCGTCATAAAATGTTACTGCAGAATATTCTACCTCTGTGCCAAATTTCACCGCGATCCCTTCAGCCGATCTAACTTAGAACTCCGAGTAACCATATGTAATATCCATACATACTTTCTCACAAACTTAAGTAGTATTAAGTTCCAAGAAGATCTGATCTTCCATTAGAGCTGTGATAAATTAACTGACTTTTTAAGTCATGAAAGTACCTATATAGCAAAGTAAAGGCAATGCTTTGGCCTATCCCTCTTAACTAAATACCTACCTATTTTAGAAAAATACAAGAATGTCAGATTTGAAGTCTATGGTCAGAGCGATGATCAAAAACACATGACCTGCCAATTTTTGTGTATTTATCATCAACTATTATACCAAGATCCAAGATACCAGTCGGATCGTGAGCGACGAACGGTCAATACGTCATTACACACTCGCTCTGTGCTCTGTTAACGCAAGTGTTACTCAAACTTTTTTTCGGTCGGTTTATTTATTAACGGTAGTCATGTTCCAATGCAAGCGCTGTGATGTGGAATTCAGGGATGGTGTACAGTATTCCAGTTCCAGTGATGAAAATAAGGTTATCAGCTATTCCAAACCATACATTAACTCTGTTCCCTCCAGCCATTCTAGCTTCATAGTAACTAAGGTAATATAGTAAGTAAGTATAGTAAGTAAGGTGTTATATCGTAAAAAATAAGCAAGCATTTATTTAACAAGTACCTATTCGGTAAGGACATAGTAACCTGTCGTGACTTTGTAACAACTTTTAAAGATTAACTACAGTTTCAATATAAACATAGCTATTGTATCCCGCAGGTGTTAAAAATGATAAGGAATCTATCACGACAAGCCTTTTATACACGCTCGTGGATTGTAAACACGTTCAAAAAACCACTTAATACACCCTAAAACTGGTTAAAAGCAGTTCTAACTAGAATTTTAAGATGAAAAATCTTGAAGTCTACTTTGTGTCACATAGAAATAATCGCTGAAAATAATATAGTAAACAACTGTAATAATTCGCCGTGAAGTTTTAAATATCTACGACCGATTTTCATGATTGAATAAACTGACTGAAAAATATTAATAAATAAAAATAGTAGAGTTATAAAGTTTTCAGTTGAAAATAGTTTATTATATAATGTAAAGAAAACAAGATTTCTGATTTTATAATATTGGTGAGGCCTGTTTGTTTTTATTTCAAGCGCCATTGCTTCCGACCAATGTCCAATCACGTGTTTTTGTATGTATTAATTAACTGAAAATATGTTTACGTGCCAACTATTGCTTTCTCAAAACAGAGGGAGAGAGCATAATACCACAAAGCTTTAATCTAACTAGACGTCGCGAGTCCTTCGCGTGTCAAAAAGCAGCAAAAATGTCGTCTTTCAATGCCGTCATTTACTCCCCGATGTACCGTTATTGCCTTCGGACGTCAAAAAAAAACTAACACTGTTAATCTTCATACAAATTAAGGTGCTTACGTTATCTACTTAGTTATATTATATATAGGTCTGTAGATAAAACCTTTTGTCGTTCGAAACGTGAACCAATTACCCGCAAAACTAAACAGAACCATCAAACAATGGTTGTCTACGAAGATTTACGACATCACGAAGTCCAAGGTCGAAACCGTGGAAATCTGACGCCCACAGACTATGACGTGAGTCTGGACTTTATAAATAAGTAGGAGGCGTGGTGTTGCGTCAATTGAAACTTCTTTTCAACAATGATTCGGTTGTTGATGCCTCGTATGGGACGCGAATAGAACGCGTCTGTTGGTTACCGTATCGAAATAACGTGGAATTTTCCTGGATATTCGAATTGAGATATCAACGGTCGTGAAACGGGTCTTAATCTCAATAAACATTATGCAAGTCTAAAGCAAGACTTTCTGACAATTGATCTTTCTATCAAATAGAGCCGGAGTAAAAATTGTGGACTTAATATCGCCTATTGACGGATTTTCTTTACTTTGCTTGGGTGTATTATTCCTTTATTTTAAGCATATTTAACTTGATTGTTTGTATTGATTATATCGATAGGCTTCGAAACTGCTTGTTCTAATGAAAAAACTATGTCATTATTAAATAGCCCATGTATCGAGGAGGGCTATGAATAACATCACGCTACCATCAATAGAAGCAGGGCATCATTTAACTATCAGAAATCTGCGAAGATGTGACGCTAGCGAAGTTGCGCTTCGGGTATTATAATAGGTATATAGAGTTGTGCTAATCCGCATTCTTTACTATCATGTCTACCTAATCTTCTTCAGGTTTAACTGAGTTCAAACACTAAAATAAGGTCTAATGACTCGAGCTCGTTATTTTTTAAACCCTTAATTAAGTTAGGTAGAAGGGTTTCAAGCAGGTAGTACCGTATGGTAAATGGTCGATGTAGTGCCTTACCTAAAGTCCTCTGACCTTTACAAGGCCTTTGATAGGGACAAATATCCCAAATTTATCATACATGACTAATCTGATCCCAAACTACGCAGTGTTTGTACTATGTACTTCTTTTCAAGTCTTCTTATTTTTCCTACCTAGATATTTAAGTTACATTGCACATAGACACAGATGAGGCAGGCATTTTCACGGACCTTCCTAGGTGGGAATTGAACAACAACCAGGCTCGAAAGTAAGGGCTATTTACCACCAAGATGGCTGAACGACTTGTTGACATAACCACAAACGGATTCCTACGTTAGCAATACGATCTTGTTTACAAATACGGCACAAACCACAGACCTTTAATCCAACTGGTACTGGATAACGTAAGCACCTCAATTTGTATGAAGACCAAACGTGTCACTTTCTGTAACGTGGTGGAATGAGCTACCCGCCATGGTATTCCCAATAGAGTACAGCATGGGGCTCTTTAAGAAGAGAGTGAAGAGATTTAAAGGGTCAGGAACGCTTGATTGATACCCCTTCCCATCAGGTGGGACTGTATGCCTATTTGCCATCTATGTGGTATACAAAGAAAAAAACGGTCGATCGCGGACTAAATGACTTTTTTTTAATGGACTAGAAGGTGTTAGTATGGCTTTTACACCCTTACGTGGACTGGGTGTAGGAACCAGACACTTTTGCTGCTTTATAAGCATTTTCCGAAGTACATTGCGAAGTCTAGTTAAATAAGGTCTGTGGCATAAACATTCTACGTAATTGCTTGATGACGTTTGTGACATGAACTTGATATGCTAATTGCAACATGTAATTGAAGGCGTGGTTACGCTAAATAGGGGTTATCTACCATTTTCCGATTAGGTCTACTGCGTAATTGGGAACGGAAAATGTCGATGTTAAGAGTCAGCCTTATCGTTTTAAAAAGGAACTATTTAATGGGAGTAATCGATAGGAATTTAGCAAGACTCAAAGCACTTTCTTCAGTGTAAGCCCTTATGGAGGTCAAGGTGATGGAGCTGCTATCAGTTCAAAAATGAGGTTTCAATTGAAAAGAACTAGCAAGAAACTCGGCAAATTTGCGTTTATCTAACGAAGGCTATTTTAATTAACCGTTTAACACTACAAAGTCATGTACAGAGTATTAAAACAAGAATAAATAAATTACTTATGAGAGTGAAGATTAAGGGATTACTGCTATATTTTTTAGATACCTTACTTAACTAATTTATTTACTGTAAGAATAAGTCTGCGAATGAAAGACAGGCCATGTAGGACAGACCATAGGAGTTAACAGATAATTGGTTTCATTTTTAGGGATACCAAACCTGATAGTTTCATGAAAATCAATAGGTATATAGTAATACTCGATAGCTTATCTATGGTTTTGGATAGTCTTAAAGGCTTTACTTGATAAATATCTAGTTATATTTTAGTCAGTCAATAAATATGTCCTGATATTTTATCTGTGTTTTTCAAACTGTAGGTCACAACACAATCCCTAGCAAAGCTACTTGAATTTTTATGTAAATACCCTATTTATTTAGTAGAACTGAACTTACCGATGCTACTCCACGTAGTTTTCCAACACAGTCTTTATTAGTAAATGTCCAACGGTTCACGTAACACAAAATCAAACACAAACCTATCGTAAAATGTTTTAAAACTCCCAAGATATACAATTACCATATGCACGCTACTTCGATCGACAAACATTATGTTGAGGCGACGCTGTTTTATATCTTTTTTAAATGTGCCAATGACAATGACCTTATTTAGCATATACATTTTGTTGCCAAGTATCTGGACAAATATGTATTTTTACCTGCTGGTAACCTCTGCATCAGTCAATAGCCCTGGCAGAGGAATTTGACTGATATAAGACCTTAAAAGGAAGTATTTAGGGTTTTATTCGCGTTGTATTTTGATGCACAAAATTCAAGGCGAAACTTGGGACGTCACTGAAATCTCAGAGGGATTGTAAAATATCTGTCAAAATGCGTTGGATACAAGCATACAAATTGTGTTCTAAAGATATTGGAATTATAAGTACTGAAGGTACTAAGTACGGAAGGTTGCTTATCAATATACACCCTACGCTTGATAAGTAATAGTTCCTCCGCGATTTTGCCCGATGATCTGAAATTTTCCTGTAACCCTCTGTCTTTCAACTAGATCCCTTCAGCCGTTGTTGCGTGAAATACTCATAAACTTTCACATTTATAATATTAGCAGAATTATAGCTCAAACATTCGTTTTATATTCCCTACAAGCATATTTTTTTATGCCGTGTTTTACATCGAATTTCAACTATGTTAAGTTAAGCATGTTATATGCAGTTGATAATATAGTTGGTAGGTATTACAGAATGCTTCCTCTGCGATAATAGTGTGGTTTGCAAAATACTACGCCACTAGTTGCGGAGTTAAGCAATAAAATTCTACGTTATGTTGTAATAGCCATTATTATGAACGTTTTTATAACTTACTGATCCGCGCAATTTCGTCTGCGTCACATCTTCCACATTATTGCAATACTTTTCAATGATCCACCCAAACCTTTGATCGTAGCGTGGTATAAACTAGTATCTTTTTCAATGGTACTAAGGACTCATAGTAGTATCACTTGTACAATTATTGATGGTACAAATCAATGGTACTATAGACATTAAGGGGATGTTTTTATGACCTTCTACCGAATTTAGTCGTCATATTCTGATTAATGGTTTAGGAATGGAATCGAGCATTATAGTGACTGTTAATAAGTGCATATAAAGGCATATTTGAATAAGATATTTTTGATTTCGATAGACTAAATTATGATCAAACAATATTTTTTATGTAAATAGAAAGAATATCTGTGTACAACGTGACGTTACCATGGCTATTTCATTAAGTGTTAGTACCTATCTAAAGATCTGGATTTTGTGAATCTTTTATAAAACACTTGAATGCAATCTTTTAAGATAAACAACGCGCAAGATCCAAAAGCGTCCATCAGCGTCTGAAGTTCTGAACCAATTCCACTTTAAAATTACTTTGGGATTTCATCACGATGATACTGCCAGATATTCGAGCTCGTCCATAGGTATCATTATATCACAGATACAACTATATCTTTATAAATACACTGGCTAATGGCAATACCGGTGTTCCTGATCGTTCAGCCCAAAATAACCCGACAAAATCAAGGTTCGAGTATATTTAACCGATTCGTTGAATATTTTCGTGTGTTTTAAATTTTCATAATAATATCTAACATTTATCTTTTATTGATATATATCGCTGACGCATTTCAATTCGATGTTTTAAATATATTGATGCTTTCAGCCAGAAATGCATCTGGTTGATAGATACGTTTTAAAACGTCTGTAAGATTGAAAGCAATTTTACTAGATTCCGCCCCGCGTTTTCACCTGGAGGCGAAAGTTTGTGATGGATTTATGGATGTTTATTAGTCTTTTACTATGAAATTTGGAATACAGCTTGTTTTGCAACGATATTTCCGTTACAAAATACAAAGATGGCTGCAGCGTATAACTTTGATTACCTACCTACTAAAATTGTGGCTACAAAAATATAGTTCTTTTTTAACTTGCGTGTTGTTATCAGAGCGTTTGTTACATGATTGTGAAATATGGAGCCAATTAATATTTTAATAGGTATATATGTGAATACTGCAATATAATTACTCGTTAGTTATGTAGATGCAAATGTACGTAAACACATCATAGTTGTATATCTACACAAACAACATAACCATTAATTCCAATGTTTATTTCAAAGTTTATATTGAGACATTACGGAAGTCAGCAGACTTCTTTAAAAATATTACAGAAAAATAAATGTGTTTACCACTATCAAAGACATCTCCCAAATAATAAATTGTAGTAATTTCCTGATTCCAATCTAAATTCAACCCTAAATGCGTAGTTATAGAGCTTAAGTCGTTACGTGGGTAATAAAAAACGTAATTTCAGTAAAAAAAATCATGGCGTCGACGTAACAATCAAGGTTAGATGAACTTCCTTGAATGAAACTCGTAATGTTATTCACTCCCATTATAAACGGTTTATAAGGAATCTCCTAGTTAATGTAGATTTTCAGCCATATAAAAGTCCAGTGGTTTTACTCGCGTTTCCAAGCGATTTTAATTAGCGGGATAAGAAGTAGCCTATGTGTTCTTCTAGAGCATATTCTAATTCTCTAAATTTCATCGCGTTCCTTGGCATGAAAGATAACATATATCTTCCATCCATACATACATTCTCACAAATTTTCGCATTTATAATATTAGCAGGATATATAGGTAATAAAATAAGCATGAATGATGAAAATGAAAAATGAAAATGATTTTTTTTTTTTTTTTTTATTATTATTGCCGCACAAATTGACCCCACGCTGCCTGATGGAAAGCAGTCAGTGGAGTCCCTTAATGGTGGCCATCATCCCACGCCGGCATAGCAATGTGGCATGATGGCCCTCACCTTGACGGCCTAGAGAACAGCTTTTTCACGCCCCGCTTAAAGGACCCAGGATCATAAGAAGAGGGAAACACGTGGACTGGTAGGGAGTTCCACATCTTAATAGAACGGCACAGATAGGAGGCGCCGAACCGTTTGGTGCGTGACGGTATCTGTTCTACCGTATATGAGTGGCACCTTAACCCAGCACGTGTAGTTCGGGATAGGAAAGGGGAGGGTGGGATTAGCTGGAAGAGCTCTTCGGAGCACTCACCGTGATAAATGCGGTAGAAGACAGCCATTGAGGCCACGTCTCTGCGTAATTGCAGTGACTCAAGAGTCTTAGTGGCCTCAGGGTCACCTATGATACGGACAGCACGCCGCTGCAACCTATCGAGGGCGTCTAATAAGTACTGAGCGGAGCCATTCCAAAGGTGAGAGCAGTATTCCACGCAGGAGTGAACCTGATTAATGTTGGAAGGTTGGTTTTGATGAGAAGAGCCGGCAATAAACTCAGCAATTACTCTTTTCAAAAATATGACTACAAAGACTACGAAGCATTTCAATCTGCAATACCTACATGTTTAACTTGCACACAACGTGAAATGCCATCTGAAATGCAAGCCGTCATGACGTCACAATTTGACATTCTACGAGCGTTCGAATAAAAAGCGGCGCGTGCGCACACAACCTTGTTGCGGACACACCTCCACGCGTTACGTCACTAAGTAATAAAAAAGTAAAAACTCTGACTCGCCGTAACAGATTCGGTAATTGATAAATTTGTTCC